>CM036337.1:14571981-16980922 GCA_020615435.1 Telenomus remus
ATCCAGAATGTAATTTAAATGTTGCTTTCAAAATGCGAGGACAACCGAATAGAAATGAATATTCGTCTCAAATGTTGATAAGTGGAAAAAACAATACCTTCGCTTGACGTACATTTTTTATAATTTTCTGTTATAAACAATTTTAAACTTTGCATGTGTTTTTCATCCCGACGATGTTTATTTCCGGCATTTTTTTGAAATAAATACAGAATGAGCGTAACGTTTTTTCATATATCCTGCCATTGTGTCGGTGAGCATTTCTTCTTTTTTCCAATATGCATCCGGGGACAATTTTCCGTCAGATTGACAAAGTCAAGTTAATCGTATAAATATGAAATTAAAAGACCGAACCGAGTTGAATAAATGATTTGATTTCTGATATTGATTCTGGCTGTTGAACAGCGGGTCGACAATGTTTATAAAAACAATAAGTAAAGCCGGGATTTTTAATGAAACGGCGAATTGAATGTTTCCACCGATTGATTTATATTTATCGTCATAAATCGCGCGGCTGAAATATCAAAATGGATTTCTCATAAACCGAGAAATGAAAATTCCAAGAATGACCCGAGTTACAGTGCATAATAGATAGCCTTGCACTCCGCGCGGCAGGTGCAAGTAGACAGCTTTAATGAGATTCATACTCTTGACAGTATGAGACATTTGATTATTTTTTGCAAGCCTCCCTATCTGTCCTTTCGAAATTGTTTTTCGAACGGCTTAATAGTCAAGTTGAAATTGCACTCCCGATGCTTCCTCAACGAAAATGTGATATAAATAATGCGACATCGCAAAATTTTGTTTTATCGGCCATCTTTTAAAGCATAATTGACAGAAGGAATCGACTCACAAACAAGAAAGGATCAACTTGTCTATTCTCCTCTCTCTAGCTTAAAGCAAAAGTGTGCGGTAAATTTACGGTGCAACAATGATGCAAGTGTACCCATCGCAGTTTTTCAAACGTTAGAAAACTTCGTTGCGGTACAAATGCGGTATAAAAGTACAATACACGCTTTCTGTTTCATTTTCAAAATTAGGAACATCGTTTATTGCGGTAAAATTGCGGTAAATTTGAGTGAATAAGTTGATCCATTGCGATTTGTTATTCTTCGCATTCTGAATAACGGTAAATGTGCGGTAAGAAAGTAAAACACATTTTTGAATTTAGATTTTTGAATGTCGAACAAATTTATTGTGTTCAAATTGCGGTAAAAAGGTTTGTATGTATTTTTGTAAGCGTAGGCCTATGTACAGATAGGCAATCCCTATAATCAAACATGTCACTGTCCGTTGCAATATTAAGGCGCCTGATTGACAGCGATAGTTCGATAAATAAATTGAATATACGCCGTGTTAACTTATTCAGTTACTGGATTTCGACTCTCCTCAGTCGTACGGACATGCATAGTTTAGCCGCCAAACAATTATAGTCGCAATAATGAATTTCAAATGAATAACCGGAATAATGCATTACGAATGCATCGCACTTTCGTACACACCGCTCGGATCACTGAAAATCTTTGAAAATAATTGAAACGACTTAATCTTTAACCAGCAGCGAATAATTAATTCATAAGTGACTTCACTCATGCGAGACTTGAATAGCACTCGTAAAATAATAATTCATGTTATCGGCGCGGCTCTCTCAATTGGTCTTAACATACCCCATCGAATAAAAATCATTACTAATGAATGCAGTTGTCGATTCATTTTTAACAAATCGTCCAGTAAATCAATTTTGACAGCTTTTCCAAATTATTTTAACGGATCTTCAACGGTTTGTACACGTAAATTCAGGTAACCAAATTGTAAATTTACAGACTTGAATCTGGCGTTTTTCATTAGGTCAAACTCCGAATCGATCTTTGATTGCTGTTGAGTGTGTATAATAATTAACAGTGGTTTTCATTAACAGACGAATTGCGTTCAATTAATATTTAATAGACAATTCAGTGCCTGAAATGTTTCTCCAACCAAGCACTCTATTGCAATGAACAAATTGTTAATTTCAAAAGAGAATCAGCAAAAGAAAAGAAAATTTTTAAATTCAAATGTTAATTTTGAGGAAAGAATTGTCTGCGTGTTTTGAGAAGTATGAAACGAAGATGCAAACAGATAAGGTTGAGAATAATGAGATACTCATTCGCAATGTCAGTTCCACTTAGGACGAGTCTGGCGGATTGGCCTAATTGTAATTGTATAGTTCCATAAATTTCTACAAGTGACATGAACTTGTGACTATTTAGTCGATAATTACATTTCTGAACGCGTCTGTTTTCTCTGTTCATTTGGGCTTTTCATGCAGCGTTCCCTCGACTAAAACAACTAATGTTGTAAAGCCATCGGGTGGCAACTTTAACAAGATGTTTTACTCGTCTGCACTCCAGATATGGGATCAGCCTTATATCTCCGGCTTCACGAGTGTCGTGCGAGTGAGACGCCGAATCATCGCGCGGGTAATTCGCATACTTTGCCATCATTATGTTCGCGGCTATAAATCTTGCGCATACTAATGAACGAATGATAAATGTTATCTGTGACAAAAATTTATCTCACGCGAATTTATAAAACTCGAAATCAATTTATGAAAATCTACCGCAACTTCCTCGTCCTTCCTTTATTCAGCCGGGCTCGTCCTTTTTTTATTATTTTTTTCGTCCGCTCCTCGAAAGAATATAACGACCGTAATTAGAATGACACGGTTGCAAAACGACCAAACCGTCAATCTATAAGAATAGCAAGTAGGGACGGGCGCGCTCTTTTTTTGCATTTGTGTTCGCGCAATCGTTAATCATTCGCCGCAGCATTCGTTTTCAATTAAAATAATCCTGAGGGTTTTTAATTTCCAACTTGCCCCGCACACTTTTCATGCTTTTCATATTAATTTAATTCGCGCCCGCCGTTTATTCGGCCGCCATGGGTAATACAATAACGAACAAACAATTGATTTAATTTTCGTCGCTAATTCCGTTGGATTCGTCCCTTTTTTTGTCGCCCCTTTTTCGGGCCATTTATCGATACCGATTTTAAGTTCCACGTTATGAAGATTTATTCAGTTGTTAATTCTCAAGATTTATGGCTTGTTAAACAAAGAACCAAACTTGCAAATAACCTGGAAATTCATGTGTTTCATTTATCGAACGAGACAAAGTACGTGATTTTCGAGGAAATAAATTATTTAACGGAGCGAAGGATTTTTGAATAATATAATGATCCGAACTGTAATGACGATAATGATATTATAAAACTTCGCAACGTATTGAATACAATGTTTCCAAGTGGAAGACCCATGAATTATTCAAGGATCACTTATCTGACAGATGTAGTTTTGTTTGAGTTATAATTACGTTCGACAACATAATAATGCAATATATACCGGCTTTACATCGTTCTTAACTATTCTTCGGGTTGACGTCGTGAATAGTTTATTTGCTCTGTTGACACTCTGATATCTCTTGATTAGTGCAAGCACAAGTAAACCTATTGAAATTTAAATATTCATTTATCTTCGCTATGATATTGTTCTAGTTTAATTATACATGACGACTCCACGGATATCATTAACTCTCAAGTGAATAGTTGATGAAACGCAACAAAAGTGCACTGTATAGTTCCACCAGACCCGTAATGCCTTTCAAGTTTTATCAAATCAACATAAAATATCGTTTTTGAACTTTGCTCGTTAACTAGAATGAAAATAACTGAAAAAAAAAATTTTGGACTGTCTTTTAGAAGCTTTTTTTTGTTATTTTTTTATTGTTAAACAAACCAGATCAGATTGAGAAAGAACCCGGGGAATAAACTACGTTGAATTTTTAATCGGAAATCGTCAGGGATACGTCAATCAACATAATAAAATTAGGAATCAGCCAACTTGTTCTCTTAACCTACTAATAAATGTAGGAGGCGTGAGAAAATTGCGCGCGGCTACAAGCTTGTGAATGTAGCCCCTTTAATCAGAACACGAAGGAAATATTTATGTCTGTGAAGTTGATATTGAAGCTTAAGTCGAGTGATCTTGACGACGCGACATCCAAGCTACTTTGTCAAATTTGTTAACGAACAATTTTTTTCTCGCGATTTCGAAAAATACGCAAATTATTCCCGTGAACTTTGTTCCCTCTTCGTTCGTTTAAACTTTCACAGCCTTAAAAAGTTATTTCACGTTCGACGTTTTGCAAAATTTGGTTACAACCATCGGACGAATGACAAACATCGTTTCCTCGACAAAAGTTCATCTTAGGATATGAAAGCGACAGAATTTTGTTTCGCCCGAGTGAAATTTACATTTTTGTCCGTTTTGTCGGTTGCGTTTCATTTCTCGAATGCAAGGTGAAATTATTTGGATGATGAAATTTTAATTAGGTTGATAAATACTTGGCGAAGAAAAGGCGAGAGAGTGGGCGAGCCATGTTTCATGTTCATATAGTCGGGGACCGAAATTTATAGTAATTATGAAAGCAATATTGTCATGCGATTCATTAAACTTGGCCAAGACAAAATTCGAGGTTGAAAAAAAATCTGAAATTATAGCAGCCAGGCCACACACGTGATGTACTAACATTGTTGCGGTTTTGTTCGGAGTCACGTGCATAATTTATTGTTAGATTGCGGAAGTTTATGCAAACGCAAATGCAAAAATTGTTCGCCGTGTTTTCATTTGGCAAACAATTTTTATTCATCCCATTCTTATTGAACAGTCAACAAAATTTACATAGTCAGAAGCTTATAAATTGTTCGCAAAACATTGCTATTGAAATAAATCAATATATTCGCCTGTTCTTTGGTGTATTCGGTCTGCATCTCGAGCTTATAAATGGACGGAAAGTATGATAGCCGATGATAAAACGATGTGTATGAAATTCATCACTATTTTAAATGATACATTTTGAAATCAAAAAAAAAAATACAACATTCATTTCTCATAACGAGAATCTTTGCCTTTGAACTAATAGGGGTTTACAGAATTTTAAAACATTTTTCTTTCGTATCATCGGAGCGGTCAAAGCAAAAAACTGCTTATGCTATATACTTAGCGGAATTGGAACTTTTTATTGGGGGCGCGCTGTATTTTTTAACGATTCCAGCAAACTGGTCGAATCATCCTTTTTTCTCGTTCCTTATCGGGTCGTGCATTATTTATTCAGTTATATAAAGACCGAATGATCAAACTGGAATTATTGAAATTCCGCAATAAAAAGTGTATCACTGAATCCCCATCCGATGAGAATCGAAATTGATTGGTTCAGAGCGCCAAAGTGATTCTTCTCAAACATCCTACAAATGTTGACAACAAATTTGCAAACGAAATTCTCAACCTGTGTGAAATGAACAGAAAAAAAATATGAATAAATCACGATATAGTTTTGTAACCAGTTGTATCTCGTTGTTTGGAATAAACCGTTGCGATTTCGTCCGGTGTCTGACTTAATTAACGTTTTCACTACTGCGTCTTTTTTTCGAAGTTGACAGTTTAATCAAAAAAAAAAAGATTTTTAATTAATTTACAAAACTCGTCGCGTCGCGAATGTTCAATTCCACATAAAACGGAGTGCGAGAAAAAAAAACCGGAGCCGACATTTTTGCCTTGATATTCATAAACTCGGCCTGCTTAATTCACGTTTCAGTTTAGACGTCAGACAGTGAGAAAGCCAGCAAGATTACTGGCCATAATGACGTTTCGTAGTAAAAGTTTCGCGAAATGAGAGATAATTCGCGGGACATAATGCAGTTCACACAAATTATTGACGAAACACGAGGTGGCATAATTTTATCTCTCTTTAACAGCGCTCGTAATTTCTTTCTCGCGCCAACAAAAGACCAACGTCTTTATAGAAATACAACTTTCGAGGTTATTATTATTCGCAAGTTTTATTGTCGCGATACCGACGGCTCTAAATGAAAAAAAAAAACAACTATAATAAGTAAAGTTGAAGCGCAATTTTGTTAGCCTTCGTTTTTTGTTCGTCTGCTCAACTAATCAATTATGAAAAGAGATGAGAAGAAATTTGAGAAATTCGCTCGGAAGCCCCACGATAAGAAGTTTAACTCAATGAAATTAACCGGGAATAGTTTCTTTTGGGCTGTTCAAACATCTCTGTAGATGGATATACAAGATTTCGTACGCCCGGCGTGCTTCCTTTGTACTTACCCCGGTAAAACCTCGCTCAACATTTTAATCGATAGATGCGTTTTCAGACGTTTGACAATCCGACAATATAACTGCACCGATGAATAGTGCACGGCTTTATTCGCTAACAATCGAGCTACCCAAGTCGTATCGCAATTATTCCGTCATTTCATAAAAACTCCTACCATATCCTAAAGAGAGAATTGCAAGATATCCAACGACGCCAATCAAAAAGAGTGCAATACCGCTCTCTAATCGAATCCGCGAGAGTTACGTTGATTATGAAAGTTCGATCAAGAAAACGCCTTTTTCCTCGGCCAAAGCAGTGTCAGATATTTTTGATGTGGTTTTCATTAGGGCGCCGTTTGCACTGAAATTGCAATCTTTTTTGGAACTTTCTTTTTGTTTTCCCTCGGTTTTGGGTTTGGAAAAACACTCGGTATTACAACTAATGTTGAAATAATGGCGGTCCGACTGCGAGTCGCGTTTTGAAAAAGTTGCATCATTAATTTTGAAATGAAACGACGTCAACGTCACGCTACGCGTACTGCAATTTTAAACGATACACCAAAGTCGTTTGCTTTGCTGATGAGAGATAATTGAAATCTAGATGCTAAACAAGTCGTTGCTTTAATTTTTACAGGGGAAAAGTTACCTATAAACTTTGCCAGTCTTCGGAGTACACCGAAAATTCAAGTTAATCCGGCGTCATGGTCTGGTGAGTGTCATTAAATTTTTTTTTGGCTTTAAACAAGGCAACAACTTTGAACCTCGACGCTCATTTCGGTGACGTCGAATTATGCTTCTTTTATTTCTAATTAACTTTGAAAAAATGCATACAAATTCCGAAAAAAAGGTGCTGTTCTTTTGTTTTTTCAAATTGAAACAAATTCGTTTCTCTAGCTTTGAAAGGTGTTTAATTATCGTTTTTTAATAAAGAAGATCGATTTTGTTAAATTGATCGAGAGAATAAATGAAATTTTTCGCCTTTGACAATAAAACTGAAAGTAAACCAAGGAACAAAAATTAGTACGCAGTTTCGTCGGAGAAGTTGATTGGACTGAAAAGGAGAGTTCCTTTTCATCAAAGAAAAATATTAAATATTCGAATAACGCGATTCCCGTTTTGATTAATCAGTCTGCATTCACTCATAGTTTCGAGTTTGAAAATAAATGTTTCATCCGGCGACTTTTAGCGCGATTAATCAAGTTTCGAAAAAATGTTTTAAATGAATGCTCTTGATTTTGCGCACACATCGCGCTTTCACCTATTTATGCACTCTGTACTCTGCTCGCACAAAGAAGACTACTCGACATTCTATGGAGTGCCGGTAATTAAAAGACTAATTTTTGCGTCAAAAATGTTTCAACATCAAAATTAAACTCGATGGAGTGAAAAGTTCTGTCTCGCATAATCGAATTATTTTGCGAACAAGCGCCGATCGCTTGTTTTTTTTCCGTTTTATGTTTTCCATTTTTTTTTAATCTGTGTTTATGAAAATTTAAAACTGCTTTTAGAACGAAGCTTTTCGGTGGGGAGGCGAGCACAAAGAAAACTATTTGAACAATCTAAAAAGATTTTTGTGTGCAATAAAATTTGCGTTTGTTTATACTTCGATGTTTTATTTGACTACTACAAAGCTGCTCCGAATTTCACTCGTGTAACTTCTGAATTCCAGAATACAAAATACATTTCGGTTATGCTGTTTGATTGAACTTTTATCGTGTAAAGTTTGACGGGATGAACGCAATTCGGAAGCGTTCAGTTTAGTAGAAATATTTCGAAATCAGTTAGTGCATTTCGTATGATGTTGTATTTAACAAACTCATCGTCGTTTATTTGATATATAACGTTTGCTTCAATATTTATTTAGAAATTTATTCCAATTCACAAATCAACTTATAAATGAGCAATTAAACGTCGAAAAATATTGAAAAGTGGTTTTATCATTTCCACGATACGAAATACTAATAAAACGTTAATTTTTTATTCATTCACGCGGTTATAAAATTGTGTTATGTACTGAATCTAATTTGATACTGAATTTGTTTACAACAAATTTTAACGGCGAATTCGCGTTTCAACGGGTTTTGTTTGACTAACAGTAGCGATTAAACTGCCTTCAAATTGATTATCCAGACATATATTTAGAGTCGTTGATTAAAGGCCTACTGAAATTATTGGGAGTATTAGACAATTTTTTTCCTTGTCTCCCTCTCTCTCACTCTCGCATGTTCGTTAATTACCTTAATTACCGGTTTAGCGAAATTGAGCACGAAAATTCGTCAAAAATTATTTGGCCGACTTTTTGTTCTGTAAACTTCTAAAATTAAGCGTGCGTCAATATCGAATTAATCTTGTAGACATTTTTTTCATTCAAAATTTCGCTCATAAATCAGTTGATCCTCCAGGACGAAATCAAATTTCGCAGTCTTTCGAAATGTTTGCTATTTGGCACGGTGAAACGAATCGAGATTCAAGATGGGAAATTAAAAATAAAGCCCGTCATTTCTTCCTCCTCTTTTTCATCTTTGATTTTCGCGAATTTAATAATAATTGTCTGAGAATGATATGACAGTCGTTTTGACGAATCGTCCTTAATCAATCTTAGTAATAATAACGGCGTCGTATATTTTTGCATGAATGTTTCAAGAAAAATGAAATTCATATTCGCCGAGGAGGAGAAAAAAAATTGAATGCGCTTCCTTAAATTAAACCTTCATTCGGTTCGCTTTACGCTCCAGTTACAAAAATATTCATAAGTTAATTTGAGTATGAAATCAGTCAAATTGCGAATCGCAATTTACATGACCGTTATAAATAAAATATAAAATAAAAAAGTTAGCTGCGAGTACGAAAAACGAAGTATCCCAAGACGTATTGTGAAAAAGGAATCTTAAGTGAATTTTCTTTCACGAAGGAAATACAAAAAGGAAGATTAATAATTCTCAGCAACGAATTATATTCGTTGAAAATAGAATCTGCGCGCGGCATTGAAAGAAAATTTCATTAATTTTTATTTCATCGCGTCAATTTGTACGGTGGACATCAGTCGCAATAAACATTTTATGATCGAAACGAGACGAGCTTTTGATTCGAATCAGTCGCTTTTGTTTGCTCCTTCGTTTGTTTACTTTAATTTACATCAGCTTGTAAGGGGAATCGAAAATCACGATTAACTAAAAGTTAATCGCTAAATTGGACTGATTTGTCGAAATTACGCGACATCAAACGAATCAGTGGATGTTTTACATTTTCTTGTTTCCGCGTGTCCAATAATCAATAGCACACGTGCACTGCAATCATCCTGTCTCACTTTGCTGTTTTTTTGTTTAACAAAAAAAAAAGAACGCGAGAAATAACAGTAGTTTTTTGCAATATAAATGACTGCGCTATCCAGTGACCGTGGCAGACGATCGTTTTCGCAATAAAATTCGAATCGGTCGCAGGATACCGCAGTCACGATAAATCTAATATGAACGCACAGGGAGAAAAAAAATCTACAAGTCTTACAGGCATGATTATTTAAAAATCATCGTCACGTTCAACGACACGAATATCTGGTCGCCGTTGGTCCGATGGTTTTTACGATTGACGTGCGTTGGATGATATTTTGAGTTGACGAAAAAAAAAGGTGAAAAGCAAAAAAAAAAGTAGAAAGAACTAGTTTGAAACGAGAGACGGATCAGAAAGAATGATTTACGTTGTTGAAAATTGTTTAATCAAAAACAATTTTTGGACCAAATTGTCATCTATTATTTTCGCATCCAATTTAGCGCATTTTGCAGCTTTGAAATTATGATTTCATAGTAGCCTAGCCCCGGTGATGGAAAAATGATTGAGTGCGACTAGAGTGTCAGAATTGTTTTTCGATTTCAGTTCTTGCCTCGTATTTCCAAACGGAACACGATTCACGTGCGATGTTAAATTTTGTCGCGTCTTTTTGTTCGTTTGTTTTTCATTTAGGGCAAAAAATGTACGTCGGACATTTCGAACATCTATCAAAATTACGATTTTATAAATTTGAAAGAAACAAAATATCAAGCGCCGAAGAATATCAACCAATGAACGGTAACAAAATGAAAGAATAACAGCCATGGCAAAATATCAATTTCGTCGATACTCTTTGACGCGAGAAGTATCAGGTTCGAGATGCTGGGCATTTTTGCACGTGTCTAACTAAGATGGCGGAGCATATTCAACTTGTACAGTCAGTGCAAAATGGTCGAAACAGATTAGTTGTTAGTTGTGAAACTGCAAGTTGTAATTAATCATGGTTTCTGTCGGCTGTGGAGTTATGTGCAACTGGTAATCAGCTGAGTCGATCGTCAAAAAGTCTTCGAGAGTTTGCTGACCACAAATTCATCCCCGGGGGAACTTTTGCCATTTAAGGACTGGTCTTGACTCGCAATGACTTCAATCACTTTGACAGAGCGTTCTTTTATTGCAACTTGACTTTGTGCAACGCACAGCAACACCACCTGGCTCACTTCTGCGCGCTTCGCTATGAACCCTTGCATGTTCGATGAACGTAACATTAATAATTCACTCAACTCTTCAATCGTCACGGGACATATCCGTGCCAAAGTCAGATTATTCGATTGGATTAGCGATTCAAACACTCTTGTTATGTATCAACTTTGATTCGAACAATTTCGTGTAATAAAATCCCATCGCAATATCGATCCCGAAAATTTTAAGGCAATTCTACCGCAATCGGGTTGTTGCATTTTTGTTCTTGATTCTTTTTTTTTTTTTTTTTTCGAAAGTTGTGTTTTGTTCGACCGAAATCATTGCCGTTAATTAAACGCAATGAGAAAAGAGATATTTGAGAGATAAAAATGAAGATTGAATCAAAGCTTTTAAAATAGATTGAAACTTATCATTTTGTATCGACTCAATTGAACGCAACGGAAACAAATATGAATGAATTTAATTGCGATTTAAGATGCAAATGAATTCCCCGTTTTCGATTGACTGCCTCAGCTGATAACCTCAAGTATTTAATTGTATTTCGTTCATTAACTGATTCGCCAGCAAGAAGTGATTTATTTTAATTTGAAACTTTCCAATATTGCGAACTGGCATAGGAAATGAAAAAAAAAATCGGCTGATGAAAGGCGCCACGCATGATAGTGAAACTTGAACCCGTTTAATATCCGATGATCGTGTTTCGTTGCGAAAGAAAATGTTAAACAATTTTGTTGGCATTTTACAAGGCATTAGTTTTCTGCCGAGATGAAAAACACAAAATTAGTAGGAATGAGGTTTATGTGCTTTTGAAAAGAAATGAATTTCAAATACAATCATTTTATAATAATGCGGTTCTACGTACTGTGAAAGAAGTTGTCAACTCGAAAACGTGAAACAGATATATATATCTACTTACCATCTTTGTATTTCATCTTTATTCCCTCATACTGCGTTCGTATTGTCGCCCATCCGAGACTCATGTAGTCTCGTATTTCTTTGCAAAAGTAGTTTTAAAAATGAACAAATACCTTTTGTGCGCAATATTATTACTATGCTTCGTATTATTATTATCGTCATTTTTATTGGTACCGTACGTATGCTTAATGTGCAAACGAAATAATAAACAACCGAGTCTGAGAATAAAAGGTACATTCAAATTGTTCGTATTTTCGCACAGACGCTAATTAACTATCTTCCAAATCAGTCTCGCTGCAAATCTTACGACAATTTCAAAAATAATAATCCTTAAATGATGTCAGCCGAAGTTGTTCGTTAATTCGGAACATTTTCATGTTTTTCTAATGAAAATGCTCTTAGTTATTCAAGTCCAACGAACAGGATGGAAAGTTATAAAAAAGGCCGTAAAAAAAAGTTCGCACGACATCATGGAAGTAAAGCTGGTAAAAATAGCTTACAGAAAGAATGCTATTTTGGTCAGGATTTCTGATAATAATGAAATTTCCTGATCTAAACGAGAACCGGAATGCGCGACTTAACACCAGGTTTCTTAATGCACCTGATCAATAAGTTGAACGCACCCATAAATCCCGTCTCGCAAAATGATGATAACAAAAGTAATATAAAAAAATTAACCAAGGTACGCGTTCAGCTCGGAATTTGGGTTTGAGCGTTTCAATTTAATGACGGATTTTTAATTGAAAATGTTGTCTTGATTTCAGCGAAATATCTCAGCAAGAATCCACGGATGAAATTTCTCGGCAAAATTGTGCTGTTTTCTGATCACGAACGTAAAGCAAAACTTTCCTGTTTTTGTTCGTATAAAAGGAGAAAATCTAGAGACTGATTTTTTAACTTCAATGACGAATTTTCAATCAATTGAAGAATTAATTCAACATGTTTTAGAATGAAAATTGTTAAAAAACATTTCCTTGAAAGCACTGATAACATTGTAAACAAGAAACGCACTGCGGCAATGTGTAAGCGAGCTTTTTTCATTTCCACAGTATAAAGTTGAAAAAAATTTCTGTGTAACAATCTACACTGGCCATGATACCTGCGACCGGATGGACATTTGAACTCGTTACCTCGGGTTCAATTCCGCCAGCGAGATTGAATAAAATATATATTTCTCGCTTTCATATACGTGCCTCACATGTCTGCATTTTGAATCAAAAAAAAAAAAAACTAACAAAACAAATTATACCTTGGCAGGGGTATGTTTTGTGACAAATTGTGGCCTTTTTGGATGGACAATTAGGAGCAAGAATTTAGCTGCTTGAATGTTGTTTTTTGATTTAAACAAAAGTGGTAATATCGATAAAAGGAACGTCCAATTTACACTGCGACCGAAAGACACACACTAAAACCCTGTAAATATTAAGATTACCCACCACTTTAGCGAAAATTGGGTCAGCGTCATAAGTTATAGCGTATAATCCGAGGCATTGATTCCGGACTAAAGTCGTAGCGTTGCGATTCCAAATGAAAAGTCTATACTTTATTAAAAAACTTGATAATTAACGAAATTATGCCTCGTCATTAAAACAAGATTAAGTCGCGTTTAATTGCAAAATATTCGCGCAATTCAGCGCTCATAATGATCACTTTTTTTCATCCGCGGATGTTGCGATTCAATATTTCGTTCTTGCGTATGAAATATAATAGAAAAACGACGGCGATTTCAAGTGGTTTTAGCGATTTGGATTTGTACTTGTGCACGTCTAAAAACACCAGACTAAAATCAGCTGTGAATTTTACAAACAGAGCACGAATAAAGTGAGGATAGGTCGTGATTGATTATTTCTACTGTTTTGCTAGTTTGAAGGAAACAAACGCAAATTACGAATAAATGTTTAAACAAACAAGCGGAGGCAAAAAGTAATCAGATCTCTTTTTGTAGTCGTGTAAAACGCGAAGTGGAAAAAGAGAAACAAAATGACGAAAATAAATTAACTTTGTATATTGCATTCATTAAACATATTTATCTTGGAGAAACGTCATCGTCGCAATCTCACTTTGTTAAATAACTGTTTGTTGAGCTATTTGCGGAGCAGCGTTATTTGCAGAAACGAATTGTTTTCCAACAAGGCTTTTTTCAATATTGAACCGCAAGACTATTAACTTTTATTAAGTTTGCCCTCGAAATTAAACACGCTACGCTGCAGCCGCACAGGGACGAAATTTGACTGACGAAAATTTTCGCAACCGATTTGATAATGAAAGTAAGATATTTGTTATCGCCCAGAGCTCGCTCTTTCCCGCTGGTATTTTTCATTTTAACAATGTTGGTTTATTTTCTACTTTTTCCTCGCAACTCTCCTCCCAGACGGATTTTTGTCTGAGAAATAGAAACTACGTGCGAGTCAACAATGTCGACCCAAGTTGGATTGGTATTTCGTGCCAATAGTTGAACAACTATGTCTCTTTTGAACGTATCGACGTGCAGAAAAATGGAAAATTTAGTACCCCTCGTGATTGTAAGAAATGTTTGTTTAATCAGAAGTTAGTGGGGGATGTTAAAAAAAGGGGTTCAGAGTTGAGCAGAAATAATAATCGAATGTTCATCGAGGCCTTTAATTGGAATGACATTTGTCCGTCTGATGGAATGCGATTCCGGTGTAGCGGCGGTGTTACAACGCTTGCACGAAAGTATTTGATCAAGCCTCGAGTAATTGTTCTATATCGACTATCTCTCGAATCACACATGTCAAACTGATAATTTGATCAACAATCCGGATGGAATATTCAATTTTGGTCAATGCAACGATTCCAGTCGTCATTTATATTGATCCATATAATGCTATTCCAACGTAAACGCAAACTGCTTCGTCGTTTTATCAATATTATCATGCAGCGTAGAATATATATATCCACGCCGAAACGTCACAAATGTGATTAAAAATTTGTTTGGATAATCAATTTCGAATGTACGTCACCTGCGCTTTTGTCCCCGCTAAATCGATTGATGTGCTGATTTGTTGTCTTCAATCAAATCTTCGACATTTGTCCAATAAGATACGCCGTTTTAGAAAGTCAATTATTTGGACATTCGCACGACTGATTGACATGATTTTCTTGACTTTTTAATCGATCAGTGCTTAAGAAGGAGGGCCAATCAGGATAATTGTGGCGTCTTATTTTTAACGTCGTAAAAAATAATTCAAATTTTTGCAAGAATTTAAAATGTGCTCTGAAGACTCTTTAAAAAGTAACTCCAATTTCGCGTTTCAAAATAAGTCGTACTTATTAAAAGTATAAACTTTTAAAATAGAAGATAACGGGAATGAAAAATCAAATGCAATTATCAATTGTTGATCATTTGCAAACTGTTAATTATTTTGCCGTATAGCAAAACGAGAATAACAAAAATCGTTATTATCGGTAGGAAATATTGACGGTCATTAAAAGAAGTGAATACGTCCACGTCAAAATGCAAATGTCACACGGTTCTTTATCTCGTTCATTTTTCAGTTGCCGCCGTCTCGAGATTTTTCTTCGCTTATAATGATATAACGTGATTATTCAAGTTCAATATTCATGACGAAGTCGTTATAATTTTAGTGCCCGCGTCTTACGTTCCTTTGTAACATTAAGTTTTAACGATGACGACACATTATAGGCGGATTAGGAGTCTGAAATATAATTAAGCGATTACAGAAATCCAAGGGGGAGAAATCCACCGGGAGAAAAAAGAGAAAGAGAAAGAGAGAGAGCTCGAGAGAGAGAGACAGAAACGTGTTATTTAACCACATATAATGCTGATTACCATATGCGTATTTGCTGCGTTATTGGATTATATTCGTTTGACTTGACTATTTTAAGCGCCAATTTCGCATGCAATTATGCAGCAAATATGCACAATAAGTAAACTCCGTGCATAATTTTCGAGTCAATGTTCAATCGCGTTTGCAGTCGTGACAAGAACTTGTAAACAAAATGAACAACTAGAATACTGTCACTAAAAATCGTAAAAAAAGAACATGATTTAACTTAAGTTAATGAAAAAAAAACTATCGTAAGTGCAATTCAGGTTATTTGATTTGTTTACGCATCGATTTTAGTTTGATTCAATAAACGGGTTGCGATTTATGGAAAAATAGGCGAAACAGTTTCAGCAGCCGAAGTCAGAAAATAGGAAGTCGAGAAGCTGCGCTGGACTTCGAGTTACAGTGCGGAGCAACAGTAGTATCGCTCAAGCGAAACAAAGTAAAATACGAATTTACTCCAAGTCGCGTCGTAATGTTCCAGATTTTGTCATTTCACACTTGAATTCCTTGATCTCTGTTGCAAGCTACTGTCCGACTCGTCGATTGTTTCGGTTCAGAAACCATTTGCTTCTGAAGATGAAGGATCTCACGCGGAAAACTGGTTCGAGGAGAGTATCTTTGGAGTATTTTTTTGCGATTAAAAGGCACAAAAAATGAACGAAATAAAAGCAAAAGTTCGACCTCCGACGTGAAACGCGACCTGAGTGGTGCCGATATTTACAAGATGTCTCTTCAGTCTGATGTTTCGTTTCATTCTGTTTCTTCCATTCGATTCGGTCGGTTCATTATTCATCTCGAAAAAGTGCATTGTGGTAAAAGTTGATAACATCTTTTCTGGACGTTTTTTCTTCGGTCGTTATAAATTATTAAATGAACTTGTTTTCGCCAGATCGAATAATTCAGCTGGAGATGGTGACAAAAAGTCGATCTACAATGCAAATTTTGGCGCAGAAGTTTATTTGAATTCGAATTAGTCGCGCGTATCACAAATGCACGACGAAAAATTTTGCGTCTTTTCTCTTTGCGTTTCTCGGGCTGTATCAATGATAATATGAAAGTCTTGGATCTCGTCGAATGGAAAATGTGAATATACGCGAACAGTCTGATATGCAGCGGAGCAAAGAACGGACGCTCCTTCAAACCGAGAGCTCGAAATTCCGCGATATTTATTCGTGTTGCTTTAAACAATATATGACTCAACGTTTACAATTTGTCTTGAAATTTCAACTTATTTATCGTTGAAGTTGACCGTGTGGTTGACTTCGTAATCTACTTTTTGTTGGATCAAAAAATGCGCTTCCTTATTTTCCGTTCACTTTTTTTTCTTCTTCAAAGTTCTTCCTTCTGAACGAAACGAGACTGGTTTCCGTTCTCATAATAAATTTGGGATAAAATTTACGCGACGAGTTAATCGAGTCTGACAATATCACATTATGATGTAACAGATAAAAGTCGAGAGATAATTGTAGGAATAATACGAGTTTTACTGCTGAACTAATTATAGAGGAGATTATTCATCTCCTTGAATTTATTCAAGTTAAATGTAAATACACTATTCGAGCAAATTTGATCGCAACTATGGTGAAATTTGTTTTTATAATGAAAGACTAATAGAATCGAACTGGAACAAAAAAACGTGTAATTTAAAAATGTATTCGAAAGTGAGTGTTTCTGGTACTTTTTGAGGTTGAAGGTACTTGACTGTAGTGGATTTCATAATTCTTCATCGTATTGTGTTGAATCATTGTTCTGAAATGTTGTTTATGATCTAAATCCTTAAAGCTCGATTACAAGCAGAATCTTTATATTCTCGCACAAAGTGCCCTTAAAGAAAGTAAAATTTTGATGAACGAAACTGGGTTAGTAAATGTGCGCAGAGCTGTTGTTTTGAAAGTTGAGAAAAAAGTTAATGAGTCGCTGCATTGGAGTGTCGTTTGAATCAATAATTAGTCTAACACTAACTTCATTTTCGGGGGCGAATGTGAAAAATTTCTTTACCTACTAAAAACAGGTTTATTTTACTACTAATTGAGTCATTCAATTTGCACAAACGTTATCGGATTTTTTGAGGTTATAAAACTGGGACAGAGAGATTGATGTTAATATTAAATTAACATTCCGACTGAAGACGAGCCAAACGTGTTAAAATTTCAAATCGCAAGCTGTAACATATTAGCTGAGTTTAGTAACGTCTATCAAATTTGTAGTTGGATTACATTAAAGAAGACGATCATTTCAGCTCAATTATTCAGTTGAAATTCATAAAAATCAATGGCTTTACTAAATGAAAGATGCGACGATTCGATTAAAGATTACAACGGTGCAACGTCTCGCGCGTTCGTAATTTATTTCTTATATGAAATTTTCAATTGCAAAAATCCGACATCACTTGAAGGTATTCAATTTAATAGTATGATTGACGTACATTTTTCCGACTGGCCGAATATTGATTGAAACTGCACGACGAAAATCTGTCACCAGAATTCGTTCTTCTAGTTCAATCACGAGTAAAAAAGTGAAATAGCAGAAAGATAAGGAAACAGAAATAGGTCAAAAGAGAGTCAAGGAATAGGGCAAAGTGGAATGGAAGGAAAAGCGGAAGGAAGATATTTTTAAGTCGAAAACACACAACTAACCCCGTTAGATCGTCTTTTAAAATTGCAATGCACGAGTTGCGATTCTGAAACTCGTCCCAGTGGATTCTTGCGTACCTTCAACGGATAACCTGACTGACGAGAACATTGGCAGTTCTTTTAGGAGAGGTGCAGTTTCATTTGTCCTTCGTCTGAATGCAAATGCAAACAATTTTACTGCTCATTCGATGAGATTCGTCCGACTCGGATGAAAGTGAAGGAATGACACTTTTTTCTCGTCCTCCAAAAGACACATGAAAATAACTAGTACAAAAATTTTCATATGTTCCCTGCGAAAATACCCTTTTTTCATTTCGAACGTGAATTAGTTTTGACAATTTCGTTCAATTTTCACGCTCGAAGAAGAAGTGCACTTTTTTGCGAAAAATTTGACTTTTCGTTTCGGACGACATTTTTATAAATTTTGACTCGAGCGAGAACGAGGATGAGGCAAGATGTTTCTTTATAAATGGCATGCAAAAAGTGCATGTACATGCGTCGCTGAATTATTCAATTGAGAATTTTCTTCGTTTATAATATACTGCCTGGGACGTCATATTTGTATTTCGTTAGTACATATTCAAAAGCCGTTTTCGACGAAGTAAAAAGTACTGGACTGAATAATTGATCGTTCATATTGTTTCCTTTATTATTATATTATTTTCTCTACAATGTGAAAACAAAGGGACAGCTGGGTGAACACACATATATTCCATTTTTACAATTCCACTTTTTTTCGGAATATTAATTATAATTACGCGTTCTAAAGCTCTCAAACAATGACTTCACAAAAGCTATTTCGACTTTTTCTTTTCAACGTTTTCACGTGAAATATAGTCAAGTTCTTCTGCACATGATTTTTCATTCTCTCAAAAATGACATTATCAGTTTTATTTCGTTGAATTATACAATCTGACAATATGATATCGAACTGAACACATTTTATCACATTTGCGCCTCTGACATCTTCTTTTTTTCATTATCGGGACAAACTTTTATGATGGAATTTTTCGGAATAGTTCAGATTTTTCTCATCATTTGAATTCTGCTTGGTGCAATTTCATTTTTATCGTTTTCCTTTGAAAATTCCTTGCTGCTTTTTTGTGATTTCCAAAAACAAAAGGTAAAAGAAAAATTTTCTTTACGAAACTTTTGGCGCTCCGAAAAAGCTGTTTCAAGCCGGAAAATAAGACAAGCTGTCGGAGAGAAACCCCGCAGAACACATTTATTACCGGAAACTGGCTTCCAATTACGTGTTTATTTGATTTGCAATATCGCTGATGTCATTTTTGGGTACGTCACATGACTGACGTTGTTTTCTTATTTCCCAGCTGATAAAAGGACAAAAATTAATTTAAATTCTCCCCAAAACGGAAACGTCAAATACATAATTAATGATACCGGGTAACTCAAATACGACTCCTATTTTCATTCTTATCCTACTCTCGGGTCCCCAGTTTCCCCCACTTATGAAGTAATAATCATTTTAGCATTGAGGTTAGAATATTTTGACGTCGCGTCATCTTTTAGGCAATTGGCAGATTTTTAGCTTCTTTGTGGGCAGGAGAGAAACGACGATAGGGAATCTGTGTTATTAAAATCGTTGCGGGGGCTTCTTTGAATCCCTTTCATTGTGTTGAAACAGGTATCATCCAGAAGATCCTGACACAAACGGAAGAGATAATAATGTGACGTAGCTAGGTCGAAAGCTAGATACGCTACCTGAGAAAGGATTTCGCAGCTCAACGATCAAATAACACCTTCAGTCCCTTTTGCAACGTGTGGCTGAGCGTTGTCGTGCTCACGGAATGACGTGCTTAATTCCGTGACTACTGAAAGGCTTTTGTTGCTTTATTGTATAATTTAATTGATTTACTGTAAATGCTTTTTCTACGTTAACGACTGAGATTCGAACCGGAAGAATCCCGTGCGATTGATCAGCTCGAGATCGAATGAAAACCGGCGGGAAATTAGTTTCACACTTGAACTTTACGACATTGAGTGCCCTTAAAAATATCGTCGTCGAAAAGTCCGATTAATGTTATTTCCAGCAACTCGCGACAGAATTTTCATCGGATAAAAATGCTTTTCAAACTGTAAACATTTGTTTGGATGGGACAAAAAAACCCTTAGTCGGCCAACATAATCAATGGAAATCTCCGAGTTTTAAAAAGCTTTTTTGTTGCTGTTTTGAGTTTGTTTTGAAGCGTTGTGTTTTTATTCAAAGGGTAACGAATTATTTCTGCTGCTCCGGTTGTTTTACTTTGAATTGAAACCCATCAAAAAGTGTTGAGCTACTGTCCGACGCACAGTGCTGCGCAATAATATTCATGTACTATTTCATTATGTCATGTTAAACGCTTCCTAAAGGTAAATAGCATTTCAGAATATGACATCGATCTGCGTTTTATTCCGCTGCATAATTTGTACACGTAAATGGGAATAACATGACTGTAAAAGAGTACACAGAACGTTCGTGTCGAGATTGTAACGTTGAAGAAAAAAAGGGAGGAAAAAAAAGCGAATAAAATAAATATAAATATAATAATTGGCTTAGGCGTGAAATTGTAACGGAGAAGTTAGCAAAGTTTTCAATCGTCGAGCGTATAATTCGCGCTGAGCTTTCGTGTCTTTGACGCGAACTTCCAAATAAAAGACAAATAAAATAACGTCTAAACAAGTCATTTGCGAATGTCACTTCGAAACACGCAAACCATGATCACGTCGCTGATTTTCCACAACTCTCCTGAAATTCGCGTTTCAAACTAAACTTCTGACCTTAACAGGAATTACTTGAATAATGATAAACTTTAATTAAATATAATATCTGCCGAGAACTAAACTAGGATCTCTTTTGTGAATAATAATCTTCCAAAGTAACGTAAAATTAGTTACGCCAGTAGGAGAAAACAACAATATATTTATTCTTAAAAAAAAAACAGAGTCGAAACACGATTTAGGAAATAATATACGATTTTTTTACTAGGACATTATCAGTCAAGTTCCGAATGGTATAATAAAATGGTCCTTTGTACGCGTAAAGTCTAGATCGGACCATAAAATTGGCCGGTGCTTTTACGAAATAATGAATTATTCGTTCACACGCGTAAAATAATTCAGTGTCATGAAGTTTCGTAATTTTGCGAAAATAGAATTCACAAATTTTACGACCGGTTCGTGCTACACTTTTTGCCGCGACTAAATTCGTCCCGCTGAGTTTCGTAACGCTAATTCGATGTTAATTTTCCATCAAAGGTTCGGCTAATAGAGCGAAATTTCGTTTCAAAATTATTGATAACGAACCCTCCGTCTGCCGGTTGGGACGCAAATCTGCACGACCAAGAAAAGATCGGTATTATATAGTCCGGAGGACGGCCAAATGTATCATAACTTTTGCTCGCAGTTATCCCTCATGCATGCATTATTCATACGACTTGTTAAAAATATTCCGAAAAATTGCTGATTCCTCGCAGTAATGCAGCCATAGAACAATCAAACTTAACTATTTATAAGCAATGAATTTCCAGCACACCTACGTGACCATTCCTCAAGACCGTTTCTGAACAGTATCATGTAAAGTACGCTTTGGTGTCCTCGGCTGCATGAAAAACTGAATGCCACTTCACAAAAAATATCTCCAATTTTTGTCCCGACACACCGACTGAGTTGCATTTTTCATTGTCCTGTGATTTTCACGTTGTTGAATTATACCTTCATGATACAAGTTCATCAGTCGGATCATTTTGCAAGATTTCCGCTTTTGACGTCAATATTACAATTGGTAATTTGTAGTTGACAGGCAATACGCTACAAATAATTCATTCGGGCCGTGGAACACGTGTAGATAAGACAGTCTAGGCGGAATATTTTCAGATGATGTAGTATTAGCGCACTTCAAACAGATATGTCAACGTCGCTCGGCACTGGCGATGTATCATTACTCGCGTCATGGACGATTTTTCTCCCTGCCTGCTTGTACAGTCGCCGAAAAATGACAAACAAAATTCGCACCATGATTATCGTCTTAACGCCAGCAATTATGCGCAAATAAAAGTGTAATTCCTGCTGACATCTGGACGGTGCGTTGTGAACTTAATTTTACATTTGCGGTCTTGTGCGTCGGAACAATGAGAAATCTCGTTTTATTAAAACATTGTTGAAGAGCTGCTGGAGCTCCTGTGACCAACGACTGTCGTTGTAATTTTGTGCGAACGTTTTTCACCGCGCAATGCAATAATGAGCAGAACTAAAGTGGTCCCGGGGAATAACTTTCGCAACTGCTTTTTTTCGCAACGTCTTACAATTTTTTTCAAGGGAAAAACGAATTGGAATGAAAAAAAGAAAACTGTCTGTTGGACGGATGATTTTGAAATTCGACAAAGACAAACGCGAGTTGAGTGACTTCTGGGGACTGCTGTCTCCTTTGTCACGTGAGATTGTTCCAAACACCATTCGAAATTTCGATCTTGGTGTTGATATTTTATGGCGTAGTTAAAAGCCGATTGCATTCGCCTGTACAGCGTTTCAGAACTGGCTCGTACAACTGCAGAAGATGATGTATTGAAAGTCGTGCGACTGGCGTGGCCCACTGTTGCACTGTGGAAACCAGCAACTTGTCCGCCGACGAAGTTTGCCACTCGTGCAAGTAGCAACACTTATGGTGGACCAACGATTTGAGCACAGTTTCAAAAGCCCCAATTCAATGTTGTGAATGGCATTGTAATTCCCTGACAAGAATCAACCCAACCTGCCACGTTCAAATTTACACGATGATTGATTTCTAATTACAAATAGAATTTATTGACATTTATATCGTGCGCAAATATGCATCCTTGATGGTTCGTCCGACTTCATCAAGTGTCATACTACTTGTTTTTTGGCAGTTGGGCTGTTTGAGTTGTTCTGATTCCTGACGCTGCTTTCGAATGATTATAATTAACTAAATTTATCTTTTGACGGTTAATTATAAACGTTTTACTGATGAAAAAGTGATAAACGAATCCAATATCCTGCACTAAACTAAATTTTGAAATTATAGTATAAATTGGAACCCGCTTTTAGATGTATATTGGAATGTATTTGATATAATTGTCATGGTAACTGAAACAGTAACAGACTGTCAGATTATCTTTTGTCATTCGTCTTTCTGATCTGTTCGCATTACGTCTTACGTAATAAATAGTTTATTTACACTTTTCGGTGTTTCTCTGACTTGATAATTTAACAATGTAACCTGGATTAAAGTAGTAAAACCAGAAAGGTTGATTTTGAAACTATCCCGACTAGGATAAATTCATGATTAGCGATGTTGGTTTAACTAGAAGAAGGCTGTTAACGGAGAATAGGATAAGGAAATGTGAAATTAAAATAGAATAACAACACGTTCGATCTTGAGGTCCTTTTTGAAGGACATAACATATTGGTGTATGCTACTCTGCATAATTCATAGGGTTGTCATAGACGCGCGAGCTGCATAATGGTTTTGGATTGGTTGAGGCACTATTGTTCCAGTTGAGATTCGGTGGATGGGCAGCGAAGCCTCTCTAAACCGGAAGGTTGACAATGACATCGTCAAATGTTCGGAATATGCACGATTACGGCGCATGAGCCATTATGAACGGTACATACGCTAAGCGTCGCTCGTGTTTTTAGTTACCAGAATCGCAGTTCAACAACTCTCTCAACGTTCTCATCTCCGATTCGCCGGCTGATGCGACGCAACGCGACACAAATAAGTTGTTTATTTTTGCAGCAAAAAAAAAACAATCGCGCAAATTGAATTGCCCGAGCAACAACTTCGCGAGTATATAATATGCATAATCCCCGCGCCGCTGATGACAGAGTGTGGAAAATAAAAGTGTACGAACCGAAAAAAAAAAAAAAGTAGAAATTAGATTTGTTGTCGAGGCATTATCTTCGTGGTGCATTGTGATGTTGCGTGAAACTACACATGACCAAACATCGCGTCATTGTGGCGCAACGTTTTTCGTGCGTGGATGAAATTCTATATACGGTTTTCTTTTAAGAGAGTGCCAATATGCGTTTCATGCAAACTACGTTTTTCTTCCATGGACAATGTCGACCCCGATAATAACACGTAGATAAAACATCACGTAGACATTGTCATGTTATAGCTTTCGATCCCACGAAACGGTGATGAATAGTGGCACAAGTATTGCGTTTTTTATTGCCGCTGTACATTTACTTTATACCGTGCACTTTTTGTTAGGGTCTGCGAGGCGTTTTTGCACAAGTAGCCTCGCCCCGTTTTTTTTTTTTCACCAGAATACGCACGAATTTTCGTCTGCCAACTTATCAAAACCACTTTCAAAAATTAAACAGAATGATTTTCATTTTCCCATTTTGAGGAGTTTGAGAGATTAGAAAAAGTTTTTTTTTTCGGTAGCAATAATTTGATGATTTGAACCAAAAAGAACGTTCCAATCAGTTTGAACGTTTTGTTCTAATTATTGTGCTGAATGGGAGGGTCGTTATTTTTTGATACCCTCGAAAACACGATTTTCAAGTACCATCGATGCCGTAGAGTGAGATAGCACTAGTTGAGCAGAAACTTTTCACGATTGATTGACTTGATAATTTGATCGAGGTGATACAATTTTTATTTCATCTCAAGTTGTCGCTCCAGCCAATTAACGCATTTAAGCATCCACGAGTTCTGCACAATCTCGCATGCATTTCGTTACTTTTTTTTTTTTGATCGATTTCTTTTTCAGAATACGAATGTTATCTCCCATACGAAGGATTGCAGAGAAAAATGACTGATAAATGAAGCAATTCTTCATGATCATCGCGAGGCTATAAGACGTAGAAAAACAATGAAAATCTCTGGATGAGTGCAATACTTTTGCGAATCAAATTAACGTTTTATTGCATTTATCTTCGGCGCTCATCTTTTTCCAGGAAACATTTTTAGATTTCATGAATTGTTCGATTTTCCGATTGAATTGTATGATAAGAGTTTGATTAGGTGAATAGACGATAAAAGTAATAATTATTTGTATCCGAACGTTTCATTTTATCGGTAGAGAATTTCGAATTCGAAACGGAATTGTAAGTTATGGCGAACCATCAATTAAGCCGAATTTGGTTCATCACTGACGTGGAAGCTGATCCGTACAGTATACACTTCAGTTGTTTGAACGTCTGGTTATACCTATAACGCGCATAATAGTCAGAAATAGTGACAAAGAGGACAACAAAGCACAAAGCACAAAGCCTTCGTGAAAACGATGTTTCCCATACCACATAACAGAATGAAGACTCATATTCGTCGCGACTGCGAGACACTTTTTATAACTTTCCCAAAAGTCATACGTCAATTCTAAGGAAAAATATATCAAATACACAAAACGGAAAGGTTTTTTTCTCGCACAGCTTCGTCAGAGATGATTTGTTCTGATTTCATCTTCATTGCCCGATTACTGTTTTAGTTTTGAATCTAAACCAGCAGTGAAAGAAAAAGTTCTGTCGTCAAGATTTAGTCAGTGGAAAAGAATTGAACATTTTAATTCTACGAAATGCTAATTGTGTGGTTTTATTTTCACTCATTATGGAGGGCAAAGATAATTCTAGACCGTGTCTAAACAAAGTCGTGCCGGTGAAGGAAAAGTAGTCGCGGGTAAGTTTTTCCGTTCGTCTACTTTTGAAACAAGCGCGCGACGTTGACAATCGATAAACAGGGAAATAAGGCAAATGGAAAAATAGTTTGTACCTCGGCCCTGCCTCCACGTTTCGCACATTGTGAAGTGTTACTGCGCGCATTTAAGTGGACGCTATTATTTGACATTACATGGTACGTACGTTAATGTCGGTAAAATTGTACACAGCGCATTTAGAGCAAACTTAATTCAAAGATTTGAAAGCCTAAATAACGTAATAACACACCACGTGACTCAGAATGTATACTTAATAACACATGCAAACATATCGTGCCGTGAATTATAGTCCAAGTCTAGACTGAAGGTTTTCATATGAATAATTTGCTTGACCATAATGGACTTCAGAAATATCACTAATTATAAAAATGGTTAACTTTAATTATTATGTTTACGAAAGAAATCGCATGATTGATTATCCAGCCTTTATATTGTTTTACATAATTGTCACACGGAAATCTGTCCTTTCAGTTTAACATTTTAACGAAACGAAATTATTTACTATACCTCCGGAGGGGTTTCAAAAATTTGTCCTTTGAAATTGTAATTGAAACTGTCTTCTGACAAAATTGTGAAAAATCTCGTGTCTCTCGATTATGAAACGAATTTAATTTTCACTCGTATTGGTATTGACAGTAGTTTGTTACTTTTTTACGTTGGCATGTTTCATTTCGGAGTATGAATTTCAGTTCAAATGTCTTCGCATTTAACGGTTGCAACCGAACAGCTGCGCCTAAATATCCGCTCCTCTAATGATGATATGTTGAACTAACACACTGTTATGGACTATGTGTACTATCAATAACATATACGGAAATGTTGAGGGTTTTAACGAAGTTTCCATGCTTTAAATTGAATTCAATTTTGAAACCGATGTCTCATTCAATGTATTATATTTGACAGAGATGTTTTAGTTATTCAGTTATTTGCATACGAAAATTTGAAAATTCATTACAATTTTGGCTGTACAGATGTGAAACTGTTTCGACTTTGAACAACATTTATTTAACCGTTTCCATAGAAATCTCAATGAAGAAATGGAATAGTTGATAGAGTATAACATAAATGAATAATGCAGAGTGAATTTTCAACTATAATGAATGTCTCAACAAATTACAATATTGAATTACGCAAAGTCCAATTTCAGTTTTTTTTTTCATCAGAGCTCATAAATACATTGATACATTATTTTATAACCACCTCAAAATTCAGTGACAAACAATGAAAATAAAGTAACAAATAATTTACCGTCCAAATGTTTTGACTGTGTAACTTTTTGTTTTTTCGTTACTTTTTCACCGTGTTCGAGAATAATCAATACAGTGCGATAATTAAACAACAAATTCGTCCGAGAGATAATGGATTTGTAACTAGTAACAAAACGAAAATCTGTTTTCGGTCCTAGTTGTTCGATTCAATTTACAGCAGACTTGCAAAAATACGAAAACATTTTCACGCTTGATTTGATGTTTTCTCTGTCGCTGTGTAGTGAAATTTATATGGCAATACTTGTTGAACATATCCATCATTCACATATCCGTATTGATCGGACCTCACTTTGACTGTTTGCACTGCAAATGTTTTGTTGCGATAAATTTTCCTGATAATCACACGCCTTAGTGACATTTTTTACGTCGGGTAGTATAAGTCAACGTTTAGTCAGCTCGATTGTTAATCGCACGATATCTGAAGCTTTCGTTTCATTCATTTTTCTAAGATAAATAGACAATCTTCTGTCAGTACTTAATAAGATGATTAACATCGAGTAGTATGAGTCAACGTTTAGTCGGTCCAAGTGTTAATCGGCCTTTTGTGATTTTCGTTTTAAAATTGGGCTTCCCTAAGTAAAGTAGGAAATTTTTGGCATAATCGAGTGACATTTTTCACTTTGCGAGGTATAAGTCAACGTTCAGTCAGCCAGTCGGACGAAACTTGACTTTCGTTTTCAAATTGATTTTTTGCTAAGATGGATAGGAAATTTTTGTTGTACCGGATAACGTGAGAAATCCGAGCCGTTCGATTGTTAGTCGCACGTTCGGCTGTGCGCTATAGCGCCGGAGCCAAGCACTGTAACAGTCGAATTCGGAAGTCTCCGGTCGTCGTTGCTATCGCTCAAGTCTCTTGGAATGCGTGAGGCGTGAGCAGCGGTGTGAGGGCAAAGTGAGAATTCGACGATTTCGCATCCTTATCAGAACCCAATCAAATTTCATACATGCTACTAAGCATGTCGCGGGGCATAAATTTCGGAATGGAGGACGAAATTCCATTATTATTACTCCTAGGTTTGATGATAAAATGGGAATATTTTTTAAACTCTCGTATCTCGAACGTGTTGGAATGGAGGGAAAAGTGGGCGCGATATCCTTGAGATTTGTATTACGCCCGGTCGAATATTCTAACATCAAATTTCCGTAGGTCGAACTCCCTCTGAATGGGATTTCCTATAAAAAAGAAACTCGCATTTTTCTATCGTAATCAATTCAAATTTTTCTGACGAAAATTCGAAATCCATCCAGAGGAAAATAGTGGCAGGACGAAATTTCGAACGAAAATCGATGTTTCGAATAATTGTTTGATTTTTCGCATATATTCACTGTGAGTTGTTTTCAAAATCATTCATCTTCAGTGACAGCCTTTCCATGCATGCTGAGTGCAACGAAATCGCGTGCATTATTCGAAACAATTGAATTATTAGCGCGTCATTTTTTGTTATTCATTGATACCGTGAATATTCATGAACCCGCAGTAAGGTTATAAATTGATGATGGCGAATCAAAAGCTCTCGTGAGTGTCAAAAAGTCGGTTAATGCGGCATAAATCAACCCTCGAAACAAAGAAAAACAAAATAACTAGATTTTTCAACCCCGTGAAATTATTCACAACCTCGATCGTTATTTTTGTTTGTAAAATCGCGGCCCGAAAAACTGTATATTAATTAATGTTTAATGGGCGACAATCAAGCGGGACAAAATCTCATTCGCAGATACAAATTGATAATAGCGGGCGATCCGTCGTTGTCGTTGCGGTAAAGTGGTACAATTTGTTCGACGTAAGTCGAACCGACGACAAGAAATAATTCGGCTCTTAGAGAGCAGCGGCCGATTGATTGTACGAAAAGAGAAAGGGAGTCGTGACAAAAATGAAAGCACCGTGAAGGATCGACTCGCATCAGCGCCGGCATGTTTCTCCGCCAAAGCGACGGGAGAATGTTGTTGGCGAAAATTTTGACGAGAGCGCGCAACGTAACTAAGTGCCGCGATTCCGGACAGTCAAGATTTTAATTAAACTTTAATTAATCTCTCTCCATTTTCTAAATCGTCATTACAAAGGAGCTACAGTCGGCGGCAACGCACGTTCCTTTGAAATTAAATTTCGTTGTCTGTGCTTTTATTGGTTGCTTCTGTTAACCACTTCGGAATGCGCCATTAAAGGAAACGTTTTGCAGAAGGAAATTACGTGGGAAAACGACATCGTCACAAGGCAAATATCACCCAGTTAAGTTGAACAGTATTGCCTGATGAAATAGAGCCATTCGACTGTTTTTGCCATTTGTACACAAAAGTATTTCAATTAATGTTTCGGCCTCGCTGCTGCGAATCGCGTTCCAAATAACCAATCGAATTAACCTGTAATAACCGTCGACTGGGCTAATTATCGCGCGGGGCGAAAAAAAAAATTTATTACAGCGCCAGGGCTTCGTCAATAGATTTGCATCAATTTGTGACACAAACGTGCGTCTAATGAAAGACAGAGACAGCCAAATTAACCCTTTACTTCGCGCTCTAAGGGATGCTATTGTGTATATTTCGATGCTAATACGTTAACGTATTAGCATATTAATACGTGACTGCAAAGTAAATTAGAGCAATAATTTTGTTTATAAACTATTAGTTGCAAGATCCAAAAGACAGATAGTCGCAAATAAGCAAGAGGCACGAATGCAACATTCGTTAATGTGCTTTTTGTTATCAAACGTGTCATCCCAAAGGAAATCGATACCTATAATTTCAATAATTCCAGATATACGCTTCGAAACGAATTATTTTACATTTAACGCCGAAACGACTCGATGGACAAATCCGTCCAATTTCGAAATTTCAAATGCCACAATTTATCCACTCTAAATTACTTGAAAATTATTACAGAATTGCAATACAGATATAAATCTTATTTTAATTTCTTATTGAAAATGAAAGAGTCAATTTTCGGATGAAACACGTTTCCACAAGTGATTTAAGTTCACGGAGCTATAAACAGGACTGTGAAATTTCAAATTGTCAAATACTTCTTTCAAATGGAACAGTAACCACGCCGTTTTCGTCTAAGAACTTTAGCGACGATTTTTAGGGAAAGTTTTTGCCTTTCGGCGAGTAAACTTTTCATCGTTCATTCCGCGGAGATTGATATTAATCTCAGCGAGACGTAAAGCATTCATCATTATGCTCTTTCGAATGTTGGAACACGCACAAATTATTGCCGCTCAAAATAATTCGCACACAAATTTTTATAATTGACATCGCATTACAATGTACACATTCGCTCCTCCTCGTCACGTTATTCACGGTCTGTAGAACTTCCCTTCGAATTTAAAAGGCATATTCGAACGTTGCACTAACATTTGGGACCAAATTTTTGTTCAATTTTTTTTTTCAGGTCTGACATTACCGTTGGTTATATCACTGATTTCAGGCTAGAAAGAGAGAAGAATGAAAAAGCTCGGAGTTAGTCGTTGCGTGGTACATTTTTCAACGAGAATGAGTGACGATATAAACATAAATAATGCAGAGTGTATAATTATTGCGAAATGCGAATCCAGAAAAGTTCGTTAATTCATTAGTTCCTTCTCTGCGCTTTTTTTTTCTCACATTAAACATTATTTCGCCGAGTGTCGAGCATTATGAAAGTTAATCACAGGAAGCCAGGAGTCGGCGAGAAATTAAAAAATTTGTTTCCCCGTGTTTCCATTCAGTTATGAATGCGCACAAAGAAGCGCACAACAGTCCGTCAAGAACAAAACAACGAGAGGCTTCAGCAAGTAAAAATCCAACTCAGGAATTCCAACTTGTTTGAAGGTGTGGCAGGATATCTCAACCGAACAATTTCACGGTTGTCTTTCATGATAATCAGTCCTGTACACTCAACCGTCGCGAAACAAAAATTGCTCCCACTTTTTACACAACGATGAAATTTGAATGCCAGAAATTCAAAATAAAGTGTTTCTTCAGATTTTCACGTCCATTATGAGAGGCCCTGAGAAAAAAGCACGCAATGGATGTTGAAAAGAGAGGCGTGCGCTGAAAAGGATGACAGATAAGATAAGAGCGATAGGCACATTCACATAAGCGCGCTGACTAACGCCAACCGCTTGTGCCGCAGAGACGAACTAATTCACCTGGTCTAGCCTGTGGGAAGATTTCCGCTGTGACATTAGGTCGGCGGACAAGGCAACTGCGAGGCCTACGTGACCGCGTTTCGAAGCGACTTTTCGAACCTAATCGAGGCATTTTTGGTACTTGTGACGAGTGGGTTTCCTCGAGTTCGCTCGTGCGGAGCACAGCCGAATGACAACTTGGCCCACGAGCTCGGAGTTTCCATCTTCCGCCATCTCGTCGCTGCGTCGCCGTTCTCTCGGTCGTATCCTCGCTCGATATACCCGATAAGATTACAGCCAACGCCTAAGAAACGTGTCACCCTTGTATATACTCATTGCAATTTACATCTTCTTTCTTCCCCGATGCTTCTTTCATTTTAAACCTTATGAATTATTTTCGTCAGCCATCCTCATCGTCTTCGCGCTTTTACCCTGCCTTGTCCTTTGTGATATCATCAAATTTGAGATTCTTTTTGTACATGGTTATCGATCAATTAAACAGTCACGCTTTTTCTCCACTTTCAAAGCTTGAGAACCTTTAAACTTCCCCCCCCCTCTTTTCTCTGGAATGGTTACAAGTGATAAAATTGTTCGAATGATGAATACATTTGTAATTAGTTTTGCAATTACCAGAGCGTTGGGGTGAATTAGTGCTTCGGTGATAATGTGCCCTTAAAATGTATCGTAAACAGGAGACGGAAATGGTTCGTTTAGAAGTGAATGATACTCTCTTAAGATGATTTCAAGCATGATTCATTGAGGTGAATTTTTTAACTTTTTGTTTGTCTCGCGAAAAAGTAACTGAAAAAAATAGGTTTTTCAGTGGTTGAAGTGGAGTCTAAAGTTTGATGCTCGATTTGGCGCACATTTCAATCTTTCTTTTTATTTCTAAAAGCACAGATTAAATTACGGACATCGGACAATGGCAGTCTGGAATGAATGTCCGGTATCAGAGCAATGTTAAAAAGTTCTGTTATTCACCTTCATTCGTCATATAAGTGATATGAACGTGAAAAACAAAAGCACAAAGAAAGCATTCAGTTTTGCCACACCGCGACGCATCGCACAAACCGCAGATAAAATTGAATTTACGAACGTTGCTGATATCACTTATTCACGTCCTTCAGACGTCAAAAATTGCTTTATTTGTTTGTTATTACTTTTTTTCACCAACAAACAACTGAAACTGATATCAAATCTAAACAAAATTGTCTAATTATTTTGTGTTACGAAGACTCGATAAATTGAAGTAAGAAAAGAGAATTTCTTTTCCGGAGATAAATTTGTGAATTTCAATTTTTCGTTGAAAATTGTAGATTTGAAAAGAAAGATTAGTCGGTGAGAAGTTACAATTTTTCAATTTCAAGCCACATTGGTGAATAAAATCAATAAGGAGGATTCAAGCAAAGCATTTATTGCGCGGCCTGACGCCCTTTAGGATTTCCTAGCCCACGTTGGAATTCAAATTCCGGCGCAAGAAAAATAGAAATTATACGCGAGAATCAGAGTAACTTTACACGTTACAACATAACTCGAGTGTATGCTATTCAGCCGACATTCTTGCGTTTCTCTTGTATAATTTCCATAATTGACATATATACATCTCGAAACGTGTTTTCGTGAAACATTTAATACACAGAGAATCCAGAGGTGACATAACAGTTAGTTTATACTGAGATCATTGAGATGCGTATGGTTTATGTAAGACTCGCGTGAATTTACATAAAATGGTATTGTGCCGAGAGTTGTAACGAGGAACATACTTAACTGCGAGCGAATAAAAGGCGTATGACAATTCGTACGATGTTTTATGGATTGTCAAGTTAATCAATGTTTAATTAAATACTTTATTCATGGCCTGCTTAAACGGAATTGATTTATCGCGTGTATTTGCTGGGACGCACTGCGAGAGGCTTTTAGTTCCTATTTTTTTATTACTTTTCATCGTGCATTACTTTATAGTTTCATAAATCTTGTTGAACGAAAAAAAAAAGATAAAAAAGAATTTCACTAAACCGGCACATATACTTGCATATGGGACGTGCACGTGTGTGTAAGTCACAGTCACTTCTAAACAATATGATGAAAAAATCCACCGCTGAGAATTGGATTTGATAGCAAGCACTTAACCCCGAGACCAGAGTTGTCAGATTGGGGATTTGTCATAAACAATGATATATTTCCAGCCCTTGAAAGAAATAATTGGAATGGACCAATGATGAATACAAAATAGAGCAAAGTCTTGCTATTTACATTTGAAATTTTCCCAGCGCTTGATTTCTCTCTCGCCATTGTCTTTTGTTCTATTTTTCATTTAAATTTAATTAAGTTTATCAGTTTTTGCCGCAAAATCAATACAACTCGTTCCACCTGAATTGTTTTAATAAGAAAGTCCGTACGTGAAGAAATTAATTTTACGAAAAATGAATATTTCGTTTGTGATGGACTTTTTTTACGACGTCGAATGGATTTTTAAAAATTAAAAATAAGATAAATGATTTACAAGAGGAATTTCTAAAAACAAAGTCACTCGAACTGAAAATCGGATTTCGATAATAAACGAAAAAAGATTTTTAATATATTAATGACTTTTTGTCATTTTTGTTCTATTTTATTTTTATTTTTCTGTTGGTTCTCTTTATTTTCGTATTTGACGTTTATTAATTTCCTCATTATTTTTTACCGATTCAGATTATGTACTTTGATATAATGAATAGTTTGTCGGGTAAAAACTAGACGAAAAATTGCTGAGCTTTGAAATACGACAATATTAATGCGCCAAGGTTGCTCCACTCTAAGGTGCAATTTTTGATGACGCATCAAAAATACAAAGTAAATTTTTATTCACTGCATACATCGTTTAAACTTGGTTGTATTTTTGAATCAACTTTTTTCTTTATTTGTCATTTGTTGGACGTCGATGGTTTTTTCAGTTTGAATTTTATTATTAAAATCAGAGCTACAGATTGAAATCGGTTTATTAAAACGAATTTACAAGAATAATACACACGCGCTGTAATTTATTCATTACTCATGAATGAAAATCGGATCAAAAATCACGGTAAAACGAACGCAAACGGATTTGCTGTTCTTTTTTTTTAATTCAACGACTTTTGACAGCCAACTCTTTTTTTTTTTCATCCTAAAATCCAATCTGGGCTCGGCAGTTCTCACCGAATCAATTTTAAATTGTTGATTGGATTTCGCAAAAGTCTTATTTTTAATATAAGAACACACATTAGGGGCACAAAATCAAATATTTATATGATTTAGTATTCCTGCCTCTCATGCAAATATGCTCGAAATTGTGAAAAAGAATTTCCAAGCGCATCTTCAGGCGAAACGTCAAACAAATAATTTTTCAATATTGCAAATGTGCGGTTTCGTTTCAACAATTCAAATTTCAACGGCTTCAGATACAATTTTTTTTCCAAGAAACTTTTTATGATAGAAACCAAACTCATTATTTTTTCAAAGTTTCGTTTGAACTAAACAAAAGCTTTTGTTTTTTTGTTCAATTTTTGTTAAGCTTTACTGAAAAGTTTTGAATGAAAAAAATTTTAAAAAAAAACAGTAATTGAGTTTTTCCAATTAAATGATCGGAGGTTAAGAGATTACTAAATATCAATTACTAATCAGATTCGTTGCCAGAAGCAATTTCGGCATTTCCATCTAATGTGAAGTTTTGAGCCGATGAGAAATACCAGCTTGAGCTGCGACCTCGCAAACAAACATAATTTTCATTTGAAATTTTATTTCTGTATTTATTTTTGTAATGGATGCGATGTGTCATCGTTGGTACTTTAATTTTGTTTGTTTAATTTTGTTTAACAGGTTTCTGTACGTTTTTGCTAGGTTGTAAGATAAGACGCAGTTCAGTAGCGAATTAATTGGTGAGTTATATTTTCATTTTCATCTCGGTCGTTTCATTTGCGACCTTTCTTATTCTAGCTAATCCCGGTTCATGTTGAGCTTATCATAATACAAATGACACAGCTGAGTCGAAAATCACGCAATTTGTTTTATCCGCGCAATTTTCGTTTTGATATTTGATAGCAGCGACTGGAATACCGAATCTTTCGCTGGGTATCGACGCGCGATATTCTGGACTCGATATTCTGCCTCGAATCAGAATACCGAGAACAGTCTGCAATAAAACTGATTTCTCGTCTGCTTGTTTGATGTACGGTGTATATTTTTTCGCTGCAATAATGAATGTTTGTCTAACCCCGTGTACTATTCCGTTTAAACAATTTAAAATGCCTTTTTATTTTATCGCCGAACTAAAAAACAGCGAGTTCAAATGTTCTGTCACTTTTCGAGTTACGATTTTTGATATATTCGTCGGCTGTTTGAAGTTTTGAGGGAAAAAGTGACATTCCGAAGTGATACTCGAATGCGTACAGTTTCAAAACGTGAAATAACTATTAATCCACGAGATATCAAGTTTCGAAGTTTGTAAAGGCAAATAGGTATTTCACTGAGCAATTCTCAATCAAATACTCTTAACTCGATTAGTTAACATACATACCATCATAAGTATAGAAGTATGCAATTATTAGAACCTTCTAAATAGACGAACAGTTTCGACAAATTGAGAGCACGATTCGATTCGTCCGGAAAATCCTGTCTGCCGGATCATCGCTGTAAATTAATTCCGTCTTTCAACTTTGAACGATATTTTGCGTTAATTTTAGCCACTGAATGAATGATCGGTTATGAAAGATTATAAAAAGACAAAACATGGATTGAAAAAAAGGACACATTTATTCGGCAAAGTTAAAGTTAAACCAGATTTATACCATCGATAAATTAGTTTTGCCAATGTGAATACGAAAACAAACACGAACGTTACTTATCCTTTAATTTCCATCTGCGTTAATTGTTAACGATGTCGATTGCAAAAGTTTATGCGAAGTTTAGGATGTCGAACTGAATGTAGAAAAAAAAGGACTGCACCGAATACAGAAGCAACCTCAAAGTTTGATAGTCTTTTTTTTTCCAGAATAGAAATCAGCTTTTAAGGCGCAGATGTACAGCTATTCGTGTATATTTTGATCACTGCGATAGCGAGTTTAAAAGTTTGCTAAATGTGTGTGATTCATTGACAGTTTCGCATCGAGCAAACGTCAATATGGAATTCACCTCTTCCGTTTTTCTGCGTGAAGTCGCGATATAGATTTTCATGAAATGTTCCACTATCAGTAGCAATTTGATCTACATTTTTTGTTCATCCGCGTTTTTCATATTTGGAAAAAGAAGAGCCTTTTTTGGAAAAAAAAATGTTCAACTAATTTAGACCGGATATTGGATGACAAACAAGGCACTTGCACGTTGACATCTCATTTTTCAGCATTATCGTAGGATCTCAAATTGTGTACAATTTTTGATGACACGAAATTTTTCAGTGAAATTTAAACGTAAATTGGTCTCAACGTGGTTGGACCTCTGGCTAACAATTTGTAACATGTTAATGTAACCGAGGAACATTTACATCAAATTTACGCCCAGCTGCTTATAAATTCCGAATAGCACTTGCGATTTTGGTATTTAAATATTTTGCATTAGCTCGTGGAGTAATTGACTCGTACGTATCAATCTTTATCGTGACGCATGCGTGTCGCTCGCGTGTAACTTACGTTCTCCGCGGGCTTAGATCGTCGAATACATTACCCGCCGAGACTCCAAATTTATATTCATATTGATAACGTGTATTGCCAAAATCAATCACTATCATTATTCCATCTCGCTCAAATTGTTTAACTAATAATAAACTAGATCGCTGCCGACTGATTCAATAAACAAATTCAACCAAAACCAAACTCCATTAGGTGTGCAATTAAATAATTTTGTGATTCATCGTATCGGCAATAATATTCTGATTCACAAGGTAATCGCGAACAAAAAAATCGCCCGAACCCCTCACTGAAACGAGGGAAGCGCCCGGATTCATTAATATTCATAATAGTATTTCGTTGTGTGTAAAACATGTCGGCGCTACAAACTGATTCCGCAATTTGAACGTAATTAATAATCCTATTTTGGGCAAATTTAAATCAGCACACATGATCTTCTAGTAATTACCGCGACAGGCTAATTTTATTATCGCGAGCTACTATTTACCACGAATCACAATTACCTTAACCGCTCCAATGGAAATCTTCGAGACAACCCCAAATTTTCAAGTTGCAGTTTAATTTTGTTTTAAATTCTATTGACAATCGTTGTTCAAACCGTTTGGAATTTGCATCCGAAAATTTGATATTGCAATAATAATCATAAATTTTAATAACAGTCGTAAATCGTTTTTATACGTTGAACTGAGGAGACTGTAATTCTCGAACGTATTAAGGCCATGAAACATCCATTACATATACATACGAACTGCATACATTTGTGTATATTCGCCCAATTCATCTGCAATACATATTCTCAGTTTATTATGCATGCTTGTCGAGGTATTTATGCGTTTCATTAATTAGTGGCCTTGTTAATGGCACGATCATGCCGGCAAATAAAAAGTCGGTCAATAAGCAGTCGGTGCACTCGCACATCTTCGGCTTATATAAAATAATCGTAACAAAACGCTGATTTGGTAAAGCTCTCATTGTCAGAAATTCGGCGAGATAAAAAAAAAGTTGTATCGAACTTAAACTTCCTACTTTGAAACTTGCTGAGTTCTTATTTTGAAGCACTTTCAACAAATATATTTCCACATCCACGAATCTTTGCCAGTGACGAACAAAAAAAAAATATTCCCAAAGTTGTCTTGATAGCACGTGTGGATTTTTGAGGACGTTCAAACTTGTGGATTCGAAGCTGAGCTTTTATACCGAGACTAATAATCTCGTTGTAGTTTGTGTTTGAGTCAAAGTGAGTAATATCTTTCAATGAGAACGATTTCGGTTTATTGATTTTTGTTAGTTCGAACTTGTTCGGATATTTGAACCACTTAGACATGTTATTTGAACAAGATAGTGTGAGACGATTCAGCTAAATATAAGAGCAAAGAAGTATTTGTTATTCCGCAGCACGACAGTGAAAGAAAAATGATAATAATAAATTTCTGTGTCACGGTGGGATATAATTATCGAGAAATGCTTAGCTCGCTGTAGACCTGGAACATGCGATGATAATATATTTTTCTACGGAGGGCAAAAAAAAATGTTGGCGAGAGAGAGAGAGAGACAAACTTAATCGGAAAATATGCGGATGCTACCACGTATTTGCAATCGTCTCGCTGTCAAAAGTTAAGGCAGCTGCCCTGAGCTACTCAGTCTAAGAGTTTCCTAAGCAAGTTACTTCGAGACCGTTGACCGCAATGTACGGACTTTTCTCCGACTCGTACAGGATGAACAACGACTACTCCGCCTCCAATCGCTTTGAATGTTCCCCTATACAAAAAATTGAGTTCCTGCTCAAACAATGAACCTCGTTTTTTTCATTCGGCCATTTTTGATTAAATTCTCACCAACAAAAACTCGACTACATTTTTGCCACTTTAAAACTGATGACATTTTGAGAAAAACCTTTTTGAAGACGTGAATAACTATTTTAGAATCCAACATTTTTATTTACAAACTCTAGAATTACACCTGAATTAGTCCAAGTAATGTTTATTGATTGCTTGATTTATTTATTTATTAACAGGTTGAAATTCAAGTTTACAGATATTATTTCCTACAGTTAATACAAGATCACAATACAACTTTGTTTGTTCTTGATTAATTTAATCGCCATTTCTAAAATGATAGAATTCGTCGCGGAAATTATTTGTGATGACTTGCTTTGAACTTGGTCGGACGGTTAGTCGCGCGTTCGGTCAACTGCTTAGGAATGACGACGTGCAATCAGTTTTAATGTTGTAAGGTCGTTAATAATAAGAGGGGTTTAATTTAGATTCCTTGCGTCCAACTAAGTAAATGGCCATAACTAACCGTCCTGCTGATAATGAAGATTTACATCTATGTCAGGGCTCACTTTTAATTGGAACGTTGATACCAAACAACATGCGAGCGCTGTGTGCTGTTTTTTTCCTTCCGTACGATCATTGTACACATTTATTGAACTAAAAAATTTTTTAATCACAATAATGCATCAGCTTCGCTCTCGTTTAATGCATAAGGGATGGCCTTATTGAGAACGCACCTTCAAACGTAAAACACTTTTTTAATCAATGCTCGCCCTGCTATAAACGACAAAATTCAACGAGTTATAGATGATGCTTTATTTACTCTGCGTGCAATTATTGTAATTCCGGCCGTTGGCAATAAGTTGAAATGAGCACACGATATACAAATGTAAACACGACTCAAATCAACGCTAAAACAGTCATGATTACGTTCGAGAGAAGCGGGTTTAGTTGAACAATGATTCCGAGATTGACTAATGATGATACCAGTATTTACACATCGGTGATTTCGACGTTTAGTCGATTTTGTAAAGTCAGGTGTTCACACAAAATCAGTCATTTTGAAAAGACGACCTGACCTGTTTCAATTTCATTACATTCTCCATTCCTTATAATTCAATTTACAACGCGCTTCGACCCAAAACTGCCCGTTTTTTTTCGCCAATCTCAACATCAAACATCATTTTTCCCAATTTTTCTCTAATTGACACTGGCTTCGACTATGACACGACTTAATTGATAGAAGAATTTGCAAACCAATCATTTTGCCATCTCTTTTTCAAAGGCAAACAAAACTGGATCAACGAAAACAGAACAAAACAAAAAATTTTTGTCTGTTTTTGAGAAAAAAAAAGATACGTTTAGTCATAATACAGTTGGGTAGGAACCAGAAGAACATTGCGAGGTTTTTTTTTGTCTTCAAGTTGAGCATAAATTGGCTCATTAGCGTGACATTTTTTCGTATCTTGATTTTATTTGCGTCGCCGGAGGCTGCGCGAGCCGGACGTGTTATTCTCTTTTTTTAATTAAAATAAATATGTCGTAATTGTTGGAGTCCGTGACTAGAAGTTAAGCTTCATTTACGATGCTTATAAGTTTGAATGATGTAATTAAATGAGATAGCGTTTAGTTTCATAATCATTACCATATTCAGGATCAAAATTATACGGGTAACGTATTTTGAAAGAGCAGGTATAAAGCAATTTAGGTGGAACAGCTAGGCGTTCGAGTAGTTGAGTAATCCGGAGCACACGTTGCATTCGCCAGGTGTGTTCATTAATTAAAAAAGCTAAGCAGCCGAGCTTCCTAAGTCCGTGAGATATGTAAGTGATTCATAGTCTTTTTGTAACTCGTATTTCTATGATGTTTTTTTTATTAAAACCACGCCGGCCCCCCTCCACCCCCCGGGTGAATTAAAAAGCAAACTACCCGCGGCAGCTGACGCCTCCCGAGTACATTTCTACAATCATCATTCTCCTAATTTAACACATCCTCGTTTGTTTGTCGGCCGGCTGAAAGTAAAAAATAACTAGAATTAAATTTCACGAGTTGCGCGTTTCAACTCTGATTCAATTTCGCGTACGATATTACGGACTTTTTCATATCCATGCAAAACTTTACAACTTGGCTGCTAAATAAAGAGCGACTTTTCCAAAAATATGAAAACAATTTCGCGAACGCGTTAAATCAGAGTGCATATTTATGAGAGCGAACGCGATGACACGAGTTTCTATGGACGTTTTTGTTTTCTGATCTCGGCTTGTTTCTTTTTGACAAATTTGATTTTTGAATTGGTAAACAAAAGGGTTGCATATCAATTCGTTCAAATGGAGAAGACAAAGGCTCAACAGTTTGGATAACAATTGAGTCGAATAATTTTATTTTCATTTAGGATTTGCGAATCCCACAATCGATTGAAAAAATAAAGGGTGTATTCACATACAATGTTTTCCATCGAACAAATCCGTTCAACTCAGAGTTTTGGGTCACAATAGAGGACGTGTTCGATTGTAAAAAAGTAGAAAAGTTCAGTTAGTTTTTGCGATGGAACATGATTTTCATTGTAACTTATCAAACCTCATTCCGAATTGATCCGTTAAGTGGAAAACACCGGTTCGCTTCTCTATACTACGTTCAAATTAAAAACTGAGAGAGAGCAAAAAAAATTCATTGCGCTTTTTGTTGAATACGCACTTGTAGTTTTTTTCAAGTGGATTTTTTTTTGATAGTATCAAAGTTAAATTCAACGAACGCTCGATGTCAAAGGCAAATTAGTAGGTTATATTATATGTTGTGTATAATTTTCATTTTCAATTTTCGTGTAATAAATATCAAATATGGACATTGAATAAAATATAATTACATTCGTTTGTTAGGATAAACATCGGGTTAAGTAAATAGGCCATTAAATATGAAAGGGCCGAACTTTGCAAAATGTATGAGTTTGTTATTAAAATTCCGTTGGTTAGCTTATCAATATTAAAGGAGCGAATGGCTATATTAATATCGTCTAGATTTTAAGCAAGTACTGACATGAAATGCAGACAGGAAATGAAAGAACAAAACTCGAGATGATATTATATAATTGATTCGATTCAAACGAGTCCGAACAAGAATAAATTTTTTCTCATAAATTTTCGTTAAGAGAGGTGAATTTATAAAAATTGTAGGATGAATTTTGTTCATGGTTCGGGAAAACGTAGGAAGGAAATGAGATAATTTTGTTCTCATAAATAAGGTTATGCAACAAAGAAACGACATTCAGTTTGCTACTCCTAAGTTACGAGTTAAGTCACTTTTTTTAATGAACCATATTCGTCAACTAGAGCTGTCTTTGACCTCTTACGCTTTAAAGATACTCTTTTAGTTCCATTGTTTGGGGCGTGCTTACACTTGTGCTCAGAATGTCAGAATTATCTCACAGCGAAATCATAATTCAACATGAATCTGGCATAATTCTGGTAATTATGAAATAACAAAAACACGAGTGTAAACCGTTCTATTAATATTTGACGTCAGGATCAGTGACTCGATTTAAATTCCATTTATGGCAATAAGAAAACAACGATATTTCAATAGAATGATTTCGTACTCGAACATATGCAGATCTAAGATTGAATTAGCATAACTGATTAAAGACAAACTTCTGTCATTGTTGATGAATCAATGAAAGTAATTAAAACTATATGCAAGTGAGAGTACACTTGAACTTTATCATCCTTTCAAGTCTAATATTTGACTTGCAGTTGTACCATACACGCTCACTCTGCGCGAGACTTTTTAATTTATCAACGTTGCATTATTAATCAAAATTTATTTAAAATTAACATCATTTCTGGAATGTTTATTTGTGCTGATTTTTACAATTAAAATTTAATGAATCAAACAATTTTCGAATAATTGATTTTGCATATAATAATAATTTTGACCGATTCGATTTGTTTGAATAAGTAATTAGTTGCATAAAATAACTAAACTCAGTGACATAGAGGAAATCAGAGAAAAGTTTCGGAAATGAATAAATCAGTGAAATAATGTGTTTAGTAAGCATTTAGCTTGCATTACGAATCGATTGATGTTTGGGTCAGCTAGACCTCTCTTATTCGGCTAAATCCTGTGTAATGTAAGTTAGATCCGATAGTGTAATCCGACAAGTATAACAAGTTCAATACATTGAGTTGAAAATACTAATAGACATTGTAATTTATAGGTTATTCGAAATCCAATATTTACCTGACTGTTTGATAAAAACAAACTCAACGAAATTGAATACAATCGTTTTATAAAGTTAACTATCAAACTTTCATCGCACCTCGTCTATTCGCAGCTGAAATTAAATAACTAACAACATTTTACATGTTTAATCACCAAAATCGATAACTTTGAAATAAAAACTGTCCATTCTTTTCCCGTCAATTGAAACTGATTTAAAATGTTGCGAATGATACTGTTGCTCTAATACAATTATCAGACTCAAAACATTTAATGTTACTTCTAAGGACTGAGAAAAGTCTATTTATTTCACAGCCTCTTAACTATACATTACAGTAACAGTTAGTGTTTCGTTTATAGTTATCGCGTCCATAAATTCGAGTTAACGTGATTATAGTATTTTTAGAAAACCCATGAATCAGAGAATCGGTCGGACGAATTTTCCTCATTTGCCCGAAGCCGAGCAAATAAAACGATGCGAAGTAAAATAAAAAGTCGGACGGATCAATGACGTTACTTTGAATTCCTGCGGAATAATACAAAACTAATGCCGCGCCGCGTCGGCCATTAAAAATTCTCATGAACGCGACCAGCTAATTAAACGGGGGAGAAACGCTGCGCAAAAGTTTGCGCTACGTAATATTGCCATTTCTTTCGCCGACCAAACAGCGACGCCTTTACAAATTTGAGTTTAGACTTTCTTATCTGTCATTGTAATTTTCTTGCCCGACTTATGTATTCTATTTGATGCAAATTCAACTAATTGCACTTAAATCCAATTTGCATAAATTAATATAAAATCGCTTCATTTCAAAAGATCACAGCGCACAGGCTCGCGTCCCGTGCACGTTTAAATAAATTAAATTTGTTACGTCGACGGAGGTTTCTCGTTTAAAATCAAACGTCAACTTCATTACCACCAACTTTCGTTATTTGTTATTTATATACAATTCCCGATGCAAACCTGCCGCGGCGCGTTTCTTTTTTACATTCAATCTAACTTGGCTTAACATCGAGCGCAAATTTGGAGTCATTAAAAATCCGCCCAAATTTCAGCAGTTGCTCAAGATTTTGAACTAAGAATAAATCTCGACACCCGCGCGAGCACATTTCTGTTTCATCTCGAAACGCGCGGCATTTCGGATGAAATGAAAACACATGTTTACTCCGCCCAGTTAAGGCTTGTACGCCACCTTGCACTTAGTTTTACATTATGATACTAAATTGGTACTGCAGGCAAGTCATCCAGTTTGAAAAAAAAACTTGGTACATCTTTTGAAATCCCGTTTTTTTCAATGTATTTCATCTCGTAACGTATAATTGGTTGACAATTAGCGATTGTTTAATTGGCTTTTGTTTATTTATTAAAAAATAGTCAGTAGAAATGGGATGATTTTGAGCACGATGTTGTTATATTGGTTACGAAGTGGAAGTTTATTTATAAAGTTGTGTCTTGTTACTGTAACCGCATAAATTAGTAGTGAAAAGTTAATTGGAACGGACAGTGTGTAGCGTTTCAGTAGTACAAGTAACAAACAGTGTAGCGCGCAAGCCACTCTTGCCGCTGTTGCGACTCGTACCTTCCCATTCTAACGACCAGCGCTTTCGGTCGTTATACTGAAACACCGGACGAGACAGTAAACGTCCAAATTCAACAGCACGATGCAATTCCCTGAATTATTGACTATCCGGAAATTGTAGGAGAAATTCGTGATTATCGTGTCAAGTTTGAAATTGTCAAAGTATCATGCGAGGCATCAGCACAAACTTAAAACATCCCAGAATGCATTCAATTTTCAGTTCCAATTTTTTTTTCCAATAATCAGTATTGCTGATGCGAAATTCGCTTTTCGTTTAGTTGCTTGTTAGTTATTAGTTCTTGTTCTATTAAACAATTTCAATATGAAAGTTTAATATGGAACATGAAATTTCACAATCCACTTAAGGTTTTGAGGTGAAAATAATTAATAACGACTCTCGGGATTTTCGCAAGTCGGGACCTAATGTCAATCCTCAGTCTCACTGCTCCATCAAATTCCTTCATAGGGGCTTACCTGAGCCCGACTAAATGTTTTGACATACGCCAACAGCAGCACTTCGCACCTCTAAGATCGCGTCTCATAATTTGCAAACTCCAAACCTGGCAAAGACACGCCAGAATCAAGATAAAACTTTGGACAGTCAGCAAGTTGAAAAGATTTGTTAGGAGCGAAAATATGGTAGCGAAAAAAGGATACATCGCCTTATTGCAAACTGCGCGAACGATCGTATCAAGCTCGTAATACCATTTGTCCGAGGTCAGTTTACGTTGCGGTCATTAATTTGAAAGTATTAATTGTTATGGGCATCAGAAGTTAACTCGACGCCATTAATATACTTCACGCGACTCAACGACGAGCGTACATTAAAAAGAACGAAATGATAATTTGAGGGAAATAATTCATACGTTTAATGCGTTTCACGCGATGACAAAAGAATTAGCAATGACAATCAATTATATCACGAGTATAATTCTTTTTCGCCCCTACTTTTATGATTTATCGCAGCGATAACTCGGTTCGCTTTCGCTCTGTTCGTCTTGAGACTTGACTAGCCGTGGACGAACGAATCAGCGTTAAGACTTCAGAGATTGAAGTAAAAATTTTGTTCGTTGCGCAATGACGCCTTTTTTTGATTGATCGTTTTAACATCGTTCTCGTTAAAATGATCAAATTAGAATTCCGTTCTTGCTCAGAGAGATTCGTTTCGAAATTTTTCGTGTTTTATGATTTGAGATTAATTAATTTCAGCGCGATTCAAATATTTCGAAAATTTGACTTGCTGATTTTGCAGTTTTTAACATTGCCTCGGAATGGAAACTATTTTTTCAGGGAAATACGTTTTAGCTAATACTTTTGAAGCAGGTGGAAATAATATGAATGACATGCTAAACTGGAAAACTGTTTTTTTTTTAGCGAGAATTCCGTTTGATTGGGAACTGAAAATGGAATATGACGTATTAGACCGTGTTTATTTTCGTTTGGAGAATTTTCCATAGGGCAATTTTAAAAGTAAATAAAGAAGAGTTTCCTGTGAGTAATTAAAGTTTTACAAAATGTTTTTAACAAATTTCCTTTTTCGAATAAAACACCGTGAGAGCATCGGCTACTTGATAAAAAACATTAAAGTTTGATCAAATCCTTTTAACTTTGTGAGAGGTTTTTTTATTATTAATGCTTGCTACATGGAAACGAGAAAAGTGGAGAACAAATTTATTCAATAGATTAAAAAAAATGCAATCAATGGAACTGAAAATCATAATTTTTCGAAAAGAACAATCTGCCTCGGTATAGAATAAATGCACGAGTATTATCAAATGTAGCCAATAAATTTTTTATTAAAATTGATTGCTCGTTCAAAAAGTTCTGAATGTGAAAAGTTGGATAAAGTTGATTCGAAGAATTTTTATTGATAGATTAAAGCAAATTTATTTCATCGCTCCAACAATGCAATTTTACAGTAAAATATTTTGCGTCGAAATAAACAGATTTATCTTGATTAATCGACGGTTCATTCGCATCTCATTGATTTGGCGTGGAAGAAAAAAAATAATTGTGCAGATTTCGCTCGGGCAAAAGAACATTAATATTTATAAATCTTATTGAAAGCGCAATTTGAAGTCTTTTAAAGGAGGAAATAATGATTATTTTGTTTGACGCCGGTGCAAATGGTTGTAATTATATGTTGACAAAAAATGTTATTCCCACAGACGTGGAAAATGATGAAAAATTATACATTCTGTCGTGCAAAAATAATCTGTATTTATTAGAGTTCTTTTTTCAAAGCTGCCGTCACTTTGAATCTTTCATGCTTGCCGTCATTTGATATTTAAATTTTTCAATTCTTTGCCTACGGGGGAAAAATTAAAGTAAAAATATATATAATCGAAATGTCGCATCTCCGACGCGAAAATGAGAAAACGAGAGAGCTCGCAATGATTGCAAACAATAGCTCATAATGATTCCGCGACAGGACAGTCAAGTAAATAATAAAATAGATATAATAGACAGGTGATTTATGCCGAATGCGAAAGTGATGTACGATTTTTAGATACAGTGATATGTCGATTGATTTATTACCCTACGAGAGCATATTTATTGGCCCGAACAGTTGAATTTTGAGTTTTTCACAAAATCAATCGCGTGTTTATAAGACGAATGATTTTCATCGCCAAAAATAAATCATTCGATTGTTATGGAACCGAGCGTTTTGCATACGGCAAACAAGGGACAATTTTTTGCAAATAAAACGATACCTGAACTGAATACAAAGACTTCCGTCATCCGGGTACAATGTTATTTGACAGTTTATAAATTACGCCGTGATTGAATGAGGGAGCGAACAAAAAAAAACTGTTTGTTTGTACGAGAACAACATTTGTAACTTTTGCAATAACCAAAAACACGAACGCCATTGATATTCCTCGCGTTTTCTATATTTTCCTTTCTATTTTACTTACGCGAGCAAAAGAACAACGCAAGAATATAAATACTAATATTTGTCTCGACATATTGGAAGTTTACTGACAAACTTACTCAATTCCTTTCTGAGAACTTTTTGCTCTTACGTAAGGCTGTCATAAGTTATCTTCATTCGTTCATGGTTTACTTTCGTCTTATCCTCGAGTAATGAACACTAATCCGGTGAAAAAAAAACTTCGCATTGAAATAATAAATTGACAATATATTACGCTTATATGAACAGAAATATGACGAACGTACGAAAAGTATATTGTCAATATACGACCATTTCCAGACATAAACCATGCGATTTGGTACGACATTTTTTCGTCATTCTGGTTATAATGTTTTACGTTCATCACAAAGCACGTGGATAAAACATATGAAATTACTCGAATAAGGTTGTTGAAAAATCAATACGAAATCTCATTTTCGAAGACAAATATAAAGCACTGAAAGTATCCGGGAACATTTGATTTTACGATTTGACCGATAGATTATATGAAGGCAATATGGTTTGAGTGAGAGGTAGTTTGGTCGAGAGGTTACTGGCGCAACGGTATGCGAATTGATTTCATCGGTGTATGATTCCATACTGTATCGATGATTTGTGTGATTGATACACCGTGATAAGGCACAAATTTGTTTCGCGAAAATTTGCCTCGCCAATTTGTGTAATGGAAGGAACGAAGAAATGTTTTAAAGGATACGCCGCGCAGTATCCAAACGTATTTCGCAACCAGAAAAGATAACACGATGGAACAGCCGGCGGGATTCCTTTCATTTGTTCTCGCGTCTGTTTTCTGTTAAAAAATAATGTACATTCGGTCGGGCTAAGGAAAGTCGATTCTTTATTCAAATAAAGTGGAAACTTTCAGCGAATTAAAACCGTGCAAAACAGTCGAAACGAAATACAAGCGCTTTTTTTTCACATGGACAGGCGTTAATTTATAACGTTTCCGTTTTTTAACACGTTTCGTGGGTATTTCTCTCGCTCTGTTTTCTTTTTGTTTAATTAACTCTATTTCTTGATTAGTCTGAGGCATTAGCGAATTGTTTTAAAGTTCGGCGTGTAATTGAAATTCGAATTCTCATACTTCTACTGTCTTGAATCTGTACGCGAATACAAACACAAGTCCTAGTTCAACACGCCCTGAAATCTATACCGCACAACTAAACTGGTAACTGTTTTCTGTTCGGCCGAATAAATTTACGACTAGTCAGTCCGATTGCGCGTTTGCAGTGTTAGACATCTCGTCTGTTCGTATACGGACCGTTACCACTGTATCTGTTTGCATGTTATCTACTCACTGCGAGCGCGCTGGTTGTACGATATTTATACCGAATCGAAAAAAGGTCTACTCGAGAAAAAGCGTAGTTGAAATGTTTGACAACTGGTTTTTGAATGAAACCTAATAAATCGTCGATAAATAAATAAGCTTTTTCCACGGCGCGCTCACTTTTTTCGCTTGACAAAAAATAATTTACCTACCTTTGGCGCAAATGTCGTGAACTACATGTCTTTTTGTTGCATTTTTCATTTTATTTATCGCGCTATTTGTTCGATACTATTCGGGTAATTGATTTATTCGCTTCTCTGACAAAAAACGCTTAGAAACAGCGGCACAAATTTATTACATTAATAATCGTTCGAATGTATTGAAAACTTGTCAAACTTAAGTTGCTGAAAATGCACAGAAATATTGTCTTTTCGATGACTAAAACTTATCAACAAATTTCGTATATTTTTAACAAATATATTCGTTTTTTTTCAAGATGAACGCGTTTGCATCAGGAAAAAACGAAATTTCTATGAAACAACGCGTTTCGGATCGACTTTGCGAACGCGATCCATATAGATGTATCTTTCGCGTCTGGCGGAGGATATTCCCTTTTTATTCTAAAAACTTGCTTTAATTCCTGACAAAGCTTCTTATCTATATGAAAAATCTACATGAAAGTTTCTTATGAAAATATACGCGTGATTTCCATAAGCTAGTTTTGCGCGTTCCTTTCGCGCTGCTATTTAAAATGAAGGACCTTTTCTTTAAAAACAGGTATTCTGAGAATAAAGTACGAATTTCGTTGGATCGAGATGCTATCAAAATTGTCTCCTCCTGTTACATCCGAATTATACGAAAAAGGAATGGTAAGTTCGATTTGGCGCTGGTAATAGCAGCAGAGGCAAATTATTGCATGTGAAATGTTTCAAAGGAGGCGGCCCATCGAGAACTCATTTACTTTGTCATCGAGACACTTAATCAGCAAAGTTCTGAGCAAATTGATTAAATCGGCGTTCTCCTTAGGAAGTGGGATAGACTCATAGTTCATTTTGATGTATTCAATGCGGTAATATATTTATTGAACTGTGTATCGCCAGTGCTTGAAACGCATGAAAACCTTGCTTTTGATAGCTGTCGTAGCCTTTGTATCAATTACTTCCACAACCAAATATATTACCGGCCCGGAAAATCCGTTTAACCGAGAGACCTCATTTCCATTTATATTTCTGCATTCAGTGATTGATAGAATTGCGGGACAAAAAAATGCCGTTTCAAATTCCGCCACCGATTTGGAGTCAAGTGCGCGAACGTTATGCACTGCGTTTCAAGTATTCCGAGGCCCACGCTACACCCTTATCGATACTTCCAAAGGATTGGAAACTGTTACTGAGTCGAGAGTTATAAGTCGGATCAGAGCCAGATTGTCGGAAGATCAAAATGTCTTATCAGAATCCCGGTGTAGACTTATTGTTTCGTGTTTTTAGTTAGGTGGGACGAAAAGAAGCGGCTCGCAATCGGTCAATTGTGTGTATTTGCGTATATTTCGCATAACAATTTCGTCTAATTTCTCAACCGTGAACCGCATTGAACGGAAGTCCGAATTTTTTTTTTCATCATTTTTTGCTGCAAACTTATTTGCGAATTGATTAAACGCCGCTGCTGGCAAAAATATTCAATATGAAATAAAAAAAATAAAGAATTGAATATTGCATCGGCAAACGTCCACGGAATTCCGTGACTTTGTATTCGTAAAATTATTAAAAATTCGGTTTTAGTGGAAAACTGCCAATTCCAATTTCGTTGTTCCGTGATACATCCTCTTACGTTGTCATATTGGATTTTATTGATTTGAATATAATCGTATAGATGTCCATACGCTGAGCAGTTTTCAATTTAATATATGTAGTCGGTGGAAACAATTTGTCGCCGTTATTTTTATTTCTGAACGATGATCCGCCGCTGTTATCGCGAATATAAAAAAAAGACGCTGCTCGAAATATTGTCGCGGATAATCATGTCGTTAAAAGTAACGGCACTTTTACTTCGAGAAAAGTGTACGACGATCATCCCCGCAAATCTCAAGTTATTTGCCGTCGATTAGAATTATGAATTTCGTTTCGATGGAGTGGACACAACAGTTCATCAAAAAAAAAAAAAAGATTGAACAATTTCTGCGCAGTATCTTGCGTACATCGGTTTCAACAAAGACGCATTTTCATGTAAGGAAACTTTTTGCACTTGATCGTACGCAGACTGTAGTTTTATAATTATGCATTGAAAATGATACAATCATTTTGTAAAATGTGGGTTGAAAGTGAGACGAGCTCTGCATTCATCTGAACAGATAAGATCACTTGTTAAGCCTTCCACGAACCCTCAACTTTGCTATAGTTGGAATGTTTACTCCAAGTCAAAGCTACCAACGACACACTAACATAAGATAGTATGTGCTACTTTTTTTCAACATTGATATATTTTTGCTTACGAAAAGTATTCTCTCACAAATGGAATGCAGTTTTCACTGACTCGCTGTTCTTTTCGTTCTTGGTCTGTATAATCGGACTGACAATAATTTTTAATTGATCGTGTCATGATGGGAACTAAAACTTTAATCATCGTTAAAGTCCAAAAGTTATTGCAAAAATGCTAAAACATGGTGAACGCTTATAAACGCATTAAGACATTGCTGAATAAGCCATAAGTTCTCTTAATTGATGCGGTACGTTTAAAGCTTCTTTATGGTGTTTCAAGCAGCTGTTGTAGCAACAACGTGAAATAAAAGAAACATAAACCACGATGTTGCAGCAAGTTTTGGTATTTACAATGTTATTATTTGCATTAATAAAGTCATAAATCTACACGCCATTTGAATAATTCGTTGTGTGGCTTTGTGGGTTCAGAAGTTTTCGATGAATTCCAAGTATTTCCTTCTGCTGCGAAATGACAATAAATAAATAGAAAAGAAATATTTTCGTTCATTATTTTATAAGCAAATGTTTTATGGCCAGTTAGAAAAGTTGATTTGTACAATTGCATTTGGAAAATGGATAGTTTCCTTGACTCGTCTTGACAAATACCAGGGCATATGTTTCAGTTTTGTTTTTGTGAATGTGTTATACGAGTTCAGATGAGACAAATTTAAACTTTTTCAATGAAAACTATTCACCGGTTTCAATAGTCAACCATACAAAAGTTATTTCAGACAATTATTATTGAAAATTTGCTCTGCTCAGGCTATTATTGTTGCTGACGTTGCGTTGGGCTAATTTTTGCGCTTTACAAAATGCGCAATATGCACAATGAGCGTAAACTTTGTTTCGAGTTTGTTTGCGGTGGTTTTTCTTTTACATTTAATGACACTGAAACTATTGATATCCGCCGTTTGGCATTATAATTTGAAAAGCTTGTTAATTAAGTGTAGCAAAATGAACGCGAAAAGTTAAACAAAACGAGATGTGTTCGCGACACGACGCGATAAACTTTGACAAAATGAAAAGCCATTTTTTATTTACTTTTTTTTTGTTGAACTCAGTTAAAATGAGACTGTTTAATTTGTACGGAGAAGTAAAAGATTTTGATAGTTGAACGGCTCAAAAGAGAGAGTTGCTTTAGCGTTGTGCACACTTTGATTAAATTTAAGTTTTATCCGTCTCGGAGTTTTGTTTAGTCTTGTGGCTCGAAATTTCCGTAGAATGATCGTGTCAATAACTGTGCTTTTAAGCAAAGGTCAATATGTAAAGCTGTGACATCAGATATTTCGCATCAACGAAAAAGGGAACTCGCAATACGGGTTTTCAAGTCATTTATAATTCATTTTGAAGTTACAGACTGATGACAAAAAACTTTTCATGTAATACAAACAAATCCGAGTACAGAATTCAGTTTGACAGCAAATTCAAAAAGTCTGAAGAATGATTTTTGTGTTGCAGGATACATGCCAGTCTTGGAATATGACGATCTTCGACACATCAACGGAAGTGCAGGTGAGAATATTTTGCAAACTGTTTTTGATGTCAAATACTTGGAAAAGTTGAAATGTTTGCATAGAGAAAAATTTAATGCATTTGCATATTCCTGTTTTCGAAATATGTAATTTTGTAAGATAACTTTGTTTGTGTCATCCGAATTCTTATTCCGAGTCTTAATTGACCCTATTAAAAGAAAAACGCCGAAGACTTAAAAGCTTCCAGATACAAACATTTGCTTCTCATTTGTTCAAGTTTTCTTTTCAAAGTGTCAGTTTTGTTTCACAGAGATTCTGTGAGTATTAACTCACACTTTCATAATTACAAAAAGTAAACAGATTTTAAGAAATCTATTTCTTGTCCGGTCGATAGTAATTCGAATAACGGAATGGAGACATTATAACTTGAATAATTTAAATATTAAAATATGCCGCAAGACTAAGAAATAATTATTAGAATATAGAATTTTGTAACTACCGCAATCGTTAAATATTTCAGTGTTATCTGGAATAAAAACAAGTTTAAAACTTTGTGACTTTAATTAGTAAAATTTTCAAAGTTACAAAAGCAACTTAACGCTACGGCGCTTAAACACCAGCCAGCTCTTTGTGTAGACATTTAAAAACCCGTAAAATGAAAGTCATCAAGCATTTGCAAAAAAGCATATGAAAAAATCATGCCATTCGTGGTTCCGAATGACGTTATCAAATACAAAGCAGTTCTGCTGTAAAATAACCTGCACTTTTACGAGCCTTTTTCTTTTCAAATTACTACGAGGTTCATTAATTAATAACAAACATAAAAGCAACGGTCACGTAATCATATTTCTTTGATTTGACAGAATTGATTTTTTCACGCGAATATCAATATCTGTTACTTCGTTAACGTTTGAAGAAGCCGTTTTCTTGGCACTCAACTGTTGTATTAATTATAATTTCGTTTGATATTTAAATATCGTTTCCAATTCGTGCTGGTCGATTCCGAACGTCCAACAAACTACGAACTTATTAATAAGCTCCATATATTCAATGGGAGACAAAGTAATATTATATTTGTAAAATCTTTACTTATTCAATGATTTATTTAAGTCTTAGATAGGAAATTGTAATTATCAACTTTCCAGACACCATATGGGATTTTTTGCAAAACCTGCGGGGAAGCCATAAATAAAATTGTTTCCAAGTTCGAGTCGAATGCAAGAAAACTTTTTTACTTTATGTAATTGGTCGATTCAAACATCTCACGAGCAAAAGTAGGTTAATGTGTGGCAAAAAAACCATTTATAAGAATCAAAAAGTCGTACATTTTCATAACAGTTTATACCTTGCTATGGATTAATAAATTCGCAAATAGCAAATTAAAATTTTACAATGACGAGTAAGCTGAGTCGAGTATTCGATTTTGAAGCGTCAGACCAAAACTATTGTTATGAAAGAAATCAGTTCGAACGACACCAGTTGTGGCTAGTCGTGGTTTACACTTTGACAAAGTTTCATTGTTGATGCAATTTCGAAAACGCTTTTTGAGATTAATTGCTAATTAGCATTTCGTACCAGCGGTGAATACAAAAAGCGTTTTATTTATCGTCGCGATAATTAACTTGTATTACCGGTAATCAACAACTTTCGTCGAACCTGCTGAAGCCGTAATGTCAGAGTCGGTTGCGGTTTTCTTATACAGGAAACTTAGAAAAACATAAGAAGAGAAAAGTTGCAAAGATCAGTTCAAAGTTTTACCTTTAAAGCCTATGTCTGGTTCACGGGAGCCACGATTGGCTCACGGATACGGTGCCTTGACTGACGTTGAATTACTGCCTCAGATGTTTGTTATCACGATTAGCACCGTTACGTTCCTAAACCGTTGTTTTAACTCACACAAACGAATGTTCTACATCGGCTCGCTTGTTGTCTCGCGTGTTTCGCTACGCTCTTACGTGCATTGCAATTAAATCAAGTCGTTGTTGACATCATGATGGCTACGAAAATTAACTAATTGTGGGATCGAGAAATTAAAGTTTTTTATCTACCATAATGACACGTTAGTAAAAAAGGATATCCAAGTTTCGGCGTTGAAAGTCAAGATAAAAGCGTCGAGGAAAAACTATTGCGGGTTGAAAACTGCTGTTTTTTCATTGTCAGGTTTCATCATTCATTAAAACAGCCAAAGAAGTGGCACTTTTTCGGCATAATGAAAAGACTGAATAGTTTCTTCGAAGAGGGTTTATGATTTTTGGGGTTTTTCAATAGGAGTATATATTACACAGAAAGAATTTTCGTAGAGGTTGAGTGAAGAGCAGATGATAAGATAAGCAAATTATAAATAAAACATCGAACATCCTAGAGTATTTGTGTACTCGTACATCGTCGAAACTGTAACGACTACTTTGAATTTCATAAGAGGGAGTGAAAGCTAGAGAAGTGAAGAGATGCAAGAGGATATGAAACAGAAAAAGCAGGATCAAGAAGGGTCGAATAAATTCACAAAATATGCAGGAATTGGGAAGACTGAAATTTTTTAGCACAACTACGAACTTTGCTCTTGATTGAGATATTCATAATCACATTTCACGATGCTGGAAAATAACAAAACGAGACCAAAGGTCTGTTTGTTTACAAGTTGTGCTATTCAACAAGCACTCCTGGGCTGTTAAAATAGCTCTCAAATTATAGGCGGAAATTCCAGGTAAAAGAATTAGGTCTTGAAAGAAAAATTGTAACTCGATTTTGTTATTTCTGCAAATTTCATCTTGCAACTTGGTGCCACACAATAAACAAGATCTTTCCAGACAAAAGTAATCACTAAAAAAATATTCCACGCTCCACAATAATGCTTGCTAAATATATGATGCTGTTAAGTTTAGTGGATTATGCTACATGTAGGAAATTCGTATATCTTCTTGATACTGGATATAAGGTACCGAGTAATAATACTGCTAAAGCAAGACTTTAAATTCTAAAAAATTACATTACATGTCACATTAAGCGAGCTCATAATCTTGCTTAACCATACATAGGTACTTGACCTGATTTTCAAGTTTTTACTTAATTTCGTTGATTCATTTCTATAAAAATTTACAGAATGAACATAAGCTATTTACATTTGTATCTGTATTTACATGTTGACATTTTAATAGATTCATCTTGGCGAAGTTACAAATAACGTATATCTGAATTTTTGTTCACAATTACAATGGGCGAAAACAAATAGTATAGCGAAAATGTTGTGGAGTTGTCATTTTTGCTGAGTTCAACATTCGAGACTACTTTAAAAATCCTGCACATTAGGAGAATTGTGCAACAATATTTTTGCTTTACGCGTTGAATAAAAACAACTGCTGCCGTTACTTCTAATTGCTTTAAAAATGTATTCTCCCAAATATAGCACAACGAAGCGCGAGCTTACCACCGCAGATATCACAAAACACGACGTTAGCGTGTTCTGCCAAAAGTTTAATAACAGTTTTTTGACTTTCACCGCACTTACACTTTTTAGTCGGTCGATATGTGCATTGAGTTCGTTAAGTAAATTATCATTTGCCACAGTATTTTTTCTCAATGAATAAACGAATTTAAAAAGTGACATAGAAAGTAGAACTTCTTTGTTTGTAACAAGCACAAAGAACATCTTTTTTAGAAATAATGTATATTTATCGTTGAGTACTAAATCAACTAACTTTGATAAAAATAGTTGAAGAAAGATATTTTTTTGTAGATATTAAGAATTCTTAAACAAAAAAATACATTTTCAGAGCAACAATTTCTGCAACAGCATTTAACTGAATAAATATTCTTAAAAATATTCGAGTTGATAGACCCAATCGAAAATTGTAACGATATTTAAACATACAATGTTAAGATTACCAGTATCCCTGGTTCCAGTCGACAAATTTGATGCCCCATTTCAGTAGGTCCAAACTGTTCACTTTCGTTGGCGCAAAACTATCAAAAATGTAAAATAACACTTTTAACTTCTGTTCAAGTATAACTTTTAATTGAAAAAATTCGTTGGATATCAACGACCATAGTTCCAAAATGATGAAGGATTCCCATACCAATGTGAGGGCGCAACGCCCCAGTCTTTCTTTATAAAGTCAGCTACTCTTTCTCCAATCATCATGCAAGGGCCAGCTGTATTGCCCGATGTAACCTGAAAGTATTAAAGTATAAAATAATGATCTAATATTCAAAGCCAAGTAGTCTGGCAGTACACACAAGAGGTAATTCAAATCTTTTGCAACAGAATAATCCTCTATTCATTTACGATGAAATTTACGAACAAAGACGAAATCTCACGTTCTCTATACAAGATTAAAACTATTTTGAGTACAACGATACATAAATTATATACTGATATTTAACAAAATTTAACAAAATTTGGCAGAAGAGAAATTAACAGCAGAAAACAGAAGTTAACAAAATTTCAATTTTCCCATCGTTTTAGGTAGGGATCGATTACTTAGAAGCTTATATTTCAAATATCGTCAAATTTTAGAGGTTTTTAAAAAGTTCATACTCTGGCATAAAATTTGCTTCTCATAATAAAATTGGAAGCGAGTCGTTTTTGAATTATTCGCGAATCTTGAGTGACTTAGAAACAATTGTTGATGATAGGATCAAACTCAGGTCTGTTGGAGTATGTATAACGACTTGCATCTGATTCGATTTCAATCGAAGCGGATCCATACCATTGGCATAATAGACGCATCAGCAACTCGAAGTCCTGTAACACCGTAGACTTTCAACTCTGGATCAACAACTGCCATAGAATCAGAAGACGGTCCCATTTTACAAGAGCCAACTTGATGGTTCTCAGGACCAGTGTCTTGAGTTACTGCGCACCTCCAATATTCTGGACTTCTGAAAGCGTATCGATTGCACGCCGGAATAGGTTGATTTCCCAATACAGGAAAATGTTTACTCATAGATGTTGTATTAATTAAGGCCATGGCTATCTGAATGCCTTCAACTAATACAGCTGCGTCCCGTGGATCGCTAAAGTAGTTACCCGTGATAATTGGATGAGCGAAAGGATTATTGCTCCTGAGTCGGAGTCGTCCTAGAATTTTAGTTCATATTACTCTATAGAAAAAAAGCTTTCCACGTCGTAAATGGTCAATTTCCGTACCTCGACTTCGTGGATGAAGAACTGTTGGAGAGATACTGATACTTCTTCTGTTGTTATCTAATAGAGCTCCTACTTGCCCAGTTGTTGCACAAGCTGCTTGATAACCACCGAAAAAGAATTGCAAGTCTGGGTGGTCTCTTGTCGCGTGACTCGATGGGATAATTCCCGTAATTTGAGATAGTCCTGTCGATGCCATCGGTCCATTCCTAAACGCTAAATACTCTGAAGCTGCTGCCCAGTTCAAATCAAATTCATTTGGTTCGTTTATTGTCCAAGACAAAGTGTAAGAGACGTGGTTTATAAGATTCTCTCCTACACCAGGAAGATCATGAACCACAGAGATATTAACAGAGTTCAAATGTTCTTTAGGCCCTATACCCGATAAAAGTAATAATTGTGGAGAATTAACGGCACCTCCCGAGACCACTACTTCCTTCATAGCTTTAACACTGTAAAACTGGCCATTCTGAAAGTGGATAATTATCATGAAAATTTTCATCCTTTCAAAAAGTCTGGCAAACCTGCTATTTATTTGAAAAGCCTCACTTTGAAAAATTGCACTCCAGTGACTTTTTTATTCTCTGTGATAATCCTAGTAGCTGTCGCATTAACGATTACATGCAAATTCGGCCTATGTCTTACTGGATGCAGAAAAGCTTTAGAACTGCTTTGTCTTGCTCCTCGTTTTTGCGTGAATTGAGCTACGGTAAAACCTGTTATGTCATCTCCATTCAAATCCTCCGTTAGCCCTAAACCTAGTTCATTCGCTGCATCAAGAATATCCTGAGTGATTTGAGGCTGCCACGGAAATCTTTCTATGTTCAGTGGACCACCCATTGAATGGTACTTGGTTCCAACTCTGTAGAGTTCTGTATTGTTTTCGGAACACAAAAAATATGGCAGCACCTATAAGGAAACTTGTTTTGAAACAATAATGATTTCTGTTCATTCCTTCTTCGATATAAGTCACAGGCATGGAGCATCAACCGATACCAAAATTAATATAGAGTGCTTACTTCTTCCCATGTCCAACCAATATTACCCATAGCCGCCCAGTTATTATAATCTCTCGCATGTCCTCTTATGTACATCATGCCATTGTGTACGGAAGTACCTCCAAGACTTTTTCCTCTAGGCCAACTACATGAGCCACCGGTAGATAAACACGCAAACTTCTCATTTGTAGTCCGGTACTGCCAATCAATATCAGTTCCTAGATTTCAGTTGCATGGTATCATTGAAATTATGAAGGAACTCATCAACAAAAAACAGAAATTATATTAAACACAAAGTACCTAAAAACATCGCGACCATACTCGGAACTGTCGTTCCTGGAGGTTCATCAGGGCCAGCTTCAATTAGCAATACTTTCCATTTAGCTTCTTCGCTCAGTCGTGATGCAACTACTGATCCAGCTGTGCCACCTACGAGAAGAATCTCAACGTAAATGTGATAAAAAATGTTTTCGTCTTGAAATATCGTTTTTTAGTTTATTTCTTTATGTTTAGGCAGTACAATTAATAAAACAATTTGCAAAAGTTCATCCGAGTCAAATAAAATTGTAACTGTTCCATGAGTGAAGATTGCAAATAGTTACACACTTGTTAGTATAGTTGTTGAATTTGACTGGTGCACAATCTAGATCTGTGTTAACGAAGATTTTATCTGACTTGCGAAAACTTTTGTACAGATCAGACCACGCTTACGAAGACGTGTCTCGGTATCAGTTGTATTTATAAAATGGGTTGTAGCCATGATCGATTATTCAGGAGGTTTTTTTGCATGTTTCGTTGACTAAAATAATATTGACATGACTTTAAGAAGAAAAAAGTATAATCTGCAGTGGACATTATAAAAGCCGATAATTTTCATGCGAAGTTATAGCAGGTTGACTCAAATTCGCTAGATTTTGATGCTCATGAAGTATTTGGTAGTTTTGTTTTGCATCGTAAGTTTAAAGTACTTTATTGGGTTTAAGGAAAATTCTTAAAATATGCAAAAATCAAGATGCAGAAAACTGAAGCATGTACAGCGAGTTTCATATACTACATCTTGCAGTTCTAAAAAATGTCTACGTTTGACAGTTATAATGTAGCGTGTATGTTAGAAAAGTCAATGCTTTCGTCTTTCATCGAGTTGCTTGTTTCGTGAACTATAATGTACAATTCAAGATACTATTTTCTTTCATGTAATTATGCAAAAAGAAAGTGACTATTGAGTTTAAGTTTGAATCGTAATTGCACTTCAAATGTCATAAGGTACAAAAGCAGAGCCTTTCGTTAAACCTCTAGCCCTCATCAAAGGGCTTTGTAATCGTAAGGACCACGACCTAATTCTGTATGTCAAGTTAATTTCGTTTTTGTTAGTGGCATAAATATGAACACAGAAGTCATTATTAAATCAAAACTAAATAATTGCTATTAATGATACAATTCATTTTAATGAGCGAATCATGAAAATTTTATACGAATCTTCTAAAATTGAACTCGAGCATGAAAACAATAAATTGTTTTCATTGATATTAATCATAAAAAATGACGTTGAGTCTTTAGAGATGAAATAGTATGACTTGTAAAATGTTTTAGGAAAATTGATGTTTAAATGTAAAATTAAAAAGAATCGTAATATAGGAGGAAAACATCTTGCGAAACAAATGCGATATTCTCAAGCGAAATTAAGACTGAAGTTCAATTGCTGTCATTAATTTAGAGTGCCGCGGGGTGGATTTTGTGGAAAACGAGTCATTAAGTAGGCTATGCTGGGGAATTAACTTGTGCTCGCGAAAGTAAGTTTACTCAGTTCTGTTTTAGACCACTCTTCGGTGAAATCGTATCACACATTTCACTGTTGCGTTTGAAGGAAATCTTGGGCGAGTAGTCCCTTCATTCTGAAATAAGCTGGTTGTTTTCTTTATAGTGATGAAAAGTCGCTTTAATTCTAAGTTACGCTTTGAACTGACTCCAATATAATACAACTGTTTCAACTACTTGTTCAAAAAATCACTGTTTGCAACGATCTCAAAAGTTTTAGTTAGTTGTCATTCATTGTTGATGTTTGTAGAACATTTTCCTAATATGTTAGAAATGTTTAAAACATCGGAGCAACTTCCATTTATCAAATTGATGCTTCTAGCGTAGTAGGTTTACACAAACTCTTGTCTATCTAGTATTAAAGTAATTTTAGAATTCGATTTAGAAACGAATCTTCTTATTTTACACGATAGTTGAAAACGTAAAACAATCACGGTGTCCAGTGAAGACTGCTGAAGATTGACGATAAACGATAGATAGTTTTGTTTCGCAAGTTAAACTGTTCAAGTGAACAATGTCCTCGAACAATGACAAATATTTTGTTTTGCAGAAATTCAATTAGACTCTAAGATCCTTAATCTTCATTTTGTCAACAAAATAAAACCCTGTTGTCAAATGCCATTCTGTTACATACTAACAAATGATCTGTACAAGCAAGATTAAGTCGAAAAACGTAGTTAGATAATATCAAATTAAAAATGAAAATTTTTCGCACTAGTAAAATACTCACCGCCGACAACAATGAAGTCATATGCATGATCTGGTGTATTCAAAGGGGTTATTCTTTGGCAAAGCTGCGAAATTTCTTGTTTTGCCCGTATAAAATTATCTAATATAGTCATGAATACTAAAAACTGTGTTCCCGGGCAAACTTGAGCAAGACTAGGACCCAGAAATGGCTCTCTGCATTGAATAATGGTAGAAATTTGGTAAGACATTTCCTGAAAATGGAAAAAACAAAGTCTCACATTATAAACGAGTTATCATGTTGATTAGATTTCAAATTTACTACTTGCTGATTTTATTCATCGAATCCAATATTTTAGTTGATTCTTTTTGTCATTATTGTTTAAAATTTCTACCACATTTTACATCTTACTTCCTAATCGCAATCTCTTCCCACGTCACGTGCTCTATTCCTTACATATCGTTTTCTTTCCCCAATCCTTTTTCTTTTATATCCCATTTTATACCCCGTCCTTTCTTACCTCTATTTTCTTTTTCTTCACTTTTTTAGACACTTGCGTATACCTAACCAGAGATCCATCGACTTCATTATCATAAAAATTTCTTTCTGATCAAAAGATTAACGGAATTCGAAATTTTTTAGAGCTCTTGGTAATATCAGTGATGAACATTTAAACAATATATTTGAAAATAATATAAGAAACTATATTCATTTTAGATTACATAATACTTTGCTTGAATTTACGATTCTGTTGTATAATAGTTTCAAGTTAGTGCCTTTTAAATAATTTTAAATAAACGAAACTTGCGAAATTCAGCTTGAGGCAATTAGCAATAACACTTTTCTTGAATAAAGTCCGAAAAGGTTCTATATCTTTCACGACGTTAAGTGTTAGATATATACAAATTCATCTCATAGGTTTTGATTTGGTATACAGAACCGAAAACATTAGCATTGACAGTATGCACAATATTACAAATATTACGTATGTACATAGATATAGATGAATGTATATGAGCCGAATTGCGAATGCAATACTCTACTGAATCAAGGTCTATGAGACAGCACTGCCATGCACCCTGTTTCATGTTTTGGCTCACAAAATCACATCATCAAATTTCACGATGATCGCTGACCCATAAGTTGTAGACCCTTTCTTTTATGAATGAATATAATATTCAAACCCATTAGAGACAAAATTTCATCCAAATTTATTCATTATTCATTATTACTGATCTAATTTATTGTTACTGTGATTGTTTCTAAGAAATGTTATCTTTTTATGAGTCGAAATTTTCAATCCTCTGTTTTGTTCAAAAAGAATTGTAAACTTTAATAATCAGTTGCACAGTGAAAATATAACTGATAAAGTCTATTTGCATTCACATTGCGTAGTCTTACCCAATTACAGGTGACTAACTACCTATGAACGTAGTGGCTTGTTTACTTCGAATTATCGTTGAAACTCAGTGATTGCCTTCGTGATCGATGTATATTCCTCGTACTAAATGCACTAATACAAAAATTTCACTTGTCATTGATAGTTCAGCAGAGCATTAACGGTCAATTTTCACCAGCAAACGACTATTTGAAACATGCACGTCTCAAGCGCGGTTTTGTTTGGAATTGAAAACACAATTTGTGTACAGTTTTCGAAAACTGTACACAAAATATCAAACACCTGTTGTTTCGCGCACGATGATGAAATGTGTCCCGAGATTGTTTTACAGTGACGACCGGAACAATGACGACCGACACTAATTAAAACAAACAATCTATTTGAAACCAAGCGAAACACGAAAACTAATAATTTAGAGAAACACTTAAACAAACGCGAATCAGAAACGAATAGCTTAGTGAATTATTAAACTGTGCGATTAACTGCAACGCGCACGCATCGTATGTTTCGTCTGTTAAATGCATTGGTAACCGAATTCACTAAAACGTTCATTTGACGAAAAGGTGAAACGCGGAAAATCCGCGGATAATTGATTATCCGCAGTGACGTTTGGCACGTTATTTACCACCGTGTTTCGCGATATTTTATTTCTCTCCGTTCACTATTTAGAACCATTAAGTTATATCACAATGTCACGCTATTAATGTTTTATGAATGTAATTTATCTGCACTCGGTCAACGAATACAAAAAAAACCCAACGACCCTTTATCACAACCGAAATCTGCTTGTCATATGGACAAAAATCTACTAAATAATTTAACACAATGTCTGGTTATGTGAACTGGAAACCCGTCCGCGAGCAAATAAACTGAAAACGCGAAATCAACTGAATCAAGCGATTTCGCTGTCTCTGTCGCTCGTTGCATTCCAATTACAATTCTTGAGTTAATAAATACGCTGATTTGCGAAGCATACGCAAAACTTCTCCGGCCAAATCGATTAGCGGCGATCTACCCGGTGCGAAATTTATTTTTTAACGCTGACGATAATGAACAAGTTGACGACAGTTCTGCGACTCCGCGCGAAACTCGGTTCGCCGCACGAAATTTGCATCGTCGCTTTTGCAACGGCGATTATATTTTTGTACGTTTTCGTCATCGACACTTTTCACCGTTCCAATTTGTCGTGTTTTCACTTGGCTCGTTTTTTTTTTCGCTCGGTCGCGTTAAAAAGTGTGTTTGTTGCTGCGATGGTGAAACGATGCGCGGCGCTATTATGCGGAGTGATCAATGAATTCACTTACTTTACAACGGTTGAGGCGGAGAATGAAAGTATAGCAGTGGTAACTGTTAGAGCCTCTCACCACGCTTGGCTACTTTATAATTTTTCTCCCACCTCTACAATTCAACGTTAGCGTTGAAAGTTGTCACTCCGACGTTAATGAATAAAAGATTATGTTTATAATTGATTGTCATCATTGTTCACAAATTTACACGCTTTCACGGAAAATGCACCTCGAATTGTACACGCGATTGGAAAACTACTTGTTAATGTCCTCAACAATGTACCGAATTAGTTTCGCTGAAACAATTGTTATTTTGTTTCACTCGATAGCAATTACAATCTATACAAATTTGGACAATTTGAATCGTGATATGATTCAACTTTATTGATGCATTTGAAAGGTATTTTACACTCGGTGTTTATTTTTGAATCAGCAAACTAAAACACTTTCACGTAATGGAATTAGAAGCCCGTTACTGCGATCTGCAGATTTATAAATTAACATGCAAATGATGATTGATTAAAATGGTATACATTTTGCAACGCGGTTATTCTACTGGATGTAAATATTTTGATGCACTGAAATCAACGCAGCTGAATGTAACGGTCGTGTGAATAACCAACAGTCAATTAGAACCTATTCAAATTGATTATTATTCTATTAATTCGAAAAGTTTGACGTCGCGTGTGTTAATCAAATAACGCTTCTTTTGAGCGGCCACTGTGAAACATCGATCTCGAGCGATTTGCGAAAAAATGTGTGTCTGGATAATCGAGCTTTAGTAGCACAAAACCTTTTGCGAGGCTGAACTCTATCTTTTCATTTAAATGTCATTCACACTCATTGAACCGTTTTGCCCATTGAGAAGTGACGCGAAAATACACAACGACGGTCAGCCGACGCTTTTCAATCCACGCAAAAACGTGCGAAAGTTGGCGCGCGAAACGTACAAAATGAAAATTGACCGCGAGCTCGCAAATTGAATCTGAAAACGGAACAACAGAGAAACACGAAAAGTTACCATTCCGAATTAAGCAATAAACACATTAGGCGGCGAGGTAGGCGGACGTTGTATCCGACGCGTAATAAAAGTCCGGCCAATCGTAATAATTTTTTGATGCAGGAACGAAAAAAAAAAAAGATAACATCAATGTTTAACGAGAATGTGCAATTTTTCATCGTTTATCTTGCGATAAATGGAAATTATTTCTCTCAGCGTGTGCGCAGCTAAATCATCTGTATGTTTAATGTATGAAGAGTCATCTAAATAAAGATCCATAAGACGCGAAAGCAATTATAAACGTGATATTACATTTTTTATACTCTGACACGAGAAATGCAATCGTTTTTTGAATGTTGAAACGATATCTCAAATTTGCCTTTATTTTATGATTCGAAATTGTTCTACGGTAGAGTCTTATAAATTCTACGTAACGTTTTGTTACGAGGAACAAAAAGTGACGCGCAAAAAGAATCGGACAATGTTGAAACTGAACGGATTGAAATAATGTCGGTTGACTGATGAGTCGCGAAGCACGCAAAAACCTTAGCCGCGAGAGCAGATCGATGGCATTCACGGCGCGGAATAATCCGACCGCGATCACGACGAAAGTAAACATTTGTGTACCGATTGTAACGCACGACACATTTTACGCGATCATCGAGAATGTACGCGCGCAGCAAACCTGTACATATTTCACTCATGCACATCGCGTATACCAAATGACTGAAAACTCTCGTGCAACAACGAGCTTGTCACTAAACCTAGTAGCGCAATGGTGAATGCAAACAAAAACGACCCGTTACTAGTTGTCATGATTTTCAACGTCATAAACAAACTTTCGAATGAATGAACAGAGAGCGACCAGATTATAACTGCCAGTTTTGTTATTATGAATATCGATAAAATGGACGGCCGTTGATAGCCCCGACATAATTATGCACATAAAATACTGAAAACAGAAATATCCCGACATAATGGTCACGACCCCAACTTCAATTTTGTTACGATCTCCGAATTGACGTCGCCGATTATATAGCCGAGCCCATTGTGTAGGCATCGAAACAAAAATTATAGAACGCATTTTTGCCCGGCAAATTTTCGTCCTCCGGTCTCTCGGATCGGCGCAACATTATTCAACTAATAATTCACATTGAAAATTACTATAAAATGGGGTTAATAACTTATATTTATCGCGACGGCTTTGATATTACCCGCAAATTAAACTTCAGCGGCGAGACTTTTTCGCCGCTCTGTCACAAAAAAGGCGCCACTTATTCATTTCCATCGCAATCAGCTGTATGGTGTTTAATATTCTGAGAAAATGAAACAATAAATTCAGCTTCAGCTGGTAAAAGCATATAAAGTCCGATTCTAAGTCGCGTACAGTGCCGACGTTCGTTCGCCGTTGAAAACACCATAAGGGCGTGTAATTAAATTTCAAATAAAAATTGAAACGCTTTTTATCACACCTCTGAGTGAAATTCTGCGTTTATTTATAGTTTGCACCTGACAGCTTGCTGGACGCCACGCAGTATATATTTAAACGCGTCTAAAATAATCGCAGATACATTGCGTTGTCGTGAATGAGAAAAAAAATGGGAACAGGTCGGGAAAAATGAAATGTGTGTTAACGTCAAGTTTGCAATTAAATTTTGCAGCCAAATTAAATGCATAGTTTAGGTGGGAAAGGCGAGTGCATAAAAGTAAACGTAAAAGTTGGAAAATTGAAATGATTATCGTCTGGCAATGCAGACGAAAGTGCGAGTTTGAGAAGGGTGTGCCAACTCATATTCAGTTTTAGTGTCGCGCAGAAAAAGGCGGAAAAATTCAAAAGCGCCATGTTATGTTGATTTTGTCACGCGACTAAGATTCCGCCGGTTAAAATATGACTTCATCCTCTAGGAAAAGTTTGTACAGGTTGTTTGTCTGCGACTTTCTTATCTCATTGAACGAAAAAGATCGCCGAAAGATCGCAGCGTGAAAAGCGTGAGAATGGAACAAGTGTGTCAGCGAGACCACTTCAAAAAGCACTAATGCACGTGTAGCATTATTCGTTAGAATTGCGTCCAATGGTTTGAATTCATTCTCGCGTGTTGATTAAAAATCGCAATATCCTTTTTCTTCTATATTTCCCTATTACGATTCGAAAATTCTCTTCCAAACCAACTAATTCGAATCAAATGATTTTTTTTTCAAAATTTGTTTTATGTTTGTTTTCGTTGTCTTAGTTTGTTGTAATTACAATTTCGTAGAGTTGTTTTTTAATTTTGCAAAGCAAAATGTTGACCTGAAATAAATCAATTGAAAAAACTTCAATTTATTTTTCAATACTGAGAAAGAACGCGGTACTAACATAGTTTATAATTACGATCTTAAAAGCTATAAACACACTGAATCCAAGAGTCTCTTATTTTTAATCTCAATCTCGAAAGAACGCTTCCGAATGATGACTCTGATTGTCCGATAATGCAGCAGTTCAAGAATCTAATTCTTCGAGCTGGTTTTATTGTTCGATTCATTGCGCGGAAGATATGTATGGCAGCCTCGGAAGGATTTTAGTTTTGTTGCTCGAGAGGAGTAAACCGGATAATTCCAACGACCGAGCGTTGCTCCGAAGTGGAGAATATTGGATGTCTACTTGGCCTCAGTTAGTTTTTATATACACTGACTCAACGGTTCCTTTCCATTATCCGAATTAAATCAAACAAACGCGAAATAATAAATCCGAAAACCCGCAAAATGATCACGTTCGGTTGCGCACAGTCGACGCGTCTTTTCAACTTCATCGAGCTATTGAGTATCACCGCCCATGCGAATTTAATGAGTCACTCAGATGCGTATATTTCGCTTATCGGAAATGTGGGCAAAAAAAAATTTTTTTCCCTCCACCGTTCAGAAAGATTAAGTGATCGCGCATTTGAGCTCGGCTTTTTTTTTCGACAATCACCGCCGCTTCACGGCTTTCAAGAATTTATTCCGATCTAATAAATAGTTATACTCGATCTTCCTTTATTTTTATACCCAACACCGCAGTGACATACTTCGCACCGATCGATAAACTAGATTTTATGAAATCATGAGATATAGGCGAACGGGATGAATAATTATGGCTTGATAAATAAACGATTGGAGCGCTCGTTTTTCGCCTCCTTGTCTAGGATTAGGGGTCGGCGAGATCACAAAGACACACAAGATCGAACGGTTCAAAGAAATCAGAAGGTGAGCGAAAAGTGCCGGCGAGCACTTAGCGCCAGTCCGGATAAGAAAAGTTGAATAAACGTCAGTCTGGCGCGACGGCTCTCGGTGAGCCATTCGTTAGACATCGTTAATTAAAGCTGGATTAGTATTTGATAAGTATGCGTTTATAATTAAAACAAAAAACCTATTAGTCAGCCATGAATTTTCCTCCTGTTGACATCGCCAACTTTTTGAGCGCGAAACAGCACGAATATTTTAATACAATAAAAACGCCGTCCGTGTTGTGATTCCATTCACATTTCCGTCTATCCGATTTTCCGATCTAGTTCTTTAATTAAATGAAGCCGTCGGAGAAAGAGAGATGACAAATTTGTGAATTATTATGATGAACAAAAAAAAAAATTTGTGTGTGCCGAAAAATCAATTTCACACTGAATTGTTGCTGTAATGCGTAAGGTTAAATGAATATTGAGTGGAAGCTATTGAAACGGAATTTCGAATAATTGCGTGGATGCAAAAATTTTCGTCATAAATCCGTCGGGTTGGTATTGTCGGTGTGTTTTGAGTTTAATTATTAATGAGTTACAGTAATGCGACAAATTGGATGCAAACTCGAGGCCGAATGATCAAATCTGCGAATGGTATTAATTTTTATCTATGGGAACCCACAATCCAGGCCGCAGTCCTTAGTTTTGCGGCGACGTTGTGGTCGTGGCTGCGGTTGCATATTTCAATCAAAATTGATGATTTTGATATATGTTACAGAAATACCGTCAGATTATTCCCGTTTATTCAAAATTAATTTAGGAAGCATCCTTCTCATGCGTGTGATTTATTGTGCATTTTGAACTAATTCTAAAATAACAACAGCATTTTCATCACGCATCAATACAATCATTTCAAATCACATTTATTTCGTCGAACCAAATCCAACCGTTACTGTATAACAGTTTCGATCGATTTTCAAGACAATTTGTTGTTTAGATGTGGAGCTTAATTTAACTCTTTTAATGCAATTTGCAACTTAATTTTTAAAAGTTTTTCGAGGCTGGTTAAATCGTGGTGAAAGCAGGAAGTTGATGCACATGCAGACAGCATAATATAACACGGTTTTTCGAGTTGCGAACTGTCCCATAACTGTGGGCATTGCGAAATTCCTTCCTCTAATTATTCCTATAACAATTCGATTGGGTTACAATCTGAACTTTGAAATACATCCTTTCGCTCGAGTGCAACTTAGTCGAACCAAATTGCCTCGATCTATTCTCTTGGATACAATTTGCTTTCGAATGATTTCAATTAAATCATATAATTCAACAACAAGAGCGAAATCGTCCCGCTCGAAACTCGAAACTTCATACTTTCCAAAGTATGGAACAAGCGGAGATAAAAATCAATAAGAGAAAAAGTTCGCAACATTGCGTTACACTTTTTGTTCGGCGAAATTCATGCCAAGATAAATAGCGCCGAGAAAAAAGGTCCAATTTTTCTTAAACGGCGATCCGTTGGCTCGAAAAAATGTATCCCATAGCATCAGCGTCAGTTTTGTAAATTTCACGCGGATGAAAGCGCGTTCCAACGTTTGTCTGATAATGTAATAGAACTATATATAATATCATCGACAGGATAGTAATTTCAAAAATGGTTTCCGCCACTGCTACTTAGTTATTCCACAACCATGCACCGATACACGTTGCTGATTCGTTCCATAACGTATACATAGTATTATGTACATGTTGAGCAAATACGGACGATTAGGTTTATACTCGGGATATTTATGAATATGCGCCCAGCCATGCACAACGACGTTTGAAAACACTGTTATTAGGATTATGCTCACTTTACACGCCGCCTTGCGAAATAAATACACCCCGACTATTTATTGCTTATTTATAATTGAACACTCGGCCTTCACTATTCTTATTGTACTTTTTTCGCAACGAGACGAGAACACCAGCCACACGTTTTTTCGTCGCCAAACCATTTTGGTTCTTCTACCAAAACCAACTACAAAATATGGTAAGATTTGAAACTCGCGTCCAAATGGGAAACGTTGTTTTGTACCGGCAATTTTATTTTGACAACTTGACGTCCGACTAAGTTATTTTTGAATGACGTTTTCTATTTCGTGAGGGCGAAAAAAAAATGACCAACAATAAGCCGCAAACGAGATCGTTGTTGAAATTATTTTTCTGTCAGACGGATTATGGTTATGGTTGGACGGCTAAACCACCAGATATTGTTTCGTGTAACCGAAATCATAAATTAATTGAGACGCGTCCACATCCGCGCACTTCAGAAACAGGATTTCGTTTTAATTAAAACATGATATTTAAAATTCTACAATTATCGCGATGAATTTGTCATAACGAAAGGCCGCTCGGGGAGCTCGCCGAGACTCGTTAAATTGCAATCAATTCTTTTTGCAAATTAAAAGCTTGAAATAAATTCTAAAGAGGGTTGCAATAATTTTCTTCTTGAAAATTTGTGTCTGCACGAAATGTTGTTTTTTTTTCATTATGTTGCAAAATCGCGACGAAATCAGTCACAATAAATTACGTGAATGTTGCATTGCTAACTGGTGTAACAAGAAAGATCTATTTTCGTCATAACTTTTTGCTTCGTTATTGAAATTTCGCAAGGCTTTGACAATGATTGAATTAAATATATCGCGTTGTCGGTGTTTCAATATTATGATCAACCCAACTACGTGTAATTTAGTGAGGATGATAAATTTGCACGTTGGACGGACGGTGAAACGGGTATGAAAGATATGCCCGCTGTAATAGATTAGCAAAACACACATCTCTGCGACGTGTCAAATGACTGTCACACCGAAATTGGTATCGTGATATTCCGCGTCCGATTTCTCTATTTCTGTTGCGAGAACGACTTTACCGCCATTACCTTAGCGGCCTCAGCTTTTTTTTTTATCGCGAACTCTCGCATTTCTTTTTCCCCGCAAAGTGAAGCGTGATAATTGGCGTTCACGTGCGACAATCGTACGACGAATCTTGAGATCGAAAATAACAGCATTGCAGGACACTTTTATCCGCAAACTTTTTGACACCTCCCGTCGTCAAATTTGAGCGAATATTTCCTCTCCGGCGGCTGATATTTTCCGCCTTATTTCGCCCCGTCTTTCTTTTTCTGATAATAATTATCACCTTGCGGCTGCCATGAAAAACCGCGAGCGCGACCGTGTGATAAAAAATGCATAAATTTATATCGTGACCGATCACTTTCCAACGTCTCCTTTAGAGAGCGAAAAAAAAAACACAGAATGGCTCGCGCCGGGAAACTAAAAAATGTGTGTAGGCGAGCCTTAAAAAACGGTCGACCTGCGCGTGCATTGTTGTTGCATAAAATTAATTCCGCGGCGATGCTCGGGCAATAAATAAAGTTTAATTATTTTGCGCTCGTCATAAATATGGTAAACTTTTGTGTCGCTCGTAATATATTTTTGTAGATAATTTTTTTTGCCCCGTGTCGTTATTACGATATTATCATTTTAACAGAGCGCCGTAGTGTCCTAACCTCGTGATACTGAGCCGAAGATCAATACACCATACCGGCAAAAGGGTGTGCAGTTCTTTCTACCTTGTCTTTGCGAGGCAGCCGCAGCAGTGCGTCCTCCTCCTCGACTGACAAACGGCTCGGGTGCGACGGCCTGGAAAAATTTTTAACGTTACGGTCAATATCGGTTTTCTATAATTTAAATATTTTGGATTTTCCACGCTAACCTCGCGCGTTTCAAAGCGAACAGTTTCCGACGAATCCGTGGCAATCGAAAAATTCCGAGCTGTTTTTTTTTTCTCCAACAAGAGGAAACTGAAATGAAACTCTATAAAGAGATGTTGCAAAAAAGATGGATGTCAGTTTTGCGTCAAGTTAAGATTTTGATATTTAAAAACTGTACCTCGATAAGCCGAGGAATCGTGCATTATCGGATTTTTGATCTCGAAAAAATATGGACTCTGTCAGTTGGATGTCTATAAATTCGCTTTGATTATAATTTCGTTGCGTCGTTTTTACAACGTAATTACGGTTTAACCGCGTCGGCCATTAATAAACTGTTTAGCCGGGGTGTATCGCTGCGTTATATCGAGGAGTGTTAACACCATAACATGTGTAAAGCGTTATCTTTTTCGCTGCAGCTAATAAAACACAGGTAGAGCGCGTCTTTTCAGCGCGCGACACATCGCGTTTTTGTTCATTCTTTTTGATTACTCGACGGTTTGACGAGCGCATTCGAAACCGGATGTGACGCGAATTCGTCAGACCCTCCGCTGTTTCGTATGGAAGATAATTTGATTGCAGATGATTTACGTGTTTTACATCGTTGCGAGGGGCGCAAGGGGCAGGCGAACCTGGGTGACGCCTGAGATTATTTGGCCGGAATGATGATTTGCGTATTTTATTACATGGGAGATATAATTTGACCGAGAAATGATTTACGCGTTTTATGACGTGTCTGGTGATACGATTTTGGTGTTCGTAAATACGAGCTTGTTGATATCGCCCCATCGTTAGTAATGATACACTCTAACGTCCAACATTTTCGGGGGCTCTTGTAAAAACTGGACGGCGCGAGAAAAAACAACGAGAGGGATGTTTTATCGTTTCATAGAAATATTCGCAAGCAAATAATGTAATTGGATATAATCTCTTTTCGTGCGAAAAGTTGGTCTTTGTGCGAGAGAGTTATTGCAGCTTCCCCTGGTGAAAAAATACAAAAAAAGGTGTTAAAATATGTGAGAAGAGAAATGTTTCCTCAAAAAGCATACTTCCACAAGGAGTCCAAACAAATGAAAAAAAAAACTCCATCACGTAACAATGAAAGTCGACTTTTGGTTACAGCGTCAACTCATATTTATCCCGATTAAATTTCAACCACCACTGTGTTTGCTCTTGATACCACATTTTGCTATGAGAATTGTTCGAATTGTTAGAATATTTGTGACTTGTTGACATTTCATCATAAATACTAACGTGGTTACAGGTTAAATTGTTTTTTTTTGCAACTTTTTAAAACAGTGCGTTATAGTAAAATATTTGCCAAACTCAGGAGCCGAAAGTAGGGGTGAAAATTTGTGGAAATAGATGGTACCTGGGTCGCACCTTTAATTGCAGCCTCTAACCTTAACTGTCGAGACACGGCTTAGCACCAGGACCACCGAAAAGGAATGTCTTTTTGATAATATAAGGAACAGGAATTCGAACCATCAACATGTAATAACCAACGTTTAATTGGTCGATGTATTTGCGTCGTAATTATACTGAATAATGAATTTCATTTGCACTTCGTTGACATGATCGGATTGATGAATTATTTATGAATGAAAAATTTAAATTACCATTGATTTAATTTCGTATGCAATCTGATTTAATTACATTTTTTTTTATTATTCTCTTACCATTTGTGAAAGGGATCCACAATGTTTTTTTCTTCATGCAGGGTAGAAACTTTGTGTTTTGTCTAGCAAAGTGAATTAATTCGAAACTAGCGAAATTCGTTCAGATAATTGTATCTGCGTTTAATGCCGACTGTCGGTTAATAAATTATTATGGTAAAGCCTTTATGTTGTGACATAAAGGGAACGTGATGTAGGTCGCAAAGATCTATTATACGATTTCGTGGCATAATTAGTTGATAACATTATATATGATTTTGATGTAGGTTCTGCATATATATTACATGGTATACAATTTAACAGTAATCTTGCAAGATGGCAAATAATTTTGCATCTCTAATGAAAATGATAATTCAGCTCACTTAGAACTCCTCGCTTGTTTCTCGCTGAAAGAATAACATTCAACATTATTCCAGACTGAACACTGATCAAAACTTTCGCGAACACACAAAACCACAACTTAGAACAACATATACAACTTGTAAAATAAAATAAGTTTCCACACTTCTTATCGAGTTTGGAGGATGAAGGAAATTCGATTGGATTCGCTCAGACCACGAAGTTATGATTAGCTTAAGCAAAGCGATAATAATTCTCATCCGAAGATTCTCACTTCGTCTGTCAGTCGGTTTGACTGACACCGTGACTTTTTTGTTACTCCGTTTTTGCTCGTATTTCATCGAATATTGAACGACTTTACGTGCCATAAATTAATAAACTTTTTTGAATTTCATTTTTTGTGTTTTTTTTTGTGTTTTTGAAAAAGAACCGTCCCTCATGTGCATAACAAAACGTGCTGTCTTCGCCAATTGACACAGGTGCATCAACTGTACTCGCGTTCGAGAAACAATGAAGAACAGAAAACTAACGCAGTCGATCAAAAAATGAGTAACGATCAGAACGGTGTAATTGAAGCAAAACCTTCGGCCCGATCGAAAAATAAACAACACAATTCTGAATTGTAGGTCACCAAAATAACGTCGCGTAAAACACACGACGATCGATCAATTACATTCATACGTTATTTTAGCATCAGCGCGACCACGTCAGTTTCGTAGTCGATTCCTTTTTTTTCGCGTTATCCCGCTGCACTGAGAAAAAATACTCATTTACGTATAATTAAATACGATTACTTTGTCGAGTAGATTCCGATTAAGTGAGGATCGTAGAGCGTTTCAGAGGCAAATATAAAAATTGCTTTGTAGCTGCGAACGCTGATAGAAATTAAAATTTTAATAAACTGAATTCATGAAATCGCAGGAGTATATTTGAGCCGACTCAATGTAACGGTCAATTAATTTTTGTGCTCATAAATTCCTATTATTCAAGCAGCGCTAATAGTCATCCGACTCGTTGCATTAATGAGTCTTTGATTACTGTGGCAATGCTCTTATAATACCAGTCCATGAAATATACACAGAAAAATACACGCGAAAAGTGCACGTCATGAATAATTTTGTTGAATTGAAATCGTCAGAAGTGTAAAACAAAAAGCGCTTGAAATAAGTTGTTATTATAAAATTGTCGGTGTTTCCGCGGATGAGACTTCTGTTTGAGTTTAATTCCGCAATTTTCGTCAAACAATTTGTTTACATTTAATTATAATTTGTCCAAGCAAGCCAAACAATGAACCTTTTCTGCGCCAACTTTTGTGCTGAATGAAATTATAAAAGGAATTCAGATAGAACAGATTGGCCATTTAATAACGCAAGAATAAACAAAGTTGGGATATCAAATCCATTACATGTAGTTTATTAAGTAAACATATTTTAATCGAATTTCTCGAACGCAATTGTGAGAGCCAACGAAAACACGCCCGGCCGATGTTTAAACGAACGCGCGTTTTAAAATAGATTTATATCTCCGAGGCTCTTTCGGACATTTATTTCGCAATTAAACTTGAGAGATGCTTTGAAATTGAAAAATTGCAACCTCGCAAAAGTGAGCTTTACAGTAAACAAGCGAGCGGTTTAACGTAGTGTCCTAATCTCCTCAGCCATTGTGATTTCGTTTGTAAGTGATCTAACTTCTACTAGATCAAAAGCAATCTCCTAAGTACAACTTATAAAATTATCCGTTCGTTTGTCGCGTTTCGTATTTATCCAAACCGGATTAAACCTTTTTATCCATTGTGATTTTCAACATGAAATCGTAACGAATCGAAAAGTAATTGATGAAAAAAAAACCCCAGCTTTGAGTGTGCAACGAAAAAAAAAGGGGTGGAAAAACTTGTGTGTCTCGCAGTTAGCGAATTGAATGCAATCGTACACGCACCTTCACAACAATGAATAACATGCTGTATTATGTGCTCGTGAAATTTGAATAGTTGATAAATTGTCTATCATAAGCAAACTTTGACTTAGAACGACAAGAACCTAGCACATAGTCTGGCACATGAAGTCGCTCTAGGTACGACGAGCTTTGTCTGCATTAGACAACCTACATACGAATACTGTCAATGTTTACTGATGTATTTTTCGATGCATTAAACCTCACTCTTTGTATACGTCATAATTCAACAACCTCTCGGTATCACGTTGATTCCACGAGAAATTGGTTCAAGTTCTTGATCGGTACAGTTAGGCAAGTACATACTAAGCATATGATGCAGCAAATCCGAGTGACAAACTTGGTTTGTTTTGAATGCAATTCGCTTCGTATGAATAAATATTGTGCTTTGAGATTATAGACGTAGAATTGGTCGGGATGAAACGCAAAACATTTCGAAACGCTTTTTAAGGATGCAAAGTGAAATTCCAAACGACGCTGTTTTCGCGCAGCAAAACTTTTTAAACCGATCATAGCGATTTTCATTCTATTTTTGTGTCCGTGCAAATTCAAACGAATTTATAAGGTATATTTTGTTCGACATGACGGAGAACAGTTTTTTTTCGTCGACATTTATTTAGCCGTGAAACTCAAAGTGAAGATTTACATGGTAAGACAACGTTGCTTTGACTACGTTTGATTTTCCTTAATGCTTTTCTTTGGAACAAAGATTTGTTCAAACCATTAAGTGAAGCCAAGTTCGTGTTGTAACTATGAACGAGGTTCGATTATGATAATACAAACTTTCGTCTTATTTTTGCTCAAACTGGAGAATGTTGCGAACGCAAAGACACTCTGGAATTTCGTTTTAGATAAATCAAGAAAGTAACCGCGACGAGCTCGAATTGCCTAGTCAGCAAATAGATCTAAAGCTTTTTTTACGGTTTTGTTCAAACTTTTTCTCTATTTTTTCCCTTTTATTTTTAGTTTTATATCTCTCTTTCAATCGAACAATTTCTGAACAGTTCTACGTAAAACAAATTTTTGTCCCGACAAAGTCGTTGATAAAATGTGTTGTTTTAATTTCTGCGGTGAAATTGAACCGTCGGGTTCGAACTACATCGTGTAAAATCAGGGATAAATCTAACCCAAGTTCTAATTGACGCGCAAGTTTATCAAAAAGTTCATTTATTTGAATTTCGCATCCGACGACTTTGGAATCGATCTTTGTCTCGCGAAATTTCAATGAATGTAGAAAGGAAAAAAAAAGACCGAAGAAGAAGGGGAGAGCAACTCAAATCAGAATTTCGCTCTTCTTGTTCGAGACTCATCTACAGAGCAAACTTTGTTTCTGTAAAGGTTTTTTAGTGGTTTATCTAACCGAGTGAATACAAGCGTCTGCATAAGTCAAAAGTTTTTACTTAGATATATGTTTAAATACTTTAAAGCAGTAGGAGGAGCGGTACCTACTTTACTACGTTTTCGATTTCCTCCGAATGAAGATCAGTATACATAGAAAACTTTGTTCAAAAAAGTTGGTAATGCGGCAATTAATTACAGGCTTCGGCTTCAACCCGGATTGTTAATTTTTCTTCTCTCTTCTATTCTCTTTCCTTTTCATTACTCCTTTTTAGCACATATTGAAAGGGTAATTTTTTCAAACATTTCTTTGCCTCTTGTGCAAAAGATAAACTACAAATGATAACAAGAAACTTGGCAACGCCCGGCGTTGGTTCAAGTAATTTGTCTTTGTGAATGTAAGCAAAGTTTAAAGACAGACATAATAGATATAAGTATAACAAAGCTAAAACGCAGGAGTTAATGCAGGGTTAATGAAATCGGAAACGGCGCCTACTAATCACGCGTTGTAGCAACAACGAGCCACGGAAATAACACATAGTCGCGTACGGCTTGTAGTTTCACGCAAGGCGCTTATGTGACGTGATACCTTGCAAAATGTGCGTACACCAGCTCACGCCAAGTACTTCTCACTTTCAGGCGTCGCTGCTGAGACTTTGGTTTCGGTTTAACAAGCGTGATATAACGTATTTATACTGTTCAACATTGTGCCAAAGTGCTATTCCTTGGGCATCAAAATACGATCCAACTCCAAGTCATTTTTTTTTGGTCAACAAATTAGAAAATAGTTCAACTCGAACAATTGTTAACAATTCTAACTACGAGCTTTGTTTCATATTTGAGCTTTCGTTAGTTCCAAGTGGCATTGTCGGAACAAAGGCGAATTCAAATTTGAATTTCAAGATGAAACTCATGCAACTTAACGTTTGACATCTTGACACGAATTTTTCAATTTTCAACTTTTCTTTCTCCAGTTGAAAAATTTATTCCTACATTTCGGATACGAAGATTGAAAGGAAAATGTTCGCAAGTAAAAGTGTGTCATTTGAGATGTTTATTTGTGACTTTGGTACCGTGATGTGATAATTACGAGATTCATAATTAATTTATCAGACGAGATATGGCGAGTGTAGGTTACACGATAGTCTTGGTCAGTGTTGCAAAGGAGTGATATTTTTTGCAACTTGGTCGCTCCTACCAAGCAGCAAGGTTAATCGTATTATGTGCTTTAACGCGACGTTAGAGACACTAACATTTTCCGCGACGTAACTAGCTAACATATTTTGTGTACAAGTTCTTAATTGGTTTATTCCAATGCAGTGTGTTGGCTCTGCGGCGCTGAGAACATTACGGCGAGCCATGAGGCACCAACGGAAATTCGAATTTCGAGTATAAAGAGCTCATGTTTGGTGCGTGGTCCCTTGGTCGTTTCTCGATGTTACCGGAGGTACGATGTAAAGTACCGGGGATAGTCCTCGCGGGAATTTGACAGTTTGCGTACATGTGTGAAATCTCTTGTGCATGTTGGAGCGAGCCCCGAGATGAAAAAAGCGACCCCAATGTGTTTATCTGAATTAAACTGCATTAGTTCGACAAAAAAATTCTCAGCTTTTACTCTCGCACTGTGTCAGCCAACCGATGTCAAATTTAGCTTGAAATTTTCCTTCGACCAATCTTTTAATCTAAGGAAAAAACAGGAATTTCGTTACCTTTTTTTTACAGGTAAAAGATTGGAAATGATTTTGAAATGTTGGTACTTTTCACGTTCATAAATCGAAAAATTTTTCAATACGATTTGATGTTTGAACTGAGAAAAATCTGTCCAATGGCGAGTAAGCTGACGGATATGAATTGAACTGCAAATATGAGGATAAAATAGCGAAAAAAAACGGCACTGTGCTTTGAAGTATTTTCTTTTTCATTTTCATCGACATAATGACAACGTTTGACGGTATTATATATGTTTTTTTTTTTTTCAAAACAGCTACAAAGGCTTTTTTTATCACAATCACTTTGTATAGTTAGTAACGAGTATTGTGTACAAGTTCTGTAATAAAATGTATATATATATTCGCGGAATTTATTTTCATTATTCCAAGTTTCCGATGTCGGCATTAAACAGTATTAAGCACAAAAATGCTTCACAAATAATTGGACTGAATTTGATGAAAAATCACGTCGTTCCGAAGTTTCGCGTGCATTTCGACAAAAATTGTTTTTCGCTTTAATGTTTGACCAAAAAAAATTGTCCAGTAATAAATAGAACTCGTTTATCGGTCAAACGCGAGTCCTGACAAAACCAAAAAAACGAACTCCGAAAGCGCCATCCTCCAGCAGTTCATTTTCGTTCCGTTTTTACAAGGCATTAAATCACGTGATTTCAATTTGGCCGAAATTCGATTGTTGTATTGGCCATTAGTGAGACGTATAGTTGGAAAAGTTGCATCGTATTACTATGTCGTTTAATCTGAGTTGGTGCATTTTTTTTATTCTTTGAATTCAGACCGTAACTGTTGCTAGAACAGTACTTGTTGAGCCACCTAATGGTGCTATGAAAGTAATGCGAAACTTGGCGGAGTAATTTTTCACTTGCCGGAGTCGCCAAAACTCTGTCTGATTGCAAAACTTGCTCCAAGTTTGGTACATCACGCAACCGTTTACGATTTTCCTACATGTGAAATGACGCTCCGGAGTTTATTTACCGCGCAAACAAAAATATTATACCCGCAAAAAGCGAAACGCCGCTCTATTTCATTTCCGAATATTGCTCACCAAGACAAATCACCTTTGGCGAAAGATGAAAAATTGTTTTCTTTGAAATCAATTCCTTCAATCATACAACAAACGGACAAATTATTGCCTTCGAAATTGTTGCAATTGTTTTTCGTCTTTTTTTTTCTAAACGAATGAAGAATTTGCGAATTTTTTTCACGTGTAACATATTTCGATATAAGTGTATACAGCGCGCGTATAAAAAACGCCTTTTTTTTCATTAGAAAACGAAATGAATTTTTTTTCCTCGCCACATATGCGCACTTCTTAAGCGCTGAATTGGACTCCGCTACAACTCTAGACGTTAATGATGCGTGCAACTCGTTCGAGGTTCAACTCTTGGTTACCACTTTTTTGCTCGCTATTACCACAGAGGGTGGATTTTGCTCTGTAATTTGAAGACGGCATAAAAATTATACAAATTAACAAATTTCCCTCAACTCACCCGCGCGCAGTTTAATTACACAATGAAACGTCACGAAATGGTTTGGAAAAAAAAATCCAGTTCGTTAAACTCGTTGAACTGAACTGTCAAGAACTGTGTTTCAAGATTTCACCCGGTTGTAATTTTAACCATGAGCTAAATCTCGAAATTCAATTCAAATGTAATAATACAATTAATATTAATCAAAATGATATAAAAATTGTTTCAAATGTGAAATAATTATACGAGTTGTATGTTCCACGAATACAGGAAAACTTCGATGTTATAAAATATGCATTCGCTCATTCACGGATGGTTCAATGAACGTTTTGTTTTACCTCAATAAAAATTTCCAATAATTAACTCCTCTACGATTCTTCACAACGACCGAGTGTTCATTAAAAAGGACATACGTTTGATTACAGTGAAATATATATAAATCAAGACGATGTTAATGCGCTCGTACACGATCCCATTCAGACACTAATGAGTATCGTTAAGGTTGCTTTCAAATCATTATATTTATGTAACAATTTTTTCCCCGGCCTTAAATAGGCAATTTTGGATATCACGGTGATTACGAATCCAAGGTCGGTTTTTTGCCGCAACGATATTAATTTCAGTTAGAAATCAAATTGACTTTTCGATGGCGAATGAAACTGCGAAAAAAACGTTAAATCAATCTTGAAACTCGCGGCGAAAAAGTTGAAAGTCGAGTTGATGTCAATGTCGGAAAAGCGATGCAATGCAGGCTGCGGAATATCTCTTGATTGTCGCTGTTTAAAATGATTGAACACGAGAGAAATCGTCGACCCTCGCGTTAAATGAGAATGGGTAACCGCAAAATATGCGCATATCGTTCAGCCTTTTTTTTCCTTCCTTTTTTTTTCTTCTTCTTTAATTCCATCTAGTTAAGCGCGAAAGTAAGTGGCGATACAAAACCCTGACAGTTCTGGCTGTCCGGATGAAAGTTCCGCGTGTCAGTTTTGTCGACATGTAAATAATTAAACTCGTTAACTCAAAGCAAAAAGATGGTCCACATTTTTACGCTCATTCAATTGACGTTTGAATTTGAAATCCTCTGATGCGCTGGAATTAAATTTTAACCGACGCTGTTGATACCTGCTTTTTTTTGTATATTTCTAATTGAAAATACGTCCAATAAAATTCACGTTACAAAATGGCGTTTATCAAAAAAAAAGGCGAACAAAAAAGTTGGAAGCGAAAAATGGAAATCTTTAATAAACCTTGGCGCGCAAATAAATACGGCGTGTTCTGGCGTCTAGGCAGATCGATCATCTTGTAATTTTGGAAGTTTAATAGGACCTGTCTTGCGAATGGTAAATGATCGATTACAATTCTGTTTCTACGTCACTATAAATATGAATCGACTCTGCCCAGAGATATCCAAGCGCAAAAAAAAGTATATTCAAATCATTATACACCTGGACGTACAAAAACAATTCAACTTTTTCACGAATCCGAAACTTTGCAAAACGAGAGTGTTCGAACACGAGTAGAAAACTTTGTCTTTTTTTGTGTAGGCAAAAGAAAGGAAAAAATTGTCCCAGAACGAATTTCTCGAAACTTGGTTTTTTCGTAATTTACATTTTGACAGAAAGCTTGTCATCGATTTTCTTTGTTATGTAAACTACACTTTGGGAATAATCACAACGGGGCGGTCCTGATAAGACATCGTTATTACTACGTCATAATGACTTATATTTAACCTAATAGGTCATCCAGATTGTGGATCGGATATGACTTGATCATCATATGACAAGAATACGTTGTAACGAGGAAACGCAGTTATTACTCCACACTATTACTGCAATCCAGCGGCACACAGCGAAGATACTAACGCGCCCCAAATTATACCCCCATATACATGGCGAATCCGGGCGGCGTTCTATAAACCATGCACTTTCAAATTTCACCCAAATGAGATGCAGGCTACGCTGTCAAATAATTCGAAACAGCCGGCAAAATTGATAACAAAGGACAGAGCTGCACTTTCCTTGTCGAAAGATTTTGCAAACGAATTGAAAAGTCGATAAATAATCCGGACGAGACAATTTCTTACGAAAATATTTGGTTACAAAAATTGTAGTCTGACGAGATAAATTACTACTACTTGTGCAAGGGGAAAAAAGCCCCAATAATGCGTCCCGGGAATGTTCGTTTTTTTTGTGTAACGCAGACACTTATGAGCGCCACTTAGGTATTCCCAGAGGTCGGTAAATATTTCGTCGTATCTTTTTGTTCGCGACTGACCGCGCTTTTGGGCTGCAAAAATTATGCTGTTTGAAAATCTGTACGAGTTGAATTTGGTCTTTTAAATATTTGCGAGGCGTTTTTTTGCCTGCGTTTCAGTTCAGCTACGTTTGTTTGTTTCTTTTCTCTCTCTCTCTCTCTCTCTCTCTCTCTCTCTCTCTCTCTCTTTTTTTTATTTCCAAACGAAAAAATTTAATTGCACGTTCACATGTAAAGCGCAAAGTTAAGGAAAATATATGTTCGGATAGTTCTTCGGAATAAAACAAAATGTAATGAAGAAGATAAGATGGCAATCTGCCGACTAGATACCGCAGCGACGTGCAGCGAGCGTTTTTTTTAATTTGCTTCGAAATATGTTGTGGCTAATTCGCGCAGCTGGCGTTCCTACAATCTGTTATTAATATCGAGCATGAGACAGCCAACTATAATAATACAGTTTAATGCAAATAATAATATGAAATTATTGTCACCCAGAAACTACGATTCCATGTATGCAAATCTGTTTCAAACTCGTAATTCTCAACTTTTTACAAAGCAAAGGGAGAAATGCGGAAAAAAAGCTCGAATTTCCAACTTCGCATCCTAAATCTTTCGCGTTGATTTCGCGCTCGATGATAATATCAAACAAAAATATAATTCGATCTAATTTTTCTTTCCTTCCTTTTCGCACTGTCTTTCTCTAAGTTCGCTACGTTCCTTTGCATCTGGGTGATTAGATTAGTTGTACCAGTCGATTAATTATATGTTACTTTCTAAAGTTTTCTTTCACTGTGAGTATAATTGAGATTGAGAAAAAGAGCAGACGAAGGCGTTCTTTAATCGTAATGAAAGATCTCTTTGATTACATCTCAACAATTACTCGATTGTTCTTTTGTGTTCAACCCATGATGAAAAAACTCTCACATAAAATATCTAAGAAAAACTTTTCGTACGTAAAACGCGAATAATTTAGACGACTGGAACTAACCAAAAAGAAATAGCGTAAGAAGAAAAAGAAGTTTCGGTTCAAATTTGCGCCGGCGAGAGTTGTTGAAAAATAATTTCGCCCCGAAAACTGACCCTTGTTTCACCGACAATGTGTGCAATAAACGTATGGTGGAAGGCGAAAAAAAAAAACTAAACGCGGTTATATACCATTCGAGCGTGACGGAAATAACAGTTTACGGAATGATGTTCGAGAATGACACAGCGCTTTTTTGCGAGCATAGTATATGAAAGCCGAGTGTTGCAGCCGGTACCCCTTCAATATTTTTTGCGCACTTTCTATCCTTGAAGAATTTTCCCGTCTTTTTTTATTATGCCCCGCCAGAGTTCTCTTCATAAGGATGAGCCATCTACTTTTGCTACTGCGTCGCTTTTTATAAAAAGACAAGGGCCACCTTGTCGAAGGAGTAGCATTCTTTATTACCGGTCTTTTCTCTTAAAAGACAGTCTCACAATGAGTGGAGTTTTTACTTTCACTCGCGGCGTGGTCGGTTTGTTAATTAACACCGTGCGAATCTATTACAAGATGGCATTTGACTCGTTCTGTAGTGCACGAGTCAGAGAGAGAGAGAAAAAAAAAGAACGAATAAAGAGAACACAGACGTCCGCAGAATAGACACGAGTAATGTTAGAATTAAGTTGGACTTTGGTCAAAGACCTTATTGATCGCGCCGAGTTCCCAACTTGCAGGCTATTACCACCGAACTTCTTAAACCTTTTGACTTTCGTATTTCCCACTATCTGCCGCGTAACGCCGAACAATCCAAATTTCTGCTCTATAATTTTTTACTTAATCGTCCGCCCGATCATTTGAATCGCACTTCCTAATGCTCGTACAATTATTTAGTCCGTTCTAACCCACAAGTACAAACTTAACGAATTATAACAAAAGTCGTCCACAACTACTTTCGCACCTTGTAAAATTAATTTCATTCACAAATTGCGTGTTCAAGTTTCAACCGAAGATTTTTCAGACGGCAGAAAAGCTAAAAAACTTATTTTAAACTTATTTTGCATTTCAACAGTCAATTTAACGCAATTCGTTTCCTCGCTGCAATAAGAGCTGTTTGAATTTAAAAAACAATAACAAACAAAGTATTTACTTCGAGCAACAAAATATGACGTCAGAAATGGTTGTCTGATAACGTTAAAGTAACATTTTTGTGGTTAACCGAAGTAATTTCCAATTGTGAAACAAAGCGAGGCTTTTCTGAAAGAAAACTTTTTAATAAATGCACGCCGGGCGGGGTTCGTTGTGTGTTTATTTTTTCTCTCTTCTTTTATCCGGTTTCTGAATATTGCCGCGCGAGGCTTACACAACGCGCGACCGGAAATAAAGAGCCATTGTTGTGCGGGCAACAGCCAACTTTGTCAAAACCGTGACACATCTGAGTGACAAATATCGCTGTTGCACTCGCGAGATCCTGAAACCAAATAACCGTCCGATCGCGTTTATTAATCAGCAGTGAATTATAAATTTTGCAAAGATCCGGGGATTTATTGGCCGAGGATCTGCGAGCAACTTGCAAAAGTTGACTTTCCGCGAAGATCCAACAAACTAAGCTTGCAAAAACTGAGGCGAACAAAAAAAAAGGCAGAAGTGAGGGCTTCTTTTTTTGTCAGCTCAAGTCCAAATATTTGGGTCAAGTCTAAAGTGAGGAGGCAGAAAAGTTGCCTCCCATAACTAAAAAATGATAAGTCTGGGGCGACAGGAAAATTGATTGATCACAAGTACGCGAAAACGTAGACACAAGAGTACGTGAACTAACGAAGGTGCAGCCCGAGAGTTCGTGCCCGAATAAAGTTTGGGACGAGCACGCGCCTCCAAAGGAAGAATGACAATTCGCCTCAAATGTATGCGCTGTGTGCCAAACTTCGATCATCGCCGGCAACATACAGCCCACGTACACGCATAATTTCTTGGCAAAACAATAGAAAAAGCACATTCATATAAAATGAATAAAGTGCCGTGGCAGAAATATACTTCGCGCCGAAGCGGAAAAAAAACGAACGAAAACGTCTTGCCCTGCTTGCGGCGCGATAAATTATTGCCGCGAGAGAAGACAAAAAAAGGTGTACCAAAAATGTCATAACGATGAGAAGACGTAAAGTCAATGAAAATTACAAAGAACGAGAGAAAAAAGACCAACAACGGCGGAAAGAAAAATTAATTAATCTCGGTGATATTTCGTGCGACTTCGCTCCGGCGAAATCAAGGTTGGAACACATTATTTATTAAATATTTTTCATCAAAGCCACGGGTGTGATTAATCACCCGACGTACCATTATTGTAGATCATTCAAAGTTAATTACTTTCTGTAGCAATTAATTTCGTTATCATTAATACATTTTCACCTCGAGCGAATAATTTGACGCCGACAGAAATGAGCCCTTATGAATTCGTTCGCAATATAATTTTTTAACGACTGCCTCTTGTTCTTTTTTGAATTTTTGTTTTGAATTTCTTTTTATAATTGTACGACAGATTTTCTACCCTATATTTTGTACTCTCATTTTTCTACCTATATTTTCTATACACATTTATTCTACCAAAGTTTATCCTACCAAATAGTTTCTAATACAAGTTCAATGCCAAATATTTATTAACTTTGTTAGTCACAATTGAATATGTTTAATATTCTAAGATTTCATGTTTTCTGTCTTCGAATTGTAAAACTAAATTTGAAATGCGGTCTTTTCTCCAACATCGATGTCGCGAATCATGCTTTCGGTGTCGAACTGCTCTTTTTGCAGTTATTTTTTCATTTTGCACTTTTCATCGCAGAATAAAAATCGGCCCACTTTCGTTCCGGCCTGACAAATTAATGATTCCGTCAGTTGTTCACATCGCTAATCGCGGAAAGGCAAATAGCGCGCCTGCATTATTCATCGTCACGAAAGACACACGCTCAGTGCCATCGGAATTTCGCGCCGCGTACCTTGCCGCTGAAACATTAACAACTATTTGCAGTCATTAAAACTGAGGGGTACTCGCAGCGAGAACTCAGACGAGCCAGTTCTAAGAGTATTAGCGAACACTTTTTGACGTCTCGAATTCGCCACGCGGAGTCGCCGAGGTCTTCGAATTCTCGTCGTTGCGCGCCTGAGTGCTCTTGATATCCGCCAATGGTCATCGCCGCTCAGCCATACATAAGCCAAGTGGTTACCAATCCCAACTATCCGACGACATGAAGATGCTCGTCGCTTTCTCCCCGCCTCCGAACCGAAAGTTTTCGATGCAAATTCATTTGCACCACTTGGATTAACCTTCCGTTGTTTTCAAAGAGTCTTCAAAACTTGTCTTTTTCGAACTCCTCTTCTCTCGAGAGGATTTCCTAGTTTAGGCTTGAATTTCAACGGAAAATTGTCTTTTTGTTTGGATAATCGGAGTGGTTCATTTTTCAATGCGATGGAACGCTATTGAATGGGTCAAAGTATTATCGCGTATGTGCTAATCGTTTATAAATCAACGTCTCTAATGAGATTCCGCAATCTGTCTAAAATTCAGCAGTGTAACACAAATGAAATTACCGCCTATCAATGCTTTTGAAGTGGCAGCACAGGAACTCGCTTACCAATTCCCACTTACATACAACGTTACATTCAGTGATGTTTCCCAATCAGTGATGTAACGATTAATGTCAAAAGGGCGAGAGATGAATTTTTAATTGCGTTCATTGTGATAATGAAATGCCAAAAATAACTCAATAATGGAATGACAGTTTTATGAAAATGTAATTTTTGAGTGGTGGATAAATTTTTTTTGGTTTTGTTTACTTAATCTTGAGATTGCGAAAAATAAAATAAGGATGAAATTGATTTGCAAAATCAAACAGTGGAGAAAAAAGTTTGAGGACAATTTCACGTAGTTGAAGAGCAGTTGATGGTTGAAAATGAATTTGATTCCATGAGGCTCAGATTGCGACAAATATTTGCTATAAAACTTACTTGATAAGCAGCCAAGAAGTTGAAAAGTAATTGTAAAACGCTATGTTTGACGGAAAAGGATGTTTCTGCGGTTCTTTAAGGCAATCGATATTTCAAATTTTATATCATTTCAAGAATGGATTTTGTTAGGACCTTTACTTGGAGATAAACACTGTTTAAACATTGCTGTAACAATTTAGTCATATTTTTGTTTAACACTGAATTTAAAACAATAATTAATTTTATGAATACTTTCTAAAAAGATGTTTTGTTACTTTTATCCTTCCACTTCTTTCTTCTTTTAAACAATTGTCCTCGTAGTAGAAATATTAAATTCGACAATAAATTACCCATGATCCAAGGGTCATAGAGGTTTACGATCCGCATCGTTGTCGCCATTGTCCCGACTGTCACAACTTTTCTCGCTATAAGACAGAATTGGTCCGGACTTTTTACACAAGTGTAACTGCTCCTTTTTTCAGTTGATATTTTCATTGAACATTTTTATGATTATAAAAAATATATTGTTAATCACAAATACGTTTGTTGTATCTCAATACGAATAAACCAAATAACAAATCACAAAAAGAAAAAAAGTACGAGAAGACTTAACATAAGTTAAAATTAGATGATCTAACTCAATCGTATTTTTGATGTTGATAAATTAACGTTCGTTAAAAAACAATTTTCAAGATCGGGTGAGAATTGCCAGTTACGATTATTTGCGCAGGAGATTATATTTTTGAATTGAAATTCATCAGGCAGAAGAAAAATTTGTGTGGAAGGGCATATATATCACAACGAAATATAATATAGTGTAACGTTATGCGGTATAGCGTTGTTGCTCTCAATGTCCTACCAGACGTATATACCAGTAGTGGAGCATTGTGTTGCAGGTCGCAAAACACTGAATTACGGTCTACGGAAGAGAGCATGCAGCCACTTCCGGTTGTAATATAGATTACGCACAATGCAGGTACAATAGTCTACGAGTGCTGGCTCCGAGAGGATACGTCATTGGATTTATTTTTTGAAAATCAAAGCATCCATTTTGCATTTTTATAAACTCAAAAATAGTTTCGAATTTTTCACCAACAATCAAACAAATCAGAGAACTAATTTGCACGACTTTATTGGACTCAATTTTAACCCTCAAATAATCTGACGAGGTTGAAACACTGATTATTTCAATCTTCGTAATGACATGAGTTAATCAACGTTGTAATTTCATTTGCAAAAAATAGAAAATGTGATCGGATGAGGGATGAAACTTCGTTTAACAAAGTTTTAACGCGCTTTTAAAATAGAGCAATTTTTTTTCTCTATTTTAGAGAGTTTTTAATGAATGAATAGTATGGAGGCATGAATTTCCATACCGAAACGGTGAAACGAAAGTAGAAGAAGAAACTTTGACGATTTGGGAAGAAGGTTAAAAGTGCAAAATATGAGACGTAGGGTAAAGACTGTAACATCGGCGAGGAACATTGAAAGGCGAATCGTAGTTCGTGAGTTTGATTTAAGCTCAATGCGCAAGTGGAAAAAAGTAGTTTGGTTTTATTTCGCTGAGACGTCAGTTCGATATCAGTCCCGGATTCGGAATTGATATTTTTTTTCTTCCTTTCTCAATTTTATTTTGCTTTTCGAGTTTGTCGAATCTCATATTTCATCATGTAAAAATACATATCCGGTGGAATGAAAACGTCGTGTAATTCGGCCGAATAGTTTAATTCACCTTGCAGTATAAGAGAGACGGGAAAAAATGAATTAAAGTACTTGCAGGAAAAAACCCACGCTTTGATAATCGACTCGTTCGGTCTAAATCAAGACCGGAAGAAAGTTTATGAGGTTGACATCTTCACTTCCGCTTCTCCACTTCCATTTCAGCTTGAACATTTCGTCTTTCACTGCGACGATCGAAATTAATAACTTGGTCGGAAAAAGTTTGGTTATTTGATCACTTTTACAACTTATAAGAGGAAAAAAATGTTTGTCATGTATAAGCTTATACCTCCAACGTCGAGTTTTACATAGTCTGCCAAATTCAGATTTCACCAATCACGAGTTTGCATCATAATCGAAATATCTCTTTTTTTTGCATTTGCATTTTTGCGGTTCAGTTTTATGTTTCTGATACGCTGTATAAGTTTTAATATTGTTTCTAACTGCAATTGAAAAATTTATTTTTTATAATGTTGAAAAAACATTTTGCGACATTTGAATAATACTAGCATCTTTTGTAGAAAGTAACTTGTGCTAGGTATTAACTAAAGGGCTTGAAAGTCAAGTAGTACAAGCTCGCGCGGAAAAAATGTATGGGTATTAGGTTGCTCGGTGGGTATGGGCTATGTGGCAATTATATAGCTAATGCGCTGGTTCCATATATCCATACTTTACTGGGCCAAATGCGTTTTGCAGAACAATTGAGTAAAATGAAAAATAAAATGAACTTTTACTGCCAAAAACATACGATAATCTTGAAATCACATTTTGAATTTACATTTTAATAACCATTCAACGACAAACACAATAACGAATTCAAAGTTAATTAAAAACTTCCTATTTCCTATTATTCAATTTTAAGTCGCATTCGTTCTGCCGGAAACAGAAAAAAGTAGACTACAACGCTTGGATGTACAACTTATTTTTGATTCGTCATGAGAAATAAAAATATTCCTCGGCTTTCGAGCATACCAATAATTTTTTGCAACGTGTTCACATTGAAAAATTAACAGTGCCGCTGATACGTGCCTTATTTTCTCTCTCTCTCGTTTCAATTCGAGTAACATTGTTGGCAACGTTCTAGAGATTAACAAAAATGTTAACATGTATATCGCATACATTTAAACTCTGCTTAATATGAGTAATCTTTTCACAACGCTCGATCGAGCGTTCACTAGCTTCAACTGCCTCGAACCTGGCTTGTACGAGTTCCTAACACAAACGTTGACGAGAGCAACAGCGTTACTATAGAAATCGTTGCCCCGGCAACCATTACTACAGTTTGACGCGAGTTCAGAACCGGCCCAGCGCTGGGCAAATATTTAATATCGAAATATAAATTTAACGAAGAATCAGACTCGACTTTCTGCATCCGAAATTTATTGTTAAGCAAAAATATAAGAAATGCACGCTCTGTAACGGCGCGCTTTGGAATTTATTCTTCACGGTAGCGGGACTTAAATTAATTCGATGTACGTTTGCTAATTAAGATACGACTACTGCAGTGTCGTTATACACTTACTCATACAGCTTCAATATATATTTTTGCCTCTCTTTTTTTTTTGTTACTCTCCTCCTCTTTTTAAACGCGCTATGCGATCTGAATAATTATCAGAAATCGTGTTTGCCAGTTTGCTTATCAAAAATTATAAATAATTGTTGCAGGATAAAAATAAAACGTGCCGTGTAATCAAATTTTTCCGACTTTGCGTCGAGCTTCATATTTCGTCGGCTATTCGAGGTGTTGCAAGTTATGAAAATGTTAGAAAGAGACGTCAAGAGAAGTGAATTCATCAGAGATGGAGAAGTAGGTTCATCAGATATTCAAAGCAAATCGGCGAAGTCAGTGTACTTATCGTCGCATCTTCGGCGACGTAACGAATGCAACCGAACGATTCATAAACCCTCGTCATATTCAATATTCAAACTGGAATTTCAATATTTCGATGTTACTTACAGTTTGTCATGGATTTAAATAATGCTCAAAGACGCGCTACGAAAATGCCACCACTAATTCAACGCTCCTACACAACCCTTTTAGAAACTTTATTTCAACCCATTTGCGAGTGCAACATATTTTCAATCAAATTCCGAAAATTGTAACTACGTTTCACTACGAGATGAAAAAAAAATGTTTGTTCATAAAATTGTTAATTCTGTTACAGTGACGGTGGAGAACATTAGTGTGGTCGAGGGACGCGATGTAAAATTACCCTGTGACGTGACTGCGCCAATAGACGACTACCTGAGGATGGTATTCTGGTTCAAAAATAACGACAGCCTACCAATTTACACGTAAGTGCTCATTCATTATCGCCAAAGTATTTGGCGTTTACAAAGTGTCCAGATAATTTTGGAAACAATTTATCGGTGCATTTGAAAAGGTGACATTCCAATTACAACTTTTGACCGTACCAGAAAATTACAAAATTCGCACAAAGGACGCGTCGCGTTTAAACGCAAACATTTCGCGGGGTAACCAATTTTCCAATGAATTTATAATTCGACGCAAAAATGTGAGCGTCGATCGTTGCGCGTATGCGGATCCACCGATAAATCCCACGAAAATGTTACGGCGCGCAGCACTTTAATAACTTTCCAGCGTCAAACATTGTAATCACATTGATGAATCAAAGAAGAAACACATCAGAAGAAAAGATTGGTAGTGCACAAGTTTCGCGTTTCCATCACCGTAATTATCAGCGAACAAGAAGAAGAAAAAACACACAACTATGCTTTGATATACCCAGGCAACTTTTTTTTTGTTTTCTGTATCTCGGTATATTAAAAGTCATATGGTTATAGTTGCGCCAAACTATACGATGCTTTTGGAGTGCGCGAGGCCGTATTGCTAACATTTTTCGATATTTCCCTCAATTTGTAATCAGTGAAAAGTTTCGCAATTAAACTTCCAACAACAAAGGCCCGTGATACCTCGAGTTCAAGAGCCATATACTAATTGCTGTTCATACACACTTTTGAGATAGTTTTCGGCATGAAAAATATTTGCGATGGTTTGTGTATTTATGTTATTCATTTTTATTTTCTATTCAAAAAAGTTACCAATGTATCGACCAAAAAAGCATAAGATATTTAATTACATTTTCCTGGTACTTTATATACTTTCGTTTTTTTAATGCAGTTTTATTGCTTTATGTGATTTTCCCTCGAGTATAGCCTATTAATAAATCAATGGTGTTCTATAAGCCATAAAAGGACTTAGGAACGTACGAATACTTCATTCATGTTCGACTGTTTCCTTGAAGTATACTTTCGTTTTGTATTTTATGAAACGTTTGAAATAAATTCATTACTCTCGTCTTTCGGTCACGACGATTTCAGAACGGTAATGATAGTATTTACAGGATATTGACTTCGTGAATGAAATGTGTTTTCTTTGATGCATTCAATGTTTCTTTCAATTTTTGCCCATCGACATAAATGCGATCCATTTTTTCGTTCGCCCAAACAAGGACATTTTCTTGAACGAAAAGTTACAGTTTTTACGATGATACAATTTTTTTGTAATACGTCCATTCGGAGGAGACGTATTTTTCATTGCTATAAACGAAATTGCTTCGTTCTCAATTTGTCAAGGATAATTACAATGTTCGGTTTTTATGGACAAACTTTTATTATCATTATTCTTCAATGTTTATTATACATCGCAAATTGTGATACTTTCGTCAAGTAAAGTCTGGCGAATGGTAATGATGATAAAATGAGAACCACGTTCAGAATTCGAATGCATAATTTACACAGTGGCAAAACGATTTTCTTCTGCTTTCAGCTGTTCGAATATAACTGGTTCACGTTTTTTATCGAACGTCCTATTATCATATGCTAAACTTACTTAAACACCGAAAAAAAAGTCTTGAAAAACGATACCATTATTTAAAGTACCAACAATCACTGAACCCTGATTTATAAAACCTTTTTTTTTTCGATCTACAAAAACCCAAAATTTCGCATCACTGAAAACAATTTTGCATTAAATTTACCCGTTTTTTTGTTAGACGCTGTTTTCTAAAAGGAATCTCTAAAAACGAGTATTCAGAATTGTTAATTCGAGTGAAAGAAAGCAACAAAAAGCGAATGAATACTTGCACGTCAAGCTAAATTACATCCAGCATACTCAGCCATAAATAACCTAATCAGATTTGATTTATCTAATGAATAATTAAATTAAATTAAGAGTTTGTACCAATATGACTTTCACGTCGTTATCTATATTAGTTTAATTAACAGGATTTCCACACGGTCGTCGAGGCTAATGGGACGTATTACTTTAGGAATTATAAGGTTGTTTTAGTGCGGTTCCCACGTGGCTACCTGAGCACTGAATGAGCCAGACGAGCAAACCATCGTGCGATCTCCGCGGTGTCGTTGTTTTTGCCCGCAGTATATATTGATCCCGCTCGATCGTTCGCAACTTTTTTGCCTCCTCGTCAGGCCATATTTCATACACCAGTCCAGTTATTCTGAGGACAAGGCAACTTCCATGCTCGCCAGGCATCTTGGCCGAAAGTTCAGCAACAAATTGTTCGAGATCCGTCATCGTGAATAATTTTGTGGCAACGTTCGGAGTAAAAATTTCGATCCAGAGAAATAGCTTCGGGTTAAAACCAACGCGATAACGAGCTATTAAGGAGATTGTGAAGTTAACACCGTGTGATCAATGATAAAACAACAGACGTCTGGCCGAAGCTAAAAGGCACTTTAGAAATTACTGCTCATCTGTCTAGTTCGAGGACACTGATCCAGCCGCAGATTCGGTACCATTCAACCACGTACGTGTAGTCGAAGGTCGAACAATTGTCCGAGCCACAGTAACAGTCCACGTAACCTTAGATTCTCTCTTTTTTTCCCTTCCCTTTTTTTCTATAAATCAATACAAGTTCAATACTAAAGTTGAGACTTTCAAAACCATTCTTACCAACTTCGCAGTACAAAAAGTGTAACAAGAAGTTAGTAATAAAATAAATCCACGTGGTTTTCCTTTTTCTAGATTGATAATTATTCGACTAACTAATTTCCCGTGTTATGAACTTGAAAATAAATTGATTAATATTGGATCGCAAATTGAGCTTGAGTTCTCCTAGAAATTTGCACTTTATTGTTTTGTACTTTGTTGTGATTGAATAATAATGGAATAGAAAAGGCAGCCCGGAAATTATAAATAAATTAGTAGTGCTAAGTGTATAATTTGTTAAAATTCGTAGCACATTGTAATAACGCTGCTAGATGAGTTATTACATGCACTTGATTATAATAATGCAACTTAAGTCGTCGAGGCGCCATCGACAAATCGAAATTCGTGCCTCGTGACGTGTAATTATAGCTTGTCGATAAATTTCAATCGCAACTCTGACATTCGATGTTTCCTAGGTTAATGAAAACTACTTTCTGATTAGATGGTCGAGAAATTTTCGCAAGTCCTACGTTGTACAGGCGCAGGTGACACTTTTGCATCAACTCGTCGCGAGACACGTTTTGTACTTGCCAACAATGCAACATTTTTGTGTCTCGCACACTTTTCGAAACATTTCTCGTGCGATTAACACGACGCAACACGCACCGTACCAAAATTCAATGGCCAAAAGTGATTTCTCGCCAGAGCTTGACGATGAAAGACATAACGCGAAAATACGACGGATAAAAATGCAACTGTGAGATGTGTAAACAAACAACTTGATTAAACAGCTATCAAAGCTTAATACAACGGTACGTTTTTTAACTCCCGCAAACAGCTCGAGTTTTGATTGTATTAGTTTACTCTCAAAGGATTAATAGACCGGGAACGAGAATTTGTGCGAATTTTTTTGTTTCATTTCTGTTTCCACGTTTTTGCGCGTCTCAATTCGGTAGAAAGTTAATTTTTCAAACAAAACGAGACCATTAAACTCTTTATTAAAAAATAGCAGCGAGCTAATTTCTTGCCTTATTTGCTCGCCGGCTCTCATCGTTCGGAAACTAAAATGATTTCCAGTGCAGTATTCAAAAGTTTTATCAGCAACCTGGAATCTAGATTCAAGCAACATCACCGACGCTGGCGCGTCGAGTATAAAAACACGTTACAAATAACATTGATAACGTTGGGAAGGTTTAATGGTGTGCTGTGTCTTCTCACCGCGTAATTTTATTCATCCACTTTTTTTGCCCCGCAAAATAAATACTGTAATTCCACTAATGGCTTACTTTCAACTCACACTTTTTCAACCTATGATAAGCGATTTTCCAATTCACCGTTACCTGATATCGATATTTGATTTAGATCGCAAAATCTTTCTCTCCTCTTTGGAACACTATTACGAACAATAAAAACATATTTTATTGGCCCATACGTAAATATGATTTTCAAATTAATAAGTTTTGATAGAATAAAGGAACACAGTTTAATGAGATATGATTTTATGCATCCAACAGACTTAATTTCCTGGTAATCTCAAATTTGATGACGCGAACAGAATGCAATGAATGTCGTTGATTAGAAATAACGTTATGACAAGAGATATCGTATAACAGGCGCTTCTTTGAACTGTCGTAGAGGGGCATAAGCAGCTCTCATTTAACGAATAGATTATGCGGTCATGATTTCAAGTAGCGAGCGCAAAATTCTTCAATAGCCATGTATTCCAATTTGTGGACCAATGTTGCGAAACAAAATTAAACGTGGTTTCGGAAGGGAAAAGTTCATTTCGGTGGGAATTCGCCGAGGAACGAGATGAAAAACGTTCGTTTTGAATTTTCATCAATCACTCCACTTTATAGAAAACTTGTAAGGATGAAATCGAGCAAAAAGGAAGAATTTTCCATCCGTCCTGGGTGGTAAGCAATCGTACTGACAACAAAATAGAAAAACCTGGTCGCGAAATACCACATTTGTGACTCTTCCGTGCATAAGAAATTGTAAAATCGTGGATGTAAAAGAGATTGTCGTATTTCGGTCGTCAACCATGTTTTTGCCTTGCGTCTTTTCTTATTCAAATTAAAAGCCGTTTCAATTTGTATTCCCAAAAAGTGGAGTGAAAAATTGGAGACCAATTTTCAAATTATTTACGACTAGTTCATAGTCGAAATGTTTTCTCTTTTGGAAAATAAGAATCGTTATATTTTGAAACCCAAAGTGGAAAGGTAGAATGCATGCAAACATTGTGTGTGGATTGACAAATTTGAAAGTCAATTTCATTTTATTGAATGTCGTCTGATTTGCGGATATTCAGCGAGACGAAATTCTAAGCAATTTGCAGGCTCATATTTTGTAAAGTTTATCATCTTGAAATGTCGATTCTCCGGGCTCAACATCTTTCGCAACAAACCGAACAATAAATCTTCCACCGATTCGTCCGCATTAAACAACAAACTTGCGGCATTAACTTTTTCGCCCACGCAAAAATCCCTCCGAAATGTGAGAACGAAATGTTTCAAATTGAATTTGTTACTGTTAGAAGGACGCCATGGTTGCGCCAATTTTTATTCAATTTTTGTACGCTGTAAGAGTGAAAATGAAATCCAGGAAATTACAGGACTGTCTGTCAACGGTTCGAATAATTCGAATTCCTTTCGGTTCGCAAAAATGAATGATCGGCGTTGTTGCTGCAGCAACAGCAAACAAAAAACGAAGTCAAAAAAATGTTCATTTTTGTTACTTTAGGTCATTAAGTCTTTTCTACATTTTGATAATTGAAATTCGCCGGTGAAATTACACCTGACATAAGTTTACAAGTTTAAGTGTAACAAAAATAACAAAAGTAAACAAAAATAACAAAAATAACTTTGAAAAATAACAAAAGTAATGAACATAAGAACGAAAATAACAAATATAAGAAACGTAACGATAATAACAAGCATAACGAAAATAAAAAAAGTGTTCATTTTTGTTACTTTAGTTCATTTAGTGGTTTTAACATTTTGATAATTGAAATTCGCCGGTGAAATAACAGCTGACAGGGTTAAACTATGATATCTTTAGGAGCATGAAACACGTTACGTGCAATCTTTCATTGGCGGACTAGAATTATGTATTCAAGATGTCGAGTATTGCGTTCGGTGGTCGAGATCAAATCTTATATATTGGATACAACTTATAATTTGACTACGTATTAAAATTTAATTAAAGTATACAGACGAGATTAACTTGAAACCCCGAGATATAAGGGCATTGTTGAAGAAGGATCATTCACGAGCAGAATTCAACGTCAGATTCAATATTTGATTAAACTTGAAAACGATTTAGAAACTTGATTTAATCAGTTTAAACATAAATTCTTATCTTGGACGTGATGATAAAACACTTGTATTAATAAAACGTTGCTAAATGTCAATACTTAGCTTGGTGTGCGTGCTGCTGAATAACTTAGTCGGCTAACTACGTCAATAAATATGTCACCTCGGCGTTCAAACTGTCATAAGTAATGACATGCGGCACCCGTTTTGAACAATCGCTGAAAAGCGAGCGAACGAGGCCACGTTCGTCAGTATGAAAAAGTTGATATTGCTTTATAATTTGTTTGCAACTGACCGATAAACGCTTTTGTGATCAACATTCGAACAGCGCGCATTGATCGTATTGGAGATTGAACATTGTACCGCGGCGTGCAAAACAGACGAACCAGAAAAGTATTTGCATGTAAAATTAATTAACGCGCTATTTCAATTCAAACTTTTGGCCCTGCACTTTTTCGGCGCAGTTATTAATTCGTGCTGGCGCTGTGAAAAGCATAGTTTTGTTACAACTTTGCGTTAAATATTAATCATAATCAGCCCTTAAGTTTGGCGCGTTTTAAAATTCTCCGGCGAATAATTATTGACAACGTCAACACATTCAAAGTCAAGAGACATTTTGCGTCACTTGAAAAGACTTCATTATGACGACGGATTATATGCATACACAATTTTGTTTAAAAACGAAACTCCGCGGAGCTTCGACTCGAAAGCACGAAAATTCCACTTTTCTTGTCAAATTGTTATTGCTTTGAGAGCATCAAATTATTTTTTCGCTTCGTTTTAATAACTCGTGGTTGAACCGGTCAGTCGTTTCTTTTCAGATTTCAACGTCGAGCAATAATTAGCTTCAGCGATGAGCATGGCAAAAAGAAAATTAATATCAGGAAAATCATAATATGATAACATTTTATTTTACATCTAAGAACGTCTCCCTTGAAGCGTTCGCTGTTATAACGATCTTGTTATGATCCTCGCTTAACGAACCAACATCTCTTTACGAATCTCAAGGCGAAGATTGTGTCGTCTTTTTCAGTCTCCAAAGGCAAGACTACAAAGTACATCTCAGCAAGTCTCTCTCGTGTAACTGCTTCGCTAGCCGTTTCTTCTCTCAAGCTGTTGAGAAACATATAATGACAGTTTATAAGTAATTATCACGAATTTTTCACTCCCCAGAGTTGAAATAGATTAGACGTAATTGTACACTCGATAATCGTCACTTTTCAAGTCGCGAAACTTGATTCTCAGCCAATAAAGCACAAGTTAGCAACGTCGCAAGTCGAATTTCACATCTGGAAGAAACAAATTTTTGTTCCTGGAGAACAGAAATTGCTCGATCGAAAATAGATAGTTGATTCATCATTATGTAAAACCCGTTGAAAAATTCATGACGAAAATTGGGAACTTTGAAAATCGACGGCAAAAAACGTACTCGCGATGGTTTTCTTTTTTTTTTGTTCGTCCCTCGGTGGATAAGTTATTATCTGCCGATGTAAATCGATTATATGAACCAATACCGTACCAGCGTTATGTCGATGATCGTTTTACAGCAGGTGGACTATTTTTCACAGTTATTAGCCAATTCCTTCGACGAAGATCTTAGCAGCATTGTGCGAATGGTTATCTGGAGACCTGGTGTCAACGGGAAATGTAACTCGAGTCGATGTCTTTATCGCACCTCCGTATCGAGCTAACAAATTATCTTTTATTTTACAACAAAAACGTTTCTGCAACAATTGCATGAATTGAAATGACGCGCGAAAAAGTTACGAGGTGGAGAATTGCGTTTTTTTTCATTCGGTTGAGAATGTTACGAAAAAAAAAGTGTGGAACAAAGTTGAGCAACTAAACGAACATAAATATTTAGTTAGTCTTTTTCTTAGTTAATCGAGAAGTATCGTTAATAAGGAAATTCCTGATCTCGTTGGCCACTGCGAGACATCATTGTGACTTGATTTAATTAAAACTTGACTTAGTATAACTCCATTGAAAGTTTTATAATTAATATTAGTTGATTACAACTGTTGGAAAAGCTATATAATCACTAGAAACACGGCATTCGTATTTCTGTGTTGATCATTTTCCTGTTTAATGGATAATAAAGAATCGCAACTTGTTACAAATGTCAACAGACAATTTAAATATTCAAGAGCAGAACTACTTTGAATAATTCATTTACAAACTGTCGAAAACAAGAAGCATGATTTTCATTCAATCAGTTTTTCAGTTTTAAGTTTATGATTAAGAATTTCGGGGCCAATGTTGATGTACATTTAAGCAAGATTGTCTTTATACTATGTACTTTATAAGCAACTTTCATATCGATTGAGCTCATAAAAGCTGCAGTAAAGTTAACACCTCCGCCTTTAACACTAATAGATAAGTTACGTGTTTATAAAGTTCGTTCTCTCAGAGTATCTTTTCATAAACAACGTCAATAATTTACAATTTCCTGAAAGATATCCATATTATAATACAAAGTCTGCGGTTTAGAAAGAAAATTGAACTGCCGAGGAGGTGTAAAATCCGGTTCAGAAAATTCACTTTAGCGTTTATTATTAAATTTGATACCGAACGTTTTGATAACTTTTCATTTAATTTTGCGAGCAAAAAAATGCAAAAAGCTCGAAAAGTGAACGTTAATTCAACAACCTGATAACGGTGTTTGAGTTTTCGAACAATTTGATAATTTATTTAGAGACAAAAGTTTGGACTCTTCAAAGATCTTCGTAAAAATCATTTGCATTCATTAAGGGCCGTTACAAGGTTATGAGCGAATTTGGAGTCCGTAAAACCTGGGACGAAAATTGGCCTTGTTTGAGCAGATGAAGCGTCAACCAATTGTGTTCTTATGTTGTAAGACAATTCGCCCTAACCAAGCCCAACTTGTATTAAACGCTCGTACCGAATTTACACAATCTCTATCGAATCTTGCAGAAAGCGTTGAGACCAAACGCGAAACTCTCGACTCATCAGAGAACAATATGTTTCGCCATTATCTGCGGGTTCAATTTCTGTACATCCCGGGGTGTACGAGCAGCAACCTATTCAAGTATCAACATTCGCACCAAATCACTTCGCAAAGATAAGCTTCCTCGTCTGCTCGATTATTTTGCCTCTCATATTTGATCTTTCTGATGAATTCCTGAAAAACGCTCGCAGAACAGAAGGGTGGAAAAAACTGTCGGCTGGAATTTTTCGTTACAATTATCGAGTGCTCAAGATGTTTGACTCTGATACTGAAATTGCACGGTTTGACGAGCGATGTCAAGTAGTTGCCAAAGTGAACAATTTCCGTCAATATAGATACAGTTATAACGAGAAAAATGACTTTGAAACCAGCAAGTATTTTCCATTTGCTTCCAACACCGGGCACAAATGTAATTGTTTGCAATCTACTTGAAATTCTTGCGTCGCGGATCGTCTCTGGCGCTTGAATTTATACCATTATCGCGTTTACCTCTGTTACGTTTTGTCTGATTTAAATGCGATTTTCAGCGCGCAGTTCTTATTATCTAATTCATTATGATGCTAGGATTGTATTAATTTTTTTTTCGCTTTCATTTTTTTCTCTTCATTTCCTTTGGATGAAAAAAAAAAAGCGCGCCGGTACACCTTGCTGAACGAAACTTAATCTCGAAACACAAATGACTCGTTGGGCTAGTGCAAATGTTTCGCGATTATCATTTTGTTATATAATTTTCATAAACTCGTTAGAATTAAACCCGAGTTATGGAGAATGAACGCGGTATTAATGGATAGTCTATGTTCGAATCGGGATCGAATAGATGCGATTATGTTCGTTATCGGGACAAAAAGTATATAGGTTAGAAGTATTATATAAAATCGCCAATAATGCTCAAACTGTTTAATCAGAGAAGTATTTTATAGTTGTTGACTGTTCAAAGAGTTGAGCGACCAGGTTTAAAGGAAAATCAATAGGACGTTTATGTCAACCCTCAGGCAGATTGAAGTGCTCTTTAGTCCGAGCTTAATGACGCCTGAACCGGAGTTTAATCGCGGATTAAGCTCGGCGACCACGTTCAATCCAGACGTATTGAAACGATAAAAAATTCGTATATACACGTACGCTCGAGGTACCGGTAAAAAAACGATTAAGTCAATATATAGCGTTTTGGAAAAACACATCTCGAAACTTGTACCCGCGGCATTTAATTGATAAATCCTGTTTTCGTCTGCTAAATTAGACGTCGCCCTTGCGACAGCGTGCCGAGATAATGAAAAACATTAATATCAATCGTTGCCACAACAAAGTACTTCGTACTAATGAACGTTTTTATGACAGTCACGATAATGACCACTTTGCTCCAAATATATAGTTCTAACCTTATACATAATCACCTGGCTATACTCCATCTTTCATTTTGTTATGACGTTCATTATTCTATTTGGATAAATTTCGGCCAAATTTCTTGAAAAAACAATTCAAGTACAATTTCGCCAACATTTTCTGAACGTAACAATTTTTTGTTCTTTCGCAAAAAAAGGTAACTGTATGAATGAATTTTGGGCCAAAAAATTGCTACTTAATCTTTGCCTGAATCTGTCAAAGCCACACTTCGTACTTGGAAGATAAATTGAACAACTTGTTTTCCTTAAATACACTTTATCAAATTCTTATTTTATACATTGATCAGGATTCCAATAACGTCATCATAAACAAAACTTTGAGGAGTAACCGAATTTTTTATACAATGCCATTCCGTGAAAATGCGTTCAGGCATGTCTGCCAGTGAGAGAGGAAACCAGCGGAGAATTTACAACGTGAAATTTTCTGAACAACTTCTGGCATGCCCAAGATTAGACGTATTGATTAGATGTATGTTTCATGCATGCATCTTACGTATTTTACTTGACGATGAGATTTTTTGTTGGTGTATGCGTGCCTCCACTGTACATACACTTTTTTGTCCGAACTATTTCTTCGCCGGGAGAGTTTTTGTTACAAAGGATTCTTCATCTAACGGGTTCTCATTGCCAAAAATACTTTTTCCCCCGAACCAGCTGCATTCCCATGCAGATACCCGGTGTAATTTAATGGACCGAATGAATGCGCTTTGCTTTCGTTGCCGATAATTTATTTTTTTTTCTGTTTTTGCACGATGTCGGATAATAAAAGCTTGTCGCGAATTTGGAACTCAACAGATAGATCATAATAAGCACAGCGCCATTCACAGGTAATTAACCATTTTGTTATCTTATCACTTTTCTCTCTCGTTCTCTCTCCAACATGTTAATTCGTTGTCAAGTTTATAAATAGCACAGTAGTTTTATTTATTTTCACTTCACGTGATTTATTCGGTCCTTTGTAGTTGGGCGCTGTAACGCCTCCATGGAGCTATACTGCACAGAGAAAATTACCATTTCTGTGGTACGAAAATTTTGTTTTACGCTGCAATTTTTTTATTTGCCTTTTATTCGGTTTAACTTTGTCCCAACTGCGAAACCAATTTCGAGGGACACTCTTTTTCGAAATAAAAAGAGCGAAATCTGTATTCAAGTCTCTGCCTGTCGTTGACCAGCCGCTCTAAAACTTGTAAAATTGCATCTTTCAAAAATTCGTCTAATTAAAATTAATTAATATAACGTTTGAAATTATCCAAATTAATTCTCCCTCTGGTACACTTTGATGTACATCACACGATTAACTCCGTCTCACAAATTTCCTTCAGCGTTTGCAGATGACATGATATTAAAAATGATATGAACGTGCAAAATCCCGCCGAAAATCGTCCGCCGGAATTACCTCGGCTTGATTATGGATAATTGTATTATTTAATTTTACGAGTTGTTGGATTTCACAGGCCGACCTGCAAGAACGAGTTAGAAAGATCATATCAATTGACTTCAGAGAGGCAAACTAAGAGGTCATATATGGGCTGTTAACAGTGTGAGAGAAAGCCAAACAGAGAGGAGCAAGCATTTGGAGCTGTGTGTTAAGTCGTTCAACACAGAGGGCTTTTCGACTATGATTGCCACGAACTAGACAGTCTTCCGCCAGCGCTCGTTCACAAATTTACTACCTTTTTATAGTAACAGCCATTTCAAAAACAAAACAAAAGAAACAAGACTTACAAGTTGAAATTCTTCTGTTGAAATTTCATAATCAGTTACTTTTACATGAACAAAGTTTTATTTATTAGTAATTAATCGAGTACTTACTATTTTTCATACCTTGGTCGTCTGTCCTGGTGTTTCCTGATGTAGTCCCCTCTCGATCCTGGACTGCTATTTAGAAACAGGTGCTGACTAGCGCTTATATATCTTCGATCAGGTCAATTTGTACTTGTAGTACTTTGTACTATAGTAACTCTTAATTGAAACGTTTTTCCTCACCCGAAATTAGTCAATTTTTTCAAGAGCGACTAACTTCCACTTTTAAATTTCGTCTATTCAAGTGAAAAATAATTGTTTTAGTTTCATACTAACTAGTAACTCGGTTTTGCAGTGCGTACATATCATAAGCAGTTTGATATCTTTGAATAACTCAAGATAACTAGAAAATAACAGTTGGTGTACAAAACAATGCACAGTACTGAAGGTCCAAAAACCAAACAAGATCAAGCAACCGGATCATTTACACTGCGGTCCTCAGTTTGACCGAACACAAAATTGCTGATATCCAGCAATCCCAGGAACGATGAAGAATGCCAGGGTATATTTTGCTACTAAATATTCATGCTTTTATGATGGGCCAAAGAAACGAATTCCCATCATTTAACATGTTAGCAGACGTAATGCCTAAGTTATTAACGTTTCGGATGAAATATACATTCGTTCCAGCAACGAGCGATAAAATATGTTTACCCTCGCTAATTTCTGTTCATGAAAATTCATTCGATGGAACTGTACTTGACTACCTTCAAACTCAACTAATCATTCTCAAAATGTTCATCTTGGAGTGTCTTGCGAGCGTAAATTCCATTTAATTTTACATCATCGGCTCAGTCGAGAGCGAAAGAATATGAATTGGCGAGATGTTGAACGGTAGGGTATAATTGTTGGTAAATAGATGAAGTGAAGATTTCGAGTGAAACCATTTCAGGTGAAATAGCGTGAGGAAGAACGCGTTATTTCAATAAGCACACGTTGCGGGACGTGTGGTCACACAATTCTGCAGAGTGTTGGCAAATCTGATATACGTCGGCGGCGAGGAGAAGCCTGATTTGTTTCCAGAAGAAGTCGTGAATAACTAATCATCGTCGGTAAACATGTTTTATGCATGAATTTGTGACTGCGCGTAATCTAAATTGGAAGATTCGGATAAGATGACAAACAATAAATAACGTGTGCCGGTTGAAAAATTTGACTTCGAAAAATATCACTTCCGACATCAATTTTTTTCAATATACCCCGGGAATCGAGGTGACTTAGGAAATCCTTTATTTTAAAATATGGACACTCCATAATGCGAATATTATGAACATCGATTTTGCTACCAGACACTTTTGACTTCCTTTCAAGTGAAAACCTAACGCGATTTCTACTTGGGAACACGTTTTTGGAACACCTTTTAGCACCCAACATTCCCACGAGCAAGTCGCACAATTTATGCGACGACCAGATTAAAAAATTATTACCAAAGTCAATCATGAAACATAACGTTCAACGAGATATTTGAAATCCAGAAATAAAGTATTGCAAGCTTGTTGTTTCAACAGCCAGTGCTTGGAAATATTCAAATATTTGTCTTGGCCGTGGATGTTCATATAATTTGCGTGAGCGAAATTGACCTCTTATGCAGCTAACGGCTTTACGTCACACATATCGTATGATGATGTATAAATGCAATGCATGTTTACATATTTAAGGGATACGTCACTCACTGGTAAATTTCAATTCCAAATGACAAAGCAGAAAACAATTTTTCGTAACTTTTGAAAAAATCAATTCGTGTTTTATTTGAATTCCCAGTAAAATCGAGTTAAATTTTAACGAAAAGCGCTCTTTTATTCCGCCTTCATCCTATTATTTTACAACGTGCTATTTGTTGTAGACCGATTATTGATGCAATAAATACAAGTGCTCGATACTTATGTGCGCCTTTTATTTACGCTTCAAAGTCGAACATTTATCTCGTATCCATTCAACAATATAATCTATTTATATTAAAATCGAATTACAAATTAAGCTCCACTTTGTGTCGTGCAGTATGTATGCTTGGCGATGAAAATTCACGATTTCATTATAAACTGACGTTGCAACAACAATCGCGATATCTGTTTGGTAAAAAAGAACAGACCGATGGGGATGTAATAACCGATTGTTATTTCACGTAGCGTCCAGTTGTTAATTCCTTTTGCACGCAATCGTACATACACATTGCACGGTATGAATATATATTAACGCTTAGAGGAAATCAAGAGACGAATTACATTAACGCGAGTATCATCCGTAAAAATGCACACTCGTGCGTACTGAAACGAAGTCCGGTGTATTGTGTAGCGTATATACATTCAGCCAGTTATAATTAATGGGAGTTTCCAAGAGACTGCCTGCACGGATTAAATAAGTAAGTACGCTACCGAGTAGGCGAATGAACGAACGAGTAAACGTGCAAATTTATGAACGAAGCGTACATTCGATGAGAAGAGCATGCGGCAGACTCCGAAAGCTATAGAGTTATTCATTTAATTAACGCTCTGCCCCATTATTCATTAAAAATTAGTTGGATTCCACTAAAGGCAAATGGATTCGCTCAGATCAAAGGCAACAGTCAATGAAAAATCACTTTCGTAAATTCCATTTGCAGCACAAAAAGTGTCGACGCTCGACTTTGCACGCGCGCGTTTCTCACGCTTTTCTCTTTTTTTGTCAATTAATTAATCATTATTTGGAATTTGTATAATATTTATGGTGAAAATGGTGATATTGGTATTCGAAACATTTGTATGAAATATCGAATATGTTTTTTGTCCGATTTTTCGTTTCAATTTCAATGCAATATATGTTTGCGTTCGAGCAATTAATTCAGTTTGAACAATACCGAGTGAAATTTTGTTCCGTTATTTTCAAATAAGGTTGAATTTGATAAAGGGAAATGAATATTCAATGGTTGTTTTTTTAGCGGAACAGGTGCTTGTAGAAACAATTATAAAAGTTACAATTACAAAAGTGATTAGCAAAGTTCTCGGCAATCATTAATTCGGTAAAGAAAAGCTGCTACGCCTGATGGGCAGATGGAAATTTACATTTTTTATCATGCATGGAAAAGCTATCGTCAATCCCAATTTTCGCCTCGGCTCGTAAATAATAAGAATATAAAAATAAGATGAATTCTAAAAATGGATCACTTTTGGGTTCATAATTTCAAATTTGATGGCGCCGTGTGCAATAAAATTTACATATTATTATATTGTCACGTATATCCTTTGCCGCGATATCACACGCCGTTTTATATTTATGCGTCTACATCATTTCTGGCGTTATTTATTCCGGATAACGATAACTAGAAAAAAAGGCGCACGACAAAAGTTCAAAAATGAAACATTCATCGCAAATTGGAGCATAATCGATAATCCCGTGTTTTTTAACACAAATCACAGTTTAAATTGTTTCGGAAATTTTATTCACCGAACGGTGATTATTTTCCTTCTGTTGCAATTGCACTTTCATTCATCAGTCGTTAATGTTTTTCAATTACAAGTTACTAACAGTAATTATCTCTTGTGTAGCGAAAATAACGCACCTCTGGCGTTCCGACTGACTGTTTTTCAGATTTATTTAAATTTATTTTTTTTTTCAACTCATTTTAATGTTTCTTTTCTTTTTTTCTGTTGAATTCCATCGCCCGAAATTGCAAATAACATTCCAAGCCAATAACCATGATAAATTACCTAGGCCATTTTTCTGTTTTCACTCTGCTGTTACACAAATTAGAAAAACTTTATATTTATAAATATAAACGCAAGAACAAAATTTTGTGTGAAAATTTCAAACAATTGTTTGAATTTTCAAATGTTGTCTCGGTGTAAACCGATATATCTCGCATTGTGTAAGAACGAATGATAAGTTGTAAAGTTATAAACCGTGTAATTTGGTATCCTGCAGGAGAATATATTTGCATCGTATTTTTCGACGAAAGTCGATTCCATCTGCTTTTCTCGCGAGTACTTTTTCTTAAAGTGTACAATTTACTGAACAGTGCATCGCACTTTTCCTCGCCCACCACCGTTATTTGTTCAGCATCAAATTCAATATCATCAGATATGATATAACGTAATAACAAATAACAAACAAAATACACCCACGCAACAATCTAACACCCGAACGATATAAATAATTCAGCCGCGCGAAATTTTTGCTTCAAGCGGAGGCTTTAATTTTCATGCATTAATTTAATAGTTCCCTCTACGCCGGAGAAGAACGCCGGTGTTGAACTCTCAAGTGTTTGGAAATTCGTCGCTAAGGAATATTATATTCCCCACTCGTTTAACATTATACTTGACAACATAAATATTTTCAACTATCTTGACGGTAATCATATTTCCAGCGCTTGGCAATGCAAAAATTCTTTGTCAGCTCTCTTCTCCGCTCAAACGTTAAATATGATTTAATATATTTACCTCGAGGCTACGCGTCTCGCTATTTTTCCCCCCTTTTTTTTTCTGACCAAAAAACGACTACGAGACTGCTAAAATTCAACAATTGAACATTTCAAGAGCGTCTGGATTTAAACATCACGCGAGCAATTTGATAATAAAATGCTCTCTCGCGCGGGTACCATTTTGTATTAATATATTCCCCTCGATTAAAATAAAAAAGTGGGTAGCACAATTGTCGCACTACCAGTCGGAATATATTCGTCTTGAATATTTATTTCACATGATGTGGGGGGAAAAAAAAGCCGCGGCTTGGCGAGTGCGCGACTGCAACTTGCGAGGAAACACGTCACAATTAATACATTTACCAGTGTGGAGCGCTTTACATTCATCCACATTACTTCTAAAGCCTGTTAGATCTTATAAGACACTTGAGTTTTTAAGTCACTCGTCAGTATGTACTATTGTATAAAGTGGAGAACTTGTATTTTCTAGATACTTTTTTCGTACTTTGTATGTAGACGGGAACGAGAATTACTGAGTGAACAAAACTGCTAACATCAGAGAAACACAAGTAGTTAGGTAGAGCGCATTAACAACATCCTTGTCGAATGACGGAGCACGTAAAACGTAATCGTTGTTCACTAAATCCTTTGAATTCCTAAATAGGTATAAGTACACATGAAATTCGGCACAAAAACTGTCAAGACGATAATAACAAAACGCCAAGCAAAAAGGGAATTATTGAATTAAGCCGAACCCCGCTCGCTGTACTTTGCCTCCACGCCTTTCTGTTACACAGTTTTAACTTGCTAATGTAGGCATGTGGGTCAGAAAACTAGATTTTTATCATCAAAGATCCATGTCCCATCATTTATAACTTTCTTTGTCCAGGAGAAAAAATGGCCAAACAACATTTTTTGACACAATATTTAATGAGACTTTGTAACTAAGAAAATTATTTTTGTCTGAAATGACTTTTATTTAAGTGGTAAACAAACTGGAAATTTTTGTTATGGATTGTAAAAGAAGTTAGATTGTTGAGTGTTGTACAAACAATTCGACGTTTATTGACATTTGCATCAAGAGAAACAAGTGAACAAAGAAAAAAGGGATCGGAAAATGAATCGATAAACTTGAACTGCGATTCATCGTGCAATATCAGTTTAGAATTATGTTTATTCCAAGATTATCGTGTTTGTCCGTTGCGAAACGTCAATAGCAGAATTTTAGACGTTTAATACTCGAACAAATGTTGGCGAATGGTGAAGACATGCTGTAAATAGTGAGGATGTGTTAATGTATTATTCGATTTATGGTATTGCGCTGTGTGTCGAAACTTTAGTCAGGTGACTTACTAACTCACCCCACAATGAATATATACGACGCAAAATCTGATAATATTCCTATTGATTGCTATCAGACAAATATATTCGCGTATGTTTTGTGACAATACCACAACGGGCATTACGGAATTTCTAACTTCAACATGAATTGAATAACGATATAATTCAATTATTATCGGAATCATTTCATTTTTGAATTCAATTTCAAAGCCGATTTTTCAAACTCAACGGTCAAACTCGGATCAAAGATTTTCGTATTGTTCAGTGACTTGGAATGAAAATACGTCGATCAGGTTGATTTCAAATTTTTTGTGTTTACTTTTTTTTTTTGCAACGTCAATTATGAGTTTGATTTTGATTTCACAAAGTTGCTTTGAGATTTGCATCGCAAGTCACAACTAACCAAGTGAATTAGCTCGTTAAACCGACCCTTGGCTATTATAAAAATATAATACGAGACTCGTATAAATAAATCATAAAGAGTGACGTACACGCCTTTAATAGAGCTGCGTTTAACGTGGAAAGACTGATGTATAAATCAAAAAGTTGGCTGCAAATTTGTTTCACATGCTGTAATGAAAAAGTCGACAAACTTTGTTACGACATTTAAAGTACGAACAAACCGAATCACAACATTTGCGACCAAAAAAAATCAACCGCTCGATTTTGTTACTGCACTATATATTTTTTTTATTGAATCTTATCTCGACGCGAGTACGTGAAAGCTCTCCGCAGCGATTGTGGATAACCCAAAACGCCGATTTTGAATATCGATTTGTTGTTTTTCTTTTTCAATAACGTTATTTTTGTTATTGCCCAGTAGATTTGATTCTTCCAAACAATGTAAAATAAACAAGCTTGAAACCCGCATGAAAAATACACTCGACTATGCAATTCGGGCTGCAAAAATCTAATCGATTCTCGTTGCCGAATTGTGTGCTCAAATCCACTGGTACACGTTGTGTTATGTACGTCGCCTCGGCATGAATATGCATGTGATTACTTCTAATTAGATTCAATTGTACCAGAATTTTCGAGCTGGTCTTATCAAAGTTCAATTAATACTTTCACAACCGAACAAATCCAGATCACACGTCAAAAATCAATCGCATTTTTTGAATTTCACAAAAAATTTTCTTTCAAAAATTCTCCCTCTTTCATTTTTCGATGACGATCAGAGTCTCTCAAACAGCAGGTGAAAAAAGAAAAACCTTATTTCAAAAGACAATCAGGACTTTATCTTGAATCGAGTATTTAATTCCGAGACTGGGTTTTGAGAGCAAGTGTCAGTACTTAATTAAGGCGTGTTAATCAGAGAGCAATTATGGACGAGGGTGAAAAAGAAGAGACAAACTATCGTCTTTAGCAAATGAAATATGTATTTTATTCTCTCTAACTCGCGATCCTTTTGGCTATCGCAGCCTTTGATTCAGGTCAAAGTGAACTTGCTAACTGATTGAGGTTGATTGACGCTCCGGCTAAATACCAGACCAGTTCGGAACCCATTATTTACTGGTCGTACCTGGATAACGTTATAATTGCCATTGACCATTTCCCTTCCAGTAGTGCCAAACGATCGACTCGGCTTATCAGGCGCATCCCTGTCCCCTAGTTTGACAAGCCATTCGTGAATGCCCTGTAGCGAATTTGTCTTATGTATTCGTCAGATATTGAATAACCCGGCATTCACAAAGTTGCCGTATAGGTATTTAATTTGCCATTCAAACTACGTGCGGCGCCCAGTTTGAGTGGCAAAAACTACTTCCTTCGAGACCCCTCGCTTCGCTGCTATAAAGTCGGTTCGTTAAAGTTTCGCAACAAAACCCACATCGCCAACTAATAACTCACCATTTTCGCACTCCATTTTCGTCAAACTATTTTTCCCCGATAGTTTTGTTCGGCTCAAACCACGACAAGGAAACGAGAGGAGAAAGAAAACGAACCACGTTCAATTGCAAATAACACGTAATCAATTTAGCGAACCGGGTTAATCAATGCAGTTGATTTGAACAGCGGTTAAGCGAGATTGATTCGTTCAAATGTAAGGAATCCGGAAATCAAAATATAAAACTTGTACGACGAAAACAGGGTTGATTGAAAAATGGATGTGTTGAACCATTGATTGGAGACATAATTCAGCTAACGTTTGAACCGAAGGTATTAAGCTTGAGTTAATCAAAAAACATTGCCTCGTGGCTCAACACGCTGCTAAAAGTTTTAACGCGAGAGTGAGTGGGTGCTTGGAGAAAAATTACGATGGTTTTCATCTTGACTCGAAACACATTCATCTTAAATCAAAGCCACACTGTTTCAAGGGTGTATTAACCTCTTAGCGAAGTTGTGCCCGAGCTGGAGTATTTCTGTCCCTTTTGTACGTCTAACATTTAAATGTCTTTGTTAAGGGCAAACAATGCCAGTGGGTGTGAATTTTTTGAAAATTATAATCACTCGCATTTAACACGCTGACAATAGCAATTCAGGGCTATTAAAAGCCTCACAATTATCACGCTGGCCCATTTGGCTTTTTCGTGTCGAGCACGCGGCGCTAACAATTTTGTCATATTTTGCAACTTGAATGCGTTACGTTTCTTGCGCCAAAACGTCCTCTCTCGGTCGAACCGACGGGATGTGATTAGCTTAGGAACGGAGACATAGTATTTAATCGTTATCGAACTTCGTGGGTCTCGGATTAAACTATGCGGATACGACATCTAACTACGTTAAAGCAACAATTTCGGGATAAGTTTAGGTCCTGGGTTATATTTTATTAACGCGTCGATTCAATGTGAATGTATAATTTGGAAAGTTTTCGCTGCCGAAATGTCAAGTTTCGCTCGCCCTTTTTTTTGCTGAGGAAGAGGGCGATTTGAAAATATGGCGCCGACTAGGAGAGTCGGGAATTGGAAAAAATGTTGCACGATTTGTTGAAGAGAGCGCTCTTTTTGTAAAGATAAATTTTCGAACGTTTTTGTTTCAGAATAAACGCTCGTGACACGCCTTTCGCAGAAGCAAAACACATGCCAAGCGCCTTAAAATCACGAGCACACTTTCACATGTTAAGCCCGAAAGAAGCATTTTTGCTGCTCAGCGACGTTAAAAGACTGGATGCCGCAATCTATAGATGTAGAGTGGATTATCATCGGAAACAATCCAAGAGCGTCGTATATAATCTTACAGTTATTGGTAAGTACCGAGCTAGACTTCTGTGCCAAATTCCGTGATACATGGTGTTTAATCTGAATCAACTTTACGTACTCGCGACTTAATTAAACTCTGACTAATGTGATTATCTGCCAATAAATAACGAATTCTTTAATTTATTAACTTCATAATCCTTCCTGAAAGAACAGTCTTTCTTCCTATCTCAAAATCAATATTACAATTATTTTGCATGGCACTAATTGGGAAAAAAAAAGTTTTTGTTGCAAAAAATCCAATTTGTGAAATGAAAACATTGTTATTCAACATTCAGTTTGTTGATTATACTGAGTTAAAAATTAGAAAAAAAACATGTTACCGATCAATAGCGGTAAAATTGGATGCGACATTTTTTTATAGCCAGTTTAATATAGTTAGACGTGTTAACTGCTGACAATGTGCTTGCGCAAACAAGAATTTTGGATTCAACTTTCTTTTTTATTCGTCCAAAGAATAAAGTGCAGACGAAAAGATGTGTCGGATTAATCGACAGTTTTACGGCTACGCGAAATTGTGCCTATAAGCCGAAACTTTCATAATACTTGAAAGTTTCAAAACACACATGTGTCACTTGTTTAAATTATGATTCAATTATGGCCACTGTGGTCCTCCGCTGTTCCCGACGCTCAAAATTAGAATATGAAACCATAAATATGCTGCGCGAATAAAGTATCTTTTCATTATCATTGACTCAACTTTTCACGTACCAACTGTTCGTACATTGATCCACAGTGTATTATTGGCAGGATTTAATTTCGGCTAATGAACACTCAATTTTTGTCAAGTTGAATTTATCAACAATTTCATTATTCACGATCGACTTTTCAATTTCGCTAAATCCATTTCGTTCGATCAACTTTTGTCTGCATGTTTTATGCACAAATTGGACGAAAATTTCGACAAAAAAAGGAAGAACGAATCCTAGAGAAATGTTATAAACAGAGCCCCTGAATTAAATATTTATTTCCAAATGCTTTCGAATGGGGACCATCTGGCGAGTCGGATTTGAATGTAGGTTAGCGAATGTTGTTATACCGAAACATCAGCTCAACAGCATTTGTCAATTACAAGCCATTTGCCCTAATGAATACCTTCAATATATTTCTTGATAAAAGCTCTTTGCCAGTCGCACATGAAATTCTCAATAGTAATGCTGTGAATTCGATTTCAATGCTTCTCTTGACCAGTCAGCCATATTCAATGACAATCCCTCGGTGTCACAGAAACTATCACGACAAAGAAACTTCAAATTATGTACTACTTTTTTTTTCTCGATCATATTGTTTGATACAAAATTGAGATTGCAGAAACTTACTCTTGCACAATTTTTAAATTGGTGTTCAGTGCCCGGTAGGCATAATACTGCTCTTTTTCAGAATGATATTTTTTTCAACCGAGCAGCCGCTCGGCCACTCCCTTGTCGGGGATTAGACTTGAAAAACATTTGCCGTATCCCCGCAGGAGATGCTAATTTCACATTTCTGTTTCAGTTCACAAACTACGTCCCTAAATTCTCATTACATCAAATAATAGTTCAAAACCTTTTTCGCCTAAGGCGTTTAAAATATTATTTCAACTTTTTTTTTCGTTGTTATTCTGTGAATGCTTTATTTGACGTATTTTTTTTCGTCGGTCGGGTTGTTTTTTGTCTAAAAATATACTGACAGTTTTAGAACGCGAAATCATAAATAAATATCTACTTGTTCGGCGACGTGTTTTTACTCGCTAAAAATTTGAAGCCCAAGTCCATCGTAATGGGAAATAATTATTATTTGCTCATTAACAGTCAACAAGCTGAACTTTTTGACACGAAATTTTTCCATATGTTGGACGATGCAGATTGAATAATAAATCAAACGTCAATTCCTGCTTTATTATTTTTAACTCACGAAACGTCAGACAGTCGGTTTATAAATTGCAAAGGCCAATCGTGTCGCTTTTTTTTTACATGCAATGCATTTACACAATAATTCATATTGTGTGACTGGTAAATATTTATAAATATGAAATTGAATATGAATATAAATATGGAATATTTTTCATCGACAAATTCATTTTCACCGAGAACGAGTTTATGAAATTAATATCATCTATTTTGAGATTTTATTTTAATGTAACTCACTATTGTTCTAACGTCACTCTGTATCATTTCTTTTTTTTTAATTTATCTGAATCTAAATTTATATTGATAGCAGGACGAAAACAGGTGCACAGGTTTTTGTCTCATAAAAAAGTAATATAAAATCGAATTAATATTATATTCAAAGCACGCGCTCAAACAGCTGTAGACCAAATTTTTATGACAAAGACAAAAATTTTTCCCCCTTTTTTCGTACGACATGTAACATTTTTATCACACAGGCGAAAAAACTTGACGAAAAAAAAGTTGCAGCAATAAAAAAACACATTTGCATATTATGGTGACAATAAACACTTCAAAAGATATTGTATTCAGTCGAATGACAAAAAAAGTTATTTTTTATATATGAAAAAATGTAATGAAAGTAAATAGAACGATAGATATTCCCGTCATCATTTCTGTTCGTACTTCCTTGAATCACAAAATTTATGTATTATTAGAGGATAATACTCTACTATGTTCTTTCTTTGCACCTCATTGAGCAAACGTGAAATTGAGTTTTGATCATAATTCCAGCGGAAAAATCTGTGCTCAGAGTTTTATTACAAAAGTAATGAAAATAAAATAAAACTTTCATAAAAAATAATTTAAGCAATTTAAAGAAATATCATTTTTACAACAATTCCTATCAATTTTCCATTTAAAAGTTATAAATTTTTACCTCGCTAATTAAATCAAACTGTTTTTCATTATAAGAAAGCATGAACTTTCTTTTTAATATTTTGATAGAAATTTGAACAATAGAAATTTAATGTCGAAAAAAGTTGGGTGGATTTGAGAATATAAATAACAATAAGGAGTTGTCTACTTTTGTCAAATATTTAAATTGTCTATATATAATGCGACCTATATGTTATACTTCTTTGTTTTCGATTACGTACATGGTGTAGAAAACTTCTTTCATTTCGATAGCCGATTTATGTCCAGTGTGCTTCGAACGAAAATGACGACGCGAGGAACTGATAAAACAGTTCTCGCCAGATTGCCAGGAGAAACGGCATGCGAGCTCAGAATCATCCCAGCTTTAGAAGCTGGGACCCTCAAATTTATGTGCTCATAAATTCATACGATTTTCCGTGCTGCGTTTTTGATCTTTCCTCAACCCCTATTGCTTTCAGCCCCCTCTTTTCCTCGCGCACAATTTTCTTCTTTTTATACTACAACGGGTTCCATGTAACTTACATTAAATTAAAAAACAGAGCCGCGCGTTTAAGTATTTTATAGTCGTAAATTTTCCGCCGCGCAAACACAAATACTATTGATTAAGGCAGGAATGTAATTATGATGATGAAAAATGTTGCTTTTTTCAAGCAAATGCCTCGTGACAAAAGACAATCCATTTCATTCATTGTTTCCAATTTTTCTTACTAATTTTTCGATGCAATTAATTCAATCTCGAGTGGAATTTCACCATGTTTCGAAAATGAGTGGAATTTTACTTTGTTTTTGACAATTTTCAGGCGTAATAACGAATTATTAAGTAGTTTGATGCAACTTTGTGAAGTGTTGAATTGTTTGTTAATTATATTGCTTCGATTAAGCTTGGAATTTTTGCAAAGATTCCAATTTCCAAATACGAAACGTGCCTTTCCAACTTTTTCTTGCCCATTCTGATGTCATCACATTTAATGAAGTCGTCATTAAAAGCGTCAGCAGCTGTGCTTTACCTCAGAAAATTAAAGTAAAACGACTTTTCGTCACTCCTTTTTTTATTTTCAAAATTAAAAAATGCGAGTCAGCCATTAAAGTAATATTGTGTAATTCAGATTTCCAAAATTGTCCGCTCTGAAATAATGGATTGTAATTCAGTTATTACGCTGTTACATTGATTTCGGTCTGACTAAATCCAAACCTTAATCACTGAATAAAATTCATTTTCATAAAGGAGTCATAACGACTCGATTTTCAAACTCAGGCTAGAATTTAAAATCACATTTTTTGTCTTCAACGAGTTATAAAAAAAATTTAAGCAATTTTACTCGACCTTTTCTCGCGTCTGACGAAATCTACACTCATATCACTGACACAAAAGCTTTCTAATTTCTGAAGGAGTTTTGCGTTGAAACAAACTCGTCTAAACATTGTTCCACGAATTGAAATTTGGAATTCAATTTTGAATTTGCATGAAACGTTGATTATTGGTGCTCATCGTGCTTTCAAAAAATTAGGGACGATTGGTCGTATATCCATATACCTGTCAACTTCAAACAAGTGTACTTGTCTGTACCCTTTCGAGTCTGTCTCGATGATTGGTGTGAAGAAAAGGGCGAACTTTGTTGGTTACAGCGATAGATGGAAGTGTTTTCGTGAGTCTGTCAATCATCCATAAAAGCTTCTATGGCTCTTCACCTATCCTTCTGCATCATGATTCAAGGTCTCACTTTGAACCGCGAACAAAAAATCAATCAATCATTTTTCATCCCCTTAAAGCACTTTCCGAGTAATTTTGTTTTAAACTCGGAAAACGCTGCTGAAAATAAAAAAAAACCGAAGGAATCTTAAAAAATTAAACACTCGAGCATCTGCATTGTTGAAAATCGAATCTAAAAAAAGTATTGTTGATTTCTGGAAGGGAAAAATAGGTGTATTGAATTTTTGATCCCGTGTTCGATAGCAGCGAATCAAGAAGTTTCGAGTTAGAGAAAGTTAAGTTGAAATTCAATGAGCAATTGAACTGCAAATTTTGTCCAAGATAGGTGTCACGTCTTGAACGTCAAGAACATTTCTACAAGACGTTGCTAACAGAGAACCAATGAGCCAAATACCCATTTTCACAAACAATAAGTTAAATCCAATGCAATAGGTAAAATTACTCGGGACTTTCAACATGGCCGACATTTCTATCGGTGCGGAACTTTTCGTTAAACTCAATATCATTATGGAAATGCTTCTTTTTGTAATCGAACGCGCCGAATCAATATCCATCCAGCCGGGTCTCGTGGATTTATTTATATTAAAGCCGGTTTTCATAATTGGCGAAAAGTTTGTATTCAGTCGAGGCGTCGCGCCAATCTTTTGATCTCCGCCCCAAAAACTCAATAGAGTAAAACAATTCAATCTTTTCAGGCATTACCGTCGAGAAGATCTCAAGCTTGCTTAGTATGAAAAGTAGGGGCAGCGCATTTTCTTTTACCGCTTTCGTATAATTATGCGAGCGTTTCAAAAGAACCAAATTGAAAATGCTTCAAAGCTATTGGTTTTGCGTTTCGCAAACCGGTTGTCCACACAATCATCCAACTTATCGTTGTGTGCAGTCTAGAGTACTCGAGGTAAAGAGTCGAGTGTCGGCCTATTGGTTAGTACCACGTTAACGATACCGTTACAACTATCTATCAATAGGGCTCGCATGATGAGCATTGACCCCTATCGGCTATGACTAATTGATTATCGATCGACAAGTATCGCTATCCTTTTCCTTGTCATTGGGTTTGCATGTTATCTTCATCGTTTGCATGTTGACTCTGGCGCAGTCAGCTCTGCTTTGTTAATCAATCGCCGATTACAGATCGTGGTACCCTCCAGTCGTTCGGCGAGAACCTCATCCACCTGCGGCTCACGTTGCACGGATTTAGCTGGATAACCAGCTTGACGATCCGCTATCAGCCTCCGACATTGCTATTTTCTTGGTGCTTCATCCGAAATCTTCCTTTTTTTCCATTTTTTTTCCATCCCACACAACCATTCGCTTGCCATTTGATTGTTAATCAAACCTGAATAAGCCATTCATATTCAAACATCTTCACATTGTTAGGACACTTTTTTTATTTTGTGTTGGCTGAAAAAATTTTTTCGACATTTTTCGTTTGAATTTTGTGTTTTGGTTTTTGTATTGTTTGTTCGTTACAGAAAGTGATAAATGCAAAGTTTGGAATTAGGCGAAATTATTATCAATATTGAATTTCGGCATACAAGTTGTTTTCATATTTACGTAAATCATTTATCTGCAGCGCGTTGTTACCTTATCATTTATTCAGAAACAAGTGAAATCATTTCAGCGAGTTATTTGAATAACGAAATAATACAAGTATTTGTTTGATTTTCGATTGCTCGTGTTGGGTATTATGGCTCTTTGAATCGTTGAGCCGAATAAATTTTATCTCGTTTTTATTTTTATTATGAATAATATGAATATGGAAAATGCGAGGTTTTCGTTCAGCAAGATAGACAATGAAACGTTTGTTCTGTTGTCGTTTCAGTTCCACCGGAAAAAGTCATTATTTTAGTCCACGGCCTTTCGACTGACAACCCCAAACCCCACAAGGAAGGAGATGACCTGTACCTCACGTGCCAAGTTACTGGTGGTAAGTGTAACGAAATGAAATTTAAATGTCAAAAGTTCACTCGAGCTTATTTTCGCTCAATTCTCTCCGTTTTTTTTCCCTCCCCATTTGCTACCAAATTTGTTTTCGGTATTTCAAACGTTGAAATGCTGTGTTTTCAAAAATAACCAATCAATAATTCTGGTCATAAATTTAATTTAAAAATGAACTTTACTTTTTTAGGTAATCCAGAACCGGTTGTCCAGTGGTTCGTCGATGGCAGAATTAGTGTCAACAATGATTTTAGTCAGAGCAAGGCTGGAGAAGTGATTGAAAAAAGGTAACGAAAAACGAAAACCAAAAATCCTGTTTTTATTGTCTCATCAAAAGAGAAAAGGATAAAAATATAAAAACCTCGTATCATCAATGGAACGAATCTTTGAACAACAAATTTCAAGCTCCAGAAAATGTTGATAAGAATTATTTATGCGAGGAATGTAGATCTGACATAAATTTTCACACCGTTTGTAAATAGGCCCACTATTTAAGACACCGTGTAAATTTACTGTGACAATAATTCACTGCCGTTTTCTACAACACGAGCAAAGTCGGTTCAAAACGTTCAAAGACAAGAAACACGCCGAGGGATGTGAGACGACCATTCGTCACTGATTCCTTCAAAACAACATTCATTCTCTTTTTAAGCTGGTGCGCCAACGTTCTACCCTTGTTGTGCACACATTCTCCTGCAAGCTTTGAGCATTAAAGTTGTACCCCTCTCGTAAATAAATTGCAAAGCATTTAATATTCCGTTGATGGCACGATTTTAATGAACCTTAATGACAGTACAATATTTTTGCAACAGTTTTTTTTTGTCGTCTCTTACTCGTCTCACTGGCAATTACCAAGGCGAAACGAAACTTGCACCGTGAATGAAAAGTTGATTTCAAACATTCGCATGACGTGATGAATTTGCAAAAAAAATGGATTATTTTCTCTAACCGGAGACGTCTTGTCTGTCACAATGGGAGCATTCCATAAACAGAGTGGAATTTATGTCAATACACGGCTCTCATTATGAATCTCGTCCATTTTTTCCTTCCGCGTCTTAATTGCAAACAGAGCAAAACAAAAGACTTAATCAAAGGTTCGAAGTTCTGTCTCAACAGCTTTTGCAAACATAATTTCTTCAAAGTGAAACCGCCATTTTGATGAAAGAAGAAGAAAGGTGTTTTTAAGTGTTAGCAATGAATTTTCAATCTCTTTGTCTGTGCGTTGACGAAAAAATCTTGACGAGAGAAAGTAAAAAAAAAAAACAGAAAGATTAGCAAAAAGCCTCGATGGCTGTTTGAATGAAAAAAAATATTAGCTTAACAATTCAAATGAACAAACAAGATTGAAGGGAAAGGAAAACGAAACGTGATTGGGAAAAGAGTGCAACGCCGAGCATACATTTGAGATTAGTTTCTAATTATGTTAGATCAGTGCAAAGTTTTGCGGGCTATCAAGGTACAAATCGTTTAAGAAGTATCTCATGAAAATAACGCTCGGAGCGTTGCTGAATACAGGTAATTTTGTTGGCAAATTATCCCGCACAAAGCAGAGTTTACAGTTAAAGGAAAACGACGAGCCAATCTTTGATTTTGTTGGACTGAATTTCGCTCACGTGCCGCGAAATGTAGACTTTCGCCTTCCGGTAGAATTCTCGCACTGTTGTAAATCTTTCGCCGAGTAGAAAATTTTCTGCGGTCGCTGTCGTGCGACTGGATGAAAATATTTTCACAAACTTTGTAATTCCAAGATTTACTGTTTTTCGCGTTTCATTTTGTATGAAAACGACTAAAAAAACAACGAACAAACAAACCACACACAAACAAAACAGAAGCAATAATTAAGTTGACTTGTTTGAATGTTCGCAGACTCGCTGTAAGGAATTTGAACAGGTCTCATTTGAAGTCGAATTTTTCGTGTCATGCTCAAAACTCTTTGCTGGCTCGACCCAAGGTGGCATCGTTTGTCCTCGACATGAACCGTAAGTGGTTGAAAACAAATTTGTTAGAAAATGACGACTTGGTGGATTGTTGTGTTTGTTCTGATATGAATTGGAACATGTAAACAGAAACTCATGACTAAGTCAAAATGTCATGAATGCTGAATGATATGGTTATTGTACTAGCATTTATAATTCACTCGGCCGAATGGTAATAACGCGCAAGTGCATGGGCAACATCGGAAATTCGCACGCATGATAAAATCGCATGGACGCATATTCGCGAAATCGCAGATACACCAAGATCAGTCATTTGTTACACGTCACGAGTATGGTTTATTCAACATTGCTCAGTCGATTCAACATGAAATTTCGCATCGTCGCAAAGAAACGAAAAAAAAAGAAGTAAGAAAAAGAATCAATGAAAGTTATGATTCCTTTTGATCATCCCCCCATCAAAAGAATCCCTTTTTCGCTTTCTTTTCATGAGCCAATGTGGTGATCTTAAATTTTATATAAGGCTTCATTATATCTTGGCCGAAGTAAATTGCGTTCGATTAACTCATTTCTTGATAATAAAAGCGTAATAAATTCAATCGGAACACTTTAACCAGTTATTGAGTGAAATGAATATCTGAGCCAGGGCGTAAATTAAGACCTGAAGTGATAGTGGATGTGCTCTTTTTATATCAAAATGCATGGCGTATGAAAAAAAAAATTTTTTTTTTCACTTCATGAACGATTGCAAAGCTTTGTAATGTGCTTTCATCGTGTATCACTGGAAACGTCTGTATCCATTTCACGTGTCCCTTTTACGCATAAAATCTGTTAAGTGAGAACACTATTTCATATAGAATAAAAAAAAGTTGAAATAAAATTGCATTATCATCCAGCGTACGTGTGTACTTTGTATGCAAATACTTTTTTGATGCAAAGGCAAATGTCCGTTGTTAACTCTCATTTTTAACTCATCTCAAATTCAACTTACAACATTTAACTTGAAACGTTTGAATTGTCAGTGTTTAACAACGAATGAAATTATTACAAATTATGAATTATGTTTCTTTTATTGCTTCAATTTGCTTCATAATTTGTAATTTGTTTTTGTGAAAAGTTGAACGAATAATGATTGTTTTGACATAACAACGTTTTAAATGGTTCGATTATAAATGGTTGATTTTGGGGATGTTACAAAAGTCGAAATAATTTTTTTGTGGTCAGCTATAGTGACGTTTGCCGTGGATCTGGTCATATATCAAGTTTTGGCCAATATCCAGAGTTCACAGAGAAACGAAATGAGAAATGTTTGTTAACTTTTTGAAAGCAAAAATTATAGGGAAAAAAGCATGCAAAGTTCAGGTCAAATAATCGTAAAAATTCGAAACTTCAATTTGGACGAGTTGAGTCTGACAATAATGGCAGACAGCGGTTCAACTTGGAGAGATGAGACTTTGGGAATCAAATTTTGAAAAGCAAAAGGCTTTCAACAAAACCGATAGCAAATATTCAAATTATGATTTTCATACATATTTTTTGCTTTTATCAACGATTCGGTCGAGATCTTCAACTTCCGTCGAATGTTCTGATTTAAAAGGCAAAAGTTCTTCGGAAGTTCATTCAAACTATTTCCGAAATTAACGCCGAACTTTAGAAAACGCCGTGCTTTTACGACTCTAATGGCTATAATATGTCTTGAGATGCCTTTTCATAAACTAATCAAACAAGAATCCTCGCAAGTCTTCGTGTATGTTCTCAAACAGGCATATCTTAAGAGCGAAAACGAAATTTCATTATAAAACCGGTGATTAAAAATGTTGATGCAAAAAAGAGTACACTCTAATAGACGAAATTAAAAAATAGCCCAGAAGCAAAATAATTGGCATTAAATTTTGATTGACGTTTTAATATTTTAATATGTTTTTGCAGTTAAGCCACTCACCGTTGAAATTAGAAGGCTAAATGAGCGCGAAAGTTTGGACGATCCATTAGAAGCTGGTAGAACCTACAAAGTGGAATGCGAAACAACAGGATCAAGACCACCAGCAGTTATTACATGGTATAAAGGCCGTGGTACAAAATTTCTTAAACATGTAAAGGTGAGTTATAGTTTGACTTTTATTTATTCTCTTCAAACAATTTTTTACGACTTAAAGTAACAAGTTACATCAATTTAACATTTATTTCCACAGTAAACGTTAAACTTTACTCTCTATCAAATTTTTATGATATTTTTAATAAACAACTTTCATGATTTAGGATGAAAAGAGCGAGAATCGTACAATCAGTTGGCTGGACTTCGATCCAGGTGTTGACGATAATGGCAGAAAAGTGACATGCCGAGCTGAGAATCCAAACGGCAACGGACTATTCTTAGAGAAATCGTGGAAAATAAACGTTGTTTGTAAGTATTTATGGAAATTCAAACTCAAGAACCTCGGAGTTTAAGGAACATTTTTTCAGTAAACGTCCGTTGAATATACAAGAGCAAAAAAACAAGAAAGTGCGAACAAAAAAAATAAAGAAAGAAAGTTCGCAAGTTCTGTTCAAAAGTTGTTGTAGGGAATAAAAAAAAGGGGGGGGCGAGAGAAGCTGCGAAGATATCCAATTTCCCTGAGTATATTAACTCAAATTCGCCCATTCGCAAAGCCATAACCGCCGGTTACATAAGCGATTTGGCTGTTTTATTTCGTGTTTCCTCGCAACGGCTTATGAAATCGGAAATTAGTTTCATGATGAATCAAACCTTTTGTTCATTAGACTTTAGAATCCTATTGTAACGGTATGTAAAATCAGTTATCTGCAAAAGTCATTACTATTTACGTTGAGCCATCCAGGACACGTCGAGGAGGAATATGAACGTTTGAATGTGGGATGAGAGTCTTCAGCCAGGGCGGATACGATCCCTAATCCCACAAGATACGGCATGGTAGTCGCGGATTAAAATCTTCACTTTAATGCCGAGATAGCAACCACATCGTTACCAAGCGAGTTCAGAGTTTGGTAGTAAAAGTCAACGCCAGAAGTGTACTACCTATTTAAGTACTAACGTAAACGATTGAGCAAGTTTACGAATAAACAGCGCGCGCCAAAGGATGCCAGACGACTTGTACATCTAGTTTCGCCGCTGATAAAAAATTAACTCGTTAGTTTTCTTCCTTCTTCTTTTCTTTGCTTTCTCCTAATCCACCATCATTTCGAACGCTTCGCGTTGGCAATGCTCGTTCATCAACGTTAAAACCCACCATCCCGATTATTTTATTTCGGTCCATTATTAAGAGTCGTGAATCAATAGTCGGGCTCATAATTTTCGACAACTTTCCGACGTCCTCGTACACGCCAATTTCGCCCAACGAGTGAAATTTAAGCTCTTTTATGAACTCCAACGACGAAACACACTATAATCAGTGTTTAATAGTTAGCTTAAAAGTTGTAAGGACAAGGCTGTTTAATTTCATGAGAGTTTTGGGATATTTTGAGTTTATTAATACGCTCCGTCATATTTATTGCAGATTCGCCGATTGTCTCGCTCAAGCTGGGATCAACCCTAAGCGCTGATGATATCAAGGAGGGTGACGACGTCTATTTTGAATGCCACATCAAATCGAATCCCCCGTGGACGAAACTTTCCTGGATTCATAACGTGAGTCGTTAAAAATAAAAGAGTCCAACTTTTGATGGCGAGAATAAAATGAAAATGAAAGCGTCCCAAGATGCGGCTATATCCGCTCTTATCTACTGATGTTTATTTCACTATAATTATTGTTAGAGTAATTCCTATGAATCACACGGAAACTTTGCGAGCCCTCAAACTTGAATGCAACTTGTTATAAGATTCTTCGCTGTAGTTGCAAGGCTGCAGCGAAATGCGCCAAGATTCGAGCGTCAAGACTCTCTCGTTAAATGTGGCTTTTCTTAGAAGCTGTGATATGAGGATTGAAAACAAATGTCCAAAAAGTAACAAGTTTAACACACAGACTCATGGAATTATATACTTCGAGTTTTAATACCACTCCCCCCCCCCCCAATGTCCGATGATACAATTAGTTCTAAGTAAATCTCTGTGTACAACTAATTGTTTGCTTAGTTTGATAGTAAATAGCGCAAATGTGCGTTGACTACTAAATAAAGTGAATAAAATTAATTCCCTGTTGGATCTCCGGCTCGTGAATAGAGTTTTATCTCCGATTCCTAATTGGTTCGAGTGTTATCTTGAAGTATTTTCACTTCTGACATGTTTAACTTCAACCGAATTGTTAGGCCACAATCAAACAGTTACACTTTGCATAACGTAACGTTCAGATAAGACAGATTTATCGATTTTCGAAAAAAAGAAATTTGTTTGTTTATTTAAAACAGATTAGCTGATTTCGCAGTAGCTTTCGAGGTGATTTGAATTATTTCACTCACAAACAATGGAATATTTCTAAAAATGTCAGCGCAAAGTAATTTGTCATCTTAAATTTGCATCGTACATTCCGCAATCCGAGCGGAATAACATTCCCTCTTTGATAATAATTTATTCCAAAATTAGCTGTAAAAGCCATAATTTATAAAGATTTATTTTCATGCATCCGGCATCCCTTCCTACGCTGAAAAACTGCTATTATTACCATTACTTTCGCCGTAATAATAATCTCATAATCGAAGATTATGGGCGTTCAAATTGATTCATCAATTTAAATCAAGTCTATTATTATTGTCAACGTTTTCCAATAGCGTTTAAAAATGATGACGTTGTTTCAAACTCGGCGCATCATAATTTGTAATCAAATAAGCATCCATTAGAAAAAATACACTTCAATTCTTTGTTATTTTTCATTTTTGATTTTGGCGAATTTTTAAATAACCGATTTTACCTCCAGAACTAATTTAGTTTTAATCTACGCTAAGCGCATTAAACCGGTTACTTATACCCACCACATTGCGGCTACGTACTTAAACAGATTACAAATTACGTGCATGAAAATGAAAAGCTTGGTCCGGTTAGAATCCAAACATCTTTCAAAGTCTCAAAAGTAGTCAAACCAGACTTGACATCTATACCTTACACAATTTAATCGAATTGAATATCAAGGAACAACGCGAAATAAAATTCTTACAACTGTTTTAAAATCGTTTGCAAAGTCTAAATGACAAGAAACGAAATTTGCCTGCAAAAAGGAAATCACATTTTTGTTAACACAGCGTGTCACTCGCCTTTTTATTCGTCGTTGAGAAAAGTTTTTCGTCCGCTATGACAATAAAGTTTGATGCAAAGGTGTAAATTGAATTTGTCAATATTTTTGCTCAAGGCTGTTTGTATGTTGCAGGACGAGGTACTGTCTCATAATACTTCAGCAAGGATAATTTGGTCCAATCAAAGTCTTGTGTTGCAAAGTGTAACAAGAAGCAGCGCCGGAATATACGTTTGTGCTGCTGCGAACGCATTAGCAGAGACAAAAAGTGAAGCTCTTCACTTTCGAGTAAAATGTAAGTTCAAAGCAGAAAAGCCGATTTATCAAATGTTATTATTTATTTAAAAATTCTCCTTATATCGTATAACCGATTCGGTATCAACAAATTTTGTATCATAAAGAAAATCGACTTTTCGTCATTTATATTATGCATTGTTCTTACGTTTCTATCCCTGGTAAAAGAGATCATACATTTACAATGTATGAACAATATTTTGAACGAAATATTATTTTGCATATCCAATATTTTCGAACGATTTTTCATGAGAATGGAGTTTTTGCTGAAATTCATATTTTTGATACGTGCATTTGGTTAACCTAAAGTTATTCAATTATTGTATTGCATTGTAGAATTCTTTTCTTTGAAACTTGAAAATGAAAAATCTTAAAAGTCAACTGGTTATTGCAAATCGCCGCAGATATGATCTTTTTTTACTGCACGGCGATCCATAAAGGAGAACGAAAAGAATTAAAGTTTTAAACTTGATTTTAATAAAAATTTTTTGCAGACGCGCCTGTTTGCAAAGAAGAGCAAATTGTGATTGTGGGTGCATCTCGAGGCGAATCATTAGAAATCACTTGTAAAGTTGAGGCCGACCCACCGGCTCATAGTTTCCGATGGAAATTCAACAATAGTGGCGAAACTCTTGAAGTACCGGCAAAAAGATACTCTGTGAGATTAAAAGATGGAATCAGTGTATTGAAATATACTCCAACAACAGAATTAGATTATGGAACTTTGTCTTGCTGGGCGGATAATGCAGTCGGTACACAATCAAAGCCCTGCTTATTTCAATTAGTCGCTGCTGGTACGTATAAACTTCTTTCGTCTCGTCTTTCCTTATTTTTATTCATTTTCTTTCGTCAATTTGTTTTCTCCGCGTTGAACTGGATGATTACTTATCAGACCAGCTAATGAAAAATTATTTTTCAATCACGCTAAGTAAACATTCGTCCTGTTCACAGGTAAACCATTTCCAGTTCGCAATTGTACATTATCCAATCAAACATACACAAGTGTGGAGGTGAAATGTGTTCCTGGCTACGACGGCGGATTACCTCAAAAATTCATCCTCGAAGTTTATCACGGGGATGCGGACATAATAGTGGATAAACGACTGATGTATAATATTTCGTCAATGGATGAACCAATATTTGCGTTATCCGACTTAGAAGCGCCAGTCAACTCCGGCGTGCATGTAGTAATTTATGCAATTAATGCCAAAGGCAAAAGTAATCCTGTGGTTCTTAGCGAGGTCACATTTCGTGACGCCGAAAAGCACACTGGTGTGTATACAGCCGACGTCACACTGACGTAACAAGAAATTTCAAATTGCATTAGCCACTGCTTGATTTCATCGTTGTTTTTCAGGGCAAGAAACGAACGTCGTCTTATCGCCCTTAATTGGGATCATAGTCGGGGCTCTCATCACGTTAATATTAATTGTTTTAATAATTATTATAAGAGCTCGCAAGGATAGAGTCGCTAAACTTCAGCACAGCAAACGACTAGAACTTAGCGAATTACCCGTAAATCAATATTCAATACAAAATTTTCAACAAACAATTGAGACTGATCCGGATGTTATACCTAATAAATTTGGTAATTGCTTCACATCGTTACTTCTGTTATCATTTCGTTTCGAAACTTTGTGTGGGGGCCATGTTCATTCAATTTCAATTGTTTCGATGATTATTATCATTTTATTATCATTCGAGGTGCGATTTGTGTGTTGAATTTGGTTCGTTTGATTTCAGAGGGAAACATCATTGAAATAAGTCCACCGAGTTATCCCGGTGGATTTTTGCTGGGTGATTGGGCGCCCCCAGGGCCCACTTCTAGCATAGAGGACCTTTGTCAAAAATTCAACAGCAGACCAACGGAGCTGAGGCTACCTTCCAGAAGTACCGTCCCAACATTATCCAACTTGACCACAACAAGCGGGGTCGCGGCTAATGCAGGACCATGCGTCGTTATCGCAGGTGAATGCCTCGATGGTGAAGTCATAAAACGACGACTGATGGCGAACAGGCTTCCTGAAAGCTGCGTCTAGACTGCGCAGCTTTCACTGCTAAAACAAGCAGCGAAACGTCGAATGTGTGCCTGGACATCTTGGATGTCTCTTTTCTAATAACGAGGAGAACAAAGAATAAATATAAAATAAAACAAAAGGACGTTTTTACGAACGCGGTGCAGTGAACGATTTTTGTTTCTCCTTCCTCGACATTAGATTTGGTTTGTAATATAGATTGATGTAAGACGTTCATTACAATAACGGTGTCATTGTAACAAGCGATCAACAATAAGTCTGATGTATCAATTTTTTTATTTTTAATAAAAAACAAGTTCAATTGTAGTTTGTAGTTTTTGTTTTCCTTTATCCTGGGGTATAAATTTTTGAAAATATAAGAACAAGAATGACGATGAGTTTTACTTTATCTAAAGTTTTACTCGGGAGACTGGATAAATGACATTAATGATACAGACTTTCGTGCCCGATCGTAAAAGGAAATACTAGTAGAAGGACCAACATCTGCTTCAAAACAAGGACTATAAGACAACATCACTTGCCACCCGAAACACCTTCCATAGAGATTACGTAACTGAGCTGATACTTGGTCCCTGCAAAATACACTTAATCCTTTCAAACAATTTTTAAACGTTGAAATTCTTTTATCCAGTTTTATTTAATTGATACATATTAATTAAACTCATGTCAATTAAATCAACGTTTGAAATGGCTAAAAATTGGAAACATTTATTTTGTTAATTAAATATTTTAATTGGAAATTGATGAATGAAAAACAACGAATATTCGATGAAAGGCTCGTTGTTATAAAACGTAAATATTAACAAGCAGGTACGAAACAATAAACTGAAAATGCAATTTTCCTTATTTTTAATAACATTTGAGTTTCCTCTATTGTTGCAAGTTTACAATTCCACTTTATTATTGTACAAATTCTATCTTTAAATACATCGTCAACGAGCAATGATTTTTCAAGAAATTCAAGTCAGAGTTAAAGTAATAAATTAAAATAAAGTTGCAAAATTACGTATAATCATTAACATAAATTTGCATCAACCAAGGGGATTAAAATGACAATTTCTAGTGATTACACTTTACATTGCACAGCATAAAATTGAATACCGCGCAACATCTCAAATTAATTTAACAAATGAACCACAATTCAATAATCAATTCGTTAATAAAACGAAACAAGTCAGTTGGCCGTAAAAACAACAAATAACTTGTTTTCTTCAATCGTTAAAATTTCTTTAAAAATGACGGCTCGGCATAATAAATTAGTTTATTTACAGGCTATCAGTATGCAGCTTAATTCTTGGAAACTTTGTGCATCCTCCATATACCACCACATCTACAAGCTTTAGACCAACGTTGATCCCACGCTCGAATAGCTACTGTTCTTGACATGTTTTGAATTTGAGCCTTTCCACCGCACCTGTGACAAAAATTCAACCGAAAATGACAAAATACAATTTCTAAATGAAATTCCAAAATTAGAAAAACAAAAATAACAAACCTCGTGCACTGTTTTACAACTTGCGGTTGTTTACCGAGATACAAATGCCTAATCGTATCAACAACTTGTCCACTGTGCATGCACCCCTCGATCTGATTCAAATCCGGTACGAAATACAAAAACTCAGGCTCAGTACCATACTCAAGTTGGACCGGTAAATTCATGTAGAAAATGGTCGGCGAGGCAAGAGCAGTGATGGGGTTGGCCTGATGCAACTGCGGGATCATTATTTGGTTGGGCAGCAGGCAGCAATCATCTACAACAAACGCGTTTCAATTAATGCCAAGCGTGAACAGACGATTTACCATATTGCAATTGCATTTAATCAAATTTTACCGATCAATCCGTCGTCTGATTGCTGTGCCTCCCCACTCGGCTGCGCGAGTTTCGACAGCAGCCGGAAAAGCAACGCCAGGACGTCCAAATTGTCAGCACTGCGAAGGAACACTGGCAAACAAGCCGGTCTCAACAAGCCCCAAATCCTGATAATCACCAGAAGTTCTCGAATCGTGTTAAGGGCCTTGTGATCCTTCAACAACTCGTACTGAAAAGATCAAAAACGTCCGATCAATTAGTCGCGCAAACATTTGTCTTGTATCATTTAAGGGCGAGTGTAATCGAATTAAATCAATCGCTTCACGATACAAAAGTTTACTTACTCCTGATGATTTTGAATGCATTCGCTGCTCCGGCAGACGAGCCAAAAGATTGAGTGCTAAGTCAGCAACCCATTGAATTAATTGTTGCAACGACTGAAGTGTACTGGGCTCGATTGTGAATTCCTTCGGATCAAGATTCAAGAGCACCTGTTGGCAATTAAAACCCCAGAATGAGAAATCGTTCTTTTTAATCAACCATCCAGTTTTTCATTAATATTCCACCATTAATTGTTTGTCACAGTTTTAATTGTTCGTCGTAGAAGAAACTCTTTTTTTTCTCTCAAATCTTACTTTGTCCACTTCGGTGATTGGCTCGCTGAGGACAGCAGATAAGCTTTCAGCTGGACCTTTATCATGCGATATCAAATCCGAAGGTCGCAATAAGGATTTAAACGCTGTCGACACGCAGTGCACCATTAACAATGATGATAAATCTGCTGCTTTGTTCTGTCCCACCAGCAGCATCCTATTGTAGGGACAATATCAAACATATTAAAGTTCGTTTCAATTTTCAATCAACTCAGGAATTTTTAATCAAATAAAAGAAAAAAGAAAAAGAATTGAAAAAAAAAATGGTTTACCTGAATAGCGACGTTTTGATGCACAAAAATTGCACGTAATGATACTGCTGCACAGCTTGAGTTTGCCGGTTAAAAGACGCGTCTAAACGTTCGCACAGCGTTTCAATCATCGATGCTCTCAAACAGAATAACAAATCCAACCAATCCAGCCCAGTTACCAGGCAATATTCGAGCAACGTGCATGCATGATTCAAGCTTATTGGTCCTGAACTAATGGGCCCTGAAACTGCATTTTTATTTGTTAGTTTTGCTTTCTTTGACTTTTTGCGTTTTTGGACGATTGAGCATTTAGAAGGACTGAGTGGACAAATCTGTCCAATTTTAACATTTAGACTTCAATAGCTTTCACATTTATCAACAAATTGTTTCAAAATTGTAAGACTTTTTATGATTTCATTTTTTAATAGTTTTTTTTTAATTTTAAGTAATAATTCTAGAAATTGTACCTTCAGGAGTAAATTTGTAAAGATGCAAACTGCCTCGCGAGTCACATCCTAGAAAAGCACACCCCAACCATGACATATCCATGTAAGAAATAGTCACAGATTGTCGGGAGTATTTCGAACTAGGTTCGTCGTGTCGCCAGTGTGTGTTTAAGGACGAGTATGAGATCTCTTTTAGACAATCGTTCAGACAGTGAATAGACGAGTCGGTCAATGCCACGAGCAAATATGTCGACGGTGGCAGAGAAGTGACCATCGATATCTTTGTGGTCGTAACGGCAGTGATTGGCGAATGGAATCTGTACTGATTTTGGTGATGCCAAACCTAGTGAAAACGAACATGCAACATTTTATATATAAACTGTTTCTTCTCAAACTGTTTTTCAAATTTTTTTTAAAAAACTTTGTATTTTACCACAGTCTTATAGGGCTCTATCAATTTCGCTTGAAACAGTTTGTGCAGAGGCTGCGGTTTTTCTCGGACTTCCCAAATTTCAACGAATCCTTCGGTTTCTGTATTTGCAGCGACGACCACAGAGTCAGCGGCTTCTCGCACGACGAATTTCAAATGTGTAATAGTTGCTGAAAGATGAAAATAAAAAACGTAACTAACCAGTCAATTTTTTTTCTACGTGAAAATAAATTTTCAAAATTTACCTGTCTTATCCTTAGCACCGCCGCCTTGTAGGAAAAATCCTGGCCAGGCTTGAGAAGTGATGCTACATTTCTCATCAGTTTTTCGTACCAAAACTCGGTAGCATCTGATGGGAGACATCATGTTGCCATTACTGGTAGCCACCAAAAACTGTCCATCTAAAAAACACAGACGAAATAAACGTAAACGAAATAGAAATGTAAAAAAAATGTAAATAACAGAGTCAATTGCTAAAAATAAACAATTACTTTTGCCGTAACAGAGATCCACTGCTGTTATTCTGTTACGAGTACTCCCTAAGCTTTCGGTTGCGAAGGAGATTGGGTTTTGAATGTCTTTCGTAAGCATAACCGCCCCGACCATTCCTGTTGTAGATACAACTAAAACACCTTCCGCGGCTCGACCTCCAAATTGTCTCACCGAGGGAGCAAATGATAGGTGGTTGAATTTTTCACTGTAATGCACACTGTCTTTTTTCTCTGTAACCAAGTTGATCTGAAAACAAACAAACAAAAAAATTAATTGAATTAATCGATACAAAATTCATTGCAATAAAGAAACAACTACTGTTTTTGATGAATAAATACTTTTTTGCCGTTATGAAACCATGCTGCTGCCAAAATGTGTTCGCCTACGAAGGTGGTTTGTCCGATTAGTTGCCAGTCGTTTAGAAGGTGATCTTTGAACATCCACAGTTGAATGTTCCCTGAGGAATCGGCGATCACTAATTTGTCGCCTGGTAAATCCCATTCCAGTGCAGTGACTGTGAACTTGTTTGTAAGAACTCTGCAATTTAGAAACAATGAAATGAAAAACAATGGAAAATGAAAGGTTGAATTTGAGCATTATGAATTTTCCTATAGTTTGTATACAAATAAAATATTGTGCACAAAAATATTGAAATTTTTAAAAAATGAGTATTTCATTCGTTTCGTTAAGATACATTTTAATTTCAAATCAATGAAATAAGCAAACATTGTTAATTGAAACATCCTGTTCTTCACAATTGATTTTGACACGCTTTTAATTTTGTACACACATTGTTAATGTACACAAGTTACAGTGCTACAACTCTGCCTTTTGATAAAAAATGAAAGTAAATGAATGATTAAAATGAATTCATTATGATATAATTGTTTGATGGATTAATAATCTTACTTGTGTGTATGCCATGGAGCATTGATGTCGCAAATATAAACATGAGATCCCCAAGTTTTTCCTGCAGAATCATCAAGCTCTGTTGTCGTAGTGAAAGCTGCGATATTCCGACTTGACAGTGTACAGAGAGTTTTTCCATCGTACAGCAAACTTAAAAATCAACAATCAATGAAAATATAGTTTTTATTTTTTTTTTTTCTGTTTTCTCATAATGTTTAACAAGTCTTGCATAACAAAAAATGACTTAAACAGCATCATTTTTGTTTTTAATAAGTTTCAGTTATGTTTAATAACAATGTAAAAAATTTTATAAATTCTACTCAGTTAAGGTGTTTGTAAAAAATAATATTAATGAAAATTGGAAATTATATTTGAATACAAATATATACAATTTTGTAGGTTAAATCTGTCACCTAACGGTTGAAACTGAGAATTAATATAGATAATGCAAAATTTATGCAAAAATTACAGTTTCGGATTGATAATTAATTCACCTTTCTTGGTTTAGTGTTGATTTTGTTGCGGGTTTTCTATTAATTGTATATAACAACTCCATCATTTACACTACTTCCATTCGGTTGACAACACAACAAATCACAAACACCGACAAACACACTGACAGTCCTGACACTGACACACATGCGAACTGCACACAAACACATTTAGAACTACCAAAAAGTGCTACCAGATGGCGCTTATTATATTCTGTTGATAAAACAGAAACAACATTATTTTTAAATAAAACTCAAATATATTTAATATATTCAAGTTAAATTCCCAACACAACTTCAAAAACATTCAACATTTTTCAGAAACAATATTGAAAAACTGCTCAAAATTGCTGTAACTTTTTTGTTTTGCAATTTACAATTTTCATAAACAAAACAATGCGACTTCCTATTTAAATCATGTCATTTTAATTTTGCCAATAAAATTTACAAGTAAAAAAAATTGAATAACAAAAATTGATCCAAAAAAATTGCACCTTTTAGTCCTACTTTCGTCGACAAAATATTTTAAAAAGTGAGTTTGCAACTGTCAAAAGAAATTGTTACGTCCAAAACTGCAACCATTTAACGTTATCGAAGCCACACGCAATAACCGCGAAAACATACATATACTTGCGTTAAAAAAATGCGCGCAAGCTGAACATTGAAACTCGACTCCGTTTGTGTTGGTAAGCTGCGGACTAAGAACACCGACCCGACACCGAGAGGGACATCAAGAGCATCGATCAAGTGATGAGAATATAACGTGAATTTGCATTTAGTTTTATCTCCGCGGATCAGATAAGTTTCAGCCCGATTAACGACGTTTGACAATTTCAGATCATTCCTCGGCCTGCGTCTCAGTCAAAATTACAAACATGTTCTCGCTACAGTCACACAACCAAGTACGTATCGCAAAAACACTCAAATCTGTCCATTTTTTCTCCCTGCAGATTTCCCTTCCTCGTCAATCACCGATTCTAGTGTCCTCATCAAACATTACGATAATTAATATTCACGATACAAAATCGTTTGTCAAGTTTTTATCGCTAATCTTTGTTCTTTGTTGAAAAGTTAACCTATAACCTCACTTTTTTGATACCCAAGGTGTAACTTTGCTAAATATTTTGCAATCTTGTTATTGATGTTGAATCTGTTTGATTCATCGATTTGTCAAGTCAATCGTGGTTTCAAGCATACAAACGCAAAAGAAATAATTAAACTCAGTTCTATTATTATAATGCCAACGTTTGCATATATTTGTATTATGATGAAACAATTCATAATAACGTACGCTGATGAGTATGCTGTATAGATGTGCATCGACCTTTTACGATTTATTTTTACGTTTTTCAACATATATGCTTCATTGAACACGTGTAATTCGTCGTATGATTATTTATTTTTTGATTCGCTCTTCTTTTTCAGGTGCTGTACCATTTAACACAATTAACGTCAACGATCACACCATTATCTTCATCCTTGGTAACAAAAACCAAAACACACAGGACAATACCAAACCAAAAAAATGAAATTGTCTGCGAAGAGAGTTTCCGCGAGGTTTGTAAAAATTTTATAATCTTTTCCAAACTAAAAGCAAAAAGAACGATATTAAATGAGTTTATTGGTTTTAGGTTGTTAAGAACATTGCAGATCTGCAGATCTGCAAAGTTCCCACTCATTACTTGTCCCTGCCCTTGTGTCTGAAACAACGAGAGGCGTTGGATTTTTTAGACTACCTATCAAACGGCTCTATCACAAAGTTTCATGAATTCAAAAGAAGATGGAACGTGTCCTACACTTCAGGAAAAAGCTTCAACGACAACAAGCGGGAAGCTTTGCTGAAGCCTTTTTTAACGTCCCAATGGTTGAACACGCAGTACAGATTTTTACACAAATCCTGTCACAAACAGTTGACAAACAATTTGCTCCAAGTGCGTCATTTCAAGACCGAGAGGACTTTTAATGTCGAACAAGAACGTAACCCTACGTTCACACACAAACTTAAGAAATTATTCAAACTTCCATCTGCAGAGGTACACTTTTTTAACAAATTGTTTTTGTTTTGTTTCATTACAAGTGTTGAACTTTGAACTTTATTACTGATGTTTGTAATTGTTTCAGACTGGTAAAGGTCCAGTGATTCCAGAGATGCAAGGTGAGGATTTGGAGAGACTAAAAAACGTCCTAGAAAGTCCTGACATGCCTCAGGATCCCGAAGCGCGAATGCGAGTGCAAGTTGCGTTCGCTGAGGGTTACATGGCTGCGGTACGAGCCAAACCAGCAACAAGGGGACTAAAAATTTTGAAGTTTCTTCAATACTCGGTGGCGATAATGATACTTATTATTCTGAGCACGTCATTATTGGGTTCGTTGAAATGTTAGTGTGTTAAACTTTGTTCATTATGAAACGTGCGATTCGGTGGGTATAAGTTCATGTGTGTCTTTTGTCCAGCTGTTTTTTCCTTTGCGTACTTTCATTTGTATATAATATCATTCACCGGTTGAGTTCTTGTATTTAAACAGTTTGACAAACATGTGTGCTTTTATCATTTATACTCATCAAGGTCACATTTGTTACTTTTTTAACAGAAATCACAATATTAATTTCATTTCTCTTTTACTAAACAGCGGCCTCCAGTGGTGGAATGTTTAAAATACAACTTGGTCGTCACATTGAAGTTGATCCTGAGGAGATTCATGTGACTTTCAATGATGTTAGAGGAGTAAGTATTTTTATTTATCAAAAGAAAGAGAATTTTGTCACAGTTTAAATGTCATTGCTTTCATTGTTTAGGTCGAGGAAGCAAAACAAGAACTGAGAGACGTTGTCGAGTTTCTGAAGAATCCTGAGAAGTTCACTGCACTGGGAGGAAAGTTGCCAAAAGGTGTTCTACTCGTCGGTCCACCTGGAACTGGTAAAACTTTGCTGGCACGAGCTGTTGCAGGCGAAGCTGGAGTCCCGTTCTTCCACGCAGCTGGACCGGAATTTGATGAAGTATTAGTCGGCCAAGGCGCTAGGAGGGTCAGGGATTTGTTCAGTAAGTTTTTGTTCCGATTCCAAAACTTCTGCTGTTTTTAAATCAGTATTTGCATCTATGAAAAACTTTGTTTGCAGAAGCGGCTAAGGAACGAGCACCATGCGTTATTTTTATTGACGAAATTGATTCCGTGGGAGCGAAACGTACGAATTCAGTTCTACATCCCTATGCTAATCAGACCATCAATCAGTTGCTTTCTGAAATGGACGGGTAAATTAACTATATTTAAAAACTCAAAAAAAAATAATTTGGAATTAAATTAGTTTAATTTTGATTTCTGAATTCTCGCTAGGTTCCATCAAAATGAAGGGGTGATTGTTTTGGGAGCTACAAACAGGCGAGACGACTTGGACAAAGCTTTGATGCGCCCTGGCCGGTTCGACGTTGAGATTTACGTCCAAGTACCGGACTACGACGGACGCCGGGAAATTTTAGACTTGTACTTAGCGAGAATTTTGACGCGCGACCTGAATACGGATTTGCTGGCCAGAAACACTATTGGATTCACTGGCGCTGATATTGAAAACATGGTACGATTTATTTTTATCATACTTTTAACGAAAAGAGATGTAGAAATGATTGTTATATTTTATAATTCATTATATTAGGTCAATCAAGCGGCACTGAGAGCAGCGATCGACGGTGCAGAGTTTGTAACAATGCAGCACTTGGATTACGCTCGGGATAAAGTCATCCTTGGACCAGACAGGAAGAAAAAAGTCGCCGACGAACAGGCCAATCTTATCACGGCGTATCATGAGGCTGGTCATGCACTTGTCGCTTACTATACTAAAGAAGCCAGGCCGATCCACAAAATTACCATCATACCCAGAGGACCGTCCTTGGGATCTGTAAGTTTTTGAAATTCAAAAACAAAAACTGTTTTTAATTTTGTTGAAATGCTTCAAAGTATTCTAATTGTTTTATATTTTTTACAGACATCTTATATCCCTGACAAAGATACTTACCATGTCACCAAAGCAGAACTGCTTGCAATAATGGACGCTTGCATGGGCGGACGTGCAGCTGAAGAGATGACTTTTGGCCCTGAAAAAATCACCACAGGAGCATCCAGCGATTTCAAGGTTCGAGAGTTAAAATGCCAAACCTGCAAAAATTAGTTTTGAACAGAATTATTAACTTTTTGAACCTTTTTTTTGTTGCAGCAAGCTACTCAAATCGCAGAAAACATGGTGAAGATTTACGGAATGTCTGAAAAGGTTGGCTTCCGAACACAATCGCAGCCTGACAGTTACTTTGGTAATGGACAAGATTATAGTCCTGGTACCGCTGATCTTATTGACGCTGAAGTCAAACGAATCTTGCAGGTAAAGTTGAACCAATGACATAACTTCAAAATCAAAAAAATAATAATTTTGTTTCAATAATTAATAATAATTTTGAATTGGTTTGCTTTCAGGAGTCATACGAAAGAGCTAAAACAATACTTAAGACGCATTCGAAAGAGCTCAAGCTACTCTCAGAAGCGTTGATCAAACACGAAACAATCGATTCAGATGACATGAAAGCTATTATAAACGGAAAAAAGATGCGCAAAGAGGTAGCAGCGGCTACTCCTAACCGAACGATAGTGGACGTACCGACCAATGTCGTCTTGTAATTTCAAAAATTGCAAGAAGAAAGAGGAGGGAGTAAAAAAGATCCATCACTTTGTTTTTATTGTTTCTTGCCCTTTCATAAAAGATTTTTTCATCTGATATTGTTGGTTCTGTAGGATATTTCGTCGTTTCTTATGAAAATTTACGCGTTGGATAATGCAAAAAATTGTCAGTCTATATCAAACGTGTCAGAAATTTATATTGTACAAGACAGCGAGGTACGACTTGTCGGTTGGAGCATGATGTGAGTTATTGCGTGATGAATATCAAGAAATGTATATAGAATAAAATTAAGTGCAAAAATTATTATTGACATTCTTCATGTTTTATTCTGCATAATAAGCGAATCTATTGAGTATTAAAAACATACTGAATTTCATGTTGGCTATGTCAATTGTATTTATTTTTCTTTTTCTTTCAAATTTTATTCACTTTTTACAAGTAAGTATTTCATTATTGTTCAAGTCCTTTGTTGTATCTTGTATAAATAAACATTTCAGTAAAATGATACTTTGTATTATAATTAAGAGATAACTGAATCATTCATTATGACCTGTTGAGATAGAAAACCTTTTTTCACACACTGTGACAAATATTTGGAATTCATTTCTTTATTGAAAAGCTTTTTGAATTATTTACAAATAACTGTTCTGCATCTTTTTCACCATTTAATTGCAAGCGCAGTGTTTAATTTTTCCACTTCATGATACTGCGTTACGAAAACATTTTCTGCGTTTTCTCTATTCTCGAGCCAGTTTTCATAGATCTCTTTAACAACTGGATTCAATTCAGGTACACTTTTTGGCAAACTCTTATAAACGTCTTCCAACTTCAATGCTAATTCTCGTGGCTGGGATCCATCTTGAGGTCTTATTTGAGCTCCACCATTCAAGCAACCTGAAAAATATAAAAAAATAATACTTCTATATCAAATAACTTTGTTTCCTTTCAACTATTGATCTTTAAAAAAACACTTTACCTGTGGGACAAGCCATAACTTCAATATAATGATACTCGCACTTTTTTCGTTTCAATTTTTGTACAAAATTTTGAATATTCCTGAACCCATTGACGATGGCGAATTTTAGCACCACCTTTCCATTTGCCTCTAATATCGCTTCTCTGAAATCGGGATTGCGAAGAGTTTTATATTCTAGTTGCACGTCGGGTTGGCCGAACAGATGTTTTGCAGCGTAATGGAAAATGTAATCGGCATATCCTCCAGAACCAGAACCATCGTGACCAAACAAAACTGTATCCGAACTGTCAGAAACTCCAAATGGTTTGTCAATTTTTGACGATGGAAATTCGGCTAGATTTGTTTGTTGATCCTGCATCATCTGTTGTACTTCAACTGAAATTCACAAAAAAAATCTCATTTTTCACCATTTTAATTTCAAATTTGCTTTTTTCTTTTCTATTATTGATTTTGTACGTACTGGATGTTATGACACAGTCAACGGTTCGACTTTTGATCAACTCCTCATAAAAATCTTGCCTAGAAGCTTCCAACTTTTTGTCATAGCAAGGCATAAGTGTGATGTGATATATTTTTGATGGATTAATATTCAATTTTTCTGCTAAATGATGTTTGACTAAAATTCCCATCGTTTGTTGTGGAGAAGTTACTGTACTTATGTAAGGTAAAATGAAATTCCCATGAGTTTTCTCAGCGTAACAAACCCAGCCTGAAAATAAATCAAATGTAAAGTCCAAAAAAGAACACTTGAGCAACATTAACAATTGTATTAGACAAGTTCAGTTTAACAACCTGGACAGGACGAAGATAACATTGGAATTTGACTTTTCATCCCAGCATCGTGAGCTCGGTACCTTTCGCAAAATTCCTTAGCTGATTGAATCAAAGTGATGTCATCAGCTGCACTCATTTCTAACACCAAATCTGCTCCAAGGCGTTTGAAATAACTTGCTAATTTTTCCATTGCTTCTGCAGGTTGCAAATTGAAATATTGTGCAATTGATAGAACAGACTGTACTGACAAACTTATGACTATGTATTTCGTCTCGTCCTCTTTCCCTTGCTGAAATTCAAATTCCAAATCGAATAATAATTATATCAAATTGCAAAATTGCATAATTTTGAATATGTTTGTTTTTTTTCGTGATTTACGTACTAGTTTCAAATTTTTGTTTTCTTCAAATATTCTGAGAATTTCTTCCTGACTCTGTTGAGTTATCAGAATACTTTCTGCTGATGTAATGCAACCACTGCATGCTAAACAATCTGCCAGAGTAATTTCAACTTTGGCCAGAGGAGCAACTGAACCTTCCTGCAAAAAACATAAAAATTTGGTCTTGTTTTTCTTGTACATTACGAATTGAATTATTTGCATAATGTTTTTATACCTCACTGACTTCCATATAAGCTCCATCATCCTGAATCTTTATTTTCGACCCTGTTTTCGTTTTGTTTTTCAAAATTTCCACTGGCTTGATACACTCCTGTAAATTTTAAACCAACACATCAACAAGAAAAGAAATGTTAATGACATCATGAAATATGATCTTTCTTTTGAATATTGAAACTTCAATTTTCAGATTTTATTTCTTGGTGTTACCCTTAGTGAACCCTTTTGAATTTTGTTTTATTAACTCTAATTCTAACCCTCACTTACTTGCGAGGGAGTGATAAAATCGTCCAGGTTCGTCAGCTGTAAAGCCCCGCTGAACCTCGAGGACATCTTGATGCTCTAAATTAAACCTTTTCTTCAATAAACCTTCAATGACAAATTCTTTTTAATGATCTCACATCCTTTACTCAAAACACGTCAAAAAGTGTTGTTTTTTTTGCTCACTTCTTTTGCACGTCATTTAATCTGAACAACCAATCAGAATTCGGATCTGAAAGAAAGACTTCTACACGATACACTTTCCAACTCAGTCGGTAACTCATAACTCAGCTGTGATATCCCGGTGTAAGAGATCGCGCTGCGTGTCAATTTGTACGTCATCTGTGCTTTTGAGAGATGTAATTTCCGAATGTCTCCACGTACACGTCGTGCTGCTTGGTCGCGAAATCGCATACGGAACCGTGTTCCGGGTGACTCCCGTCACATCTGGAGCTTCTGAATTCGAATTGACTCGAGTGCAAACGAGAACGTTCACCAACCATGTTGTAAGTGCGCGACAAATTGCTACACAGACTGATGCAATTCGACTCGAGAATGGCCAGGACAAATTACCCGGGCGGCGGCCTGTTCATCGTCGAGAACGATGTCAACCTGCTGCTCACAACCATGCGCAGGGGCGTCAAATGGAGCTCCCACTCGCACCAGGTAATTATCAACATTCACAACCACATCTTGGTCGTTTGACAACTTGGCAAATTTCGCGAGCCAAGTTGTCAAACTTTTTGGCACGTGTCACAGAGATTGCGGCGAAAAATAATAACAAACTGATTTTGGAAATGATTTTTTATTTTCCCAATTCGTTGGAAAGAGAAAGGTTTTGCAACAGTGCCATTGATTGGAATGTTGACAAATCGGATTCTATTGCGCCCTACTTTGCAAAAGCCTTTCATGTTTCAAATCTTTCAACCTAATGAAAAATTACAGTTTATTCAGTATTTAAACCCGTTTAAGCATAGTTCTTATCGAAATTTTGTTTTACTAATTTACCTTTTTTAATTTCAAACTGATAAAGAGATGTTTATCTATGCATTTCTAGAACATTTTATGTAGACAAAAGTTGTTGAATACATTAACATCCGAAAACTTTTGCTTGCTTTGACAAATATGGAAAACGAATGACAAAGCTGAATTTAATTTTAACAAATGATGCAGAACTAATCATTTGTGTTCTTTTTCAGGAGGAAGAACAAAACGGCTTGATAAAAGGTTTGACAGTGCTAAAAAAGGATTTGAATAATGCAAAAAGTCTGGCCCACCTCGACCCGGCTATCTACTTGGCTCCGTTTTTAGAAATCATTCGATCGGAAACGACCGGCACGGTTACAAGTTTAGCCCTATCTGCAGTCAATAAAATAATATCATACGGTATCATAGGTACGTTACATGATCGTTTTATTGTACCTTTTCTTATATCTACTTTCAATTTCATTAATGAATTTCATGCTTGAATTGCAGATCCGAACCATCCCACGATTTCCCACTATATTCAAACTGTGGCTGACGCGGTGACGCATGCAACCTTCGTTAGCACCGATGCTTCCTCGGATGGAATCGTTTTTATGAGGGTCTTACAGGTTTTGAGGACCCTCGTTTTGTCACCCCTAGGAGATCACTTGTCGAACGAAAGAATTCTTGACATTTTACTGAACTGCTTCAAAATTTGCTTCGACCGACAAAGTGGTAAATTTTGCGAAAAACAAATCTCTCAAAGCAAATTTTGTTAGTCACATTTTCAGTTTATTCAAAAACACGAATTTGCTGTTTTCCAGATCTTGTGAGAAAAACTGCTGAACATTGTCTGAAAGACATTGTGCAGCACCTGTTTTTAAAGTTGCCGCATTTCAAGGATGACAGTACAAAGCCACTGGATATGGAATTCTGGAACACGAAGGTACTTTGTTATATTAGTAACTGTTGCTTTATTTTAAATGTTGAATTTTCTGAAGTGAACACAAAGTTTAACTTGCATGAAAAATTGTGTTTCAGAAAATGAGAACGACCAGTATGGACAATACAAGAAGCAAAAGTCGTAAAAACAAAAGTCATTCCAAGCCTAAGAAGATAAGTCTAGACGAAACAAATGTGGAGGATGGTGATAGAAGTGTAATAACGAGTCCAGTGGACGCCCCAAAGAACAGTATTTTGGCTACGACACCGACAACTGACGGTGAGATCGTTCAGAAAAATTCTAACGAAAACAAAACCCACGAGGAGAACAATGCCAAACTAAAATTCGAAGAGGAACCGAAAAGCCCTGTCAGTTCTGATTTGGGCGATGGAAACCACATTTCAGCAACGGAAAACAATATGGAAAAACATCAAGAAAGTCGAGAAAGTCAAGAAAACGTTGTTTCGGAATCTTTTGTTGATAATCCTGGTAATTCATGTTTTTCATTAACTCATTTTGTATACTAAAATTGTAAATTTTACATTTGACTGTTTGATTTTCAGATCATGCATGTTTAGAAAAACAAGAATTTACTTGTAAGAGTGAAATCGGCTCGCCAGCTGGTAGCGTTGAAGATTTGTCAGCAAGTGAGATGGTCAACAGCATGGACTCGTCAAAATTATCAAAGGTGATGTCCAGCGACCAGCGCGAAGAGTACGTGAATGCTCAGGGTGTGCGATTCACCCCTCTCCAACCTCAAGGTCCTTACGGATCAGTTTGCATTCGCGAACTGTTTAGTTTCTTAGTGACGATTTGTCAACCCTTAGACAAAACCAACACCGAGGTCATGATCCAAGTGGGACTTAGCTTGTTACAAGAAGCTTTGGAAATCTCCGCCGATGCAATTTCTAAGTTTTCCTCATTGCTGGCTATTGCAAAGGATCAACTTTGTAGAAACTTAATCTGGGTATGAAAACAATAAAAATTAAAAAATCTACATCAAAATTTAAGGGATAGGACTTGATATTTATTGGTGTTTGTTTTTTAGTTACTGAACCACGAAAGATCCACAATATTAGCCACGACTTTACAAGTTGCATTCTTACTTTTTGAGGCTCAACGAGAACATTTGAAATTTCAAATGGAACAGTACATTACGAAACTTATGGATATTGTTAATCTGGATTCAACGAAAACATCGTATGAGCAACGAGAACTCGCTCTGGGTAACTTTTTAACAATTTGTTTGATTCAATTTGATTTAACAAATTGATACTAAATTGATATTAAATTTTTAAAACACAGAGGCACTCGTCAGGTTGTGGAAGATTCCAGGCCTGCCCGCTGAGTTGTATATCAACTACGATTGCGGACTGTATTCGTCAAATTTGTATGAGGAATTGATGAAGTTGTTGTCAGAAGTAAGAATAGTTTGTTGATACATATTCGAACTGATTTATTTTCTATTTCGATTTCATGATTTGATTCATCTTTTTGCAGACCGTACAAAACGATTCGGTGGTGTTCGGGAGCATGTACAGTTTGCAATTCATCTCTCTGGACGCGCTGGTTGCATTTATTTCCGAGATGGAAAAACGAAGCAGTGGCAAAATTGAACTCCTCAAAATGTCCCGACATAATAGCTCGCAATCACTTCCGACGAGGGAACAGTTGCACACAATAAAAGCTGAAAAACATGTTCGTATTTCAACTCTCAACAAAACCTCAATCAAATAATAAAATTATGATAATAATAATACATTTTAATATTTAAACTTTTTAACAGTTCTTGACTATTGGAACAGAGAAATTCAATGAACCAGCTGAAGATGACAAAAGAATCAAAAGAGCTACAGAAGGAATCGAATATCTCGTCAATCAGGGTATATTACGAGAAGATGGTGAAAATCCCAAAGGTGGAGATCCCAAGAAAATTGCGATCTTCTTACGAGAGAATCCTGCGTTGGACAAAAAAGTCATCGGTGAATACCTCTGCAAGAAAAAGAACGCGGAAATTTTGAAACATTTCGTCGAAACCTTTGACTTTAAAAACATGCGAATCGATCAGGCCCTGCGTCTTTATTTGGAGGCTTTTCGACTCCCAGGCGAGTCTGCTCTGATTGAATTGTTGGTGGACAAGTTTGCTAGTCATTGGCATGTAAGTTTCTTGCGATGCAAAAAATATAACATTCAAACAAAAAAAAAATAAAACTTACAATCGGAAAATGTTTGATTTCAGATAAGTAATGGAACACCTTTCCACTCGCACGACACGGCTTATATTTTGACGTACGCAATTATCATGTTGAACGTCGACCAACACAATCATAAAGTAAAAAGTATTCCAATGACCCCTGAGGACTTCAAAAGAAACGTATCAAAAATCAACAAAGGCGAAGATGTAGATCAGGATATGTTGGATGAAATTTATTCTTCAATCAAGTGAGTTTTTTTAATTTAACAATTGCAATATACAAATCTAATTTCATAATTCATTTTGTCTTTTAAATCTTAACAGGGAAGAAGAAATCGTGATGCCAGCTGAACAAACGGGTTTAGTAAAAGAAGACTACCTCTGGAAAGTGCTCCTCCGAAGAGGAATGGGCCCAGAGGGAGTTTTCCTACAAGTAGGCAACGAGGGCAAATTCATCGACCGTGACCTGGCCGAACAAGCCTGGCCCCAAATAATCAGCGCGCTCTGTCGAGCTTACGACAAAGCTCCAGACAGAAGTCTCCAACAGCGAATTGCTCAAAGTTTCGTAAACTGCGCAGCGATCAGCGACCACTACAACATGTCCAGCGATCTAGACACTCTCATAGTTTCGCTCTGCAAGTTCACCGGGTTGGCACTAGGAGGCGAACCGGACGAAATCGCTCTCCACCTGGGCGAGAGTGGGAGACGCCAGCTGGCTGTTCATACCCTGTTCAAGATCGTGCAGCTGCATGGCCACACGATCCGCGAATCTTGGAAGAACATCATCAACTGCCTCCGGATGCTTTTCAAAGCTAGACTGTTGCCAAAGAATATAACTGAGGGCGAGGACTTCTTGGATCCTTCTGGCAAAGTCACCCTGCCGGTTCCTACCAGTCCGAAACCACAGTCTCAAGACCAGGGACTCATGTCGAGTCTGTTTTCTTATATTACCGACTCGGCTAGGACTGCTGCGCAGAAAGAAATGGCGAAGAAAAAGGCTGAAAAGTGTGTGAATAATTGTCACCTCCAGCAGATCATTGAAGAGAGCAAATTTTTACTCGTAAGTTATCCAACACAATTGGCAAAATTACATTCTTTCCATTAATACTACATAATTTATCAGGAAGAAAAGAGTTGATACAAATAATGATTTTTTTCTCTCTTTCAGTCCGACTCGCTGCAGTCCCTAGTAGGAGCCTTAGTATCAGTATCGCCTCGCGACGAAGACATCTCCGTCTTCCTGCTAGAAATTCTTCTGCGAGTGACAATCGAAAACCGAGACCGAGTGGCGTGTATCTGGCCAGTGGTACAAGGCCGGTTAGACGGTCTCTTAACAACAGCGACCCGCGAGAACCAGCCCTTCCTCCTGGAACGAGTGAGCATAGGCATGCTCCGTCTGGCCATCCGGTTGCTCCGCAGCGAAGAGTTCGCTTGCACAGTGCTGCCCCCTCTCATTCCCCTGACCTACCTGCCGTCTATTGCCAACGCACCGCTCTGTCGACAGATCGCCTACGGTCTCTTCGAGCTACTAAAAACAGGCGCAGCGAACATCCACAGCACAGAAGACTGGCAGGTGATTTTCAGTCTCCTGGAATGTACTGGAGCTGGTGCTTTGCGACCCAAACCCTCGACTGTCCAGGACGAGGCTAAACTCACCAGAACTTCGATTTTGGAACAGAACGCGATCCCAGAATGGGTTTTAGTGTCGCCAACTGGAACAGAAGCTCCGCTTCCTGTGGCTGCTGATGTGATAGTTTTGGACCGCGACTTGAAACCTCACGACCCAGCTGCGTTGGTGAAATGTTGTGAGAGTTTGACGTTCCTCGTGAGAGACGTCGCTCATGTCACGCCGTTCAATTTTGAACTGTGTGTTCGGTGCGTACGCACGTTTGCTGAAGCGGTGCTGCAGACTACTGGACGCAGGTTGAGGGTCCAGGGAAACATCGAGGATGTACCAGCTTACCAGCAGAGTCCAATCCAGCTGTTGGATCTGATGCATACACTGCACACGAGAACTGCACAGGTGTTCAAATGGTGGGCGGACGAGGGAAACACTGTGGATGTGTCTCTTTGGTTGCAGGCTTGGAAGCCTCTCCTGCAGGGAATTGCGAGACTTTGCTGCGATTCCAGAAGACCTGTTCGGTCCGCCGCGATCGCTTACTTGCAAAGCACTTTGCTGGCACACGATTTGGCTCAGTTGACTGCTGTTGAATGGTCGCAGTGTTTGGAACAGGTAATAATAGACGGAAGTTGCCATTTTTTCTTTTGAATTTGTATGAACATTTTGAATTAACGGGTTACATACTTTTTTTAGGTTTTGTTTCCACTGCTTGCGCAACTTCTGGGCCCAATCTCTGCCAACGATCCGACAGGTGTCGAAGAAACGAGAGTACGAGCTGCAATGCTTCTGTCCAAGGTCTTCCTTCACCATCTAACGCCACTGCTCACGCTCTCCGAGTTTCTTCCACTGTGGCTAACAGTTCTGGATCTACTTAGAGCTTACATGCACGCAGACAACAGCGAACTCCTTTTCGAAGCAATACCAGAATCGTTGAAAAATATGCTCCTCGTCATGGCGTCGGCTGGAGTTCTCGCGCCGGACTCAAATTTGTGGGCTCCGACTTGGAGAACCATCGACTCGTTTTTGCCAGGACTCAAGGGCGAACTCTTCCCTGAACCTGCTCCTTCTGTTTCGCCGCCTGTAATCAGTTTGGTTGACCAGGAACAGCCTGGTGCTCAACAACCCGGACTCGTTCCAGTCGTTCACGACGAAGAGGCGGGAAACCCGGTTGAGAATCATTGTCAGGATCTTAGTTTGGGACAGAAGGCGGAGGAGCAAGTTGTTGAGAGTGTGAAAGAAGAGAGAGAAATTTCAGAACAGGCAATTGTGAGAGAAGAGCCGATGGAACAGGTGCAGGTTGTTATTCATAACGAGATGAGCTGTCAGAGCAGTCCGGAAGTTGTTGAAGAATTCAGGGGTGCGAGTCAGTGGCAGAACCAGCAACAGTATTCTCTGCAGAGTCAGGAGGGATTGATCGACGTTGCTGGAATCATTCGAGCTAACTCTGAGGTCAGACCTGAGAATCGATTGTTGCAAACGTGCAATATCAAAAACGTTTGAGCGTGAATTTGGTTGAACAGTTTTTATTGATTGCTCAGTTTTTATTGTATCGAGCCGAGTAGATTAAGATGAGTTTGGTTGTAAAAAAAGACTAATGAATTTTAAGATAGAAATTTTGTATATAACATTTGGAGAGGAATAAATGTGTCAATGTTTTATTTTTGTTATTTGTTTAGGTATCATTTTGTAAAATAAAATGTTCGACATTGTTTATAAAGATTTGTTCAATGTTGATACTCTAAAGGTTGCAATTAATTAGTGATTTTGAATTTTTTCAGATTTCTAATCCTTCCACAACAACTATGTTCAATTCTGCGGCATATTTTAGCGAGGATCCATCAGCGGACCGATTGTTCGTTGTTACCAATCCTTGACCGCTGTACAGTCGTGATGTATATTAAAAATTGTTTGTATATTGTTTTTTTTATTGATTGATAGGGCCGTTTGTCGGATGATAATCTAATGACGAATTTACGGGTACAATTCAGTGAATGATAATCTTGTGGCACGATGATATCTGGCTTGTAAATTTGACACATGCAATGTTATATATATTTCAAACAATATATTATGTCTAAAACCAAACCGTTTTTTATTGCTTATTGTGTTGCAGAATGAAAATAAATTCATGTCGGATGGAAGTCGATATTTTATTTGAGTCTAAAACATTTAATGAATCCAAAAAACTGTATGTACATTTAAAATTCATACAAATACAATACATAATAATAATAATATTTATATATATAAATAGACAGTTATTTTTTATTCATTTTTTTGAGCTTTCAACAAAATAAAACGTTTTCATTGTTAGTTTTGATAAAATTTAAAAAAAACTTGTTTCTCTGCAATAAGAACCGAGACGTTTGCACTTTTCGCACAATTCTTGTGGGTGAGGTTTGGACAAATCTGACTTGTCCAGTCCATCTGGTTTCTCTAACAGGGTCTGAAACAGATTATTCAAAAAATTTTTTAATTCATTCAAAATAACGACAATTGATGACTAATCAGTAATTATTTGAAAGTATAGTTGAGTTAAATTAAATAATAAGATTAGGTTTTTGATTGTTGCGAACCTACCTGTTTGTGAGGGTACACGTTGACTTTACATTTTTGACACTGCTGCCCCATATTCGCCCAACTGTTACCAGACATCCATTGTCGTCTACATTTTGGACATTTGTACTCTCCAAACACCCGTTTCTTACCCTGATATGGCGTTTTTCCTTTTTTCTCAGTCTCAGACTTAAAAAAAACGTTTTTTTACACAAAATAAATTTGATTCTAAAATCTTGAGAATCACGGATCTAAAAAAATTTTAATAATCACGCATGCTTTAGTCATTTTTTTCACTTGTTTCACTCATTTACAGTATCTTTTTTCGTTTTTCTTAACTTTTAAACTTCTTTCTTTTTTTATTTTAATCTAACAGACAAACTCTTAAATGCTTACCATTTTTCTTGACTTGTTTGTCTTGTCTTGTCTTGCTTGGCCAATTTGTTAGTTTTGAGGATCGTTTTGTGCTTCCCCGAACTATTTCAACTCTCTTGCAACCGTTTTTCACAACTGATAGTTGCGGAGAGCGGCAGATGGCGTGCAGAATCGCAAAGACGTTTAAATTAAGTAACAACCAATGTATTCAACATTTATGAAAATATAAGTCTTTATTTTATTTCAAAATTTCTGACTCTACAGACCCAAAAAGGTCTGATCTCGATGAACTCTTTTTTACAAATGAAATCACTCATGTTTTGTTTGTCCAAAACAATGTCGAAGTTTCAATTTACCGCGTTTTATCATACCGCATAAAGTACGTGACTGATTTCAAAGCAAAGTAATCTAAGGAGTAAAGAATATTATTTCATTTATTTAGATATTATTTTTGCATTCTAATTGAACATTGATTGAACATAAAAATTGATTAGAAGAACAATCAGTCTTTCTTATAAATTAAATTTATTTTGTAATCAGTTTTGTTTTATTCGTGTACGAAACACACATATATACACATCAAGACATAGATATACATACAAAGTTAACATATTACACATACACAATGTAATTCCAATATACAGATAGATTTTATCTTAAAAAACATGAAACTTTAACACTTTCCTATCATTATTTTTAGTAGAAATTTAAACGTTTACACTCAGTCCGGAATGTTTGCAACTTTTATAAAAATAGTTTTGCCTTCGTTGCAAATTGTCCGTTACGTTTGATTAGACATCAATTCATCTTGTATCGTTTAACAATTCGTATTCTCGTGGTAAAAAAGTGTCTGTAAAAGTATAAATATTTTGTTAACAACGTTAGTTCGAGGGTATTTATTTTTGAAGACATTTTTGGCACTTTGTTAAGTACTTAATTGTCTCTACGACAATAATAACCGATACTTTTGCACTTTTCGCACAAGTGTTGCGGGTGTACTTTGCTCTGATCTGACACATCCAGTCCATCTGGTTTCTCTAATGGTCTCTAAAATGAATTAAAAATAAAATTTCAGTTTTTTGCTCAAATAAATTCCAAGTTGAAATTTTTTTTTGAGACCTACTTGTTTATGAGGGTACACATTAATGTGACATTTAATACACTCCTGACCCATATTTGCCCAGCTGTTTCCAGACATCCATTTACGTTTACATTTTGGGCATTTGTATTCTCCAAAACATCGTTTTTTACCCTGATATGGTGTGAGTCCCTCTCCTTTGGGTCTGGCCTGAAAATCAAATTCGTAAAAATGATTTTTCAATTTTTATTTCATAAATTTATGCGTTTTCATTCACTTAAAAAGTATCATACAAAAGTCTTGTTTTGTTCATTTCTTTGTATGAACTTTGATTTTGATTTTTTTGAAAGAAAAATATTGTGCGAAATTCCTGGCAATGAAATTTCAGATGTGATATCACACGAGAGCAGCCACAAATTGTCAGAAACGATGTTTGTTGTCTCAATTAACGTTCAATTGAGTTGAGGTATGACATGACTGCATTAACACGAAAACTTCGAGACATGTGCATTGAGCGAAACGAGTTGACGCGATTCGCAGTCATGAACCATTAAGCAGTTTACTTTCGAGGCCCCAAAACTTCCCACTAACTCGATTCAATTAATTTCAATCGACAACAATTCGCCCCGAGAAAATTTAATTAAACAATTTTCTCCCACTTTTTAATTCGAACAATTTCAACCTTTTTCTTTCTCACTGAAAGGGTTAAATTCATGAAACGTTAATTAAGATTAATCAAGATTTATCTGGTAGCCATATTCAATGCCCACACAACGAATTGCATTGTGCTTGGATTTGATCTCGACCTTCGCACTGAATGCAGTGCCAATTCAAGACAGGATTTTAACAGTGCGCAACTTTGTCCAACGCATTTGAATAGTCAAAAAAAAAAGAAACAAAAAACAATAAAAATATACATTTTTTCACTTGCAAATTATGGTTTAAGTTAATCGCAGTTTTAGTAGAGTTTAAATTGAGTTTAGAAAAAATGATTTTGAAATCGTTACCTGAGGACAATCTCTGATATAATGTCCCTTTTTGAAACACAAATGGCATAAATAAGTGGACGGTAGTCGCTTCGATGGTTTCCTGTCAAGAAGTGCCAACTCGTTGAAGTGTTCAGCCAGGTCTCCAATGCTCTCTGCCAAAGTACTGGCGATCGGTCCGGTGGAATTGATTGCATTCTGATGCAAATACGTCTGTGCAGTTGTGGATGGAAAGTTGTTCCATATCGTTGGCAAAATTTTACTCTGCAAATGAAAAGTCCAATCTTGTTTTCAAAACAAACTGAATGTAAGTTTGTGTTCTATCAAATCAAAATCAAAATTATCAGCGAACCATCAACCTTTCGTATTCCAAGCTCGTGGCAACGTTTTAGTTACTTTCTGAGAATTCAGAAATGCTGGCAGCTATAATTACATCACTCCTTGAATTGTTTCGCTGTTGTCAAGCTAACGAAACATTCGAGGCTTCGAGACAAATGCTCGGTCAACATTATTCGCATCTTTTATTTTCCAACACTTGCCAAAAGTCGTGGGCAAAGTAACGATACGAAATTGTACATTGATTGATTACAAAATAAAATCAACGAGTTTTGATATATTCAATATGAAATTTCAAAGAGATTGTAACATGGGGTGCAACCAACTCAATTGCATTTAATCATCGTTGCCTTTCATTGGACCTAATCTTTTTGAGCCAATATTTCGGCTCATCAAGAGCTAATTTCGATTGCCATAATTTGCTGCCAACACAAAGTCTCAATTTGATTTATCTGTTTAGTTGCGCTGTCAATTTGCATTTTATTGGCAAGCACAGTGTCAAAATAATAAAAGACAATTGTGGAAATTTATTTCACGTTTGGCAAATAACAAAGGCTCTAATTAATGCGCGAATAACTTGCTGTTTACAACTTGTTATTTCTGTGCGCCACGCGTTCTCGGGTGTTTTATGTTACGAGAAAAAAAGAAAGAAAGAGGAAACTTTGCCGATGTGAAATTGCTGGAACTTAATGCCAGCACGATCACATGGCACACCGCAGCTAACTTTAAACGGACTTTTCGGAAACATGTAACACTCAGAACTGTGACTAATTTCATATGCGAATCATTTTCTACCGATCTATCCAAAACGAGCTAATTTTGTTCAAATCAATTAATCAATAACTAAAATGGAATCAAAAATTTACAACTGTCAACATTTTAACTCGTTACTAACTACGAACTAACATAAAATCCAAATAAAATCAAAATTTTGCATTAATCAAAAATTAAGAAATTAGTACTATCAAATTTTCATCAAATTTTGATAAGAAAAACAATTTTTTTACCTGTTCAGAAGTAATAGAATTCTGATCAGAAATAGTAAGGTAGACCCAATTAAGTAAATGTGGTGGATAATGTCTAGAATGGTTCTGTCCAAGGAGGTCCAAAGAAGAATCTTGCAAAGCTCGCGAACGATGCTGCAGGTGTTGAAGAGGCTGAGGGTGGCAGGTCGCCATGTCGCTCATGCTGAAGCCAAGGTCGTCGCACCATCTACGACCTCCCATTCATAAACTTCGATCTCAAATCAGTTCCGAACTCGCTGCTCCTTCGAATCTTATCAACTTGGCATGAACAGGTCGCGACATTTTTTTTTCATAATTTTTTGCAACTTTTTTTTACATTCTGGAGTATAAGTGGATGGCGAAGGAGAAAAATTTTAAGAAAAAAAGGGACAACTTGAAGGACCGGTGAAAGCTCTTGGTGGAAAGAACTTTGATCGCGCACTGTGCGCTTTCAAGGCACATACTCCCGCAATGGCAAAGACCCCCGCCATGTGGTGAATCTATTTCAGTGCTTGCTTATATTCCTCGCTGACAGACTCGCGAGTGTACACACGCACGTGCACGCATATGCCAGAGTCCCTCGTGGTCCCATCAAAATATCAGTCGAAACGAGACGGCTGGATCCAGGGCAACCTCTCTTTCCAGGCTTCCTGTTTTTCTTTACTCTTTCATTCATTCGGTGCTACAAAAACAAAACGAATACAAATTATTCTAATGATTTCTCGATTCATTGTTTTTTGTGAATGAAAATGTCAAGTTGTATTTGCAGACTTTGACATTTCTAAATTATGCAAACGTTCATTAATTTTTCAGCTGCTTTCAAGTTACGAAACTTTGTTATTAAATTAATTCTACATTGATAACAGATGAATTTGGTTACAGAAAATGTGTTTGATTTTTTCAGAAATTATCGAGACATGATTTAATGTAGATTAGGAGTAGCATGCCTTTGTTCCTGGTGCACCAGGCTGGCTTCACCTTTGAACTTGAAAAAACAAAAATTTGAAGAATTCGAACCGAAGTTCAAACCAGTTTGTCACGCACCGCAATTCTACCTTTTTCATTTTCACGAAATAATTGAATGAAATTGAGCGATTACAACTATTTGAAAATTCTTCAAACCTAAAACATTTTAAATTTGCAAAACTAAAGATTTATGCAAAAGTAACAAATATAAGAATTTGCAATTTGCAATATCCTTTTTCCGTTTAATTTCATTTTTCTTTCATAATCAAGAGTTTATTGGCACAGTGGGAATGAAGAAAAAAATGTTCTTTAGAAATAGGAGAGATGAGAATAATTTCGAGTCGAGACTCTCCGCTTCCCAAAATAGTTCTGTACGAAAAGTAATTATGTTTAGCAGAAGGTCACGTCACTTGGTATTTCGTGTTGGATGAACGAATTTTAATTCTGCGATAATTACACCGTTTACAGGTACCCGCGAGCATGCCAGTTGTGTAGATACAGTTGTTACATACATAAACTTGGCATTAAACTTGCAAAATATGGAACGGTCGTTTCCAAATCAACCTTTTCCTATTTCAATTGTAAAGTCCTTTGTTTTCCTTCACTCAACATTTCTGCAATCTCAAAAATTCTTTCAATAAAAATTTATTACGCCCAATTTTATAATCACTTATCATTCAAACGTCTTTTTATACGTTGAACTAAAAAACTAATTCCAATCTGTACACGAATACCAGATACAATAAAACGTAATTGTTAGCGAACTATAAATAACTAAGCAATAACTAAAACTTTTGCGTTGGAATGTTTAGGATTACTTTGTGAAGAAAAACAAAATTGCGAATATCATTGACAATAATGATAATAAAAAAAAAGAAGAAAGTAACAATGCCCTGGGCGAAACCATTATTTTAATTTAACTTTTCGCAGACTTTGGACGTTCTATTTGTATCGCGGAGTAAAGGAAGGCGTATAATTTTGTGCGATCGATATCCATCGATAGCGTAGCTCCGCTGTTTGCTCGTCATTCTTGGCCGTTGATTCTAGACGGTGCGACACCGTTCTTCAGTCCAACGAAAAAAGTCTTTGAAAAACTGAAAACAAGAAACCAAATTTACCAAAGTGAGTGGAAATTAGTAACAATCGGATACGAAAAACAAACAGTTTAAATTGCGATTAAAATCAGTGACAATTAAATGAAAAGTGTTATAGCGCAAGTTTTAAATTATGCACAGAGATAGTAAATCTTTAGCTTGACAAGTTGCGCGTCTAACAAAGTCGAAGAACAACTGACACACTCGGACTTTGACGTTTCGATAGTCTTAACCGTAAAATTGAAAGTGGAAATAGGAAACAATTAAAATGGAAAAATAATTTCCGAAAGAAACCTTCGAAAAAAGGGAATAAATTTGCAGTGCAAAGTGCATCGGTTTTGTTTATCAGTAAGTACGAGTTATATTTAGTCCGGGTTTCCTCAAATAGAATCGATTTCAATTCGATTTTCTCCTTTCGTGTATATTTTTGTCGAAAGTGCATCCTTGAAGGATTTCCTGAGTGTCATTATCCATGAATGAAAACAACGGACATGCATGAGCAGATTTGTTTTTTCTTCTAAGTGTTCGGTGATATTTATTCCATTTGATATTAAATTCTATGTCGAGCAAGTTCTGTACTTTTCGAGAGTCTAATAATGTTCGGATTGTGATAGCGAAAATATAAGAATACCCCTGACGATCGATTAACGTTTTCGTGGGTGCGTGACTGGCTTCTTTAAAACTGTTTGTTATCTGCTTTCAGTTGGACGTTGACAATCCTCCGATGGAGAATAAACTTCAGCTTGAGCATTGTTTCAGTGGAAAATGATCGTCAGCAAATTGAAATTAATTACAACCTTCATGAAACAGTTTAAATGTGAGTTAAAAGTTAAATTCGATCGAAGGAAAAAAAGTGTTACTTTTTAAATGTTCAAATTCACGGTTTGATATTTGTTGCAGAAAATACTTGTTCAAAAAAATTGTAAAACAACAAGCTGAATTGTTGAAAATCGAACATGGACAAATACGAAACGATAGAAGTTGTTGGCGAAGGAAGTTATGGGATTGTGATGAAGTGCAGACATAAGGAGACCAAACAAACTGTGGCGATTAAAAAGTTTTTGGAAACTGAAGAAGATCCTCATGTTCGAAAAATGGCTTTTAGGGAGATTCGAATGCTGAAGGTAAAATTGAACTTTCAAATTTTAGATTCATTTTTTGTTTTGATTGAATTTAGTTTGATAAAGTTTGCTTTTTTCAATTTAGAAATTACGACATGACAACTTAGTGAACCTGATAGAAGTTTTTCGACGAAGAAAAAGATTTTACTTGGTGTTTGAATACTTGGACCACACAGTTCTAGATGAACTCGAATCAGCAGGAGGTGGACTTGGGTTTGAAGTTTCCAAACGTCACGTGTTCCAAATCCTTCGAGGTCTTAATTTTTGTCACACAAATCATGTAAGAAAAACTTTCAAAATATCATTAAATTCAATTTTCAAAAGTTTAACTAGTAAAAACTAAAACCAAACGTAAATTCTTGTTGAATTTCAGATAATGCACAGGGACATTAAACCAGAAAACATTTTAGTATCTCCAAACGGAGTGATCAAACTTTGTGATTTTGGATTTGCAAGATTTTTCACAGGACCAAACGAGTCCTGTACTGATTATGTAGCAACTCGTTGGTACCGCGCGCCAGAACTGCTGGTTGGTGATACACATTATGGAAAAGCAATTGATATCTGGGCAGTTGGTTGTCTCTACGCCGAGATGGTCACTGGCGATCCTCTGTTTCCTGGAGAAAGTGACATTGATCAACTATACAAAATCATAAAAGTGCTCGGTAAGATTCCAAACTGTTTTTAATTTTTTTTAAATTCTTTACATTCAACTTCTCGTTTTGTGCTTTAAATTTGAACTTTGAATTTTAAACTTTAAATTGGCAAATTTGTAGGGAGTCTCTGTTCCAAGCACCAAACTATGGTTGGAAGGACCAACACCAGGATGCTCAGACGAACCAGCATAGAAGACACATCTGTCAGTCCAGCAGGCAGTTACAGAAACCTTAGAATAATCTTCCCAACCTGGAACGCAACCACGTTAGACTTTTTGTCACACTGTCTGAGGATGGACCCAGATTTGCGACCAGGCTGTTCCTCACTCCTTCAACATCCACTTTTCACTCAAGATAATTTCTCAGAAAAGTTCTCAGCCGAGCTTCGATACTTTATTGAAAAGGAATCTGTGACGAATCCTTTGATCCTGAAAAGAGACGAATCCAGAAGGATGAGTGTTTTTTCCACCGATGAAACTCCTCCTAGAATTTGTCAAAGTGGGATTGGAAGGTAAACTTTGTCAAAAATGTAAAATTAATTTTGGGTTTAATGATTTTAATGAAATTTGTTTGTGACATTTTTAGATGGCAGACAAACACGATCAAAGACGCTAAACCAGACAAGTTTGAATCGAAGGGAGACTTTTCCTTGGACAGTTTTACGGGAAATCTTCCATCGACACCTGGCGTCCATCGTTTTCGAGAATTTTCGTCTTATCTTGGTCCAAGTTCTATGAGCATCAAAAAACTCGAGTCAAACAGGACAAATTTGTTTCCAGAATCTGGAGGCTGCATGTTGCCAGCCTTACCGTCCAAGGAACCGAATTTTCATTTCAAGCAAACGACCGTCAAACGACGGAGGCCAGAAATCCCATCTTTTGGGTGATGGTAGCTTGAGGTGGAGAATTCACCTGGTCACATCTTTCATCATCTACACTACTGTTATTATCTGCATTTATTTATTAAATTATGCGCTTATCTTTGTGGTGCTTTTGTGAATACAGAAGAACGAAAAGTTGCATTTTGTTTTTTAACGTCGTTTGTCCGTTGGTGTCAGAAGAGAATGTCTTTGTACTTTTTTATGATTTGTTATTTCGTTTTGTACTTAAAATTGCGTCGAATCAAAGTCTGTGGCGATTGCAAATTAATTGTGTATATAAATTGGTACTAAATTAAGTGTAACATATGGTGGTGCCGCAAACAAAGTATTTTTTTTAACACTTGTATGTAAATAAATAAACTGATTCTAAGGATACATAGTAAATAAACTTATTGTAAAAAGTTGACTCTATTCGAAACTTTACTTTTTTATTAAAAACAATAAAAATATTGTAATTGCAATTGTGTAACCGGTTTAGTAGAAAATAAATATTATGAAAATCAGATTTTGTGAAAAAGTTGTTCATTTCAAATGTTGTGGCATTATTTGAGTTTGAATTTTGTAACTGCGTACAGATATGCGCAGTAGTATGTTCCAAAGAATATAACCTGTAGACTGTCAGGTTTTGTTCAGTTTTGTTATAGTTTTGAACCGATTCGGAAAGAGTACAGAAATGAATTCTAATTATAAACACATTCTAATTATATTTAAAATCAGTTGAACTTTTTTGGAAGTGACAAAGGTAATAATGAATTCAAAGATTTGTTGCGAAAATAAAAGTTTCACAGAAAATTGAGATTCTTTTATTTTGTTTAAGGATTATTTACCACAGCTATGGACGAACGCAATATTTATTTGAACGATGATTGTTTGGAACACCTATTTACATTTCTCAGCCCAAAGGAATTGCTCAACGCTGCGAAAGGTACCATAAATATCAAATAAACACTATCAAAATTGTTTACAAAGTTTGGTTTTGCATGGATTCCGAGTACAATTTTTTGTAAACATTTTTCAGTGTGTCACCAGTGGAGGCTTGTGGCTCTGTGCGCATTTGAAAAAATCCACAGCTTTAGATATCAAGATTTGACAACTCAAGACAAACCAAACGCAGAATCACTGAACTTCCCCAACTTTTTAAATATCCTGCAAGTGGTAGCGCCAAATCTCAAACACGCCACTGTACTAACGAAACGTAGATCCTACGGTTCGAATTCGTCACACACTTGCCCAGTTTTGATTCGGTTCAATAATTTTAAATACTATATATCATCAGTTGATGAAGTGAGTTTAAATCAACTGATAAAAGTCTTTTTGTCCCGGACAAAAAGCTTAGAAACATTGAACATAGACTTGACTCAACTGCCAATCGAGGATTGGGCATATTTTTTCCAAACAAACAACAAAATCGAAAAGTTGGAATACAGCACTAGTCAATTGATAGATAAACATCTTTTGAATCATTTCGTTTCTTGTTTTCCAAGCGAGCTGAAACGGGTGCAGCTGCATGTAATTCAAACTTTTGATAACGACACGGAAAATTCAATCACACAGGTAGGCCATTGCATATTACCAAAAATCATGTTCCAACAGACGTTAATAAACATTATAAACTATCACTTTTCTCTTTTTAGTTTTTACAGAAGCAGACCAAGTTATCAGAGTTTGATCTAAAGTTTGACATACGTTGGAATCTTCAGGGTATTGCGGCACATCTGAAGGCCCAAAATATTACTGTCCTACGTCTTAAACAATGCGAATTTGAACAGTGGTTCCCTGATTCACCAAGCATCCGATCCCTTGTTCCACGCTGTATCAATCTCACAACATTAAATTTCATGCAAATCAGCCTGTCTGATGATTTATGTCGACAAATCGTTACCAATTGCCGATCAATACACTCTTTGACATTGGGTATGCATTTTTCATTTATCAATTTAATGGAGTCTTGGTGATTGTTGCTATTTTTTTTATATAAACTTTAATAAGCAACTGTTGTGTCTTTCAGAATCGTGTCACTACTCAGAAAGCGCAGTCCAAGATTTGATGGCGTTACCAAACTTGAATTCCTTGCATTTGTTACGAACAGAGCTAGTGAAACCAACTAGACAACTTCAAAATGTGAAGAAGCTGGAAGTCATGGACTTCGTTATCGAACCATACTCGAACAAACCATTGTCATATGCTTGGCAAATGTTGGAATACCTGCCAAATTTATCTTCATTGCTCTTAACAGTGAAATCAAACGTACGGCATGTTACCGAACACCTCAAACTGGTTGCTCAAAATTTAATCGAGCAAATTCACTCTCGTGGAATGAACATTGTTTTATATTACAAGCAGCGGAACGTCCTCGAAAATGAAATTGTCCAAACCAGAATCATTAAAACTACTTGCGTTATGCCTAGTGATGAATTGTTTGAAATATTTGCCTCTATTGATTATTTATCTGCAAATGTATCTGCTTCCGAATTGGAGCTCGCTTATATTCACAGACTTTTGGCAAACGCTATAGAGGCTGTGTATCCTAAAAGTGTACGGTTGGTGGAATAGATTAATAAACGTTGTCAGATTTTACATTTTAATATAGGTTTGCTACTTTTCTATTCAGCAGCACTTTTTCGGCTGAGACTCTAGATCCCCATTCAAATTGTAATTGAAATATAAAGAAGAGACCCATGAACGAGTAGAGTATTCTTATTGGTCTTAAAAGTGGGCGTGTACGTGTGAGCGAATCAAAGGACTCCTCGAATACGCATTGGTCTCCAGTTTTCTACCTGAAGGCAGAAGGAAACGTAGGGAACAGGTTTTTTGTAAGTGTAAAATCTGACAGAAACCAACAACTAGTGCCCTCTTGATTTTTCAGATAAGAAGATCCTTACGGTTCAAACTTAATGACTTTCTAAATATTCTTATTAGGAAAATTCCACCTGAGTTCTTGTTGGTCTTTTCAGTATAACAAGCTACTTGAGGGAGAACACGAGTGAACACAAAAACTTGTTGTTAAATGTTGTAGAAACATTATCGAGAGTAATTACAGTTTTTACTATCGTTAAACGATAGTCAAATTGTTTATTCAGTGAGGTGAAAAACTATATAAACAATTGACTGTACATCTTTTGGTTGGTCTTTGAAAAGTGGTGAACAAAAATGGAAATTAATGGGTACGTATACATAGTTTTTCTGTGTAGTTGTTAATTATTAAATATAAAAAGTATAATTATTATATTTAAATTGTATACTGTTGTTCTGTTTCAAAAAATAGCAACAGTTTGACCAAATCTGAATATATTTACAATTCTGTTATTATCATGCTTTGTCATCAATTTTTCATTACCAATGAATGTAAAGTATTAAATTACAATTTCAAACTTTATACAAAAAGATAACAAAACTACCCTACCGACAACAGATACTCCAATCATGCCCACGTGGTTTCGAATAAATAAAGTAAACATTGGCTGTGTGTAAATTGGAGCGAACTTTTTTTCCAAAACAACACAACATCCTGCAAAGAAAATAAAACCAGAAATGAAAACAGGTTTCAAAATGTCGCTGACGAGAGTTGTCGCGATTTCTCAACCAGAAATACGTATTTTGCTGAAACATAATAACAAAAAGCCCCCCAACAAAGGATGAAGAAATAATCACAATCTCATAATCAGATGTGATTTTAGACGCAAGTGATATTTCACAATAACAAAATCGTACGAAATTCTCTATCTCAAGTAATGATTTAGTCGAGCAAAATTTTAGTCTGTAAAATCACGCCGAGTTCATACACTGTTTTATATTAAAATGTTGTTCAAACAAATCGTTCGACAAGTTTCTTTAAGGAATATTCATACTACTAAAGTTGCGTGAGTGTTCAATTTGGCGACTGGTTAATTGATTTGTAACGAAAGTAATTTGTACAGTGGTGTTTTTTTCAATTTTTAGGTTAGCTGCAAAACTTATTGATGGAAAGAGCATTGCGAATGAGATTCAAAACGAGGTCAAAGCTGAGGTCGATGAATGGGTGAAATCTGGAAAACGCAAGCCAAAATTGATTGCAATTTTGGTTGGCAATGATCCTGCCAGCAATACTTATGTTGGAAATAAAATGAAGTCTGCGATATCAGTTGGTATGTTATTTTTTTATTTTACAAAAAGTAAACAAACATCAAAGTTGAAAATTTTCTGATTTGCGAAAAGTAAACAAGCATCAAAACTGAACTTAATTTGTTTGAAACAGATCCTTGTTTCATGAAGAGTAAACAAACAGAAAATGACAAACTCAAATTTAAGCATTTGTCATTTTAAACAAATAAACAAACGTCAGAAATTTTGTTCACAAACAAAGCTGTTTATAAATGTTCGTTCGTTCGTTGTATTTCATAACAAACTTACATTTTGACAGGTATCGACAGTGAAACTTTGCGATATGACGAAACAATTTCCTCGAAAACTTTGCTTGACAAAATTAAAGAATTAAACGAAGACCCCAGCGTAGACGGAATCTTGGTCCAACTTCCATTACCAAGTCACATCAACGAATCAGAAGCCTGTCAGTCAATCACCCCGAACAAGGATGTCGATGGTTTCCACAAGGAGAACATGGGAAAACTCGCAATTGGTGTTAAAGGACTCGTTCCAGCCACACCAGCGGGAGTCAGAGAACTGCTGGTTAGATCCAAAATCGACTGCTTTGGAAAAAACGCTGTTGTTATTGGAAGATCAAAAAATGTTGGATTGCCTATTGCTCTTCTTTTACATGCTGATGGACGAAGTACGAACTTGTTTATTCATTTTTCTCCACTCAAGAACAAGAATAAAATATTAATTTTCAAAAATTCGTTTGTTTGTTGCAGATGAAACAGAAGCTTTGGATATGACAACCACAATTTGTCATAGATTTACTCCTCCAGAAGAGTTGAAACGATACGTAAAACTTGCGGACGTTATTGTCACAGCAACTGGAATTCCTGGACTGATAAAGAAAGACATGGTGAAACCCGGTGCTTGTATTATTGACGTTGGTATAACAAGAGTAACGAAACCGGATGGGAAAACCAAGTTGGTGGGAGATGTTGATTTTGACGAGGTCAAACATGTGGCTGGCCGCATCACCCCGGTTCCTGGTGGAGTCGGTCCCATGACTGTTGCGATGCTGATGAAAAATACCATGTTGGCTGCGAGATTGAATGACAAAGAAATGAACGGTCATTGATTATTTGTTGTATTGAATTTCAATTTAAGAGAAGAAACTGAGATGAATTTAAATTTAATGAATTTTATACTTTTACAAATCATGTTTTTATGATTGATCAATAAAATGAAAAAACAATGAAATGTTTTATTGTTCATTGAAACACACGTTTATTTGTTATTTACTTTTGATATCAGATTTTGATTATTTTCAAAAGCAATAAAGTTCAGTCTAAAGTTCATATTTGTGGCATGCAGAGTTCTGGTTGGAATTTTTTAAGTAAGAAAGTATATGTATAACCTCGCTAGCTTCAACTGTGAATGAAAGATTATATCGTAAAGAAAATGAGAGTTTATTGACATTTTAAAACGTCAATTGATAATGGCACTTGGGAGGCAGTGTCGGTATTTTGTACAAACTAGTTTCAAAGTCACTTTCTCCAATCCCTTAAGTTGTAATCGCGCTTTTTCATTGAGCGCTGTCAAAATGCTCAAACCGAAGGTTTTAATCACTCGACCGGATATCCCAGAAATTGCATTCTCACTTTTAAAAGAAAAGTAAGTTTCAATTTTTACTTCAGCATTCGAATTCAAATCATTTTGCAAGAATTTGCATTAAATTATACTTAGTTATTGTTTCCTAACCTCCATTCGAATTTTTTCATATATATTTGTTCTGCAAAAACATTCTTGTTATTACAATTGAAAAATTCAAAATTGTTGGTAAAATATAAAGAACTAAATTTGTTAATTTAAATTAACATTTTTCGAATTACACTTCATACAAAAAGTTGTTTTCATTATACTTAGATAATGTATAACTTTTTAGATGCGATCTTATAGTATGGGACAAACCAGAACCAATGCCAAAACAGGAAATGCTCCTAAGAGTCAAAGGAGTAGAAGGCATATACTGTATACTTTCAGACAAAATCGACGAAGAAATTTTGGAAGCTGCAGGTCCTCAGCTGAAAGTCATTTCCACAATGTCTGTTGGAGTGAATCATCTTGATTTAAAAGCTATCAAAGCCAGGAACATCAAAGTCGGTTATACACCAGGTGTTTTGACAGAAGCTGTCACAGAGTTGACAATTGGGCTCCTTCTAGCCACTTCCAGACGAATTTTTGAAGCTCATAATGCTATGATGAGGTACATAAACATGCCAACATTTCAATTCAATTTTGAATACAATTTATTCATTTGTAAACAAATATTTTTCAGAGGCGAATGGAAGGGTTGGGAACCCACCTGGATGTGCGGTCCAAGGTTACACGGATCAACTGTAGGAATCGTAGGATTAGGACGAATCGGAATAAGGATAGCAGAATGTGTAAAAGCATTCAAAGTTGATCGAATCCTCTACACTTGCCGGACAGAGAAACCACAAGCCGAGGCGTTTGGAGGTAAAAAAGTGTCGTTTGACGAGTTGCTGGAAGAAAGTGACTTCGTCATTGTCATTGTTGCTCTAACTCCGGAAACCAAAGAGATGTTTGACAAAAAAGCTTTCGAAAAGATGAAGAGGAGTGCGATTTTTATTAACGTCAGTCGAGGCGAGGTTGTCCATCAGCCTTCTCTGATCGAGGCTTTGAAAAACGGAACCATCCGAGCTGCTGGACTTGACGTTATGACTCCTGAACCGTTACCTTTAGATAGTGAACTACTGAAACTCGATAATTGCGGTACGGTTGAAATAATTAACATGTTTTTTATTTGACTTTGAATCAAGTACATTCGAACGTTTTTGGAAGTAAAAATATTTTCGTTTCAGTTGTTTTGCCGCATATTGGAAGTGCAGCTACCGAAACCAGAGAAGATATGGCCAAGTTGACAGCGGAAAATCTTCTCGCAGTTTTATGCGGGTCTCCTTATTTCCTTAACAGTTACTAAAGTGTAATTAAACTGAAAACTTTTATACTTGAATGTATGGACAGAGTGTCAAACTACATCTGGGTTTTGTAATAAACTAAACACCTTGTTAGAATTGAATGATTTTAATGACTAGTAAGTGCCACGATTGTCGTTTGAGGATTGCACTAATACACAGTGAGATCTTAAGAAAATACGCCAATAATTGATTGCCTGATAAAATTGTTCTTCCACTTTTTTATTCTCCAGTCATCATCTCCATGAATTCTGTAAACAAAAACCATTTTGTTTAGTTTAAACAAATTCAAAGAAACCAATTTCCAATATCAAAAAATGATTAAATTCAAAGGTTTGTTAATTACCATCGAAATCTACTGTCCCAGATCCATCAGTATCAATTTCCGCAATGATTCCGTCAAGATCAGCACTTGTGAGTTTGTCATCAAGCGCCGCGAGAATTTCTTTCAGAGTTGCCGTCGTGATGTAACCGTTTCCCTCTCGGTCGTACATCCTGAAAGCTTCTTTGAGTTCTTCCTGCATCGCCTCAGCGTCTTCTTCCTCTAAAAATCTGCCAGCTATCCTGCAGAAGGCGTCGAAGTTGACCTTCCCCGAACCATCTGGATCGTTTTCCTTGATCATCGAGTTGAGTTCACCGTCGTCAAAAAGTTGGCCCATCGTGTTCAGAATGGTGGAAATTTTGAGGGTGTCGATGAACCCACTTTTCGTCGTGTCAAACATCTGGAAAGCTTGACGCATCACTGCGATTTTTTGCTCGTCTTCCGCCTGCGAAAACACGTTGATTTTCGTTGGTACAGAAAGTTTATAGGAAAAGTTGATTGTTGAAATTGTTAAAATTTGTTAAAATTTAACGATTCGAAGATGAGGCATTGGTTTCTTGAAATTATGAAACGAGGTGTAATTAAGTAATAAAAGTTATTTTTTAACCTGTTGCATAACATTTAAGATTGTATTTTTAAAAATAAACAGTCAGCCTCGAATGGCACGCACCGATGTATGAAATTAAGCGGGGTACATTAATTAAAGCGTTGAGCATAATTCAAATTTAGCTATTGTCACTTTTCGGAAATTCATGCTAAAATAATATCATTATGAAAGAGACGCGCTACGGATATAAACACTCATAATTACGTGTCGAGATTAATTTTGGATACAGTCGAATTTTTCTCAAATGATTCAGATCGTAAAAATGAACTGTTTCTTTTATAATCCCACATTTTTTCAAACATTTTTTCAAACTACAAAAAAGAACAAAATAAAAAACTAAAAACGTGTAACTATAATAAAAAAATATAATAAAAAACGATACAGAAAATACTAATTTAAGAAAAGTACAAACGTTGAATGAATTTTACTTTTACTTGCAAAAATGTCTGCATAATCAGTGCAAAATCTTTTCATTGCAAGTCATACTCTTTTGTATTTCACTCTGACAAGGCAAACGAAAAAGAATACATTAACTTTTGCAACTGGAATGTAGAAAATATTCCGAATACATTTGAACGCGAAAAAAACTCAGCAATTCCCAACAGTTTCGGATCGGTCAATTTCTAATCTTGAATTCCATTTTTCATTTACATTCCATCTTCCTCAGTATTCTTGATTAAACGATAGTAAAATCACTCGAACGAAAAAAAAGCCCGAACAAAAGTGAAAAATGTTTTATTAATCACTGTTCACTTGGAAATGAAAAGGTTTCAATTATTCACTGTCGCACAATGACAAATTAATTGCACTCGTTCACAAAAAGAAGAGACGGGAAAAATAAAACGGATGGAACTGTCGTTGGTTCTTACCATGGCGATTTGTATGACTGGCAGTAGACACCTGAAGATCTGCGAGTCAACCGCGTCTTGTATAAAGATGCTCTCGCGCAAGAAGTTAAGCAGCTAGAAAAGTCGCGTATCGCGCGAAAATAGAGCACTGAGCAACGAGAAATGAAATATGTTATAAACGAGAGGAGCAGCTTCCACGAAGGTGGAGAAGGCGACGGCAAAGTTCTTGTCACTGCTGCAATCCGTTACAACGTGACAAATGCGCCGTGGAAGATCAAAATATAGATTTGCAAGTCCTTGTCAACAGGAATTCTCTGCTGTAAATTGTTAGCACGTGCTCGCCCTCTTCTTTATTGTAATTTTTGAATTACAATTTTTTTATTTTTTTTCACATTCATTCTTTCAAGTTGATACTTTTATCTGAGGACAGTGTTTCATTTGTACAATGTTTACATTGTTTTTAATGGAAAAAATGTTTGCGTTTGATTGTTTCATCTATTTTTATAGCCTGACAAAATATTCATTGTGAAAGATTTAGAAACCAGCTGAAATTTCATACGATTCGACAAACGATGAAACAAAGCTCGTGACTTGATAATAGACATGTTTTGAATGCAAAAACGTCCGAAGAAAGTCAAGAAGATTCAATGCGACAGCCGACACAATCATTATGTGAAATATGCGTTCTCTTACAGTTCTGACTGATGTTCTATTTTTCTTTCCACCGGTGTTCGAGTTATGAATAGGAATTGCGTAGAAACAAAAACCTGAAATGAACTTTTATGTAAGAGAACGTCTTTCTAATCTTTTCTTTTATGAATGTTTTATAAATGCGAAAATAAGAAAGGAGGGAAATTCATTTTGCAAAACACAACAAAAACATTAAAACGTTGTTTATTTCTAAAAATTAGTCTTAACAACATTGTAAAGTACGATTTCATTTGGTATGTTTCAAATTCATAACAAAATGAATCTAAATTGTCGACTACATTAAAAATTATTGGCCATAAAATTGTGACGGGTAGTTATTACAGTTGGAACGAGCAGCCAAATGAGACGTCGCTATTTTAAAGGGGCGGACGTGGCTACGAAACTGGACAGCAATCGTCGACAATAAATATATCAATGCGAAAAATTCGAGGAACGCGGGCTTATTTTAAATCGAAATATCAAAAAATTGGTTGAACGCCGACTCCGACGCGGGAGTGCTATTCGAAACGCGATAAATCAAAGAGAAGTTGAGCGTGATCTTGCGAGCGATTTGTCTCGCGGGCGTGGACAATATTTCATGGTACCCGAAATAAATTTGATTTGCCTTAAGTGATTTGAAATGCGAATTTATGTTCCTTCGCGGTCAGTTTCAAGCTGCAGGGTGGGTATTCTGACCACGCGACAACTCATCCAACATTGCAAACAAAAAAAGCCAATGAAATTCTTGAAGATTTCAAAACAAAATTTAACTGCTTCTATTTGTTATCTTCTGTTTTTCTATTTCATTATGTTAATTTCGTGAATTTCATTGTTTTCTTAACGTTGTTTGCTTACATCAATTAACTTCTACATCGTTTTATTTTAGTGTTCAGTGTTCATTTGTTCATGTCAGTTGTTTGTTGACTGTGTTTATCTCCTCTGTTTTCTTTAAATCTTAATCTTCATTGTTTGTTTACATTGTTTATCATCATTATTATCATAGTTATGTTGAAATTGTTTGTTCAAACAAAGCACACCATAAAAAATGTGAAATGAAGGCTGTGTCAATGTTTGCGAGTGCCAAAAAATTTGACAAGCGATCGTGCCAAGAGGCCGCGTTAAGACACGACTCGTTAGCTAGAAACGCTTTTCCGTTTCAATAACTTCATCACTTTGGCATTTTACCTTACAGTGGTTTTCGCTGAATGGATGGCCGCGTCGTAATCCTGTCATCTTAAACTGCGCCATTTCGCAGACAATGATGTCTTTCATACGAGTCCGAATAGACCCGCGTCGTCATTCTCATCAACTTTTCGCACAACCAAAATCGTGTCTCTGCATCTCTGATACTTGCTGTCCATTCATCTTCTCACCGAAAAACTATATAGAACTTTATTTGTGCCGAATATTATTCGCGCCGATGATCGCAATATCCGACAGGTCACTTTTGCAAAATTAAGTTGGCTCATTAGTTATCTTTAATTAGCCAAAAGTTAGGCAAATTCATTTCAACATTTGCAATCCAGATTTTTGCAGGGAAAATTATTGTTTTCAATTTTTTATAACACTAATTGGTGCGCCGTTTATCAATTTTATATCGACGATTGACGGTCAATTTATTTACAATGATTTTTTGGGTGCTGAAACGGTGAAGTAGGGACCGACATTTTGAATTTATTTCATCAATGAAATTTCAGGCTGAAAAAGCGAAAGTACTCTGCGAAAATGAAGTTGCAAATAAATTAAGGTTAACGCCGTGGGACAATCGATAATTCAAAGGTCAAATTCCCTGAGATGGACTTTGCGTTGATCGTCTTTTCCCTCATTTATAACTGTATCTTTCCCAACTTAAATAGTTATAGTTTTCATATAAAAAAAAAACAAACAATAAAACAAATTACAAACTATTTACAGGTGAAATAATGCAAAATTAATGAATTGATTTGAAAACAGTATCAATTCAAACAACCCTAAACAAGCGAAGCCCTGCTAATCTTTCATGTCTGATTGATTTTTCGATTCCCTTCAGTCATAATCGATTTACATTCTCCATTGGCAATGTAATTTACCAAAAAACAATTGAAACCAACTTCGTGTTCACATTTTGATTAAACTTCATAGAAATTTTTTAATATTTCTTAAACATGGGAAGGAAATAAATTTGCGTTTGTTCTTATTGTGAAAAACACGAGATTTGTCATGTACTGCAATCAGTTAAGTTTCAAAACGGCTCAACTTTATAAATACCTTTCATTCAGCAAAATTTTGTTTGCATGTTGGAAATAAAATTCACGACGATGATTAATTCGTCTGCGCCAGGTCAGCTGACGCTTGTAAACAATTTAGCTGTCACATTTTCAATGCAGAAAATTGTCCAGCGAGATGTAATAATTACGGTTTGTTAATTCCCAATGAAGCTTTTGCTGTAACAAATGCCTACACCTGCTGACATTTTGTAGATGACGACCAAGTGCATGACAAAATTAAAGACATTTATTTCTCGTTAGTGATGCAACAAACCGGCGCGCGATTTTGGAAAATTGGGTTTTGTGACGAGCATCCGCAGGAAATTGAGAATAGTTAAAAGATTATAATGATTCATGAATAGATTTAATTGGCCGCCACAAAAAGGAGCGCATATTTATGACTCTACTTTTAATGGATTATCGCTTCCTTTATTTTTCATTTTAGTGGCGGAACTTGTGCTGGTTTGTTTAATCATGATGGACCTAAAAAAGTCAAATTCATAAATGTATTCAAAAATAAGTTCCTCCAAAGCTATCTTCAAAACGAAAATAGCGGAATTTGCAAATAAAGGCTGTATTTTCGAATATAAACACTGCAATGTTTACCTTTCTTTATTTACCCGTTGACAAATTATCCTAGCAAACAATCATTTTTTGTATTCTAATTTTTCATAACGGCTATCTATTTCTGGAAAATCGCTTAGTCGGCGCGGCAATGGAAATGTTTGTCAATTTATTTATAGTTTCTTTGACCTGTGCTGATTCAAACAAAACTTTCGGAATCATCTTATATGATGTCCGTTAGGCTCTATCTTCCACGACGTGAAAAGCATGAGCACTGAACAAGTTGCGAAAACAAAACAATGAAAATAAAAACGATACATATTTTATTCAAAACACTAAACAAACAAACCATCATCACCTTGACATTTTTTATTGATTTTTTTATGTTTTTCTCTACCGTTGCAAATTTTGAGTTTGTCTTTTTGAAATGCACTGTAAACTATTATGGTTTTCACATCCATCTGTTTCTAATTTCAACAAGAAATGTTTGTCAAACAAATTTGTTTTGTTTTTGGACTGATTTTCATTCATAAAAAACCAAAAACATGAAAAACAGATGAAATATAATTGTAAACAAACTTTCAAGATAAAAATCTTTGCTTCGTCTGTAAAATACGAATCAAAGTCAAAAGCAACAAACCGAAAAAAACAAAAAACAAGTGACTGAAATTGTAAACAAACTTTTGCAAAGAAAACATTCGCTGCTTGGTCGGTAAAGTAGAAATCAAAGAAGTAGCAAAGAAAAGAGAGAGAATGATATTAAAGAGAGAGGTGAAGCGCCTTCTGGTGGATGAAGCAGTAAGCTAAAAAGTGTGATGATACAGGAGACTGCAAGAACACGAAGGCTGTTTGTCTGGTGTCTGGTCAGCCATAAGCGCGAATCGTGGGAACCCGCGCAGAGCATCCGCGAATTGCAACGGCTCTGGTGCGAGCGCTCACGGGATACACGAGGTTGGTGTTGCGTCGGTAGTGCAAGCTCGTTACAACACGATGCGCTGTTCCCGGGTGAGGTCGCGCGGCTAGAGCGCCTCGCGGGATATGGAGCGGCGGTGCGTCGGCGACGGCGGTGAATCGCGACGAGGACGTGTGGCCAACGAGTGATTCGAGCGGACAAGCCATCGTGACCGTTTTGTTTGACATTACGCGATTGTGCAGAAATGCCGAAATGCGACGTAAAAACGAGGTACCTGCCAGCAACGTTCGCGTGGACCCTCCTGCTCACCGCCACGGCCCTCTTTTTTTATTTCCCGTAAGTTCGACAAAAACGCCAAAAATCTACACTTTTTTATCTCTCTGTCTATCTTTTTTTCTCTCTCTATCAATCTTTCTACTTAACTGTTGATCTTATTCTTGTTGATTCATCACAGGTTTGTTTTGTTTTTTTTTGTTAGGTTTTTGTGTTGTTGATTTTCAATTATTTGAGGGTTTTCTTTTTGGAGTTTGGTGCTGTCTGATGTTGATGTTTTGGAGTTGAATTAGTGGACGCAGAGTCAAGATTGAGTTAAACAAAATCAATGTCCACGCTTTAATTGGGTATAGGGGTCATGGTAGTCGCTGCCATATGTTTATTTGTCATTCCCCAGTTGAATCTACGAGGATCACAGACGATGATCATCTCGAATCTGCGCGGAGTAGTTTTGGTTAATCGAGTTATAAGTGTTATTGTCAGTGTTAATAATTGAATAAGTTGTACTTGAACGTGAAGTGGGTTTGTTGTTTTGTTTACGTAATTTAGTTGTAGTTTAAATTGTAAATACTTCTTTTTGTTTATTTGTTTTTCGCTTTTCTGTTTCATTCTAATTTAAGTCATCCTAGGACATTCATTCTCATTTGCATCGACACTTTTTTCAAGGATGCGGAAACAATTTAGTCCGAATCTGTGCAAACTTTGCTATTTCAATTTTGTTCACGACCACTCTCGCCATTTATTTAATGACATCACTGGACTTTATTACCATTTCGAAATTCTTGCCATTTCATTTCCTTTTTTATACATTTTTTACCACAATTTGTACATTTTGCTGTTCTCAATTTTTTCTCTTCTTTTTTCTTTACTGTAATTCGTTTTTAATATATACCTAATAGCAATAAATTTTATCGCAAATTTTGATAACAATCGCCTACTTTTGAATCAACATTTTTTGTCTGATTTCTTACGAAATCGAATTTAGAAACTTTCGCAGCTAAAATGTAGGTTCTGTGTTGTTTTGATCGGTGTCCACCTTTGAATTATTCGTCATTGCTTTGTTTTGGAAGATAAGATTTCTGCGATAAGAAGTGGCGTGATTTCCCTTATTCTGTAATATTGTTTTTTTTTCTTTTCAGATGCCGGTATTATGTGTTCCAATATCCCTGGGTTCCTGCGCTGCAAGGCGTCATCACATTCTTCGTGCTGGCAAACTTCACGCTGGCCACTTTCATGGACCCGGGTGTTATTCCAATGGGTAAGTTAAAACCTCAAAAAACGAGCAACAAACAAACAACTGCAATAAAAGTTTTCGTTCCCTCTCTTTATCAGCATTCCAACCTTTGCACTCGAATGAAAAAGGAAAATTTTTTCCTGAACTTATTCTTGTTTGAAAAAACAATACCAGATCAAATGTCAGAATTACAATAAATGATCACGCAACAATTATATAAACTGTTCATTATTCATTTTATTTGTCCGAGTTGAATTGAACAAATATCACAATGTTTTCATTCGAGAAACCCCTGGTGCATGTGATATTCCTTGCATGCAAACATTTTTTTTGTTTCCATTCTAACGTTAATCTCAAGTGATTGCTTCCGAATACACATTCAAACTGACACTCAAAATACCTTGGCTAGTTTGAATGAAAAAAAATTGTTTCTTTTTGCCTTACTTTTCATTCATTTTCACTCAGCAAAAACAAATGCATTTGTTTCTTATCGTTGAATAAATTTGTTCTTTAATATTATGAAATAAAAAATGTTACAATTATGAAAGCGATCCACTACTGTTATCTTCCTTTCATTAAATTTTCATTCTTTCAAATTGTAAATGGAACGCGTACTTATTTTTTAAACAAAATTAAAGATCTGATTGTACGGAATTAACTTTGATAATTTATTATCAATTGGTCTGTATTTCATTCAGTCAAATGATTAATTATGAGAATTTACTTTTATGAGAAACTTAATGAGTCTTGAAAAATTGTATTAATTTTTTGTATCTTTGTCTCAAACAGCATCACCGGACGAAGATCGGGATGATGACTTCAGGGCACCATTATATAAAAGCGTGGAAATTAATGGTATCACCGTTCGTATGAAATGGTGCGTTACTTGTAAATTTTACAGACCACCACGGTGTTCACATTGCAGTGTTTGCAACCATTGTATCGAGGTAACTATTCCAATACCAATCAAAATTTTGAACTGGAAAATAAGTAAAATTAAAATTGCGAAAATCATGATTGTTCATTGACTAATTTCTGTTACTTTTCCTTACAGACATTCGATCACCATTGCCCATGGGTAAACAACTGTATCGGCAGAAGAAACTACCGATTTTTTTTCTTTTTCCTCCTATCACTTAGCTTCCATATGATGAGTATATTCGGACTGTGTCTATACTTCGTTCTGGAGCACAAATCACAACTGGGCGAAGCGCAAACTATTGTCGCGTATCCTTTTTCTTAACGAGCTAAATTCGAAACTAATTTATATTTTCTATTATGTTTGAATGGTGCTTTTAGAGCATGATTAAATGGTTATATTTGTCCTTAACAATTGAAAATTAGTATAATCCTGATGGGCGTGGTGGCGCTCCTATTCATTCCAATCATCGGACTGACGATATTCCACATATTTTTGGTGTCGCGGGGTCGAACGACCAACGAACAGGTCACTGGCAAATTCAACGGTGGCTACAATCCATTTTCGCGCGGTTGTTTGCACAACTGTTGTTACACACAATTTGGTCCGCAATATCCAAGGTGCTAAAAGTTAATTGTCGAAATCAACAACAAATTGAACGAGTTTTTAAAATGTTATGTTTCAATTTACAGTTTGATCAAACCGGAAAAGTATTCTGGAAAGAGACGAGGCGCCTGCACCTCCGAGATATCCACCATTGACAGCGAGAACCAGGTAAAAACCTACATGGATAGCAGCAATGGTGTTAGAAATGCCAGTTCAAATGCTTACAATAAGGTAAGAGCTAGCGCAAGTTCACCACAATGTTTTTTTTCAAAACAATTGTTTTTTTTGTTTCTCTTCAACTTATCTTTCTCCCCACACCGAGACAAAGTAAGACTCAGAACCAAAAATTCTTGCCTCTTATGCTTCGCACTAGGTTCGCTGCTGACGCTTAATGAGCTTTGTCGAACAAAAGTCGCGGGAAAGTATGATAACATTTTTTCTATTTTTACTGGGACGGAAAAACAATCAAATCAATACCTGGTTTTACCAAAAAGTTATAAATAATGAAAACATTCGAGTTAATTGAATTGAAAATTGCAAATTTGATTTGAAAGTAATGATTAATTTTGATAGACAGTTATTTATCCATTGGATCAAACGTTTGAAACGCCCTTTTAGTTGTTCGCAAAATCAATAACTTTTTTATTTGTTCGTGAAAAAAATTGCACGCGTCTATTTGCTCCTGTCACAAAAGGCGTTTTTTTTTCTCTGAGTAATCACCTAAGCGATGGAAAATGACGCGTTATGTAATTTTTATTACACACGCCGACTCGAAGAAAATGAAACTCCAATGCCATTCATTAGCTACAAGAGCAGCGTTAATTATAACAAAATCGATATTAGTGCGTTTATTTCGGTGGAAACCTTGGATGTGAATTTATCTGATTTATGCTGATGCATGTTTGCAAGAGACTTTTTTTTCATCCAGAATTAACGCGTTAATTGTATTGATTACTTTTGAGCGAAGAAATCAATGTTCTCGCAACTTTTGTTCGACAAAATTAGATTGATCACCAGTTTATTTCTTCCAACTGAAAATTCCCATTCGAACTGTCTAGAGTTCCACCTTGACCATCGCCTCAAGCAGTTCCTCAGTAGACGAAACGTGTTTTTGACCCCTCCTATCCTGTTCCTGTCCTTTTTTCTTAACAAATCTTGTTTGGTAATTTTTTGATAATTGTGTTTTGTAAATTTTTTTTTATTTGAAAAAATTGAAAAATTATATTGCGTTTTTGTTTGTTTCAGTTATCTCCAGGACGAGATGGGTCTGATACAGACATGGAACCAACAGCGTCTCAATCAGCTGACTGCGAACCAACGCCGCCGCTGCAGAGACACGGCTCGAAGAACAATTTCTTTTTGCCACCTGTGGAGAATAATGATTCTCCCAGGCATCCGCAGATTGCACATCACCGCCACCCTATTCTTTATCCTAGAGATAGTCCTCATCCTAGGCCAAGGTATGCATTTGAGAAATTGAAAAAAAATTAATTAAATAATAAATAAAAAAGAAAAGGGATAGATTTTTATAAATTTTTGGTTGTCTTTAGGGGGATGAATGGGTCACGAAGTCACACGCCAGATCCTCTTTCGCCAGACACGAGTGGATCGCCGGCGATCGGCTCGCAACGAAGCACAGGTCAGGGTGGTGCAAGTCCGACGATGCAGCAACGCATCAAGGCCATTGGGGTGCCAACCCCTCTGACAATTTCCAGTCCAATTCGCAGGTACGAAGAATCGTCGTGCCCTTGAAAAAAGTCTTACAACCTATCTCGAACAACTAATCTTGTCCGTCAGACGAAGAGCAGTGCGCACCTCTCTTACTCTTTTCCAAGGGCGGATCTAGAATGTTTTAAGAGAGCATTTAGATTTCCACCCTTTACCCCTGGCATGGAGGACTGTGGCTGCCACGGTCCTCTGCCTAGATCCGCTCTTGTTCTCTTTCTAAAGTCTATATATGGTATATAGATAAGTTTGTGTCCCACTGCAGGGGGTGGTAACTGCAAGGAGCTGCTCTCTACCGTCATGTTGCGACCTACTGCAGGTAAACACGAACTTCATCCTACAGGACGTTCCATAGTTTATGATATTACGCTTTATTTGCATATGTTCGTATGGTATACACATCTGAATTGATGTCAGTGTAATCTATCGAATGATCTCCATGAATTTGTAATGGACAGATACAAAATTGAGTCATTTTTATATTACTTTTTTTGTTTATGCAAATTCATAGGAGACGTCTGTCAGTATTCATGGCTAATTTTTGAGAACCAGATTAAAATGTGTATATTATACTCACTTTTTTGAACCATGTAATGCGTGTTACTCATTCACGTTACTACGTATTTTATCTTGGGCTCGCTATATTTTTATTGCATTTCACGTTTGGATAGATGCTACATTTAATAGACAGGAATGACGCGCTGTTTATCATCACATCACACGGGTACATGTTATTTTACATCTACCTTGTGATGAATACAGGATGTTCCTCAACTGTTTCATCTTTTCAAAGTCATGATTTGACAAATTTCGCAAATTTTCGCCAAATTTGATCTGTCAGTTTTACCTACTTTCCTATGAGTTTAGGAACAATCTGTAAGCTAATAATTCTTCTCTTGTATGTTCAGCCAGAGTTTTGTATGAACAAGCAACGCTCAGCACTTGCATACTTGCATTGGTTCTTTTGGCGTTGACGATGACCGAAGGAAGCTCTCATGTTGTTCGAAGTTGTTACAATCATAGTTTGTTTTTGTCATACACCTCATATAGACACGGACCCGTTTTTGTTCGAAATTTCAATGTTGTTTTCTTGTTTGATGAATTTTTGCAATCATTCTCAACGAAACTTGTCCCAAAAACAAAATTCATCATCCACAGCGAACACTAGTGCCACCTGTCCCGTCCCAGCTTTCTCCCCGAAATTCGAAGCTCCCGCTAGCGCGCACGTCGCGTCGTGACTGTAACCGCGCATTGTTTCACGCGCAAAGTTCATTGTCATCAGCAATCATTAACTAACCATCTGCTCTTTGTTACAGGTCAAACCCGGGCACGCCAACGCAGGTCCGTCGACCGGACTTCATAGGGGTAGGTGAGGCGCCGCATAATTACTACGACGCAACGAATAATGGCACCAATTCGAACAACATGGCCGCTAGTTACAGTCCCCAACGACGTTTTCTCTCAGAGAGTGAGTTAGTGCGAACTAACAATACCGTGGACAACATTCGGGAACTAGCGGGCTCGCCTCAGCGCGGTATGTATATGTGGAAAGACAATTCGCCAGGGAGTTATCCAGCGAACGCGCTGCCACCTATCCCAACTCAGAACCGAGTGCGGCCTCAGGGCTACGATTATTACCGGTCGAACCCGACGAGTCCGACGCAGCAGCCCTACGCGACTTATACTCCGCATGTTCCCTACAATCCTGCGTTGAAAGGCGGCGTCCAGGTGTTCCCGCCGCACATCTCGCCTCAGATGAAACGAAAAGCGACGATGGCGACACCTACGACGCCGACCGCGTCGGACATTCGGCGACGGCCGATGTCGTTTGTGCGCGCCCTCGAGATGACTGACTCGATCGATATGGTGGCGCCTCCTGCCCAGAACGAGCCACGCTCCGGCCAACGACCGACCACCCCTACACCTGATCGTGCCAGTGTCTACGACATGAACTACGAGATCTCTGTATAGCGCAGCCTTACGGTCTCCCCGCCGAGCTGCCGCTGGTCGGAGAGAGCCGCAAACTTGCATGTCACCCCGCGCACTCAAACACCCCCTTGCGTCGTTGACGTCTAGGGCGACCCCTAGACATTATTACTAAGTCACGAGGATCAAGCTCTTTTTGTTGATTATTTATCATTTTGTATATAAAACGTTTTATAACTTCGGCGATTGAACCGAGAACGATTTGCCCTCCCCACTTTTTTGATATAAACCAAGTTAGGTTTCTGTAGCTGGCGCTACGGGCGTCTGTCGTTTTGTGCGTTTTTAGTTCAGTTGATTGTATGTTTAAGGATGCAAGGTGTTGTGTCGATGGGATTTTTTGGGGCGATGATGCCGTCCCCTTGGCCTTTTTTATTCTTGGTTTACCGGAAAACATACACGAATAATTGTTTAGTTAATTTGCCCTTAGATGATTGTTTTCGTCGGAATTTGTTTTGCGAATTATGGGATTATGGGAAAAATAAGAATTTAAAAAAGAAAATTCGTGTTTTTATGAAAAAAAACGTCATTCGCGTAATGTCTAAAATATACTTTTTATTGTTTCATTAACAATGCATGATTTATAAACGAAAGATGACTCCGATCTTGTCTTGATGATTTAGCAGTAAGTAATTGTTTCCAGCTATTTTAAGCGCTTCAATCTTAAAGTCTGTTATAATCTTCGGACTTGTTACCATTTGTTTTCCGTCCCAAGTCATTGCGAATTTGTAGACCTGTGCAATTCGTTGTACGATTGTCATGTATCCATCAAAGTTCTTAAAACTTGAAGACTGATTACAAGTAAACTTCTAATCAAATTAAATTTGAGTGCCCCGCACTTTAGTCACATAATAATCAATTCAAAGATTGTCTTTTAGTTTCATTCCTTTTTCGAAGAACCTAAAATCTTTTATTGAGAATAAACTTTATAATTTTAAATCTTCAGTTCGCTTATTGCACAGGTCAGAAAAATCCTTGGACAACTACGAATTTTACGTGTATAATAATTACAGCATATGACTCAGGTTGTAATGTTTGACGTATGTTCACTTTTGGGTCTGATCAAAGAAGCATATCGAATTAGATTTTCATTACTTTACAAATGTTGGGTCTCATAAATCATTCCCGAACTTTATACATGCTGCACGTCGATTTTTACATTTCTGTCTACTGGAACAAGTTATATCTACAAAATCCCGCTTCTCACAATGCGTGCCAAATGAATGTCTCTGGTTTTTTAACAATCTGTTAATTATTATCATTTATAAATGTGTAAATACCGTTATCTCGTCGAGAGCCATTGGTTATTCTGCATTATTGTGTTGGATTTCAGAGTCCGCCATCAAAGTCAGTGCTATTATTCGATTATGCAATTCTATGACACATATCATACTAATGAAACTAAGCATTATTAGAAAAATCTTTGACATTAAAATAATCTATATTATTATTTACAATCATTTTAATTCAATTACATATACGTATTTGTTGTCTTAAAAAGTTACATACTTATAGTTAGATATACAAAAGTTACATTGATATAGTTAAAAGTAACATATAGTTTTCTATCTAAAAAAGAAACATATAAATTTTCATTTTCTGAAATAAGGGACCACCCATGAATTCACACCAGATATTCACATAGCTATCGAAAAGTGTGACATCATTTATAGATAATCCGTAAGACGGATTGGTCATGTCAATAAAATGATATCTCAACCCTATTCTTCTAAAAACCATCATTCGTGCAAGCAGATTCTGCTTGCTCGCCAATCAGATTTTGCTTTTTTACAAGTTAGTCAATTCGACTTGCCCTAAGAAAGCAATAAGTCTTGTTTTTTTTGTCAGTTTAAGAAAGTTTACTAAAAGTTCGAAATAATCATCGTTCGTCTCCAATGTTTCCTCTGCGTGTTTGAATGACAATTTTGATGTCGACTAATTTTACGAACTTTTTTGCGCATTTGCTTTTATGTCTCCTGGAAACATAACGATAATTACAAACGAAGCACATAAAACTTATAAGATTCGTACTTTTTGAATAATGTCAAAGATTCAGTCGGCGTCTACGATCATGTTGTCTGAACGATTGAATGTTATACATCAGTCATAAGTATGATATGAATGCATAGAATTTACTTTACAGTTATCTACTCTTTTACGCAATCAAAAATTAATTGAAGTTAAGATTCCAGTAAAGATTATTATTCATTTTTTAGAATATATATTTGTCACAGAGCTGGAAATACTTTCTTGTGATTCTGAAAAATATATGCATAATCTTTTGATTTAGCATCATTTCCTTTTAATTTTCAGTTTCATACATTACAGTTCTGTGGCAATTCGGAAGAATCAGCTGGTGCCTTTTAGACTTTGCTAAGGTTTTAAGGAAACCATTCCTACATTGGAAAAAAACAATGTAGGTTTTTTTCAATGTAATCACATCGAGATCATTTTTTGGGATCTTTTTATGTAAAAACTATTTAAAAGTTGAAATTTTTTTTAAAAGCCACGAAAGTACAATCTTGCCGTAGCAATGACTTCGAACCACTTAACTGGTTCTTCCGATTTGGCACAGAGGGATTTCAAATTCTATTGTATTCTCAAATTTAATCTTTCTGATGCGTAAAATAACTGCGATCGCTAGTTTCTACGATAAATTTTCTTTCTCTTCTGGAGAATGTACTATGAGCATAAATGGATTATTATCGAAGACATCGATTGTACGTTGATTTTTATACTAAAAGATGCTAGTTTATACATTGTAAAATTTAATTTAAATTAACTATCATCACAACTGTGTAATTCGTTTTAGAATTGTGCACCAAATGTTATAAACACATCCCACACGTACACTTAGCATGATTTAGAATAACTAAAAGTGTTACTGCAAAGTTAATTAAATTCTAAAAATTTTGTACAGAAGATTGTCACTTCTAGTTTTCTGAAATAGCATTGACGGATACCTTTTTTAAGAATTGTACAAACTTATTCAGAAACGACCAACTTTTTTTTATTACTTGTTTTTGGACAAACCACTCTTTCTAAATCAAACTCTTTTGATTGTATATTTTAATCAACTTAACTCGACAGAAATTCTATAGATTGGTGGTTTAAAGATAGAAATTCGTCATCACTATAACTGTAAAATATATCATCATAACGATGCGTGGGGGAAAAATTCAAAGAATCAGTTCGCCAATTTCATAGATTGTCAAGTTCTAAACCGCATGTAAGTACACTGAAAACGACAAAGTAACTGCGATCTCAGCGAATGTCACTATTACGGGAGGTTGTATCTATTTGAATTTGATTGTACCCGCGATTTTTGTGAGAACAGACACTCTTTCTGAACGTTTGAAAATTAGAGCAAAGCGAGCTTTATATTTTGTGACGTTTGTATGCTGCTTGGCGTTCGTCATGAGTGTCGGTTAACACGACGTAAACGGAAGTTGATCTTTGATTTTTTGTACACCTGGACAATTTCTTTTTAACGTAGGTGGATTTTAACTTGCAAATATGGTAGAAGAGCAATGGAACCTCGAAGTGTGAATGTATAAATGACAGCGCCGATTTTTGAGTAAAGGAAATTGTAAATTAGAGAGCGAATACATTGTCACAATTGGTAGATGAAGCAATGGTAGAACTGTTACAAGAAAGTTTCGACTTGTTGTCCAAAGTAAATGAGCTTATTTCAACGATGGTTTTGATTTGTTTTAGTTTTTCTTTTATCCAAAGAGACCATTTAATGAACTCTGGACAATATAATAAGTTCAACATTAAAACGTCGTTACAATTCTAGACTCATACTTTTACAAGTAATTTCTGAAGGAAAAATTCACCGAGATCAATAGATTCCCAGCTGTATATCATGGTTCCCTTTTTTAATCATTATCACAAAAAGGCGAAACAAAATTCCATTGACAGGGAATCGTGCCAAAAGATAAAGAAGAATGAAAATAAAATTTTCGTTATTTTTTGAAAAAAACTGAACAAGAAAAGCCACGAAACATGAATCACCAGAAGACATTTATAAAAAATTTGTTGTATATACTAGGAATTATGACTGTGCCGTTCAACAATGTAAATATTTATATGAAATTAACACAATTTAAATGATCGTCAATCATTTACCTGTTACGTTCAATCATTGGACAAGTGTTACTATTCCGATGTGACGTTTCATTGTACAAAAATAATCTGTAATCGCAATGTCATCATCTTTTTTGTCAAATTTTATCGTCGTCAAAGTACTGAAAGTAAAACTCAAAAATTGTATGATTACAAGTTATTTTTGTTGGAACAAATTTGGTTTTTTTATAATAATAAGATTTTACATTACAAAATTACGCTTCTTTAGTAGCAATCGGGCAATTAAACACGACCTTTGTTTAAAATGACATGTAATGTGTTGTACGTTTCCGAGTGCAATGTTTGATTCATGTGATAAGTTGCGGTTTTGTTTTTTCATTGCGTATATTTGACAAAGATCAAAAATAAGGGAAAATGTGTACTAAACTGAACGCGCGTTTCAGGTTTTATAATTTATATTATATATGTTGTTTGTTTACTCTACCGTCATTTTTATGTACATAATAAATATTTATTGTATTAAATACTTTTAATTAATCTTTATTGTTCTCATTACATCAATAACAATTGATTCAAATCTTTGATTACAATTTTCTCACATCAAATGAAAATTTACAAAATATATTAAAATCATTTTTTCAGTCACTGAAACTTTTGTTAATTCATCTTTCTCGATCAAATTACTTTTGTATATTAAAATATATAAAAAGTTAAAACGAGTTAAGTGATAATAGTATATTACGCTACAAGGGAGGAGAACAAGCGTTTATTTCCAGGGAGAAGTGACCGCACGAGACTTATCCGAGGGTGCAGTCGAGTGCTGGTCACTTTTCCCGAGGTTAAACGCTTGTTTCTCCCGTGTCCCGTGTGGCGTATGTATTTTTTCATAACAAGTTCATCAAAGACGGATAACTTCTCAAATTTTTCGGGACGGAAACATTGTATTATTCCCAAGGTGCGGTTTTATTCCCTGTTATTATGGTTATTATCATGATAACAGGGAATGAACCGCGTCTTGGGAATAAAACAGTGTTTCTCTCCCGACAAATCAGGGAGAAGTTGGCCGTTTTTGATACACGTGTTATGAAAAAATATGTTAAAATCGTCAATAACGATTAGACAAATTTAAAAACTGAAGTTAAAATTGGAGTTAAGTTACTTAAAAAGTTACATATTTACACAAGTTTAATAACTTATTACTAATTTCAGCCAAACAAGCTTCTGGGTTCTATGCTGATTATGTTTTTCGACTGTCTCAACCTTTTCGGTGTATATTGTGGAGTTCCTGGAATCATGTCTTCGCTGTCGCTGACGTAGTTCAACGATTTCGCCCTTGACTGATGAGTGTTGATAGATCGAAAACTTCTCAAAGAAGCAACAGAGCTAGGAGAATAACCGCCCAGATTAGACAGAAAACTGTAACCGGTAAGCCGCTCAGTAAGAGTCAACTCGTTTTCCAAAATTGACCGTGCGATTTCATATGCTCCGTCCACTTCTGCTGTGTAATCGATGCCTCGATAAACCATCTGAAACCACAAAACGCAGTTTTTAACAAACTTTTTTAGAAAGTAAATCAGAAAATCAGGAAATAATACAGTTGAATAATAATTACCTTTTTGCACACACTGCTTTTCGGCGTGTTTTTGAAAGGTTTTAAGTTTCGAACAGTAATCCAAGATCTTTCAATCTTTCCTATGTTCGAAAAATAAATGACGTGGTATTTCACCTGAAAAAGTAAATTTGTGATTATAATTTGGCAAAAAGTTTGTAAAATGAAATATGTGAAATGTGGTGAAATTACAGGAGCTTGACTGGGCGGTTTCAACGAATAATAACTTAAAGTTTCAGGACTGTCGCAAACCATGGCTGGCCACCATGGAAATCTGGGCCATCGAGCCCAAACAAGACTTCCAGCAGTGTACAAATTCTCAATCAAATCTTCCTCAACTTCAGGTGGAATTTCTTCCTCAGGAGTTTCGCAAGTCGTACCTGAGAAATTGTTTAATTCTTTTCAAATGTCACGTTTCTTTGTTTTTCAATTTTTTTACATATTTGTATTCGAGTTGATCTAATTTCAAATTTAACTTAAGCAAAACGCATGTTCACCATTGCCTAAGTTGTGGCAAAACCAAAACTCTGGAACATCGACGGGATCGTGATAATCTTCACAGTAACGAAGCTTTTTGCACGTCAAATTGCAACATTCAATGTACAATCCATTGTCTCGATTGTTTTCAACCCAGTTCAAAGCTTTCTTCCAGTTTGAACTTTTGTATGGCTCAGCTGCTGGTGTTTGTGCTAAAATGTAAACAAAAGAAAACAAAGTTTGTGAGTTTGTGAGTTTGTGAATTTGATTATTAGGGTTAAATGTTAAATTGGATTTGAAAAAGACTCACGTTGAGGAACCGGTGCGTACTGAAAAAATTCTGAGTTTTCTGCGAAACCGCTGTCAGAATCGTATGACACGACAACCTGTGTTCGGGTGTCTGTTCGCTTTCTCTTCTTCTGATTGTTGTTCGACAATCTTGCGACTTTCAATTCTTCTGTTGTCTTGATTTTGACGTTTCTTGACCGCAAATTGTAATACTAAAAAACGATCAAAAAGTTTGGTAAGTTGAAAAATATGTAAACAATAACAAAGCTGCCATGTAATCAGAAACTAAAAAATGATGTTTTTAGGATCTTCAAGATTTTGCAAGGGAAAAAGTCATCGGAACTTCAATTTTACGTACTCTGGGCTCATCTAAAATGGAACAATTGACTTCTGTCATTTTTTTGGTAAAAAAAAGTCGATAAGAATGTTTGTTCAACAATGACAAGAGGGTTTGTTGTAACAAATTAGGTGGGAAATGCCAACCGCGAAATTTGCGCGCGAATTGTTACCAACCTTACAACATTTAAATTTGAAAGCAACCGGTTGGTTTGTTTATAAAGTTATCTTTGATTTGATTGATTTGCATAAAGAAATAAAAATTATTGAAATGTTATGAATTAATGATTACGTCGAACAAACATAAGCAGTCAACAAGGATAATGACATAATTTTATAAGTGAACATAATAATTTTGACGTGTTATTAAATTTTATCGCCAATGACTCTCTTTGTAACTTGGACTTTAGTCCTGAAAGCGCATCATGTTCAATTGTTGCGTCTTGTTATTTACAGTTTATTTTGTTTGACCTCTATTGACATTTTGTAAAATATATTTATGACTAGGCTTCTACATGAACTTCAAAGTCGATCTATTTTATTCATTTTTTTACTTTTGTGTATGAGCCAAATAGAACAAAAACAAGTATTAAAAATGATAATGACAAGTTAAAATTTAATTGTTTACTATTTTTATAACAATCATTAAGTTCAAATTAAAAATTCAATTTTTCATATGGTTTTCATTAGAAGTTTAAACTTAAGTTAGTATTGAGAACCAGAGAAATTCGGTTTTTGTTTATAAATCATGTGGTTAAAGTCTGAAAGTCCTGACGTCATAAAAAGAGCGTGGAAATGAAAATGAATAATTGCATCTAAGTGGAAGCTGCGTTTACACATTTTTTGTCTTCTTGCGATACGTCTGACGATCAAAGATACGAAGGTTTTTCTTCTCACGCAACGTGAACCACTAATTTATGCTAATATTGCGCTGAGAAAGTGAAGGTCGACGGCATCCACAGTGTCCAAGAATCATGGTACAAACTCCTTCCAGCTTTGTTTATAATGTTAGCATTTTATTTGTTTTAAAGAGACGAAAAAATCCATGCTCTGTCTTACGTAACTATCAAAACGAAAAAAAGTTTAAAAAGCACAACAATTAGTAAACATATTTATTTGGTTTAATGAGTTTTCAGAAAATTTCAATCGTTATCACAATTGCAGTAATAACCAATTAAAAAAAGACTTATTTTGGAAGTGTGGACGAAATGAGACTAAAACGACTTTGATTTTTCGAAGAATTTTTATTTTCTTAGATATAACAATAAAACTCTATAAACATTCTATTTCAGAAGTTGAATAATGACATGACCGTTTTGGAAAATTGTTGTTACAAAAAGATGATGAAACTCTTTCAAACTTATTCCAAATCAAAACATTGTTTGAATTCCTATACGTTTTGAACGAGAAGAAAAACAATTGAATTGTTCTTACATTATTTTCAAATTAATTAATCAACCGAATTCTAATCTAATCAAAAAATTTTAATTGTCATCGAAGAAAAAAATTGTTTGACAATTACATCATTTTCCATTATTGCGACTGTTTGAACCACAGTCAAAACTCTTCCTGGAGAAGGGATGGCCCGGTTGTCGACGTCTTGTTATCGATTTACTGATATCGTTTTCCAAGAAGATACCTAAAGACCTGACGTGATTGGCTGGCGGAGTTCCCCAGGCGGTGCTATTGGACGTCGCGTTGCATTAAGCTCACATACAAATAGACTTTTCATTCAGTTGTCGTTTGTGTCGCTAACAATACATTTGGTGAGTACATTTTCCGGCCAAGTCTTTGTTTTGAAAATCATTCCTTTCCAAAACAAGAGATCTCGACTTTGCTCCAACATTTGTTCGATTCAAGCCAAAGGCAATATCACGAGTTTCAATCAAGCAATCTTAATTCTATTGATTTAACATTTTATTTTCATACTTCAACATACAATTCATGTTCACAGCATTTAATGTTTATTATTTTTATTATTAATAATATTCAATTTGTCATTTTCATTCTTACTTTGTAAATCTTTCAATTCTTTGAACAGAAAATTTGGAGCCAACAAATTGGAGTTTTTTGTTAATTTATCAAACTTGTTTATCATTTTCTTTGAGAAATGATATTGTTTTTTTTTCAAATTTTCAAATGACATTAAGAGGTAATTTTGAGTTCAATGTTAAATTAAATATAGAACATGTGCCATTAAAAATGTCACAATTTGAATGATAAAATACAAGATAGATAACTATCCAGGTAGTCAAACTAGATTTCATTTCGTCTCTCTTTTATAACTTTCAAAATTTTCCATTTCTCAAATCTATTTCGGTCTTGAAAAAATCTAAGAACGGTTGACCACATGTACATTTTAGTTTTCCGTTTGTATGGTTCGGGTGGCCCAGAAAAAAAAACTGTAACCGAATTTGAAAATTACATCACTCTTCATTTCAACCTTGTGACAGTTCGAAACAGTTCCCATCCATTGTATAATTCGAGGTATAATCACATTAGAGTTTCAAATTCCATGACAAGCGTTCGGACGATTATTTCATCAGTCAAAAGGAAAGAAGTGAAAAAGATTTGAACTGCCAAATTTCGTTGGACTTGGTCGTTTGTTGTGATTGACGTCGTTTCAACAAAGTGATTTTAAAATATCTGTTGCAATCCAAGAGAAGGTGCCAAGAAGACGTTCTCGTTTTTAAATCGCGCGTGCACGAGTGAAAACTTTCTGACGAAACTTTACACTTTCACCTCGTTGTCATACTTCAAAGTGCAAGTTCTAGAATACAACAAAATTCTAAATCAAGTTACAATCAGTTAATCATTTTGACCTTTGGTTGAAAATACGTGAACAACATTTTATTCTCTTTTTGATTGATTTTTTTAAAGAAAAATTCTTATCGTAAAGTTAACAAGTCAATAAATTTATAATGATAACACAATAGGTTGAATGAACGACATAAAGACATGAAAATGTAAAACTTTTTCCCCGATTGACTTTTTACTGGCAAAGTTTCAAACTCTATTTTTAATTTGCATGTGCATCGAAGTGTAACGTATAAAAAAACCTTACAGCGCATCATCTTTTGAATAATAAATTTTGTTTATAAAAATAATCTCAAAAAACTGGTTTACTTGGTCAAAAATGATGCAAAAGTACTGACAACAAATGTGTTCTCTTTTTGTTACAGAAGAATAGTATGCCTAGAGAAATTCGTAACGAGGAATTAAAACGCGAGTGTTCGCGGTCAGAGGGACTGCACACTTATTATTACCCGGACCATTTTAGAGAACCCATGCTCAAGTTTTGAGTTTGGATTTGCCATGAAAGGGCTTGTACATAGTGTAAATAAATTATAAGAGAAAACTTCTCACGCCTCAACCAATCACAACACACCTGAGCTTCAACTCCAACAATAGTCAGGATTTCAAGTTGATTCAATTTCGTTGATAAACCGTTCTGATAAACTAACAAAAATGAAGCCCGGAGCAGAAAGCAACATGTCCTTTGGCACCAACATGCTCGTCACTGGCACAGCAGCTTGTATCGCCGATCTGGCTACTTTTCCACTCGATACAGCCAAAGTTAGGATGCAGGTATGCAAACTCAATCCTAAATCGAAAAAAAGTACATTAATAAAATTAAAATGAACAAATCAAAGTGACAAATGAACATTCTTTTGATGAGATGGATTGAAATTAAATTTTTGTTTATTACTTGCAGATTGCTGGCGAAGGTCGTCCTTTATTGATGGCATCGACCGAAGGGTCTGTCATGGCAATTCGTGCGGTACAACCTGGACTGTTCCAGACGATAAGCAACGTTATCAAAAACGAAGGCGTTAGGTAATTGATCCCAGTGATAATTAATTTTATTCATAGCCATTTATGTATGGCGAAAGGGAGGTCGAGTTGATTTATCATCAGTTCAATTGAACTGCAAGTGCAAGAACACAATTAAGATTGCAACGAACATTTAAATGATTATAATCTTTCTTCATTTCAATTTTTTGTACTCCTAATTATTCACCATTCAACCTACATTTTCTTTCTTTCTTTGCAAGTACAGATACGAACATGTTTTGTTATTAAAAAATAATCCTAGATAGATACTCGAAACTCGAAATTAAAAATGTGTCCAGTTGAATTAGCAGATTAATTCAAGGCTGCTGGTTCAGACTATGAAGTAATGGATTAAATAAAATATTTATAACTTGATGAAACTTTTTAACGTAAAATACAAGTCAACATCTGATCTAATAAACTTGATATTTTTACAGGAAACTGTATGGAGGACTTTCTGCAGGACTCCAGAGACAGATGTGTTTCTCCAGCATTCGGTTTGGTCTCTACGACAGCGTCAAGTGTCTCTACGCCGGAATTATCGACGGTACAGAAAAATATCAAAAAACCTCCAATATACAACAAAGAAAAAAAAAATTAAAAACAACCCTTTTGATCATTGATCAAACAAAAAGAAAACTTTCTAAAATGTTTAAAAGGATTTACTGTATGAAATCAAATGAATTTAAGTTTGCAGAATCAAAAACTAATTTTTTTTCTTCAACAGCTGACAGTGCACGAATTGGATCGACTGTAAACTTTGGTATCAAGATCGCAGCTGGTATAACAACTGGAGCTCTAGCTGTCCTGTGTGCCCAACCAACCGACGTAGTCAAAGTTCGTCTTCAAGCTGGCAACAACGGGAAATCCGCCGTTCGGTACAAAAACACTTGGCATGCATACCGCAATATTGTTGTCAACGAAGGCGTACGTGGACTGTGGAGAGGTAATCATAACTGTTTCAAGAAATGAATTCCCCGACAGTTTGCAATAATTATAGCAACTTCATATCATTGCAATATATAGACATCTGTTTTTAGACTCGAAAATGAAATACTTCGTTGAATAATCAATCATGTCAATTTGAAATAACAACTAAATTGAATTTTCAGGAACCTTCCCAAACGTGTCACGAAATTCCATCGTTAACGTAACCGAGATCGTGTGCTACGACATTGTCAAGGAGTCCATAATCAATAACGGACTGCTGGTGGACGGAGTTGTGTGCCATTTCACCGCAGCTGCTCTGACCGGACTGTTCACGACCATCGCAGCAACACCAGTCGACGTTGTGAAAACTCGCTATATGAACAGCTCCCCTGGCGAGTACAAAGGTGCTATCGATGCGGCCACTCGTATGTTCTCCAACGAGGGTGTCGGTGCCTTCTACAAGGGCTTTATTCCTAGTTTCACCCGTCTCGTGTCCTGGAACATCGTGCTCTGGGTCACCTACGAACAACTCAAAATACAAGTTCATAAGATCCAAAAACGCGATTAATCTGATAGTGTCGGTCGCCTCACTCTTTTTATATTATCAATTTTTTTACATTTTTTTATTTGACTTCTGTTATGTATCGATACTAGACGATTTTTGTGTTATGTCACAGCAAAAAATGAACAGATCGTAGGTGAAAACTATTTAGTGCTTTGTTGAATGTTTTAATGTCAGTGTATCTTTTAGTATCTTTTAGTTAGATGCTGATCAGAATATCTGTCAACGAAAAAAACACGCGCAATAGTAAACTGAAAGTAGCATATTGTAATGTGCAAAAGAAAAACCGTAACTGTTGATTTCCGTATTTTTGTATCATCACTAAAAAGGCTGAGTTTGAATTTCTCGTTCCTCGTTGACTTGGCAGATTATTAATTGTGTTAATCGCATTCTTTTTCGCACATTTTTATACTCGATTTTAGTATTTCGCAATCGAAAGTGGTGTCAAACCCTTGTTTCAACGACTCGAACATTTTAACAATCATATTTAAACCGAATTCTATATCGACAATAACAATTTGTAAGTAATCTGCCATTCAGTAATTCTAAGGTCGAACTTTTACAAAGTCCGAGGTTCCTAATGAGCGTTAGAAACAATTTTTGCAAGAAATTTCTGTCTGCTTTGTTTTTACTTTGATAATTTTGTAGATAAAAATTGTTGACAACGCTCGATGCCTCGGACACTGGAAAAATTTATTTATGTGTATAAATGAAAGTAATAAAACTGTTCTTTTTCTAACTTTTCGAGATCTTTTTATTTCTGGAAGAAACAAAAGTTTGTTTACAATCACAAACGTTGATTTTATTCTTTGAATTGTTATAAATACTTACACCTTTGAGTGTAAGAAGAACTCAACACTCTGATTTGAACGAGGAATTAAAAAAAATAAGAAACTATAACTTCAGGACATAACAACATGTTTTAATTAGTTGTATTAATCGTCGTCAGAATCTGAGGTGCTGGTACCGATGGATTCGCTGTTCAAGGAATATTCTTCTTCCAAGCATTGACTTTCTTCAAAAATCGTTTCTTCTTCAACTGGTATCCTAAATAAACAATTCAATTGATTAGTATATTTCAAAACCCAACTTGCAGTTTATAAATAAACTAAAAAGTGTTTTTTGAACGCATTTATGTTTCTTTTAACTTGTTGAAATTGTTGTAAAAGCTGAAAAACTGCAGGAGCGTTTGTTTGTTAATAGCAGTGGCAAAAAGTAATCACAAAATAGTTTTGGCAATGACAAAAATCGTTCACACTTAAGCCGGGAGTTAATGCTTTCAATTTGCGATAGTTGGATAAATGTTAATAAAGATTTTCTAAGTCGTGAATTGTGTGAAGCAGAAAGGCGCCACCCAAGCTCGTCGCTCAAGAGAGAAAATCTTGCCTCGAATGAAATTTAACCCGACAAAACTATCGAATGTCCAAAATGTGATGTTTGGCGTGTTTGTCTTGTATACACTTTTGCATTTTTCCGGGCTTTTTCAAGATACATTTTGAAGGGCAACAATATCGCTCCTCTGCAGACCTGTATTTCAATATCACGTAACGATTTAAACTTAACAAACAAACATTTCTTCCCTAAATTTCAAAATTTCTCTCAAATAAACTCAATTTTTACATTTCTTTTTCAATGACAAAATTTATCAACTTTTGAAATTAAAATTTTGCTAAAATAACAAAACAAATTGGAATGAAGAATAATTACTTATCAATATGCCAATCTTCATTAGCCTCCTTCATCAGAGACAAAGCTTGGCAAAAATCTTGGCCAATATCTTTGAGGTGTTTTGTATCAAGGTGGAAACCAGCCAACGTTCCTTGATCGCAACCGCAGAAACTACTTTCCATGGTATAGCTCCTGCAATCACAACGGAATAAAATAAATTATCAATTTCATCTGTCTTATTTTACATCTTCAATCGAGCAGCAGATAAAAAATTAAATATCAAATATACACCTATCGAAGTAACAAAATAGAAAAAAAGAACCAACCTTGAAACACCTAGTTGGCGCCACACAGCAACTCTTGCAGTGGACTCTTTGTGTCTCTCTACCTTGAATGAACAGAGGGGCAGTGCAAACGCTGGCGAAGTCTTTTGCATTAAATGAGGTAGCAACTATGAACAAAAATTATTTAATTAACATTTCAAATTCAACATTTTTGATGGTTCATGTTTTTGTTTTTGTTTTACCAGATATTGCATAGGTTCGTCAGGCTTAGTTCTATCAGCAGCACTCCACGAACCAGACTTGGAGCATCCAAATAGGAAGACGTTTTTTCTCCTTGAGTGGCCATGGTAATCGACAAAGACGTGAGGCGGGGTTAACAAAATTCGCGTGCAATATTCCATGAGCCCCTTGGTGTGGTAGATAACAGGATGTAACACTTGATTGGGATTGCTCCACCTCCGGTTCAAGTCCTCGTTTGTCAGGCCGTACCTATTACTGTAACACGAAACATGTCCTGATTAATTTAATTCAATTACAGATGCACAAACACTCGAACATCCCAACTGGTCAGATAAAACCACACGGCATAAAAGTTTGAAGTATTTCAATAACAAATCAGTACATGGGTTCCCTCATTTAATATCTAATGAGATGCAAATTGGATTAATTTTTTTCTTTGATTGAATGTTTGTTGTGTGTGGGTGATGGTTTTTTGGACTTAATTGCTAGGAGACAAGTTCGCAGAGAAGAATGCAACTGACAATAGTTATGGCTTCAGGTGCATCGAGTTGAAGGGACGTTTCCGTCGGCAGGAAGTCAAGTCGCAGGAAGTGACGCCTTTGCGTCGTGCATAGCAATAGTAGGGTAGTAGGTAGCACTATTAATTGATCCTGCTATTTGTCAATTTTTTCTCATTTTTAACGCCTTTTTTGGGTTTCAATTTCTGTTTGTGAGAAACTACCCCTTTTTTGTTGTCCTCAAATTTTCATTTACTAAACTCAGTTTTTGAGTTTAGACAGCTTTTAAATAAAAAGAAAAAATGATTTCTTTTTAATCACAAAATGCAACCTTTCTTTTTAACAAATAAAATAAAACAAGTTCTTTCTCTTCGTTGTTCTAGTATCGAGTACAGATACTAAACTCGTTTTTCAGATGGCAAAAAATTGTAAGGGGTTAAAACAAGGGGTTAAGACCTTGATAAAAAGAGAGACTGGAAAACAAATCAAAGGTAAGAAAACGAGATTGAAAGTTATGAACAGGTTCAAAGCGAGAGGATTTTTTGTCGATCAACAGGTGGGAAATCTACATTTCCGATGAAAGGAATCGGCAAAGCGGCGAATTCGAGCTGAATTTCTGCGCTGCGAGATGGTCTTGCCGGTGGCTTTTTTAGTCAGCCAGTGTAATGGGCAGCATCCGTCGAGTGTTCTCTCGTCTTGAGTGCGTGCCTCGATGTCAATGACTCGCAAGAAGGAGCCTTGACCGCCAACTTCTCTGGCATCTTAGAAATCGTGTATACAAAGAGTGCTTGCATACTCGCGCACTCCACCACGCTCTTCCCGCGCCTATGTCCGGGCACAATGTACGCCGATAATTACCATTAATGTCCCATCGTAATCTGATAGAGGGCGTAAATTTCAACGTCATCGTCAACGTCCCTCCATCCACCTGCAAATAATCCTTATCATTATCTCTCAACCGGATAATAACTCCAATTTAATCAGCATACTTCAACTCCTCTAATTAATATCATTTTCAATTCAAATTTCGATTCCCATTTTCAATTCAATTTTCCACGCGAAGTTTACAACCGTTTTTTTTTCACATTTTTCATCTTGATTGATTTGCGACTTGATTTGCTCCTTAGTTCATTTTTATTTCTTGTTTTCTTCTTCGGCAGGAGAGGTAATTTTGCAATAACGTTAGTACGTGCAACTCGATTTGATTGTCAATGAAAAAATATCGGTTTTTCTATTGTGCAGCGATCGCGGGTGGTACACATCATATTTCATCGATTAAGCCGCGCTACGTGCTCGATCGTGTGCGAGTGATTGCAGCGCCGAGAACACGCGTTTTCCAATTCGCCCGCAAAAGAATTCGTAATGATCGGAACTAACTAATGTAATAATAGACTAATGCAGCATCCTATTGTGGCGGCATCGCCGCCATCGAAAACCATCCTTGGGTGTAAATCACGCGTGGAATATTGATGCCGGAATCATGCGAATCGAAACAAAATAAAACTCAAATACATTTTTTCCCCTACGAGAGATTTTTCTGAAACTTTGCGTTTTTGTTACATTAAATTTTAGTACCATTAGAAACTCACTTTTAGTTTCAATTTTTGTGTTGAATTTTTCAAGGGGGCTTGATCAGGTAATGAAGAAATGAATTTTTGTGGGATTAATCATTTTGGATTGCTGATTTATTGGAATGCTTTTTTTTTGGTCTTCAGATCTTGACCATTGCCAAGGAGACCAGTGACGTGAACATATTTCCGCGTTATGCATCCATACATCACTTTTTTATGTGCCGTATACCTGCATCAGATTCGCGCGCTTCTCAGAACTATGATAGAGAAGAGATAGAAAGAGGGTCTGACGAAAAAATAAAAAAAAGTTTTCCTCTGATCATAAAACAAAATCCTTGAGGCACCTTCGTAAGATTCGCACTCCTTCCGTGAAACTTTTATGATCCACCGTCTGGCTTTGCCGTTGAAATTTTTCAAATATCTCGTTTCACCTCAAGAAACTAAAATACAAAAAAAAACCAATTTTATATTTGTATTCTTGATTTTTCACTGTACAATTTTATCACAAACTAGTAGAAGAAACAGAAAAACAAACTCGGAGAAAGAGAAAAATCCTAATTGGTCAATAATAATTTATATTATTTCAACCTTGAGATTTATCTTGGACGTAAAAGCGAGTACAAAATATCATAAATGATTTGCGAAAACCGACGGTTTAACGTGACTATAATTACGGTACCAGAAGGGTCTAGTGATTTTTGTTGTTTTTCTAGGGGAAAAAATGGTGGTCGTGGTTTTGTTCGTGGGATTAAAATTGTTGAATCGGCTTTGTAATAAACTAGAGAACCGCTGGTCATAGAAGATGAAAAAAGTTGAAAAACCAACTGCCGCGAGAAGCCTTAAATAAACCTCCGGCCAGAGGGTGAGCCGCAAAAACTCCGCAAGGCCGTTCGGCCCTCGTACGTGCGCATCCTGATCCTCAGACGTTCGCCAATCCTCTCCTTCTCCCAGCTCGGCTTCTTCTCCGATCACACCGTCCTGCGCAGCATCACATCACTAATAATAGCTGCGGAGCTCGGCTGTTTTCACTCATTTTTTGCAACCATTTTAATTAATCCCACTCGCGACCAACGTCCTTTCTAAGTATCCATCCAGGGTTATTTTTAAGACCGACCAATTGCGGCCATAACTTTCGTCTAGTTTTATGCAATTTTACATTCCTTGTAAGCATCAACTTTTAAATCCTCAGCGTGAACCTGCACAAATAACAAACCGTTAAAATTGTCAACAAAAAACAAAAACAAACAAATCGAACAAAGAAGGTTGTACAGTTACTTTCTTAGGTTACCCTAAAAAGATATAAAATTGTTATTGCTCTTTAATCATTAGTTCGTTGTATTTTAATCTTTGTTTATTTTTGATGCATAGAAAACAATTTCAAGTTGAAATGTCACTAGAAAACTGGAATTGAATTTTTCGAGGATTCGAACTAGCGTCTCCGGGGTGATAGTCCACAATCTTAACCGTTGCTCCACGAATACTTTTTTAAACTGAAACTTCAAAAGTCAAATTCACTCTTAGTTTAAAAGTTATTACATCGTTCAAAGTTATCTTAAGATTAGAAAATTACATGTTATTATTATTATACAATTTGATCCTTTCAACTTCAACAGTGCTAATTGCAAAAAATTCGCAACATTACAAACTGTGATAATTTCAAAGTAACAACTAAAAAATTTTTAGTTACTAATAGTAAGTTAAGGGATATTTTCCTTGTTCCAACGATAGTATCTCTGATTTGCAACTGAACCGGTAACTGAAATTGACAAATTGACAAGTCAATAGAGCAGGATGGCAGGACGAGAGTTGCAGGATAGCTCGGTGCTTGAAATAGATCGGCGCTGTAAATCCCATCAGTGGGCATAGCCTTGTCCCTAGCCGCTCGGACCACTCGGGGCCCTTTACTTTTGTTTTGACAAAAAGTGCGCTTGCCAAGAAGTCGTTTCTAGCTCCTCTTCTTCGCCAGGGCCGTAATTCATGTTCCAACGTGAGTACCATTCCTACACAAATATCTTCTCTCGTTGCGTCGGCTTTGCGCTAATTTGTGCCTGGTATCGTTTAAACGATATTTATATGTCCGCCGAGTGTCTCGTACCCTCGCCTTTATTGCCAACCTTGTAAACATTAACAGTCACTGTTTTACAACAAAAATCAAAAACCTTCTCCTTTTGATATCGTTCTTTTTGTAGTTACAATATTTTTCACAGCGTTTTTTTCTTTGATAACAGGTTGGAGTTACACTTTTATTTACATTTGAATTTTCATTGCTCAGAGCTGATGACGCAGGTGTGTAACTACGGTCCTGCGAATGATGCAAAAGATAAACAGAGCAGGCATAGCTCGATCGAGGAATCTTGTTTGTTTATCCTGGAAGAACTATCTCAGTGTCATCGTCGTGATTCTGGATCTGAATTTTTTCGGTCTTGTTCAATACAAAAATGTTTCCTTTGTTTTCATTTTGCAATTTGCAAACATTCTTCGTTGTTTTGTTAATTTAATGTTTACAAATTGCAAATTAAAATTGAATAACAATTTTGTTATTGACTTTATTAGTTATTGTAATATTTTTGTTTCTAACAAATGAAAGAGAAACGATATGGAAAAAAAGAGATGAGGAGAGGGATGAGATCGGTAGCAGCTGTGGCAGAAGCATGACTTATGCAAAGGAGATATATAAATCGCCGCGAAACCAACTAAAGGGAAACATCGGGTCGGTTTCACTCGCAACCGGTACACATCGCGAACTAAATCGAGGAAGCCTGCACGCACACAGGCTCGCCAACTTAAATAACATGTCACCGAGCAACGCTTTGGCCAACTTTTGTTGTTTTTGTTTTTGCTTTTTCTTATTGCCGCCTCGCGTCTTGTGGCGTTCGCGTTAGCCACTTGTTGCTTCTTCTTCTTTTGGGTTCACTCGACGACAGTCATTTACATACTATAGTCTGGTTAATGGAATAATTTATGCGTGCAAACCAAAAGGTTTCCTGGGAATCGCACGTTGATCACACGGTTTCACGTAATTGCTCATATTTTAATTCCAACGAGTGTTTAGAGGGATTTGCAGAATGCAAATTTGAACAAAACTTGTTCGACTAAAAAAAGGATTGAAAATAAATGATGAAAATGATGAAAAAATTGAATCTAGAAAAATGAAACGAAATGAAAAATGAGCTGACTGATTAAATTAATTATCGCAAATTGTAGCAATAAAACGAGTGCAAGACAACGAGAAGTGGATGAGATGAAGTAGATTAGCTCGAGATCTCGAACAGAAGTTCATTTGCAATGGTAATCGACGCTTCAATCTGACATAATCAGAAATTTAATAACTGGCCGAGATCAATGCTCGCCACTTGATGAATCGGTTAATAAATTGCACGGGCGCAACAGCGAGGACGTGTTTCCTGACGCCAATCGAGTTATAATCGCCGACTTATCTCGTTCCAAAACGAAGATGCTAATTGATAAAATCAACATTCTACAATCACTTTTTCAAACTTCCAATTTTACAATCCTTAAATCAACTTCAGCTTCAAACCTTCTCAAATTCCATTTTCAATTTCACAATCCAAACATTTTCCTAAAAAATTCTCAACCAAAACAATAGTTCTTGTAACAAATGTAACTCAAAATTGTAAAACTAAAATTAGATTTTAGTTTTGATTTTACGATCCAAAAATTGTTCACATAAAGAAGTCCCAGTGTGAAATAACAAAACTTATCGAAAGTTATTTTGATAGAGTTCATTTAAGGATTGGAATAGGAAATTTGCTAATGAACGTCGGTGGGAATTTTGCAGTAAGTGAAATGTGGATTGGTCGAAGGATCTTCCTTTGCTCTGTATTATTGACTCTGAGAATCGCATCGGCAAAAACGATAGCGATTTTCAAGGTAGGCTTCATTTTCTGGCATACGAATAGACTGAAAGAGAGAGACAGAGCGAGAGCGCCAAGTGCGTTCCAACGACCAAATCACGGAAATTGCATTGCCAACGTCCGATGCGCTGTCGATTACGATTTCGTTAGACGTCGTAATGCCGCGCCACCAAACCGGCTTGATATTTATATTCGTTTAAACAAATATTGCCGCAAAGTGTACCGTCCTGGGAATCCAGTCCTGATTGCCGTTTCCTCACATTTTCTCTCCCTTTTCTATCTTTGAATCTGACAAAACAAAAAATTTCCGATCGTTATTTCCTTTTTTTTTAACATTCACTGTTGCGTTCTTTTTGCGCCAATCAAATTTTGCACTTTGAGATGTTGTTTTGGTCATTTTGGTTCGGATAAGAAGAGTCATAGATAATTGAATTGAACGAGATTGAATATGCCAGCTAAGGGGGAGAGGAAACAAAAAAAAAGTTGAATGAATGGTGCGAATCGAAATGGCGAAGAATTTCAGGCCGGGAGTGAAAAAGAAGACCAATGAATCGACACAAAACTTCTTGCCCCGAAGGCTCGGCATTTATCACCGCGGCTTTGGAGAAACAAAGTCACGAAGAAAATAGCCCAAGATTGCCTGCGTTTATCCCAGCGCTGCTTTAACAAGGAAAAAGAAATATTAATGATTTCCTTCGCCGAGCTTTTCAGCGACTGACGATCGTCTCGATCATTTTTCTCACCTCGCTTATTAAGCCCCGAGTGTGATTCATCTCGCGAATTCGTTTCTGCCAACTTTTGTTCGGTCGAACATTCCGCCCCGCAGCTGAGACCAATTTCATTACACACTTCTTTTCGTCCCAACAGCCACTGTAAATGAAATTTCATCATTTTCTGTCAGTAACTCATCTTCGCGAGTTTATTATTCACAGGTGATAGTAAAAGTTTGAAATACCGTCGTTATTAAATCCTCGCTTTATTTACGAGCTGGACTCGCTCTTCAATTTTAACTGCCCCCTAAAAAATGCCTCGAAACTTCCAGAACAATTCTTTTTTTTTTTTATTTTTGCCAAACTACTTTGCAAAAATGTCGAAAATTCTACCATTAGAGTCAACCCTATTAATCCTCCTTGGGTATCTATAATCAGCCTGAAAAATTCAGACAAAAAAGGATTCACATCAAACAAAATCGAACCGGTGGACTGGTTTTTTTGGGTACTTTTTTCGTAGAGACGTTTTTGTCGGGCCTTTTTGGTCTGGAAAAAAAGAGGAAAAAATGTGTTACGCGATTTGCTTAAGTTTCGGGGCGACCCGTTTCGTGAGGTGTGTTAGGAGGATGTTATGTTGTCTTTTGTCTTGCTCTAGGCTAGACCGTGAATCATCTTCAACGACCCCCTCTCTGCTGACCGACCAGAACACTCTTAAGAGGGGCTCTCGACGCCGCGCGACGTCAGTTCGAGAACACGACCCTAAGATTAACATCCGGTGTAGTTCCGATTCGGAAACGGATCAATATCGATTGCGGAAATCATGAAGTTGACACTTGTATTCCTCCTTGCTGCCTTCGGATATGTCGCAGGTTCGTTAATTGTCAATTTTCGCTAAATTCAATTTTCCAACTTTGAAATCTAATTTTGCAATTTATTTCTTAATCAACATCTATTTATTTTTAATCCTTAACTGGATTGTAAACAAACTAACCGACTTTTTTGTTTTCCACAAACTTGTAATTAACTTTGCAAAATTGTCACTAACAAGTTGACAAGTAATTAATTCAAATTAACAACTTTTCAAGATCAAAACATTGTGAACTTTTTATCTTTGTGTATAAACTTTACAGATTTTTTTTTCGTCACATTTATTAGGTCTGAAAGTCGTTTCCGTGGGCCGGAAACGATCCAAAATTGAGTTGTAATTTAGTTTGATTCGATGCATGATGTAATAAACGTTTGGGCCGAAATTTCATTCATGAAAACGAGTTGCAAAAATTGCAAACTTGAAAGACACAAAAAAACGTCGATTTCAAAGTTAAAAAGTGTGTTGAAAAAAAAAAGTCGACAAAAAGCGGTCTTAGGAAATCGGTCCTTTTATCAAAAGGGTTAAGAGATTATTTGTGTTTGGCAAGCAGGACTCGAGGCCCTGGGACAGAATGTTTGGTCGAGGCACTAGTTGCATTGCGCGGAGGAGCCTGCAGACGTCTCAAGGTCTGCAGGTCGTTTACCACCTGCACTGCCAGTTTTGCCATCTTAAAGTCTATTAACGCTCGGAGCGTTTCGCAAACCACCCCTCGAAAGATAAACCAGTGTTGCCGGCTTCGGGGTTCCCCTGTTTACGAGACTGAATGATGTCCCATTAACATTCCACCGAACACTTTTTCATACCAATCAGCGACTTTTGTTTTTGCTTTTGTTTCCCCCCTCAAGCTACTATCAACATTACCGATGAAATTACAACACAAATTGTCGTCATTACAACTCTCATTACAACTTAATTAAATCAACCTGTTTGTGGTCAAATTGAAGAAAAAACGTTTAATGAGATTTCTTTTTAAGTTAATTTTTTTTGGTTTGGAATTAAATCGGTTTTTGTTACTTTTTACATGAATAAAGGGTTGTTTGGTTTGTGATAGACTTTGAAAGAGTCGTTTGAATAGCCAAGTCGGTGTTTGCTTTTGAATGAGAGAAAATTTACGATCGAGATAAAAGATTAGAGAACGCCCCTAGGTATTCATAGGTACGTTAAGTTCAACGCGCGTCTTAACAAGAGCGTTTCATTAATTTGTTTATGTGTTGGCGCGAGTGCGGTTGATGAACCTGAAGCTCGGATGAAATTTCAGGCTCTCGTTTTTCGTCTAAAAATACACATCCACCCGTGTCTAAATTCGGAACACTCCGATCCTATTCATCAACTATTATTATAAACAATTTTGTTTATGTTCGAAATTTTGAACTTCATACAAATTTAAAACGGTTCTTTGAAATGGACCATCGCATAAATTAAAATTCATATGACGATACCAGAACCTGTCACCATTTCTAGAACGTCGGAAGTGTAAGAAACGTGCCTCGCCGCGATAATCCAACATTCTTCCTACTTGACTCTTTCTATCCACGTGTCTTCATTTGAAAAAAAAATAAAAAACTTTTTTTACTCTTTCAAAAAATTACGTTTGCAACTTTCGTACACATGAAGGCCGATGAAATTTGTTCGGTACATTTTTCTTTGACCGACGAATATTACAATTTATAATGACGACAATTTGACTTGGAAATGCCTGCCAAAAGCTTTTGTACGAATTTATTACACGCCCCTGACGAACAATGTGACTTTGTATCAGATATGACGCCAGTAACCCATCAGTTACAATCATTTTTACCATATTTTCTCTTCCAAATTGTCATTTTTAATCTTTGAAATTCATCGTTGAAAATTGTTTGTTTGTTTTTTTATTTTCAAACCTGAAATATGTCTGAACAATTGTGTAGCCAAGCAACAAACGTACTTGTGGACTTTACAGTTTGAAATTTTCAATTAATTTTCGGACAAAAGACGAAAAGACGTTCGTGAAAGAATTTCACATCATAAAAAGCATACAATATACATAATGTTCCTCGAGCTCAAAGGGCCTCGTACACTTGAAAGGATATATCAGTCTTATTTGCGTTCCTTGTCCATTGTTCTCCAGTTGAAAACTTGTAAATGCTTTTTGCGCGAGTCAAACAAAGATGGACTTAACTTATGGGTAACAAAAGTACACACAAAAATTTGGTTTACAAAAATTAATTACACAAACCTTGACAAACAAAATTTTAAACATTAATAGAAATAATAATAAAATAACCAAAAATTGTAAATTAAAGCAATTGAAAAAAGAATAAGTTGACTGAAAAAAAGGAAGAAAAAATGTATAACAAGTGTTTTGAAATTCAACAGCACAAAGAATCACGACGATTCAGTTGGACGGCGTGCAGTACTTCGTATCACGAATGAACCCCTACAGTCCGGAGTTGAACTACTTTTTGGCTTATCAGTATTGCCGGTCGTTGGGTCTGCAATTGGCCTCTTTCGAGACCAGGGAGAAGGCCGACACGATGACGCAGTACTTGAAGAATGCAGGTTACACGAAATACGATTTCTGGACTTCCGGCAATAAGCTCGGCACGGACATGTTTTTGTGGATGAGTACGGGTCTTCCGTTCAATGCCACATTTGATTACATGTTGAAGGGACCTGGGAACAGACCCGTCGACGTGCCACCGGGCACGGAACCGCAAAGGGTTGCGAGGGAGAGGTAACGTTCAATTAACTTCACCTTCCACTCCGATCACTGTTATTTTCCCTAATTGTTACTCAGCTTACAAAAATAGCCTTCAACAAATTCTTCTTCTTCATTCCTCCTCGTGTTTTTTTGATCGTTGAATTCTGCAAAGTAAAATATCAATTTTACATGATTCCTTTTTCATTAATGTCTTAAATCGTGTTTAAATTATTTCTAAATTCATACTTGAGTTAGGTTTGTTATAAAAATACAATTTCATTCCACAAAAATCTAAACAAAAATCAAAAATATCTATGGGGATACAAAAGGATAAGAAATGTTAGTTTTTTAAAAGTTAAAAACAAAGTTTAAATGATTTGAAACAAAGAAAAACAAATTGCAACGAGCATTACCCCTGGATTATCCGGAAGCGTGCGTTCGTACGTGATGAAATTATTGATTGGGATTGACACATTTGTCATGTGGCTTTTTTGTATTTGATTTTGCAGTGGTGACAGCGGAAGTGCGGACGGATGTGTGGCCATGATCGCACCGTCCTTGCAGTGGGAGGCTCAAGACTGCACGCTCGTCAAAGATTTTATTTGCGAGCAAACACGGTGCTATTATTACAACTATGGCAGCATTCCCGTATCGGCCAATCAGGGGTAAGAGGTGAGATAATTATTTTACACACAAACAAAATGTTAGGGTTTTTATATCGAGGGAACGCGGTTTTTAGTTAAGCTTTTGATTCATGGTTTTGGTGATGCTTTTTTAATTTTTCATTTAGTTAGAGTTGATATCAATTAGTTAGAGTTATTTGATTGTATAATTTGTAAAAATAGATTTTTTTTTCAAAACTTACCTTCATCCAAAATTTGAAACTTTGATTCGAAAATTGTTGAAAACAAAAATTGATGAATTTTAAATACCGATTTGAAATCGTTGATATTCATCCAGTGACATGAATAACAACTGAGGAACAAAATTGGCACAGACACTGGTTACACAATACACAACTGTAAGAACTCATTCATTAACTCAAGCTCCCATTGAAACTGCAATCACATGCCCAATAGATGCTTCAAGTAGCATAACAAATTGTTAAATTAACAAACTAACACAATTATTAGCCTAAGGAAAATCTAAACTAAGAATGTCGGTTCGATAAATCGAGGGTGGTTCGAAGCAACAATGAAATCCAATTTTTTCTTGTATCCAGGTAAAGAAGACGAAACGACCAACATACAAATTTGGTTCGAGTTGAAATAATTATGAGTGCGCTGAATTCATAACAGTACATGCCAAGAACTGACATGAATTAAGTTCGCGTTTCTAATTGTAATGTAAAACGAATTACGGATTGTAACGTCTATAAATAAAACCCGATCTCTTATACAAAGCAGCACTTCTATTTTTAAATCGATTATTATTTATCAAACGTTTGCTTTGTACCTTTACGTGACTACAATTTCATTATCCAACTTGATTCATCAAATTTTTTAACAAATTTGAACTTCATTTTTTCATTTCAAACCAGAAAACGAAACATGAGAAAATAATACAAAAAGTTGTAAATGATAAAAAAACGGAAAACACCCTGAACTATCAACCGACCATCAAAATCGCTCGTACAAAGCAACCGGAACTTTGCAGAAACCGTCGTCCGTACGTCACAACAACCGCAGCGCCGGCCGGAAACCACAAAGTGAAGGAGGATGAGGAAAAAGAGCAGAGCACAGAAACTCCAAAAGATTTCACCGTGATGCCCTCGATGAAGACCGAAATCGACCAATCCGACGAAGAACAAGAACCAGAACAAGTAGAAGACGAGGAGGTACAACAAAGAGAGCTGTCAGACCCGATCTTGAACCGCATAGCAACCGTTTTACCAATGATAGCAAGCCGGAGCGACTCCGAGGAGAAACCCATGATCATCGAAAAAAGTTCTCGACCAGAGCACATCCCAGACATTGCGAGTTTGTTCGCAGACACGTCAGTAAAAAGTCGCAAGGACAGCGTGTTCGAAGGTTTGGAGACACATGAAATCCGGTCGCTGTCAAGGTCGAGTGCGAATCCAGTGCTGAAAATGGAGCACAGAGAGGAGGAGGTGGAAGAGGAAAACAAGGACCTGGTGGCTCACACGATCGGGCCGTACGACAGCACTCAGGAACAACAGCCGGAGTACCAAAACGACCAGGCGGAAGTGGATCCGCCGGCGAAGGAGCAGGACGAAGACTCGAGCACCATCCTCCCGGAAGCGGAACCGGCCTACAGGTACAACATCAAGGTGCGCAGCAACGGCAAAGTATTAGAACCTCCGTCCAAGTAATCGTAGTTGAACTCGCGCCCCGTAGTGGCGTTCATCTTTACACCCTTTTTATAAAGTGCGGACCGGCCTGCTCTTGGAAGTTTGAAATTGCGAACAAAAATTTTGGACCGGTGACAAACAGCAGTCCAGGAGCAGGTTACGAGGTGACAATTCCTCGTGGTCTCAGGTACAACGTAACGATCGGTGGCGCTGGCGGACAATCATCGGACAAATCTTCATTCGATTTGTCGTCGACGAAGTGGGATCAGGCAGGCATTAGTTACAATTTAGACGTATGTAAGCTCTCTCCTCGGTGTCGGGCTATCGGGGTCCGCCTGCGCCACCTCGCACCGACAAGGTTGTGCGGTACGTCCGCAAGATGAAACGTTCAAGAACAAAGAACGTCTCCGTCATCCGGACGTACAATCGACGATACATAGCACGGTTCTCAGATCTTTTCATTCGTAGCATTAAGTCCATTACCTTTTTTATATGTATATCCCATGTACTGATTTGTAAGATCAATAAAAAACGATATCAATTTTTAACTCCTGTTTTCTTTTGGGGGGACTGTACTCACCACCCGTTGATCACGCCTTCGATGTTGAGCATTGGAACGATCTTGAAGATGTAGTCGTTGCGAAGACTAGCGGCGTAGGGAGTGTTGCTTAGAAGACCTTCTAAAGTTCCGTGCATCACCCAGGAAGCGTTACTCTCGCCTGGGTGCACTCTGGACGTCAGAAATATTGTCTTTCGTTTCTAAAAAAACAGTTAAATCGAAATTTAAATTCTTAAACTTGTTTATTTCCTTCAATTTTTACTTTCAATTTTGGATTGAACTTCACCTGGATAGGATTAATACTAGAATCTGGAGCAGTGATGGTAAGCAAAGGATTTTCATTGCCGTTCAAACTGTCGCACAGGTTTTCGACTCGGAAATAAATACTGGTGGCTGAGATGGTTTTGCCCTGTTTCCAAATGTTGGTCAAAAGTCGACTGTAGGTATAGGGGAAATGGTAGGCCAAGTAGCAGACGTCGTAGTTGTGCTTGAAGGTCACAGTGAAGGACGTCGTGAGGTAGTTCTTCTTGCAGCCTTTCTGGTAGCAGTTGCGGTAATAGCAGATGTCGGTTCCTGTGCGAACCCAGCCTGCGCGACCTAGTTGGGCTTCAATGACGCTGAACAGGATAGGCTTCATGCCAAAATTGAATTGCGAGTTGGCTTTCTCGCAGTTGACGATGTTGAAAGTGTACGCCACGTCGGCTTCGGTGTTGGACACTTCGAAGTAGAACCATTGGTGACGGGAAGCACTGTTCACGTCTGGTGTTAAGATTAAGTCGTATTCTCGAGGTCCTACCTGTTGGAAAATCAAAAATAAAATCATCAATACAAACTTCAATTTACAATTTTTTACCGTTTCACATTTTTGAACGCGTTTCTTTTTGATTATTTATTTTTGCAATTACCTGGATGACTTTTCGCAAATTCCCACTTTCGAACCTCGACTCAAAGTGCAAATGCTGTTTGGTTTCATATTCTCTCTTTCCAGTCCTGATCTCGTCAATGTTGCACAAAATTTTATCCTCAGCAGTGTAGTTTCTGTTCCTGCTCTGAGTCGTCAGATGGTCCAAGTCAAAAACAGTCTCCTGAGTGGGGCTTGGATGTAGGCCCCTTTCAACACAAGTCAGCAACTTCGACCGACAGATCTGACGGTCTTTTGCGTTCAAAGGTTCCGGAATTCCCAGAGCATTGCCACCAATCAGATCTGGATAAGCTACTTTGACGAATTGCGTTACGCTTTTCACCTTACTCGATATCAAACAGTAAACAGTCTGTTCAGGAGTGATTGCTGGTATAGAGTTCATGATTCTGAGATCGATTCTGTTCACGGAAAACCCATTTCCCGTTGGGAAATTTTTCACTAAGTACTTTGTATTGGGTTTTAGGAGTTTGGACTTTTTTAATCGTAGGATCGTCTTTTCTTCCTCGGTTATGCAAGTTTTGATAGACTCATCAATTTGGGAGGCTACATTGTTTAGCTGAGTTTGAAGGGAGCCTAGTTCTCTAAAGAATGTGTAGTAGCTGAAAAAAAATATAGACAAAATAGAAACCGATGAATAATTAGATTCGTTGGAGATATGAAAATTGCAAAATCACTTCATGAGATCCTCGTCAGGTCGTTGGAAGTTGATGACGCCAGCAAAAAATTTGCTCTCGTCAAGTTCGTCGCCGATTTTTTTGTCCTTTGACTTCCTGGAACTTGTACAGTCATCGTCGTCATCGTCGCAGGAATCCACATCGCTGTATGTTTTAGTTAACGATGCTACACTGTAGGCCTGGCAAATTAAATTCAATTTTAATCCATGTATTTTTATTGCATTTCTTTCAGACATTTTTTTTTTTTACAAAATTACCTGACTATCCACATCGCTTCCACTCTCCACGCTGCTAGCTCTTGTACTTGATCCTGGCAAGGGAAACCTGGAAAAAAAATTTGAAATGTAAAAATGTTAAGCTCTTAAGTGGACTTGTGAAAAGGAAATAAAACATTTTACCTAGCAGGTGACATATCCGGCACGGGAAGTTCCTTTTTTTCCAAACACTGGTTGATGATTCCAAAGACGCGTGACAACAAGCAATCGTACGTTTTATCCTCGGGGCAGTTCGTACAGAATCGATACAGTAACTGCAAACCGCTGTTCGCCTTAATTGCTTTTCTCCCGGCTTCTGTTAAAGATAAGCAAGTACAAGCAATTTTTAGTTTTGTATTTTACATTTCGAATGTCGACTGTACCAATTAACACACTTTACAGACTTGAACTACTTCGTAAAACACTTTGACGTAAATGAGTTTATAATTTGAATCTTTCGTTTCGTTTGATTTTACAATTTTAAATTCAGCAAAAAAAGAGCCAAAATTGGACGTACTTATAACACAGACATGTTGCAAAGTACTGAGGGCATAGTTGAAAATTTTAAGTTTGATTGGATTGTCGATTCGTTCCCACCGTTCGAATATTCTCATTATCAGATGAACCATGCCGATTTTAACGAACTTTGTACAACACAGCCCTGCAATGAATCAGAAGAGATTAGAATCTTAAAATAAAGTGTCATCTTTTACAGACGATTAATGGAACAAAAATGTTTGATACGCACTGCTTGCTGTGAAATGTTTCAAACACTCCACCAAAGTTTTAAGTTTCATATGTGGCGTGTAGCCAAGGTAGACGAAGGTTTTTTCTAACGTGTTCATTACACCACTACGCACCAACGTTTGTAAACAATACGCTGCAAAGAACAAAAAATATTAATCTTAGAAACGTCAGACATTTCGTTTTTTTTGTTAGCTCTTCTTTTGACGACGTTACAGGTGTAACTTTAGAACTTACAATTTTGAGCTAAACTTTTCATGATCAACAGCAGAGAAAAGAGAGTGATGTTCTGATTGTAATGCTGCTTGAGTAAATTGTGAAAAACTTTCGTCGCGTTCAGTTGTTTCACTTTGGCAGCGAACTTTGCATCTTTTTGAACGATCTGAAACGGGCCAAAATTATAGTGTTAACTGTCTGCTGGTAAGTGCGAGTAAATAATTCAAGAATTTTATTTGATATTACGTTACCTGTCCCAAGAGCCATAAAATTTCTTGAACCATGACGTCAGAAATAATAGTGTCAACATGTTGACTAGTAAGCAACAGCTTGATCAAAATTTGAGTCCCTCCCAAGTTGATTAACTGGATGACGATTATTCTTCCAGTGTTGTTTTCTAAAAATACAATCAACATTAAAACCAACATCAATCTCTAAATTTAAACTAGCGACATTTCATTCTTACTTTCGCTTCTTACTAAATTATTGTTTTTAGTTTTACAGACTTTTGCCTTCTTCTTATAACTTCTCGGCGAGATGCATTCGTGTAAAATACTTAAGATACTACAATTTGCTACATTGTCCCGGCAATTCTGAAACGAATAAAAATCAATCAAAGTCGTGCTTTAAGTGAAAAACAAAAATCAAACTAAAAGCGTAGAAAAAATTGAAAAAAAATTACTCGTTTACGAGTTGCCTCCTGATACGCTATATTTTACAGTCAATAAACATAAAATTGCACAACCCGAGTTTACAATCGTCCAAACAATCAATTCACAATGAACCCGCGATTCCATTGGCTCATAAATCAAAATCCTTATTGTTAGAAAATCTATTATTGACGTGGGCTGTTAGGCCAAGAAAACTGAAAATTTACATCGTTAACACGCGCTTGACGTAAATGATAAATATACATTTCTAGGTCTTGCGTCTCGCGAGTTTAGGAAAGCCGGAAATTGGAACGGATCCTGTGCCTCCCTCTCTTTTGCAAAGTCAAGCCAAACGGTCTGACCCGAAAATCAACCCATGACCTCGCTCAAGCGAATTTTGTCAATTAGAACCGAGAATGACGAGGCTCTCGAAAGCAGGCGAGAACCTTGATTCGATAGTGATAAGGTGAGAAGATATTTTTAGGTGTGAGTTGAACGCCTGCGAGGTCCTTGACACCCCAGATCGATTTTTCAGATCACGCGAATGCACGTTTTCAAATTGGCGCGAGATCTCACCTCCAGCGCCGTCACGAACGTCTCCATCGCTGCTGTATTTTTCTGTAGCAGCCTGTCCATTGCCCTTTCTCGAATTTTCCTATCTGAAAATACGAACAACTTCGTTAAAAACATAATTGTAACTTAAAATACGAACAAACTAATTATTACTCCCCAAAGAAAAAAATAACGTCAAATTTTCATTAGATGGTTCTTGGTTATCATTTTAAATTTATGAATAATTAAATTTGAAAATGAACAAATGTTTTTACATTTTAAATTATGATTAGTATGTGAAATGGAAAAGAGAAATAAACAATTATGATTAATTAAATTAGTGAAAGAGTGTGGATGTTATGGATCATTGTTATTTAATTAATTTTTTGACTTTTAAATTTATGAATAATCAAAGTCGCATTTCGCAGACTGATCGAAATGTAAGGTCACTTCCCGGACCAAATGTAATACACGGCATCGGAATTAGACACTTGTGTAATTACAGCCAATAAAAATAGTGTGTCTATTGTTTGTCTTGCTCGCGTCAAAGCATCGGTCGCGTCTTCTCTATCATAACTATCATGACGTTATTCTTGGATACGTCGAGTATTAATTAGAACTGTTTAATTGCCGTTCTAACGCACGTGTTGTTTTAACGAAAAAGACGCAAAAGCCAAGTGCAAAACTTGGTCCAGGAGGTACCAGTGCCATGACCTGCCCATCAATTGATTTGTCTCTTACAACTTTGCCAAAAATCCTCAACTTCTGTTTACTTCCAAATCAACGACTAATTTATTTTGACACACAAAATGAATTGTTATTACACCGCAATTTTGATTTCAAATTTCCTTCCACTTGACTATCTTCATTTGCTCGTTAAAAACAATGTTTTAAAAATGTTGATTACAGTCTGAGGTTTGATTTATGCGCTGAATTAAAAACGAAAGAAAAAAGTTAATTAAAGTGATTGAACTTTGCGAGTTCGCAGAGCCTCTGCTGCTATGCGGTAAGTGGTATCGTGCTGCTAAAAGTTTTCACGATTAGCCGTGAAATCGCGAGTTAACGCACTGCGGCTAAAAATAAAATACGCGTTCAACGATTTTGTAACGTGAACCCGTTGGATTATAAACCCTTGTCACTTTGCAAATGGTCTTTCAAGTGCGATGGATTTGAAAGTATGAAAATAAACGCAAAAAAATGGAACAATGATTCGCGCTTGCTATTGTTAAAAACTAAGACATAGCTTTGGTTTGTTTTTGAGAGCAAAAAAGAACGGTTAAAAATATGAGCGAAATGAAAAATGTGCGATCATTCGTCGTGTTATTTGAGGACAGTTTCGTAGATGTAAAAATATAATAATACCGGAAGAAGTGAGACGAGAATGGAGACGACCAGCGGCGTGCCTGATCGTGTCATTGTTCTCTTGTTTATTGGAGCCGTGTGTGCGAATCTTTTCAAGCAAGTCATCGTTCACCATATCGTCTGCGAGTTTAGAGTTTGGTGACATCGCACTGAAACAAACAATTTTCATTTTAGAAAAAAAAACATTTCAAAATATTTGCAAAAACTGACATTCCCAATGTCAGTTTATGAACAATCTCTTTTTTTATTTTATGAATCATTTTGAAACAACAAAATGTTTTTTTCTTACAAAAATATTGTTTTTTTTATAGACAACTTTTGTATTCAAACAATTTTGCACTCAAACAAATGAAACAAGTACAAACCAACGACGCTGCTGAAACTAAGAAAAAGGTGGCAAATTTTATAATCAAAAGGTTCAATCAAGGTTAAAAGTGAAATTGTTAGCGTTAAAATGGACCAGTCATTCACTCAGACAAAAGTGAGATAAACTAGCGTTTAATTGGTGATTTAATGAATGGGTTTAATTATTCAAGAACAAGGTGCGAAAAGCATCAATGGGAATCCGAAGACGATTGGCTTGATGCCAATTTGGAAATAGCGGTGGCGCTGATTTCCCGCAATTTGTATTTTTACCATAAGAAAATCGTATCGTTAAAAAGCCAATAAATCATCATGCAATGACATTCCCACGAATTAATTTGCGGGCTTGACAGATCTGCAGCTGCATCTCGCGCTTCAGATTCGATGCATTTGTATCAAAACAAAGACCACTTTTTATTCCAATCGTTTGTTTTTATTCCAAGCTCAACTTGCGAACAACAAAAATAACTCTATTTTGTTTGTTTATTTATTTACTCATCGTCAAAAATAAACAAACAAGATTGGAGATGAAAATTGACTTTGTTTATGTTTGTCAAATTTGATTAATTTTTGTCAACAGTTTTGGGGAAATCTTTTTTGTAAACTGTTAGTACAAAAAAGGGTCACACTCTTCAGCGTAGCGAACAAAGAGCTTTACTATTTTTTAATGTGATCCTTAGCATCGACGCCATGCAGCCTGACAGGAACTGGAGATTGGTTCTCCTTGTCTTTCGCCGCATTGATCATCTTAATACCGCGAGTGAGCAAACATTGTAAACTAGCACTACAAAAGAAGAGACGAATTAATTTTTCAAGACTGACTTAAAAAAAAAGGTTTAAGAAATATCACAGAATTGAGAGCAGTCGCGCTCGACGCACGAGGCGCTGAGAAATTTTCGTGGACAGCGAAGCACGGTTGTCGCCGTTCCGAGGCGATTTGACGTTTTGCTCTGCCAAAACTATGTTTAAATCCCCAAGTACGCACGCGGCCTGGCTATTTTTAACGTGGCGGGATTTCCAAAAATTAGCGTGAGTCTCCGCGATTGCTTTCCACAAAAGTGACGACGAAGAAAGTTTTCGCAATTTTTTTAAAAAAAGTTTCAAATTCAAAATTGAACATTTTTGATTCGAAAAAACTGGTCGAAAAAACAGTTAAAAAAGTTGATATAAGTTGAAAGTATTGAAACATTGATCAAAAATCAATCAAGTAAAAAATTTATAAAAATGGTATCTCAAGAATTGAAACTGCTTAAATTCAACTAGTAATTTGTTGACTTTCATTTACTTGAACTTTTTCATTCATTTTTAAGAAAAAATTGGATCGCAATATAGCTTTTGATAAGAATAGTTGAGAGTTGAATTTTGGTAAAAAATACTTACAACTTGAATTGAATCATTTTTAATATCAATGTCAACTGTACATCCAACAATAAAAAAGCTTATTTCTCTCACTTCCGCCAATCAAACGTGTTTCACAGCTAAATTCTAAACATAAAGACAATTAGACACAATCAAAATTTTTTATCAAGAAAATTTTGAAACAAAATTTCACTCTACATCTTTTGTTTTAGTTCTAGTAAAAATTATCGCCTCTAAAAAAGTGTTTACAATTTACAAACTCTGACTTTTCTATCATCTAAAGAAAAAAAACAAACGAGAACTTAATATTTTCTCGCCATCTTGATCGTAAAAATTGTTTTTGTTATTTTGTACAAGTTGAGGATAACTTACAAGATATCTGAAACTTTGTAGATTATATTGATGAGGACGCCCTGTATGAAGTCCATGTTGACTTTTTTTAATTAGCACGAAACTTGAGTAATTAATTAATTAACTGAAAATCGACAAGAACGACGTTCGACAGTTTCAATTTATAAACGCAACCTTACATTGAAAGTGTGATCACGTGCCACGAAATGACATTAGTGCCAAACATCAAACGTTTGCACCTTCATTTGAGCGCTCAGTGTCAAGTTCACTGGTCATATTGGTGACAAAAGCGCCGCGGATGGGAAGAGATCAAATTACAGATATTAACATTCTTATCATCACTTCCCCATACCAAAACAATCCAAATAATGAAAATCAAAAAAAATTATAATTATAAAGAACGATTCCTCATAAAACTATTTATAAAAAACATTTGTTTTTCATAAATGGAAAACTAAAAACAAACCAGATTGATAAGGTACAAAAAACAACTAAGACAAATTTATTGTTTACTTGGAACTTGTTTGTAAGCAAAGTATAAAATATGATCTAAGAAAATTGAAAAATGTATAATTCAATTTGACTATAATTCATGTTTAGAGCAATTATGAGGTGTTTTTGGATTTTATTAATAACACTTGTTTCTTGTCTGCCAAGTTCGCTAACTCGTATCAGTATTCGGGATCAATGTTCTTTGACGAAAAAGCGCGTCAAATCAGGAAGTCATTAGCTGGGCGCGAGATACCGATAAAATATTGAAAACAGGTGACAAAAGTTTGCGCAACCTCTCCAACGCGCGACACTTGTACCCTTCACGAAATCACGTCGCTTCGTTCTCCCGTGCGGTTAATATAAATTTGGCCGCTGTTTTTTCGCACTTTCATAATTCATTGAAATTGACCATCCGAAAATTTATACTTTGTTTATTGTAAAAGCTGTCCCGACAGAAAACATCGTCCGTTTCCGTGCTATTAAATTTGCTCGTTCTGTCCAATCGTCATTGATTAGCCAATTAAAATTTCGGTCTCTCCACATTTGTTTTCTTACATTTTTTCAACACTTCTACATTGGCACTCTATTTTTGGGACCATCCAAGACCAAAATACTTATTTTTTAATTATCTTTCAATGAAAATATCAAATTTTCAATAATCAGTTCAGTGGGTCTGTGGTTAAAGATTCAAACTGTCACGTTGGGGTCGAGGGTTCAAATCTCGGTGAAAGTTCTTTTTTCATAATTTATGAAAGATAACATTCTAAGAAATGAATAACAAAATTAAAATGTTTTTAAAGGAATATTATAAAGCAATATCAGAGAAGCAGAAAATTTGTTTCGTTTGAAATGTGAATTTTGGAAAATGTAAGAAAAAAGTATTTGCAAAGGTTGAAAAATAGGTTAGCTAGTTGAAAATGAAGCGGTGCAGAATAAGCGCAGGCTCGAGCGGATGCGTCAAATTAAAGAAATTCGCAAAAATACCAAGGATGCATCGAGATGATTTGTTGTGACTCGTCCTCGCCGATGCCGGATGGCTGCAGACCCAACTCCGATTGTTGACAAACACGACAAACCACGGCCAGCGGATTGATCAAATGAGGTGCGAAGGATCGCGAATTCGCGCGAACCTACACGAACTCGTCTATCGATTTTTCAGCATCACGCGCTTTTTGTTTGAAAAAAAGCTTCTGAACGCGAAATTTAATTGCTTTTCAATTTACACGTTTTGACAACCACGAACAAGATTTCGTGACTTAATTAGTCTTTTTTTTTTGTTAAAGACTATTTGAAAATTGAAATAAAGATCGAACGTGTTTTATCAACCTTCTGCAAATTGTTTCACTTTTTCTTTCATTTTTGAGTTTTTTGTTTCAGTACATAGAATCGTTTTTAATTTTGAGTTTTTTTCGTTTTTTTGAGATTTGCAGCTGAACGTTGAATCAGTGTTCAAATATAAATAAATTTGCAATACACAGAGCGTGGTAATTTTTATAGCGGACAATTTATTTCATAACGGCAATTGCCCAAGACGAAGAACGTAAAGGAAAAACGTCATTTGTTCAATTTGGTGGAGCGAAAAGATGTTTTCTTTGTCTTTTTGAAAATAGAAACTTTTAATTTTATCATGTATCGTTGCTATTATTTTATTAACTTCAAATAGTTCCTCAACGTTGCTTTTGCAAACAAAAATATTTTTTGCAAACAAAAATATTGATATGAAAAAAGTCGAATCATCCGGTCAAATATTTCTCAATGAAAAATATTTTCGTTTAGTTTTAGCTAAATATTTTGATTGATTGCTACACCTGTCGGATCACAACATCCCAAACACTTTTATCGAGAGCACCAAAACGACTTCTTATCTTCTTTTCGTTATTCTCAACCCAGTCTGGAACAAAAAAACTCGATCCGACATGTTTTTTGTTCGCTTTTCGTTTTCACGTTACATTAAGTCTGAAAAATTTATTTATACAAACCTACGCAATACAAACAACAGTCCGATGATGAATGACAACGAAAATTTCGTGTAGTAGACTACTTTTTGGCTTTTTTCTTACCACTCTTAAGCACATTTTTACGAGCCACTTTTTTATCATATTCAAATCACGTTTCAAGTCCTTTCTGACAGGGTTTTCATGCTCTTCGGTTCGATATATTTTTTTCTTTCTATATGAATTTGTAATTCTAATGTTTCCGTTTAACAGCAACATTTTGCATGACAAAACAAAATTGGCTCTTCAAATTTTGATATTGCAAGAGACAATTTTTGCCTCGCAGATTTTAATGGTCCTTTTTGGTTTAAGATTTGAGTTCGTTGAAGTAGGGAACTTTGGAGGTTCTTTTTTTCAACTCCCCCGCGACAAAAGTGAAATGACGAAAAGGATTTTTCGCAAAGCGATGAGTGGGGATTCTAAGTCGTGGGAATATAAGAGTGGATGGTTCAGGCTAAACTGGTTTAGTTCTATATAGTATCGAAATGGAAACTGCGGTGAAGGTGAGTACACAATTTGTCTCAATTTTTGATTCATAAATTTCAATCAAATAAATTTATCATTTTTTTCACAATCATATTCAGTCATTTTTAAAATTTTTCAATGAAAACATTGTTTTTTTATTTCATAAATCGTCTCACTTAAACTAGCATTTTGGACAGACTGTTTTTCAACATTTTTTTAAAAATATTTTAACATTAAAAACATTTTTAAATTGTTTTATCAATGACAATTTGTTATAATCATTTTTCAGTTTTTTTATCAATGACAGTTTGTTACAATCATTTTTTAGTTTTTTTCATTTGTTATTTATTACTACCATGATTTGCAAGTCTATTTATTGATAATGAAATTCAATCACATAATGTAGTAACATTGAAAACAATGTTTCCGGTTTCCAACATAAACAGCCTTTAATAACTAAGCAATGAAATTAATAACTGATTCTAAATTGCAAATTAAAACGCAGGAGATTTTCCAAGAACCATTATATTAGAATTGTTCAAATTGTATAGATTTGTCTCTTAATTTTCGATTAGTTAATTGAATTCTTTATTTGTTTATTAATCCAACGCGTGAAAATATCATTGACTATTTGACACAGAAAAGCGAGGTAACTTTCATATCTTGATTGTCATTCGAAAAATGCAGTAAACTCATGGATGATAGAAATTTATTACACCTCCTTGACGGTTCAATAACTTTTTAATCGATAATGTTTTTCTTCAATTTTTTACGATTTTCGAACACCTTGATGGAATGTATTTGCATTCTATTAGTTTATAGACTGTTAGAAAAAGTTTCAAATTAGACTGATGAACATATGAGAATGAAATTGTGATTTCAAACTGTGATAGAAATTTGCAACTCACTTTCGATTAATTTTTCAATTTTGCTTTCCCTCTTACAGATTTCGATTTTATGTTTGTTAACCGGTTGCTGTTCAGCTGGTGTTCTACCATTTTACACGCCGCAGAGTTATCAGTACAGTTATCAACGACAGCTTCCTAGTCACAATCAGCATTACTACTATTATCCTGAATCGTTTCAACAAACTTACAATCCTTATTACTACACCTATCAGGTAAAGTTAGAATCAAATATTTTTTCAAAAAATTGTTGAATACTATGAAATCATATCAAATATGAAAATATATCTAAATTGATTTTTCACTTTTTAGAGCATCCCAAGTTATACACCTTACCAAACGCCATATTTGCCATCATACGATGGGTTTCCCACAACACTTGGATACTATCCCATACCGATTTATGATTTTCAAATAAACATCTTGAGGGTATGTAAAATCAATAAAATTACTTTCCATTCAAAAAAGAAATGTTCTTATCGTTAATTATTGATTTTAATCGTTTTTGATTTTAAATTGTTCTACAACGTTAAGATGAAAAAATTAAACATAAATTTGTTTGCATAGGTGCTGCCAGACGTTCACCCAAGACGTCCAAAACCAAACGACAAGCCGCACGTTACAACTACACCGCAAACAACGACCGAGATCGAACTTACAGACGTCGACGATTATGATTCGATTGAAACATTGGACACGAAAATTGTCCCGCAAACAAGTGGCGAACTTATCACCACCACTTCGAAAGAAAACAATAAAGACGTTGAAATTGTTACTCAACCAACTGAAAATTCAAAGAGTACCGAAGAGACAGAAAATACCGAAGATATAGAAAATACCGAAGACACAGAAAACACCGAAGATGAATGAATCTTTGGAATATTAAAATTTGTATTAAAATAAATATAGTATAGTTTCAAGAATTGTAAATAATTTTCGTTTCGTTAGACGAAGCTGTAATTATTTATTTGTTAAGTTAAATAACATTGTATGAAAAGATTGTACAGTTTAAATTTAAAACAAAACATTGTAAAGTTGAATGCAACATGATTTATTTGTAGAATAAGAGCAGCGCTGGATTATAAATGCGTCACATTGTTGTTTCGATACTAGCATAAAAATCTCGGTATCGTAGGGTCAGAGAACAGTTGATCGTTCTCAAGTGTAAGTCAGTTAAATTGTAAATTGATTTTGCAAGGATGTTCAGAGTGACCACATTTTTGTTTTTAACTTTGTACCTCGGTCTAATTCAAGCGGCTTTGATAGGACTAACTGGCGGTGAATATTAATTTGATTCATTCAAAACCTTGTTTAAAAAAACAACAATTTATTCTTAACAAACGTCATGTAAACTTTTTTTAAACTTTCAGAAAATGATAATTCGAAATTATTGACCGAACAGGGGTATCTCGAAGAAAAGAACCGATTGGTGGACGAATTTTATAACCGAATAAAAGAAGGTCGAGAAATTAATAAATATGGCTGGAACACCGAGGGTAGTTTTCAAAGATCAGAACGATCAACGTTTAGAACAATTAGAACAACTCGACCAATGATTAGGACGACCGTATGACAATTTTCAATCAAAAATATTTGCAATTTTAAGTTATTTGATTGTGGTATTTTTAGATTTTGATTTGTTTCATTTTCCAGATTGAAAAGAATGTCTTGGACATTAAAAATAAGACGATACTTTTTGGGACATGTAAAGACACCTCGGTTGAGATCATTCGGTTCACGAATACAGTGAATGGGGCCCGGTCGAGTGGCAACAGTTTCAAGTACAACTTCAGCAACTCTTGCATAGATTGCATAACAGTCGAAAAAGTCGGCGAGATAAAAGTGGTGCAAAAATCCGGCGGGCCTGGCCATAATAATTTGCATCTTGAATTTGATAACCCGAACCGGAAAAATTCTCGTGTCGTCATAAATGTCATGGGAAAGATTGAAAATTGCTCGACCGAATGAAACTTTGAAATGAATGTTACAAGAACTTCTTTTTGTATAAAAAAGTTTTATTTGTGTTTTTGTTTGTTTGTGACAAAAAAAAAATGAAAGACATAGAATTGTGTAAGTCACGTACAAACTCATTCATATGGGAATAATAAATATTATTTCATTAGGACGTTAAAATAGAATATGTGGTAATAATTCATTTCTTATATTCCAACATCATTCACAAATAAATGAATAATGAATATTAATAACTATATTAGTCAGAATCAAATTGATCCTCGTATGATGTAAAAATTTCGTTCGCAGAAATTCAGCTTCTAGTATCAGTTTATTAGTATTCATCGTTATTTTATTGCGGTCACTTTTTTAAGGTGATGCTAAAGTATACGCCTCAAAAAACGCGGTTCCATTATTCTCCGTTGTTTATGAACCGATTTGAATGAAATTTGAAATTTAGACTTATAAAACAAGAGAGAATCGCGCTCTGCTCAAATTTTTCAAAAATTCCAAAAAAAATTTTTAATTTTTTTTTGAACTCAATAACAAAAAAAATTTATAGAAGTGACATCAACGAAACAAGCAGAGCGCGATTCTTTGATGAATAAGGAACAATTATATTGCAATAAAAATGTCTAAAACACTCTCGTTTTTTATAATAATGGGACCTACGTTAGAAAAAATAATAACTAAAATGCTACACAAATAATGAAATGATGGTAAAACAGGTGGATGGTAATTATTTGTTGCGAGTGTCACAGGTGGAGCTGGGAAAGAGCGATCGGTATCGGTATGAAGACGTACTGAGACGTACACTGTACGTTGTACAGCGCGCGTCATGACATAAAATGATTCAAGCTATAATATTAATTTAGTAATTTAGTAATTTTTTTTAATCATTGCATTTTTTGTCCTGCTATATTATGCCGCCGCACTTCAGGTGTGTAGGTATCAAAGTGAATACGAGAATTCGAGAGAACATTGTTTTCTCGAAACAATTTTCAAGTTTTATGGTTCGGCGACCGAATAAACATTGCCTTTTTTCTATTATTTTTTCAGTCAAATTTGTATTTGACGTTACTGAGGTACCGCTAATATTGATTGAAATAAAGAATCAGCCATCAATAAATTTTCCAATCAATAAAATAAAAAGTTTTGTACGCGTAAAACTGGCCCTCGATTTTTTTGCAGCCTGTTTTCTGTTCATTGTTCATTCATTGTTTCTTGATATTGTTCGCTTCTGCGCGACTCTCAGACTTGGTCTGTTTTTGTTTTTTCAAAAGGCGTTGAAATTTCGCGACATAGGAAATTACGGAAAAAAAAATCTAGCGGATAACAGTAAATAAACAATTATGGCGATCGCAAAGCTAAAATCTTTCATTGACAGCAGTTTGAGAAGTGTTTCCACACCTCTGGACAGGTCGGACATTCGGATCTTCCACTCGTCGAATAATAAAACTCTCACAGTTACTGTTCTTGGGGCCAGACACTTGCCACAAAATTTCGGTCTCACTCAAGTCAATAGTCATGTTGTTACAATTAAATTTATGCCAAGCAAAGAAAAGTTTGAGACGCAATCGTTGAAAAATGAATCTTGGCCACAATTGATCGAAGATTTTGTCTTTCATCTGAGGAAAGAAAACAAGAGTAAATTCGGCAAGTCCAAGGCGACAGATGAAACTTTGGATGGTTCAAAGTTCATCGTGGACACACTGGATGCTATTTTGGAAGACAAACCGTTGATTGCAACTGACGAAAAAGATGCATAAAAGGACACAAAAAAAAATAGAAAAAAGAAGCAAAAATAAAAAGGACGTCAAAACAGGCGTTGTTCGCGAGCAGCGCTCTTTCAATAGTCGCCTGAGTCGAATTTTCAGCAAAATCACCGACAAAGTAGTTGACTCGTCGCCCGATCAATCCAAATCATTTGGAAAAAGACGGACTGTCGGCACAACTACGATTTCCCTCGACAACAAAAATTTTAATGTCAAGCCTCACAAACCCAAACATTCGTCAGACGTCTCTACAGGAGACATGTGGAGGCTCCTCAAACAAATATCAAGTGGCATTGCTAATGACAGGAAAGGCAACAAAGAAGGACAAGTCGAGTTGACATTTTGTCAGGAAAAGAGCGACAAAAAAGACGTCAGTGGAGGAAATTTGGTATTGACTTTGCTTCGACTCAGGTGTTCTCTACAAACCATGCATGAACATGAAAATCACAAAGGTCAGTTGTACATTTTAATGTCATTAATTGAGGGCGGAAGGGTGACGCAATTTTGGAAAAGTGAACGGTTCGCACCCTGCATCTCCATGAGGTTCACACCTGAATTGGCAAAGGTGTCTGCTGAAAACGCGTACGAAGGTGCACTAAAAGACGTTAGTTTTGTTGTCAAATTTGTCTCAAAAGCCAAAGTTGGCAAAAAAATTGGGACACTTTGTGACTGGGCCAGATGCAGGCGGTAGTTACGAAGATCAGTGGAAACAAGCACTGGCCAATCCTAGTCAACAAGTATCCAAATGGCAGAACTTTAAACAGATGTAAATCGATATTCAAAATGTCAAACGTGCGAAGTGAAATAAAAAATTATGGATACATTTATTATGCCTGCTTTTATTGTATTTTATTTGATGACGAAAGTGTTTGATACTTATTATTTTTGTTTCAATTATTGTTATCAATCAATGCGACAGTAAATCTTCAATTCAAATTGTATAATTTAAAGGCTAAAATAAATACAAAATCAAATTTAATAAAACTTATTCTGAATTTTTAATAACTAAACTAATTCGTTTGACATTGTTTAAAGTACCGAATGAATACAATCCAAACTTATTGTTTCAATTCTAATTCATACACTGAAAACCCATCATCTAAAGGCTAAAATAAATACAATCAAATTTAATAGAACTCATGCTAATTCTTTTACAACTTAACAAATTCCTCCGACATTGTTGAAAATCTTTAATTACTACAATCAAAACTTGTGTTATCAATTTTTAGACACATTCAATAACCAAAATAAACAACCAGATTCTGATTTGAAGGCTATAAAATAAATACAATTAAATCTAATAAAACTTATCCTAATTCTTTTATAACTTAACAAATTCGTCAGGCAATGTTGAAAGCCCTAAATTAATACACTCAAAACTTGTGTAATCAATTCTTAGTCACTCGAAAAATTCAATAACAACTAAAATGAACAAGCAGATTCTAGTTCGAAAGCTAAAATAAATACAATCAAATCTAATAAAACTTATGGTAATACTAACATATCTTATTATTGCAAAAAGAAACATTGAACAGTATTACGTTATTTACAAATTTATACAACCACGCAGATTTTTTCGACGGATTTAATTATCAAAAAACGACCCTTATTTGATAAAAATTAAACGTATGTTTAATATATATATATGTGTGTGACAAAATAAAAAGCAATCAAAACTAACAAAACTTATTCGCTCTTTTATCAAAGTAAGTCTTTAATCGAGCGTTTTTGCTCCGGTTGAAGTCGATTGGACTGGATACCTCTGCGATGCCTCCCAAATTGGTTGACCTGTCGAATTCAAAATTGAATTAAAAGAATAAACAAAACACAAATTATAAATTTTCATATCAATTGAACATTTAGAACCTCGAAAAAATAATTGCCACACGGGAATTGAATCCTTAGAATCCTGAAATGTAAAATTGCATTGAGTGCCACGTAGGTGATGTTGTCCACCTCCAATCTGTAACAAAAACAATCCATTGTTTTCTCATTTAGAAACAGAACTAACTGAAGATGTAACTTGAGAAGTTTTTATTATTTTTCGTATCTTCAGGAAAAGCATAATGAAATTTACACATTGTTTTGTACCTTGGCTGCTCGCGACTAAAAGTTATATTTAGACTTGATTTAATAACTGCAGTGTATTGAGTTTAGTTGTAACTTGTATTGTTTTGAAATAATCGTTGTCTATCAGTTTAGCTGCATTTTTTACCAGACTTATTGATATATTTGTTCGTGTCAAATGTTTACATATATTAGTATAAGTTATTTCTCCTATTATTAATATCATCATCATTATTATTATAATTATTACTAATATCAAAATTGAAACGGTACAGTACATTTTTTATAATGTAGAGCTAATTTAATAACACACTATGGAAATGAAATGATAAAGGTACAAACGCCCTTCTTTCAATTCAATTTTCCGGAAACGGAGTCAATTCTTGTTCTTCAATTATTTTAATCAAATGCTGTCGCATTAATTTAGCATCGCTCGAGTACTTTGCGGTAGCGGGATCTCCTCCAAAGCAAATAGTTGTCGCCATCGCACAAGCGTACACGCCACAACTATATTCGTCTGGCTGGCGACTTTGGACGTCGTCAAGAATCAACTTATAGGGAATAGCATCGGGGAAACGCAAATTCAAATATTCCATTTCATTGTCAGTAATCGAATTCATGTCACATTTTCCTAAGCTGTCATAAATGCGGAGGTATTCTCCGTCAAAATGAACACATCTCCAATGCTGTGTACGATCACCTCCGATAATTTGAATGCATTTTCCTTTCTCTTCCTCAACCAGGTTTCTCATCATCACAAACTGAACGCTCTGAGTCTTAAACTCAGATTTTTCTCGAAGAAGTTTCAAGAACGTATCAACGCAAGCATCAGTCAATTTCGTATTTTGACCCGATACAATATATCTAACTGATTCCAAAGACGCTCGCATATTATTGATATATTCCAAACGCTCGGCCAGTGGTGTGTCTTGAGGCCATTCTAAGATCTCATTTTCATAACCTGCATGAAAATCAGGGTGCTCAGGGTTTTCAGTTGGGACAAGAGTCTCACACTGCTCACTCTGATTTCTCGTTTGCGTTGCAGACTTTTGCACCGTTGATTTGCGCCTGCGCTTGGCACTGTTTTGATTGCTCTTTGGTATCGCGGAAATTGGCGCCTCGGCGAATGGTCGTTTGCGTTTTGGCGGGGACTTTTGACTCATCAGAGCCAGCTCAGGCACCACATGATCATGATAAAAACGAATCAGTTTCGATTCCATTTCGTTATCCCAAAAGTCATCGTCGCGCTCGACCTTGACATATTTCATTTCTTTTCCAGTCCAAAGGACAAAGTAACAAAAGTCACGTCTAGTAATGTGTAACTGGCCTTGAACTTGGTAATAATACTTGTGTTTCGTATTCATTTTTGTTTGATCTTTCTTATCAAACATTGCTTTTACCGCTGAGTTTTTTAGTACCATCGCTTCAGCAATGGTCATGTCGGCAGCTTGGAATGAACATTTTACCTCAACAATGCTGTCATCACCAATGAGACCATCTGGCGAGGCTCCAAGAAATGGTGATTTTTGATCGATAAAAAGACCGCATTTTTCTATCTTTATCATATCTTCTGGATTTTTTGTACTTTCATTCAAGGCCTTTTGTAGTTCAGCACAAGCGGCCGCTTCATTGGCCTTGCCATAATTCACAGCATCAACTTTAAGTATCTTGGGATGACAAATACTATTAACCTTTGACTTGCGTGATGTGGTTTCGCGCATACGGCAAACTTCACCAAAGTGCGATGCTGTCAGCATGCGTCTTCTCAACGCATGCCAATTGTTTGACTCAGCTTGGTCTCTTGTCACTTCTTCCCAGTTTACCCAATCTTTCGCATATGCTTCCAATCGTTCAATCAAGGTCACTCGAAATGCTTCCACAGCAGCTGAATCTAAGGGTGGTTTCTCACACTCAGTGCCATAATGCTTATCCGCAGCATTTCTGCGGATCTGTTTAGCCCGAGGACGATCTTCTGGATTTCTATCGCGTCGACTCGCTCTGTTATTGGCATGTTTTGCTTGTCGGCGAGCTTCAATTTTTTCAGCTACTTCGGGAGTTTCGTACCCACAAGACTCATACAATTGGCACAAAACACTGTGAGTGTTGTACTGCACAACTGCTGCTGCCACGCGACAGTTGTACGAATTACGACCTCCAAAAAAAACTCTTTTTCCGCCAATGTATTTATTGATCACTGAATTGAACGCCTCTGCTTTATTATTTGTCAGTTTGCGCATTAAATCTGCAGAATAATTGCTCAAATATTGGAGTGAGCCATCAAGTTTATCCCAAAAATGATACTCTTGTAATTGAGGAATCAAATTTGTTTCATCCTCTTGAGGTTCACAATCTAGACCTCTGTCCAAACACAGGCCGTGATCACCAAACAAGTGATGGTGAATGTTTAGGATTTCTTTTCTTAATTCAACGGCTGTTTCTGGATCGAAAATGTTTTCTAATTCAATTTTACGATCAACTGCCTCTATAATTTTCTTACGAATCGTGCTAGAACTTTCCACAACTTTATTTCGCAGGTTTACGAAACCGGGTAATCTTTTATTTTTACCTTGTGTGATTTTAGAAATTGCTTCTATTTTTTTACAACAATTCCTCAACAAGTGGTTTGTGCATTCCACTTTTTCGACCACTATATTTTGATCATCATACGGATTTGCATCCAGTATCGCTTTATAAACGTCACTGTCATTATCCGCCACGAATGTTTTGTATATAAGGTCGCGTTCAAGACTAAGTTGGAAACCTTCAACGATTGCCTCACTCTCCATTTTCGAAGAAGAAACATCAACATCGAAGTTCTTAAAACAAACATGCTCTAGCGGTTCAAGTTTTAGTCGTAAGTAATATTCACAGCGAGCGCAATATTTATTTTTCACTCCATAATACAATACTTTGTTCGTGCGATAACCTACAATCGCAACGGAACCACTCAATGCATTGTATCCGTGGCCGTATGACCTTTTACCCCATTGACCGTCTGTGACAACAGTTATAAGACCGATTTTCCGGCCTTCGTGTACAATGTAGTCGCCAGCCTCGATAGCTAAGCGATACTCCTCTGCAGCTGCTTCATTCATCGAATCCAGAGCTGTTTTTTCAAACGCTACTGTTACTTCATCTCGAGTTTGTATATATAAAGGTTCGGACATGCAATTAATATTAAGGGCTGCACACAATTCTTCCAATTGTGCGAATCCGATACCCGTTGTGATGGTACCGGATACCGCAGCTTTATTTATGTTCATGCAATTTTGATTTTGTCGTTCAGACCAAAAATTCGCAGTTTCACCACACCTAACACATTTGTAAAAAAATTGCGTGTAAAGGCCTCTCCTCCGCGAATTAACGCATTTCCAATCTTTCGTCGAACAAAATGTCTTTCTATCTGCATGCTCATCGTATGTTCTTAAGATTTCGCTTGAGACCCACGCTAAATTAACAATGTGCCGCTCATTTGACTGCAATTCATCATCACAACTTTCTGTTGAACCTTCAGTACAATCAGATTGTGATTCAGAAAGACAGCACGGTTCAGCTTCAGAAGAAGTACTTCCACCTGCGGTGTCAGCACTTACCTCTGCGGAGCTATCCGTGATGATCGCTGAGCTAGAGCCAGTAGTGGCTGTAGAGTTGCAATCATTGTCTCCTTTTTTATTTGTAGCACTCGAGCCACTGTTAGTGATGCCACTAGCAGTATTGTAGCTCGAACCGTCGTTATTGCATGCTTCGACTTGGTCTGTGCTACGATGATGATTAAGATTAGGATACTCTACCTCCATGTGTACGCCACGAGCTCTATCATCTTGTAAGGCCTGTTGTCTTGTCGCTTCCACCAGTTGTTTCCTATAAAATCCAAAAAATTAAAGTCAGTTGGAGAGAGAGAGAGAGAGAGAGAGAGAGAGAGAGAGAGAGATAAGTGAATAAAATAAGGCGAGAGTTTACAATAGTAATCTAAAGGGAATATTAAAACAATACTAAAAAACAAAAATGAAAGATAGTAAAATAAAACTTAATGAAATAATTTTCGACCTGAACGGTCTTTATTGTATTGTTTTACCAGAGCAGTTTTGTAAGTCGAGCGACTTTTCGAAAAATCATGTTCAGTACTGATCGTAAAGGCAAAATCTCGTTTCATTTGACCAGCTGGATTAGCTTACTTAAATGTGTTTATTTTAAAAACAAATCAATATCAAATTTTAAAATCAATAAAAAGAAGTAACATAAAACCAAAGGAAATGTAAAGTGATAAATTACAAATAACAATAATAGTTTGCAAATAATAAAAACGAACTAAAAAACATGTTCATTATTACTTGTTTAATTCATATATGTCATATCTGAGTTGGATCTGAGTTTGAATTCAACGCCGCAGTGTTATAGTTAGTATGAAAGAGATGCTCAAATCTGTGAGCAGGTACATGTTTTGCATTCGTGTGTGCGTGTGTGTAAAATAACATATTGGAAAAATTAGGACTTTTTCTAAAGTTGATGTTTCCTTTTTTTATATTTCTTTTTATACTTTCTCTAAAAAACAAAACTGCATAAGAAAAAAAAACAAAAAAAAAGAATGAACAGTTTCATGAAATCATCTTCGAATAGCAACGATCTCTTATTTTTTTCGGAGCAAATTGCTCGAAAAAATATAAAAGAATGAATGTCATTTTGTCGAAGCTAATTACTGTGCCAAACTCTCGTTTCATAAGACAGGAACAATTTTGTTACATGACACTTTCTTTGTTCTGTAAACAAAAAATGAATAAACAAATCGAAAAATGAAAAATCTTTGAAATCAATACGGAAGAAAAATATATGAGTGATAAGAAAGAGCAATTAGCTCTTTGTATGCGGTGTGAGTCAGAGCTGCGTGAATGTAGGTCAGCTGGCGAGAGAGAGAAAAATGAGTTTATGTTTATCTCAGAAAAAGAACAAGGCCGTTTGAATTTCGGCGAAACGACCTTGGAAAAAGTCGAACAATTTCAAGAAAATGATGCCGGGAATTCCGCAAAAAAAATTCAACGAGACGGTGTTTACATTTACAAAACGTTCAAAACAAAATGAAACAAGTTCATCGAATTTTATACAATACCTATAAAAAATAAATCAGTTTTTTTTGTATGCGGTATGAGTCAGAGCTGCGTGAATGTATGTCAGCTGGCGAGAGAGAGAAAAATCAGTTTATGTTTATATTGGAAAAAGTGCAAGGCCGTTTGAATTCCGGCGAAACGACCTTGGAAAAAGTCGTACAATTCCAAGAAAATGATGCCGGAAATTCCGCAAAAAAACAGATGCATGTATTCGTTCGTTTATTCTTATTTCTCGGATAAAATACGGAAATGTAGAATAGTAATTAAATGCAAACAAACAATAGTTAAAAAAAAACAGAAATGAAAGATAGTGAAATTAAAACTTTGTGAAATAATTTTCGACCAGAAACGGTCTTTATTGTACCTGAGCATTTTGTAAGTCGGGCGACTTTTAGAAAGTTCGAGAGAGAGAGATAAGTGAATAAAATAAGGCGAGAGTTTACGATAGTAATCTAAAGGGAATATTAAAACAATACTAAAAAACAAAAATGAAAGATAGTAAAATAAAACTTAATGAAATAATTTTCGACCTGAACGGTCTTTATTGTATTGTTTTACCAGAGCAGTTTTGTAAGTCGAGCGACTTTTCGAAAAATCATGTTCAGTACTGATCGTAAAGGCAAAATCTCGTTTCATTTGACCAGCTGGATTAGCTTACTTAAATGTGTTTATTTTAAAAACAAATCAATAACAAATTTTAAAATCAATAAAAAGAAGTAACATAAAACCAAAGGAAATGTAAAGTGATAAATTACAAATAACAATAATAGTTTGCAAATAATAAAAACGAACTAAAAAATATGTTCATTATTACTTGTTTGATTCATATATGTCATATCTGAGTTGGATCTGAGTTTGAATTCAACGCCGCAGTGTTATAGTTAGTATGAAAGAGATGCTCAAATCTGTGAGCAGGTGCATGTTTTGCATTCGTGTGTGCGTGTGTGTAAAATAACATATTGGAAAAATTAGGACTTTTTCTAAAGTTGATGTTTCCTTTTTTTATATTTCTTTTTATACTTTCTCTAAAAAACAAAACTGCATAAGAAAAAAAACAAAAAAAAGAATGAACAGTTTCATGAAATCATCTTCGAATAGCAACGATCTCTTATTTTTTTCGGAGCAAATTGCTCGAAAAAATATAAAAGAATGAATGTCATTTTGTCGAAGCTAATTACTGTGCCAAACTCTCGTTTCATAAGACAGGAACAATTTTATTACATGACACTTTCTTTGTTTTGTAAACAAAAAATGAATAAACAAATCGAAAAATAAAAAATCTTTGAAATCAATACGGAAGAAAAATATATGAGTGATAAGAAAGAGCAATCAGCTCTTTGTATGCGGTGTGAGTCAGAGCTGCGTGAATGTAGGTCAGCTGGCGAGAGAGAGAAAAATGAGTTTATGTTTACCTTAGAAAAAGTGCAAGGCCGTTTGAATTCCGGCGAAACGACCTTGGAAAAAGTCGTACAATTCCAAGAAAATCATGCCGGAAATTCCGCAAAAAACAGATGCATGTTTTCGTTCGTTTATTGTTATTTTTCGGATCAAATACGGAAATGTAGAACAGTAGTCAAATGCAAACAAACAATAGTGAAAAAAACTGAAATGAAAGATAGTGAAATAGAAACTTTGTGAAATAATTTTCGACCAGAAATGGTCTTTATTGTACCTTAGCATTTTGTAAGTCGGGCGACTTTTAGAAAGTTTATGTTCAGAAGTGATCATAAAAGCATACAAGCCTATGTTTCACCAATATGTTTTGTTCAGCTGGCATGAAAAGAAAAAATCTTCTGCACATCAAGTGTATGTTTTGCACTTGTGTGAGTGAGCCAGTCAGTGTATGATAAAATTGTTTATCATATTTACGACTGACTAAAATTGATTGAATCATTACGAAAAACAAAAATGGGTTCGTGAAAATAAAGAGCAATCACCTGTTTGTATGTGGTGTTGTTGTGTTTGTGTGTCAGAAGAAAGGAATTTTCGTTTCCCTTGTTTTGGAGTGAAATAGCGTGTAACGCTCGTCGAACCTAAATTTTCACGTCTTCTTATTAACCGAATATTGTTTTTGTTTCAATAATCGCTTTTGTCTCAGATAAATTACCCTCTTCTAATCCATATTATGTTTGTCCTTTTGAATGTACCCTACAGATTTCAATCCAGGTAGAAAAATTATTTTTCTGAGTATAACAACTTGGACCGTTTCACACTTCGATTTTCTTTCAATAGTAAGGACTGTTCGTTTACCTTGCTTCAAATGACATTTTCAAATTAAAATTTAGAAGCTTATTTTTGTCGTTTTTTAAACTACTTCAACTATACATTATATACGTTTATATTTCACGGAGATCAAATTTCAGAAGAAGATTATCTGTTAGTATATATCTTTTCTTGTTTACTCATGTTATTTTCTTGTCTACATCAATTACCTGACTTCAATTTGTGATATGAAATTGATTGTTATTTCGAAAAATTAAATCATGTCTGTATATCAAGAAAAAAGAGTGATCGAAATGAATAAGGCAAATTGACGAGAAGTAAAAAATAAGCTGTCACTTTGTTCATTTTGTGAACAATAATGAAGGAACAAATCAAAAAATAACAAGTCAGAATCTATTAAAGAACAAATAAAATCGTAAAAATAAAAACTACGAATGAACGTTTTAATAAATAAACTGCCAGGATAAAAAAGAATTCATCATCAATCAAATTTTTGTACGCGGTTTGAGATGCGCCAATATATGTCAGCTGGCGAAACAGAGAGAGAAAGATAAGCAAGCTTGTAGGAGCGATGAGTGTCTTAGCGCATAAATGCGCTCTTGAGCACAAAATGCGTGTAGATTTTTTCCACAGTTTCACTGTTTCTATTGCCCTCCCCCTTACTCCGTTTGATCATCTCATATGTTTATATATTTGGAAAAGTGCAAGAAAAAGTTCATTTAATTTTAACACAATACCTAAAACATGAATCAGTTTTTAACAGTTTTTACAGATGCAGTTTTTATTCGTTTATTGTTATTGCATGTTCGGGAAAAAGAATGAAATTAGACCGGAATGTAGAATAGTGTTCAGAAGCAAACAAACAATAGTAAAAAAACAGATGTGAAAGGTAGTGAAATAAAAACTTGATGAAATAATTTTCGACCTAAAACGGTCTTTTATTTTACCTGAGCATTTTGTAAGTCGAGCGACTTTTAGAAAGTTCATGTTCGGAACTTATCATGAACACAAACGCTTGTTTCATTTGACCAACAAATTTTGTATTTACTTTAAAATGGGTTTATTATGAAAACGGAAATCTAAGAAGACCCAAAGACAATAACAAATACTTTGTTAGATTCGGAAACAAAAAACAAATAAACAAATCAAAAAATAAAAATTTCTTCGAATCAATACGGAAAAAAATGAAGTAGTAAGAATTAAAATCAATCAGCTGTTTATAAGCGGTGTAAGTTAGAGCTGCGCTGATGTAGGTCAGCTGGCGAGAGAGAGAAAAATAAGCTTGGTTGTATGAGCGATAAATGTCTTAGCGCATGAATGTACTCTCGAGCGTGTGTGTGTCTGTTTATCCGTGCAGTTTCGCCGTTTTTTCCACCCTCTTTCCCCTGCCCTGTTTGATTATTTCATATGTTTATACATCCGAAAAAGTCAAGGACGTTTACAATTCTGAAAAACATCTTGGAAAAAGTCAAGCTATTCCAAGAAAGTTAGGCACGAAATTTCGCGAAAAGTCCAACCGAGCCATTGTTTATGTTTCAAAAAAAAATCGTTAAATAAACAGTTCCAAAAAGAACATATTTTACTGAAAAAAACTGTCGAAAAAAATGACAAATTCAAATTACAGATTTTACGCGGAAAACATAAAAAAAGAAATTGATCATGAATTAGCTGTTCGTATGCGGTGTTGGTTTGCGCTGCGCGATAGTGTTTCAGCTGGCAAGAGAGAGAACCCCGTTTGTATGAGAGACAAAAGTATGCACACTTGTCACACATGAATGCGCACGTGTGCGTGCGTTGTTTTTTATGCTGACGACCGCTTCGCGACGTGGTCCTTCGCGGTCCTTGTTACGAAATATACTATTAACAAATAAATACGATTCCGCATAAATGTACAAAAGTGACTTTTCCCTTTTTCTTTTAGTACTCAATCGGATTAATTTTGGAGAGTTTCCGAGGTATTTAAATTGGCGCAACTAATGAACAACCTTAGTTTTCTAATCTGTATCATAAATTTATCGTCTGTTTTCGAAATGTCATAATCTTTGAACTCTTTCAAGGGTCTGATTTGTGTCACACAAAGTACCCTCTTGATCCATGTTATATTTTTCTTTTTCTTTTAGCATTTGTTTACCTAATCAGTGGAACGGTTTGATGGTAGGTTCTAATATGGAAAAATATTTGTCAGAAGAAAGGAATTTCCGTTTCCCTCGTTTTAGAGTTAAATAGCGTGTAACGCTCACCGAACCTAAATTTTCACGTCTTCTAATTAACCGAGTATTGTACTCGTATGTTTTTGAAATATAATAATCTGTCAATTCTTCGTCCAATGATCGCTTTTGTCTCAGATAAAGCACCCTCTTCTAATCCATATTATGTTTGTCCTTTTGAATGTACCCTACAGATTTCAATCCAGGTAGAAAAATTATTTTCCTGAGTATAACAGAAACAAAGCTGACACTTTGTTTATTTTGTAAACAATAATGAATGAACAAATCAAAAAATAACATGTTGTTAGAATCTATAAAAAAACAAATAAAATCGTAAAAATGAAAACTACGAATGAACGTTTCAAAAAATAGACTGTAAGGATAAAAAAGAATTCATCATCAATCAAATGTTTGTACCTGGTTTGAGCTGCGCTAGTGTATGTCAGCTGGCGAAAGAGAAAAAGAGAGAGAGACAGAGAGAGAGAGAGAGAGAGAGAGAGATAAGCAAGCTTGTAGGAGCGATGAATGCCTTAGCGCATAAATGCGCTCTTGAGCACAAAATGCGTGTAGATTTTTTTCCATAGTTTCACTGTTTCTATTGCCCTTCCCCTTACTCCGTTTGATCATCTCATATGTTTATATATTTGGAAAAGTTCAAAAAAAAGTTCATTTAATTTTAACACAATACCTAAAACATGAATCAGTTTTCAACAGTTTTTACAGATGCAGTTTTTATTCGTTTATTGTTATTGCATGTACGGGAAAAAGAATGAAATTAGACCGGAATGTAGAATAGTGTTCAAAAGCAAACAAACAATAGTAAACAAACAGGAATGAAAGATAGTGAAATAAAAACTTAATGAAATAATTTTCGACCTAAAACGGTCTTTTATTTTACCTTAGCATTTTGTAAGTCGAGCGACTTTTAGAAAGTTCATGTTCGGCACTTATCATGAACACAAACGCTTGTTTCATTTGACCAACAAATTTTGTATTTACTTTAAAATGGGTTTATTATGAAAACGGAAATCTAAGAAGACCCAAAGACAATAACAAATACTTTGTTAGATTTGTTAACAAAAAAACGAATAAACAAATCTGTGTCTGTTAGTCCGTGCAGTTTCGCCGTTTCTTCTACCCACTTTCCTCTGCCCGGTTTGATTATCTCACATGTTTATACATCCGAAAAAGTCAAGGACGTTTACAATTCTGAAAAACATCTTGGAAAAAGTCGAGCTATTCTGAGAAAGTTCAACACGTAATTTCGCGGAAAGTCTGACCGAGCCATTGTTTATGTTTAAAAAAAACTCGTCAAAATAAACAGTTTCAAAAAGAACATATTTTACTGAAAAAAACTGTCGAAAAAAATGACAAATTCAAATTACAGATTCTAGGCGGAAAACATATAAAAAAAGGAATTGATCATGAATTAGCTGTTTGTATGCGGTGTTGGTTTGCGCTGCGCGATAGTGTTCAGCTGGCAAGAGAGAGAACCCCGTTTGTATACGAGAGGAATGTATGCACACTTGTCACACATGAATGCGCACGTGTGCGTGCGTTGTTTTTTATGCTGACGACCGCTTCGCGACGTGGTCCTTCGCGGTCCTTGTTACGAAACATACTATTAACAAATAAATACGATTCCGCATAAATGTACAAAAGTGACTTTTCCCTTTTTCTTTTAGTACTCAATCGGATTACTTTTGGAGAGTTTCCGAGGTATTCAAATTGGCGCAACTAATGGACAACCTTATAGTTTTCTAATCTGCATCATAAATTTATCGTCTGTTTTCAAATGTCATAATCTTTGAACTGTTTCAAGGGTCTGATTCGTCTCACACAAAGTACCCTTTTAATTTATATTATATTTTTCCTTTTCTTTTATTATTTGTTTAACTAATCAGTGGAACGTTTGAATTCTACTCGGACGAATTATTTCTCGGAATTGAATAGCGAGGAGCACTCACCTGATCGAATCACAAATTTTACGGAAATTTTATGAAGATTTGTTATTTTATATCTTAGTTAGCTTATTCATATGACTCATTTTATTTATTTACGTTTTTCTTTCAATTTACTGAATAGCGTGTTTTGTATGATTTTAATTTGTTTACTGATTGTTATATGGTATCACAATATTATAATTCTTATCATCTAAAAGTATTTAAAAGAATTTGTGCAACAGTTCTATTATTTTAATAAAAAACAATGACTTCATAAACAATCAATATAATAATAATACTTTTCATTATTTATTCAAACATCGTGTTTTTAAGCACTCAAGTCTGTTTAATTCAATAAAAAACGATAAAATGACACGGCGGGTGGCCGGAAAAGTCGGTGCACGCATGTTGTAATATGAGATTTGTTTTGATATTTGAGTAGAACTGTCGGATTTTTTGATAATATCAATAGAACGGTTGAATTGAAGAATACATGAAAATTTCTTTCTTAAAAAATGAATTTTTTTCTCAAATTCGTGTGGTTAAACATCAAACACCTGTAATCAAAAAAAACGCTTACCTTTTTAGTCGATGCCCTTTTTTAAGCGACTTCGGTTTTTTGGATGGTTTCCTTCTCACTTTTTCACGTCTGTAAAGTTCACCCATTTGTGCACTAGAAAACTACCGAGTTGCACGAACTAACTGAATTCACTCAAAATCTTTTTGAGATCGATTCCGTACTGCTCGTTTGGGTATCCGGTGAGATAATACGGCGGTAGTTAATATTGCCTGCTAAGCAGGCAGGATTAGTACGGGGTAACCCGTTTACTTTCTTAAAGACACTTAGTTTTAAGTAGGTTAAAATTAATGTTATAAATTGATTAAAATTGCAGAATAAAAATTCTTAAACAAATACAATTAGTATTGTTTTATGTTTGTAGAATATTTATATTTTTGTATAGATTCTTTTTTCTATTAACAATTCAAATTAGGACTTGGTCACCCCATAGAAGTACGGCCAGTGAACATCCCCCACTCTCTGTGAACCATTTGCCCTCCTCCATTTTTTAAGAGGGGAGTTAATTAGCGCTGTTTTGATTGGCGAGACATGTCCCTCCTTCGAAGGCTAAGTATGGTCCTAAATTTTTAGTATAAATTGGAGAGGCAAACGACAGTTGAGTGACAGTTGAGTGACAGAGTGTCAGTAATTCGAAGTACTAAGTGATATTCTACTCATCTGTTATAATATGGTAAATTGAATTGAAAAAAAATGTCTATTGCATCAACCGTCATCATCAACATTTTTAATAATGTATTTTTTTGTAGGCTCCGAAAAGAAATCGTGCTAATGTGCCAAAGACTAGCCGTCAAACCCGGAGGAACTCGGCCGCCATTACGAAACCACTCAAGCCCAAGAAAGCCCGATCGCCCAAGGACAAGCAGATTCCACTGACTCTGCAAGGTTTACCGACTCCAGCACTAGCCCAGCAAAGATCTCCGATTGCAGCACCGCCACAGCAAGATCCACCACCTCCACCTCGGGCCCAGGAAGATCCGCCACCGCCACCTCAGGCCCCGGAAGTTCCACCACCTCCACCTCCGGCCGAGGAAGTTCCTCCGATCCCAGCACCGCGCCAGCAAGGACCTCCGATTCCAGCACCGCCACAGCAAGATCCACCACCTCCACCACCTCCGGCCCAGGAAATTCCACCACGTCCACCTCCGACCCAGGAAGTACCACCACTTCTACCTCCGGCCGAGGAGCAAGTTCCTTCGATCCCAGCACTGGCCCAGCAAGGACCTCCGATTCTACCACCGGCCCAGGGAGTTCCACCGCCGGCAACCGGTAAGCCAACGAAGGTGCGACGAACCCTCCCAAAAAAGCGCTCGAATAAGAACGGCTGGTTTGCCAAAATGAAAAAGGTAAAAATATATAAATAAAAATAATGAAATGAAAAAAAATGATAATAAACAATTGTGATATCTTCTTTCAGGCCATAAGAAAAACACTAGCCGAGGGCCAAAACGAAACGGTGGCTGACAAAGTCCAGGAACGTCCAAACAATGAGGCCATAACCCCGTTGCACTCTCAAATGGCACTTCAAGGTCAGCAAGCGAGTCAGCAAGCGAGTCAGCAAGCGAGTCAGCAGCTCGCTTACGTGCAGCAAGCGAGCTTTGGACAGCAATCCTGGTTTGGACCGGTGCCACCAACCTCGTATCCGCCGATGCCAGGATACTTAGCGCCGATGCACCAAGTTCCAGTGCCAGGGTATCCAATATTGCCCCATGGATATCCTGCCCCGCTCCATGGTTTTCCTACACCTTATTATTACCCTAACAGGCATTTCCCGTACTATTAATTTTAAATTTCATGATATTTTGAAGTGTCAAATATTTTGTAATTGTATTACTAAATAAAATACTTGAATTGAATATATAAAAATTGTATACAAGCATTGAATCAACTGAAAAATGTTTTTTCATTACGTTCAATTCCTTTTACAACATTTATATGTTACTGAAAATGTCTGAAGTTCGGCAAAGTCATTTCAAAATTACAGAAAAAACTACAAACTAATTTTTAACAAATAGAAGAAAGAAAAACTTTTTTCAAATAAATATTTGATTTTTGAACGTTTGAAACGCTGTGTATACTCCCGCTTTGAGTACAGCGCATGCGCTACGGATTCAATATAACCTCATTCATAAAAGGTTATGTTGACAACTGCCACAGTTCTTTGTTTGTGAGTGAGCTGTTACCATTTATGGTAGGTTCTTGATTGTAAAAGAATATTTCACAATAACAATCGTTTAATTGGACGTCCGAGACTCCTTTTTATTTCTTTTTAATTTTTGTCTTGTTTAAAAATGAAAAATCAATGGAAACCAAAGAAAGCCGTTGTCGAAATTCCGATATAAAAAAATGCTTCGCTGTGATTGTGTTTTCGTTTTCTTCGCAATGTTTATTTGTGTGCTGCCTCAAAAACCGAATAATAAATAAATCAAATCAAAATTCAATTGGACGTTCAAATATATATATAAAACTCTTAAAAACAGTAATAAATAAAGCTTATTGTTCAAGAATAGTAATTCAAGTTTGCTTTCTTTTTAGCCTGCACTTCGTTAATAGCTTCCATCAAGTCTTCGTGAGTCACTGAAGTTGCATTTCTCATCAAGGCGATCATACCAGCTTCAACACCAACTGCCTTGCATTGAGCACCGTTGAAATCGTCCGTAGACCTTGAGATTTACTCAAAGTTGCCATCCGGCGACATGTTTATCTTACGCGAATGGATCTGCATGATCCTTGCTCTAGCTTCTTCGCTCGGATGGGGAAACTTCTCACAGTCAAAACGTTTCGTTTAAATATCGTCCAATTCGTCGATGAAAATAATTGCGGGTGCCTTCTCTTTGGCCAAAGCAAAGGCATCTCGGACAAGTTTGGCTCAATCTCCGATAAACATCTGCACCAGCTGAGAACTTCTCCTTAAGGGTCATCGGCAAAACAACTGCTTTGATGAGTTCCTGGATTTGTTTGTCCAGTCCTCTGATGTCGGAATATTGTTCGGTCCGTCGCTCATCAACCTCCATAGCAACCACTCTGGAATCGTACTCGGCTGGCAGAGTCTCCAAGACCAAGTAACTGTCTTTGTTCACACTGACCAGGTCGCCTGATTTCAGGGCCTCGGTGTCGACCAGTCCAATACCAGTACGTACGTCCAATAACAGTAGTATAATAACATTTTTATTTAATTATTAATATCATTTTGATATTATTTTAAAATAAGTATATAAAGAGGAGCTGTGAAATTGTAGAATTACTGACTTTGTGTTTTTTGTAGGAAGATTACAACTTTTTGCTTCAGCTGGAAGAGGAAATTTTAAAAGCTTTGGTTGCCGATGTAAAGATTTGCGACGTGTACGAAGCTAGGATCAAATTTGTAAAAAATGAGAAGCCTAAGATGTTGGATCATCTGACAAAGAACTTTAGATTCGCCATGGGAATCAAGTTCAAAGAAAGTGTCTTGTTGATTGGACCCAAAACCAATTCAAAAAACAAAAAGGGGATGGTTTTCAACGTCAATGTTGGACTTTCGAACCTTTCTAATTCTGAAGCGTCTGACAAGAAAAGCAAAGTTTATGCCTTGTTCATAGGAGATACAGTGATGGCCAATGAGGTGAATTAAAAAAAACTACCAAACTCTAAATTTGAAAACAGAAATTTTATTTAGAACTTTGTTATAAATGAATTGTTAATTTTTTAGGGTACGGTAGCATCGATTCTCACGGCGTCGAAAAAGAAGGTGAAAAACATCAGTATATTTTTGAAAGACGATGAGGAGGAGAAAGATGAAGGTAGCGGTAATGAGAACGAGCCGAAAACCGATGAGATTCTTGGACAAGGAAAACGCACAATTGTAATAGCATCCAAGCTGAGAAACGAACACAGTTCTGAAGAAAAAAGGAAGCAGCAGCAAAAAGAGTTGGCCCAGCAGTTGAACGAGGCTGCAAAGGCTCGATTGGCCCAGCAGTCCAGTGGCAAAGAACAGGAAAAAGGTCCACTGTCTCGTACAAAAATATTGGTCATATACCTCGCAAATCGGAGGTCCAAGAACTGAAATTATTCGTTGGTGAGTTTGAATAATAACAAATTCTAGAGGCCAAGTTCAAACATTTGATTTGCAACATTTTGACCACTTGTGAAAAAACTGTTAACAAATATTTTTCTTGATTATTTTCAGACAAAAAATATGAAACCATCATTCTTCCTGTTTACGGAATTCTGGTACCTTTTCACATTTCAACAATCAAAAACACTTCACAATCCGTCGAAGATGATTATACTTATCTTAGGATAAACTTTTTCCACCCTGGTGCAACGATGGGACGACACGAAGGAGGATCTTACCAACAACCAGACGCTACTTTTGTCAAAGAATGGTAACTGTTGATTCATTATGCTTACTCAAAAATCAAGTTTCACAATAAAAATAGAATTAATATTGTAATACTGTTACTGATTGCAGGACATATGGAAGCGTAGACAAACGCCGAAAACGTAGACAAACATGCCCAGCTGATTTCGACATGCTACTTAGACTAGGTGCAGCGTCCATGTAGACGGCCGATGCTACTCAGGTCCCCTGGTCGACACTGTCTAATGTCTACGCCAAACTTGATCACCAGCCGACGCGTAAAAACCGTGGGCGTACACAAAATAACGCACCACAAATTAATTCAAAACCATTTTACAATTTTTAATAATGCTATTTATAAGAACAATTGTTTATAACGTATTAATTAATTGATTTTTGTAGGAACTGCCATGGCTCTGCGCGGGATCACCGTGGGATTCTCAATGGGTTTCGCAAAAATCATTTTTATTATCTATTCCTTTTTTCTCCTATTCATAATTTTTTTTATTTCATGCCTACTTTTTTCGTTCTATCTTTCATGCTGCCATATTGCAAAAAAAAGTTGCTCACTTCGAAGGTTTACCCGAATCTTCGAAATGAAAGTCTTTTGTAATACTTGAAATAATTTTTATTTGTTATTGGATATTTGTATTAAAAAAGTATTACGAAACCAAGTGGTTGAAAGACTAACAGTGAGCAACTTGTTGGAAAAAAATTATTCCAATTTTGTAATGCAGAAACTGAAGGTCGTCTGTTTTAATCAGATTGGTAAATTGTGTTCGAATAACATAATTACCTGGTCCTTCATTTCAAACATAAATTATAATTAAAAAAAATTTTTTTAAAGTCTGGTGGTCATTCATCAAAGATGAATTGGCGTTAAAAAATACTTCCGCCTGGTCCACATCTTTTTCATTGATGAAAAACTGGTGTAAATCACCAGCACCATCTCACGCTATTCGAAAAAAAAATGAAAAAAAATTTCTGTCTTACCGACATTTTTTTTAGGTTAAAACGACTTTAGCATCACCTTAAGTGGATTTTTTTATTTTTATGTCTTTTTCGTCACATTGGAATTTACAATCCATCATCTCAAATCAACATTTTTCACATAGTCGTGTTCCTTTTTCTTCTGTTCGGTGTCACAATGTTTATCACAGTAACTTCTTTTTCTGTTCAAAACGTAAATTTTTGCAATGCCCCTCAGTCTTTATAAATCCTCACTTAAATTAATCTTATCTTAATTATTTCGTAACAACTGTTTAGTGATTAATCAGCTCTTATATTTATCGAAAATTTCATAATGAAAAAAACGAGAGAAAACAGTTTCCAGCTCCTATTAGTTTTTATTTCCAAGTTTAGACAAACTAGCCTCATTGCCTCGATTTGTAAAAATAATTTCCCCCTCAAGGAGAGTTGTTCTTCTTCGCTCCAGGAACAGGCGGAGGAGGCACGTCGGGAATCTTATCCTTCTCCCCCAATTTAATTTGATTGTCCTCGTGGAGATGAGGAAGAAGTCTCTCCGGGTAAGTTTCTTTCATATCTGGCGGAATCGGATCCAGCATCTGCTCAGGCTGGTAATCCTGATAATTCGCTTGTTCAACTTGAGGACCAAGGCCACTATAGGAGTAGAAGTAAGGTTCGTACAAAACCGTCTGATAGTTGGGATAGAATTTCAACGGAGGTTCTTGAGAGTCCTTGTTATCTTTTGAAGGCTCTTTTTCTTTCTTTTCTAGGGGTATCTCTGGGACGAACTGAGGTGCAAATTGAGGGTAGAACAAGGGTGGAACTAGTCCCAAAGCTGTCCTGTGAACCACTGGCTGAATCACTGGAAACGCTCTGGAAGGTGTGAGATTTTGGTCGCTCGTGATCAGTGCGTTGTAGACTTTCGGAATTTTCAGCAGTCCTGGAAAGGCTGACGATTGGACCACGATGACCAGAAGCAAAATCAACGACTTCATCTGAAAATACAAAAACAATTAGTGAAGTGAAAAATTTCGTTTGGTGCAAGAAATTCTTTAGTCTTTGAATTTTCTTTTGTTAGAAGAGCCTATTTTTGCAAGTTTGAGTGTACTTTGAGACCAGTATTTGAACAGCTGCAGTCAGTCTGTGGGACTTTGCTCTGTCAATTGAAAAATTGTGCTATTATTTTTATTCGAAGAATAGTTGAAAGTTTGATTTTTAATTTTGAATCTGGAATGTTTCTTTTGAAATGTATTGAGTGGTTTCAAGTCATAAACAAAGTACAGGTTCCAGTTGATTTGACAATATAAATGCCGGCAGATAAGAGAAAAAAAGTTGCAGCGGATAAATGTAGGCTTCGCAACTATAAGTCGTGGCGGGAATTTTTTTAATCCCCGAGCGTAGGATTAAGAAAAGGTACATAAAGACCGGCTGGACCACTGCGAAGATGGCGCTAAAATGCACTCTACGTGTTGTGCATATACAAAACTGGGTCGCAATAACGGTTTCAAAAGTAACGACTGTAATTTCCGCATATAAATACGCGAAAAAAAAGTTACCACCGTTGTTTAATCGTACTGTTTTGGAACAATTACGGTAATTGACGAAAAATTCGTCGAAACAATTTTTCATTGCGGTAAACGAACATTCTTTTGTAGAGGGAATGTTATGTTATGACTTATTTTTTTTATGATTTTATTACTTTTTTATCGTTTAATGTATGTTATTTACAAACCTTTTTGTTCGTGATTTTGACGTTATTTAAGTTAGAATGGTTTTAGATTGCAGGATATGTTATAACAATTTTTATTGAACAATATTATAAACAACTTAGAACGATTAGTTAAAATAGAATTACATTCAGCAGGTTGAATTTAATCAAATGAAATTAACTGTAACATTTTCGAACAAATTTACAGTTTTAGACAACATGAAAAATGTATTTCTTGCAATTTTTGTTATTTAGAGCTTTATTAAAAGTTTGTTAAGAATTACAATCATTTTTATGTTATATTTTGAAGTGGCAGTAAAAATTTCTTTCGAAATTTTGAACAGTGCCGAAAAAACAACTAAATTTTTATAAAAAAGAATAGTCTAGTGTAAAAAGAGATAAATTACCTTGAGAAATGTAGTTGATCGAATTTGGCAATGAAATTCTCTATGATGTCAAGGTTGCGATAGGGCCAGATTGGCGAGGAGCTGGTTGTGCGCGATACAAGAACTGCAGAAGACTTTTCTATACGCAACTGACGAGGCTCAGAGTTCAAGTCTTGTCTCCCACTACAAATCTCGGAGAAAGCAATCTTCGATCACAATATTACCTGGTTCAAACACTGGACCACTCGTGATGAGAACTTTGAATAAACAATTTTGTCCTCTAAAAGTTACACCTTGACTTGCGTAACTTAAAACCTTTCCTGTCAAGACGACGAAATCTCACGACCAAAAAATATTATTCGTCACGAAAATTGATTGAATCCAAAATTTACATCTTCAGATGAATTTTTTGTTAAGATGTCTTGTTTAAAATTTGTTTTTCTTTATAAAGATTATCATAGTTTGAATTCAATTTTTAAAAAATAGCGTTGTTCAAATTCGTTTCTAATGGTTTTTTTTCATTTTTAAAATAGTTTTTCGTTGAATAGATGAGTTTTTGTTTTGTCATATTTTTAACGAAATAAATGAAAAAAGCGTTATGGCAACATTAGAAATATTGAATAATTCTACCGTCAAGTACAAATACAATTTATAAAAGAGATTTAAATATCCATTAAGATTCGTTCTTCAATAGACCGTGGGATGTATAGAAAGGAAGATAAAACTAACAAACGAGTTATGGTTTTTGGGAGCACAAAAAATGCGAATTTCAAAACTATACATTCGGCATTGAATCTATTAAGTTACAAAATCATATTTTTGTTTAAATTTCAATCTAAAGTTCATCAAATTTGAATAACAGTTTGTTAAAAATTTTGTAAATTCTTATAATTTTTGTAAAATAGATGAGAAAGAAGTACCAAATTGCCATCAAATTTCCATGTGCAAAAACTAGAAAAGTTACATCGAAATTAGATACTCATTTTTCTCTTTCCTACTTTTTAGTTTGCAATAAAAAGTTGGTAACACAGATCACTGTCGTACCAAAGTAATAAATCAAGCAATCATATCAAACACCATATCCTTTAATAAAAAAGTGAAACCAAGGATTTTGATCCTGAATATGAAGTAATCGTTTTCATAAAATTTGCATATCCACAATACCCAGAAACACAAAACCCAGAGAAAGGAGTTCAGAAATGATTTGAATTACTCCACAAAGTTTGATCTGGATCTTTGTAACTTGTTTTGGTTGCATACGAAACATCAAGCCCCAGTAAACCAGTGACAAAATCAACTATCACCGTTTAAGTGATGAAATGAAAGCAAAAAAAGGTAAATAAATAAAACCAGTGCAGATAAACTCAGAGAGACGACAGACCTGTACTTGATTTATCCCTCTGAGTGCTATTCGAAGATATCGTTTGATATGAAATTTATCAACTCGCTAAAAATACTCGATACTTCAAAGGAGCGAATACTTCTCTTCAAATAAGTACGATTCCAAATTAAGATTCTAAAAACGACTTTATTCATCATTCGAAAGTAAGGCACATGAAATTATCGATTCGGTTTTGTAAATTCTAGATTTTACAGAATTCTAGATTGCGTTTGATTATCACCATTTTACTTTGCTCTTGTCCAAGGTCATGTCTTTGGTAGAGCTTCTTTGGCCTCTTGTCTCAGATGGATTCGATGGGAATGGAGCACATTCGTCTCAGCAACAAGATCGGAAAGTTCGGCAGGAACAAAACGAACACTAAAACAAGAGGCGAGAAGAGCAGCAACAGTCCCGCGTAGGCCACGAGCCACCAGATTGATGGGAAGTCCAAAACTGGGCTCATCGTTTTCATCCTTCCTTCTTTTCATCAAACTTGAATTATAGCCCGGTCATCTTTTGACGTCTTTTTGACAGTTCCAATAGGATGACATTTTTCTTATAATCTAGAAGGATCTGAAAAATTTAAAGTTGGTTTAATAACTTTGTCCAGTTGCAAATTTTGTTTTTTTGGTGGGTTGTTAAATATTGGTTATTGAACATATGTGGATTTGATAATGAGACGTTAGGTGACTCGTCTCAAATTTCAAGTACACTTTTACGACTGGACAAAAGTAGGGGCCGTTTCGCTGACCGGCTTCGCGCCACTAACACGAGAGTGAAACTTTGAATTGCATAATCGCGCGATAATAGAGTATTATTCAATCCGCGCTATTACATCCTAGGCGATGTCCAGCGTAGCTCTCTTCCTTTCTAGAAAACCGTGATAAATAAATTGCACGTGGTCCCGGCGTTTATTTGTTATGTCGATAATTGGCCACGTGGAGTACCAAGTTACACAACTCACGCGAGTGTGATAAAATTGTAATTCAACTTTTTTTTTCATTTTTCTTTCTACTTTAAAACTCAAAAAGTATATCAAAATGAAATAAAACAATGTTTCTCAATTGTTTTTGTTAGAAATATTGAAAGTTTTGGTTTTTACTCGTGGTTTTGGTAGCTTTTAAATGCAATTTTTAAATTGTGATTAAGAATTTTACGAGTCATTTTGTCTGTTACAGATACAATGTTACACAATGTTTCTCTTTGAGTGGTATGATTTTGGATTATCGTATTATGAACATGTGAATTGAGATTACGATAACGACATGGAAAGAAAATAATCATCGAGGTTTAATGGCACGGATCGTGGTTACAGCTTGATGCATGAACAGCTATGGTCGTTATTACTGTTTTTGCATCAATCTGCATTAGTGACGTATCAATAATACGTGATGAAACGTGCTGGATTATACAATATTTGACGTAATTCTCTTGTGGAAAAAGAAGCATCGAAAATTAGATTTTGCATTAAATCTTATAGTCACAAAATTGTTTCATTTTTAACGACTTTCATTCAGAGTTCAAATTTTCACCGGGGATGCATCAAATTTAAACGAAACGAATTCCTGATAAGATCATAACAAATTTTTACTTTCTAATAAAAATTTTAATACAAAAATTTGAATTGAAAGGTTGCACTTTTTCATTTTCTATTTGTTGGAAAAATAGGTTAGAAGAACAATCTAATTCGTGATTACGAACTGTTTATTGTTTTTTAAAATAACTTTTTCCTTTTTGTTTGTGTTATTATTGGACATTGGAAATGGCAATTTTATGACGATGAGTTTTGTCGAGATGCCTGACCTTGGCCAGGAGTTCTTACGTGTGTGAGATAAGACATAGTGTGTCAGTGCAAATTTTCGCACGAATGTTTGCGTGTGCTCCAAGTTACATGATTCTATGGTCGAGAAGTTAAAAGTACAAAGCAATTATATCTTATTCGATATATAACACAATGACCTAATTTCTTTCCTCAGATTTGATGCTCGTTGATGACCTTTATAAATATTCATTTTTTACTCAAACGTTTTATTTCGATTTTCAGTTTTTACAGTCACAATTAAAACTGGTATTTACTTCATTCTCTTTCTTTGTTCAAAATCAATTTCATAAAGTAAATTTTAAATTCATTTGACTTTTCAATTGACTTTTCAATTGAATTTGAACATGAAAAAGAAATTGAGTCCATTTTCCTGTTTATTGTTCAAAAATTTTTTAACGTTTGATCTAACTCCTGATTTTACTATTCTATTGTCTATTTTACCTGATACATAACTTCATTGGACCAAAACCTACGATCTTTTGCGCAACTTTTTATCTTGCACTTCATCGGACATTTATTGCACAACATCTGAATTCAAGTCCGACCATCGGATTTTAAATTTCAATGCCATCTTCGTTTTGAAAAAGCAAACCAACCTCTTCATCAAACAAAAGAAAAAACACTGCACTTCAAACACCCACTAGAAAATGAAAAGCTTCATTGACACCCATTTCAAATATTTGTCACAGATAAACATGGGAAAAATCACAAAACCACTGGAGAACGATGGATCAAAGTTGATCAAAGTTTAAATAAATGTTAGAGACGTGGTCGGGAGACCAAAACGTACCCGAGAAAACGAGTCTGGCCAATAAAGTCAGGACGGGAACGATGCGCGTTGCGAGACTGACTTTTAGCAGATACAAAACTGTGTTACGTGCGCTTTCCCTTTCTTTAGCGGTGACTGGAACGCCGGGCGAGTCCTCGCAGTTTTGCTACTCGGCCGGGCCATTCCACCTTGCCGTGGTTGACGCGTGTTTTGCCCTTTTTCTTTCATGCGTGCACACCGGTTATCCACGCTCACCATCTCGTTGGCATTGACGGCTTTTGAGTCTTTCCAGTTTGCCAATAAAGAATGTTGCCTGACCTCGCCAACAGTGCGCGTTTCTTGTACCAGCTGCACAATGACCTGATGACCAAATCAAATAAGCCAGACGCTTTTCATGATAACTATTTCACAAACACTCACCAGTCTACTTTTAATTAACGTTATTTTTCATTCCTTATTTCATTTATTTATTTTCATTTAACTTACCTGATAGTTTTTCTTGTTTATTAATCCAAATAATAAACTTCTGATGCAATTTTTAACTTGAAACTATTGAATTGCACCATTTTTTTTCGAGCTTATCATAAAAACAGGTTGACCTTTTTTGGAAAAGGATTTTTTAAATTTAAATATTCTGGACATGCTTGGAATAAGGTGGACAGTTATTAATATACAGAAATGTATTTGGAAATTCATCTAAATTGTAGTCACGTTTAAGGAAATGAAATTAAGGATGAAATGTTTCATTTCGTTTTGATAATCTTACCAGAGACGCTGAAGCAAACTCTCCCAGAAATCATTGGCACTTTGTATCTTTGTTGTTTGATCGAGTGTCAATTTGAGATTGTGTCAGGAACTAAAAGAATTGATATAGTTCATTATCAACGCGATCATTTTTCTCACAGGTTGCCTGACAGTGATTGTTATTCTAATGTGCAAACGCATAATTGGAAATCAACATGGTCAATTTTATTTTGATAACTGCAAAATAATATGAGGTTAGATTGCCTTAGCAACAAAAAGAATTTGTTTTAGTTACAACATTCGCGCGCGCATGAAAAGAAGTTCAAATTTCTTTTGTTCAAATAGAAAACGTTAACGAGGTGATAATGATACATATTAACTGGTTAACTTATGGTTAATTTTTGCATGACCAAAAAAATTAGTTTGCGCACAAAATTGTTCGCATAAATTTTATATAATAATTGCAAAATCATCAGGCGCCTTTGTGATGAAACTTTGTCCAGCGATTGTGAAGTGACGAAAGACGTTAGACAATTTTCTCTTACAATTTCATTTGAACATGATTAAATATGAGTTAAATCAAATAGAAATTATAAGAGCAATTACAAATCGTGGTACAACAGAATTGAAAAAAGTAAAATAACAAACCTCCCTTTTTGGACAATCTGCGAGTTCTGAGACACAAAAAACACCATAATTTGGAAAGCATAACTGCAATTGCGACAAGGTGTTATGCAATTATAAAGTGACGTGTTGCAATTTTCTAAGAGCCATCAAAAGTTATTCGCAGACTAGACGTTTAATTTGAAATTGTTTTATGTCCATAAAGACGGTTATTTTTGTGGTTTAATAAATCGTCGCTTTTCCCAATCAGAGCAGCCATTCATCATCGCGACTGTGGAGCAACAATGAATATGCCAGGTATTATTTATGTTATGTCAAAAACTGGAAAGATGACAAGTACACTGATCGTATGTTCAAACTGCAAAATTTATTTGACTAATGGACTTTTTGGACGCTACAAATCTTAATCAAGTTTTTGCAAATTTGCAACTTCTGCGAAACCTGTTTTTCATGGATGATTTATTGATAAAAAGTATAACAATTTGTATTAATTTTCAATTTGTTATTCTTAATTTTAATTGACACAAATTGAATCGTTTGAAAATGGTTTTGTTACAAAATAGTAAATTAATTAGGCCATTTCGTTAATCAATTGCAAAATTGGTTGGTAAACAATTTCAAAAAGTGCATATTGATTATCGTCTGCGTCAATAAAATTTCTCGTACACCAGCGAAAACATTTATTAAAGTGCTCGTATAAGAGGGGTAACTTTGGCAAAGTATCATTTTTGTTAATAGCTCAAACTGACATCATACACTCGTAGCAGACGTCGTTTCACAATATTTACTGCGAATTTACACTTTCGTGAATTGTTCGTCGTGGTCCTTGACCCACTCCACATTTCATTTCACTCGGTATAAGGAACTTCGTGAATCCAACCCAAATTACAATTTCAGATCAGACCGATCAATTAACCAAATAATAATAATTTTATTCTCAAAATTAATTATATAAAAATATTCATATCTTGTGTATATACATGATTGGTAATACAGGTAAACGTTTGTAAAATGAAACAAAAAAGAACTGTTAAAATTGGTGCGCTTATTTTTGTATTTTCTCAGTCAGTTCAGGAACGGCCTTGAACAAGTCAGCGACCAGACCGTAATCTGAAACTTGGAAGATTGGTGCGTCCGGGTCTTTGTTGATTGCGACGATGGTTTTCGAGTCTTTCATCCCTGCCAAATGTTGGATAGCTCCAGAAATGCCTATGGCGATGTATAAATCCTAAAAAAGAAAATTTTCAATTAAAAACTTGCAAATACAAACATGAAAAATGTTAGATTCGAAATTCAACAAGAACAGAATCGATTCTTACAGGGGCAACGATTTTTCCAGTCTGTCCAACTTGTAAATCATTGGATACATAACCAGCATCAACAGCAGCACGAGAAGCGCCGACAGCAGCGTTCAATTTGTCAGCGAGATCATAAAGCAGCTTGAAATTGTCAGCGGACTTGAGACCTCGACCGCCAGAAACAACGGTCTTTGCAGAAGACAAAGAAGGTCTGTCAGACTTGCTGAGCTCTTGTTTTATGAACTTGATCAAATCCGTCTTGAAGTCGCCGGCTGGCGCTGGTTCGATGGCCGCACTGCCACCTTCCAACGGAGCTGCCTCGAAATTTGTTCCTCGAATTGTTATTATTTTCACGCTATCTTTAGCTTTGATCGTTTGAATCGCATTTCCGGCGTAGATCGTCCTGATGAAAGTATCTGGACTTTTGATTCCTATTATGTCGCTTACGGGTGAAACATCAAGTTTTGCGGCAACCTAGAAAGTTCAAAATTCAATCAAAATTTGATACACGAAACATGTTTTTTAAATTCAAGTTGTTCGACATGTTTTGTGGTTGGAATTTTGTTAATTTGAAATAAAAAAACTAACTCTTGGAAGTAATCCCTTTCCAAAGGCACTAGCACCAGCAATGATATGAGTGAAGTTATGTTTCTTGTGTGTTTCCAGAATGAGTGGAGTCAAAGCTTCAGGGGTGAATCCCAAAAATGCGTCACTCTCGGCGACCAAAACTTTAGTCACTCCATTGGCTTTGCTGACTGCCTCAGACGCTGGGCCACATTTAGACCCTGCTACTAAAACCGTGACGTCTCCTCCAATTTTCTTGGCTGCTGTTAACGCATTTTGCGTTATTGGTAGAAGCGCTTCGTTGTTATGCTCGGCTATTACCAGTGTTGATTCTAGTCTTTGCAGAATAGTAGAAAACTGGAAAAAACAGGAATTCAGTTTTCATTTGCTCATTCAAACCATAACAATATAATTTTTATATTTTACTTGTAGGTTGTACTTTGTTCGACTATTTGGTAAAAATAAAGCTGCTTGTTTTTTGAAGAATTTTATGTGTATTAAAATACCTGTATTGTTAATAATTATATAACTTTCACTATATGAAAATGTACAGTAATGATAAGATATAAAAGGAATCAACAAGTTGCACAATAAATATAATGATAGATTACAAAGATCAAAAATTATAAAAAACAAAGAGAATTGAAAAAGGAGGGTTGGAAAAAAAGTACTTACAGCAGGGTTACTTTTCAAAACGGACGAATACCTCGCGAACATTGTAAAGGAGCAACAAATCAACTGCGGAAATAATCAATGCTGATTGATACACGACGATAGTTTAATTTCCACAGCAGTATTCGCAATTAAAAGTTCAAAGTCCAGTTTATGTCGTCTAAAGGCGATGGACGTGTCGGACAGTGTTGTTTTGACAGTTTTTGGTTATGTTTCTGGACTTTGCTAAAAAAGAAAGAGGGAAAGTGTTTATTTCTTTGACCTGACAGAGATAGCATGATTGATGGGGAAAAAGTTTGGTTAGGACAAGGTTGCCAACCTTAGTTGGTATTGTAATAAAATTCACCAAGCTAGAAAGTCTTTCATCTTTGTTTATCTACAGACTTCACAGGTGATAGCGGTGATAGAGAAGCTCACTCCAATTTCAAAATGTCATTTTATTTCTTTGTTCAAGTTTACAAAAGTTTATGTTACAATATTAAATGTTGTTAAAGATTCATTCTGACTACATGAGTTGATTAGTATATATATAGCATTAAAACTGCTAATAAAACAAACTAACAATCTGAAACCTGTTTGAGTGTTTGAGTTAAAAAGAAATAAATAAAAGTTATTGGAAATTATCTTATTTTGAAGGTAAATGAACGTCTTCTACCAACTAAGTCATGGAAAGTTGAAAACATTATGTAAAAAAGTGGATCAGGATGATATTTTGCTGGTATGTAAATCAAATAACTAATATTACAAATAATTTCATTAAAAATTGACTAAAATCCTGGTAATCCAAACTTAAACAACAACATAACCTAAAATTTCACTTGTCAAAATTTGTGAGAGAAAATGTTATGATAACAAATCAATTCTTTCAGACATAAACGAAGATCATAGTCGGAAAATCGCAATCTCATCAGGTAACGTAATTTTGTAAAATAAGTACATGATTGAGTAATCCACTTTACTGACGTTTTTTATATTTCAGGCGATAAACTTTGAGACTGAATTTTAAAAGTGATAAAAAATGGGTCGACGAAAACTTCATCGCTCAAAGGAATACTTAAGGGAAAGAAATAACATAGCTCAACGAAAATACTACCAGAAAGTCAAGGCAGCTCGAGCTCAAGCACTGGAATGTGCCCGAAAGCGTGCTAATGCGCCTGATGATGCGACTAAACAAAATACTACAAGTATCACCCTTATTCATGAAAATGGAAGGTTTAGAATTATATCGGCAAATGGGTCGAATGGTACCGTCGCGGATACCTTGTATGAGATTTCACCGGACCATCCAAACTGTCCCGGACCATTTATGTTTGTGTCAGTTGGAAAAATTACAAATGATAACTACTTAGAGGAATGCTGAGGTGATCTTCTTTGCGGTCAATCATTCATCGGTGTAGTTACTGAAGTCTTACTTCATTTTCTGATTTGATTCCAAGATGTGTAAATAATTATACTACAATTTATATTAAGAATCACGAAAGAATAAGAATCTTGTTTTGTATAAGTCAGACTGTTGATATATCTACGGAAAGGTGTAATATTTGTATGTAAATTGGATTTTTATTTAGTTTATAAGTCTACCGAATAACTTGTTTCTTTGATAATTTAATTGGTAGTTTATATTTTAGGCAGTTGAAAATGCTTGTACATTCTACCGACAATTTTGTGATCGATTTAACAACAAAAATGTTTGTTAATATTAAAGAAACGTGAAACATTATCTCGTGACTATTTAATTGCCTTTATTTGGAGATCTATATTCTTTTTCTTATATATTTTTCATTCGATTTACAATATCACTTCAAATGTTTGATTAACTAATTAAACTCAGTTTAAAAAAATGTGTTTTACTATAAACATACATAATTTAGAGTTTCTTGCATTACTTATGTGAATTGAAGGTTGTCTTTCTTAAGGGGCATCTGATGAATAGACCGAATTTACATTTTCAAAATGGTATTAATACTTTTCGTTGAAGATACTTGAATTGTTCAAAAAGAGAAATAAGAAATTAAAATAATGAAGTCCAAATACATTCATTTATAAGACTTACTTTATTACATATTTGCAAATTCAGTAAAAAATATTCTTGTCAATATATGTATAACATTATTATACCAAGTTATTGGTTCGGTGGGAGAATTCAAAGTTTCTTATTTAATATCATAATATAATAATTATATTTTTAGACATCCATAATATAACGACAGTTAGATAATTTAGCTTAACGAATTGTTAATCGAAGGTCCCATGATGCACACAAATCAATCTCATTTTGAATCAGAAAATAAGATTGTGAGTTTGTTATAAATATGAGATCATGTAAGCTACGGAGTGACACTTTCAATATCCAGTATCCCGTCCGAAAAAAGCTCTTAGTAAATCCAAGTCAAGTAAACTTAAAGTATAAGAATCAACTGAATGAACTGCATAAATTGGGAACTTCGAGTATGCATTATTATCACAGACTTATCACATATGAATGACAAATACATCGCAAATATCATTCGATTACAATAACTCAAAATGTTAATTCGTTTAACATCAAATAATTTGTTTAACATCGTTTGTCATCAAATACGTAAATTGCAACCAATCTAAATTGTAACATTCTTTTTTCTAAGTCATAAAGCCGAACAAGTTTTCTTTTTAAAATACACATCTACATATCACAATCATAGAATCATAAACTTTTACAAACGATATACATTTCTTACAAAAAAACTTCAAATCAACAATTTGATTGAAAAAAAACTTTGAAAAATGTCATCATTCAATTTGCATCCCTTATAACATTATATCCATATTCGTTGTTTATCAATAAACTATGATGAAGATTAAAAATCTTAAAAATCTCTTAAACTACATTATAACACTCAAATTTAAATATAAAATATACGAAACTGTAAATATCACTTCATCGTCGGATGAATTTGTGCTTGATTTGCAAACCAATAACTTGTGATAAAAAAAAACATCAATCTTAGATGCTACCAGGGTCGCCACATAGGGTCGCTGTTCTCTCTCTCGTCAATTCTCTCCACGTCAATCTCTTCTTCCTCGTCAGCGCCTGTCGTACTGCTGACGTGCTTTGAGACGTGTGGGAACTGCGTCGTCGTTACGGGACACTCAAAACGTTTTTCTTCTCTTGAGACGTTTGCTTTTAATTCAGTCTGCGGAGGAGTACAGATGTTCAAACGAGAAGCTTGGTACGAATTTGACAGTAGTCTCGTCTCCGTCTCGTTGACAGGCGAAGTCGAAGTTGAAGTCGGAGATACCATTTTTGCAGTACGTTCCAAATCCGAGATGACTTTAGTTGTAGCGTCTAAATTTATTTTCACCTACAAAGTGAAATAACAAAGTTTAAAATTCACGAACAGGATTTCATGGATCAAACTGTTTTATTTTCAGGTGAGAAAAATGAATGAGATGGATTTTTTATTTCAGTACCGCGTTTTTCAGATTGTTGGGCACGTTCAATCCAGAGGCGAGATGTTTTGCGAGTCTTTCGGCCGCCTCGCCAGGTAACGCTGAAAGAAATCTACAAGCTTCCGCTGCACAATGACCGAATCCAGATTGCCACCGACTTTCGGCAGAAACATCGTCATTTGTCACGCCGGATGTTGATAAACCGGAGGGTCGAGACGCTTGCAGTCTTTGTAAATGTCGAACGGTCAGCTCCAAAATGTCAGCTTTTTCTAGTTTGCTGATATTTTCACCTTCGGTCTAAAATTAATACAAAATTGTACTACTTTCTTCAAACCACAACTTGAATTTAAAAAACATATGAAAAATCATTTAAAAACTATAATCGTAAACAATTTTCCGTGTTTCTTTTCTGCAACTTTTTCGATGATTAGAATCTTCTAGAAACATGTTCTGAAAAACAGAACTACATGAATGGAGACAAAAAAAGTTTGATCTAAAATTTGAAACTAATGGGTTTCTTTGTAAGATTATTCAAACATTGATTGAAAAGTTAATTAAACGCTTTAACGAGATGGCAAATGAATTGTTGCTTGCGTTACGAACATCTTCGACGCGCACGAATGACGAATTGGTTGCGCGTCTTTTTCGTTCCCACCAAAGTACATATTTGTTTTATCATCGCAAAAAGTTTGCGGTGTGGCGGACTTGCTATCCGATATCAATTTTTCAACGTACTTAAAGCATGTAATTCAGGATCTTCGAATTAGTTGCAGTTTAAGTATGTACACTGAAAGTTAATTTCAATGTACAAAGTACAACTCTTTTTAAATTGTGCAAAAATTTTTGAATCTCATTTTCAAAAATTACCTCCAACGCCTGCATCATAAGATCTTTCAACTCTTCCAAGCATCTATTTATTCGAGCACGTCTTTTTCTTTCCAAAAGTGGCTTTGTGATCTAAATTTAAAAAAAATGTCATTAAAATTATTTACTAAACAAAAATGTATTAAAATAATTGAAAAGGAGGGAAATTTTTATCGTGTCAAAAGTAAGTGTATTTTTTGTTTGTTTTTGTTTGATAAAAGAAAGTGGTTGGTGAGGTAAATACTGAATGTAAAATAGATTGGAATTGAAAAATTACTTTTTTGTATTGATAAGTCCGTGAAACTGGATGAGGACAGTCGTACGACATCATTGCAAGCCTTAATGGAAAACTGTCTCACTAAACTAATGATACTGTCACTTGATGACACATTGGCAAATAAAAACTTGCTCCCGGATGATAAACGCTATTTCTGTAACTACCTACGCGACTGCCATAATAAAAGTTAATATCAGTGCATACCCCGGTGGAAGCTGTACTCAAACTGACTCGACGTTTCAACGACCATTCCGAGGCGCCACATTTTCTCCCACCCTCAAGCGCGCCTTGTACAATTTCTACACTTCTATATTTCAGCTCCCGGTGTACGCATTTGCATGAAATGACAGTTGACGCAAAGTTACACTTTTTTTATCATTACTTACTGTTAAAATATGTCTATTGGTACGATTAAATCAAAATATTCACTTAAGCACCTCATCTTCTAATTTTCCTTACGTCTTTTTTTGCAATTTGTCTGCAATGTTATTTGAAAAGAGTTGATTTTATTTAACAAAAAAATTAATACGAAAAGTTAAAAAGTTTGAATAGAAATTAAAAAGAAACCAATGACGAATTAACTCGAGATGCATAATAACACGCGATGGAGTTAATTTCTGAAATGGCATCAATACAATGAAATAATTACCACAACATTTGTGTGCGGAATGCGAGTAAACAAGAATTGAAACGTACAATAAATGCACCTGATGCATAACTTATAATGAACAATCAAACGCAAACAACTGTTTGAAATTAACATAACAACTGACCGATTATCGTTTTAAAAAGTCGCTGAACAAAACACATTCTAAGCAATTTATCGGTGAAAAGGAGACGCCGAAGGCAAAATTCCTCGGTTGAAAAAAAAGAAGAAAAAAAAGAAGAGACTCTTGCAGAGTGGCAAAAAATCTTGGTCTTATCTTTTGTGTGAAATTCGAAAACTATTATCCTAAGCTGAAAGAATGTTTTGTCTGGCTTGTCGCGGTGTGTATAATCTTATCATTCGTGCTCTGACGTTTTGAATGAGTATCATATGAATGAAGACAGCAAACACGTGTGAACTCTCGACTAGTCACTGGCGCGCTTCTAGGACACACCGTTGCGGTCACAGGTGTCGAATGAAATTCGTGCTCTGCCCAGTACACAAAGTACCGGATAACAAAAAATCATAAATAAAATAATTAGCGAGCGGATTGTCCGCGCGACTTTGCACGCAGAGCGTGCGAAATGTTTACATCACACTTGGCGTCTAATCTTTCGTTCATCGTTTCCACATCAATGGGTGTAGTATTAGGTATCACGTGACTCACTTTTATCGTTATGAATGAAACCACAAACAATTCTAGCTACGTAGAACCGATGGAAACTTTTCAATCCTTTTTTTGCTGGTCATCAAATATTGCATTTTAAACAAACGATGGAATTTCACTGACGGAAGAAAAAATTGTTTTTGAAAAGTTGTGTTTAACTTGTTTGGTCGGTGGAAAAATTGAAAAGTTGAAATTTGTGTTACTTGAGAAAAAAGAGAGGGTTTAAATGCGGGAAGTAAGTTTTTGAACTTGTTTTTGATCGTAAAAACGTCAATAGATATTTATGAGGGAGAAACAGTGCTCTTTGCGTAAGTCAGCAATAACATAGCGCAATTTCTAGAAGCACATTTCAAGATCGGCACAAGCTTTTTATTCATACTTGCGCTGTCGGGCCGTAAAAACATAATCATATTCTGCCGTTCTCGCAAACGTCAAGAGAACACAATTCAAACGTCGGCACGAAAGAACAAACCAGCACGAAAATGCGCAAGGAATAAAGTACACGTAACGAGAACAAAGCGAACCGAAAAGATCTTGAGAAAAAGGGGCGGCGACGCGCCGACCACTAACAAAAATCAAACGCTATTTACTAGTTGGAAGCTAATGTTATTCATATTATGTCACTTTTTTGGATTTCAAAAAGTAAAATATCTGCAATATTTTTGTTTTGACTAGATTTTTATAAGAATTTGTCATGGATGCAATTTGTAAGGCGATTCAAAAGTTTTATTTAAAAGAAAATGAATGATTAAAATAAAACAAGACAGTAAAAAAAGAAGAACACGTTAATTTAAAAATTTCAAGAAATTTTAGTTTACATAACATTAATGAAGGACTACAAAAGTTAATGAAAAAAAGTTGGGCGGTGTCTTTTATCTGTTTTTAAGTGTAATTAAGTTGTAAGACAAAAAAATGCAAACATAATTCAATGTTTTCAAATAACGAACGTAGAAAGTTGAAAATTGATTGTAAAAAACTGTCCCCAATTATGGGCGCAAAAATTTCATCCAAAAATGACGGAATCAATTATTTCAATCAATTTTACCGAAAAACACCAGCGTACATTCTCGTTCAATTTCAAGCTCCAAATTTTAATAAATTCTTCGAAGCCTATTTTTTTCGTTCCTTTTGATTTCGCAAAACAATTTTTTCTCGCGTATTTGATCTTTTCGGAATTCCAATTTGTTTTTCGCTGCTTTTTTGCCAGCGAGCCTTTAAATGAGCCACGTTTTTTTTGCCTGGCGAAAAAAAAGCCCGAGATCTATACTCATAATAATACGATGGCACGAAAAGTCTCACAAATTTCGGCCGTATCATTATTTATTATTATCAGCAAAAAGCGAGCATTTCACGAGGCAGCGAAATTGATCCATCGTTTAATCACGCGAGTCGGCAGAAAAACAAAACCGATCATTCTATCTCAATTTGAAAACAAGAAGGTACAATAAACAAAAAACAAAAACAAGTGAAAGAAGAGGATTGGCAAAGTAGTTGTGGTTTTTTGGCCGTTCACAAAACTGGCAACAAAAAACCAGAAGGGATAAGAAAAAGATCACGTAGTAGGTATAGAACTGCAAACAAAAAGTGAAATATAAAAAAGAAAAAGGAAAAAAAAATGTTGGTTGGAGCGCGATGAGGCCCAAGTCGCGAGGGATAATTAGGAGAGGCGAGGCGAGAGGAGTGACTTGGTGTGCGTTTGTGGCTCGAGACTGGGACGTGTGCTAGTCGCGTGTGGGGCTCGCGCCTATCTCCCTCTGCGCGGTTGCCGACTGCCGTGCTGCTTGAAGGCCCCGTGTGGGACGCAAGGCCCCGCGTCGTTCTCACGGTAGCGTCCGACACGGGGTCCTGCACACAGCCGAGCGCGCCACCACCTCGCTCGTTATGTCGAACACCCGCTACACATGGATTACATATTAATAACGTCATCGCGCGGAACAATGCGCACGACCGTGTCAAGCGTCATTATCCTCGCCACCGTGTTTACGATTCGGCCACTCTTTACCCCTTTTTTCTCTCTCGCATTCTACGCGTTTCGGCTTCTGCATTCAAACCACTATACTTTCAGCCGAATTCCGCCGTTCTCTTCTTTGACTTTTCTTTTTCGGAATTTTGATCCCTATCTACTATTATTTTATCTCGAGAGATAATGGTAACTTCCTTTCTAGATTTTCTGGATGAAATATAGCAAATTTGATAAGCTACAATTTGAAGCAGACATTTTTATTAGACAGACATTTAAGGTTTTTCAGATTTCGATTAATCAAATTTGTGAATATTGTTTTATTTTCTTGGTTTTGCGATTGTGTACAAAAATTCCAGTTGAAATGAAATATTTGATCTGACTTCAATTTGCCTTTCCATTTAATTCGGATAAAATGCTCTCTAAAGATTTGCCTCTTGTTTCGGGCACAAGAACAAGAACAAAAACAAACGTCAAGGCTGAACAGAAACCAAACAGGAAAAAACAGCCAGACAATTCAATATGTAAGACAAGGTAGCTGAAGAATTTGATTTGCAGAAAATTAATAGCGAATAAAATGAATAAAGATAGTGACATAGCTGTGCTCGAAACGTCCCTGCGAAAGATTTCGGAACTGACGATCAAGGCACAGGGACCTAAGCCAAAGCTGTATGCAATCATGAATACTGACAGGCACGTTACAGGAATCCATCTGAGTGACGATAAATCGTAGTGCTGAGCTTGAGACAAGTGACAGTAAATTGCAAGTGCTAGCATCGTCAAACATGTTCCAACAGAGGACCCTAGTAATAATAATTTTCGGCCAATTTTTGTCATAAAAAGCGTCGTGGTAAAGGAGCTAATTAATTGGATCACTCCCATGATAATGCTCGCTAAATTGGGCGACAAGGAACCTCCCGCGAGTTTAAAAATCTCTGCTGCATAAATTACCTGTGAAAATGGAATACAAATTGGGTTTTCAGATTATTGCGAGGTTCGCGATTTTACTATCTGAAAAATCTGACCAAACAAAAAAACCCGCTAAGTTGTTGGCCACCGAAGAGCCCCACTGAAATGAGTAATCCTTTGCGAGAAGCTTTGTCCTTGAACAAGTCGAGGTACGTGGCAGATCCGCTACTTTTGATGGATTTAGCTTCGTCTTGCAGAGAAAGTATCTCTTCGTCGACTATGCAGTTGTTTCCACCTCTCAACCACAATAACGACCTGCAATCAATGAAATAAATTGTATCAAGTTCTGTCTGTTTCAGAGATAATTTTTGATTTTGCTCATGTCTTACTTCTTAGCATCTTGGATTTTACCACTGCGAACAAGGTAGATGGGAGTCTCGGGTAAGAAAAATAAGACGACGATGAAAAGTACAGGTACCATCATGGCAACAAGGTTGTACCAAAAATAGGGTACGTAAGCGCCCACAACATAAGAGAGGCAGATCCCGAGATAAATCTCCAACGCTACTGTGCTGTTCAGCGTGCCTCTTAGATTTGTACTTGATATCTCTGCCACGTAAATCGGTATCAGACTGAGAACTCCGAGAGAACCGACACCACCAATGCAGCGAGCAGCAAAAAGATACGATGTATTATTTGCAACAAGAATCAAAATCCAATGTGCGATAATAGTCGAAGCAACGAAATAGAAAAACTTTTTTCGACCTAATTTGTCGATTATCTGTCCACAGAATGGTGTCATGGTCAAGCCAGCTACTAGGTACAGTGTTGATAGCCATGATATCTCCTCGTCGGTTAAAGGCGTACTTCTCACGGGATTGTTAGGTTTTTGGAGTTGAGGAATTGTGGGAGATGTCCAGCCCACCATTGATCCTTCAGAGATAGCAAGTAGATTTACTGTTGAAAATTTAAATTAAAGAAAATAATTCAAAGTCATAGAAAAAACTCGACTTATTATTCTAGCTGAATTAAGGAGTCGTTAAAAAAACAAACCAGCTAATGTTGTAAGCCACTGTTGTAATTTTCCGGCATCCCTGACGTCCCCACACTCGTTCATTATTTTTTTACAATGAAAAGTGCAGTTTTTATGGACATTTATACTTCAATATTCTTTCTTTCGTTATCACACTGAATTTCGTCACACTGAATTTATTTATAAAAATTTAGACCGGTTTGTTGGTGCACATTTCATTATCGACTAAACTTTTTGTCTTGCTAAAGAACACATTTGTGTGTAACTTGGATACTTGACCATTACCAACAAAAACTTGTTCGTTACCTAACATCTTTGACGAATTAGGTATATTAGAAAATTCATGAAGTAAAATTACTAGTGATCTGAGAGACTTGGGTTCGAATCTCGAAGAAGCAGAAACATTTTTGAAGTTGAACAGAAAGATCAATTTCTGCATAAAATTAAACCTCATCTGAGAACCTCCATAAAAATTCTCTCAAAATCCACGACAAAAGAGCTCCAGCTAATTATCAAATGAAACTCTTCTTTCTCCGTAAATGAACACATTACTTTTCTTCGGAGAAATCTTAATTTTGGATTGCAAACACAGAGTGGCGATACAAAAAAAAGAAGAAACTCTCATTCCTTGGTCGCCGGACAAAAGTGAACAATTCATAATATTCCATCAGAGCGGCAGCAAACAAAACGCTCGCAGTCTTAAGATTGCTCGTCGCATTTTAATGGTTACATCTGGTTGGGTGTCGTAGCTGCCGCACGCTCTTCCCGGATCCAATCATTACGTCTCTTTACACCATTACATGTTGTACTTCTGAAGTAACAATTGTATCGCGCGAGTATTTCGCAACTGCGTATCTCGCGCGTTTTCGAAAACGTCACGCGACTTCGTTTTGTTTCGAGGAACGGGAGAAGTGAGTTGAGAAAAGTCGTCGTGTGCGATCGACAATGACAATGACATAAAAAAGTGGCCCTTTGCGAGTAACGGCGAGAAGTCGGAGAGAAATTTTGAATGGGTGGTCCTCCTCACACGCGAAGCTTCAATTTCCGGCCCGTTAGATGTGTAACGGCCCATTCAGCAGACCAAATCCGGCGTTGTGCACCAAATTCAAATCAAAAGCTGAATGGTCGCGCAGATGGCTGGCGTGCTTTGACAATGCAAATGTTTTCGCATCGTTACAATAGTCGCCAAATTGATGCGCAAGTTTTTTTAGCTGATGTTTGAATTTTTCGACCAAGTGAATCAACCTCAAATAAACGCATGCCACTTAATGTTGTAATGCACTTTTCTATATGTGAACAAACAAGCGGAATGTAAATTATTATTCGTGCCAAATTGATATGAAAAGTGAAATTTTAAATTTAAAATTGAAATTAAAAAATGATATTTTTTATCGTTAATAAGATGTTGATAAGAATTTCATTAAGGATAAATTAATAATTAATGCACGAATTAAAAAATTAAAATATTCGCCATTGCCGAAGATCTTATGATTATAAAATTTCCCTGATCCATCTTGTTATTACCCTCATAACTTTACCAAAAACGTCTCTTCAATAACACGTAATGAGTATAATTAGTCTTACATATAAGTTAATATCCAAACTTTGTTCGTCGCTTCGGTGTATATAAATCTTAAAATGCAATATAAATAAAAGTTTTTAAAAACTTTCCACCCATTTACATAATTCCATCAACCCTTTCACTCATCTACTTTTACATTAATTTTTTGCAAAATGTTACAGTTTCTTGATAAATTTTCAAACAAATAAATTTGCCAACTGACATAAAATCGTGAACTTATTTCAAAGCACTTAAATCATTAAAAAGTGAAAAATACAAAAGATAAAACGTTATCAACCGTATTGTTTATTGTGAATGGACAGAAAAAACTGCGACTTGACAGTCGAATTGATAAACAACGCACGACTCAATTAAAAAGCATTCGCGAATGAAATATTCACGGTTGTATGAATACAGCTCGGCGGTAATTACACGGCGCAAGAAAATCATAATACATATTTTGAGCGGCGATGGATTTATTGCAGTCGGCTTGGCGGCCAACTTCCGTTCAGCATCCTGCGCCGTTGGGGCCCTATCACACTCGCACAAAACTTTTTCTTCATTTATTGAGCATGATCGGCTTATATTTGCCGCGTATCACGTTCGCCTATCGCGTGCACTCGGATGGATGCTGCTGCGGCGAAAAAAGTGGTATGCCTTCATAAGTTATGAGCCAGCCTCGCAGATACCGGATGCACGCGTTTCAAAAAGTTAATGCACGATCCGCCATCAAGAAATTTCGCACCTGCTCCCGGAGTTTTGCACTTCAGGTTTCACTGTGAAAACCGGCCTAAATCGATATCTTCCTGGCATCTTCGTGCTCCATCTCACAACGATCATTGTCGCGTACGCATTATCATTATTTCATTCATAATATGGTACTTTGATTTTTTGCACACAGTTCATGTATATTTAAACTACAAAAAATAATATTTTAACATTGTATTTTTTGTATATAATCTATATATTTTTCATATAGTTATAATATGAAATATCAATAAATTTCAGTATTGATCGTCATTTGATTTTAAAGTGGTCGATCGTTTGACCTATAGATCATTCGATCTGTAGATCATTAGATTTTTGGATCAATAGATCATTGGATCATTAGATCTATAGAGCATTAGATCCTTGGATCGATAGATCATTGGATTATTAGATGCTTGGATCTATAGATCATTTAATTATTAGATCTTGGGATTTATAGATCCAATCTTTAGATCCCTGATACTACAGATCATCGAATCATTAGGTCCTTGTATCTATAGATCATTAGATTCGTGAATCTATAGATCATTGGATTATTAGACTCGTGGATCTATAGATCATTGGATCATTAGATTCGCGGATCTATAGATCATTGGATCATCAGATTCGTGGATCTATAGATCAGTGTATCATTAGATCTATAAATTTGTAGATCATTAGATCCTTGAATCTATAAATTATTGATCAAATTAGCTCGATCATTTTTCACTGGATCATCAGATCACACGATCATTGATCATATATTCGCAATCACCCTCTATAATTCATTGTTAAATCCATTTCAAACTGAAAAAAGCCCATAAAAATCAAAGAGGAAAAAGGTTACAAATCAAATTGTCAAAATAATCAGGGTGTCCCTCTGTCAATAATTGTTTGGGAATAAAATGTTAGTCTGTCTGTAGATGCAACATCCTCGTTAATTAAGGGGTCGTTGAGCGAACCCCTCGAGCGTGTTGCAAGCAACGATCGTGTAATGGATATCGGTGCTTGGCTTTGCGTTTACTTCCGTCGCGCGCCTAAATAAATAAAGGTCGAGCGTGGAAAGTGGAGTAGGGTGTTGTGTTATGAGGGACTGATGATAGCAAGGGAGCGAAATTCCAGCAGGACAAGTTGATTATTCGAGCGCGATTGCACGTGCACGCCGCTGCAGAATGAACCGTCCAACTAACCGCTGCTTTCGCCTCGACGTAAACAAGACAAGAAAGACAAACAAGTGACTTACTTTCTGCGACCGATTGACTTGTTCTTGTCATTATCTTTTACTGTTACTTCTTTTTTAACTCAAACAAAAACATTAAGAAATCAAATGCAAAAGAAAATTCAACATAAAATCACTTAAATAAATAAAATAAACAAAATAAACAAAAAAATAAATAAACAAAACTTAAATAAACAAAATTAAATAATAAATCGGTAAACTAACAAAGGTATTTTGCAAATAAAATTTCATTGTTCTTTTTTTTCATCTGACAAGTTGTAATGTTCTAATTGAATTATGGAAAGTTTGTTGAACTTTTAATATTGATTTATAGAGTTTAACTGAAAAAAAAAGACATGACGAAAGTCTGTGAAGTGCGAAAGATTCGTATGACGCTAATAAGCACTAATCTGGATTCGTATATGAGTATCAGTGTCTGAAGTGCTCGGGTTTCAAGTGGCTTCAAAGTACACTTGACTGGTGCGAGTCAGTCGTTAAGGCGAATCCGCGAGAGCGGAACATGGTCCGCTTCCTGCAACGCTCCAGCGCGGACGCCGGCACGGCCGTTCCGTTCCCACGATGCACCGATCGATCGAGACAGCGTTTTATCAGTGCGTTTCTCGCCGATTCCTATCCAAACGAATTCAACAGTCCGCTTTTCTTGTCCCTCACTCCATCCAGACACATTTCTAACGATCACATCTTACCCCCCTCCCTCCTCCCTTGCTGCAAATTATGTTGTAAGCTTAATCGCGATTTAATTATAATTTAATTGAATCGTTTTCGCCACCTTAATAGTTTTGTTAATTCTGAGACAAATATTTAAACGTTTTTAACAGTTTTTCGTAATTTTTTTAATGTAATTTTTTTTCTCAAAATTCTGTTTTATGTTTTGTCAATGTTCGGTTTTGACAGGACCAATTTTTGATGTTTCCCTTTTTAATTTGATCAGAAGAAAATGATTCTCAACTTTCTGGCACAAAAGGAACCTCGTTTCACAGAATTTGAAAAGCAGAATAAAAAAAGGGCCTTTTCAAGTTCTCAGCAGCAGACACGCGTAGATCAATCGGTTCGTCAATAAGAGCGTGCACTAAATAGCTTGGGGTTTGAGAGAAAAAAAAAAGAAAGACAGAAAAAAAAGAAGTCCATCCGTCGGATGCGTTTTCCCACGATTTCTTGAAACGAAAAATTTGTCGAAGCCACGGAAAGCGTGTCCGTCGCGTGGCCAGTTGAGCAGAGAGCGTTTGACAAGAATCTAGATCGCTCAGCGGTGTGGGATTTTCCCGTGACGATCCGGCACAATAAGAATAAACCAAAGCACGTGACCGACACGATCCCTCGGATGGCATTATGTCTGAGTTTGTTTTTCGACTATCAATTAGAAAGAAAAATGGGATCTCCAACTGTGCCACAGCTGATTGAGACGTTCCGTGAAAATATTTTGATCCTTATTTTTGATACCTCCTTAAAAATTCTTTCTTCGATTTAACAACAACTTCCAACTTGATAAAAGCAAGATTCATTATTACAAGCAACGGGCTTCAATTAAAAAAAAATGTTTCAATTAATTTGTTCCTGGTCAATTTGGAACGGAAGATTTGCAGGATCGGGAGAACCGAAGATTCGATTATAAAATTATGTTAATTATTCAAAGGAGCAAAAGAACCGCGAAATCATTAAGGTAAGCCACGAAATCGTGTGGATGTTGAAATCGGCGAGGGTACAGTCGCACGACTGGCGAAAACTGAAAGAAAAAAAAAAGGTAAAAAAAACAACATCTACCGTCATAATTGGCATTTACATAACAAGCCACGGTCGAGGAGAGGCTGCACGCGCATTCCGTCCAGATAAATACCTTTTGCAGACGGAAGCTGACGGTTTTGAGTGTAAGGAGAATTTGGGGTCTTCGTTTTCTATTGAGCGGGATAATACTTAGCTGCCAAATCTGGTGGTTGTATGGGACAAGGGAGGGGACCGATCGAAGGGAAAAAAAACGAAAGAGAACAAGGAACGAAAAACACGGAACCAATGGGAGCGTGGGAAGAAGACACGAAAGAGGCCATAAGTCGCGAATCCTTGTAAAGCGCCGTTGTACTTCCTGAAGGAGGCGCACCTGACGTCCTCCGCACCGTGAGAAACTCCGGGGCTCGTCGTCCTCGTGTTACAGGCGTTACAGCCACCGAATAACCGCCACGCGAGCAGCACACTTTCAGCATCACGTCTCCACCAACATGGCATAGGTCCCTTTAGCCTCTTCTTCCCTTTTTTATTCCCGCATCCTTTTGCTCTCCTTGCTTGTGCGCTCTTTTGATCACTTTTTTTTCACTTGCGTCGAATTACTTTGTTTCTCGATACTCTTTTACCTTGTTTTGATTCGAACCCAGTCATGAATGAATAAAATCCTCAAGTCCATCAAAACAAGTTGAATATTTCAAAAAAAAAAAAAAAAAAAACATCTTTTTTTTCACTTTCAATAAATGAATTTAAAAATTATTTTCTAAGTTGGAAAATTGTTTCTAAACTGGATCTTATTTTCAAGGATTCGAACCTGGGTTTGCAGGGTGGATGAAAATTGGAGTTTATGAAGTTATCAAAATAATTCCCATTCGTCTAAATTGAAGAGTGAAAAAAAGTATCGGTGGAAACACATGCGAGATATTTTTATCTCGAGTTTCTTTATTTCGTTCCATCTGTTATCACGAACCGGCAAATTCGACATTCCTCTGGAACAGTTTTTTACATTCCAAAATTAATCTCCGTCGCAGCCCCATTTCCCAAAGCCGAACTCTGACCCCGGACCTGAAGTATTTATAAAACAAATTGTTACCCTTTCTCTCGTTCTTTCTCTGTTTGTAATAATTTCGAATTCTGAAATTTTTTTTTCGCAGCCGAGGCAACGAAAACAACAAGTCGCGTTTGGTTTCGCGAGAGGAGACTTTTCGGTATTCGCAGACGCGTTTTTGTCGGCGTGAGGCTGCGATGCAGGGGATCATTCCCATAGGGCCTATTTTGAATAAGAGATGTGCTGCCTTCTGCAAAATGAATATGTTCGCGTTGCAAAAACCGAGTTGCGAAAACGAGCGCCGATAAATTAACAAACGAGATGATTCATTTGACAGTCCGGGACGTTCATTAGGGTATAATTTTCTGTCCATTAGTCGGTGGATGGCCCTTTTTTTTGCGCCGCACAATCTTTTGCATAATTTGACATCGTGTGAATTAATTGTTGACAGATTGATGGACTTCAATTTTTTTTTCGTCTATCTGGCCAGTCATAACTTTCAACTTTTTCGATTATGCCAATCAAAATCTTTTGATTAAAATCTGCTCTTTTATTTTTTTGGTCCAACCAACTTGAACTTTACTTTTCAGAATGAAAATAACAAAATAACAAAATTGAAAAGTTCCAATTGATATAAAAGAAGTAAATTGTTTGAATCGACCTTTGACCTGTAAGAATCGGGTCAAAAAAAAGAATAAGAGCTTTTTCTTGAACTGTATCGCGTAACTACAAGGAGTCGTACAAGGAAAACAGGGTTTGCATCTATTTGAAAGAAGTTTTGAGAGAATACGGAGGGGGAGGTGCGGACCACGCTAGCCACCTGACGTGGCCTGCTCGTGGGAACCAAAATATATCGTAAGAATCTCCGGACTGTTTTTTTTAGGACACGCACACGTGCAGCACTCATGCCCTTACACCCATCCCTTCCCGTCACTCGACGAAAAATCGCTCCGAACGGGAAAGCATCAGCTCAAAAGGTACATTGTATTCGCAGTTACGCCTTTTATCAGAACGTGTTAATGCGTGTGCACGGCACGCGAGGTCATTTAAGGCTGCGATTTCTTTTCTCCCAAATATATTTACCAACATTTTCTCTGTCTTCTTTTTTTTAAATTACGTTTTTTTCATTTCGCTTACAGAGTGCTTTAATTGAAGGGTAATTAAAAGGGAAACGTAAAAAGAGGACTTTTTAAATTACACGATTCTGTATCGATTCATTTATTTTTATGGACGTTTTATTGATATTCATTTCGAGGGTAGAAATTGCATGAGAAAAGATGGAGAGAAGATATAATAAAAAAAAACGAAAGGAAGTGTAACGGTAAGAAAAATAAAATGCGAGATAAGAAAAAACGAAGGCGATGAACGCGGCGGCTGCCGTGAAAGTATGAGGAGGATATGATTAGGATTGGGCTGCGGGTATTCAGACCTCGTTGCGGTGCATGTACGTGCCCTGCCATGAGAGGAGCACCGTCAACATAACAATAAACATTATTTTAATACCTGAAACAATAGGCGTACGTGCGTCCAGACGCGCCGAGCAAAGAACGTGCCGTACAGCACGAGCTGAGCGTGTGTCTCGCGCGGCTTTATTACTATAGAACGAGTTTTGCTTTTGCGAATTTTTTTCAACGAAACTTTTCTCATCAATTTATTCATCGACTTTTCCATTTTTTATTTACTATCCGAATGTTTACAAGTTTTGCAAACTTTTCTCAAAAACGTTTTTGTTCCACTGAATAATTAATTTGCAACTTTTTGTTGTTAAAAAATTGATTGAAATTGAAAACTTTGACATCGAAACGAACTATCAATTACAGTTTTGTAAGTGAAAAAAGTGTGACTAAAAATAATAAATTGTCGTCTACTCTAATTACAGGAAAAAAGTGTTTGACTCATCAGAGAAGTTTGTCACTAACTTGCACCAGTCATCGTCGGTTAATATTTCAAAAGTCTAATCACAAACCGATTTACGACAGGAGTGATATAACAAACCGTTAAAAAACGTCAAAAAAATCGTTACACCGTGTTTGTATCATCAAAATCAAAATGCAATTAGGTACTTTAAAAAAGCCATCCTGTATACTTGCATCTCATGCTCATTCGGAGCGTGATAAATTCAGAGGAAAAAATATTTTGAATGATAAACGAGACGGTGTTTTACGTCATGGAAGAACGGTTCAGTGAAAATTGAACATTTTACTCCAAATCAATTTTTCATTTATAGAGTTGAAATTTTCACAAGATCGTTATTGCACTATTGACAATTATTATTAAAACTTTCTATTGTCAATTTCACGTTAAAATTTAGCTAATGAAAAAAGTGCGTTAATTGGAATGAAAAGTAAAAAAAAAAAGTTTGAAAACGATCCGTCATAAAATATCGAATAATCTTCGGGCGTAACATCTTTATCGGTGATCAATCAAGCAAAAGGCTCACGAATTACTCGTTAAACGGGCAGCGCGGCGAAGGAGAGAGAGGAAAAAAAGCTCGTTCAATAATTTAGCAAAATGAGAGGGATTTCGAAAGGCCGTTTGGCGGGTAATAAGGGGACAAATCGAGGTCGAACAAACGAAGGATGCTGGGCGTCTCATTGATACGATTAAACGCAACGACTTGTTTTAGAGTCCCGAGCCTCTCGGACACCTTAATCTTGACTTACGTCATTACGAGGCGGCGTGTCGGCCGTGATGCTCAGAAGCGTGGGAACGAGTTCGCCCGGGCCTTCCCAAAACAAAACACAAGTTGACGAGCAGCGAAGCACGCGACGCACCTGACTGCGCCACCGTTGCCTCCCCCCTTCTACTTGGCTTTGCATTTTCATTCATTCTTATACTATCTGTTCCGAGTATCTCATAAAAAAACGAGACATTAACCAAATTGGTTCACAAAAAAGTTGATTTCAAAATTCCTTCCAAGCTGCACGAACAACGTCACGATCATTACACCTTTTCTCCGCCTTTTTTTCATTTATTTACCTTCATTTTCCTTTTTCTTATTTGTTGTTTGTTTTTCGGAATAAAGTTCCAGAATGAAATAATCACGGGTTCGAAGAGAAATTCATAGTTGCGTTTTGTAATATGAATGTAAATATGAGATAAGCTTAAAAAGTGAGATAAGAACATTATAAATAAGACTGTGGAATTTGTGTAGGCAAATGAAAATAAACGTGCTTGTTATTTGAGAAACAAGTTTCGGCTGACGCTCAGGAGGAAGTGATTCATGTACGTTACTTTTATTTAGCCGGATTGGTTTCACGAGGACGCGTGAAAATCAGCGGTTTTTCAAAGTCGAGCCATCGTTCACTTGTCACCTGTACAAATAACCCGTCCTGCACCGAGTTATCACAATATTTAGGGGGTCGGAAAGATCATAGACACTTTACGGTGGAAATGGTGAAATTTCGACTGAGCAAACCGATTTCGTTTGACTTGTTAATTTCGTTTGAGTATTATATATTTGTTCTCTTTCCCTCTTCTTTTTCAATTTTCAACAAACGGAATTTTTTCAAAAAATCCAGACTTTTTTCCCTGAACAACTTATGATAAAATAAAAAACAAGTTCTTTTATTTCCCTATAAAAAAGGGTTGTTAAAAAGCGCTGAAATGATTTTCGTGCTAAACGATTACGTGGATTTGCGAATGCTCGTTTTTACGACACTCGCGAAACGTTAAAATAAAGCCTTTAGAATCGACTTATCAAAAAGTTTTGACTCGAAAGAGCGTCTCGGCTGAAATCAGTTATCACGTGTTATAAGATCCATCTGTCGTGAAAGTTTATTTGCGCGCGAATCGTAAATACGTCTTTTGCCCCGTGTCCCCATGGTTTTGAATGTTCGATCGGTCGCTGATTTTGCCACTTTCATAAACCACTCGCCGGACCGGTGCACATTTATGTAAAGATCGCGTGTTAATTGAACGTAATCATGCACGACGCCAAAATCCTATCGTGGACGAATTTCGGCATAACCGGTAGCCACCAAAGATATTCGCACGTTTCAAATGTATAATTATAATCAACTGTCCAAGCAAGCTCTCATGCCATAAAGATACAGTCTCAAAAAAAAAAAAAAAACAAAATTAAAAAGACACTTTTCACAAAGAACTGCATTTATCGTTTTCATTTTTTACTCACTTAAAAAGAACAGAAGTTAAAAATTAAAGATACTTTTAAAAAATTACAACAAATATTGTATTAGTACAACATTAAATTTTGTATACAGCGAAAAATATCAGAGATTGAAATTAAAAAAATTATCACGATGAGATTTTAAAGTTAGGTGGTTGATTAGTAATTGATTAGTCTTGATTTACGTAGTTGATGATTGAAATATAAATTTGCGAGAAGAAACAAGACTGCAGATGTAAGATACGCGTTTGCGCAGAAGTGGCTTGTCTATCAGTTGTCGCAGCGTCATTCAAGTGAGGTCCTTTGCCTTCGACAGCGCATGTATTATGCAATGCATACTTACACATCTCGTTCTTCAATGAATGAATGCATCCTCAAGACGGCGGGACGCGAAGCTCAAAGCTCCGCGTTGCAAAAGTAAGCGTGCGTGCATGAAGACGCACACGTACCTATACAAAAGCATCGAGCTGCAATCTCAATAAGAAAATATGTCTATTATGTTGTTACAATAACGATATCAATTCATTGGCCGTTCTGCCACCGTGAGCCCATTGTCTTCAAACAACGTTTTAGTGCCACAGAATCTTCTCATTTACTTTTTTTTTTCTGTCACTCCAAACTTGTCTGCTGTCATTTTGAATTTTAAAAGTGATTTAATTTTCTGTTTTACAATCAAATTCTTATTGTTGAGACACGAAAGATAAAGAGAGTGATTTTTTTTATAATCGATTAAGATTTGCAATGGAGTGTTAAATGAACGTTTAAAACAGTCGTAATTGGATTGACGAGAACGGAAGTATAGAAATCTGTGACCCCTTTGTATTAACTTAATCGAGCGCAAGTTGCGCGCCGCCGTTTGTTGCAGTTACAATAGAGACATTAAATCTTAAGCATGAATTTATTAAACTCGGCATATTAATGTACAAATAACAAATTGGTCTTGTGTCTCAGTTGATTCGAATCTCAGAGCAATCTCACATCATGCTAATAGAAATAAAGTTGTACAGACTGCTTTTATGACAGGTTAACTGATTATAATTCGCTTCTGTTTTTTGTTCTTCTCTTCATCCCAGAACTAAAATGGTAGGTTTAAAAACTTAGTCACGATTATCAAATAGGCTGATTTATTCACCAGAAAAAAATATCAACAAAATGAGTTGAACGCAAATCTAAAACTAAAATTGGGCTCGCGCCCATAAATTACATCATACAAACGGGGGGTAAATTAAAATGATTGACAATTGTTCGAACTGCTGCTAATGAAACGGCACTCGATGAAAAAAAAAACCGACCGACCAGAACAAAATCAGCATCCGCACTGTAACACAAAAAAACGTCGCGTCAATAAGAACACTAGTAACGTTTGACTGTGCCATGCCTAAGTCCTAAACAATCTCCTCGGAAGGTTTTATAAACCACTTCAAACATTTTATCATAAATACTAAATCGGACAAAACTTCGCCGAGCAAATTCATCCGTACAAAAAAACGCACCGATCGACCAAGGTCGACCGACTAAGGCACGTTTAAACGACATCGATATGTTTCGCTGTGTTGTTTGTCTTCGCCTAGCCATTGTAATTGACTGAACAAACTGGCAGTAGAACTTGGCGGCGAACCGCCCTTAGTTATTCCAAGTGGTACTTGGTCTCGCAGAGTTTTCGCAGTCGGGCGATGCCGAGCTCGCGGTTCATCGAGTACTTGTCCTCCCAGGCGTCGAGCAGCAAATTGTAATAGCGCGGCACTTCGAAGTACTGTAAATACTCGTGACTAGTGGCAGTTGGGAAGATCTTCTCGAACCTGCCCAGCTGAGTTAGCTCGTCCTCGTAGTAGATGAGGTGGCGTACGTCATCGGGCGTCAGTACGTCCAGAATCTCTTCCACGTAGTCCTCTCTGTCGTGTGCATTCGTGTAGAGGGACTGCTTGTGTCGCTCGGCGTAACTCAAGGTCATCTTTTGGAGTCGCTGGTCCTGACAGACTGAGTCCACGTTGTAACGCTTGCTCAGGAACTCGGCGTCCTTGGCAGAGATTGTGCTAGGCACATGGTAACCGGCAATGTTGAACACGTTGCGAATCAAGGGACCTTTGACAGCAACGTCCAGGGGCGACGACGACTGAAGGGCTGGGGAAATGTTGACTTCTAATAACCAGGGTCGAAGGTTTTCGTCCAGGAGGATGTCCACTCCGAAGAGTTCGTAGCAAGTGTATCGGGTGGTTGTGTTGGTTCGAGTGAGGGTGTTTATGGGCGCTTCACAGGCGATCATGGTCTTGACCACCATGTCCTTGATTGTTGCCCAGAGTTTGGGGACGTTTGCGTTTTCACGTTCCAGGTAGGACCAGAGCGCTTTGAGCGTCCACTTGTGACCGTTGAAGGAGTCTACGTCGTCGTTGTTCGTGTAGGTTGCACTGGTTTTGTTGATGCTGAAACAAAATGTTTGTTTTTATTATTTTTTGTTCTTACAAATGAAGAAAAGATTCAGGGGTTGTTAGCATTTAAATGAAAGTTTAATTCAAATTTTGTTAATAGTAACAAGTTGATTCAAATATTAAAAATATGAAAAAAACGCACCTGTAATTAGTGAGATGCATAAACCGGTCGCTGAGGTAGTTGATGTCATCGTTGTACTTGACAGAAGCAAATCGTACAAGGCCTTCGGGGTAGATATAAATCTTCAGGGGGTTAAAACTTGTTACTAAAACGTACAATCGAAGGTCGAACTTTGCACCCTCGATTAACTTCGGCTTAGATAAATACTGTTGGACAATAACGGGCTTCTTCTTGGGGATCTGCGTCCACCGGTGAACCACCCGGATGCCCGTTCCTCGTGCCGAAGCCGGTGGTTTGATGATCCACTTCTCCTTCCAGCCGGTCTTCTCCCAAGTCTGACGGAAGTTGCGCAGGTCCTGGGGCAGGACGTACGTCCTGGGGATGAATCCAAAAATCTTCTTACCATGCTTCATCATCATTCGGCTGAGGTTGCGCCAGAGTCTGTCCTTGCGACCGATCTGGAAGGTTCCGGGAAAATGGTTGACCTTCTGGTGTTCCTTGATGTTTTTGAACATCGCGGATTTCATGTGCTTGCCCCAGACACCGCACCATTCCTGGGGCTTTTTGAACAACCGGTATCCAGAATTGACGAGAGTTCGGCGCACAAGCCGGGGCGTGATTGTGCTGAGCTGCCAGTGCAGATGTCTGGTCAACTCGCGAGGTAGACGGTAATCCTGTTCGCTGCATTCGTAAGATTGAAATGATATGTAGGGCGGCACGTGGGGGAATAAACTACGCCGGAACGGGTACTTGGCTTCGGTCGCATCCTCGCCCGGACTTTCTGGCAGACTGTTGCCGTTCTCGTACGCGTCCATCTCTTCTTGGTCCTCATCGTATTGCGATTCCAGGTCCCCGGCATCTTCTATGCTGTTTGTCTCGAGACCGTTGAGTATGTTGTGGTTGTAGCTTATCACATCCATTATTATCTAGAATTTTTAACATTTCATTTTTTTAATAACTCTATAATATAATTAAGGTTTCTAGCAGAATTCAAATTTTAAAGTTAATTTTAATTACAGTTCAAGTTTAATTCTACACGTGACATAATTCATATTCGATTTAAACATATTTGTAAACCTTTAAAGTATATCAGAAACAAACATTTTTTAGATTAGACAAATAAAACGGAAATTTTGCAAAATTTAAACTACTTTGTCAGGAAATTTTATAAAGCAAAGTTCGAATTTGCGGTCGAAGTTGCAAATTTCTATTTCTGATATTGATTTCTTTTATTTTGCACTCCAATTTGAATTTGTTGAAATTTCAAATTATTTGCATGTTTTAGAATAGAAATACTCACATAAAAAAATAGCAATGAGATGTGTTCATGAAATGTTCTGTTATCTTCACTTTGAGTTTGCCATTGCAAGTGCTCCGTTTTGTTTTCATGGGTTTCGTATAAACGTAAGTACAAGACACTTGTAGATTCGTGTTTTCACTTAGAATACTATCAAGTAAGGGTGGAATGCAATAATATCACAGACTGACGAGCCACTACTATTTACAAAACCATAACTTAGAACTTGCTCCGAAAATAAACGGTTAAATTAAAGTGACAAAAATGGTATTAAGCTAACCACGTGTGGAACAGCTGACTATATGCCGTTCACATTGTACATTGTACACACAGTATTTGGAAGTTTGGCGCCGCCACCGGGAACGTGATGTACTATCTTACCCTAAAGTCCTAATATGAAGTTGAATTGCTTTAGCTATACATCGTCTATGATATTCTTTTGAATTTAAAATTCAACGATTTGCGAAAACCAAATTCGTGAAACTTGATTACTTCAATTAAAAATTCCATTCAACAGCTGGAATTCAACAATTCCATTTTATTTAAAATTACTTATTGATGTTTAAACAAGTTTTAATTAACTTTTGTTAAATTTTCCAAGTTGATATAAAATAAAATATGTTTTTTTTTTAATAAATTGTATTTACCTTCTCCTAACTCTGAGTAGATAACGTAATCATCATTTATGATTGGACAGTCTGAAACATAAAAGCAAATTTGCAATTAAAATACTGATTGTTATAAATAATTAATGGAGGAAATTGAATTATTAAGATTACAAACAATTTTTGTGTCTTTTTGCCCTAACAACGTCGGGCTATTATGTAGTAGACTCGTTTAATATTGGAATAGATTCCCATATGCATACGAGGCGTCTATTAAAATTGCAGCGCCCATTTGCATGATAAATTGGACCGGTTATTTAGCGCCGTCTGTTTTATAGGTACAAATTAAATCGAGTAGCTCATCTTATCGATAATTATCGTGTTCTTGATGTATTTCTCTATTGATAGGCAACACAGTGATAAAGTAAACGACTGAAAATCATTTGCATACTACGATTTTTATAATATTCAATAAATAATAATTAGACTACGTAGATAAAGCGAATTATTTTTATTTCCATTCAAATTTTCACACGGAATCAAGTACAAAATAAGTTTCAATTTTTGTTAAATGACTTTTTAATTTCATCAAAGCGTGAGAAAAATTTTGACAATAAATTAAACAGCTAATTGCACTCTGATATGATAATGATTTAATTAATCATCAGATTAAAAGTTACAAAAATTAGAATCAAATTTTCCGAACGATTGTTTTATAATCGTGAGAAGTTTTTGAACAATTTTAATCTGTAGTTAAAAATCATGGTTCCTTATAATCACTGCTGATAACGGGTATCATAATTTAGGCACGTTCTTTAACTTGCTGCAAATGAGATATCGGTAGACAGGCCACGTTCTCTTGTTTACATCTGTCAATCCTCATTTGTAATACTATTGAAATGATTTTTGATCAAGAACTGAATTGCATAAGAAAACAAACAATGAAAAAAGAAATATATCCAAAAATTGCAACTATAGATTTTTATGATATCAATAAATAAAAAAACTTACTAAAAAAATTTATAAACATCTTAACATCTAAGGTAAGGGGGACAGTAACAGATAAGACATGGAATTAATAATAATCATGATTTATTTTCAACCTCCCATCTCTCAACTTTTAAAAAACAAAATTTCTCATCTAAACAAACAATTATCATTGCATATATCCTCTAACATTAAATCGTCGTCAGGTACAAATTAAGAAATCCCCTATCACAGACACGATTAAAGCTTGATTGCAGTGCTGGTTCCGGTCAGGATAACACCTTATCACCAGTCCATGGAAGACGTCCTCATCACAGGCGAGCATCGCCGAATCACCACGACGAGTCTCAAAGGCACTCGTCGTCGCATCAGTCAGTTCAAGTAGATCAGATCACCTTCGGCCTCCCAGCCGATGGTTCTGGGTGTTCACCAGGGGCGCCACACCGACGACGAGGCAGTCTCCAAGGACTCGCAGCAGGAGCTCGAGACACTAGCCGGGCTCTGAGGAGGGGTGTAGACCGTCTGTTGCACTTTGCCAGGACTGCTCACAGGTCCCTCCAACCGGCGCAGGCAGCCTCCAAGGTGTCTCATCAACTGTGCTCCAGCAGCCGGATGGACAGTCGAAGCCACCGGTGTTGACAAAAAGGTGGAAACTTCCTGGGCGCACTGGGTAAAGCCGTCTCGAAATCTGTCAGCGTAGGTGTTCTCTGGTGTCAAGGTGAGTCTCCTGGCAGCTCTGAGATTGTGGAGGTGTCTGACAGTCAGTTCCAGGATGTCTGCTTTTTCCAACTTGGCGACGTTTTCACCTTCGGCCTGCAGGGCAGTGACCATGAGGTCCTTGAGTTCGTCCAGGCATCGGTTGATCCTGGCCCGTCGCTTTCGTTCGAGCATCGGTTTCATGACCTTGCGGTACTGGTAGGTGCGGGACACCGGCTCTTCGTACTCCATGGTTGCCACTGTAGCGTAACTGGTGTGCGGTGCCATCACGTGTTCACTTGGGGGCACAAACGTCAAACTTGGTTTGCACACACTGGTACAAGTTTTGAGTCGGATTCGATTGCGAGTTGTGAGCGTTCGCTTTGGAAGCCGAGTCGATTCTGGTGGCTGGTGGGGACTCGACGGCTTTTATAAGCGTGCTCCCCACCGGCCGGCCAACCACCAGCCGGAGCGTATCGTGGGAAGCTCGCGGGCCGAAACGTTCCCACAGCGGCAGCGGCTGCTTCGGGCCTGCTGCACACTGCGCTCTCAGGTTTGTGTGGGGGAATTTCGAGCGACACACCTGCACTCGAGGATCGCCACCGAGGGGATCCAAGGTCTGCACAGCACACGCCACGATACGCGACCAGCACGAGCACGCCGTGCGCTCACACCATCTCTCTCCCTCTCTCTCGCTCTGTCCTTCTTTCTCTCTCTCTGCCCTAAGATCGTCACTGTATTCTTGGGCTTTTCTTTCACTCCTTCATGCCCTTTCTTTTTTTATTCCTTGCTTCTTTCTCTTCTCGGTCTTACCAGATTACCGATGCGGCCCAATAGCCAGGAGCCTTTTTGTGAACTCTTTTTTTCCGGATATTTTGTAAAAGCCTGTGGGAACGCGTGTTGTTTTGACGATCGTCGCGGTGAAGTGCGTGGCTGCAACCGTTTCGACCTGTTGACTTTACCGATTTCGACTCGCTTCTCAGTCAAATTAGTTTGTTTGATGATAGAAAGTTGGACGCTTTTTTTCGAATTGACACACCTCCCCTCGCAGATGAGAATCCATCGGGCATGAGAGTGGTATTTAGTCTACTTGAGCGTCAGTTTTGATTTATGACTTGACAAAAAAGTTCTCACACTTTTCGTTGATTAGGGGAGATGTTTTTTTGAAATCCTAACCCACAGACAAATGTCAATTTGAGAGTTAACGAGTTTAGGCCTACGTGAATATTTTGTCATACGTAATTTGGGCTTTTTGGTCTTTTCCAATTGTTATCTCGCGTATTTTGACTGGAAATTTAACAAAATGTAATCAAAATCGAATAAATTGCGTTAAATTGATTTCCTGTAAATAATATGAAATCGGCAGAGACGTTTTTAATGGGTTATTGCGTCAGAGCATGATTTACACCTGAGCACGCGACTTTTTCGAGAGCAAAACGATCTTATTGCGCAGCACAGTGGCCGCAAACGAGAGACACCGATGCCGCGACGATAAATCGCATCGGCTTGCTGATCGATGTTCCGCAATCATCTCCAAGCCAGACCTTTTTTCCGTCCGGCTGCGCCGTATAAATCAGAATTGCAGCCAATTAAAAAATGAAACGTTTTTATTTATCAATTAAAGTCGACAAGATGAGAATGAATGAGTCGAAAGTTCCGTAGAAAGTGTCCATATAGACGCGAAACGACGCGACGAGTCAATTTTCGTCGGTCTCGAATTGCGAGAAAAAGGGCGTAGATGAATCCAACTCAATTCCACTTTTGTGTTGGATAATCTGCGCTCTCATTTGCCCTTTTTTGGAATCAAAATAAAAAGCCTGTCAAACTTGTCTAAAACAATCCAAACTGCTGGGCATCCAGCTCAATCGTCATGCGGTTAACGAGCGCTCGGAAAAACGAGTTTGAGAAAACGGCATTCGACGGGGGATTATCATAATCGCGCGAGAAAAAGCCGGTCTGTGTTATATCTCGGAAGAAAAGTGATATGTCGAGGAGCGTATCGGGATAATAAGTGGTTCTCGTATTTTTATTTCTCGTTCTCTCTTTCTGTTTCGTTCTGATTCTGAACACGCGCGTGATCGCAAAGTAAACACAAAAGTGTACACAGGCCGAACGATCAGATGTCATTATGAACGTATGAAGACGCAGGAAGCGACGAATAATCCGAGCTTCAAAAGCACGGGTGTCGTGTTATAACAGATACGATATTCGCTGATGCACTGACGAGTTTCAGTTACGTACGCAATCACTTTTTTACACACCCAGACTTAAACAAACATTTTTAGTCGCGCACTGATGTTGTTTCAACCAAATTTTTTCAATACAAAAAAACTAAAAAGTTGGTTGAAAATTTTCCATCTGATTAATTTTTGTATTTTTAAGTGTTAAATTACGAAATTTAATGAAAATTTAATGAAAATTTAATGAAAATTGAAGTTTTGAAAGTTGTGTCGATTTCAAGATTTGGAAATAGCAAATTTCGTCGCGTTTGAAAAAAATTGCGTTGAAATTCTTTTTGTCGAGTTTGTAATAATAATAATTTATGAATACAGATCATTATCACTTAAGTTGATATATTGCAAACGATGATCTGGAATTAGGCTCGGGGGGAAAACAAAGATGAAGAGTTTTTTGTGCGACGATTTGAATTTTCGGGTCGTCATTAAAAAATGGTATAAAAGTCTAATGTGCTCAAGCGTGTGGAAGACATTTATATACTTCACGCCAAGCATCTCGTGGCAGCGTGAAACAGAAAAAGGTGCGCGCAGCCCTTTTCCTCTCTTGTGTAATAAATTATTTTTGACTTCGCATATACGAGAGTTTAGGAGCGCGTGATTTAAAACGCCCGCGGTAATAAACGCGCGATGATAAATCCGTGCCCGATTCTACGAGTTTTTGGAATAACTATTAAGTTGAGAGTTTCTTCTTCCCCTTCTTGTTATCTTCAATCATAAAAGTTTTCTAACCATAAATATCACACAACAGATTTTTTTCTCAGAATTCTAACTGTTTTACAAACAATCTTAAATTTTGCATCAGAAATTTATTCTCCAATACAAACTCTTCAATTCAATTTTGCAAAATTGTAAGCTTTGAAAAATTTCGTTTCGAAAAATGGCCAAATTTTTGTAAAAGCAATTTGTCTTCTGTGCAAAAAGTTGATTTCTCAGTTCAGAAGAAAAAACTTTTTGCACATGATGAGTAGTTGTGTGATTTAGTTTGTCTCATTACATTCGGAATTCCTTAGACTGGAAATTGCAATCTGATTCTGAGAAAAAAGAAACAAAACCCAAAAAAAAACAAACGAACCAAAATGAAGCGAAATAGCGAGCCAAACATTCATAAATTAGCACTTGTAAAATATTCACGACTTATCATCGGGGAAGCGGGAACTTGGGTCTAACCGCCTATGCATCGTAATTCGCAGACAGCCCTTCAATTACATTGATTGGTCATTCGAAGAGCGGATGCGCGCACGCTGGCAACCCAACAAATCGAGCCTCGCCCGAGTCACATCCTACGTATTATTACACGCACGCCACCACGCCATTGGTACTGTTCGACTGCGAAGCTATTTAACCAGTTATTAACATTTGTTTGCGCTCCGTTCAGAAATGCTTTATTTCCCGTCGCATAAACTTGCGCGCGCTCGTAATCATAATTAAAATTCGGTTACACGCTGCTTTACCTACCGCTATGCCGTAATTGCCCGCGCGACTTAATTAACTTGATTGTACGGCAAATAAAGCGTGTGTGAGAGAGAGCAATCAAGTCGGCAATGAATTTTCGACCGCAAACCAAAGGGATGTGAAACATCTCGACCGTCTCAATTACGCCGATTTATAAAGTCATCCCGGCGATTTTGTTGACATCCTATTTAAAAATGTCTCGGCTTTTTCAACTGTCACCCAACCGGCTGGGGAAACGCCAATAAACACGTCGAGGGGGACATGTGCTAAAATTTGTACGAACAAGATGTTAGAACCTATATTTGGCTAGTCATTTCTTTCAAATCTCACTCAACGAGTGATTAACTTTTATTATACCCCCCTCCCCAAATGTTGAAGTCAGACTTGTTTTTAGATCTCAGATGAAAAATTTCTTTAAAAAGATTGAATTTTGAATTTGAAAATTAAGTGATGTACAATTTTTGGATCCATCGATCATTCTAAACAGAGCTTAACTATCCGTCTTGTCGGCGTTTTGCAGGCACCAATTAGTGTGGGCTCTTACGAGGTTGCATCTCAAAACAATGAGCCGGTGGCGTCTAAAATTAGACCTCGACACAATTCCGAAAGCCCCGACCGCTCCATGTAACGAGCCGGCCATAAAAGCAACGCTCACGTGGACCGAAAATGAGATGCGAAATAAGCATAATCGGCAGGGACAAACTCGGGGCAGATTTATACTCAAACCTGTGTGCGCCACTGGGTCACCGAAGGGCCTTTGTTATTGGCCATTGTCTCGAACCCGGGGCCGTTCAGCGAGTCGCAAGAAGTGGAAACAATTGAGGATGTGACGTGCAGGTGCCCATTGACGATAATCGACGTGCGACACGATCGCGACAATTGCCGAGCTAATGCGACCGCCACCGATGCTAATGCCGAGCGCGCTCGCGCTCTTTTGCAAAGTGTTTTACTCGTCGCCACCGTGGACCGTTTGCATTCCACTCTCTGGTAACGTTTAGGCGCGCTTTTCGTTTTTCTTCAACTTACCAAAATTTTCGATAAGATTTAAGAAAAGTTTCAAAGTCGATTTGGTTTTCTTTCCAACGATGATTTTTGCATGAGTTTCTTTTTTAATTTTTGGAATCATCCAATTTCATTTGTCAGTCTCTTAAACACGAGATCAGTTCATTGACCAAAAAATGGTTTTATATTTTATGTACGAAATCCCAACCTGATGCGAGAGCAAAAAATGTTGTCGTCGCTGTATCATTTTCGAACTGCCTTTGAAATTCGACACATTGCGAAACCCATTATGACCAATAACCTTCTCACGTACAGCCTTACAATTCTAATTAGCACGTCCCTGCGGCCGGTAACAAAATCCGCGATCCATAGCCCGAGAGCCGACCTTGCGAACCGTCTTGGAGTCTTATTTTTTTTGACTTTTTTTATTCTTCCCGCGGCTTCCTCTGTTTCGTGGCTTCTCCTGTGCGATTATGTTCTTCGATCCGAAATTCCTGGGGTGTACTCGTTGGCTCGTGCTACCGAACGTGGGAATATTCTCAGGCTCGGTTCTGCCTCGGCGAGCGGGGCACGTGTGTACGCACGCAAATCGCATGAAACCGTTGCGTACTCGGCTGCGGTGCAGAACGAGCGAGAGAGACGCAGAAAAAAAGAATAACAGTCGAGCGCAGAAACGCGATAAAAATGTGCCGAGCAGCGAAAACACGGCCACCGGGAAGCGCTGCGCTGTTCGCATGAAAAGTGCGTGACGACCGATCGCAAGAATTGGAAATGAGCCATCCCCCATGCAACGTGCAGACGCGCGATTTTATGGCGCAAACAAAGTGCGTGTCTGCCATTCGCAACGTTGCGAATCGTGCGATGCTTTGCCAATCCACTTTTTGGCGCTTATCGCCGTTCTTTGCACTTTACATACCGTTACGCAACGATTATTTATATCTTTCACCAACCAGATTTCCCATGCAGAAAAAATTGCAACAAAAATAACGTGTGTCTCTCTGGTCTGACGCTAAAAAGTCTTATATTACAAACTTTAAAATGAACAAATATAATTTATAGACTTTTGAGAGAAGTGTATGTATTGAAGTACGTTTTTCAATCGGTTTAAACGTGATTTGTTGGTTGTGATAAACAATCAGGAAGAATTTATAATTCGATTAGTCCAATTAAAATCGTCCACTTATTCATCATCTTGATTTCTGTATTTCCATTTTCGAGTAAACTATCAAGCTGGCGCTCCCTAAGGTTTATCTTCGCGGTGATTCTAATATAGATACAAAAGATGATGCGCATAATTTAACGACGAGTCGGATGTTTCATATGTTTTGCATTCGCTTATAGATTTATATTCGATTGGTTTGGTGTTGTTGTTTTGCAAAAATCGTTCGTTCGATGATAAGATACTCGAAATGTGGAAGTTGGGCGACAAAAATGTAACGAGTCTTGCAAGATCTGCCAGAATATATTCTCAGGTAATTCAGGGTTTGGGTCTATAAATAATCGTACTTTTTAAACGGAGAGTTGACAATCTTTATATATTTGTATAAATTTGCAATTAGTTTTCGATGTTTTTGATGTTCGTTGTAAAAATTGAGGTTAAATTAACATTGGCACAGTTTGCTTTTTTCAAAAACTTTCACTTCATTTTGCAACGTGAAAAGTGAGATACAATTAAAAATTCGTAAATAACACCTAAGAGTTGATACAAGATAAATAACTTCATAAATTATATTGATCAACAAGTTCAACCACTCATTACTCAATTAGCATAACGAGTTGTATATTGCATTATATGTTATACAAGTCAAAAGAAAGAGAAGTCTGATTTTGCCAATTGTCCGGACGTGCGAGATGTTTATCGACATCAATTGAGTTTTAACCACGACGAGCAACTTGTTTTCAAACTTGATTTATTGTTCCTAATTGATATACTCGAATTGAAAATTGCAAAGTTGTTTGAAATATGATTCTTTTTTCATTCGAGCTCACATTATTCATTTCAACAAATAAGTTTTAGTAAAAAAGAATAAGATCTTGAAACGTTTCAAAACCTCATTAAAGTTATGTAAAGAAGTACACAAAGTGTTATTCAGATTCAAATGCCAAAAATTGACACGTTCTCGTCTACCCTTTTTTTTCAGCGTTGGATTATTGTTATGCATAAAAAGCTCGGAGTTGTAATTTATGGAACTTTTTCTTGTGCTCGAACAATGCGAAAGGAGAGAGAAAATGATCGTGGCAGGATTCGAGGAAGGTTGTGCCGAAGGTTCCGAGAAGATCAGTCGAAGAAAAGATATTTGGTGTAAAGGCGAATACGCGCGACGCTCGAATGCCGCGCGCGTTTTATCGCGTGAACTGTAAACACGCCGGTGAATGCCTGCGAGTCTTCTTTATGCCGGGCAGTGTAACCTTAGCGGCCACCGCGCGCATTATACGGGATCATTGTGACTGGCACGGGCCATATTGTTGGCTGCATCTCGCCGCTCTCTGCGAAAGGCTTGCCCCCCGGGATTCTCGGTTACGCCGTCTCCGAAATCACCCTTCGTCGCACGCGACGTTTCTTCTTTGTGCCTTCATGTGTTCCACTTTTTTCCTCGTTTTTTTTCTCCACCACATTTCCTATTCCTTTTTATTATTTTCTCTTCTTTTTTTACAATTCTTCCTCTTTCTAAAGATACGAATCTTTTTTTGAAATCCTTACAAACAAAAATCTTTTGGAACAATTATTATCCTTTTGGAACAATTATACAAAAAAGTAATTACGTTGAGAAAATATTATTAAAAAATCACTTTTTAGTAACTTGTACAGTCGTTAGTTTACTCATACAATTAGTTTGACCAATACAAAATCCAGGTCAATTTTATTTATTACATTTTTGTTATTTTACATTCTTTGTTGTTTGCAAAATTTTGTTTGTACATTGATATGGGGACAGTGGCCACCAAAACTGCAACGATGATAAAAAATTTCATATGTTTAGAATTTTCAGTATCTATTAGCGAAAATATTACTGCTAACTTAAGTTACCACAGAATATCTGCACACTATATATATGAATGACTTTTTATCGATCTGTTCTTATCGTTTTCTTTAGATATAACATTTTTTAGGTCAATGATCATCCAATCAAAAATCAAGGATTAATTCTAATAACATTGTAATCCAAATAACGAAACTGAAAACGGGCTAAATAAAACTTAATTTATCGGTCGACTGCTAGTGGATAAAAGATAATTATCACAATCACCAAAGTGCAAAAATGTTACCGAAATAAAATTTTTAAACATACAAATTCATGACTGACGTTTTTAATTCTATTAGACACATTTAAAATTCATCTCTAATTTATTTGATACTAACGATTGGATTTTGGTTTCGTCAATATCCGACCGGTCGAAAAAGACACCTGCAGAAAAAGTGCAAACTCTCTGCATGTCTATAGTTCATTTCTTCGACTTGGCAGATTAACGCCGAGAAAATTGGCAGCCACGAGTAAGTCCCGCAACTTACGTAAAACCAACACGCTTTACGACTCAACCTGAGCCACAGAGAAAGTTTGAGATGATACGTTGATGACTGATGACTGATGGTCTTTGCACCGGTGTGTAATGCAACAGTTGGTCCACGTCGCACAAACGGCTAATTTCGGTACAAAGCCAATTCTGACGACAAGAGCGCTGCAAATCCTTTGCGTCTGCTTTCACGAAATTTTCATCTGTTCCATATCCACTCAAATCTCTTTTCAGCTTGTAAATTGGTTGTCGTCGTAATTGAAAAGTGCAGCAACTCAAAAGAGGATGGACGAACGAGGAAATAAGGGGAAAAAAAGATTGCAAGTTTTGCAAAAAATTGAATTCAATTAGTTTTTTTTGTCATGAGCGAACACGGGGCAATGATTATTGATGTCGTTTTAATAAAGACTTATTTTTCGGGCTCGAATGTGGTCCGGGTTATGCGAACAAGGAGAAAGGAGAATGAAGAAAAAAAAAGTAAAAAAGGAGAGAGCCTCTAATTAGAGTCGGGAAGGGTCCGATGGCAAACGAGAGGCTTGTTTAGGCCACTGAAAGATGAATTAGGATCTAACACCTGGGACCGTCTCGTCGAAAATGACCGCCACTTCGGCGGCGATCCAATCGGGCATTCAATCGAGCCTTGCAATAATCTCTCGCAATGTTCGGGATAATGAATCAATATCCCAACGAGGCCGCGTGATTAACCGTTCGTCTTGAATTATTCAAAGACGTTCATTCATTAATTTTTCGACTTGCGTGCAAAATTTTTTTTTGCGACGTCTTAAAACCTTCTCAATGACCCAGTATGAAAGTTAAAAACAGTATCGATACAAATTAATCCATACAAAGTCATATTTTTTATCATTTTTTTTTCAACTTTCAAATTTTGGTTGCTAAAAAAGGTGACTTTATTTTTGTAAATGGGAATGTGTTCATTTGGTGCAATTTGATTTGATGTTGTAATTTTGGCTGGATTTTTTATGTGCGAGTCAATTAAAGTTTATCTCAAAAGTTGATTCATTGGTATGGCAAGTATAACGTGAGAAATAAAAAAGGCCGATTGGCATTGGAAGTTGGAAAAAAAGGCGATTTCCAGAATGGGTATAATAAAAGAGAAGGCCGATCTGGAGCAGGTGTCGAAAATGCAACATCATATAGCAACACGCTGGACACAATAAAAATATTGTAATCCCAACTTTTTTCCCACACGGTCTCGTACCTGACCAGGTCCGAGATAAGTGTGTCGCTGGAAATTGACTCTTGGGGTTGAATCAATCAAAACCTCATTTTCATCCGCTGGACACAGATGGATCATCGCCAATCTCTGTTATTTGATTAAAATCAAAATGCAATCAAAAGAACAACACCCAGTTAATTTCAACGATGAATCGGTCGAAAAATCTTTAACCAATCGATTTCGTGGATTTAACCAAAAAAAAAAAAAAAAACCAAAGAAACTGCAAGTGTTAAAACAAATTCGGCAGAAAAGTTCTGTGTTTTTTACACCGACTGATTTTTTAACGACCAAAAAAAAATCAATCAAATTCAATTAACAAATCGCGCCGAGTCATCGTCGGTTCATAAATCAGCTAAACCACTTAACCCTGTTTAAAGATCGGAGGCGAAATCCGCGCTCACACCCTGTCGCTTTTGATTTTTGTGTGCGCTGGGCGGCTGGAAATTCGTGGGCGCTTTTGTGCGCTTTGATCGGGCGAAGACGCGTGTTTTTCGTGCGTCCTATTCTTGTCGGGGGGTTGTGTCGTGGGGCACAGGTGGTGCGCGTCGTGGGAAAGTCTCGAGCGGAGTCTTCCCGTGCGCCGTTTCTGCCACCCTGCATCGGATCGTTTCGACGGGTGTCGGTAAATAGGCGCTCCCTTTTCTTATAAAGCTCGTCTAGATGCTCGCACACGAATAAAGATGCGTGCCCGGCGACGCACAATGCAGCACAATGTGCCCGAGCCGTTCGTGTGCTGTTCGTGTGCTGGCCTCGAGCCACTTTTTTTCACCCCGAATATACCATTTCCCCGAAGAGTTATTGCGGCCGCGCGATGACACACGCATTCAAATGCAAGGTCAATCCGAGAATGACCAGGGGGCGAGTGTTGCGGTACGTTTCCTTGTATCCCATTTCACAATGCCAATCCACACTTTTCTTCCGGCACTGACCGCTTTCGGAGGCTAACCGTCCTGACGTTTAGTTTGGGGTTTCTCGGTCATTCGGCAGTGCTATTGTACCTCCATAATGGCCGGATTAGGATTGTCCAATCGTAATTAAAATTAAGGGCTTGCGTTTAAATTGATTTCTAAGTTCAAATGCACTTTTTCAGTGTTTCTAATTTCTTGTCTTTACATTTGTAAAACACTTCGCATTTATAAAACATAACTCAAAAATTGTACAATAAAAAATTTAAAACTTGCAATAAAAATTGGACTCAAATGATCACAAATAACAAACCAATTTTGTCTGTAGTATAATTTGTCAATATTGACATTTGAAACGAGTTCATCAAAAGATGATTGATGGATCTCATTGAAGACCATCAATTCAAAACTCGTTAATTTTCAATTAGCCAAATGTTTTGTTGCAACATACGAAAAGCGAGGGCAAAAGTTTGGCAATAAATTTGTGACGATAATTGTGGTTGGTAGCAGTGGGCTTTTTGGCATTCGAGAGAGGCGAGCGCTGGACAAGCATCTCGAATGCAAATGCAAAGAAGGTGAATGACGATTGGAATAACAACTCGCGTGGCACATAACGGTGAGTCTGAAATTCGCCTCGTTGAAGGCCATATACTTGCACCAAACGAATCAGAGGTTCGCGCTTCTGCCTCGGAAGGAAGATAACAGTTGGTCCCGTTGCAAGATAACCCGGCTAAATTACAGGCACGTACGATCGTTGCGGCGATCGAAATGCGGCCTTTCATTAAAGCAGCGACCGTGGTCGTTTGCGAGCGAAATGCGCGTGCACCGAGAGTTTTCTTTTTTCGCTGCTCACGCCGCAACGTCAGCGCTGCCTCCAAAATAAATGCCTTCGCCGATAAGACCTGACGATAATTCGCGCTCGATTCTGCATATCGGACGGATAAACTCGGCTCGCTTATTGGCGCGCGATTTTTTGTTTCGTTTCAATTGCAGAGGATATTGTTTTGTTCGGGTCATAAAGAGGGCGAGAAAAAAAAATGGATTTTGCTTTTTGGAATCCTGCAAAAAATGATACGATGCGAGACTTTCTCGGACGAAAACGCGGGAATTCGGTGAATTTAATTGCGCCGATTTTTCGGCTGAAACAATTCGGCTGGTGCATGTATTAATTACGAGCGTTTGTAATCATTTTAAATTGCTTTGAAATCCTGGCGTTTTCAGCGGCCGGGCTCTTTAATAATATTGTGAAAGCGACTCATAAAAGGTTTTTTTCGGGTATCAATAACTCGCAGTCTGTGTACTTTGCTGATTAACTTGATTTCTATTGCGGAATTTCGTGCAATTTTCGGAGACCGAAATTGCTTCTTCAATTTCTTGCCCGAATATTCGTTGATTTATAGTTCGTACTTATTGATTCTGAAATTAAGCGTGATTACAAAAAATGAAAACGACAGAAAAGCGGAAATACATAAAATGATCGTTGAAAATACGTAGTTTATAAAATAGTTGCGAGCGACTCAACGAAACAAACTTGAATTTGAAAGAATAAAACGTTACGTTGCAATCTGTACACAACTTTGTAACGAACAGTTTCCGTATTATTGTTCGATATCTATTCCATTTAGTATCAATTTATTTGCTGCTGCAGCAATCAAGTTACAGTAAATTACAGATTATAGATTGAATATTCAAAATTTATACTGTACTGAACTATCTTGTTACACTTGATATTCGTATTAAACTGGGCCCAAAACCGGATCCAGGCTTATTATCAGTTCTCTACACAACAAAATATCATAACCACTCGGAAATGGTAATTATCGTTAGATTGCACGGAGTATATAGTAATCTGAGAACTTCTACAGCTGATATCGTTTTGTACAAGCTTTTTTAAATAAAAATAAACAAACAAAATGAAAATAAAATTCTGATTGCCGTACTGCTAATCTGATGATGGCAAATTTTGATCAAAAAATATTTGATAGTACAAATGGGTTATTTTTATCATCAATTTTGTTTATTTTTGAAATGGAAATTAACTTTTGCATCAGCAGGAAATCGAGAGAGATATTTTATCGCGAAATCTCTCGCCGGTTGAAAAAGCACGGGGAGACAGTGGCGGTGGCCTCTGTATGCTTCGCAGCTACTCCCTTTTGTCAATCGTACACTCGTCGTTGAATTCGAAATGCAAAGCGCGACACGTCCTCCAACGACCTCGGGAAACGGCACATGCCTTCACACCGCAAGTTCCCATAGACATCACTGTCATTGTCTCTCCTTCATCATCACCATGTCCTGAACCTCAAATTCTTTTCTTTCCAAATTTATACTTCATCCTAACTAATCTTTTCATTTCTTAATAATTCATACTTGCGAAAATTAAATATTCTAAAAATACATTCTTCTTGTCAAAAAATTGCAATTTATTTGTTTTTATTTCTAACTTTGATTTGAATTACCTTTTTGAATTACTATAAAAATCGAAATCGATGTTCATTTTTCAAATTTGCATGTCTTGAATGAGCTTTGTCTAACTTAGTAGTAGTAAGTTTTTTATCTCGTCCGACAAAACAATTATCATCCCTCCAGCTGGCAAGGAAATAGCGATCCGTCGTCGAAACAATGCCAGAATGTTCATGAGTCGGTAACGACACATCAAAAAAAAGAAATAATAAATGACAGACGACGATAAAAAACACTTGTGGATTGACATCTAATGTGTCCGATCGTCACTTGGCTCATAACTTATTAACCGCCACGAACGACGACCGGAAACTTGAAGCATTGTTCGACATTTGTCGACTCGTGTCTTTCTCGACGCGTGTTTTTCGTACCAAGTGTACACGCATGGCGCGGCGTGAAAGAGCCCGCAGGCCAAGAGAGAACATTGTGAGCATTTAATTAATCGCCTTTTTATACGCTTAAACATAGCAATCGAACGTAGCGGATATCGTGGCCTGCAAAGATAATCTCTCGATCGATTACTCGCTGCGTGCTTTCGGTTGGAAAAAACTTTCACCGACATGTGCAATGATTATGTCATGAAATTGACGAGGGATTGATTTTAAATTTGCGAATTACAGTCGTACATGAAATTGAAATAAAAGCGCACTGCAATTTTATATTTATAAATAATCTTATCCACGTGTCAGACGTTGATGATAACTTCGAGGAGAAATGTACGATTTTTGTTGCGAGGAAATAAAAAAAATTACAACTTTTGAAATACGAATCGGTTTATCGGGCAAAGGAGTTTTATCGATCGTTGAACGTTAGCGAACATTTGATACGCCGGAGTCAAATGCCGGTACGCTTTACACTCAAACTGCACGCTTCAAATTTATCGGGGCGAATATTTTTTTGCACACAGTTTAATTAATCCGCAAGAAGCCCAAACGGGGCGAAAAAACAGCGAGACGATATTCCGATCGGTGAATGTATACTGTGGGAAGTTGGAGCGCCATGAATAAAGCTTGATTTCCGACATGATGTAAAAAGCTGGTCGACCATGCAGAAAATGTTGACTTTATTCCAACCTTTTTTCCTCTCGTTAAAGCAAAATCTGCTTGAATATTTTTTCTACTTTTTCAAATTTTATGTTAACCGATTTTTTGCAATAATTTACATTGTAAACTATTCATTAATTCCGCCTGAAAAAATCGTAATTAAGTGGAAGGTCGAAGAAATACTTTTTTGTTTAAATAAAAAAAGAACGAGTTGAAGTTCGCACCGCGCGAAAACATTATAATTTCAGCGGCAAAAAACGGAACAGTAGTTGTGAGGACGATTAACGCAGATTAAAAAGTTTTGATTGCATAGTACGACACCGAAACTCTCGCTGTAATTATACTTTTTTCGGGAGGAGCTGAAGGGCCCATGTCGTTTCGTTCGTACCATGCTAATGATCGTGTACACTTCATCGATGATTCCGCGAATCGCAATGATTATACCTCCTCTTAATTAGTATTTCATTTCAACCGTACGATTTCTACATGAAAGCTTAAAATCCCCCCAATTTTCAAAAATGAAACAGCACATCGAAAATAAAAAAATCGAAATTTCATAATTTGCAAAATTGACGTCAGTTACATAAATTGTGGACTTGCATTAATCAAAAATAATGTTCATTAAAAAATTGAAGCAACTTGTTAATTTAAAATTGAAACGATATCGAGAAGGACGATAATTTTGAAGTAAAAGTTAAGACCCAGTGACGTTGAGTCGTCCGAACGTGTCGCATTCCGCAAAGTCGGACGTCCAGATGTTGTTTTTCTGCGGTCGGCAGAAATTTCATTTTCGCCGTCACACTTCAATTATTTCATATTTAATTCATCGGCGCACAAAATTTTGCAACGAGGCGTATACATTCACGTCGTGCGGCGCGTACAAGATCCTCCGGACTTTGGCCGATAAAAAGACCCAACTGCGAGATGCAATTTTAATTAAGTTACTGTCGACGTCAATCGGCCGGCACGCGAGCTGAAAACATCATGAGCCGTACGACACTCCACTTGACATTCCTATTTTTCATTTTCCTAATCACGTTTCCTTTTAACCTCCTTATGAATTTCATCATCTCCTCAATTTCACCCTACTTTTATTTTTCGAAAATTCCATCCAAATGACTTTCAAGTGATGGTTTATCGCCATTTATCATTTCATTTCTCTGATAATTCACATTTACATTGACAGTTGTAATTGTCAGGTTTGCGAATCGGTAAAACAAAAGGGATGAATAAATCAAAAGTCGCAATCAGAGAAATGCGTCGGGAGGAAAGAAAAATTGGAGCTTATAAATCACGTGGAAAGGAAATTGCAGTGGCAATATAGCTCGCGCGGCGTATCGCAACGCTGATCTTGTTTTGCTTTGAAACGTATTCAAGGTACTGCACTTGTGGTACAATAAAAATAAACTGTCACTTCCGTGACGAGCTCACGTGTGTCGTGATGCGAGTGCTTGTTAGTAGCGGCTCGGTCTTTCTAATCGTGCGAGTGCCGACATTGTAAAAGGCCCTCTCCTATGATAGTTGTTTTTTTTTGCGTCCTCCGAAGGCTCTTCGTGTGCATTTTTCCCAATCCCCAGAACAGACATCCGCGATACCGACGCGAAAACGGACGCGTGTAAGGATGAGTAAAGTGTATTAAGTTACATTATATACTTAGAGGTACATACATAGCGACGGCCTATCCAACTCTATTACCAGAACAAAATTACTACTATCGGCCGACACGCCATCAGCAACCAGTCCTACAAGTTTCGTTCCTTATCGTCGACCCTTACGATACCAAATTATGCCTTTGCCAATGTTCCCTACTTGGTTTAAAGTGCATTACTTCAATCATACGTATCAAATTTCAGGTGGCGATAACCGACCAATTTTCAATGCAAAAAAATCGAGTTTGCAAATTCGATCATGATATAGATTTTAAAGTAAGACCAACCGATTTTGTTTTGAGAATTTCACTTGAAAACTCTAATCTCGCTAAAAATTACGACTAAATAAGTAGTTTAAATTTGAAATTGTTTAATTAAATTGTTTCTTTTGATTCTAAGAATAGAAACGAGTTTTCAAAGAAAGGAAACTATCCTTCAGTCTAACAAGTGCGCGCGGATTAGCAGCTCTGGGCTTCCGTTCGCCGGCTCTATTCTCAAATGAACCGAGAGTTATCACAATAACCGGCTATTACTCGCACACGAACCTCACGGCTCTACGTAAATACCTATACGTCAGTTGAAATTGCTCTACCGTCAGCTCAAACTGATATTTAGTTTGAAACGCATATGAAACTCGAGTCTAGTAAGCATAGTAACACTCTTCAAAATAATTTTTATCTCATTTCAATTCAAAAGTACTCGGTTGTTGATATTTAAAATCTGACACAGGATGATTAAGGGGTTCGACGTCTCCACAAGTGATTAATGTACATTTTTGATTAATTTGTGTTTTTTGTCAAGCACATATTTAGGTTACTTTGATAATTTTGGTGATTTTAATTCGACCAAAAGTGATTTGACAAGCAAAGAAGAATAAACCGGAAGTGGACGACAGCAAAAAAGAGGTGTACCTTAATTGAAAAGCCGATTGTTGGCAGCAATAACGGGATCCAATTTATCTCTTTAAAATTCGTTACAACTAGGTCACGTTCACCGACTCCCTTATTATTGCACTCGCCGAACAAAACGAAACTCTAATTATCCTACCTTCACAACTGTTTCAAACCCACCCATTTTGCTTGCCATCAAAAAGCCTCGACCAGATTTTGCGAATCGACACTAAAAATCGCAAAAAAAAATGCCTTCTCATTTCTTCCAAAGTTCTAAATCAAGATCTACTCCATCTGGATTTATAAAAACAACCAAATCTACAAGTTCAAAATATTTGGACGCAATTAAGCATTAAACTCCGACCCCAAAACTCATCTTTGGTAATCTGTTTGACATTCAAGTTTCGTAAAGATTGTCGAGGGTCCCGATATCAAAACCAAACACGTGACGCTGTTTGAGTAACTATATGTATGACAAGGTAGCAGAGTTGAGGTCGTGACGTCACGTCCGGCGCGAGGGCTCCGAGTGTGGGAATCAGCGGCAGGTGCGCGTCCGAGAGTCAGATCATTCGAGCGCGGCAGAAGGACGCCAGGGGGGAGGGGGCAGCGACAACAGGGGGGCGCGAGATCCCGAGAAAGAGGTCGCCCCCAAAGGGAGGGGCATTCGCACGACAGATTGGCCGACCGATTGCGTGCCCGGAAGGGGCAATAAAGCCACGCTTTGCGCGCAAGCCTGGCGTATGACGCGCACGCTTTCGCAGCGCGCGACGACAATTTCAATAGCATGACGTGCGCTATGCGTGATTCTACACGACACCCCGTGCTGAGATCTTTCATTAGCCTAAATAGTCCACTAGCGGATGACTTTTTCTAGTTTATTAGGATGTCATTTAACTCTAATCAACGTCAGTTTCATTCGCCAATTTGCAAATTTTGCTAACTTAGATCAGATGCAAAAAAATGACAATTTTTCGAGATAATAAAAAACACTTGTTGTTAGAAGTTTTGATGAACGGGATTTTTTAAAGTTTGCGAATTTCGCTTCTAGATTAAGATTTAAATTTAGATTTAGATTCGATTAAAAGAAATTGATACTTTTTTGAATTAAACAAAAACATTAGTTCTGATAGTAAAATTAGTGGTAAACGAGATTTGGTATATTAATTGATAAGAGCCGTTTTATCAATAATAATTAATTTCGTTCCCACGCAAGTTCGTATAGAAGTGGATACAAAATGAAAAGCAGCAGAAATGTCCAGGCAGTGGAGCATAAATAACAAACACGTCCGATAATAAATTCAGGGGTCATTTTTATTTCCCACCGCATCATCGGTTTAATTCGTTTCAATTATCTTGGTACATTCAACCCTATCTGGCGAACGATCTCAATCAATGCAAATAAATAACAAACTAAACCTCCTAAGCGCGACTAAGACAATCGCAAAAACACGTACGCTCGTCGGAGACAAACCGGTGGGAATAAATAAATCCGAGTGCCGAGAGATCTTACGTACGATTCGCATTCTCTCGCTCGCACTTTCTCTATTGAAACATCACTTTTTGGATTAATAAAACACGCGAGCGAGCGAAATAAATCTTTATTGACAACGTTGTTCGCACGTTCCACCGACATTAACATTAATTTCCATAAACAACCCGGCGATTGACAATCGGTCGGGGATTATGCTTTAACGTCAGCTCCACGGAGGTTTTACAAACGGCGAATCGGCGAAAAAAAAGTCGCGACACTGCGGAGGCTGCCGAGGTGCGAACGGGAATCGCGCGATCAGATTGCCACAGTGTGATTTATATGGAAATTGTACCTTGTATAACTCGGCAACTTTTCGTGCGACTATCTTGATGTCTGGCCGCTTCTCCTAAAGGCAACACGTTGGCGTGTGCAACCAATGCTCAATTTATTAAGAAATCGCTCTTCATTCGTCCTACTTTTGAACCTTTCATTTTTACTTTTAATCCACTTTGTTTGTAATTTTCGACGTTTTACATCTTTAATTAACTACAAATTAGTTCGCACTTTTTTTGGTTTCCATTATAAGCGAATTTTCCATTTTTTACCATTTTTTGGTTTTTGTTTTATACTAAAATTTATCTCAGTTGAAAACTTTTGAAAAGGGTTTGTTGTTTTTCGAACGACGTTATAAAATAATGTTGGGCTGGAAAAAAAAAGATTACGTCTGTTGGTTTCGTGGAATCACTTGCACTTTCACCAGATTCCAAATCCAACCATCAATCATGACGTGAAATTGTCGCAAAAAACGATAGAAAAGATTGTTGCACTGGTTGCAAGCTGCAAATCGTACGCACATTAAAGGTCTAAAATTGCATGCATGCGAAGAATTGTAGCACTGTTTTACTCATTAAGTTTTTCACGGAACGTACTTTTGCTCTCAAGGTAACATTTTTGCACGAAACCGCGCGCCGACTAAATAACACAAATCGTCCGATCGTTTTCGCACCGATCGCGAATTACCCGTATCAAACAAATTGCTATGCCCGCGAGATACCGCACTTTAATATTCATTCGTGTGTCGCGATTTGTCGACCTTCTTGCTCTGCCACACAAAAAACTGTCCACTTATTCCCCCCTCTCTTATTTTTTACCTACTTTTTTCATTCTTTTTTTGTTATTTTTTTCTTTCAAGTCGGAGCAATTGCGTGTTCTGCCATTGTACCAGACGACAATGCAGGTATACAAATCAGTACGCAGATTATTTTTGGACGACGAAAAATTTGCATCGCAGCACGACGACACGCAGAGGTTCCTCGCGTGACATCATTTTGTATCTTTGTGCGTCCGCGGCACAATGGTCGGTGGAAATTTCGGCCTTTTTTTTTGGGGGAGGGGTTGAAAAAGGTGCTGAAGCGAAGTCAATTGTTGTTACTTTTCTGTCCAAAATTTCAACCGTTCGGAGAGAAAGTATGCAAAATTAGAGGTGCTTATTGGCTTCGTCGAATCGATTTTTTGATTCGAGAAATCCGGACTAAAACACGTATCCAAATTTGCTTGTACTTCATTTTGAAATCGCGGATAATTCTTTCGCGAGAACAACATCCACCGTGGAGTAATTTGTATGCATACTGGAAACACGAATTACCAGATGTACAGCAGCAAATACTAGTGGAAGAAAAAATTACAACCGAAATAAAAGGAGTGGAAACAAAAAAAATAATAAAAATGTGAAAAAAAAGTAATTGGGGGATGGGGGTATATAGATTCACAGTAGGAGAAGGTACTGCGGTTGGCTATTACTGGCGATCCAATTACAGTTCGCTTCAATTACTAAGTATTGAGCCGAGGGCCAGAGTCAGCGGAGGCTTTCTGGCGAACGCGCGTGAGCTTACACACGAGCTATAGAAATTGTAATCGTATATACGAGAGATTACATGCATGCTGGTACCTGATATATGTGCGTCCGTCAAAAGGCGTTGCCGTGTGCGAGATCTCGTCTTGCCTGCAACCAGAAAACGAAAGTTTCATTTGATGCGGTGCCTGTAATCCGGCTTTATGGCACTTGCGTGCGTTCATTATCACATGCAAATGCCAACCTGTCCCGTCGCACTGATTGGTCGCGGTCAACGCCACTATTTTGCCTAATTTCTTTCCTTACATTTTTTCCCATTATTCTCATATTGTAAACCACTCTTTTGTTCCTCATAAGGTACAATTGTACTTTTAATTTGTATTTTTTTTGTTTTTTTTTTTTTTTGTAAAAATCTGTTGCATACATTTGTAATTGTTTCTTATTTAATAAATAAAAATTTTTATTGTGTGACTTTTAATTGGGTAATGAAATTCCAGAAGTAATGTTAGCCTAAAGTTTAAATGTAGTCATGAAAGGAACGTTAACAGATATAATGAGCGAAAATTATGCTAATTCGCCAAAATGACGAAGTGTTATTACAACTAACCATGCAACATTGTCGATCGAGATGGGCAATTTGAACGAATCGATTCGATGGTTTATGTGAATTTCATTCTCATAAAAGGTCTTTCAGAGGCTACACTTAGGGTTCGTATGAAATGTTATAGCCGGAAGGTTAAAACCGAGATTTGTCAGGACAGAAAAATTAAACTTTGGTTTCCACTAATTTCTTCTTGTCTAAAAGTTTAAATCTAGATATTAGTAACACACTAATTTATGTTCTTATTTCTAAAATACTATACCCCGAAAACCGTTCGGTTCAATTCACTAAATTTTTTAGTTCCAGCTAAATATGAACTAAAGTGTTTAGTGGGTTCATATCCGACGAAGTTTAGTGAACGTAACTAAATTTTGCCGAGTTTTTTCTGAGTGTAGGGTCGTTAATTCACCTCAACGAAAAATTCATCTGGTACCTCCCTGTGACATGAAAATAAGGCCCGTTTGACACGAAGCGTACGTCAAAAACAAGTTGAAAAATGATCGTTATCTGACGGAAGTGAGGGAGAAAAAAAGGTTGTTTTTGAGGAGTGATGAAGAATAATGAAAACAGAACCGCTAACGAGTTTTGGTGCGCGAAGATGTAATTGAGGGCGCTGGTTCGGAGCGCGTACACACGTAAACGTCTCTGATCATTAGCCGTCAGCTGGCAGTGTGCAATCACACACTCGTTATATTTCGTTCAATCTGCTGACATTCTCTCGCACGCCGCTGCGAGGCACTTTTTCCATCGCCGGGCAAAACTACCCGCAATTACGAAACGCTCTGGACTCGCGGTTGGCCGATGAAAAAGTGCGATATATAAGGCGCAATAGCGACGATCCAAATAGCTCGGGTGTGTTTACGTGCATGAAAGGAGCCAGAGGTAGGGTGGCGCAAAAAAGACGCGTATCGGGCTAATAAACAGTCGTAAGTACACGATGAGTGAATGACGACGAGAACTGCGCCGTAAAAATACACACCCGTGCGTAACAATTACGGGACGCTTTTTGCGCGCATTTAATGCCACTTCTTTTTGCGCGTTTACAGTCCTCCGACGTCTCTGATGTGCTGGGTAATTGATGCGAGGTGTGCGCGAGAGCGTAGGAAAAACTCACGTCCTGTTCTGTATGTAAATTGATTGAAGGCCCATTATCCTTTCATATGAAATACGCAAAGTGTACACCTGATGAATTACCCGAGCGATAAAAAGTGGCTTTGTAGTACAAAAGAGGATTTTGCCATGAATGGAAGCTGCAGTTACAGTTTTCACTTGATGGCAACTGCTGAAATTTCGTTCAAAAATCTCGTGTTTTTAAAGTAGCGAATTTTAAGGTGGGACATCGGTATCGGCTAAATAGTCAGATTGTTTTTAAATTTTTCAATTTAGAATCTAGTAGTGCAAAAGTATTTATGGTTAAATTATTTTCAAAGTGATCCACTGACTGTGAGCTGAGATATTTAATGTAGAAATTCGGAAAAATGTTATGTATAGCTATAGAAGGCATGAGTTTTTCTGAAAGTTTGAAATTGAATATCTCGAGTTCGGTTGAGTGAAACTATTTCAAATTTGGCCAGATTATTTATAACAACAAGAAAAATACATGATTAAACTATAAACTTATTCTACTTGTCTAAAAAAATTTATTTTTAACCTTCAAACTTGCAAACAAAGTAAAAAACAATAATAATAATATAATAATCTAACATTGAAAAAGTGGGTTTAACTTTTGTTTTGACTGTACCCGTATCATATTAAATCAAATCATTTCTTTGCACCGAATATTTCAAAAATCTCTTAAAGTATTTTCGAAACCTTAATTTATAACTTTTCAATGTCACTTTAAAAAACTCTGAACCCAATTCAAACATGATTTGTCCAAGTATACACTGTACAAGTTTCATGAAACATTTCTCGTTTTTGCAAAACGTTGTTTATTTAATAAAAGGAAAAAATAACAAAAAAACTTAATGCTTAAATTAACCTTCTGCTTAGAAATGAAAGAACACAAAACATTCATTTCTATAATGAACGAAAAGCGACGATACAAAAGCTCTACGAGTCAACGTTTGATCAGACGCGAAGCCTGAACGAACTCCGTCATTGCTGCTAGCCGGATCAGACGTCGCGACGCCCGCGCTTTTTCGACGCTACTGCCGAAAGCGTCGCCGCTTGCAAGTGCTCGAAGCTTTTGTCGGCTGATGTTTGCCTGTTGCCGGGGGCTGCGCGCAAGCAACCGCCGGGTGCTTTGTCTTATCGAAAGCTCCCTCGGCCGGCCTCTTCCCTACGCGAAGAACCAATTACCATGCAATCGCGACCAAAGTGCCGCGTCTTACCAAGACCTTCGGCATTTTCATCGCCGCGACGCCGGAACGCGCCCGAGCTTCGCTTTTTTTTGCTCGCACCCATCGCTCCAGGCTTTGTCAATACGCCGCGCAGCCGAATCGACCTCAATACTCGAAAATAATCGACAACGCGAACGTCACGATATTTTATTATTGGCCGGGCGCGCGCATACATCCGCACAGCATGCTGTCCTGATCGGGAATCGCGATACCTACCGGCCGACGCCCCTAATTAAACGAAAAAAAAAAAATGTTGGTCCCGATCACTTAGCGAGAGTATCATTTTTGGGTTAATGAAAGGCGCACATATCCGAAAGGGAAAAGTGAGCAATTGATGAGTTGACATGTAATTTCGCGCAGTTAATAAGAGCGAGAAGAACGGAAGGCGTAATTTGAAATTTAAATTTCGCCGTTCCGTCAGATCGTTTGTTTTCACTTTTTGATCATTTAATTTGCACTACATTTTAACACCTGCGAACAACTCATTGATGGCCAATATTATTTTCCGGCTTGTAAAATGTTTCTTATACCGAACTCGATTAACTTTCTGCATTTTACAATTCGTAAAACTGAAATTTGGAATTTGAAAAATCGATACTTCTCAGTCATCTATATAAATCATTTCAAAATTTAAATCATTCTTGATACAGCCTAAAAAACGTCGAAGAGTTGTAAAGACTCCTAAGAAAAAAAATCTGATCGATTTTCACTAACGTTTATTCGCCTCAATGTTACATGGCAGCAGTCCTGCGCATAGCCTGTTTACAGGTCGTGAAAAGTTTACAAAATGTAAAAAAGCCCTTGAAGACTCATAATTACTCGCAGGCTTACGTAATGACAAGGCCTAATCCGCAGCCCTACAGTCGCAAGAACCCCGGGCCTAACTGTCGAACGATTTCCAAAAAAGTCCGTCCCTTTTTAGCCCTCCATTTTACAACGATGTAACATTTTACAACGAATTGAAAATACAAATTTATGAATTTTGTTTAAAATATCAGAGCAGTATAAGCGGGTAAAAAGATTTTTCAAAGTCTTGGTTTTTTTGCAGCCCTGCGCGCGCGTTACAACGCCCTTTTACAACGATCGAAGGGCTTGGCCCAGTTTCGCTCCGGCCAGGATTCGCGGCCGAGCTGTACGCGTCGTGCAGGCGAGACGACTTGCGAGTGCGCGCGTCTTAATCGCAGACGCGAGAGCGTGGCAATTATTGCGTCGTCACTCTGACGGTTACAGCCCTGACGAGGGGAGTGGAGGGGAGTGTGCGAATTGTCGTGCCGCGTCGCGTGATAGGCGCCTGGTGCGGCGTCAGGGTGTCTTTCGACCTGGAAGCCCGATTCGCACAGGTGTGGCCTTCCGTTGCCAAACCGCATCGACAGGAGCGCGCCGCGACGTCGACGACGATTTCGACGCTAAACTGCCCACCTGTCGCTCAAAGCTTGTCGCGGCTCGGCTGCTGCGAGGCTCGCGAACGGGAGAGCAGACTTCGTGCGGAGCTTTTTATTGGCGTCACGACGCCTTTTCAGACTTGATGCTCTCGTGATTTTATCAGTTTTCGTTTTTTTAGATGGTTGGATGGATCATATTAAAATTTTTTAACTTTCAAAAAACTTCGCCCGGACAACGAGTCTATTTCTAATTAGGACTTTCGTTTTACTCGAAAAAAAGGTTGAAAGATATTAAAAAAGGTTGGTGTTTGTAAAAAAATGAGAAAATGCTAGGAATGGAGTGTTGAATAGTTTGTATTTCAGTTATAAATGTAAACGAAGAAATTATTACATGTTACAACGCTGAATTGTAATTGCCGAATTGAAATTCCGTTCAGTTTCTTTTTGTTTATTACTACGGATAAAAGAGATACTCGTCCTTATAATCGTCAGGAAGTTTATCGTTTGATAACTGCGATTCAAATACGCGACACTTTTTCGCAGAGTCGTACTTATTATACGCATACATTCTTATTTGAACGTGGAATTCGCGGGTACCAGAACCCTCTGTCTCTATAACGATGTAATTAGAACCAATTCCACCCTCACGAACAAAAACGTCGCCACCGAAACATGCTGTTGCAAGATTCTGAATCACAACTTCTGAAAATACACATCCTTCTTCACTAAGAGTATAATTATGACTCATGGTGGTGTAAGAAAAGATTTTGACTCGGGCTCTGTGGTCAAATGATCCCACTAGTTTATCGTTTGGTACTCTTTTACCGAGGATGCCAAATTCTGACCAACCGATGGCCTCAGTAGCTTGTGCACTTTGATTGCATAGCGCAATCCAGGCTACAACGAAAAACAGCAGACGAAACCTAAGTTGATCCATTTTTTTGTTCCAATGATCTGCAAAATAGAGCAATGTACATTCGAGTCCTTCAAAAATATAAAAAATGAACCGGTAATTTTGCACAGAATTAAACAAATAACAAAAATTATAAAAAAGTTTACAGTAATTTCAAAAATTTAGAAAAATAGTGATGTGTTATTAATAATTATTATGTTTAGCACAATTTACTATTATAACTTACGTTTTCGAGATGTCAATATAAGAAGAGGTGAATGTTCTCTGTACTGAATGAATAGAATGTGTAACGAATAGTCAATGTTCCTTTATTTATACTAACATTAAACCTATTAGATTCAAACATTAAATCTATTTAGGTTGAAATTCGTACAGAAATGAATTTTTTGATTGACAAATAATGACCTAAGTTCGTTTTTACGTTGAAACTTTTTAATGAAAATGTGATATAAGTATTTGCCCTCATTTTAATTGTCTTCATATTATATAACAGATGCATTCGTACATATAAAATAAGTTATACCTTCACTCGTTAATCTGATATGAATTTTGAGAAATCGAACGTTGTTTTTTTTCAAATAATAGGTCATTCTATCAGTTGATTAAAACGAAGACAGTTGAAAAACAATTCTCAATTATATCTCTTGAATGATTTATATTTCATTTATAAAAGTCAATAAAAAAAGTATTACATTTGAGTGCATTCACGTTACAAGTTGTTGTAATACTGCGATTATGAGCATTGTTAAACAACTGTCAACTATAACTACTAAATTTTAATTCCGTTCAGTTTTCTTTTTGTTTATTACTACGGATAAAAAAGATACTCGTCCTTATAATCGTCAGGAAGTTTATCATTTGATACCTGCCATTGAGCTACGTGACACTTTTGACCATTGTTGATCTTATTATATGCATACATTTTTATTAGTACATGGAATTCGCGGGTACCAGAACCCTGTGTCTCAATAACGATGTAATTAGAACCAATTCCACCCTCACGAACGAAAACGTCGCCACCGAAACATGCTGTTGCAAGATTCTGAATCACAACTTGTGAGAATACGCATCCTTCTTCACTCATAGTATAATTATGACTCATGGTGGTGTAAGAAAAGATTTTGACTCGGGCTCTGTGTTCAAATGATCCCACTAGTTTATCGTATGGTAATTTATCGCCGATGATGCCTAATTCTGTCCAACCAATGGCATCTGATGCATTTGCACTTTGATTGCACAACGCAATCCAAGCTGCAACGAAAAACAGCAGACGAAATGGATCCATTTTTTCGGTGAAGATCTGTAAAGTCGAGATGTACCAATTTTATTTATTTTTTGTATTAATTATGTTCAGCACAGTTTACTTTGTAAATGACTTACTTTTTCGTGAGCTCAATATAAGAATGGATGAATGTTCTTTGCACTGAAGAAATTGAAATGTGTAACTAATAGCGGATTCTCACTTATTTATACGAATCAAATCTATTAGCTCATGTTTGCGAATTAAAATTCATTTAGTAATCGAAGTATGGCTGATCACCTGTTACCTTAGTTCATTATCGCGATTAAATATGTTTGAAAATTCGATATAACAACTTGTCCTTGTATTAATCGTCTTCTTATGAAATATTCAAGTTTAATGTGTGACTACACAGTAAAAAAATTCGCAGTTAGTGTTTTCGTGTAAATCATATTGTGTAAATTACAACTCAAATGTGTGAGCTAGTAAGCACACAAATTAGAAAATACTCATTACAGGACAATTGTAAATTATAAATGTTGAATGATTTATATTTCAGTTATAAAACTAAACAAAAGAATCATTACATTCGAACATGTTGAAATTGAGGGTGCAGTTTCATTATAAGTTGTTGCATAATTGTGAACGCACACTCATGCGAGACCCTTAAAGTAAGTTTTACTTTAAGTAAGTTCAGTTTTTTTATCTATTGCTATGGATGGAAAACATGACGGTTATAGCTTGACAATTCGGGAAGTTTATCATTTGATAACTGCAATTCTGTAACGCGACACTTTTGACCATGGTTGATCTTATTATATGCGTACATTCTTATTTGAACATGGAATTCGCGAGTACCAGAACCCTGTGTCTCTATAACGATGTAATTCGAACCAATTCCACCCTCACGAACAAAAACGTCGCCACCGAAACATGCCGTTGCAAGATTCTCAATCACTATTTGTGAGAATATACACCCTTCGTCACTAAGAGTATAATTATGACTCATGGTAGTATAAGAAAAGAGTTTGAATCGAGCTGCGTGGCTAAATATTCCGACTAGTTCATCGTCCGGTACTGCTGCACCGATGATGCCTAATTCTGACCAACCAATGACATCTGTAGCATATGTACTTTGATTGCATAACGCAATCCAAGCTATAACGAAAAAGAGCAGACGAAGTGGATCCATTTTTTTTGTTATGATGATCTGCGAAATCGAGAATTGTAAGTTTGTGTTGAATCTAACATTAAAGTGTTTTTAATATGTTTAGGACAATCTCTTTTTATGAATTACTTACGTTTTTTCGAGCTCGATATAAGAATAGATAAATGTTTTTCGCACTGAAGGAATCGAATGTGTAACTAATGGTGGATGTTCACTTATTTATACGAATCAAAACTATTAGCTCATTTTTGCGAATTAAGATTCATCTACTAATCGACATTTGATTGACCAACCATGGCCTCAGTTCGTTATTACGTTTAAATTGTTAATGAAGGTTTGATATACTCATGAATTGGTCCTCCTTTTAATCGTCTTCTTATGAAATATTCAACTACGACGTGAGACTATAGTCCACTTATTGCAGTCTGACATATAAGATGTATTTTTATTCATAAGAAAATAGTAGTAAATTACAAATTATTAAGTTTGATTGATTTAATTTCAGTGTAAAAGGTAAACAAAGGATTTCTTACATTCGAACACAGTCTATTACTACGGATAATAAATGTAACGGTTATAGGCCGACAAGTCAGGAAGTTTATCATTTGATAATTGCGATTCAAATACGCGACACTTTTTCGCAGAGTCGTACTTATTATACGCATACATTTTTATTAGAACGTGGAATTCGCGGGTACCAGAACCCTCTGTCTTTAGAACGATGTAATTAGAACCAATTCCACCCTCCTGAACAACAACGTCTCCACCGTAACATGCTGTTGCAAGATTCTGAATCACAACTTGTGAGAATACGCATCCTTCTCCACCGAGAACATAAATATGGCTCATGGTAGTGTAAGAAAAGACTTTGACTCGGGCTTCGTGGTCAAATGATCCTACTAGTTCATCGTTGGGTACTCTTTTACCGAGGATGCCAAATTCTGACCAACCGATGGCCTCAGTACCTTGTGCACTTTGATTGCATAGCGCAATCCAGGCTACAACGAAAAACAGCAGACGAAACCTAAGTTGGTCCATTTTTTATGATGATCTGACAAATAAAAAATTGTGTTAAATGTCAAACTGATTTAATTTTCATAATTAAGATGTTTATAACATTATGATTCGCAATTTATTTTAATGAATTACTTACGTTTTTTGAGCTCTTGAGGAATAGAACAATGTTCTTTTTACCGAAAGAGTTCAATGTGTAACTAATCGCGATGTTCAGTTATTTATACGAATCATATCTATGACCTCATTTTTGCAATTTGTATAATCGTAAAAGTCATTATAATTTAAATTTGATTGACGCACGATGACCTGAGTTCGTTATTACGAATAAAATAAGATTTTTGTGATTACGTGCCTAATGTGTCTATTAGGTAATAGCAATAAGATATAACATTCTAAAACGTGAATTATCATCGAAAATCATTAAATGACATTAAAAAACGATTTGACTGTCTTCATGATTTCGTTTTTTTTCGCTATTCTTAATGAAATCACAATAATTTTAGAATGCTTCTAATTCAACGAGTTAATCTCTTAAAAAAAACTGTCAACGAACGAAAACTTTCAACCTTTTATTTAAAAAAAAACATGAAATTCCAGTGATGCCAGGAAAGCAATCAAAAAGCCGATGCCGCATGTAACATTTCCTATATTCATTACGCTCACACATGCGCCGTTCGAATATTTACAATATCCAATACACTAATACTCGCGTCCAATTTCCCTTCGACTGTTTCACACTGGCGAAATATAGAGTATTCGATCTGTCTCGTCGAACGAAACGAATAAAAAAACCCAACTAAAATAACCCCGATGAAATAAAAAAGAGGTTCAAACAAATTGAAACCGCGTATAAATATGCCAGCGACGAAATAAAAAAAAAACGCTCGACAAATCGGATTAAAAAGTCAGCGCGCGATCGAAAAAAGCGAGACAGTTTGATACGAAACTAATACAAATATCCGCGTCGAAAACGGGGCGAATGAAAACGAAAAAAAAAATGACGATGACGGGTGTTTTTTGTCGGTTGACGAACGGGTAAAGCAAAAGAGAGGCAAAAGTCTAAGATGATTGGAGGAGCATTCTTGGCGGCGTCGGACGAGCTTGGACGCCAGCCCCTGTCGAATCGCGGCGCCCTAGCGTCGCGACGCCGTTCCCGGAGAGCATGGCGCGGGTGCGGGTGGCACGTCGCTCGGTTGACGTCTGACGAAGCAGCACGTCAATCGGAAGACGTCGTCTGACGTACCACGATTACAGGGGCGCACGCGGCCGAGCTGGTGTTCGAGCGTCGCGACGCCGTGGACGCAGCGCGCCGGACGCGGACAGAGGCCGCGCCGCGACGTCTAGCGCCGCCAGGAGAACAACAGACGGGTGCTGCGCGGTCATACCCAACCTTCGGTCGACGTCGCCTTCGACGTTGAAGGCGCCGTCGTCGTCGTCTTGACGTGACAAACGTCAAGCGTCGTTATAACGAAGCCTCCGACCAGGCGAACATGCGGAGCAGAAGCTAGCCGGCGCCGCGACGCCCCCAACTTGCTCGAATTTGGCGAACGCGCAAGCGCCAGGGGTTGAAAATAGAACAGAGGGCGAATCGACACGCCTACGATTGTAAATATAGATATGATCTTCTGTTTTCAGAGAACGGAGGGGAAATCATATCGAGTCGAGTGTCGATACGTCGAGACAGAGTTTGGTTTACTTTGTGCTTTTTATTGTAAAGAATGTTAGTGATGTAAAACAATGATATGTTGAATTTTGAACGTTCCATTAACTTTGTTTGTAACTGTCAATTGTTTCTCTACTAAAATCTGTCATTCTGTCTTGTTAATAAAAGTTAAATAAAGTTTAAACGCTGGCTAATTGAAGCATATTATTATACCAAACACTAACAAATGTAAAACTTTTTTTCTTACTTTGTGATAAGTTTATAGTGCGACTAAAAGTTAGTAATAGGTTTCATAACTATGCACAGCGAAAATCATTATGTATTGATTTTGTTGGTTGTGTATGTTTAGATTTCTAAGTTTTAGTTTAGCAGAATTGGTAACTACTTTCGTACTACTTTTCTAGTACTTACTTTTCAACTATTATCTTATACTACTAAAATCTGCGAAAAGAATTCATACCCGTAAAAATGAAAAAGAAATTAATGTTGATAAATTTGCAAAGATGTTACAATTTCAAATTAAAACATAAATTTTCATTTGATTTAAGCACCTTTTCTGTTCGTAATGCAAATGCAAAGTTGCGATTCAAATATGATATTCATGAAACGAAAATAAAGACGTCATAAAGGCCGAAATTTCGTTTCAAGTTGGAACTTTCGAGTAATTTATATCGTAAAAAAAAGGTAATAATAAAAACTGTAAAAAATGTTCAAACTCGTTGGGAGCGTGAAAGGTTGATGTATTTTAAACGTATACAGGAGGGCAAAAACTCAGTCCATTAACATCGAATGTATCAAATTGAGAATGTTTTGCCGGGCGCGGTTGCGCATTGCCGCTGCCGTTTTGCGTTTCAAAAAGATATCCACCCGAGGGTATACAGTTTAAGTACGACGAGCTTCCGAATCACGATTTTATCGGCGTAAAATTGCGGCCTTTTTTCATCCCGAAACGTCATTACGGAAGCAGATATATCAATGGACCGATTGCTCAACTGATGCATCGCAGAGATACATTGCGTGAGATAAATTTTAAACTTGATAAACCAATTTTGGAATGTTCGACAAATGTTGTTCCTTTTTTTCCCCCCAACACGAATTACACTTTGTGTTCAACAGTAATTTTCACACTTTGAAAGGAAAAAAGAAGAACTTAGATGCAAAGTTGATACAGGTTTAAAATGTTGTCGTAATAACAATAATTTCAGCCCTTCGGTGTTTTATGCTCGAGATTTATGACGGCAATGAGTCAGTGGCGTATTTCGGAAACAAGTGCACCAAAAATGGAGGCCACTGCCCGGAGACACATCATAAAATCCAAAACAAGAACAAAAGGGGTCGCGAAAAAAGAAGAGCAACGAGCAGAAACGAAACCACAAATTTGCAATGCACTACTAGGACAAAAGTGAGGTTCCGGAGTGGTAGCAGGACCAATGGGGGGACGCGCGAGCGTGTGTGGGAGGGCTCAGTGTTCGGAACGTCACGCCTTTCTTTTCCAGCGTTGTCCAATCGCGCGAGCCGAAAAAGTGCCAATTATTGAAAAGCCGCTTGGAAGGGCACGAATAATGCGTCGGCAAACGCGGCGTGTCTACGGCGTTCATTATGTGGATTTGACCGCGATATAGAGGCTGCGTAATTAAGATCATCCGAGGAACAAAGATAACGGAGCCACGATAAATTGACTTTGGAAAGTCATTCTGAATTATGTTAATAACGCGTTGTTTACACTGCACGTTTCGCAGAGGAAAGTTAATTAGTGATTTCGATTTTATTTATGGCACTGCTGGTTGTGAAAGAATCGTTAATTCTTGAGACGATTCAATACTGTTAATACCTTCCGTTTGAAATAATTACCGGGTTTGAAAACTGACCACTTTTTCTATCGTTGAAATTGAATATTCAAATAAGGTTAACTTTTAGAAGACGTTTTAGAATTCGACAGTAAGTCTTGTCATAAATCAATAACCGTATTGAAAAGGTACAGTTTACGTTGCGCAATTCGGGCTTTTGAATAAGAAAAAAATCATCAGAGTTGCACCTCCGCCATTATCCGACCGAAAATGAATAGCTGGGATTCGAGCTTTGATCTTTCGTAACCATATTATTTTATGTCCTTATCATAAAAAGGGATATGATGCTTTTGAGCATTCTCACATGTAGATCGCGCACGAAAAATGATTTACGATTATATAGAGAGCCAAAAAAGTTTTCCCCTTTTCGAGGGTCTGATAAATGACGAATATTTATAACAGATATAAACGCGGACACAATGAAGTTTCGAAAAGGACATGACAATGAATCAGGGGGAGCGACCATAAAGAATTTGACCAAAAGAAGTGTAGGAATGTTCGGACGAGTGATATATTCAAATTCGTATGCTGTTATTGCGACATCAAGGGTTTGATTTCAAGATAGCCCCTAATGTCCTTTTATTAAAACCCTTCAGTTGTTCGAACCTTTGTATTTCTTTATTCCATTTCGTTTCAGATTGGGGCCATTTTTATTAACCTTCACCTGACCCTAATTACCTAAAAAAAAGTAAAATTTAAAATTTAAGATCAAGATTTTAAGTATTAGAAGTTTAACTGCAATTTTAGATTCATTTATTTTTGTTTATTTAATCGTTTATTTGTCTTAGCAAAAAAAAAATAAAATTTTGTTTGATTCTCAAAGTTTTAGTTAACATGATTGTTTAAATGAACGAATTCCGTGAGGTATAAAAAGTCGAGATAAATGTTTGCACGTGTGAGCATCAATTGCAAAGCGCTTTCACTGGGAGTGCATTTGGGGGTCGACTGATATCGGCATCCACCTGTACACCTGTAAAACTAGCGAAGGCGAACATAGGGGTCCCGTAAAACACACAATACCACTTGTGCCAAGGTTTACGCGTCACAATAGTGTCTGGTTGCTCGAGATTTTTCGAATAAAAAAGCGTGTTCAGTCCCCCTTGATTTTCGAACAGTAGCGAAACGAGGGGCGAGTACAAATGAGCAGGGGGCGGGCAGCGTGAAATAAAAACTCTACCTTATGCATGATTATGTGTTCGGCATTTGAATTTCATCCCAGAGACTTTCTATTGATGCGGAGATAGCGCGCGGATTATGTTACTTTACGATGACGAGGCGACGTGTAGCGTTTACAGAATTCGATTTATTCAACTGAAAAGCGATATTTTTTTTTCATTCGAATTTCAATGCCGGATTGAGGGGGTGCGAGAAATTGGAATGGTTAAATTTCGTTAATGACACTTTTTCGAGCCTTTTCAGGCGTTTGTGATGGTTGGTTTGTCATGCCCCGAATGATGGGTTTGAAATTATACTTTCGCCCTTCTAGTTTGATATTCGAATTTATTCAATCGAGTGACAGCCTCTAATCAATTTCATTTCGCGCTTTTTTATATTCTATTTAAAATCAACATTCCTTCACACCCTTTGGAAATTTCATACAAAATCACCATCAAAATTCGATTCGAAGATAATTTTTCATTTACATAGAATAAATTCACGTCGTTGGAATGACTAGGAAAATATAATTGTTCAGTAGTTATAGATTACCTCAGAATATCGTAACCATAACTATATTTTGAAGTTCGTTTTGAATTTAATTCAGACTTTATAACCAAACGGTCTTTTACAATGGTTCCTAAAAAATTCCTCACATACAAATTTGCAAAATTTTACAACGTTTCACTCGTACAGTTCGTTCTAACCATGGTAAGTACGTTCAATTTTTGTTTCTTCTACAGTACATTTATAAAAATTGTCAATCACATTATATGCGTATAATCTTATGATAACATGAAATTTGCGGGTACCATGGCCCTGCGTCTCTAGAACCAGGTAAGGAAAACCAACTCCACCCTCACGAATGAAAGCGTCACCACCGCGAGTCGGCGATGCAAGATTCTGAAGTGAAACTTGCGAGAATCGACATCCTTCTTCAAGAAGTTTGTACCTATGTTTCATTGAGGAATACAACAAGAATTTTCTTCCGGCACGGTGGTCGAATGTTCCAACTTCTTTATCGTGCGGTACTCTGTCACCGAAAAAGGCGAGTTCTCTCCAAACAGTGGCACTTTTAGCATGGTTACATATCCCAATACAAGCCACGACTAAAAACAGCAGACGAAAAGAATCCATTTTTTCGTTCTTCTAACAATCTGTCTAAATTCGAGTCCTTTGAAAATCGATCACTGTACACACAAATTTGTTCTTCCAAAATATTAAGAATGAAACTGTGTTTTGCAGTGTAAAATTATGTTCTTGCTTCGATTTTTCTACTTACGTTTTTGTGAGTTGAATATGAGAACAGATGAACGCTCTTTATGCTGAATGAATTGACTGTCTTACTAATACTAAATGTTTACTTTTATTTATACCCATTTGACTGATTCAAAGTTTGAATTCGTCGAATTTTTTTTTATTGACCAAAAATAACTTGAGTTTAAGTATGCTAATGCATTATTCATTGAATTGTCTTTTCACATTGACAAAAATTGACTTCAGTTGAAGTATCGGCTGATGATGAATTTGATATAATTATATATCGATCGATTTCCATGTCATTAGATACCATTAGCATGTTTTCACGCTACATTACAAGACTCTTGCTAGATATTAGTGTTACTTTCCAAAAATTGAAACTATTTCTGCTCATTCTGATCATTCAAATGACAATTAACAATTTCATTTCGCTTAATTTATTTTATATACAAAATCTACATTCTTCTTACTTTTAATGGTCCTATTCGAAACTTCTTACATACAAAATTTGCAAACATTTTACAAAATTCCGTTCACACAATTCGTTATTTATCTAACCGTGGTACACACGTTCAAGTTGATTTTCTGTCACAGTACAGTTTCTTCTATGGTCGATCTTATTATACGCATACAATTTAATAAGAACATGGAATTCACGGGTACCGTGGCCCTGAGAATCTAGAACCATGTAAGGCGAACCAATTCCACCCTTGAGAATGTGAATTTCACCACCGTAAGTCGGCGTCGCAAGATTCTGAACCGAAACGTGCGAGAATACACATCCTTCTTCAACAAGTGTGTACCTGTGTTTCATTTCGGAAAATAACAACGGTGATACTTCGGCCTTGTGATCGAATGTTCCAACTCGTTGATCCTGCGGTACTCTGTCACCGAAGAAGACAAATTCTTTCCAAACAGTGGTACATGAACCGTAGTTGAACAAAGCAATCCCAGCCAGAACGAAAAACAGCGAACGGAGTGGATCCATTTTTGTTTTATATAAAGATCTATAAAGGCGAGCGATGTAAATTTTAAGTCATTCAGAATATCGCACATCTAAAAGTGATGTGGTTTAGAAATTTATTAAGTTTACTTCTATTCTTTACTTACGTTTTGGTGTCTTTGTTATTTTTTTAACAAAGTTATTTTTTGTTGTTTAATTTCCAATTTATGAATCGATGAACGTTCGACGAACTTAGCAAATTGTCTGTGCGACTATCGTAGTGAATTCCACTTATTTATACTTAACACTAGAAGGACGGTCACATGTGTGGTCACATGTGTCCACTTTCGAAATTCAATTCATCGCAACTTTTTTGTTTTCCAAGGTATAGTTGTGAAATTTTTAGACAATTTTTTCATAGTTTTCTTGATACTGTAAAAATTTCATGCAAAAATTATTTTATTTAACAAAGATATGGGTGATTCCACAAGAAACGTCTATTCAGAAGGACCCAAAAGTATTGTTTTTTAGATTTCAGGGCACACTCTACAAAATATGATTTTCTTACAGTTTGGCACTTCCTGAATACAGGAAAAATGTCGTACAAGAAAAAAATCCCTGGTGACACCCTTTTTTGGCGAAAGTATCGAAATATGCATTTAAAGCTATTGCTAGGAGAAGCATAATTTCAAATCGTAATAACTTTCTTATTTTTCTAATCTAATTTTTCTTTTTTTTTACTTTCGGGTCCTTTTAAATGGACGTTTCTTGTATATTATTGCCTTCCTAAAAAGACGGAGTGGACAAATCGGTCCACTTTTGAAGACTGAATTCAAAATTTTACATTTATATGATGTTTGAAGCACTTATAACTACAAAATAAACTTAATTGTCAATGTTAAACATTATTTTGTTGGTTAAAACGTTTAATTTTTTTATAATAAAAATTTTTTCCATTGAGAATCGTCCAGACGGTTCGCGCCTACGATCCAGGACTTTCTTTACATCATGGGTCATATAGTTTATATAAATAATTATTTAAGAACTTTTAATTACTTTACAATATTGTTTTTGAGTTATAGGTAAGTAAAATAAAGCTTAACCGCTCAAAATAGGTCAATTTTTCATTGAAAACCAGGGGTGGACGACATTGTCCACCCCCGTTCTTTTAGGGTGACATGAAGAAATTTCCGTCCTCCTAATGTTGATTCGCTTGTTTCTTAAATTAAAATTGGATAATATTTAATGAATCAGTACTTCGATGCGCATTCAAGTTCGTTTTATTGTGCCATTTTTCATTGACAAAAATGATGTAAGTTTAAGTATGCTAATGAAGAATTTGATACATATCGATTGACTAAGATATCATTAGATATCACTAGCGTAGAAACAAAATGAAATTTCGACTTTTCTGGATATTGGTGTCAGTTTCAAACAATTGGAAGTATTGGTGCTCATTATGATCGTCTTTATTTCTAATTGCCAGGCAAAAAAGTGTTATATACAATTCATTTGATCGAGTGACAGTATTTAATTTCAGCCTCTGCTCAATTTCATCCAGCTTTTTTTTCAATACTTATTAATAACTCGCTAGAAACAATTTACCACTCGTTCCCTTAATCGTCGGTGGTTCCACCACTAAATTCGGAGCTTTGCTGTGATATTCACGATAAAGTTCGACTTCTTGCACAGTACAATTTCGGTTATGGTCGATCGTATTATAACCGTACGCTTTTATTTGAACATGGAATTGTCGGGTACCATAGCCCTGTGTCTCTAGAATGATGTAATCAGAACCAATTTTGCCATCATCAATGAAAACCTCACCGCCGTAAGTCGGCGTTGCAAGATTCTGAACCGAAATCTGGGAGAAGACACACCCTATCTCAAAAAATGAGTAGTAATGTTGCATTACGGAAAATAAGAACGGTTTGACTCCAGCTTGGTGGTCGAATGATCCAACTTCTTTATCGTGAGGTACTCTTTCACCAAAAAAGAGAAATTCTTTCCAAGGAGTGACACACGTAGCATGATGGTATAACGCAATCGAAGCCAAAACGAAAAACGTCAAACGAAGTGGATCCATTTTTGGTTTTTTCTTGTTTTTTTGATAATGACCTATAAAGTGAAACAATGTAAATTCAAGTTCCTGACAATTTGATAATCGTGTAAAAAATCTCGTTATACAAGATAATAATAAGAGTGATGATTTGAAAATTAATTACGATTATTTTTCTGTTCGACTTACGTTTCAGTGAGCTCAATATGAGAACGGATTTTCCTTACTGGATGATGTGGAATTGTAACTAATACTGAAAACTCACTTATTTATACGACCAAAAAGGAAGCGATAACAACACGATTCTCTCATTTTTTGTACATAGAAATTCATGTAGAAATCTGAATTTCTAAAACCAATGACTTCAGGTTTTTTGCCTAATGAATGAAAAAATTTTATTAATGAAGAATTTGATATGAGCGTTTGAGTTCATTTTAATTGTCTTTTCAAGAAAAAACTTTTCTTATTATTAAAAAAAGTGACAAATGATGAACTTTTACTTGTGCTTATCTATCTTATCATTGTCTAGTCGGCCTAACATTTGCAATGACCCATTTTTTGGCCAGACGGAGTGACAAGTTTGTCCACCCCTGGTTTTCGATGAAAAATTGAAAACAATTTTTATTATAAAAAAAGTAAACGTTTTAACAAACAAAATAAAGTTTAACATTGACACTTAAGTTCATTTTGGAGTTATAAATGCTTCAAGAATCATATAAATGTAAAATTTTGAATTCAGTCTTCAAAAGTGGACAGATTTGTCAACTCCATCTTTTTAAAAAAGAAAATAATATATCTTTGTTTAATAAAATAATTTTAGAATGAAATTTTTACAGTATCGAGAAAACTATATAAAAACAATTGTCTACAAATTTAACAACTATATCTTGAAAAACAAAAAAGTTAGGACGAAATGAATTTCAAAAGTGGACACATTTGTCCGCTCCGTCCTTCTAGTGTTAAAAAAAGGACAAAAAGGAGGTAATCTGATGAATATTACGTTGAGAAAAAAGCAGGTTGCGAGAGGCTTATAATTTTCAATCGTCGGGGACTTGACGTCGTAGTCGGTTTGCCAAAAATATTCAAAAATAAACAAGTGCAGGGACGATTCGTAAGCCACACGTGTGTGCCTCGCGGTGTGGGTCAAGGAGTGCGAGCGGGGCGAGGAAGGAGCACGAACAGAGGAAAGATGAGGCGATCGTGAGTCCTGGCGTGGGAATAAGCGGCAGGTGCGCGACGGCGCTACCGGGGGAGCCACTCAAGGGGTCCACAGGGCCACGGGCCCCGCCGCCACCCCGTACTCTCTTCGCCGCAACGCAGAAGAGAGAAACGCGCGCTCATAAAGTAATCAAAAAGTATTGCACGTGCAAGTTCGATTGGCCGATGGGTCGTTGACCATCTCATCCACGTTCCTCAACTTTTATCATTTTTTTCGATTTATTTCGATTGATCCGAGGTGTGCCCGATTCATTTACCCACGAGAATTTCATTCGCCAAAAGTTTGCGAGAAACTTGCATGCGATCTACGACTGATCGGTTCTCTGTACTTTGAGAACAAAATTATACAGTTCAAAGGTCCGGAAATTTTGATCGACCAGTTTTGCGTTGTGTAACAGTAGCAGTTAAGTTGAAGAGATAAGTGTAAGAAACAGTTTCAATTATTCGCATTTTATTCTGCATTTTATATAGCAGCTGGATTACAAACGAATCGTCAGGTTCGAGATATGATTATCATTTTCAATGCCTGTTTTGTAAGGTTCAAAAATTACATGTATGACTAAGGTTTGAACTGGTCGGGGAATGAGCACTTTTACTTTTTCCCTTCGTAAAGCATTTGTATTAAGAAATTCGTTTGAAAAAAGGCGGAATCTTATTTGTCGATCAACCCCGGTGATGTTTTCAAAACAATCAGACCTCGAACTTTCGAAACACACGCCCATTTCTCAATCGCAAAGGGGTCCAAAATGTGTGTCACGTCGCTGTGTCTTGGACGAGCGCTCGTATTACGAAAACCTTTCCTGTACCGAAGGATTACAATTGCACAAGGGCCATGAGTACGGGCGCGCCAACCGATATCGGACGTTCCGATCAGACATGAATTTTACTGTACAGAGTGTTACAAAAGTTATGTACTTCTCGCAAAAATTACATCCGATCGAATATTTCAATAAACCATGAATATCAAATTTTCAATCAACTCTTCTTTTTCTTCTCAATTTTCAATTTCATTTTTAATATTTGTTACCATTTTTTACCTTTGTAATTAGTACGCGAATGAAATGTTGTATTTTTTGGTTGAAAACCTTTAATTTTTATTTCAGCCATATACTTTTTGTAACTCTATACACGAGGTTCCTGGGGCTTGATGCTTATACTTTCATAACCGACCGTGAAAATGTATTTCTACCAACAATTAAATCTTAGCCTTGGGAGTGCGTGTTGTGCACCTGAGATGCGAGTTTTTCAGACGTAACTCTGCTCGAAATCCTTGACCTCGCTTTCATTCATAGTACTGGAGGAATCGTGTTCTGCAAATGTAATATGTTCGCCTCGCGCTCCCCGATAAGAAGATCTATAGCTTCGTCCCTTTGGGATATAATGTACTTTCACTCTTCTGAATAAAGAACAGACAAAAAAATCAAACTCCAACACACGTGCACGAAAAAAAAACATCGCCAGAAGATTTGCACAAGTTTTACTTTCAAATCCACCGTGCCATTTAAATAAATACAAATTCAATTTTTTAAACTAGAGCTTCAAAGTAGAGTTTCAGGTTGAAAATTATTTTTAGTTTCAATATTCGTTCGAAATTGACGTGAAAAAAAGAATCGAGGACGAAAAACAAGTGTGGTATATTGTGAACCTTGATGGCGACGGCAAAATGGCGTCCGGCGAGGCGAGCGAAAAAGGGCCCGAGCCATACAAGTGCAATATAATAACAAGCGCAAGAAAAAGCATCGCCAGAAAAGTGTTCAATCTCGTGCAGCACGAAAGCCGCGCGGCAATGAGCTCTAGTCGATTCACATAATCTCGTACCGTAATTATGAAATGGGCCTAACAATCCCGACCGTCCGAATTACGCCGAGACGAGAGCTCCAACGAGCTCCTCTGGATTGCTCACTTTTCAGCAAAAAGCGCCCGGGTAATACGACTTTAATCATGCGAAATAAAGCATCGTTTAATGGTCTTGAAAAGCGAGCGAAAAGAGATGACGTGAATAAAAGTACGGTGAGAATGCTTTATATCGGGTCGTATTTTTTTATTCTGTATAAACACGCGGCGAGACAAGAGAAAGGTGAGGCAAACGATAATACGCTGGATGACGAAGAAGTTTAAAGTGGCTGAAAAGTGTCATGACATTTCGAGTCCGAGGGCACAATGCCTGTTGATATAATATTTATGATACGAGACGATGACTTCCAGTCCGATACGTTATGCGGAAGCTCCAAAACGACTTAGCGTTTACAAATCTGCTTACAATGTAAACAGCGTTGAGGAAAATCGGTCTTTTGAAAAATATTATTCAAGCTGGGGTATCAAACTGAATTGAATATACATGATGTTGAACTCAAAAATACCACTCTCAAAATCAACAAATAAGAATTCCAAAAGAGTCTCTCGCGAACAAAAGCATTTCGAGAATTGAATCGGACGAATCTTGTTTTTAACAATCTGTTATTTAACAATAAAAAAGTGGCCATAAAGTCGTGTCGTCTCAGTCGTACAGGAGGGCTTTTAGCGAACAGTAAAATTTAATCACAAGGTTTCATAAAACTCGTAAGTGCAGTCGTATAAATTTGTCTCTCGCGAAAATGTGTTATGTTAGGAGGATAATGAGTATCGAATCAGCCGTACGCTCTGTTCGGTTGCTTTTAATATCGGCAATAAAGTGAAAAAGAAATCGGACATTTGCGATGGCGCATCCGCGAGAAAATGTTTTTGCAATAATAAATTTGGTGACAGCTGTTTTCGAGACCGATTTTTGCCATCCGATGGCATTGCAAACAATCGTTAAACCGTCATTAAACACGAAATTACTCGTACCGACAAAGTTTATGAAAATAAAAATGTCGTTTTAGCCAACCGAATGAAATGTCATTTCATGTACCATTTGTTATTGCAATTATAATGATTTATGAAACTCTTTTTTTTCAATTCTGAAATTTTTAAGTTGATGTTTCTTATGTAAGTTCGTGTATTTGTGAAAAGTTAATTTCAGTGCCACAATTTTAGTCACCTTTTTTTGCTGAAACTACAGAAACGACAAAAAATGTTCCTAAGACATTCTTGAAATGGCTTTAGAAAACAATTTTTTCTCGCAAATTTCAATAGCACCTTCCTGACAAGCTCAAATTAAACACTTTGTGGTAAAAGGTATAAAAATTTAGGAACTAAACTCGACAACAGAACATTGTTACCAGATGAAAGGGACCATAGATTCAGTTTTATAACACAGAAATTATCATAATGAAGGGTTTGTTGAAACGATGCTAAAAACGACGGTCCGCAATAGAAATTCAATGAATGCTCGAGAATTAGAATATAATTATCAAGAAGTAAACATGTTCTATTGACGACAAGCAGATGCAAAGTGGACGATTATTTAGTCTACAATGTATCAGAGCGTTATAATTGCCAAATTGGTTGGAAGTAGTTCGAAATTATCCTAAACGCTTCTACAATGTTAGATCCTTTCAATAGCCAAAACTCTGCGACCGAAAATCAATCACGTCTTAGAAAATTGAAAGCTTTGACGCAGCCTTTGATTTTTTCTATCCAAAAAAACTCCAATCGTAAACTACATAATCACAAAATTAGCATAACCATTTTCTGATCCGATGAATAATGCAGATTCCTGTCAATACAAAATTTCTCGAATCAATTGCCCCAATCACGACGCAGACCCACGAAATCACTTGGCAAATTCGCCTTAATTTAGCAAATCCGAGCGAATAATGCGCCACAATAATTCAGGGCTGAAAGACGACAAAAAAAAATGGCGCAAAGAATAAAAGCCGAAGATGAAATTGGCAACTGTCGAGTTACCCCCTCGTAAGTAGTACGCGTCCTCATTTTGCAGGTTGTTTGGTCTTTGACTTGGTTCGTTTTTCGATTTTTTGCGCGACGCCCATATCGCTGTGAGTGCGCGACCACGTGTTGCACACGCTCTTGCATGCGTACGCGTGCGTGAACGTGTCGTGAATGCATTCACGTGTACTTGAGCGCGTCCCGAGACTCGAGCAGACCCAAGTCTCGCTTCAAGTCACACCTGCTCCTTTTTCCCACGAGATCGCTTGCCTTTGGCCTCTTAGCCAGGCCCTCTCGACTCCGCGCCGTCAGCGTTCGTGCTCCGAGGCGCGGGATATGTCAAACGGTCAACGATCGACTTCATCTTTTCCCTTTCTCGGATCCAAATTAATTCGACCCTGGAAATTTTCGATCCGAGCCCTCCGATCAACCGACTTTCTGTCACAAATTATAAACCATTATACTCCAGCGTTCCCTTTGTGTTCTCAGAGATCATTTCAAATCGAAAGAAATCAAATTAGAAAACTTTCGGTTTTTGTAATCGTATTTCAAGTAGTAGTGATAAGCTTTCAGTCAGGCCCAGAACAGATTAAAAATAGAGGGAAAAAAGGTTTCATGAAAGTGGTCGATGGGTTTGTTTGAACAAATTACGTCGTGAATAATGCGACAGAAGAATGTTTTTTCATGATAGTGCAAAAACATAATTTGTATATTTACAGTCATAACTGATGGCTGCCGATCGCAAAAATTGCCACGATAACTTTCTCGAGTAATTATTAACACTGAGTAATAAAAAGCAAGGCTTACTTAATTGGCCTTGGTTCGGGTTCGATTCGCGCTCTCAAATTACAAGTGCAAGGCATGAAGCAAGAGAAAAAAGGAACGATCGGTCCCGACACGTTTAACGCATCGATACTAATTTGCGATCATTTTTATTATCGCGATAATTGCAACGCGCGGCACAAGTGCGCTGCGCGCCGCCGCTGATTATTACAATTATCCGATCATAATCCGATAAATACACGCGAGTACCAAGAGGAAGCACGTGATGAGAAAATTGGCCGGCGTCGCGCACCGTGTTTATTGCTTCTTTTTGTTTCCCTTCGGCTCGGATATAAAAATCCATCCGCAAACATCACTTTTCAACGATTTTTCATCGGATGCGCCAATTTTTTACTGTTCCTCAATAAAATAATTACATACCACTTTTTCGTTCATGCTTAAAAAGAAGTTTTACTTTTGTATCGTTATTTTTTTGAACCTTGGTTGTAAAGTTGATTAATTTCAAGTCGAGGAGAAAAAAAGTACGATGTAATTTTCATTAAACGCCACAAATGGTCGGTGCAAAATGTACAGAGGCCGCGAGTAATGGAACGCTGTGTTTTACTCTGAGCTATTTATAGCGCGTGCAAGTGCAGGTTAACGCCTACGTAGTGTATACGATAGGCACGTTTTCAGCGACGCGAAAAGGGCGTTCGCGCACGAAAGATAGCAGCGCTCGATTGTGCCTCGGGCCGGGCGTTTTGAGATTTTTTAGCGCGAATGAATTATAATGCGCGCGCATAATCGAGAGCTGCCTAGAGTCAGAATGAGCGGCCGCGAAAAATATCCCTTCTATTTATGATGCGCAAGGTACATATTATTAGCTGCCGCTGTTACTTGCGCTCGGCGTGCAAGTGACACGCAAGATCCAGCTGATATAAATACATCCTTTGCTTCTCATCGTTTAGGTTTCGAAACGCCGCTTTGGTCCCGCAGGGTATAGAAGCCAATCGAAAACTATACTCGGATTTTATGTTTCCACCCGACAAAGATAATAGTTTTAAATGGTAATGAGACAAACGGTGCCTTTAACTTTTGCACCGACAAAAATGAATCGCTTCATCAATTTGTGATAGGTATATGATACTTTTGGCAATCTCTAATAATTTATCAAAAACAATAACTGTTTCATTAACAGAGCTTAATTTGGGTTTAATCCAAGTTTAATCATGTTTAATCACTCTATATAATAACTTTCAATTTTATTTTAGACAATTTCAATATTCTACAATAGTCGTATGATAATTTTTTACATAAAATTCATTGAATTAGTAAAAGATTTGAATAGTAACTAAAACTAAATTAGTAATTACGAAATCCATTCTACAACTCCGTCGTTGGCTCAGCGGTACAATTGCGCCATTTGTATTTCCTATTATATCCAAACATTGTTATCTTGACATGTAATTTGTGTCTTTTTGGGCCCTTTGTCTCCAGAACGATGTGATCAGAGCCAATTCCACCCTCATGAACAATAACGTCTCCAACGCGAGGTGGATCACGAAGATTCTCAATCCTGATTTGGGAGAATACACATTCTCCTTCTTCAAGATAAGGGTACTTCTGCAATAGTTCGGAATATAAAAACGGCCTAGCCTTTATTTTAGCCTCTAATGATTTAACTTCTTCATCATCTGGCTGAAAATTGTACTCCTGTTTCACTGAGGTGTGATGAATCCAATCTGATTTGGCCTTGTGTTCAAATGATCCGACTTCCTTATCGTAGGGTACTCTTTCACCGATGGTTAGAAATTTTTTCCAAGCAATGGCATGAGTTGCATGGTTGTTTAAAGCGATCCACGCCAGGACAAAATACAGCAGATGAATTAACTCCATTTTATGTCATAATAATCTGTAAAATCGAGCAATGTAAATTCAAGTCCCTAATAAAGCCCTCATAAATCCCTCAAAAACCAATCCTTAACTGAGTTTTTGCAGTGATTGTGTAAATTTTTTGATAAATAAACTAATTATGTTTGCTTCCATACTTTACTCACGTTTCTGTGTCTTGAATTTGAGAACCGATGAACGTTCTTCGTACTGAAAAAATTGACTGTGTACCTAATAGTGAATTCAACTTATTTATACTCAAGTTACTTATTTATTATATTAATATTACACAACATTTAATTAATCAGCTCGTTATACGTAGTTTAAATATCATTTGTTTATCTTCTTTCCATTGACAACAAATGACCTATATAGTATATGCTAGTGAAGAATTTGATATGACCACATACCGATTAATTAAGATATCGTGAGATGTCATCAGCATTATGCTGCATTATGCTGAGAGCATACAAACATAATAAAATTTTCCGGATTTTAATCGTTTTTTTTTCCAAAAATTTGTATCGGTACTCATTATAAGCGTCTTAAGTCTTGATACTCTTGGGAATTTTTAATGATTTATCAAAAACAAACTGTTTCATTAACGCAGTTTAATTCAGGCCTCTTCATATCACTTTACATTCAAATTTTTGAAGTTATTATTAGCAATTTGAACAAAATGATTTGAGAAGTAATGAGAACCAAAAGTGGTAATTAAGAAATCTATCTTACAATCTATTCTACTTGGTCGTTAGACGATTGGTCTAGTTGGCCAGTACAACGGTACAATTTCTTCTCTTCGAATACATATTAAATCCAAACATAGTTATATTGACATGTAATTCGTGATTTCTTCGGCCCTTCGTCTCTAGAACAACGTGATCATATCCAGGTCCACCCTCATGAACAAGAACGTCTCCGTGGTAACTTGGACCTCCAATATTTTGAAGTACAATTTGGGAGAGTACACATCCTGCGTTATCAATAAGAGCTGGGTACCGATCAAGAGATCGCTGTTTCCGATCGGGATGTAACAACGATGCCTTCTTAGCCTCTATTAGAGGCTCAATTGATCCAACTTCTCCATCGTGCGGTGAATTTGCTATTGTCTTAACACTGTACTTCCGTTTTACGGATGTACTGTGAAACCAACTTTTCTCAGCCTTGTGCTCGAAGTGTCCTATTTCGCGATCGTGTGGTAGTCTTGAGCCGATGTAGACGATTTCTGTCCAAGCATAATTTGTGGGACTGGCATAAATAGCGTGATTGTATAACGCAATCCAAGCCACGACAAAAAACATTAGACGAACTGGACCCATTTTATTGTTCCAATGATCTGTAAAATCAAGTCTTTTCGAGATCGAAAATAAAGTTCATTTTTATGAATTACTCACTTTTGAATTATGTTCGCTTGCACTGAGAACAGTTGCACGTCCCTCCGACTTAATCAGTTGACTGTCAAAGTGATTACTAATAATGGGTGCTTACTTATTTATACGAACATCTAATCTTTTCGCTTTTTTGTTCGCAGATTGGAATTTAAAGACTTGTTTGGATTGACAAATAATGGCCTCTGTTCATTTTTACTTATGAAATGTTTTTACGTATGAAATATGTTTTTTGTTTGAATGGAGTTTGATATTCCATCAAGTTTTAAAAATCATTTGTGACAAACTAATTGCAAGACATTAAAGAATCAATTTGAATGACACCACTTCAAAACGCTAGTTCGTGAATATTCTATGCGCGTATTACAATGCTGCGAACATTTTTCTTTCAACACAATGACTAACACTTCATTTAACATCTCACTTTGAATCTCAGTCCAGTCATTTATCTCTAATTAACAATTCATTTTTCTCACACTCAGTTGGAATTAATTTCATTCTAATAAACAATTTGAAACCATGAAATGTTATTCAGTAAATGTAAGTAATGATAATAACATTATTTATTAATTTTTATTAACAAAGTATATCATCTAATATAATACAGTAAGATTTTTTATCAGTTAACATTCTTTCACATTAGTTCTGTTCAAACTATCCCACGCACAAAATTTGCAAAATTTTGTATGTGACAAAACATTTCACATTTCATAAACATTAAAAAAAGATATCCATCTAACCGTGATGCTGACGTTCGAGTTCTTCTTCTTTTACAGTACATTCTCGGTTATGGTCGATCGTATTATAAGCATACAATTTTATGAGAGCATGGAATCTGCGTGTACCACGGCCTTGTGTCTCTAAAACCAAGTAAGGAAAACCAACTCCACCCTCACGAATGAAAGCGTCACCACCGTAAGTCGGCGTTGCAAGGTTCTGAATAAAAATGTAGGAGAAGACACATCCTTCTTCGAAAAACGAGTACCTATGTTTCATCTCGGAAAACAACAACGGTTTTATTTCGGCCTTGTGGTCAAATGTTCCAACTTCTTTATCGTGCGGTACTCTGTCACCGAAAAGGAGCACTTCTTTCCAATCATTTGCACATGTAGCATGATGGTACAACGCAATCCAAGCCACAACGAAAAACAGCAGACCAGGAGAATTCATTTTTTTTGTTAATGATCTACAAAATCAAGCAATCGTGCAATTTAAATTTCGGTCCTTTAAAAATCGATAATTGTGTTTATATTTTTATATATTATGTTTGAGAACAAATTTATGACATTTGAAAATCAATTATTTTTACTTCTCGTTACTTACGCTTTTGCGAGATTAAAATAAGAAAAGATAAACGTTCTTCCTACTGGATGAATTGACTGTGTAACTAATAGTAGACGTTAGCATATTTATACGAAGATTTGACCTATTAACTTAGTTGTTGCACGTTAAAATTCTTTTATTAATGTTTTTTTCATTAAAAAACAATAACAAAGTGTTAAAATAGGAATGTGTCATCAAAAAACGATCATCTGATCGATGTGTCAATCGAATTGTCTGGATATGTTGTAATATAATATAAAAATTATAGTCTAGAAGGCTTTATTGTTTCAATATTATTGTTTTAACTATAGAAAATTATACTGTTAAAAAAGTAACAAAAAATTATCACAAAGCACTGAATGTTTTTTTTATTTTTCATATTATCAAAAATATTACACGATTATGTATTGTTATAACACACTTAAGTTACATCTAAAATGGAATTCAAATTTTTCTACAACAGTCTGATACGAAATTTGTGTTTAAATTTTTCTATACAATGAGCTGTCTATTCTATATAACGTTACGGATATCTCTTCAGTTTAAATTACGATTTCGTGTGCAGTACATTTCTCATTACGGTTGAGCTTATGGTACCCAAACAGTTTGAGATTAGCATGGTACTCTCGGTTCTCTGAGCCCCATTCCTCCAGAAGAATTTGCGAAGAACCAATTCCACCCTCACGAATAAAATAATGACCGCCATAAGTCGGCGTTGCGAAATTCTGGATCAAAATGTGGGAGAATACACAGTTCACATCATCGAACGTATACCTATGCTTCATCTTGTAAATTCGAACCAATCTCAATTCGTCCTTGTGAGTGAACGATCCAACTTCTTTATCGAACGGTACTCTTTCACCGATGAGGGTGAAGTCTTGCCACAGAGTGTCAGCGTAAGTACCATAACTGCATAACGCAATCCAAGCCGTAACGAAAAACATCAAACGAAGTGGATCCATTTTTTTGTTGAATATCTTAAAATGAAACAACGTAAATTTGAATCTACGAAACAATAATTTGTACAGCATAAGGCTTTAAACAATTTGTCTTGAAACATTTGCATGCTTTACTTACATTTTCAAGAGTTGTGTTAAACAATGTGTAAATGAATGTTCTTCGTAGGAAACCAATCGTTTGACAGTAAATGTTCCCTTACTTATACAAAACTGTCAGTTTTATCTTATTTGCAAAGTCAAGTTGTTTTTCTGTTTTGTATTTTTAAATTCCACTGTATCTTTTTTATTTAATACAAAATGCGCAAATACTTTAATTCGATTTTAAGTGCGGAATATATTTTTCTTCCAAAAATACGATACGCAAGTGTAATATGAAATTAAAAAACAATTATGTGAGGGACTCTCCTTTCGACACCACCACATAAAAACATAACATTGTTTTTAGGCTCGTAAAATTTATACGGTAAAAAAGGAACATGATTTGTGATTTTTAAATAAAGTAAACATAATTAAAGCGTAATCAGATTTGATAATTAAGTTTCCTCAGCGATAGCCAGTTCGTTCCACATGACTGGTTCGAATAATTACGATTTATCGCGTTCACAATAGCGGTAGTTACGACAGCGCTAATCAAACAACGATTATCCGCCAGCCGAGTGCCTTTTTCTTTCCAACACACAAAACGCTCCTCTATACAAACAATGAAGGAACACCACGATTATTATAATGAATGGGTGTCATAAATTTCACCACAATATTTTTTTCACGAACTGGCGCACACGTGTTCAAACGCCACGCGCATAATAAAGCTTGCAGTTTATCGCAAATTTGTGGCTATACGTTTTCGTTTCAGGACAATTTTAACATTGTCCCACGAGAGCTCGCTGTTATTTCAAGATTCAAAAGACAGCATTCTAATTATTATTCTCGAGCTTGAGATGCAGATAATAACAAAATTGTATATCTTTGTTCAGTCTTTTGCAGGAAAAAAAGTTTGGCTTTGCACATACTTATTGTTGGTATTTTGAAATAAGATGAACTTCTGTATCGGAATCTCGCAGTACAGATCCGTTTGGGAATGAAAGCAGAGCTCGTTATACCGGTCTGCTTGTTCAATTCGTTGACATGATACGAAACGCGTTTGCACACGAGAGATGTCAGCGCGACTCGACGCTGCATGCCACGTGAACGTGTCATCCCGTATGCTCGACTCAGATGTCGTATCGTCGTCAGAAAAGCCAAAAAATAATACCAATGAATCAAAAAGGCGTATGCTAATGACGATATCTGATGGGCATAACTGAGTGTCAGATCGAGTATCACTTTAATGACAAAAAAAACCAAAAAATTAAATAAGAAATTTGTGAAAAAAAAAAACTCTTTGAGTTTGTCAGCTTTTGATGGAACGGTTTTCGGATGAAATGTGTGTTTTTAGAAATGATGACCTGCGAACTTTCTCATGGATCATTGTTCGGTAACCGTACACCTTTTTTCCCTACGCAAAATAGCAAACGCCTTCGTCAAACGTTATTATCAATGCAACGATACACCCTCGAATAGAAGCCCGACAGAATCGCCGCGACATCCTTTCAACGAGCCTCCAAAACACCCTCATTTCCCAACAGCCCCAACGGAATCTCCAGAATTATAACCGTCGTTGAAAACTATAGGTATGACCGAGTAACGTATATTTTTTCGTACACAATTTTTCTCTATTGTCGTAATCCTTTTGTTCGCTACTCCAATGGATCAGGTAAAACCATCTAAAAAGACACAATACGAAAAGAATCTCCACAAATTTGCAAAAATTTATGTTTCATCCAAAAAAATTTTTACCAAAATTACCAACAAATTATTCAAAAACTTAATGAAATTAGGAATGAAAAAAAAGTTAATGGCAAATTTACAAAAATCAATGTTTTTATCCCAAAAATGTACTTATTAAGAAGAGGCATCATTATTTAATGATTTTTTTAAATGTAAAAAAAATCTTTTAGGAACGTAATTGATTTCGAGTTGAATGAAAAGAAAAAAGTGGTTAATCGTATTGTAGAAGTCTGTTTAAGATATCATCCCTCGAATCTGCAAAGATGGTCAGCAAGGGATGGGAGGACAGAGGGGGTGGGGCGGCGAAGACTTTTTGAAGGACGAAGATGCGATGCAGGAGGGTGCCGAGATCAGGACGGGGACAGGTGTCGACGGGAACCAGGGAACCTCGAAGCCACCGAGTTCTCACGCGCAGAAGCACAGCTGCCGCTGGATGCGACTGAGTGAGTGCGAATGGGCACATCCGTGTGCCCACTCGCACCAACACGCGAATCAGTTGGCCCACGAACAATACCACCACACTCCCGCGCACTCTCGACACGTGACTACCGCGTGGTGTACCGGCGCGCATCTATAGCAATGCGTCAGGCACACTTCGCATGTTAAACCACGCGTGCACTCACACACGCACACACCCGACCATTACGCACTTGTGTCCCAGGTCAGGGATCAAATCAAACTTTTTCTACTCTTTTCTGCAACCGTTCAAACTAAAATTATCTTATCTTATCTTATTCTAATTAAAAATAATGAATGAATCAAAAATTTGATTATCATTAAATGTTGTTTTTTAATGTTGTTTATTAATTTTCTCATTGAAATTTATTTGATTAAGTTTTTTTTTGTTAATTGTCGGTATTTTAAGTCGAAGTATTTTTGTTGGCTCCAAATGAGGTTGTACAGTTATAAATCATTGTTGCATAACCACTTGGGAGATCAAAAAAAAGAAATAAGAGCGTCTCGATTTGGGCGGACTGGTTCCCACAGTTTTTCTCGAATAATTGAAACGTCCGTAAGCATTTCTTAACGCTTATTATCGATAAACGGAGACACCTGCACCCTTGAAAATAAACTAGCCCAGTGTGTTAAAACGAATGTTTAATCAATCGGACTTGCTTATTCGGGATGTGTTACGTATGCTCGTGATGTCAATTGCAGTGCCGTGTGCCTCGACAATTACGTTGCGTCAATGTCACGTACACTCTGTAATAACAATTTCAAACACGCCAAATTCCACTTGGATTCGTGTTACTCCATCAATTTGTCATCTCCTTGATATTCATTTTATCATTATAACGGAAACTCGTACAATTTCCCACCGGTAACAATTTCGTACTTAACATTTTTTCCCGAATTCGGGACACTAAAAAAAAAAAAATAAAATAAACTGACATTAAATTACGATGAAGAAAAAAATTGTTGAAATGATTGAAGGGACTTTTGATCGACGAATGGCAATTTAATTTTTTATTTGAAGAAAAAGTGCAAGATTGAGTCTTTGTTCAAAGTTTCTGAGTCATCGCGAATAACACGGGTGATGTACTCTGAGTGCTTTTACACTTACTGGATAGAGGCATGTCAGGCTCATTGCGATCGCGAATTACACGATAGTACCGGTAGTACATTTTGCAGCGCACTAATCGACCATCCGATGGCGGGCTATCGTAATTGCTACCGTTGCCGATGTAATCTCGTGTGCCTCGCATTATATTAACCGCGCCGTCCGAACCGGTTCCACGCTAATTTTAATCCTACCACTCATCCTCATCTGCTGAATGTCAACTCTGTCCCCCGCAAATCATCATGACTGCTAACTCTGATTATTGCCTTTCTCATTTATCATTTCAGTCTGATTTATCATTCTTATCAACAAAAAAATCTTATCATATTGAATTAACTAATTCACTTAAAGTAAATAAAAAAAGAATTAGTTTCAATCTGAAGTTTCAATCTGAATAAAAGTTTTGATGAAGAATGTAGTTAAATGAATGTGGTAAATTGTTTATTAGTTTATTGCAAATACTAAAGGCATAAAGTTGTTGGAAAATTAAAAATCCAAATTGCATCCCGTAAAGGGATGAATACTTTAGGAGCGACAACCGGATCTCGGTAAACGATGCGTCTTGCACATGGCACACCGGTGATTGCTCGAGCCAGCATGGGAGTAATCAGTCACGGATGTCAGAGATAACGACGATGCAATCGACAAAGTGCGTACGCATTTTTGTCGTCCGAGGAACATGAGAGCGTATCCGCTGATAAGATACAGCGCTTGTTTGATAAACCTCGCCGATATCGTGGTTAACGTATTGTATACACTTACTCTAGTCGATTTGTTTAAAGCCAAAAAAAGAACTGTTTACAAAGAAGATTGATGGAAAGACTAAGTTTAGAAATGTGGGAAAATGTATCTGCAAAACAAATTCAATTAAGGTGCAACTGTTTTTTTCTCCGGTGATGATAAATCGAAACCGGTAATGCGATTCGGAGGAACATTTGACATGAGTGACTAAAAAGCAGACGATTATTTATTTAACCAAACGTTTCCGTTTCGGTCCAATTACAGGCCGCGTTGGGTTGTGCAAAAAAAGTGCACTGCCAATGCCTTGTGGACGCAACCCGTCTCGCAGATCTGTACATCAAGTTGCTGAGATTTCGCGAATGTCTGAATTCGCACAAAAAGTGGTACCGTCGGCGTGTTTCCGCCAATTAGAAACGTCAGTCGGTGTCGCATCCACATCACTGTCGGAAAAACCTCGTCTATTAACTTGATGGAATTCTACAAACTATTGCAACAAAACCAAAAAAAAAAAAATAATTTTTTTCAAATAATTATCAACTGGAATTTTAACATGATTAATAGAAAAAAAGTTACAACATAAAATGTTTTATAAGCTGGAATTGAAAGAAAAAAGTGGAAACTTTTCGTTTTTGAGCGTTGCTTTGACTTGGTTGTTTTGTGGGATTGGGCTGTTCGCGTGACAAAAAGCGCCGTCTCGAATGATCGAGGATACGTTAATAGCGGTGTCCTTGTTTGGTGGCGCGCTTCCATTGGTGCGGCGCTCTCGCAACCACGTGTTGCCGCGGCGGACGCGAGCCGCGCATGCGCTCGCTCGGCTACCGTGCGTCGCTCGTGCTGCGCGCATGCCCGCCACTGGACCCACTTTTTCTTCCTCCTCCTCCTCGCCCTCGCGCCTCGCCGATCCGTCACGCTTGCTCTCTTTCTCTTTTTATCGCTCCTATCCCTCCTTTTCTCTCGCGTGAGCGTGTATTGCACGCGCACAGCACAAACTGCCCGAGCAGCTTTTTCTGTATGCCAAAAGAAAAGTAACGCGCCGCTCTGACTTTGTATCAAAGCTTTAAGATGTTACTGAACCAACATTTAGATCAATTCTGTATTCAAATTCATCATTCTTACATTTCTAATTGTTAAACATTTTTCCCTTATCTTCTTATCATAAATTATCAACTTGTTTAGGATTAACAATTATCTCTGTTTAAATAAATATTGATACAATTGTCCGAGGTTAATTTTTCCCGTGTTCATAAACTGACCACTTTTTGCAAATGTCGACTTTATATTGTCCCCAATTTTCTACTACTAAAGAGTTTTATTTGACTAAACATTCGGATTGAATTCAGAAGTTGATATCTTGTTTATTGAAGAACAATGACTATTATTTTAAACAAGTGTTTTTTGCACTCGTATATTTTGTTCTAAAAAACGTTTGGAAGTAAAAAATTAAAATGAGAAGTTTAAAATATTTGAGAACATAAAAGTTAACGTACCAGTGTCGCTCAGAACAGTCCGTTCATGATACAAGTTACCAAACGCAGTCTCACTGAAACAGAAAAAAAGAGCCATAAATTAGTAAACAACGTACAAGCGCGTTCGCACTTAGCAGTCATTTTTTCCCGAGTGAACGACTGCGCAAACACAGTCGACTTGACAAATTGACTTGTCGGCTGGACGAAAAAATTGTTTTTATAAACACTCGTATCAAGGCTTGGGCGAGCTTGAGATGACAGTACGACTGTTTGCACAACAACGCGAATAACTTTTTTTAACTCAAATGGATTGGTGGCTATTTCTAAATACAGGAATTTTATCGAGGCAAATGATTGTAGATTCAACACTTTATTCATAAGATAATCAAATAATTTTTAATATTTCTCATTGATAGTTTGTTTTATGTACATGATATTGTGATTGAAATTTTTAAACCATTTAGAAGATAAATATTGAATGACACTTGTTCTTTTGTCAATTCACGAGATAAATTATAGTACAGTATTAATAATAAAATAATAAATTACAATAATCTTGATTATTCCGTTGTTGCAAATATTTGCAACAAGTTAACTTAAATATAATAAATAATTCAGTCTAAACAATTGAGCTGTGGATTAATCGTGTCACAACTATCTAAAATCTGGCTGATTCAGTCAGATCGTAATTGAGATTGAAATATTTTCCCTGTCCTGCAGTTCCCATCGACTTAACCGTTTTCCTTAGTCAGCTGTTGAGATTGCAGTGCTCCTGAGTCATGTTTGAACTGAAAATTGAAACATTTTTCGTTATCTAATTGTTTTTTAGACCAGAATTACAATCTAATAAAATTGTACTACTGTTTATAATAACTTACGATTCGATATAGCAAAACTTTTTAGAACGAAAAGTTCATAAGTTCGGATCCAGTAGTGGTACCAATTTGCTCAAAGGAACGAGCGGAGCGTTGTGAAAAGGACGTTTTTACAGCATCCACGAGGTTGACGACAATACCGATGAACTATTTAAAACATAAAACAATAAACAGTCAGAAAGTTCGGTTCATTTTGTTTCTAGAAAGTGAAACATTTGAATTTGATATTTAACAGGGAGTTTAAAAGATATGACTGGGTCACTCGAGAGAAAAAAACTTTTTTTTTAGTAGAACTAATAAAATGATACATCAAGAATATAGACTACTTTCACCTGTGTGAGAAATACCGATAGAGAATGACCCAACTATATTCTAATTAGGTAGCCGAAAATTTTTGAATTCAAATGAAAGTTTCAAACTTTAATATAGCATTTCAGTTGTAGTAAAACAGCAAACAAATTCAATTTTTTGTTGTTGTAAAATTTAAATTCAGACTGGAGTGTGAAATAAGTGAAAAAGTGAAAACATTTTCTCTGTACCTCTGACGCCTGTTTAGCTATTGTCGCTACCTGATCCGGATTTCTCCCCTGACCTAGCAACGCACCCAACACGACTGTTAAAATTCCCTAAAACAATAGACAAATTCACAACCGCTCTGATTTAAAATAAACGATTGAAATTTTCAGGATTGTATTTTTTGGAATGAAAATAATACCTCCATAGGATTGGTAGGATTATCTACTTTATCGATGCCATCAGAAGTTTGTTGTGGGCCTCCCAAAAGAGTTGTCAGAACTCGCAGCCCAACTGATAAGACATTAGCCCAGGGACTAACCGGTGCATCATCATCAAAGTCATTCTTATAAGGTCCTGCAATTCCTCCGTTTTGCCCTAACAACATTTGCATCACCATGCTCACCATGTTTGTCCATAAAAATCCTCCGTTGTTATTGCCCTAACATAACAAATTGAATTACAAACTCTTTCTTTGAAATTTACAACAAACAACAATAAAATTTAGTATATTTTAATGAATTAATTTCTTACTTGCATAGAATCCCTGCGAATGTCGTCTGAATCGTCATTGGTAAGGACTTTTTTCACATGATTCGGTTTCTCAGCGAATTTCCTATCCTCAACGTTGACATTTTTGCCGTGAAGTTCAGGTATGTAAACTGGACTTGGATGAGCAAAAGTCTGTCCCAAAATGAGACCCAGCAAACACAGTGACAAATACTGAATTGATTTCATTCTAAAACAACAAATTAAAATTTAAAAATTGCACAAAACAAAGTCACTGATTTCAACGTCGTATTTTCAGCGACAATTGAGAAAACTAATATTTCACTTGCTCGAAAGACCACTTACTTCACAAGAGTTCACTTCACTAATGCGGCCCGAGGAACTACGATTGCGGGAGGCAGAGAACTTTCTTGTAAAAAGAAAACGCTTCACTTCGAAATTCTGAGGTGTATTTCCGTGGCACTAACTTTCAGTTGTGAAGATGAAATTCTTTGCGAGGTCTTCTATATAGCCTACGTACACGTTGTGGGGATAATACCGTTTTCCCAATATCTACCTACCTTTGATTTAATTTCTTGTGGAATGCACTAATTGTATTGGCTCCGAAGCGCGATGGAATGTCAGTTTTAAAATCGCTTGACTTTTTTTATCTTGCTCTTTTTCGGCCGAGATTTATGAGAAGGAAAAGTTGATCTTTTTATCGCATTTTGCCTTATTGCTTGGTTCACAGAAAATCTCAAATCTTGATATAATACTAAGGGCTTTAAGATCAATTTTCTCATTTAAAATTAGTAAAAAATATCGTAAAGATTATTCTTCGTTGACTTTTTAGTATATATCAATATGATTTATCATGATTATTTGTGATGTTTTTATTTGGGATATTTTATGGGTTTCCAAATCTAAGGATCCCTTAAAACTATGCAAATGTCATTGCTTTATTACCATTAATCTCACTAGTCATCAAACGGTAAGATATAAAAATGAAATAAAAAATGATTTGAAAGAGATACCAAAACGGACACTAACTTCAACTCAACATCTATCAATAAGACACTTCAGTTTGATCAATTTTGACGTAAAGTTATCGAGTAAAAAAGAATTCAAAATAATAAACAAAAATCAATTGAAAATGACTGATTGCTTGAGGTTTCAAAATACAATTATTCGTCTAATAAGATCTGTTGACTTTTTACTTAAAGGTGTATTTAGTTTCGGTTTAGGGGCGTCCGCAACGTTCGGTAGATGTTCGAAGAACGAATTCTTACAGCTATTCGACACAGAAAAGCGACTAGCGGTACTTACAAGCTTCATTTACATAATCATTCATTTTCTGTTTACTTTCTTAATGTATGTATGTGCCTATTGACGTAAAATCGTTTTTGAATTATTATATTTTGAAAAATGTAACCAGAGTGGATCTTATATAATTCCAAATTTTACTTTTATCCCTAATTTTTAATGTGGCGTCAAAAACGTGAGAATTTTTTTTTTTTTGAATTATCGACCCAATCTAAAATGGTCCAAACAATTTCCGTATTGACGTCAGGCTCGAAAATTTAGGCACTATGATTAACCCATGATTAGCATGCCAATTCTAAACCTTAAAACTAACAATTTTTCGAATCTTATTCAAACTACAATTCGAGCCAAGTTAGATGAAGTTTGGAATAATTATTACAATTATTGTCAAAATTTCTTATGTTCAATCACTGTTGTAAATAAAATTTTTGTAAAAACTGTAGTAATAAACTTTTACAATTTTAAAATGAACTAATAATCTAAAAAAGTCGACAGGAAAAAGGTCCCAACAATCCCTCATCCTCGTGATTAAAAACCGTTTAACGGTTAAGGATGATAATTTACTGCAACGTCTATCGAGGAAACAAGTTGGACTATTAATTTAACGTTCTGAACTTCCTATCGTATATTAACAACTTTTAACACAGTAGCAGACTAAATTGCAAATTTATTCTCTTAAATAGACAAAAACTTGAAACTGATTTCCTAACCAACCTTCAAACTCTGTTTTAACAACAAGAATCAATTTAAATTACAGATTAAAATCATGCCTGAACAAATAATAATGACTTCGCAAAAATCATCATAATCCCATAATCTTTTTAGCATGCGCTTTGACATTCAAATGACACGAGCGTTGGTCTAAGGACTTTGCGAAATTCAAAGAGATGACGTTTTTGCGCACACGTGCATCTATGGTGAATTGGATTTAATACGTTGCGTTACATGAATGCACTTAACAAGTTTCAGGGTCATTGAGTTATGTACGGCGTTGCTCCTGGCGTTACGTACACGCGTGTATAGGTGAGCGTCTTGGCTACCTGCGCGCGTCTGGCACTATCGTACGTGCCGCGCATGCGTTGCCGCCAAGCTATATAAGGCCCGGGGTCCCATCCGAGGGTACACTCAATCACACCCACTCCTGCCAAGCGCTTCAATTCGCGTCCCAGTGTCCAGTGCCTCAACAAACACAATCCTATACAGCAAAGCTAGACATCTTTTGCAACCAGACAACTTTTGCAAAACTCATTTCCGCATTGGCCGAGTGATCTTCGACCTCTGACACCTGGCACGAGGTCTGAAAAACAAGTTCTGGACTTCACTTTGGGACGCACAACTTGAACCAGGAAGATGGAGACCTGCTCCGACCTTGCAACTTATTGGGTGGAGGGCTATTGGGTCGACGATGATCCGGGATAACGACTGGACTCGAAACAACCAGATTTTCTACCTGTCCTGCAGTCTTCTGGATCTCCACTAATTTACCTGCCAGGTTACTATAATTGTAGTTACAAACTAACAATAACGTGACATTACGTTAGGTTCATCTTACATTTCACTTGGTTGAAATAAGTTAATTCTGGTTCGAGCTTTAACTATTCGAACTTTTTGCGACAACGTCGAAGCTTAGGAACATAAAAGTTTCGTACCTTTTTTCATGCCGATTCTATGATTGAGAGTTTTGTTCTTTGTATGAAACAAGTGGTTTTCCATAAAATGTTTACTCCCTTATGTAGTTACTTTACGATCGCACAACAGCCGATTTGCTCAATTACAATATAATTGTTTTGATTAAATTAGAATTAAGGAGTTTGATTGTGATAAGATTGTGGATTTTGAAATTTGGGTTTGCGTGGATTTTTCGGTTTAATTAGAGAGTTATGTTTAGTGCTATGGTTCGAACGTTGTTCGAATAAAGGGCCGCCCAGTGCATATTATATAAAATGCGTTTCTGTGATAAATTGAAAGAGACAAATCTGGAGAGTATCTTATGATTAGTTTCAGTAACGCGCGTAGGTCTTTTATTTAGAATAATTGACACTTTTAAACTGTGATCTCATCTGATGAAACTGTGATAGTAGATTTAAGCATGTATAACAATTATACTGTGATATAATTTTTAATGCAAAAACGATTTAGTCCATTGATGAAATTTAATTTTAAACATTCGAGTTATTTTTTTGAAAAAAATGTTGAACTATCGTTATCAGATGAACAAATTACATCTATGAACCGCTAAATTTTAGTTTTGATGTTAATTATATTGATAAATTTTATTCAAATTTATATTTTATACAAGTTTTCTGTAACCGTACGTTATATTTGCAGAAAATCGTTTATTGACAAATTTTGTTTTTATCTTTGTGTTATTTCACTGAAATTTTAATGTTTAACAATTGTTATAAGTCAACTTATGTTGACTAAAATCTGTTGCATTATGAAAAAATTATTTTGTTACTTTAAAGACATATTTTTTCACAAATTTTGTCAAATTTTGTTCTTTATCACAAGTTATTATGTTGTTAAATCATTTTAAATTGTATGAAATGTATAAAAATGTAATTTCTTTATCTCTCGTTGAAAATGTCTTGTTTTTATGATTGTTGAATTTTTTTATTGATTCTATTGGGATGTATATTTTTTTACGCAAAATTTTACAAATACGTTTTCAAATTTCGTTTTTTATGTTAAAAATTTTATTTTCTCATTCGTTTTTTACGATTTGTTGTCAAATGTTCTATTTTTAATACTTATCTTCAATGGACTAAATCGTTTGTTAGAATAAGATAGATTTAGATCATAAATTTTGTCCGCCAACAAAATGAATGTGATAAACTAGAATTGTGATATTGCAAAAAGTTGATTTAAGGAGAGGAACAACAGACTAAACAAAAAATTTATCAAAAATTCCAAAATTATATATGTGCTACGGGCTTAAATGCAATATTGTATCACATGTCTTCCAGAGCAGTGCAATTATAAAAACATAAAAAAAAGTACTAAACTGTGATCTACGATTGTAAAATTTTTGTTCAGACAACTAAAATTCGCAGTCTTCCGGAAACTATTATAAGATATAATAGTTTAGTTTAAGCGGATCTATACAGCTCGAGCGTTTTTTTGTGATACGTAGATTGTTTCGGTCGTCGATCATGATTATGTGCGATCGGTCGGGTCGACGTTATAGCTGAAATCCTGTTTTTCTTCGTTTGCTTTTTCGACGTTTTTCTGATTGCCTATTGTTTAATATCAACCGTACTATTGTAATTGCGTACCTTTTTCATCTTTTATTGTCTAATTATACATCGGTTTTTTTGCGTGTGTACTTTTTTTTCATTGGACTGCATGATCCAATACAACATGTATCCGCTTTGTGTGCTTTTTATTGTATAATTACATATTGTATTCACTGCATTAACAATAAAAATAAAAAAATGAAACATGACATCGTTAATGACTTTTTCTCCTTCACCGAAACTACTAATTTTCAGTATGAATTTTTAATTTTGAATTAACTACAGCGTTCTGAGTAAGTTTAATCAGAATTTCAAAATTAAGTTGAATGTTTCATTATGCAGTTCATTACACAATTTATCTATTTTAAATGTTTGGAATAATTGAAATCGTTCATATTATAATAAGAGCTAGTATTAAACAAAGCTTGATTATTTGTGAAACAAAAAAGTAAGTTAAACGCGAACTAAGAAAGTTACAAGAGAAAATAAAGTGGCGATTCATTTGCTATTTATACCCTCACATGCATTCACAATTCGTATGTTAATGATTCAATGAATCAATTTCTTGTTTATACGATTGGGTAAAAAGATGACTAACATGGTTGAGCTTCAAAATAATTGAAGGGTCGTTGCCCCATCTACCAAAAAAATATCAACCCTCGTAACGTAACATTTGGAGCTTTCTATCATAGATGGCGTAGTTCAAGTATCTGTCTAGCGAAGAAAAAAAATGAAGCTTCTTAAACCCCCACTAAAAAACCACATTAATACATACTAAAGAAAGAAACAAATTTCCTATCTTTCAAAGATAAGATCACATTTAATTGAATATTTAATCCCTAACTTTGAATTTCATTAGTACCCCAATAAAATCAACAAATTCATAATCCAGATCATGTTTATTATATACCAATTTCTTATTTTTCTTTTCTTTTAATTCAATCATGACACATACGATATTCTATCTTTCTTATAATCATCTCAAAAAAAAATATATTCACTATACAAGTTCTGATGATTAATCCGATCCTTTCTGTCACAGGTACACTCAGCACACGTGTTGAAGTCGCTTAATAGTAAGCACACAAAATCCGCAACACAACACCACAACCCAGTCAAGCTTGAAGAAAAACTCCTTAGTCCCTATATCTTTACGAAATCCCTCGTGGAGAATCCCACTCAACCGCGGCTTACCTAATCTTTTTTTGCCTCGCTTTTTATATCTGCAGTCGAGAATACTCGTATCGTGTTTCGTTGTGGAAATACTTCTGGACACTATTGTCAAATATCTCAAACCCCATCATGGGTAAAACACGTTACCATATCATTAAAGTAAACCTTGTTAAAACCGCAGAATTTCGCATCGTGTGCGAAAACAACATACAACTAGATTTTCTTACTCTCAAAACAGTTTTTTACAAAGTAGAAACCCAGTATTTTGAGAGCAAAAACCTTAACCACAGTGTCTAACTAAACACGCGACAAATTTCGAGTCCGAACAATTTGATACACAATTAACGTCCGAATTTGTAATGCGTTGGGTTGGAGTCGGTTATCCAGGTGTTAGGGAAATAAAGGCATTCCGGAGGCCGAAAATTGCAATGTGACATAAAAGGTATCCGAAGCGTCAAACATTTCTTTATTTGTGAGTCTGTTGTTCAGTGAGTTTGATTACGGTTGAGGAATACGCTCGAGCAGGTTTTCAAACAGCTCGGACGCCTCGGAGTCTCTGAAGGGCTGAGCTCGGGCAGCCTAGTATTATGGAGTGATTTTCGAGTTATTTCGACTTATTTGCTACAAAAGGCGCACTTCGGCATTGTGCGACACACAAAAAGCTGGCTATCCGCCACATCGGATTCATTAGAATAACACGCCACTTGGACGCTCACAATGTTGCGCAACCCATCGTTATCTCAGATTTGCTTAATTAGCCAGGTATTTACGATTACGGTGTCGGCGACAGCGAGAGGCCTGAAAAGCATTCGGTAATTGGATTATTCGCTTTTTTCTACCTTTTCATGACAGCCCAGGTGTGATTTTGCAAAATTATGATTTTGATCGTTATCAAACTTATCAAAGATTGAACAACAAGATTTAGCTTACGAAATTCAACACTTCCAGAAGAATATTATTATTATCTTGAATAATAATTCAAGATTTGTATATTTTCAACAAATTTGAAAATTGGTTTCATTTTGCGTGTGTTCTTTTTGAATTCTATTTTCAACAGCCTCTATTTTATAGATCGTTGAAACGTTTTTGAGAATAATGGGTTCAATTACAATATAAAAATTGGTGAATTGAGAGAAACTAAAAAGGAGCAGCTGTTCGTTAAATGACATCTCTTAAAAGACGAACAGAGGCAAATTTGCGCGACTCGAAAGTTCTCGTCGACATAATAAAATAACGATCCAAATAAAAAATAAATCACAATAGCGCGGCCGTGACGTTGGCAGAAAGTTTATATTGTGAGATGTGAAGTATATAAATTTGCTATAAAGCACGAGCGTGTAAGAAGGCAGCGAGATGAAAAATATGAGAAACTGCTCGTGAAGGGACAAATTTCGTTAAAATGTATATCTTTTCGACTTTGAGCGGTCACAATTATTGTGTTATTTGACGGCATTTAGCTCTGAAAGAAATTAACTCGAGGATTTCGCTGTCGCCCGAGTTGACACGTTCAAAAGGCAAAACGGTTTTGAAAAGAAGCGAGCCGCGGGCTTTTTTTCACTGTAAAATTTTGGACGATTCGATCGAAATAAAGGCAAGCAAAGTCGATTGCCAGGTGCTTGGCGTGGATTATTCAAAACCGATAATAGACATATTTAAGTCAATCTTGCACGTCAAATTTGTGTTTCGCTTAACTCATAAAACGACCAACAGCTGACCAAACCGAATCCTACTTTTGTTCACACTTTTTTTGCTTTTCACATTCACACATCTAAACTAAAAACAAAAACAATAAAATTACTCATTTGAACAAAACAGTGTTGCTTCATTTGAATACTTTTTGTCCGGGTGGAAAATCGAGATTTATTTGCTTTATTGTACGATATTTATTTGTTCAATTTTTGTCTGCGACCAAAGTTCAAGTTTTTCTTCAACAGAAGGCAAATAAAACCGGAACTACTGTTTTCGAGTTGAAATGAATGTGACAGATTTATCGTCGCAAGTGGTGAATAGTCGCTTTGTATGAATAAATTGAGGTTTGGTAGTTTTAACAGCTGATTATTGTTTCGGCATGCTTCGAAGGAACCCAGAAGTATCAAAAGAACGAACGGAACAGTGACGTAACTTATGGTTGTTGAGCACCAAAAGACCATTAGTGCTGGTTATTGACGAGTGGTCAATTTCTTCGTCGAAAATAAAAGACCCCGGGCGTGAAACGTCTGCGAAAGTTTTACTTTGCATCACAAAACTGCGTAAGGTGGAAATAATTTTCTTTCTATCGTTATTCAATGAATGGGTGTGAAAAAGAATAGCGTCAGACATTCGGAGGGTGTGAGAATAATGAAAATATCTAATTAGTCGCATCAGAATACAATGTCTGTCACATTCACTTTCGTGACTGCATTCAAAACTCTGATTTATTTCAACTAATGAAAGCAAATTTTCATTTCTTTAGGAAACATTAAAACGAATATTTCGCAGCATCTGTTTCGAATAATAAAACCGATTTTGTTTGCAATAAAAAAACAGTTGAAAAAAAAGAAGATTAAAAATGTGAATGTATCTCTAAAACGATGATTTTTTTATGAGTAGAAATAATTCCAAACAGAAAAATCCACTCAAGATTGGGACTCAAACAAAAAGTGGTCTCATTGTACGAAATAGACAATGGATATATTGTAGGAGGATGATTGTCGAAATTGGGCAATACATTTTTTTCTGAGTGTATTATAAGTATCGCGGAATGAAAAGGAACAGTCTTACGCGTCGAGCAGTGTTCGTACCCGATACTTTCTTTTTTAAGTTTGGGATCGCTCGAGCGTGACATAGGTCAGGCCCTTTTTACGGCGACCCTCATAGTCGAAGACGAAGAAGCATCGCTGACACTCGGGCACAGTGGTGGCAATAAGGCCCGAGTGCTTTTGAGTAGCCGAGCTGATCTTTTGTGCACACGTGCACGGGCGAAATCGTAAATTTGAACGCGCACAAAGATCCGGTATAAAAACCCAGAGGACGGCCAATGAAAGCCATACTAAGTGGATAATAGACCGTCGCCGACTATAACATATTGAAACTTATCCGACGATCTATTTTATTTCAAATACACGGGCAAACTGCTTTGCAACGAAAACTAATTTACTACAATTATCCACAGTGAAAAAAGGTGAAAAATGATCCCGACCGAAACACAATCGTGAGTCCTTTCTTGGAGTGTGCTATATCGTGATGTTTGATCGCCTCCGATCACAATTTTCGTTTCGATTCAACATCCTCTTTTGTACTTCCAGCCTTCAATAACATTTTCATTTAATCATCTTCCTCTTAACCATAAAACAGTTTCTTCCTCCCCTGTATCCTCCCTAAAATCCAGAAATAAACTTTCTTTTTTGAATTTTTATATCTAAGAAAAAAGTAATTGCAAATTGATTTATAATCGAGTATAAAACTGAGTTTATATTTATCTGAAAGTATGATTCGGGGGTCGTCGGTGACAGAATTTATCATGCGATTTACTACAGTGAGGGAGATGATTGGGCGACGTGAAAAAAAAAGGAGAGAAAAAAATGTAACACGAGATCCACACGTGGTTTGAAAACCGAAACGACAGTTTTACCCTCGGTGGAGAAATGCACGAGTGTGCGGAGACACTTGTGCGGGTTTCGTGTTTAAGGAGGCATCATACGAGGGCCAGGCTTGACTCGTTTTCATGGGGATATATTTGGAGAGGTCGTCATCGAAAACAGTCGTTAATGCGACGCGTTTTAACAGCATCTCAGATTTCGCGAACGTCTCTGAGATACGACGATAAGTAATGTCGTGGTATCTGATTCTAGTTAACCTTTGACAAAATATGCTTTTTGTTAGTCCTTCCATCAACAGTATTTGAAGAAGTTAAAAATGATATGACAATGATAAAGAAAATCAAAAAATTAATCGAAAATCGAATTAATTGCAACATCAAAGAAGGTACAGGAATTAAAAATGACTTCAATGTTTGTAATGACCGTTTATTAACTTGTAAACTTTTTTAAAAACATTTTTACATCTATTTTTTAAGCAGACTTGAAACTGATTCCGTTACAGATGGGGTTATTATAAGGTACACACCTTCTTACAGAACAATCATTTTCAAAACTATATAAATACGTTGCATTGTAAGCGAAAAAGTGCAATTGCCAATGATAATGACGGTAAAAATTGCTCGATCCTGCTAGAGCAACGTAGTTGTAACCTGGTCCACCCTCCACGATTTGCAATGAACCACCATAACCTTGTGTTCCGAGATTGTCAACCGAAATGTAGCTCAGTTCGCATCCCTTGCCTTTAACTACGTACCTTTCAGCAAATTCAGAATAACTGAACGGCTTGACTGGTCCCTGGGCCATAAACTTGCCACATTCTTTATCGCCCATCTTCCTTGAACCAAAACTGTGATATCGATACTCCACAGCTAAGGTTAACGATATCCATGTCAGAACGAAAAACAATAGATTGACTTGTTTCATTTTATTTTCTTATTCAGTGATCTAAAAATTGAACATTATTCATTGAGTTTTTTGAAAATTGTTTTTGAGATGTCATGTGTATCATCAATTAAAACCTACTTTTACTTACCTTTTGGTTAGTTGAGTTTGTATTGTAAGAGCTTAGCTGAATTAGTTTAAGACTATGTTCGTCAAACCAAATCACACTTGACTGAATGAACCTCGATTATTGTTTATATATAATCGGTTATCAATGCTACTTTTCGATAATTAAAAGTTGATAAGAATTACTCAGTTGACAAAAATTTCCTCTCAATTCGTTTTCTTTCTCAAACGTTTTCGAATTTGTGATTTCATTGCAAAAGCCACAAAAGCCTGAGCAATCGAAAAAATCCACTAGTTAACAATTTTTTGATTTTCAACCGTTTACCAATAATCGAACGAATTTGTGTACTGAATAGCCCTCTGTTGATCAATCTAAAACACCATTTGTCTTTTTCGTGAAACCCAATGACGTTCCCAGAAAACACACCTTCAAGAAATCTAAAACCCTTATGTTTCATCAACGAAGAAAAAAACAAAAATCCAGCAAACACCTTCTCAATATTTCTAGAATTGAACAAAAGGGTCTATTTTTTATCGCCAATCAAAAAAAAAGGGTGGCTTAATTACTCTCACACCTTAAGGCTGAGAAATCGAAATCAAGCGTGAAATTCCAAAGTAGCCAAATCACTTTTTGATTCGTACAAAGAAGCTCATTTACAAATACTATAGGCCGAATTTACAGCATCTTTCGAGGCCAATTATCTCTGAATGGAACGAGAAGCGCAATGGTTTCTGAACTGTCAGAATCATTTCCTGCGCTCGCATTTGATACTGCCCAATCAGCCGCTGAATAGGAGTGTTGAACACTTGGCTTTGAAACTGAAAACGTGAATAATCATCTCGAGATTATTAAAATCAAAATAGGAAAGTCTGGCGCTCGTAAAACACCAATATTTCAGGAACTACGCCATCAGGCTCGTGTTCTAATGACTGATAAATGAACCTTCTGTTGTACAAAACAAGGATAAATGTCACGTATCCTGCAACTCAACAGATCCACGCCTCCTCAACTCGCTGTTAAGTGCTATTAATAGCCCAAGATCCTTCCGCTAACACATTTGAGGTCTGCCGAAAACTCGCCGTAAAAGTAACCGAAAAAGGCGGAAACGAAAAGTGCGTCGACACCAAATCAAACCCAAAAGAACTCAAATAAAAAAACAACATTTCCAGAAGAAAAAAAACAAGTGATCAACTTTTTTTCGACTGAGAATTAGCACCATTTGATGTCCACTTTTTATGTAAAAAAAATTGCAGTAAAAAAACATTCCTCGGCATTCGTGGGAACGAAAACGATATCTGTAAAAAAAGCGAGTAAAAAAATCGCCTCGCAGGATCAGAGCGTGGATGATTTTTTTTATTGCAAGAGTACGCGGAGCTGCAGGTGCATTAGTTGTGACTTTTTATGGTATTTTTTCGACTCTGAAGGTGGACTTTTTATGCGCTATTTGTTGGCTCTGTTTTTTTTCGGCGCTGCTTTTCGGTTCCCCCCAGGAGAATATGAACAGGTAATTCATAAATAGGGGATATCAAGAGGGCCATAATTTTTGGAACACCCTTTCACAAAATCGGTACCACCAAGGAAGAACATACATTTCCATATTTGCGAGCCGATCGCACGCATAATCAGACGATTTAGCATAATTTTGAGTCCTGGGATGAATATTAATTGAAAATCACGATAATGGCCGAGCAGTTGCGGATTAAGTGCGCAACTTGATTCCCAATCTAAACGGCGGGGAAAAAGGTTTTTTCAAGTTGGGAGGCCCTTGGACATTGTCGAGCCAATAATGGACTCCAGTGGCCTGTACTCCGGGTCACAAAAAACTGCATCCATTGGGTGTACGAACATTTTTTACGGCCTACTTTGTAGCATAGAAATCGGCCGATTCAATGCACACCTATGCGCCGGACAGGAAGCGCGCAACAATACTCGGTCTATTCTGCGCGCGGAGCGTCTTCGCTTTCTTGAAAAATTTACAGAAACGTCTTGAGAAATCTGCGATCTCCCATCCGGTGTCGTGTTTCCGTCGAGTTGATTTATAACGCTCGCGATCCGGCCGGACAAATGTTTTGAGGGTTTTGTCGAGGTTTTTCTTCAGTGTCATTTTTTCGTGCAACCTGAAGATCCAATCGTCGGATTTCGTCAGGTTTCGTCAGTACAAACCTTTTGTAAACAGAACACAAAATTTCGTCTAACATTTTTCGATTCGTTTTTGTTATGATTGAGCAAATATTGAGGTTCGGAGTTTACCCTGCCTCGTCCCCTGTTTGTTCAGTGACCGAAAATTTTTCAATTCCGATGAATTGAGAGAACAATTTTTCTAGAGCTAGTATGACAAAAGTGACAGTTAATTTCTCTTTGGAAAACTTTTCAATTTGGAAGGAGCTGACGGTTCTATGAATTTCCCTACCGGTTGCATTGAAAAAGTAGACAATCGAACATTTCCACCGATTTTCGTGACAAAACGCGCTCACACCCTTCTGCCTCTGACGATTCAAAACATTTTGAGATGTTTCACTAGTTGCCTATAATTTTGCCTCTTTTCTATAGAGCTTAAAATTGACATTAAGCCATTGATATATGGATGATGTGACTATTAGAACTGTTTTGTATCCTGTTGAATTATTTACATAGGTTTCCAACTATATTGCATCGTCAACAGATGAAAATTCAGATGTATTTGTACTAAAACCAATTTTCACGCAAGTCAAACAACAAATAAACTTTTTTCATCTCAAAAGTCACGTGAGAAATACCAAAAGTTAATTCTCCTGTCATCTTTAAAATAAACTTTTTCGATCAATACTTTTCAACCTAGAATTCCTCAACTTGGAATGTTTTTCGATGAAATTTGAATGTTTAAAAAAATTTCTTCGAGTACGATTAGTACGACTAAAGAATGACAAAAATTTTGACACTTTAACGATGATTTCTTTTTCAGACGAAAGAGAAAAAAATTAGCATAAAACCAAAAGTTCCATTTCATCCTCGATATCCATTACAATGAAACATCATCTCACCCTCGAATGAAACGTCTGACAATCAAGAAAAGTTTGAAAAACGCATCCCAATAAGTTGGACGCTTTATGTTGTCACACGCGAAAACATCTGTTTCATCTGTTACCAAACATTCGACAAACGAGGCAGGAATTGTGTGCACACATCTCCCAGCGCGATACTTTGTCCGAGAAAAAATTGTCTTGGTTTGGAAAGAAGACAAAAAAAGGGGGGCGATAGCGCCCCGAAAGGGGCATCCAGCGGTGAGGCGTCGACTTTCGCATTATCCGGGATCACTTTGGGCCGGGGAAAAGTCGTTAAATAGATTTTTAGCCTACACGTGTTCACGGGCGAAATAGTTGTCAGTGCCGGCGGATCACAATAGTTGAGACGCCCACAAAAGACACCCATCATCCTCGAGTCAAAATTTTCTGACGCGGCCCTGAACACCCCACGATAATAAATAATTAAGTGCCGGAATATCATCCAAGCGTGACGTTTCTATTTAAAAAACTGCCATTGTGATTTCGGATGATACTTTTGAAATTTTTTATCCGCGTTAATAGAACGTGGTTAACTGATTAATCATGGATTTTTGAAAATTCAAGTCCAATCGATCGGTCTTTGTTGGAGGTTTTTTTAGTTTGACGTTGTTGGATATTTTTAGTTTGTTGAAAAAACTGTTCGAGCACCTGTTGGCAATTCCAAATCAATCATGATAAGAGATGAAATCCCCAAAGCCTTCTGCAATTTGCAACGCTTGAACTTTCGCTCTAATAAGACAGGTCTATTAAAAACACAAGGGCAAGATTCCTCATTCACGTTGAAAAGTGTAATAATCCGATTACCTTGAAATGATCGGATGAATATTCTTCGGCTCCCTGTGCCAACCCAGACATGATTATCCATATTTAAACATAAAAATTATGTAAATTACGATCAAGCAAATTAAATTTTTTTCCATTAAAATCCATTTGAGGTTTATTCATCAAGAAATGCGAGTTTAAAAATTGCTGTCCTGAATTTCATTTTACCCAAATAAAGTCAAACCAAACCTATATAGTTTACAACATTTTGATTGCAAAAAGAATAACAAATTTCAAAAAAATGGTAAAAATATTTAGGAATTTGCAAAAATGTAGTAGGTTTAAAATCGTTTTGTTATTTCGTCAAATTATTCAACCGAAAAATAGCGATTGGGTTTATTATGAATCTGGCTTCGATTTTACAAGGCCGAGAAAACAGAGGAGTCAATGGCAGAGGTGTGCATGTTGTCGCAGATGCGTGCCATTAGTATACCAAGTGCGGTTGATGCATCGCCGAGTCAACAACAGGTACTTTGTCATTGTTCGACGACATGCAAAATCGCCTCAGTCATAATAATTACTAACCGTGCAAGAATGTTCAGGTGCAACATTCTTTTTTATTTTCATTTTTTCACGTCGATGTAAACATGATGTCTGAACTGAAATAACTCAAAGTAAAAATAAACATCTCAAATTACAATTTATTTTCTTCCTAATTGATGTTTTATTCAACAACAACAAAATAGACAACGAAACTTTATTTATTCATTTGAAATAACAAACAAATGTTCGTCTGAAAAATTGTATTTGGAATCAAAACAAATTTGAATGTACCAAAAAGAGAAAAATCATAATTTGTAACGTGAGCTTCCTCATAACCAAAAAAAAATATATCTCCAAGCCATAATTTGGTCTGATCGTAATTCTTGCTGGTTGGCATTTTATCTGCGACTTTTTTTGTTGGTCTTCACCCGCTGCGAGGCACGGCGACAACCTAATCGGCTGAATCCAAGTAAGTCCCGCATTGATTGAACAATTGAATAAAATCGTATATCCGTAATGGGGAAGAAAAAAAATGTGAGCCAGTTGGCTCGAGAACTCGTAGAGAGAAGGATCCGGGCGAAGACCGCGCCGGACAATGGGCCACGACGGCGCGAAAAGTCCGAGCAAAGGCGCAACAAAGCCGACTGTTGTTAAATATTTTTGTCACTGGTAACATCTTTGTGACGCTGGCCACGTTGTCCTTTCAAGCGCAGCCCCGGGGGTTGCGAGGTCTCGTTAATTTGCACCATTGTATAACACGCCACCCTGTACATACACCACCTCTGCCCATAAACTGTCACCTTCTTATTTTTGCAAGTCACAAAAATCCTCTAACGTATCGTCGCTCGTTTCTCATTCTCACAACCGTTCTTATGTTGCCAACATGAAAACTTGGAATTTTACACGATCAACTTATTACAAACAAAACAATTGAAAAAAGTTACGTTTCACAAAATTGCTTAGTTACCCTAACTAGTAAAAATAGACCTGACTAAAAAAACCATTTTTAATAGTTACAATTACCAATTTTTTCTCAGTGTGTTTGTTGGATTAATCTATTTTTAGACGGTTCATTTGAGTCGTCATTTCTAAATCGTATTAATTTTCAGTACGCCCATTAATAGTCAGTTTTTCACCTAAAAGTCAGGATGAAAAAGTATCGCCCAGTAGACAAGCGGATTCAGTGTTGAAAAAACAGCGCTGTTCATCATCAAGTGAGCGTATCGAATGCGTTCCAAATTGTTAAGCGCCCGTGTTTCCGATGACACGTGACATCCAACGACATCTGCATTAATTCGTGTCCTTGGTTTTCGACTAGCTCTGCTTTATGTCGAGCACATTCGGAAACGACCTTTTATTGACTTTATTCGACTTTTTTCTCTTCCCTGCCGTTTTATATGCACACGTGCAGTCATTTTTTTTTCAACCCCTCGAATAAAGTCAGACAATCTGGAATGCATCTTTCTTGACCATTGTAAAATTACACCTCAAGTTCAGACTTTAGTCACGATTTACCTATTTTTCAAAATCGAAAAAAAAAACGGAACTCTCAATGTCCGGATAAATTACTCGTCAAATGAAATAATCATGAGCGTGAAATACGAGATCACTTGGCTGACCGAAAATAGCGCCATTTTAGTCGGGCACGTATGGCTTTGAAGAACGCCCCAACTGCATTGCAGCCCTTACGAATAAATGCGCGCTAATGTATGACATCGCACGGCCGGCTTTGTCGATCTGATGCTGGGGGTGTGTCCCGCAGCGCCACGGGAGCCGCTCCTATTTTGCAGCCAATAATGGCGAACGCCTTTTCTACGGATGTCCCAACGAAAGAAAAGCCATGTTCGAACAATATTCTTACGAGAAATCGCCGCTGACAAAGTTCAACTTCCGAGGGGTGGACGTATCTTTGACTTTGCCATTTTCTTGCCATTCACTTTTGGCATCTGACTTGATTTCAATATCAACTTTTATGGTGATCGATGGAAAACTAAAACTTTTTTCCTTTGATACTTTTCAATGAAACGTCTACATTGGGTGGTTTATTTGCTGAAACCACTTTTTTTATTAAATCGTCTAACAACAGTTTAAAAAATGTTTTTTAAGTAGTACGATCGTCTACCACACTATCAAAATCAAGATTTTTTTTAATAAACAAATTTCGTATACAAATCGTCAAATAATTCATAAACCATTCTGGCGATATTCTTTTACATTAAGAAAGTGAAGAAAACACTCTGTTATGCAAAGTAAGAAACAATAACTAGTCAGTCGATTAGGTTAGGTTAGAATTGGCAGTCATAATTTACGAAAACGGTGCAAATTTCACTTTTTTATTGCATTTATCTTTTAATTTAGTGCGGTAACGTCTATATTTGTTTGAAAAATGATATTCTTAAGATTCTTAACTTTAACTTAGATACTTGTTTGTTGTTCTAGCAACTTCCCATCTCTAACTAAAATTCAAAGTTGTCTCCGGTAAACACGACCCTCTATAAGAACCAATGTTAAATTTGACGATTTTGAAATTTAATTTTCTCGAAATTTAGTGCGGCAAGAATAGTATTTCTTAGCATCTTCTGATAGAGCGTGAAATTCTCTATCAGAAAATATAATTTTTTTTTTAGTAATCACTTTTGTCAAACGATCATACTACTTGAAGTAAAAGAATTGTCGTACAATTTTTGGGTGTTATATTTGTGATGTCGTAATAAATCCAGGACGACCTAATCCTTGATTACACGGCTCGTTGGGGACTGCGGGATTTTTCGGTGTGATGCCTCCATTAAACGTTGCGTGTTTATTTTTTCATGAGGCCCCGAAGGTGTGCTCGGGAAAATAGGTGTTTGCGAAGCAAAGTAAAGTATTTCACGCGGCTGTTAGTTCGATCCGCACGGGGCCGAATAATTGAGCCGCACAAAGTGCCCGGCGATGTCCTCTTTCGAGCCGAGAAACCACGGCTGAATTATTTTAACGCGAGATTGGGCCCGGCGTTAACGCCTCGTGATTTATCTGAAGTGCGACGGTAAACACGCCGCCTTGAATGCTTCTCAACACGGTAGGCCATTGAATGCGCGCCGCACTTTTTTATTTCAACATTATACTCGAGCGTCGTCACTCTCCGCGTGAAATTCTGCTTGTGGTTTCTTTCTCTCGCTTTTTTTCTTCTTCCCTGCACGCACTCTTGCTTGTTTTCGCTTATTCCAACTCGGAGATAAATAAACAACTTAATTAATTGCTGATTTGATTAAACTTTCAACTATTTTAGATTTGCTCTTTTTTTGATTTTGTAAAAACTTGAATTTAAATATTTTTTGTCAATTCAAAAAGTTTGGATGAGAAGAATGAAATCTTTGTATTTTGTGTGATTGCAAAAATCGGATCTTGTAACTAAGAAACACCTGGATGTGATCGGTAATTAGATTGCCCAGGGGTCAGGTCTCCATTTTGTTGTATTCCTCTGTCTTTTATTTTGCTTTCATTAGATTCTTAGGACGGAATTCGCTACTCCGCCCTCGAGGGCGTACATTATTATAATCGGCATTGAAATGAGGGGTACTAATTTACGGGTTGCGCTCGTGTCTTGTAACGTAAGACGCGATTAGAAAAGCGTCAACTCAACAGATTGTACACACCGGAAACTAACAAGCGATGTAAAATTCCGTCGACGTTTCAAAATCGATCATTTTTAAACATTTTTTTAGTCAGTTGAAATTGATGGACGTTCCACTGTGACGTTAATTAAAAAATGGTAGATTTTTTTGTTGATTACAGAACTGAATAGACGATCGGAGTAAAATAAATGATTTTGGTCAGAACTTGTTGATCGTCAAGTAATTGGAAAAAAGTTCAAAGAATTAGTCGTCTCGGTTGATTAATCGTTTTGGCGTCTTTTCAGCGGGATTGTTTTACGTTCGAGTGTCTGTAGAGGTCTGTTGTTTTCGTCATATCTCACAGACCGTTTGTCATAACAGGTAGACACCTTGCGCGTGTCAACATTGTCTCGTTTTTGTGTTTGTTACCGAAAAAGTGGTTGTAAATAAAAGTATAAACATTTTTATTGCGCTTTCACTTTCAGAAATTTTTCACTCTAGTTAAGCTGCTTTATTTGAACGTCTTTAGTTATCTTTATGACACTACTTTACTTTCTACTTCCTTTCTGATAAATTGTAAAAACATAAAATTTTACACAAAAAAGAACTGAATTGCCACGCTCGAAAATTGAGCAACCAATAACGAAGCACCAACGAAGCACAAATTGGTTTGCTCGTCATTCAAACGTTTTATGAATGCAGATCTAAATTGAAATGGAACTTTAAATTAATTATTGTAATTTCTTTGTGTAGCTACTGTGTTTATTTCACAAGTGAAAATGTGTTTGTTATGGTGATTGATCATTGTAACCTTATGGGGGTCGGTTTTATTTTTAGTGTTCTACATATTTTGACTTAACGACTGAAAAAATGTTACCAAGAAAGAAATTATGTCAGTGTTAGTTGGGGTGCTAAGCTTTTTCTGACGCTGACGTTAAGTCCCTCGAAAAGGTTGTCAGTCTTTGAACTTTATTAATCGTCTCATGAATTTGGGTTTGTCAACATGACAATTTGATTACCAAATCAAACAATACAGATTTTTTTTTAATTCTTCCCTAAGCATTTCCATGAAACATTTTAGAAACCACTACTAAACTAATCTTTGACAAAACAAAAGTAAAAATTAAAATCTGTTATAAAATTTTGTTTGATTTTGATGTTTTGAATCGTACGAAACGTTGTTAAAAACCACATTACACAAAATCAGATTTCCTTTGAAGTGATGGTTTTGAAAAAAAAGTAAGTATAAAAGAGTTGTTAAAGGCGCGGCTAATCCAGGAGTTGTTGCACTCGGGCGGGATGATCCGCGATCCGAAAAGTAAACTACGTAACGCATCAGGCGCAGTTCGAACGAAATAATAAAATGAAGAAAGAGCGAGGGAGCGAAAGTGCGCCGGAGCGAGCAATTTCAACGTCGTAATTCCACGTCTGAGTCGAATGCGAGACACGTCGCGAATTTAGATCGACCCGATTAGAGGCTCGAGTTTTGTAAGCGTCTCAAAAGACTTGCGACAACAAGGATTGCTTGTAGGTGCACGTTTAACGCATCGCTGGAGATTCTTAATGAGCCGGTCCCGGATTTAGTTGTCGTTTACGGGGCTGAAGATGTTGCGAGATCAATCGGGGGGCCTTGCGAGTGAAAAAAAAATAACATCGACGGCCACGCACAATGATCGAATTGAAAACCAGTGGGGGCTCTCCGCAATGAAAGCGCCTTCTCAAATTTCGCGTCGCAATTGTTCGATCACTTTCTTAGCCGAGCTTTTTTTTATAGCGAGTTTTCAATTGAGAAAATATGTTGTATAAATAGATGAAAACGCGCTGCAAAGCCCATTCAACTCTCAATGGCAAGCTGCGACGCTTCGATGGATGCTAATAATGCGTAATTATCGATTCGAAACTTGCGATACAAATATTTGTCGGAATTGTGCCAACTTTGACGGATCAGAATCCTGATTTTTGAATATCAGATTTTGAGAGCCTCGTTGGATCCATTTCAATATCATTTCTTTTCTCAGATATAAAAAATCTCCAAAAAACTGTTACTTACATTTGTTTTGTTAATTTTAATGTTTTGTTACTTGTCATTCGGACAACTGTAAACCCCTTTTTGTGTCGTTTTTTGTGACATTTCACGAAATAAATGGTGCATAACGAACGAACACTCAATTCGATTTGAATGTGAAAAAAAAACTTTCAAACTGTAACAAATGAATGAAAACAGAATCTGTAACAAGTGTGACAACTCAAATTGACGAAGAAGAAATTCAATTCGAATCATTTTCTATACCTTATAAAATAGTTGGAAATTTCTCACCCCCAAAAAACCTTTCCACACCGATTTTTCATCTTTTCATTCAAATGAAAAAAAAACCTCACCCCATCAATTTCAAACTTATCACAAAAGTAGAAAAAAAACTATCCATTTCTCAAGCATACAATTTCAATAACTACAACATGATATGTGAAAATTTTACACTGGATAAAAATGGTAATTCATGAAAAATTTGATGTCATTGATGGTTTTCCACAGTTGTCTCCAATTGTCAAGTGAAAATTCCAAATTCCAAAACCACAATTACACTTTTTGCCCAACATCATGCCTGAAATCATTAATAACTAACCAGAAGTCTAAAATCAAAAAAAAAAAGAAAGAAACAGAGGAGGAGAAAAGGGGACAAAAAAGTACGCGCCCATTGACAAGTACCAAAAGACATTGTCAATTCGCCTAATCAGCAGAGGACGACATGCACTTTTGGCCAAGCACGTTTTCGGATCGAAAAGGCGTCGATTAGCCGGCGTCGCATTGAATCAACGCGGAACCATCGTGGCAAACGAAATTATCGCCGGTTATTGTTGGTGGCATTGACTGGCGGTCCCGGTGCATCAAAGCGCGTCCGTCAAACGAATTGCATTGGCCATGACCATCTACATGCGAAGCCTTTGCTCGTAAACAAGAACCAGCCATCGAACTTGGCGTCTCCTTACAAATAACAGCCGATCACAAAAAGGACGTCGCACGAAAATGCTCGAAGAATGGAAAAAAGAAGATGAAAAGAGTAGGACAAAAAGGGAGCCGAAATTTTGGTAACCGCGTCACGGCGAGTTAAGTGTGCGCGCGAGAAAAACTCGCGGGACAAAAAAAAAAGGAGCTGCGTTAATTCGGCGGAACGGGTGGTCTCTTTGGACCGCGCGCCAGCGGTGCCGTGTGTGTCCATTATATGACACCTCTGCGGTCGCGCACAATGCGATCCCATAAATCAGACTGGCAAGCGCGACCAATCGCGCACAACGAATCGTGGAAAACCGTTTCGTCCTAGAACGAAACACTGGCACAATTGCTAGCGACGATCCTTACAATTTACATTGCGACGAAGCAACCGTATCCGCCGACGAATTCAATGTACGATTGGCGTTACGCGATACCAAGTTTACGCATTTGATCGCTTGTTACAGGCTTGATTCAGGTTCAAGTTGGTTAGTTTGTTAGTTTCGATGCGCCGTTTAGGGTGGTTTAATGAATTTCGAGGCGACGGAAATCAAAAGGTGATGGTTTTATTTCGACAATTTGATTTCAACGATAATGAAATTTGAAATGAAATGAACGTTATTTGACAACTTCTTTTCAGTTGCTTTTCAAACAAATGAAAATTTTTAAAGATCTCAAACTAACAATATAGAAAATTGCACAAAATCGTTTTGATTTAAAGTTTTGATTTGAATTTTATAAATTTTCTGATGGCAAAAGTTTAGAATGATGTAAAATATTGGTTCGACTTTTTTGTAAGTTTTAAAAAAGATCAACCATGTAGAATTGTGAAAAAACATATGTACCGGTTCGTTTCCTGGTTTAAAAAACAAAAGAGCAGTAAAATTGATGCAGACAACTGCACAAGCGCAGAATTTTTATTGCATCATTGTCCGGCACGTCTGGCCTCAAGCGTCGAACCAAATCTAACACAATAGAGCGATAAAAATTTACGTCTTCATAATTTCGCCGAAGAAACAAAGACGAATCCGCAATTTTCAAAACGCAAAATTGTCCAGCCGATTTGCGAATTATTAACAGAAATAAGTCCAAAAAAAAAGTTCCATAAATTGACTCCGCAATCGAACACAATCAACTTTTTATATTCACTTGTAATCTCCACCGAAATCACCAAAATCCCATATCGACAAGAATAAAAAAAAAAGCCGAAACTATAGCTCTTCAAAAAAGAAGCAATAAAGTCTCCCCTTCCAGATGCCGGGCTTATTACATAACGCAAACTTTTTGTCGTGCGATTTTGGGTGGAGAAAGCTAAGCCGTTTTCAGGAAGCGGTATAAATGACGAGCGCCTCGGCTCTCAATTTTTTTCCCTCGCTTTCGTCTCGCTTCATCCTTCGTAACGATATTTTATCTTCCTTTTTTTTTTGGTTTTGTTTTTTTTCTCGTGGCACTTTCAAAGTTGACGGGGCACTTGTTACGATGGTGCACGTGTTCTAATGGCCGCGAAGGGTCCAATGAGATATGCCCAGAGGACGAGCGGGCAAATAACGAAGCGAAAAAAAGGAGATAAAGAGGCTGAGATAGCCGTCTAGGAGAGATTAGACGGAGAATTTGACGCTTACAAACGGGCCCCTTCGAAATTTCGTCCATGTTACGTAACCAGCGCTCACGTGTTTTTAATGATAGCCTATAACCCGAGAGAAGTCACGATAATCACAATGTGCGAAAGAGACGGAGATAAGTTTATGATTGATATCTTGAATTCGGGCTAATTTATGGCTTGGGCCGTGTAAAAATATGTCGTTAATTTGTTGAAAGTTAAGGAGCGGGTTTATTAATTGACGTCATTGTCAGGAAATCGTGGGCTGAGAGACGTAGCGACAATTTCCGGTAGGTTGTAGTTTTTTGAAATGAAAACTTGATTTCTCTCACTTTAGATTTGTATTTTAGTGTTGATACATTTTTGTTAGTTGTTGTTGTAGTTTGTTTAGTTGTTGAGAAATAGAGATGTTACAACCGACGCCAAGCCCATTACATTTGCACAAATTCCTTTCAACTCGACTCCATCGGGCAGAGAATCGCAGAATTTTCTTATCATGTCAATTCCCTGCTCAATAAGATCGCCGAGTGCTTTGAGGCTGATCATTCCCATCATCCCTCCAGCTCCACCACCACTACCACCACTACCACCGCCACCACCGCCAAAATCGAATTGTTGCTATTAGAACAATGAAAACAAAAAATTAAACAATTTTTATATAGCCTTAAAACTTTTTCAATGTTTCAATTTTCTAATATGAACTAAACTCTATGAAAAAACAGCAGTGCAAAGTGAATATTAAAAAATAAAAAAGAACTTAATAATAAAATAATTGTAAAAATTATAAAGGTAAATAAAGATTTTTACCTCTGTCATGGCAACAAAAAAGGCCAATGCCAAAAACACTCCGACCACAAGTTTCATGTTCGACTCTTTGTTTTTTTCAATCTTTGGAAGTTTAAAACGCAACTAAAAGTGATGAAATTGTTCATCAAGATTCAAATTCTTTTATATGCTGTTCGTTGCAATTATCAAACTTAATTGACCAGTAATTAATATTTCAACAGTATTTAAATTATGATGCAACGATTTTTATTAAAGGACAATTAAGAGTAATGATAAATAATGAATGGAAATATTTTTTGCTCAAGTGGTTTACGGTCATTTTTTTTGTTTTTGAAAAAATGGTCCAAAAATCGTTGATTTGCAGTTTGAATTTTTTGCAAAAATCGTAAAAGTCGGAAGTCAACCGGGAAGAAACATTCAAAAGGTGGAAAAAAGTGTGGAACACCGGGACGGATGTGTAATACAAATTTTTGCACACGTGTGACATCACAGAGGAAATGTAATGTTAAAGGATGACATAACAACCAATAAAAGGCATTTTTAAATGTGGATTTAATACTCGAGGTGGCATAAAAAGACGATAACATTCAAACGCACATGTGTTCCGCTTGTATCCTGCTCCGAAACGCGGAAGAAAAATGTCGAGTCATCTGCTCGTACAAGTTTTTATATAATTCCATATAATTTCATCCTAAATTCTATTTCCATCGCCGTAAACTTTAAAATCGTTCTTTTTTCAAATTTCGTTGTTTATTTGTTTCCACAAAAACGCCCTCCCTTTTGTTTCTAAACGGTACTTGAGATCATAGAAATTTTCTAATTACGTGCTGTGCATTCATCAAAAGTGGGCGCTTTTCATCGAACAATCGACTCGTTGAAAAAAAAACTTTTTCAACATTTTGCACGCCGTTTTTTCCTACGGCGTTATGAAAGAAAAGGATCCATCGCATAAAGACCACCTAAGTCTTTCCCTTTGATGACTTCGCGGGTAACAATAAGGCCCTATTCGAGTCAATTTTTCACGGCTCGCTTTTCATTTATTTCATCATTACCGGGTTACTGTGTTACTTTCAAATTCGTTTAACACCTCCCCCAAATCGACTTTGTCGGGACGAACAAATGAATAGCCCACCTAACTATTTTAAACGAATTCATCGCTACACGCAAATGAAAATCGAAAAATTTAACTTATAACTTTTTCATTCTAATTTCTTCTCCCAGGGAGATTCGTTCCTTTTAAAAAAAATCACTTTCTAATGCATAAAAAAGTCAAGGGGAGATTACCTTTTGTAAGGAGCTAAATATTTGAAACTTTTTACTTTGAGGATGAAAAAATATTTCTTCTTTTTTTGTTTCGGTTTTTTTGTAAGACTTGTTTTTCTTAGTTTTTCATCGATTGTCTTTTTGTGAGAAAAAAAAGAAAGATTTTGATGACGGTTGATTTTATTGTTTTCCAAACTTCGAGGCTGAAAGCGACACTGCATTGTTTTTCGGGATCGGGCCCCTCTCACTAATGGTATTTTGGACAATATAGCACTAACCAGGCAGGTGCAGTGTCATCGATGACGAAAATCATTGTCCCCTGTCACTTGACAGCTTTTGTCTTATGAATAGTCAGATGTCAACGTTTCTATCCGTGCTAAATCACAATTTGTTTCGTCAACGCCTCAGGACATAACAAAGTTTCTAATTTACTTGTCCCCCTTTTTTTTCCAAACACTTTTTCAAAATCGTTAACTTGAAATTTGCGAACAGTTTTCAAAATTTCTATTTCTCTCTCACTTAAACACTTTTTCAAACTTGTAACATTATAAACCTGTAAAATCCGCAAAATTATAAACCAAACAAAATTGTTTAGAAGAAGAAGAAACTTGAAGAAATTTATTTCCAAAACTATATATATAAAGAAGTTTTTCTGAATGATGACGTGCAATTCAAAAGCTTGGCTTTACAGTGCGATATTTATTATTGAAAACGCGACTCTGTTATGAAAAATAAGTGAAGTGGAAAAGCGAAATAAATAGTTGTTGGTGCTCGTGTTGTTCGGCCTCCGTAACGCCTGCGCGCAGCCCCCTTGTCATTGGCGGGGCCATCGAATAACTTTTTTTTCTTCGGCCTTTCTTAGCTCTCAAGAACGTCCGATATCCTTTCTTGGCGAGGACCATATATGAGCATAATAACCGCCGCCGGACGAAAGAAATGGGCGACAATAATGACTTCTAACGGGGCGACAATAATAATCCTGACGAGGGATGCGTCGCTTTTTAAGGGACCTCGTATATCGAGCGTCTTTGTCGCGGCGTTGCGGGATTTCTTGTGGGCGGAGCGGCGAGCCAAAAGGGACCAAACGAGGCACCAGAATTCCACAACCGAGAATAAAGAGCGAGCCCCAGGGATGCCTATGAATCGAACACGTGCACGCTCGGCGTAAGTCAGAGGTCCGAGCGGTCAATTTTTTTTCCTTTCTCTCTCTCTCTTTCTCCTTCGTTTGATCTCCCTCTCGAAGATAATGTTCTCCTTCGCTTTCTAGTTTGTTGAAATTTTGTATCGTTAGAACGTGGCTTCTTCGACCGTTAATTAGTCTTTTCTGTCTTCGACAAATTCGAAACTGTTTTAGGGTCCGGGGAGATAAGTTACGCTGTTTGACAGGTCTGAGTTATGGTTCAAGTTGAGTCGTTCTTCAAAACCTGGCCGAGGAAAATTATCGAGTGAAATGTTATGTTTCTCGAAAATTTGTCTCGTTGTGATGGATCGAGGACGATATGTTTATTGTTTTACGCTAAGATCGCTGGTAGGATAGCACTCAGTGGGAAATGTTTTATGTCCAAATTGGCACTTAATTAATGAACGGCGATCAGCACGAGATCGGCTTTTAAATCGACGTTATTTCTCTTGTTTTGTTCCCTTGATTTTTTTCGACAGTTTTCAAATTATGATCGTCCTTAGAGATAATCATTTTTTGACATCAATTTCACCCTGTTAGTTAAAATTCCTCATCGAAATATTTTGGCTCTCGAGTAAAACGTCAGGCAGCTGCTTTTGAAGTTTACTTAATTTTTAATTTACAGACGGTCCTCAAAAAGAAATTGTCAAGAAAATAAATACAAATTAAACCAACTCATTGAGATTGTTAGAATGTTTAATCCAGGATAAAACGTCTGAAGACAAAAAACTCGTTACTTTTGTTGACTTTCTCGACTTTCAATCCCGCAAGGTAAACCAACCTCTTGATTAAATCTTAATGCAAACGCTCAAAACTGACCCACGCAAATAAAGCGTGGTATTATCCTCATTTCATATTTACAATTCGGTCAACTTAGTCATCGTTCAAAGGACGATTAACGAGCCTCCAAAAAAAACAGCTTCGACTCTTCAAAGTCGCTATCAAAGTGAAAGAAACAACACCCGTCCATCCATCACACCTAACGTTCGTCTAAATCGAATTTGGGAATGCGAGAGGACGGTCCCGGCCATAAATCTGGCCGCGCATAATCGATCGCCGGCGAAAAAACTGCGCAGCGCAAAACTCGTTGTGGCCGTAAAAGGCCCCGGAGCATCTCTCACAAAGGCATAAAAAATGATACGTCGCGTTTCTTTTTCCCCAAAATCTTTTGAACGTCCAGGCGCGATTCTAAAAAAGCGACCAACGGGCAGGATAGCCCGATGACACGCTCGGCCTAATCCCGCGATAGAAATCTGTAAGCTGCTACCGGTCACTGAGAAAAAAAATCGAGCCAAAAGAAATAGACAGGATAGGGGGCGAGCGAAAAAAAAGTGGGTCCGCCGAAAAGAAAGAAAGTACGGAGAGATTGCGAGGAGGAGGACAGGAAATGTCGAATAATTTATAACGATAATCCTTTAAGAAAGGATCCGTGCCCGGGGCCAGGTTCACGGTTCTGCGAGTTTGAATGCGAGCCCGCTGAATGAATTTTGAATCGATTTTGTTTACACAAGCACAAATCGCCCCGCTGTCGCTTTGAACTGCCCTTGCTCTTTGAATTCGGATGTTTGTTTAGAGCCGTAATGACGGGCACCCGATTGCACCTCCTTGCAACCAATGTGTCCATTGGTTTTGGGCCCTGCGCACACAGATTAACAGTCGAGACATAATAATGAAAATCCAACAGACAAGTATTGGTTAACATTTCGACGGAGTTTGTTTAACCACTCGATTTAATTTTGTCAGGGGTAGTTACAAGTGTATAATCATGATTAACTCGTTGGAACGTTTGTGATTGAAAAGTTTGACTTTGCAATTAAAACACCGTTTATTAACTTATAAGAATAGAATTTCTAAACTGATTTTTTGTTAAGGTTACGACTAGCTTAAAATGAACTTGTCAGAACGATTAAGGTTTTTTTTTGATTTTGTTTTATTTCGTAGAATTTGTCGACAGTTGCACTTCCGAGTTGATGAAATTACAAGACATTAATAAAAATTATGCTAATAGACGTTAAAATTATTAGAAACTGTTGGATCTGATTTACGATCGCGTTAATACGTGCTATAGAGTTTGTGCGATAAAAATCTTCGTGGTCCCGGCGAGATACGCATCGACGATAAAGAGAGATTTGGCATAAATTATGAGGGATCATGAATATTTGATCGCGCACATGAGGCGATCCACATTTTTCAGCCGGGGCTTTTCGTTGTGTCCCAAATATTTAACGGACGAGCGAGTGTAGTGTTACGATTTATTTGGACGACCCGAGTATTAAGGATGTAAAAGGATACCCCATAAACTATCATCGGGTCCACTATTTTCACGAAACTGTAATCTATACTTCCTTCCAGCGTTTGATTTTCTTCGAGAAAACGCGCTACGAAACATGACCCGGCATTAAACAGTCGAGTTAGTGCTGCTGGTCAGTCGATATTTCTTTCCTACGAAAAATCACCAAATTTCAATACCCCAAAAAAAAAGTTTTTGAACAAATTTTGTTTCCTCTGTTAAAATTGTTATGAATCGACTGGAATAATTGCATAATGAAAATATCAAGCTTTTTTTTTTTTGAAACCCGAACAAAAGTCGTGATGTTTACTTATCAATTTCACACGTTGATGTACAATATCCATGACGTGGAGTAGCGAAAATAAGCCAGCGTGCCGCCATTCAAAACGGCAGAAAGGAGCGGAACCAGGAAGCCGAAATGCACCGGGCCAATTTGACAAATGGAAATCCCGTAAACTATACTTCCTCGACGTCCGGTTACCTTTTGTTCGCAATCCGGAACCTGAGTCTGCATGATATTTCGGAGTTAGGATAGGGTCAACTCGGTCAGTTTTTGTTGTCCACTTATTTCTTTACCTCAAAAAATACCGTGTCAAGTTCGAGAAAAGAAACAAACCAAACGTCATTTTTCACTTTTTTTAAACAAAAATTTTTCTTTCGACCAATAAAAACTGACGACGAAATAACTTTTACAACTCCCCCCCCCCAAAAAAAAGCAAATAAAACATGTGTTAACATTTTTTGTAAAACAATTTTTCTTTCAACCCAAAAAAAAAGTCAATCGAAAGAACAATGAAACTAAAAATTTGTTTGCGAAAGAATGGCACAAAAATGGCACAAAAAGATGACTTGATTTAGTAGGTGCAACGTGATCGAAAGTGAACTTTTGATACTGATGAGAGCAGGTTGAAGCGCGGCGTCTTATATTGGATGGCGGAAAAGCATGTTCGAACGTGTTCGAAGCTCAAAACTGGAGCAAACAAAACGAGAAGAGTGCCTGTTCGAACTTGCACGAAAACGCACCAGGCTCTTGAGTTGCGTCAACTGCGTGTAATCCGTAAAAAGAGGGACCCGTGCGCGTAAAAGAAACGCGTTCGAACGTGCAGAGCCGTTTAAAGATTGCCCAAAGAATCAGCTACCTCCTACACTATTCATATCTCGCACCTTTTGTTATGTTAACACTGTTCAATTTTGATACAAACGTAATCTGCCGATTCTTCCGACTGTCCCCCTCAAGATATATTACGTTTTATTTATTTTTTTTTTGCGTCAGCCAAACGAAACGTGGCTGACGCAACTGTAATCGCGTTTTGCGTTTTTCGAGCGTGAAAATTTTGTTTTCTTTCAGTTCGCGCTTCTTGATTTATTTCGGATCAAAATCAAACAATAAAAACTATACTTTGATTACAAATCAAAAACTACTTAACAAGTATTAAACATTTAAACATGAAAATCGAAACGAAAATGAAAAGAAAAAGTAGTTCAGATCTTTATCTACGGTTTTCTTTCTTCGATCTGCAGAAATTGAATGAGATCAACTTGAAAAGTGCGGTTTCAATCTATTTTGTCAGAGCGGGTTATGATAGAACGGTTGTTTTCACGACAAAAGCGCACTGTTGTAATTTTATCCTCGAAGACTATGTATTTCTAAAGAGGCGAGCATCGTGAAAGGTAAGGGTAGAACAAAGCGAATTGTATAAATCTCGAACGCGCACACACCTCTTTGAAAAAAGTGTTCGGATTACATCTCTTTTCTTTGCAAAATTTTTTCTTCAAAGACAAATATCGGAAAATGCATTGTGAAAACGAGCCACAAAACAATACAAAAAGTACATATAAAAAACATTAAAAAAACACAAAATTGACGTTCAAAAGACTTGGAAAATCAAGCTTTCATTTTTGATGTAAAAAGAGTACAAACAGTGTTGCAAAAATTGAGTACGAAAAAGCAAAATAAAACATGAGAAAAACGGTAAGATTGAGTTTTAACGGTATTTCTACGATTGAACAATGGAAACTTGAATGTCATTTGATTGTCAACGACTGCACTCAAACGAGCCCTATTGATTAGTGAAAAAAAAGGGGGTCATCCTTGAATTCCGTTTGTCGGTCAACCGGTATCGAAATCGCGACAGAAATGCATGTTCCGGTAACCCAGAAAGCAACCCTTTACCTGCCTTTACAATTGCTCATTGATCATAGCGAGCGAACGGGTTAAACCTGCGTCGAACAAAAGATAGCGGAAGAAAAGGAAAGGGCTTTCGTCGAACTGGGATTCACCTGCGAAAGGGTTGTCGCCAACATCCGCATTGAAATCCGTACAATGCGCCGTCGAACAAGTGCGCGACATCAAAGAAAAACAATGCGAATTAAATTAACAGTTATTGCGCGATTATCAGAGCGCGAACAATATCGTGGACGACAGATATGAAAAAAAGCAGCTGGTTGGTGTGGAATAAAGGGCTCGAGGCAGATGCGAATGTCGCGACCATCCTTTGCTCCTATAAATACACAAATATGGCATCATCTTTGTCGAAAGAGCTTTCGAGGAAAAAAAAAGGGGGCCAAGGAGTCTTTTGGCATACATTTTGAGGTAATACAACGTCTCCGATTGCGTTGACGGAAGGCTCTTTGTGTCGCTTGACCCTTTTTACCTGAAATCCGCACTCTTTCGGTCCGATCCACACAACCCAATAGCTCGTCATCGACAGGTGCTCACCTGCAAGGGGGTTATCCGACGATTCGGTTCGACACACGGAAACCCTGCCGCGAAGCGCATAAGATATGCATCGAACGGTTTGAATTAGCAGAAAGGAATTTTTGAAGGCGCCTTTTTCGTGATTCCGAATATATCAAATCATCGTTCCCCCTTTTCTTTCCCCCTTTCAATGGACCTTTATGCGACCGATAATCCCCGCTTCCGCGTAACAAAGAAAGGGGTCCATCTCGGACAGGACACTTTTCAAAGACTTTTACGGAAAACGTGTGGCCACTCATGTGAAAAGATAGCCTTTCTTCCGACTAACGTTTTTCGGTTACTTTTTTCCCGACCTTTTATGTCTATTCCCCCTTTTTTCGAAATGACGCTTTTTTTCTAAGCACACACGTGTGCGAACAATTTCTATTTTTTTTTCTTTCTTTATTTTTTTGTTGAGAAAAGTGAGTTAGTTTTAGATGGCTTTTTTACATATTTACATTTGTCAGGAAAAATTGATGACAGTCACGGGGGATTATTATTTTAAGATCAATCAAGCCCGTTAGTATTCCGACCTTTTTTAGTTTCGAAATTGGTGCCTAAGCTTCGATGGATTACCTGTTGGGACATCAATATTTTCCTGTGGGAACGAGCGAGTTTTCCGAGCCCAATTCGAACGTTACAAATTAACATGAAATCAATTCATGAGATGAGGAAAAAAGATGGAAAAGAAAAAAAAACGATTATTTTGATCTTGATGGGCTTTTTATAATCGTGAGAACCTCGAGCCGAAATGAAATGTCAAATTTGTTTCTCTCAATTTGAGAAATCACCTTTTTTCTCGTTTCAATTTTCGGTCCTTACCGGTTCAATTTCTTACGCTCGAAGAGAGGAAAAAAGTTTTCTTATTTACCTTCAGGAGTCGTCTCGGCAAACACGCGAATCCTGAAACAAAGAAGAGAAGAAAAACGTGATTAACATTTTGTCAAAAAATGTCGAACAAAAAGGGTCCATTATAACGGTAAGCGAATTTTTAAGTTTTTTTTTACATATTTTTTTTTATCATTACTTCGTTCTGTAATTTGAAAAGCAATTCGGGGCGATTACACGCTGTCAGTGCGAGCTGAACAAAAATGCGCAACGCTCTTGCGGGCCATAAAGAAGCAATTCAGCATATTAGAAAGACAGTGACGATAAATTTGTCGTTTTTATGCGCGCCGACCAGACGAAAGAAAAAGAAGACGAAGAAACAAGCTCGGGTTCTAATTGTGGCGAGATGGTTATCTAAAAAGGCTACTGCCCACCGACAGAGAAGAATATGCGCGCGTGTCATAAGTCTTAGTAAGCCGTCAGTAATTCGGTAGTCGCCCAACTATTTCTCAAGCTTGAAAGATTACAAAAAGAAGTAACACATTCTCCTTTCGCGTCTGCCCAAGTTTCGTAGTGAAAAAAAGAAAAGAGCAGAACAAAAAACACGCCTTTTGTCCTCCTTATCGTCGAACTTTTTATCGGATTAACTTTAAAAAATTTACGACAACGTTTTGCTCGGATGAAATTTTAATTCACACCATCAGGAATTCCAACCATGTATTTTTTGCTTCAAATTTTAATTTATCTTTATAAAAGATACTTTTTGCAACAATTAGAACGAGGAAAAGTAATAAAATAATAAAAATAAAAATAAAAATACCGATAATTTATGTTTCTGTCCAATATTTCTTTACATTCCTTTCGATAATTTATTGCAGTTTACGAAAAATAAGATGATGACGTATGATAATTTAGTGAAAGATTAGTCATGTCGCAAAATGTTCACAATTTGAATTGTGATAAAAAACTTGAATTTTTGTCGATTCAAATCTATAATGTATCTTTCTCAAGGTTCAAAAGTCACTGGAATAGATCTGCAAAAAAGTATAAGAAGAAGGACAAGAGAAAAAACGTTAAGACGACTAGAAATCTGAACGATTTGAATGAAGCCTGACTATCTCGCGGTTCGGTAACACCGGTGAGCCGACAGACAGGTTTAATCTGAGCGATATCGGGGCGGCGATTAGTCGCGGTGCTCGGTCGTCTTGGAATACTTAAGAAATACTTAACCGAGCGTAACCGAACGCGCCGCGTATGTGCTATCTGCGATCTCGAAATCGGTATGATTGCACGTGTGCTCACGTGTTCCATCGTCCGAAAGGGGTGGGACGCGCCTCGCCAGAGATAAAATAAAAAACACGACGAACAAAAAGCCGAACAAACGAGAGAACGGAGCGACGCGCCGACAAGGACGCACGGCTTTTGCGGTTGCACCTGCCGCTGACGTCAGAGGGGACTTCTTGCCTGTTCGGACTCGCGCGGACAGCCCCGGGGGTCGCTACTGCCGTTTCAAAGCGCTCGCCATTTATCCTCTGCATCTTCTTTTTCGTCCTTTTGCTTCTTTTTCGTCGCCTCTTTCTCTCCTCCTCGAGAAACGTTGTTCCTAGTTTTTTATGACATTCGCGTGATACTTTTTCGGCTCGCATTATTTATATGCTAATGAATCTCGCAACGAGAGCCCCGCACAGCTTCGAAAAAGAGTTGTATTTTGATCGTAAAGGCTGAAGCATCTTAGCTGACAAAGCATTTCAATTCGTGGTCACGTTTTGCGTCTGTTTTACAATTCGATGCTTTTTTCAATGAAGATGTACCAACTTTAGTCCGGCAAACGAACGATCCGAAAAATCCCATCATAAATCGGTCTTATCATTAACAACTTCGTTATTCAATCCGTTCAAAATGCATTGACATTTTTTAGAAATGGTAAACTGGACTTTTTGCAAAACTTAACAACAAAAATTAACGAATTTTACAACTATTTGAGCAACCAAAATGTGGTTACTTTTGACATGACTATTTTTATTTTATTTTTTTTTTTCGAAGCATGAAAATCGTGAGGTTGAAAAGAAGATGCACGTGTTCGACGAAATCATGCGGCTAACAAGTGTATTATACACTTTGTGCGAAACATGCGAAGCTGCAACAAAGCTTCGAATCCACAGGTTGAATAGCGCGGTAACGTGTACTGCTAACGAACGATTTCGTGCGGACGTCACGAATGTCGAACGCGAACAATGACGAAAATTACACCTCTATTGCAGGTCTTACTGAACGAAACAACACGCGGGGCACGTTTGCCTGCCCCCCTGGTGCACGAGCAAAAACAAATAGCCGTGGTATTTGTTTTGAATCGGCAAGTACCTGTCGGGGGGCTGTGAAATAAAAGAGAGACGAGCAAAAATGGGATAGCGTCGTGCCCAATGGAAAATATAGTCGGGGGGTTTGGCGTGCTCAGGTGCATTAACATCAAATTTGCCCCTCATCGTTTGCTCAAGCAATATAGGATGAAAAAAAAATTGCTTCGAACGTGCCGTTATGGGTTCGCTGGATTTGTTTAAATTTGTCGGCCGGGATTACGTTTCAATCGGCCACTTTATGGGTGGAAATATTTGGCTCCGCGCGACTGATCAGTCCAAAGGCAAACGATGACTTTTTTTCAGCCGCAAACCAATACCGAGTGTTTGAACAAGTGGTTCGAATCAAAATAAAGACTGGAATTCTCTTTTTTTTTACTTCACGGAAAAATTTCATCAAAAAAATGAGCGGGTTTTTGGGCCTTTTTTAAAAAGAATAAGTTCGAAGCAAAGTTTGAAATGAAAATATTTTAAGTCAACGAGAATGATAAGTTTTATTTTATCTAAACATGATATTCGGGTGTCATTTGAGTAGACTTTATCGAGGCATGTCAACAAGGAAGAGTGAAAAAAAAGTTGTGTTTCAACGAGATGTTTTTAACTCATGCGTCAAAATCACAATCAACTAATTATCTCGTTTTCCGTTTGGAAAAGTTCACTTTTTCCCACACTTTTTATCTCAGTCTAAAAATGAACCACAGAAAATCTCCTTCAAACACCAACCAAATTATTTATTTTAATATTCATGTTTGAATATTGATAGTTGAATATTGATATAATTCCTTCTCCCAATTTTTTGCAACAATTAAAACTGCCATGTTGCACTTGACAAATTGAACAAAAAAAAGGACCGAGTTCATTGACTAACAAAAGCAAAAAAAAAATGATCAGGTTGCGTTTCAAATCAGCCCCCCTGGTAAAAAGGGTTGAAATAGACACATTGTGCACTTGTTCAAAAAACAGAGGGGGCCCCTCGAAAAACACTAGACGTGTGCGGGCAAACGTTAAAAAGCTGTAGTTAATCACAAAGTTCCCAATGTGGACCGGTTTTTGGCCCCCTGAATGCGGGGCTGGAGGGACGCGGGGTGGCTGATTCATCTAATGACCACAACCGAGGTCTACCTGCGCTCCGCAGATATCTTATGTCCCAAGTGATACGGAAACGCACGAGGCAACAGGATACTTTGTCATCTGTGTCTAGAAATCAGTGGAACTCAGCGCGTTAGTGCAATCCGATCTTCTTCAATGGGATCGCTTATACTTTCTTCATTTTTTTTTTTCGGAGCACGTTTAAAAACACGTGCACGAGAAAGGAATATTCTGGAAACAAGGCGATATTACACTCGTCAGTGCGTGATAATATTAACGAATAAAAAAAAGCGAAGGGGGACTGAGGACCAAAGTAAAAGTCATGCAAAACCGGTAAAATTTGGTCGGTCAGTAATTCGATCTTGGTTGGAGATAAACGAAGTATGATTTCAATCTTAAAATGTTCCAGAAGATAATTTGAACGATTTTTGATAAGTGGAGATTGAGCAAGAAATAAGTTTCTTGAGCAGGGCAGTTACAGAGCAGATAAATTTGTTTAAATAAGTGCAACATGGAAGGTAGATTAAATTAGCAACAAAAAGTACGAAATGAGGTCATATCTAATCTGCTGAAATCAAAGTTATTACATGATCCAAATTTGAAAAGCCTTTCGCAGAATCGCTTGGATGTTAATCAGCGTTTCTGCAACACGGAAGCCTAAGATTGCAAGGCAGCCCTTGGCCACGTGTAGATAGGAGTACACATGATCGTAACAGGTCTGATCCTGTTTGGCGTGTCAAAGAAAGGGCAGTGAAAAGATGGCAGAGAAGAACCCCGTGAATCAACTTAGGGTCTCTGAATTCGGAATCGGAAACGTTATTCTGGTCTAGGACGAGGGAGAAGTCGTTAGATAAGACGAAGACGGTGAGATGCGAGGGTGTGCAGGGGCGACTAGGGTGTCGGTGGATGGGGTTAGGTCGTAGGAGCGGCCGAACGGCAGATGGTCGGCGGTGGACCCCGACGTGGGAAGCTCCGAATTCTCCAAGTTCCCACAGCTAGAGTGCACCTGCCTCCCCCACCACAGCCACCCCGACGAGCCGGCCGGCTTTATAACCGCCGGGGTTGCACTTTCCAGCAACCATTCGCTCAGCAGCGCTTCGAGCTAAAGCACCAGAGCCAAAACCAAACCGAACCGACAGTCCTCGTGCTTCGAGTTTGAGAGCAACAAAAGAGAGGGAAAGAAGAATTTGTGTTTGTGCGAGTTTAATCAGTTCATCGTTCAAGCATGGCCGCCGTGATGACCCACGTGTTCGACTACGAGAACGAGCTCAACGAGAACCTCTACAACCTCGCCATGAACAACCAGCCCAAGATCAACAACAAGGTCAAGAGCCGCAAGGTCAGCAAGATGCTCAAACCAATCTTGAGACTGCTCAAAAACAAGAGCCTCCAACGTAAGGCCAGGAAGAGCAAGAAGAACCTCGAGATCTTCACCGAGGAGGTTGACAACCAGAACAACTGCAACGAGGCCTTGGAGCAACGTCTGCTGGCTGACTTGAAGGAAGCTGAGGAGGGTGCTGCCATCACCGTCTGCCTCGACGGACAGATGACAATCGTCCCGGTCATTCCTGGACAGTACTACGTGCCTGTTCACTTTGCACACACGCACGCCGGTGACTTCTACTGGACCACCCTGAGCCTCGATGATCGCGACTTCTGCTACAAGGAACGCGCTTTCTCGCAACACCAACTTCCTGAGATGCAGGTCGCTTGAGAAGTTTTCTTTTTGAGTTTGCAACCACCTCGATCCTGTGATATCAACGTGACAACTACCTCTGAACAGTTCCATGGAGGGTCTAAACTGAACTGTGATCACTCGAATTTTTTTTTTTTTTGCAAAGAGAAACAATTTTTATTTTGCAAATCAATGTATATTGAAACTCAGACTGAATGTCCCGTGAGTGATGCGACTGCGAACACGACAAGTTGCGTGTTGTTGTGATAACTGTACCTATCTTTTAGATTTGTAAGTTCGATATTTATTTGTTGTGATATCAACGTCTTCCAGTTGTTTTTTATGTTCATGACATATTTTCGTACGTCTCCCGATATTTTTTTGTTAATAAAAAAACAATACAATGAATATTTGACTTGTCTGTTGAAACCCTGACCTTTTTTAGTTTGTAAGATATTTTGAACCTTTTGAAATTAAATTGAATTTATTCAATTTTCCTTTTTTCGATTTAGTTTGAAATTTTTATTCAATTGGTTTTGAGTTTGAAAATGAATTCTCATTGATGAGTTAGTTAGTACTTTGAAATCGGTGATCAATTCACCTGACAGTTTGAAAATCGATTGAAATCAATAGAGGGACGAATTCTCCTAAGTAGAACCATACCGATCTATTCAAACGATCAACTTGTTCGAAAAAAAAGGCTTTTCAAATTGGACCGCTTTTCACTTTCTTTATTATGGACCGACGAGGAGCAGAGGAAGAAAGTGAATGGAATTCGATGGATTTCGGCGCCGAGAATACTAAAACCACGTCGGACTGAGGAGAAGTAATACCCTGCAGCGTCGCCAATCGTAACAGGTACGATGAATGTTTATTGCGCCACGAAATATGAGGACGAATTATGGTTTTGCAATTTGAGTTTTATTTCCAATTCAAACGCATGTACCTTTAAATATCATATCAGTTTACAATTGATGTATCTTCGCAAGCAAAATTAATCGACAAAACATTGAATGAGAAGATTAAATTGTGAATTAAAGTTGTGAAACAATTTTGAATCTTGCTTTTCGGGGATTTAAATAGTTGAACTTTTGAAAGTTAATTTATGAAAATAACAAACGAATATTCAATATTTGTCGTTTAAAAATCAAGGATAGGACCCAGGTAGCTTTCGAAATCAAATTAACTATTGACCTAAACCGAGACTAACAGGTCCAAACTCAATTTCGAAATGACGCGACTCACGCTGGGTCGAAGAAAAGGTCAATTTTGACAACGTCATAGCAAACATTGAACTTCTACACTGTTTATTAATCCTTGAAAAACTAACATTTTCACTCGTTAAAAAATTTAGAAACATTCTGAAATCATGCAAACAAACCCTTCAAATTTTCATTGTTTTCTTTTTCCTACAAAGTTTTAACCTAATCTATTTCTCTTAATTTTCAATAAGTTTGTAAAAGATTATAAATGGAGAAAATGTTTGATTGTGAAACTTGATTTTCATTTATAAAAGTAGAGTACAATGAAATATTCATTAAAATGCGAATGAATTTCTGATCGATCGATTAGCAAATGTCAAAATTCTGTCAAGATTCGAGCGGGACAAAGCGCCAATTCACTTAAACAAACGGAGCGTGCGTGGAAGCACCTTCACACGTGTTTCCCATATGTAGAGGCACATGTTCCTAGATCACGCGCGTCCGCAATTGAAATGATTTTCCACGGTGGGGTGTTCGGGTGCAGACTGTCGCGTCGACAAAAAAAATTGTATCTGATAATAATAGAATATTACAACTCGACGATACCCCGAGGGGTGAATATCATAAGGGCGTCACGCGCGCCTGGGGTTAATTCAATGACGGTAATTCCGCGTGCGGTGGGACTGCATTACTGAAACAGCTTCGCCACTTGTGCAAACGTTATCGTTTTCACTCGGCTATTATGTTAATTCGCTTATTATTTATGCTGTGAATGAAGTACACTCTTCTTGAGCTGAGGTCAATGTTTTTTGTGAGAACAAGTGCATTGATTCATTAACCTCTTTTTTCTATTTTATTTTGCAAATCTATTCAAATTCCTCCATTTTTTTTATTTATCTTTTTTGTGATAAAAATTGCTTTCATTCATCAACCTTTCCTTGGATTATGTTTTGCAAAATTTCGATTTTGTATATATTGTTTTTCTATTTCGTTTATGCAAATTCAATTGTATACCTTAATTTTAATTGTTCTAATAGAACATGGTTAAAGATGAGTTAGAATAGAAAAGTATTAGATCCTGAACTGCTGCAACCCGTCAGACACAACTGCATTAGAAACTTGATCCTCAACTTTTCCACTCATCTTTGATATGTTAAGAAAAATACCTTTAGCTAAAACAACTAAGATATTGATTTTAACTCGATAAAAGGTTTTCTTAATCTTTTGTTTTAAAGGTGTGATAAAAGTTAAGACAAGATAAACACTCGTTAGGCACACACAGTACCACACGTGTGCCAGTTTGAACGTGAAATCGCTGAAATATGTAGAACAGATTTGGAAAAGTGTCGAGTGGGGATGACTAAAAAATTATAGCTGGGAGGAAATGTTGACGGGTAAGTTGATATTCAGATGTTGTCCTAAGATATTTGAGTCAGACCAATGCGAAGTCACAGATAAATACAAATCTGTTATTTCTCAGGGTGGCCCTCGAAGCAATTTGGACCAACATTTTCGACCTGATACTCCTAAGAAAACATGGCCCATTAATCAGTCCAACATAATTATCTCTTAGAGCCAATAAGTAACTTATTAAGTCACGATAAATCCAATTTACTGCTTTCAGACTTTCATCTGAAAATAAACAGTTTTTAACTTTAATTGCAAAGTCATTTTTATTAATTAGAACTGACCAATCAAATAATAAATAATAATTCTCTTAAAAGCACGTTTTAGTTCGACCGGTATCTGCGGTCCTTTTTTTACCATCTCATATCCTCAATTTCATAGTATCCTCAATATAGATCATCCTGGTAAATGCATGGCAAATGTAATTTGTTAGAACTAAAAAATTACAACATCTGCATCACACTTCTATTAATTTTTTCAACCAACCAAAACAGCAAGGTAAAAGAACCTCCTTTACAACTGTAAATAAATCTTGTTTCAAAATTGTTTTTTGCATAAAACCTACTTTTCCAGAGTCATCAATCAGCGTGTCGAAAACACTGCAATTACGTGACAAATTCCATAAAAAAAAAACCTCCAACTTAGACAATGACTAACTTTCAAACAAATAACATAATCTCCCTAACCAACCCAAAGTTGTATTTCAATTCTCTTATTCGAAAATTAAAGTTTCTGCAAAATGAATAAAACGTCTTGCAGAATCGAAGCAACGTAGAAAACCCGATGAGTCACAGTAACAAAGGACGAAAAAGTTCTGGAAGAAAAATTGAAACAAAAAAAAAGAGGAAAACGAAAAAATAGGAGTGAATAATAAAGAGGCGAGAGGCGACATGCAAATGTGGCAGTGCGATTAGCGTGATTGGCGCGTTTCCTGCGCATAATCGTCGCATTTGTTTAAAGACAAGTGGCCAATTGACTAGGTCTAATTATCGGCGTCGCTTTCTCTCAGCGCGCGAGCCGCGTCGCGTCGTCCTTATCTCGTCGCTCGTGCCGGGGGTCCGCTCATTCCCACGGTCCCGATTGTAGACGTGTGTTCAAACGAGCGAGCAGCTCGCGCGTCGCGTTACGTGACTTGGCGCGCGTGTACAAAACCACGCACACAAGTACGCCACAGGCGAACGCAACAGCCCACCGTCTGTGTGAACGTGTTAACATTTATGCCGATCCGTGTGCAGGCATGCCAATGGGACAGTGCCGCAGACATCGTTTAGCAATCGTCCCCACAGCAAATATCAAATATTTTACATTTCGGTTCAATTATTTCACCACGTTTCTCCCCTTCCCCTTTCAGCCGTCTTTTATAATTGTCAGTAATACTTTTTTTTTCCAAATTCCTTTCGTTCTTTTAATTTAATTAATTTTTACTCGTGTTCCGAGTTACGTAACCCTAAAGGTTTAGATTTTTCGTATTTTTTCAGAACACTCAGTTTCAAAAGTTCAGTTTTCGAAATCGTGAAACAACCACCTTAAGGAAATCCTAACATTGGTTTTCAGACAAAATTCATTATTGTTTTTTATTATACCAACAAAAATAACAGGATTTTTCAACGATTTGTATCGAGAAAAAGCGAGTTGTAAACAAAATCGGCTGAAAATGATATTTGAGTGTTGTAAAAATTACAGAAAAAATAGTAGATTGACTCAAAACGAGAGGCTGAAGAGACAAACAGCTATAGATGTACTGAAATAATATGCTCGCGTGTTTGAATAATCGTGGCAAGATGAAAACGTTATTAATTCGTGCGGCGTTGTCGCGACACGTGGCCGCCGTCGTCCATCCGACACTGAGCACGCGTACACGTGCAGACGAGCGCGACTAGACCGCACTCGGTGACTTTTGAATGGCTAATGACTCGCGAGATAATTGCCCGACGTGAAACTGCGCAACGCGTCGCGACCGACAAATCGAAATAATGCCTCGCTGAGATTATCCATCGAGAGTCATCGGGCCGCGCGAGACCTCTCATTAATTAGCGCGCCGGCGTAATAATCGACCCGGCGATGAATTATTTATGCGTCCACGTTGTTCAGCCGTCATCCAATTGAGAAATCAGCCGTGATTGCGCGCATGTAATTAGGGGTTCGGCCATTTTTTTTTTCACCTCCACAACCTCCGCAAACAAATTAATTTCTCATTTTTGCCCGTAACTACGATCATCATTTTTATCCTTCACTAATGATTTTTCTGGTTAATTATTTTTTCTTCAACGGCAGGATAAAAAGATTTCGTCTCGCAGATAAGAAAAGTCATCAATCAAAGAAAAATAGCGGATCTGGAAAACAAACAGTTTTTTTTTTTCATCGTTTCATTATCTGAGACGAATTTCCTTTTGTTTTTTCGTCGGGTTTTTTTCCTAGATTGTTTGTGAACGGGAGAACAAGTTTGGAGATAAAATTTTTTTCTAATCAACCGAAAAAAAGCACCGAGATCTTAGTTCCCACGGATCCTCTTGATTTTCCGCGTTTTAGATGGGTTTCTATTGTTTCTTGCGTAACGACCAAATTTTGGCTGATTGGGCTTCATTGCACAGTCGAAAACATAGGGCGGATGATTTTCAAATTGCCATCATTCACGGTCGTTAACATAATTAGAAAATTCGTTCCAACGACTTTCAGGCCCCGAGTTCAGGTCAGAATACAAAAATCTCAAGTATTCGACTGACTTGCAAAAATTGTTTCCACAGTTTTTAATCCAATATTGTTACAAACATGATTCTTTTCAAAATCATAAAAAATTTTGCAACCGAATGGTTTTTTTCTAATCCTGTTAATTACCTTCGAACAAATCTATAAACTCGAAAAAGTTAATTAAAAATCGAAACAACTTTGCAAATTGACTGCAGATGTTTCAGCGTCAATAAATTTTCATTAAAAACGATTTCAAAACGTTCGATGAGATTTGTAAAAGCCTAATCAGATAAGATTAGCATCCGTTAATAAACAACAAAAAGAAAACATTGAGAAAAAAAAATGAGCGACTTCCATCTTACTCATTTATTTCGAATTTTTGCATTCATTTTGTGTTCCATTTTTAGTGCAAGAACCGGATCGTTTGCGTGTCGTAAAAGAGCGATCGACGGTTAAATACGGGCTCGCGGATCGGCGCTTGATTGGCGTGGCGGCCGCTGTGCTCGTGCCCAACGTGTGCCTGTTGCGCGCTCGCTCAATCCGCCGCGCAGCCGTATGTACTTGATGCTTTATCACGTCGGCCAGTCTTTATTGTGACTTTATTACGTCTGTTTCCTATCCCGACAATGCCACTTCGCTCTGGAAGGCCATTTTCATTCGATATGTTAATGAATCGCTGCTCCTCTTTTTTTTTTCATCCTCCTTTTTGTTCACTTTTGATTCATACTAAATTGTTCCCTGCAATTACACTATTCACATTCGATCCAACCTTTTGTTATCTCTTTCAAAACTTAGTTTCGTCATTTTTCAACAGCTTTTTTAAACTCAACCTTAAAACTTCCTTTAATCAAAGGTTAGACACAGTTAAAACATGGGATACAGTTTTGAAGACTTGTGAATATTTTTTAATTCTTGATTTCGAGATTTTTTTAAGTGAGATTTGAAGAATGCTGAAAAAAGACTTGTTTGAGTTTTCAGATTCCAGCACCAGATGGCACCGGAGTGGATAGAAATTGTGTTTCGCAAAGACAGTTGTGTGATCTTGGAATAGAAAAACGGGCCGTGGAATTTGTTTTCCTTCGGCGACGACGCTTGTTGGCATAAATTTTCAATTAAAAGGAGAGTGATGATCGGGGTGGTGGGTTTAATTGCGAAAAAGTCGTTGGCCAGGCTGGAATTCGCTGCGTCGCGCGATTAGCCGGGGTCATTAGCGTTCTCGTGTATTCGATGAGTCTGGGGTGCCGGCATAAAACGCAACGTACGACCGGAAGTGTCGGCATCGATGGCACGCATGCCGCGTACTAATACCACGCATTACGGCGTTACGTGCCGAGCTACCGCGCCGCGATTACCTGTCCACTTTTTTCACTCCAAATGCATTTCCGTCGATTTCGAAGCCGTTTTCTCGAGGCCTTCTAGGGGTATCCGCGAGCGAAACCGGAATGACCAGAAGAGGCCGCGAGATGAGATTCCCAAAGACCATCGATTAATTCCATAAAACCTCCTAGAGACTTTCCACAGCCTTTTAACTCTATAAAACATGAAAAGCAAACCGATTTTAATCATGTTTAAACATCCTATTCATTTCCTCTTTTTTGCACCATTCAGTGAACTTGAAACAAATTAGACAAGTTTTTGAAACAAAATTTTAGAAGTTTTTTGTTTTCAGAAGATGAAATGTTTAGTGAGATGAGATGTTTAGTCAGTGTTGATAAAGTTTCAAAATTGTAATTGATTTTTAAACAGTCAGTTTCACTCAATCAATAAAACTATTTAATGTCCACGATAGGGAAATGACTGATTGGTCGAGTGTCACTCAAGATTAAAAAAAGTGAGTCCGCCATTTAGGGATGCTCAGACACTTCCTCATTTGAGATCTTCCTACTGTGAATCTTTTTTTCCTCGTTCGTCCGACGGAGAAAAGAGACACAAAAAATTGCCACACACTTTTCTTAAGCATACCAACACGTGTCCACGAACTTTCTCTTATCATCAATATTGGTACTGCGCACGAAAAACTAATTTATAACAGTCGAGATAAAAAGTACCTTTTTGTCTCGCTGCCCAAGTTTGAGAAATTATGGTCGGAGAGGTAAAAAAAAGTCGTTTCCATTCAGCAGGTTCTCGGTTCTGTTGATCTTTGAAATTTCACCTGACCCGAACTTTTGACACGACAATAAAATCCACAATTACGCCCCGATACTTCTCTCATCTCGAGGACGTTTGAAAGGTCCCAAAAGTGCCCTGGATTCATAGCCGGCCCACAAATGTATAATTAGGAACAAATCATTCCAGGATTGTTGAACATCGATAAATGTCAACTGCGGGTAGAAAAAAAAAGAAGGGCCAGGATAAATGATACTCGACGACCTGATCACTATCTTTGTCATTGCGCAACCAATCTAGTCGAGTTTCCAGGATTTTGACCTTTCTCGGAACCAAACAATCGTGCGATTTATGCCCTGCAATCGACCATTTCTACATCACGATCTTCTGTCCTTTCACGATCCCTAATTTACTCTTTTTTATATTCTACATTCTAATCAAAAAACTTTTTCCTTTTTTAAACGCCTTTCTTTTTAAATTCAAACCACCAAAAACGTATTTGAATTTTTTCGATTTCTTTAGACTATCCCTTTTTTTTCATCCTCTTTGCCTCGTGTCAGAGAAAAAGAAATTGTAAAAAAAACCTCATTAGCATCGCGAATCGTGCTGTTTTTTTTTTTTTTTTAGTTTTAAGTGGAATAAAAGCCCACACGAAAAGTGTGAATCAGAGAAGACTGAAACGTTCGTGTGACACGCTGATTCGCAGCGAGGTTTTTTCCGTAACGAGTGTGTTGGCAAGTAGAAGCCTACGCATCTCGTCGAACTCTGATGTCGCATAAACAAGTCGTTCTTAATTCCTCTCGGCTACCGGTTTTAGCGTCGTATTTTTGTGAATCACGACACGCACGATTGATGCGAATAAAGAAGCGAGGAGGTGATGTTAACGTCGGGCAGAAAAGTGCTCGGGGCCCCCCTCGAAAACACCTGCAGCTACTATAAAGCGATAAAACAGTCAGAACGCGCGATCATAAAGATAATCAACCCTTCGGTCTGAAGAAAACTAACGGGATTGTTTATTGAGGATAAGGCAAGTGTTTGACGAAGAGTATGGCTTGTAATTTTCGATCGCTGTTTGTTTCACAATTTCTCCATTCATTTTCTTTTTTTTTTTCTTCTTTGGTCCCGAGTTTTTTTGGCGGTTCACTTTTTGCTTTTGTTTGGGCCACTTTTCTTACAGCCCCTTTTTTACAGGTTTGTCTTTTATTTTGGCAGTAAATTATGTGGGTCGAATGGAAAACTACTTTTCAAAGTTGGAACAAAATTGTACAAAGTTTTATTGGCCTGTTTTGTTCAGTTTTTTTTCGGGCATCTGACGTAAGACTTTTGATTCGATGTTTGATTCGGCGCAACAAGTGAGCCTCAGTCGACTAGCTGGGAATAATCCCACCGGATTGTCAGGTGCAACGAAATTGATGGAATCGTCAAACAAAACAACTCTCTTTTGTTGCCACTGATGAGTGATCCAAATAAGCCTAGTCAATTGTGCAGTGAAATCGTGAGACAAAAAATTCACTCCTGGAAAAAAAGTTTACAAAAAAATTGGTATCTCTAAGGAGCCGCTAAGATTACACGTACATTAGCGAACAAATTTTTCCAGCCCGAGAATTTCCTTGAATAAATTCGACTGGTTTATAAATCCCATCTGGTATGACAAATCAAAATAAAAAACGTGACGTCAGAAGCGTGAAAAAACTTATTTATTTATTAGCTCGTGAAATGCAAAATCAACCAGAAGTCAATTTCAAATGTCCCACAAACTAATCCAACCAAAAGAACTTATAACATCTTAACTTATGCAAAGAAATTGTTTTTCAATTTTTATTTATTCAAAGAGGAGAGAAAACAATGTTACGTGTACTTCTCGATAAGATTCTGTTTACTTTGAAGTCACGTCAAAAGTTAGGCAATCCAAGAAAACCTCAAACTTAGGAAACGTAAACTCTAACCCTTTTAGAAAAACACTTTCCATGAAAAAAAAGGTGACAAAAAATGAATAGTTTCAAAAAAAAAACAAAAAAAAAACAAAAACAAAAAAGAAACAAACAGAGTCATCGGGGTCAATGAAGCCAAATTAAGGGGAGTTAAAGGAGGCGACGCGGGGCAATTTGGCGACCGTTTCGGCGTGTGCAAATATCCGAATTTGTGAAAGGGGAGCGGAGGGGGTTAATGCGCTCGCTCTTTTATGGACACGTGAATCCGCCTGGGCGATGATGACGCGCGGACGTCGAGTTTCGCCGATGCCTTCCTTCCTTTGCGTGGGAACTCGAGACAGATGCGTCGCGCGTGAGAATCTCGGGCAGATGCGGACTTATGCACCTCTCCTGAAGGACTTTGAGGCGCTCGCTCGACAAGGACAGACTCAGCCTTATACTTAAGTCGTTTGCTTCGTTGCTTGCGTGTTTGTTCCAACACACATAAGCATTATATCACTGCCCTATCAGTTTTCTTCCTTTCGCGCAATCATATACGGTTTCCGTATTTGGCAATAGACCACTCTACCTTCAACAGATGACAATAAAACCCATTTTTTACCCTCTTCTACTAATCTTCACCCAACCTTTGTTTTACAACAAATTTCACAATCAAAATTGTTTGCAATAACTGTAAACTTGATTTTTGAAATAAAGTAAAGTTAAACCTTTGATTAATTGATCTTAAAAAAGGATTGTTTAAACAAATTGCAATAAACAAAAGTTTGCAGAATGTGTAAATTATAATTAATTGTTCAAAAGACCGGATGAGGAACGGAATTTTGAAAAGAAGGGTCGATTAATTGGAGCTGAATAAGTTCGTATTGTATGACTCTTAACGACGATTTATTGAGTGACATAAACTGAAACGTTAAGTATTAAGTCAGGGGTCGGAGTTCAATTCTTCGTTCAGTAGATTTGTGCGTCTTGCTTCTTTCCCAGATGATATCTGCTTCCGAGTGGTCTCGCACACCCTTGGCGCGTAGTCACGTCGTGATTATAATACGCGTACAAAACGGGCGTGTGCACGGAACGTGTAAGGAACGTGGCGCTCTTTCCACTCGTTATAATAACAGCTCCTTCTCGTTCGTGCTCGACAGACGACCCGCTTAACTGTCGCACACGAATGTCAACTTGACGAGCCCAAGATGAAAGCCTGGGACCACTTTATTGATCGATCATCCGGTTTTCACTTGGCGCTAAAAAACAATCGCCCAATTTCATTACTCATTTCTTCAACTGAAAACACCATTCGGCCTTGTAAAAAACAAAAAACGACGAAATTGAGGATGAAATTCGGATGTACGAGTGTCGACATTCTTGGTCGTTTTGGTATTCCAATCAACAAAAATGATCATTCTGTTAAAATTGTGGGAAAAACTTTTTGAGGGCCTCGAAATGTTGACGCAATTTGTTGAAATTCGGAGGGAACAGAAAAGAAATGTTAAAGATCGTCGAAAAAAGGAACGAGATTACATTGTCCCGGGCACGAAAGCATTTTCCCGTGACAGGTAGGGTATAATAGGCCCGGGCAGGTACAACTTTTCCCACGCACCGAACAGACACGTGCACCAAAAACCGTAATTAATGTAGGGTCCATTGTGCAACCTCTTCATGGAAATCTCGTGACCAAAATAATGACGCCTAAATGAGCTACACGTGTTGGCCGACGCGTCCTCGCATAATTTTCAATGTAACTGATCCGCAATACAGGTAGTCCCCTCAAATACGCCACATTTTTGTCCTTCAAAGCCGACGAGAATTGCAACGAAATCTTATAGTTTACAACTTGTTTTTTCGTCCGACCGTAAATTTCGGATTTGAATGAGGGCGTAATTCAGATGTCGCCGTCGAAAAAGTAATCCGAATCGCTCGTTATCAGATGATCGATAAATAATCCCCCTCGGTCTCATTAAAAGCCGACTGCTAACGAGAGAAAGTTTCGTCATAGCGAGGTTTTGCAATTCTTTTTTCTCGTCGCTTGTCGACTAGGTTGGAATCGCGTGGCGCCTAAATGAGCATTTTGGGCGCGACGTTTACGTGACCCAGTTTCGGCCATCTGCAGTATCGCCGACTAAGCAATCGCGGCGAAAATTAAAATTTCTCGGGGAGATAGTGTTACGTTGCTTGTAAAGTCAGGTGGTCGTAAGACAGAGAGGATGTTACGGTGGGAAATGAAGCGAATTAAGCAGGCGATGAATGGGATATTTAATAGCCGAACGGGCTTACGTCGAAACGTAAATCAGAATGTACGTCTTCTGTTTTCATTGATCGACGTTCAGACATTCCACGCTCGATAATAAGTGCAAGCTGATGCCTAATGAGTGGACATCCCTCAGATTTACGTCCCGCAATTCGATACACCACGTGTGTGCGAAACGTCATTCAGCAATTTTGTTTACCATCCTTAAGATGTAAACAGGTCAACCCTTTCATTTTTTTTTAATTTAGACAAAAAATCTCTATTATTATCGAAACAATAAGGTTTTCAATTTAAGATTATAACTCCAAAAGTGAAATTCCAATACTTAATTACAAAGTTCTTTCATAAAATTCTTAACCTTATCAATAATTATATATATATCAATAATTTTAACTGTATTTAAAAGCAGAAAAAGTACCCTTCGAAAATGAATTCATAAATATTAATTCACATAGACAGAAGATTAAAATTTGATTTGCAGTGCAAAAAATGGGGTAGTACGCATGCGTACTAGCGTGAGGGGAAAAAAGCGCGCGCACGCGACTGCACGTGGTTAGTTTGGAGTCGAGGGGCGCGAGGTCGAGCGAAGGAATCTCTCACAAGGTGGTGGCTGAGCGAGACTGTGGGAATTCGGGACATGTGCGTGCTTACGCACGCCGTGCTCGTGGTCCGCACACGATCAGGCCTCAATCTTATAATGTTTTGGAGAAAGAGAGAGTGCGCCGACGCGAGCGCGACGAGGACGCACGATGCGGTGACTGGACCGACAGCCATAAGGCAAGGAAGAATCCATGGGAATATCGAGCATGTGTATCCTTTGAGTATCCGGACTCGTGCAGCACACAGGCCGGGGGGACGACTTATTACGAGCTTCCGTGACCCGAGACGTTACGTATAGTATTTTGCTCACGAATTTCACCCGATGTGTTTATTAAGACACGATTAAAAAAACGTCATACAAGCTTTGTGAGAACTTTGCCTTCATTACCTTACTTTTTCAACACCGTCATTTTTTTATTTTTCCACTTTCATTTTTCACGTTTGTTAGTTTTTTTTCCCTTGTTTTTGTTTCTTGTGGTTGTCATTTCGCGAAAAAAAAAATCTGAAAGAGTAAATCTGCCTTGATAAAGTTTCTTTTAATTAAAAATGATTGAACACAAGTTCACAGGTGGAGAAAAAAGGTGGGAATCGAACCGAGAGAAATTAATTGATGTTGGGTAAATAAAATTAATTAACTCTCATTTGCAAACAAGACGAACGAGTTGGCAAAATTACAGATGCAAATTGGGCGAGAGGCTTTGGCGAAAATTGATTTTTTTTAATGAATCTACATCTGGTATAAACAATGTTGGACAAATTTCGGGCGAAATTGCATTCGGTCTTTGCAGTCGGTTGTTTCGCGTCGAAATCAAAATTAAAAACGTGCCCGTTGTGTGTTATGTTTGACAGCACTTAATTTACCGGACAATTTATGCGTAACGATCATTTACGTAAGCAAAAAATCTCTCCCCTAATTAAATAACAACTTTCTTTTCAACGCCGAATGAAAGAGGCGAGTTCAATTCAGAAGACTGCAGTGCTCTCGAGCAAGTGTGAATTTGAGTATGCAAAAATTGTTTGCAGGTTGAAAAAATTTTAATCGCGTACTTTAATAGATTTCCAATGGAGAGGAAAATATCTATAATTAAGTCGACCGTCATCATCAACAAAAAAAGCAGAGCGGAAACACGGTGTTGATTTTCTTGGGAGAAGCGTAAAAAATGGACAGCTTTATGATTCGCCTGGAAGCCCACGCATCGTTGACTATGTGTATCGGTTATCGGGGGAATCATCTATGAAAATGAATAAAAGCCGATGGATCGGGGCGATATGCAGTTATGAGTTATTGGCATAAATCAGACGCGCCTCCTCGCTGTGTCTTTTGAGTTCAGCGATGTTATCGCGGCCGCTCGTGCTAATTCAGATGCACGCCAATTGACTCGCCCGAGCAGTTTCGCGCACGACGAAAAAAATACGCGGAAACGCGATCACCAAATACATTATTTATCGATGCTACCGCGACGATAAATGTTTCAGCGACAAGTTAACGATGCTCGATTAATTGGCTCGCTACGACGCTTTTTGTCATTTGTCCGGCAATTAAATCGCAGTTCCTATATCCAATTAATCTTACAATTAGACGCTACAAGTTTTTGAAACGTGATGTTTATACCACACATTCACCTGCAAAATCTAGGACGTGTAACCTTAAAGAAACTTCTTTTTTTCACTTTAACCCCTTTTTCAGTGTCTTGTTAAAAAAATTAACCCACCTTGCGAATTTATTTTCATTTATGTGTCCAATATTCTTCATTCATACTTGTTCCTCTTTTAAAGTTGGTGTGAAACAAAATTTAACCCATTTCAACCTATTTCAATTATAAGGGGTTAAAAATTCAAACTTCACACTACTTTGTTTAAAGTAATTTTGTTCTATCCAAACCAGTTTTTCAAAGCTACTTTCAACAGAAAATTTAACCCTTTCGAATTCCAAAAGGGTTAAAGTTGATTCAAGAGTAAAAGAAGTATCATAAGTTTTTATTGATTTGAAGTAAATTTTGTTAATTGCAAGAATTGTTCGCCACCCACGTGTACTCAAATTAGCAGTAGTAAATATCGATAAGTGAAGAAGAGGAAGAGAGGGGTAAGGGGGACACGTGCAGACACGCAGGAAAAGAGACAGTTATCGTGTCGTAAGGATGGACAGATGAGTCTCGTGGTCCGTGGGAAACCTCGGTGGTTCCTTCCTCAGAACGGCGTCGGATTCCGTGCTCGAACGGACCATCTGCCCGAGTCTCTCACGATTTTGGTACCAGCTGCTGGTGTCTCGCCAGCGCTTATATCTGCACACCCACCTAAGCGCTTGATTGCGCGTCACGCAACCTCAGGTGTACAAGTGCGAATCGTCATTTTGCCAAATTTTTACGCCGGACTTCATTCAACCCTTCTTTTTTTGCTACATTAAAATTTCATCCGCAAAATACACGTTTTTTTCCACGCTCGAATCCAACTGGCCTGCAATTAATTTCGCAAACTTTATCACTTTGCATGTTTCGGAAACTTTAATCAACTGATTTATCGAAAATTTGAATTTCAAAAGTTTGAAACTGTTAATTTCGAAAAAGTTAATTAATTGGAAAATTTGTAAACAAAAAAAACCTTTTTTTTTCATATCTCAAGTTAATCTTCGAGAACCATGATGACTGTACTGAAAATAACTCCAGGAATATAACAGATGACTTTATTTGAGTGCGTGAGAAAGTTGGGAATGACACTTGAAGAGGTTGTTTTTTTTCTGATCCAGAACGAATGCGTTTTTTCTACTAATCTTCGACTATATTTATAAGACGCGATGATCATTTGGGTTATTTACCTACTGGCGTGAGGCGCCACACGAGTCAGATCTGCATGGCATTAATGGCACGTTTTTCCAAGCCGATGGTATCGGCTCGGTGTCCCCCTAATGGTGCACCACGATCTCGTGCAAGACACGTGTATTGCACGCGGCGACCTCCACAGTTTAGGACCGCCGAGGAACCTGTGCCTCGAGGTGTCCTTTATAAAACATGTCCTGACACTTGAACGACGCTGTTTTGTCTCCAAACAAGTCAACAAAACTGTAAATGATCATCAAAACAAACTATTTTCAACGAAAAAATCGTCAAAATTACTTCTTTTATTTTCAAAACAACAAGAAAAAGTTGCAATAAAAAGTTCTTACAAAACAAATGAAAACTAAACAATTTTTCGGAAAATTTGGGGAAATGCAAGTTTGTGCAAGTGAGAACGGAATGGAATTTGGAAAAAGGTTGCGCAAAAAAGTTTACCGAGGACAAACAATGAGTTTTTGATCGACACTCGATACTTTTGGCGTAGTCAAAGTGCGATCACCTGCTGGGATCGGAATGCGCCGGTGCTGGTCGCGAATAAATGCTCAGTTGAACGGGTCAATCGGGCGAAAGGGAAAAAAGCGATCGGCGCACAAAAACGCGCGAGAGTGAAAGAAGAAAAGGGTCATCTGGATGCGCGGAAATCGTGCAAGAAAACGGGCGCGTATTCAAGCGGTGCTTTGTGTGTACAGCATAGGGGTGAATTCTTACGGTGCCGAAACGTCGTCAATGGGGTTTCGGAAAGTGTGGGAACGCAGCCCCGAGCACGCCCGTACCTAACCGGCTCCCGTTACAACCCGGCTCGTGCTCCAATACGCCTCCGTAAATATCAATCCAAACAAAAAAACTCCATCCTCAAATCATCACTTTACACAAACTGTCAACGTTCTTTTTTTTACACAAAATGAACAAAGTTTGTTGTTTTTTGTTGTTGATTAATTTTAATAATAATAATAATAATAATAATAATGTTTATTGCCCATATTCAAATATGTATGCAAATGTACAAAATATACAAAAAACAAAAAAAAATTTAACTCTTTAGACTGAGTTTAACCTTCTAAGGGTTAAAAAAGTTAAACAGAAAGAAGTTTGAAAAAAGTTTCGAACAATCGTTTTAAAATGTTTTGACAAAAAGTTTGTTAACCCATTTTTGAAAGAGGGGTTAAGAGAAGGTATAGTATTTGGAGATGTTATTTTTGAACAAGGTGATGAAAGTGTGCAACCTAACAAAGTTCATAAATATGCGCTTGTTAAGGGCATCACTTTTTCGCTCCACGTTTCACGCATAAGCAATTTCGATCGGATTAACAGCGCCGAAAGTGTCGGGGCCTATCGACGGCGCGACACTCGCTTCCATGTCAGAAATAATTGCCTTACGCCCCTGCGCAATTGACTCTGATTAAACGCTCTCGAATCGGGGTCAATCGTCACGCCGATGATTGATGTTACGCCGCCCGCCAAAATCGCACTTGAAAATCATGCGAGAAAACCTTTTCATCTCACTTAACTTTTAATTCAATCTCACTTTTGATCAATTTTCAATTTAATCTTGCAACTTTTAATTCCAACCGTAATTTTTAATTCCGCCATTTTTCCAAGCCATTAATTTTTCGCCCAGCCTTTAATTTTGCATATTTTAAAGTGAACATTTCTTTCCCAGCTAACAATTTGATTTAATTCAATCAAATTGCCGCGGCATTTTTGTCCACTTTTTCTTTAACCTTTTTGTGCCCTTCAAATGGGAATTGTGGACAAAAAGTTTCTCCTCGAAGTGCGAAAAGTCATTCAACAAGACACCCAAGTTAATCGACGAGAATTAACGTTCCCCGAAAGTTTAACAAGCGAAAACAACACGACAAAAATTGTTCAATCATCTCGGTCTGTCTCGCTCCACTATCTCTGTCCCTCTCTCTCTCCGTCGTGCAAGTTAAAACAATTCGGTTGGCAATTACGCCGAAAGCAACAGATGTCGTGTTTCGCAATAGAGAAATATAAGAAGAAACGACGTCGAAAATTTCATTCACTTTATCAGCGTCGGATGACGGTGTGCTCGCGGTAATTCCAGTCTTTGGCCTCGCGTGTCAGGCGCTCTTTAAGAAGCACTCGTTTTCTTCCGATGCACGTGCATTTCTGTCCACGTGAAATTTCGACGTTTCCTTTTGTAAAGCCCTCGGAGCACTATAATCAAAGATTGTCCGCTCGTCAGAACGAAAAAGACAGCAACACTCGACGACAAAAACAGGGACGAAATTAAAAAAAAACGTTTAAAAAGCGAGTACAGAAGAAAGTGGTCGACAAAATGCGAGAGGGCGTTTGGTCCACTATTTATTCAACAAGTAATTGAATCGAGGAGTCGTGCAACGTGTCATTTCTTGGGTTGTTTGCTCTCGTCAATCAGCGAGGCTTTTATCTCGAGCCTGTTAATTTGCATGCTAAATTTTAGCCCCGAACCTGATGTAATAATAAAGTAAACGATGTGATAAACACACTGCTCCAAAATCGAGCCAATTAATTGTCCATTTTTCTGCTCGCCCAAAATGATGCTTTCGTTTTGACGAGTCGTTTAAACGGTTGTAATTCGTGGCCATCAACTTTTCGTCTTCCAAGTCTTTTATGTTACTTAAAATTACAAGCTGAGGTAAAAGACGTGAAACTTGTTGAAGACGAGGAAAAAGCGAGGACAGAAAATGTGTCCCAATCTCTCTGGTCTAATCGTGTTTGTGAAGGAAGTCATGTGGATCTGGTTGGATCTCAATCAAATGCGATCTGGATTGCTCGATAATCGCCTCGTCATTAATCTTTGTTCGGTTTCCAGCACTGACGAGGGTTTTTGTTTTAACGAAAAGCACACGTCATTTCGACATGATTTAACATTGGCCCAAGGGCGCAGCACTAATAAGACGTCTGAATTCGCCGCAAAGTTCGTTATCCCTTGACCGGTTAATTGGCCGGGCTCGGTTCCACGCTTTTCAAATCATCATGACCGCGTACAAACGACTCCAACAACTATGTTTTCACCGAGGAAATATCAATTAGGACGCGATTACGCCTCGAGATTAGGACACTTCAAGCAACACGCTTCAACTGCACAGAAGTCATCTGCCGCTTGAAGACATTTGGGAACACAAATTTGTCTGATGACCTCAGCAAATTTTCAATTTTTTAATGTCATCAAAGATAAAACTTTGGAGGAGATAAGAAAATTTCAAAATGAAAAAAAAAAAGAAACCACTTTTCAAAGTGTCACTGGCAAGGCTAAACTGAAGACACAAAATGTTTATTGTTTTCTTTCGAAACAATAAATTCAATTTCAAAATGCAGTTTAATTTAAATTCGAACCTGAAACACGATTTTCCATGTTTCAAAGTCAATAAAAATGTTTGCGATGCGATATTAACTATAATTGAGCTGAAATTTTAATTGATCAATTTGAACGGAACGAGTAAATAAATAACCTCGGATAATTTCAACTAGAGGTTTGAGCGCGCGAAACTCGAAAGCAAATCAGCATCATTGAGCGAAATCGGATTAGCCTCGTGCCAGCACGTGTGCTACCTGGCTGGCACGAAGCGATCGTGCGCTTCTTGTTTCATTCCTTCACTTCGCTCTCTGTTGTTAGTGTGCGTCTGTGTCTGTGTGTATCATTGCAGTTGTGCGAAAGGTCCCCCTTTCGTATTGCCCCCCTTCCCCGCCAGTTTGATCTTTTTTCGCGGCTCTCCTGCGGCTCTCTCGGTCTCCAATCACTCGGTTCGTTTTGTGCTCCTCTTCGATCGTGCGTCCTTGTCTGTCTCATCGGTATTCGAGCGGTTTGCCCCGCAGCCTCGTGGGAAAATGAGGCAGGTGGTAGTTAGACGTCCGAGTTGCTCTCGGAATACGCAGACCAATATCACGTTAGACGTATGTATCGATACGCAGCATGTGTCGTTAAACGTTAAAGACGCTCAAGATGTGCTGGCCAACATCCCAAAGAGGGTGTAAAAAGAGCCCCGGGCGAGATTACGTTTTGTGAATTGGATCGACATTATCCCCCTTTCCTCATCCTTCTTCATATTTGCAACATCATCTCCAACATCCAACGTTCATTTGGAACAATTACCATTCATTTTATCGTCCTTTTTTTCCTTCCTCCTTTCTTCCCCGTATTTTATTTTATCATTTCAAATTTATCGCACGCGGGAACGAATTATTTCGTCTCGCGGCTGATTATCAAGTTTATCAAAGTTGCAGGATCAAACAGCATTTTTACGCAATGATGAAAACACGAGTTCGGTATTATTTATTTCTTTTAATCGCGTTTGTTTGGCTGCGTGCTCAATGACGGTACGCTGAGGGGCAATTAACGGCCGGTACCCCCCCCCCCTTCGACGAGCATTTCCGGCTCAATTAAAGCGAAATCACGAGTTTCGAAACCCAGCCACGGCCACTTTGTTTCCCATCCCAACAATTTGCAATGAAATCATAAAAGTTATTGGGAAAATAAAAGAGAAGGTACAATGTAGGAGATGGAAAAAAAAAAGTTACTATCCGAGATAATGTTTTGTTGGTGAATTCCAAGCTGGGAGATGTCAATTAAAATGATCGATCCGAGGACGAAAAAGCGTACAAAATTGTAGTCGTCCGGGATGATAGACAAGAAAATAAAAAAGGATCGACCGGGGCGCATATAATTAGCCGATCGGGACGAGCCGTCGATACCATTAGACGGAATTCGTGGGGGCTTTTTTTGAAGCTCTGGTATCTGCGAGAAAAATGAACGAGACGACACGATGACTCATCCGCACAGGAATCTCGCATTAGAATGCGAGAGCGTCAGTCAACCGTCGAGTTTATTTCTGAATTATCTGTTTATTTTGATCGTACTTTTTTTTCTAATTATTTAAACCAATTTTTTATAATCAAAAATGTCATCAAAAGTTATTGAATTGTTTGAAAATTGTCTGTACTAAAAAGTTACTAAAGGGTTACTAAGACTTACTAAAGTTAGTCAACGTACATTTGTTAAATTCAAATGTTTACAGATTTACAATCATTTTTAATTATAAAATTAAAAAAAACACGTTTTTAAAAAAGAGAAAAGTTTCAAAAGTTTCGAAAAAGTTCTGATAATAGTTTTATCAAAAATGTTAACTTCTAAAAACGGTTTTCGAATAATTTGAAAAGAGGAAAAAAATGTTTCAAGTCGAAAGAGGAATGTAGGATAACAAAAGCCGAGAACAATCGAATCATAATTCTAAGATTTTGATAGACGGATCCCCCCGATAGATAAATAGATAAGGCGAACTGGGGTGACGACAATGAAATGCATCGCAGCCGAAAGCAGCGACTGTGAAGAAAGCGCCTAGGGACAATGGAAAATTTGGCACGGAAAAAAGGAGCTGAATATTTTTTTGTGTGCGGCGTCGGTCAATTAATCATGACGCGGCGTCTTGGACCCGTGCACGACACAATTGGGCTCGTGAGCCCCTCTCGGGGCTTCGTATAAGAAGAACGGCTGCGGAGCGTGCGTGGGAAAAGCGAGCACGTGCGCGATTCAGCCAAGACGTCTTTTCTGGTCTCCTCGGCTTTCCAGCCACACCGACACAACACACGCGCGTACCCTGCTATTCGATCCTACCCGCAGACCCCCTTTACAAATCCATAACAAGGGGGGCAATTTATTCCACGACATTCCTTCGCTCTTCTATCAATTTTTTCACTCTTTTTACTTAATTTCTCTCTCTCTTTGTATTACAAAATTAAACTCCTAATCTCACTATGAACAATAATCGAACTTTCCTTGTTTATAAATTTTGTCAAAATCAACACTGAATTACATTGTAAAATTTCGAACTTAAATAATTGTACTTTTTACAATATGAATTGCACTTTTAAGAAAAAAAATAGTAATTATTACATTGTTTTCTGAATGCAGTACTGTTTGTACACTTTTTGTTCTTTTCGAATTTGATAATCTAAGAAAATAAGTCCATCAATAAGATAAACTCGACATTTCCTAATCGAAGAGTTCCGAAGAAATCTCGTCGTGAATGTTTGTTATAAATATCAAAAGCACGCTCCCGAGAGGCGTTATCGGGTTTGGTCGATAACCGGGCGTTATCGCGCGACATAGGAGCTCGAACCACGTGCAAATCTCACGTTAAGAAAACACACTTGAAGTCGAGTGCTTTGTTTGACCGGAGTCGCGTTTTGTTCATCTCAAGTGCTTTGAGTTTGTGTTGTTTTAGTCGACGTCGGTCGGAAAACAAAACACACATGGCACAAACTCCGAGTGAAAAACGTGAACTTTTCCCAAGCTTCTCGATTTACCGTCGACATTGTCGACGTTGACATTTATCTTTATCTCTCGAGTAGAAAAAGGGAACATTTGTTTAGCTCTTGAGAAGTCTTAATTTATCTTAATGAGAGGCTCTTGAGATTAATTCTTTTTTCAAAACGAAACAAAAAGTCAACAATCCCCGTTCCGTAATCCCGAACAAAATAAACGACCCGAGAAATCGTCCAAAACGTATTTTCTAAAGAAATAAAGAAAATTTTTTCAACAAAAAATGAAACAGTTGTAAGAGAATACAAACCGGGACTAAAAAATTGTTAAATGAAAAAGTGCACTGTTGCAAAACGACAGACAGAAGCGAAGCTACGTCATCGCAACTCATATGACAGTGTCGCAACGAGCGAAGGGGTCGTATCAATTACAAAGCAAAATATCGCATGCACTCGTGTACAAGAACAAACTGGCACCTGTCAAAGTTGCCGATTAATACATTTTGGCTAGCGCTGATTAAGCATAGTCGCGGTGTATTTTTACGCCTTCATTGAAAGTATCATTGGATGCGTCGACCGTACGAGCGAGCCAGAAAATTGACACGCGAAGTCGTCAGTCTCGCTGTCATCGAATCCGTCTCAACAATGCGAATCACAAATATAGCCAACGCGGTTGTAACGAAAGAACAAAAAAGGAACGCCAAATCGTAACAGACCGACTCGCAGCTCGTCGCTTAGTTCGACTGTACTGGCATCGGTACAAAATCATGCCTTCCGCCGGAATCAAACCCAACTGAACGCGAATAACATCGACCGCGCCTAGACCGACTAACACAATCACACTGATCAATAACAAATTTAAACAGTACTTCAATTTCACCTACAATCAGTCTCGAATTTCCAATCAACAAAAGACTGCCGGTCGATCAACAATCTTATTACAACTTTTCAAGTCTCGTCTTTTTTCAAACCATTATTAATTACGTTCAATCAAGCTTCAAAATTCTTAATTATTTTCAATAATAAAAACTTGTTACTCCAAAGTTAATGTTACAGTTATGAAAAGTGAAACAAACTTGAAAAAAGAGGAGGAAAGATTTTAAAAGAATCAAAAACAAGTCAGAGTTCGAAAAGAGAAAAACAAACTTGAAAAAAGACAAGGAAAGGTTGTACAAGAATGAGAAAGAGGTCAAAGTTGAAAAACAAGGAACTGTCGTTAGTTCGCACGTGCAAGCTCGTTCGACATTATGGCATAGCTGAGACACAGACGTAACATATGTCGCGTTTGGCTCGTGCCAGCGGCAATACACTCGGGACCCTCTGTCTCACTGTTTCGCACGCTTCCATTTGCTTCCATTTCGGACGTCACGACTGCAGGGGGGAAGCCGGAATTAAAAGGGCGACATTGCAGTTCCGTGGCTCATTTCGGCGCAGCCCTTTCGTGCCCTTTTGTTTGGGCCCGAGCGCCGCTGACCCATATCCAGCTCCAGGAAGTCGCGCAAAACATTCTCACGACTGGGCCTTCTTCACCTGGCTGCTCCGGCCATTCAGACTTTTCATACATAACTGAACCCATCCGGTCGCGAGTGTTTCCGTCGCCTTGGCTCGTGCCTTGTTTACATCCTTCCTTTTTTTTCCTCATTCTGAAATCGCAAACATAAAATCAATGCTGGAAAAAGTTAGCGTCTTGAGATTTACATCACTTTGTGAAACACAAATGAACAAGCTCTTTTTTTCGCCCGACTTTTTTTGTGTGATGAAAAAAATCGCGTTGCACAACGTTTGCTGTCTGCAAGAGTGACTACACTGTGACTAAACAGTTTTTTGTCAAGTTTTAATAAGTAGAAAGGAACAAGTTGGCTCGCACGTGCGTCAAAGTCCAAAAAGCGAACAATGTGCGGTTTTAACGATAGTTGTAATAACTGTCAATGAATTAGAAAAAAAAAGAGGCCAGGCACGTGCCGATATCGGTACACGTGTTTGTGCGACACGTGAATCAAATTAATTCTGATGAGTCTAGGATGCTCATTTCAGACGAATCATTTTTGTTTAGTTGACTGACAAAGTTATGAAAAAATTTTTGAAAATGAAACTTTTAAAATTGCAGCCGCTATTGATGGTGTGATTGGATATTAATTAACGGTTGATTAAAGTTAAAGTGCAATTTAATTAACACTTGGATTAAGACATTTGGGGTGTACTGATTTTTACGTTGAGAGGAACTTAATTGGGTTTTATATTACAGTTGGGGGCTACCGTTAATTGACACAGATACGCGCGTTATCAGCAAGCCTTTTAGCGCGATCAACGATATCCACCTTCAGATCTATTTTTCGCAAACTTGATCGTAATTTTAATTGGGCATCTTTCACGATTTCCCTTTTTTCCCTCATTTTCTTTTTTCCTTTCCTCTTTTTTGTTTTTTTTATAAAAAATGACCTCGTTCCTACAAGTTTTTGTGTGAAAAAATTCCGAAGGAAAAAGTTACTTTTATGAAGAACTGAAAAACTATAAAAAAAGCGTCGTAAAACCACAGTAGCCAGGCCGTGATTATTCGGTGCAAACGACGTTCAAGTACCGACACAAAAACGTGCATCGAAACTTTAGCTATGGACAAATACAAACAGGATTATAAAAAAGTAAAAAACAAGCTCAAAAAAAAGACGTCAGAGCAATTTCCTCGCGCTAAAATTAGTAAGTCCAAGACAGTTCGATGGGAGAGAAACCGATCCCTTTGAAAACTCGTTCGATCAATGTTACAAGGACAATTTTACGATCAACAATCAACGTTCTTTCTTCTGAAACTGGTATCGGTGATTGTTTACTAAAAATTAAAAAAAAAAGATTCAAAATTATTAATAATTAGTTCTCAGTTTGAATTAATTAATCAAGTCTTAGTTTTAAGTAATTAGTACTTCCAAAATCATGTTCTATATTTGCTAATCACAGTTACTAAAGTGGATACTTAGATTGAATCTTAAAAGTACTAATCAATCAACTAAAACAACCCCCAATAAATTGACCAGAGATAAGAAGAAGAACGAAACCAACCAAAGTGTCTCGTTTTGACAAGAATCAATAGGGGGCTTGGTTAGTCGTCCAGTAAACAGAAAACCCCAAGACTAGCATTGCGGAAACAATTGGTGAAAAGGAGGAAGAATTCGGGGGTCGGAAGTGCTCGAAACGGGATGCAAAGCGGCTACCGAGAGGGACAGTGAGCGCGAGCCCCGGGGGGGTTATCGTGGTATTAATGACGGTCTTGTGCCTAGCACGTTCCCCGAGTCAGGTCTGTGAAAGGCCACGGGACAGGCTGATTGTCGATAAAGATCCGTGGATTGGGCGACTTGTGCAAAAAGACGAGATCTAGGTAGCCTCGGAGCGAAATAGCAAAAAGGTGCACGAGTCGAGGGGACGCGACGATGAGGCAGACGATGCTGTGAGAGGAGGACGCACGATCGGTGACGATGGCTTGGTGTGGGCGCGTGTCTGGCAGCTGCCGCTTACAGGTGGTGCGCTTGCTTGGGAACCAAGCTCTACACCGCGTTCCCACGGAAGGCCCGGCCCCCTCCACCGGGGCCCATCGCCCTCCACGCGCGCCGCCCGGCCCCTATATAGACCACCACGCCACACTCCCCAGACACATTCTCGTTCAAGCTCGAACGCAGCGCACATCACAGCGCAACGCTCTTATTTCCCTCGTTCCAATCCGGTAGAGTGATTGAGTCAGCAAGTGATTCGCCATAGTGCTCCTTTTTGTGATCCGACAAAAGTGACAATTTTGGATTACACCAACATGCAGATGCACGAACAAATCATCATGGTCGATGGCCAGGAACAACCCATCTCCAGAACCTATCAGTACAGAAAGGTAAATGTCAATTTACAATTCGAACCTCAAACCTTCATTGTCAAAACTTGATTATTCAAAAGAAAAACAAAACTTAAGATCTTTTGAGTTGAACGAAACAGAACGAGACTGAGTTGAAAGGAACTTGTTCGTGTGGACAGTTTAACTAATCAGGGTTTTTATCTTTGATTATAGGTGATGAAACCGATGCTAGAACGCAAACGTCGAGCGCGAATCAACCGCTGCTTGGACGAGTTAAAAGACTTGATGGTGACAGCGCTGGCAGGCGACGGTGAAAATGTTGCCAAGTTAGAGAAGGCCGACATTCTGGAACTCACCGTCCGTCACCTGCACAAACTCCAGCGCCAGCAACGTCTCTCAGCGAACCCGGTGATCGACGCCGACAGATTCCGAGCTGGCTACACCCACTGCGCAAACGAAGTGAGCCGGTGTCTCGCAGCGACTCCTGGTGTGGACGTGCAGTTGGGCACCAAGCTGATGACCCACTTGGGACACAAATTGAACTCCATGGACAAAACTGCGCCGTTGACTATCCACGTGGCCGCGCCCCAACCGTCGCCAGTTTCCAGCGACTGCAGTTCCGACGAATATTCCATGCCTTTGACACCAGCCTCGAGTCAGCCGTCGCCAGTTCGAATGGACCTCGACCGAACTCAGACCCACCAGGGACTGCTCCAGGTTGCCAAACCCTGCGAACAAGTCTGGAGACCTTGGTAAAATTGTCAAACGATTTTACGAGGTTCAACTCTGCAATTTTCCAACTGTGATTCGAGGCGGGAGGACTGGAACTTCCAACATTCTTCAACTCTCATGTTTATTTTGATGTTTTTTTTGTCGTATTTTTGAATTTGTTTTTTTTTTTATTGCAACGAAGAGAAATTGTAAAGAAAGAAGTTGCTCAAGAGAGGACTGATTGCAATAAGTTGTTGGGGAAGATGAAATTGTACGATCTGCTGATCTCAAACCCTTTTGACCGCGGCTTGAATGTTTCTACGCCAGTTAGGTGGTTTTTGCTGTTTTGTTTATTGCATACGTTTATTTATATGCGAGTGCGGGGAGCTCGGATGTTCTTCGGTTCTTGTTCCGACGATTTGACAACTGACGACGGGGTCCCTGCGCTCCAGCCTCCGAAGCTCCGTTTGTGCGACAAAAATTTGTAAACTTTTGTTTTGTTCACAATGAAGATGCAAATGTTCTTTGTTCAGCATTGCCTGTTGACTTTCGGTTCGAGATGAACAAACGGAGCGACATGTGATAGCGAAACGTGTACCTGTGATATTTACATTAAAATAATGATAGCTATGAACGGATGAGATTTTTTTGATAAACAAAAAAGAAAGTACAGAAATATATTATTGAAAACAAAAATATTACTTTGACTTGTAATTTGACACCTACCTCAAACCTCGATTGAATTGTTTGCACTATTTTTCACTTTCACTTGAAAAAAAATTCACTTGGAAGTTTGATTGATGACAATATTGGATCGATAAAGCGACAATATTTTGACAGACAGAAGATAAAGACTTACTCAGGCTGCGACGGTCTGATTTGAGTTCATGTTGACACTCTCCGGATGCTCCAATCTCGGTCTCCACTTGTTCAAATATCCACCTGTGAAATTCCAAGACAATCAAATCATTCAGACGTCTCAATTTGCGATACAATGGAAGTTGAATGCAATGAAATAACAAAAAAAGAGAGATAGAAAATGTAGCCTGCTAAATTGTTGGAGTTATTCGTGACTTGGTTTTAGATGGGAATGATTAGATGGGAGTTTGACTCGGCCAATTGAGATGTGACTTGGGAAATACACGAGACGGGATTGAAAAATTGAAGGTACGAATATGAACAACCTGAAGTAATCGCGATAGCAGAACTAGATCGCCCGTCTGACTCACTGACACTGTTTCATTGTTTTAGGCTGTGTCATGTCGATGCATCAACCCTAACTGAAACTTATTTTTGCTGGCACGCGTTCTCGTCGGTTACCTAACTTATTAATAGACTCATACATTGTCTAATTTAATTGATGCAATACATTTTTTGCTATCGCTATTATTGTTTATAATGGAATCAGTCATTTTTGTTTATGTTTATTGTAATAGTTCAAAAAGAATGTTAACTTTGTTTTTGGTTTTACTTTACTTTGTTTTTGTATTGTATACAACAGCAATATTTTGACAGCGAATTTAAAGAGAATGTGGAAAAAAATATCCAGCAGGTGGCAGCACCTTCTGGAACTTGCAAGGTTTTCTGAGAAAAAAAAGTAAACAAGGAGCTGTCACTCATAATACAGAAATTTATTTTTTAGTAAACAGACAAAAACAACAACAATCAAAAAATTGAAGAGAAACTACAAATCGTAATTAAATTGTTCATTCATATGTTTTTTTTTTCATTAGATTCAAATTAACAACAACAAACAATTTACTGGTAAATGATAATTGGTGTGAAAATAAGTCAATAAGTGTATGTATTTCTATAACAACACGTTCGTGTTTGATCGAAAAGGTGTTAAGGGTTTTTTCTAATTTGCCACGGATGCACCAAAAGTGCGCCAAACTTCGTTACTTTCTTTCGCGCCAAACTTTTTGTATTAATTTTTTTTCTTTCGAGGGCGATCATTTTTTCATCGCCAAAAACACGATTTTTCGTGAGCTGTTGAAAAAAGTTTGCGAGATTATTAGATATGATAGGAATGCCTGTTTGCTACAACCGTTTATGCATGCACGCGAATCGCCAAGTTTTCGGTAGGCGTTTGATACGAGACGAGATTGTTTTTGATTACTATTACTCATAAAATATTGATTTGGCGTCGTGCCGAATGTTTGTTCAAACTTTGTTTTTGGTACATGATAACAACGGTTTTTTTTAATATTTTTGAATTTGCATTCTACATTGTTCGTCCCGAAATAAAACAAAGACATTAAAAAGAAAATTTGAATAACAATTTAGTCCAAATACTTGAACAAAATAAAAGCAATAATTGGTTGCAAACAAACATTTGGTTTTTAAATTCCTAATGTAAACATTAAAAAAGAATGTGAACAAACATTAAATGATAATGTAAACAAACATTAAATGATAATCGCCGAGAAACTATCTTCAAAAGTTGATTATAAACAAACATTGGATTGTAAAATAAACATGAAAAAATAATGTAAACAAACAATTATTTGAAAACGTAAACAAATCAATTGCAAACGTTTTGTTTTTCAGCAACTTGTAATTTGACTCTTCATTGTTTATGTATTTTAAAAACATCAACTCCAAAAACAACATAGAAACAATAAGCTCAAATTTCAATAACCAAAAACAATACCAAAACAAAAAACAACTTGATTGTTTACCTTCATCACAACAATCCGTCCGTCAACCGTTGAACCCCCGAAACACTGCAACCGTTTGAGACACTTACCGAATACGATTCGCGCGGTTTTAATCAAAAACTTAGAAACACCGACGACCGGACGAAATTGACCACGAAACCGATGCAATTAACGGCCATTAATCAGCGAACTCATAACCTCGCAAATTTTGAGCGCGGTTCGGCATGCAGGCGTTACGCAAATTGAGCGGGAATGCAGGCAAAACAGAAGAGGCGAATGCGTTTCGACACGTGCGGCGGCGTATCGAGTAAACACACTCGCGAGCCAATCACAGAGCCACAACAAACGATAGACGCGAGTGGCGCGCAAACCGACGTTTGATTTTTGACAGTCGAACAGGCCCGGCGCGAAAATGACGTTAAAAAGTTTATCATCGACAGTCTTGTACGATTACACTTTTGCGACCAGAAACCGCCACTCAGCTGTAACACGTGTTGTCACTACAGGTGAAGGATTCGCGCGCGAGAGCCATCTTTATACGCGCCAATGTAACCGGTTTCTGGACGATCGATAACGCGGGAATTTGGCGAATGCAAAGGTTTGTTTTGAACTAAGGGACTGACGTGAACATAGGCACGGACCTTTTTCGCAATTTGTTTACCTTCGTGGGCAGATAGAAAACAGCGGGAAATTTGTTATTTTAAATCGAGAACTAAAAAATCTAAACAATGATTGTTGTTGTGAATGTTTGTTTGATTTGAAATGTAATCAAACAATTTCCAGTGTTTATAGTTAAATTATTTACATTGTTTGTTTTCTTTTTAGAAGTGGAGATTCGACCGTATTTCTATTTGACAGTCAACAATGAGATTCAAAACATGTTTTGTTTACTTTTCGCAAAAATAATATTAACAACCCCTTTCGTATAATTATTGTGAAATTTCTTTTGCAAAAAGAAAATTATTGATACAAAGTGTTTTCATCATCGATGCAAATTTTTTATTACAAGTTTCTAAACAGATTTTGTTTGCAAAAACATACACATTTGGGCATGAATAAGTTTTTCAATTATCATAAGTGTTCTCATAAGTTAACCGTCGATAAATTGTGTCCAGGCGGTAAAAGAACTTATTGTCGATATCAGCAATCATTCAACAAAACTTATAAAGCAATATAAAGTTATGTAAATTATAATTGATTTCATATTAAATTTGCTGTGAGAATGTGTACTTCATCCTAATGTATACAACAGAAACCTAATTCAATTTTCGACTGGCACATCTTGCAGGGTCAGAAACAAAGTTTTTTTGATTAGTAACTCTGAATACTTAAATTCTAATTCTCACTTTACTATCACATGTTTGACAATTTGTCTTCTGATTCACTTACAAAACTATCAATCACATTCACTTCTAGTAACTAATTAAAGAAATATATTAGAAACGATTTTTCCTCCTCGAATTATTCTAGTCATTCTCCTTTGGTTTATACCCAGCTTTGAGGTAATAACTATTCTTCATTTGTTCTACGGATCAGTCTTCGATAATTGGTTGATAGTAGCCTCTCTAAAAATATATAAACCAATGAGTTATATAAATCTTTTAATTTTTATCAGCAAATTATAACTTTCGAAAACATTTTTCACGTACGTAACGATTCATTGCTCTTTTTTCAAATCAGCAAAAATTTGATGGCCATTCTCTTTATCATCTGTGAGATCAACCATGTCACCTGAACTCTGCCTAGCTCTCATCTGCCAAGCTAATTTCTGCTTTTTCAATCGCACTATTTTTTTGTTTGCATTGTACAGCCTCTGTTTGTAGTCATGCAGTTGCTGCTTCATTATCTTCATCTGTATATCATTCATTGTCATCGGCATCATTTGCGTCCTGGAAATCACTGGTATTTCACTTGCCAGTTGTTTTGTTATCACTACATACTTAATCTCTCTTGATTTTTCAATTGGTTGAATCGATATTGATTCAGAAACCAAAGAAGATGAGTCTGAACGTTCTGGGACCGGTTTTCCTGGTTTGATTCCAACTTTCTGTAGACCTGTTAATTTAAAAATGAAAAAGTTTGTAAATATACGTATATATTGTATATATATATGTCGCAAGTTATGAATTTATGTTATTTTGAATTGCCGCTAGTGAACAGATTTTTACCTGAATCTGGCAACTCAGGGACTGCTGGATTACCAACAGTTTCCATTTTATTTTCACCTGGTAATGTGTCGACAACTGTATCATCGATCTCGATGCCATTTTCATCTAGATGAAGTAAAAGCACTGGTTCGGCATGTGAATACAACTTACGATGCAGAGTGTAAGGTTTGACCATGTCATCTCTGAAGTGTGCATAGCAAATATATTTTTTCTTGATTTCGTTTTCTGGTAAATCTTAAAACCATAACATAAAACTTGAAGTTTAAAACAACAGAACGTGATCAAAAATCTTAAAAGTAATTGCTTTTTACACAAACCAATTGTTTTTTATTTAAAACTGTTTAAAACAATCGAGTTTCAATAAATAATTTATTTATTTACCTAACCATTCTGTCCTGTTAATTTTGACCAACCAACTTTCCCTCTTATTGAAAGGAATTCGATGTCGTGGCATCTTTTTTTGTGTTTTACAATTTGGAACGGCACACGGCATTTTGTTGAAACTATTGTACAAGTTGTTTTCAATCGTTTTTAATTCAAATGGCGCGTAACTCACAACAACACAAACAGTGGGTAAGTTAAGGTTAGATCATATGTAAGCAGGGCCATCTATCCTGAATTTCCCTTTTGAAGTTGTTTATCTTTCTCTAGTACGGTATATAGAAAAGAAGAAAGTTAATTAAACAGTTTTTTTGTTTGTTATTAAACGTTATAAAATAGAATACTATCACTTACATGTTCACTTAATGTTGTTTAAAAAGATAACAGATTTGTTTGCAACTGTATCTTCTAGAATATTATTGATTTTAAATAATAATTAATGCGGTTATTTCGCCTTTTATTCGTTTGTTTTGAAGCTTGTATGCAAAACAATCAGGTTATATTTTTGTTGTTTAAATGTCAAAAGTTCGACTAAATTTTTGTGTGAAAAAGGCAATCCATTGTGCAAAATTTTTCAACCTCAGTTCCCCATCTAGTGATTTACAAACCTGTGGATGCCCATTCAAGTTTTGAACGGTCGTTGTTTGAAAAGTTCAGCTGTGATTAACCTCGAGTTTTATAAGACCAGTTGATTTTGCACTTCAGTTTCGTTTTTATAAAGATAACCCTTTTTTGGTAAGTACATAACAAACCCATTCAACAGAATATCAAGTTGAAGAAATCGTCCTTTTATATGTTTCATTAATTTTTAAAAATCAAATGAGCATTTTCTCTTCTCCTCACCCGACTGTCTCTTTCTTAGGTTTCATTTTTTATAAATTATTAAACATATAAAGAAACAATAATATTGAAATGGCTGCACTTTTAAACGCCATTAGAAGTTTTCATGATACGCCAAATCCAAGTAACATTATTAAATTGAGTTTGCAATTTCATGATTGACAGAATTCACCTGAAAATGTTTTTGATTTTTTAGATGATATCAACATGGATAATAAATACTGTCATTTGAAGTCGTTCATTTCCTCCACACAAGAATATGCTGAAAAACAGAACGAGGAAAGTGCAGTACTTTTGCAACGAAATTTAGGAGTAAGTACAAGATAAACAAACTCCTTTTTTGTGAGCTCAAGTTATGAAAAATTTGAATTCTAACTCCTGTTTTGTTATTATTTCAGGTGATTAGTGCGACAGTAGACCCAAGCATATTTGATCCAAACTCATGTATCGTCACAGAATTCTACACAAGTCTTTACAATCTGATGAGAACTTTAAATTCCAAGTCCCCACTGATGTGGAACGCAGTCGACGTTTTGCAAACTGCTTGCAAAAATACTACAGCCAGACGAACTCTTATCCACACTTACCAATTTCTCCCAATTCTTACAAAACTTCTCGAGGTCAATTAACAAAAATTTAAATCTTTCACAATTTCATTTATTCTTTGTTTACATATTTGTCAAATTTTGTTTACTTCCAGGATGATTTGTCGATAGAAAAACAAATTCAAGCCCTGAGGATAATTGAGGAACTGACGTTCGGAATAAAAATACGATGGCAGGAAGCTCACCTCCTTCGTTGATATCAAACCTGACGAAATGGATCTTTGAATGTTCCGAAGAAGAAATAATATGCCTGGCTCTGGGCGTGTTGATAAATATCTGCTACAAAAATCTAGCAGTAATTTACACTTTTATGAACTCGGTGAACGCCAAACTATTCACCAATAAGCTACTCAAAATGAAACCGGCCAGCGAAGAGTCCCGAATCAAAATTTGCAAGTTCCTCATTATCCTCGAGAACATGGGCAAAAATCTGTCCGAAAAGATGGTCCTGCAGTTTGTTACGGTCACTTTCAACAGCATTATACCAGCTTTGAAAAACAGGGACGCTCAAGTGCTTCGTCACATTGTCGAATTTTACACCAACGTAAAGTCCAATGAACAGTATTATGTGACTCTCAAAAAATACGAAAGGTATTTTAAACTGGACCTCAACTGAGTTTTTTATGTTAATTTGTATAGTTTTATTCTTATTTACGTTTGTTATTTTTAGTTACGAAAAAAACCTCATTCCTATTTTGCACACATTGGAAAATACTTCCAACGCAGAGTGTGTAGGACTCATGATGGAATTTTTCACTTTTATAGTGACGTTAGGACTGCCTGAGCTTCACAAATTGTACCCAAGTTTTATAAAACTCGCAATGAAGTGGGCGCCTGTCGAACAGGTGAAAATTGTTTCAAGAAACATTGTTAAAATTAATTTGAATGTGGAAATTAAGAATGTTGTATTTATTTTCAAATTTTAGATTTCGTCTCAAGCCTTGTCATCCATCAAACACATCCTGATAGATGTGAAAAGAAACAATTTGGATCACAGAGAAATCGTTGAGATCCTGGAACTGTCTGTCCTTTTACTCGCTTTTAACATCAACAATGACATGAGCGAGTCGAGGAAAAAGCACAGCGGGGAAACGATTAATAGGTTTTCCGAGCTGCTTCAAGTTTTAGAGGAATTGTCAAAGTACTCGTCTGTAAAAACAAAAATCATCCAAAAATTCAGCACTCAAACGATGCAATCCATTTTAAGACCAATCATATCAGCGACGGGAGGGGACGAGAGTGGAAATTATTTACAGGTTTATTTTTGCAATCAAGTTCCTAATTACTCATTACATTTCGAATTGAATTTTTCGTCGTAATTTTACCTGGTTAACTAATTAATCGTCAATTTTCCAATTGAAGCCAAATTAATGTTGATTCATACCTGTCCAATAATTGCTTATACGCACTGTAATTTCACAGGCCGACTCGTCTTCGATGTGCATCTTGGCTCTCAGCCTAATTTCTAATCTCGCATCTGACAACACTCTCTGGATGGAACTCTACAATGACTTGTTGCAGACAAGACAAGTTCAGATGAATATTGCACACGCTCTCTTCGTCGGTGACAAGCTCATTAAAGAAAAAATCTTCAGCTTATCGAGCAAAAAATACTTTTGGTAATATTCAAATCTAAATTCCATTTGAAATCAAACTATTGTCCTTTTTATTGCCAAGCAAACGAAAATTTTATTTTTTAGTGAAAAAGAAGTAGCTGCTTGTATGAAAGAGTTGGAACCCCTGCTGGTAATTCAAAGCGGCATCGACGGTGCAATGACCCTGCCGGATTCTTCTCTTCACCATTTCCATCCGGAACAAGTTCCACTGTTTTCCTATATCCAAAAGGAGAGACTAGACGCGTTTCTGGAAAAGGCTGAAAACATTTTCGAGTCTGGAAACATGAACCCACAGACATCAGCTGTGATGGAACTTTATGAGTACGAGGTAATCGGTTGAGCGTAGCTTTTGTAAAGAACATTTTTCCAATTGTTCTTGACGTGAGATTAATTGTTTTTGAAATTGCAGCTCGCTTCGATGAGACATTCAGAAAAGGCGTTGCAAAATAGTTTACAAGCAGCAGGAAACTACGCGACGAGTTTGCAGCAACGGTTAACGCAAGTAAACGTTGCTTCGAAACGATTACACGAGCTATTATTTTATAAAGAACAGTGCCTTGAAGGATATAAAACGAGGGAAAGAGAATTGTTACCGAAAATCGAAGCGATGGAAGCTGAGAGTAAAAAAGTGCACGCTCAGGTGAGGCTCAGTCAACGAACTGATTTGGGGATGAAAATTATTTTGAGATCAATTTTTTAAGATGTACTTTTCTTTTATTTTCAGACACTGAAACAAATAGCAGGACAGGAAGAAGTAATCCAAGAGCTGAAAGCAACCATTCAACAACAGAAAGAAACAATTGAGACTCAGGCTGCAACGATTCAAGAAAAGATTGATGAGAATTCGAGCATGTCTAAAACGATGGAGGGTATATTTGCGTTGTTGAAAAAACAACAATCTTCGTGAAAAAAGTTTAAGATCTGTACGTACAGCAATAATTCGTATGTGATGTGTATTTTCAGAAACGTTTTTTTGTTTAAAATTTAAGTTACTATTTATAATAAAAATTGGCCTTTCAGCATTTAACTTACCTGTCTTTTAAATTTCAATTCTAAACAATTTTCTGCCATTAAAAACACCCATCATGTATTGAAATTCTTTCGTAATGTAATTGTGCAACTTGTTTTATGAAAGTAATAATTTCAATTGTTCATAAACTTAATTTTAAAATTGTCTTCAAGTCAAGTTCCTTCCACGATGGGAAATAAATGGACCATTCTTGATCAAAATTACAGCCAAACTGCGATATCACACCCAACCGAGTATGAGATTCAAAATAATCTCAACTTGCATTCTGACAGGAACGTTGTATTTTTTTAAGAAAAAAACATAGCGAACTAGAATGTGCATGTATATTTAATGAATAGATAGCAATGTTACGTCACTTTTGTGTTTTCAAATGGCGCATTAATTAAAGCCCGACGTTTGAACTGCGATTGTTCTTTCTGACGTAATTAGTATCGATTCAGTGATTATATGAGCGGCTTCCTCTTATGAGCTAATTGATAAAACGAATGACAGTCGTAGTCGCAACTTTGGCAACGTTTCGCTGATCGTTCGTTTTATTTTGCCACGGTGTTTTTTTGCTCGTTGCTGTATTATCATCTGATAATTGTTTGGCAAAATGTGATCAACGATAAATCAAAAGCATTCAGTTCCTGTCATCAATCTCGATGAAACAAAATCAATGTTCATTTACTTCGCGGAGCCTGGGTGTACAGGGCGTTAAATAACTGCAAACAACCGGTCGAACTTATCCCATTAATATTATCATCGACGCGGCAACTTGCACGTGACGTAAGACCGACTAAATTTATGCACAAGATCAAAAATGATTAACTTTGGCGGGCGGCTCGATTGACTCGTTGCGATAGCAGTAGTTCAGCTCGACGTTCAGTCCGACTGGCGTCAAACTTATCCAATTAGATTGTTCAATGAAAATGGCTTTCAACTATCGGCGGCTGAAATGAAAAAGCGAACACATTCGAAAAAACGAAAAGAATCACAAAAAGTAGTTTCCCCCGTTGAAACATTTGGACAATAAAAAGAAGCGGAAACTGTGTTCCTTTTAGCTGAAATGGTCTGACCATATTTCAGCCCTGTAAACTGGATCTGCGATGCATGAAACGAGGAGAAAACCGCGCGCCTTGGTGATAAAAATTGTTTTAAAAATGTACTCGTTGTTTTGTCGGGCTATTTTAATTGACGTTAATGTTTTGCGAGGCAATTTGTTTAATTACTTTGTCAGAATTATTTTTTTGCGACGTTAAAAAATGTTTTTTCGTCGTTCAAAGGTACTGCTCGCTTTGACGCAATTAAAAGCGAGTCGATTCTTTCAAATTCTGCTGCGACGTAATTGGCGAGTAATTGATGTACAAGGCCTTGAGCAATTTAGCCTATCGAAAAGTTTTTATTACCGGGCGAAATTTCGTTCTCGCTGTGTCCTGAGCGTAACTCGATTAAGATACATTACCAAACTGATTTCGCCGAACGATCTCGCTGACGCGCGTTAAATAACTGTAAATCTATTTGTTAAGCCCAGCTGTCGATTGAATGTTAAGAAAATTTAATTTATTTTTGTACCTTAAACTGCGTTGTAACTTTTGTGCATGAAATTCGGCTTTAATTAATTGACGGCAATTTATCAGAAACAACAACAAGGATTAATGTAAGTTGCTTCGCGCCGACAGCGGTAGTTTTGAGTTTTTGCATTGTAAAGTTCATTAACGAATTGGGAAATGCTAATTACCCCGTGCGCCACTGTCGAGTTATGCCACTGTCTGCTCAAACAGAATGGATTCACAAATTCGCGTGCAAATTTGCATGGATACACAAATCGCGTTTGAATTGATTAATTATCATACACACAACAGATAATATTATAAACTACGGCCGATCACGCGCTCATATCACAAATTGCCACTCAGTAATATTTACTTTTTTTTTTGTTCTCACTGTCTTCTTCATTCAACTCGCAATTCAATTTATTATAAAAACAATCCTACCGATCAGGATGAATTATTGAACCGCCGAGTTCTTGAAAAACATTCGAACTGTTATACTCCGCAAACTCAGTTGTACAAACACGCCAATTGATTTGAGTTCATTAAGATATGCATATGCTCGGGATTATAACAAAAGTGCTTCGAATCGATAATTTAATTTGAGCTGTTTTTTTGTCCATCGTAACTATTTTAATTGATACAGACTTTATTACTACTTCTTGTGGAATTATGAACCTTTTAACTTAATTTGTATTATAGACTTTGATAAAGAGTTAATTTCAAAAGTTTCATCCGAGTTTATTAAATTAAAAGTGATTCCATGGTTTGCTTTATTTATGTTTTTAATGTTTCTTAAGTTTTACAAATGAAAATTGACTTTTCAAGTTTGGACATTTTCATTTTGGACTGTACATTTTAACTTTATTGTATTCCAGAGTTTAAACAAGAGTTAATTTTGAACGAAAATGATTCCGACAAAATCTTCCAATACCGATAATTCAATTTGAGGTATTTTTTCCTATCATAACTATTTCAATTGACAGAGACTTCATTACAACGTCTGATGTTTTATTGAATGTTGAATTGGGAAAAAGGAAAAACCGTCATTACGAGATCGATAAAAGTAACATGAAACGAGTGGAGCAAAAAAGACGAAACTTAGGCGAGAACCTTCGAAGATAGTGGGATTAAAAATTGAATGAAAAAGACGCGAGAGGAAAGAGCGCGTTTAACCGAAACCTTTTGCATTTCTATCTCGTTTTGCGGAATAATTCACGATTCTGCGTTAATACATTTTGAGCATCGAGCGTCTATTTAGCTCGGGGCGTCGGTGGAGAGCGGCTTCATGAAGATGAAAAAAAAGTGAAAAAAAAAAGTAGAAAAGAAAAATAAGTAACGCGCAAGGGCGACGTACTATTGACGACCGGGGGGGTCTACCCTTTTAAGTTTCATGCATACGGATTCTCATATTGCACACAAGTTTGTTGCCACCTTGTGCTGGGCGCGAATGTAGTGTAGGTACGTCTGGGTGCGCGTCGTTTAAAGCCCAAGTTTGTGCACATTTACCGCACAGTCCGTTGCGAAGACGCGCACAGCTTTGCGTTTGTGTACGAGAGTTAGAGTACGTGCAGACGAGTAATGAAAGCTCGTGCAGACTCGAATACCTCGCACAATTCAATTACATCAGTTATTCGCATAATTTTTCAACAATCTTTTGTCTCGACCTTTGAGCACGAGAACGATTGGCACTTAAACAAACAATGAGCTTTTGTTAGTTTCAATTGTTGTCAAAAAAATTTTTCAGTTTCTTATGACTTCATAATTGTCAACTTTTTAACTGCATTTGTAAGGTAGACTCTGAAGTAGAGTTAATTTTTTTTATTATTGTGTTTTATTTTTTTTGAACTGAAGGTGGTTTTGTTTTAGTTAATTAGTAGAATTTCGATTTTGAGCTTTTCATTTCATTGTACACATTTCAACTTGATTTGACTTTGAAATTGGAAAAAAGTTGATTTTGATAATTAAAGTTGAGTTTTTGAAATTTAAAATGGCTTTCTACTTTGCGAAGTTTCATTTTATTATAAATATCAAACTTTTCACTTCAGAGTTTGAATGAAAGTTACTTTTGCGATTTTCGTTTGAATTTTTAGATGAGCTTTTGTCAGTTTCAGTGACAATTGTAAATGTTTTTTTAGTGTCTCATGATCTTTTGAAGGTTTCAACTCCATTTACATTTCAGAATTTGAACAAAAAATCGTTTCAAGATTGTCATCAGAGTCTAACTCACCTTACTCAATTTCATTTTCTAAATCTCAAGTCAATTAATTTTCAAACCTTCTTCAAATTCGTTACTCCACAGTTTAAACAAAGAAATGTTCACGATTTTCGTTGAGATCTAGCTAATGGAAATTGATTTTTAAGTCCGTAACTTTTCATCGACTTTTCATCTGTGATGGAATTTCTTTTGAGCGATATAATTTTGGCCGAGGTTGAATTAATCTGTGATTGATTAACCATAAAATCATACACGATTAGATTACGGCCAGCTGAGTGGATAATCAATCGATCGCTTTTATACATTAGTTTTACGCGATGATTTTATTGCTCGCTAAGTGCTAATGTCGCGTAATTGCTTGGAAGCGGATAAACATAATGGTATATGACTCGCAATAATGTTCCGCCGCACAATAACATCAGAGTTTGACGCTAACGGGAATTAGTTTGCTAATTAAAAGGGTTGGGATTTGAAGGAGACGACCTCCACTGACAATATTTGGTCCTCGAAAAGAACCAAGTAATGGCAGCTCTCGCCACCAGATAGATTTTCGATTTTCAGAAATGTTTGGCCTGCTTTCGAGATCCCATCACAGATTTAAGAGATCTCCAGTGCGGAATTCAAATAGATTCCACAAGAAAGTCAACGTCTCTTTCTTTTATTTGTTCTTTTTCGTCATTTTCTTTGGCAAAGTGTGGAATTTAAATTAAATTCTGTTTGAAAAAGTTGAACAGCTCAATTCGATCAGATTGTTTTCGAACTCCGTTATTTTGAATATGAATTAAAAGAATTGACCGAGAGAGAGAAAAAAACATCGTTCTGGACCAATCGCGAAGCAGCTGCGAGGTTTCTTTATTTATGGAGTTATAATTTCTTCAAATTAACTGCGATTCTGTGCGAAAAAGTTTTGATCAATGGCCGTCGAGGCAAGTTGTGCAACTTCGAAGAAGCTTGCAAATTGAAAAATTCACAAGTTGAAAACACTTTGGACTGACGTGGAGCAAAATTTTTCGCGACTTTCGTGTCGTGTATAAATTTTAATTTCCCTGCATTTTGTTTTGATTCGAACTTCTTATTTCCTCCTCTGCTTTTTATCGTCGTTTCTTTTTCTTTCCCGCTCACAAAGTGGAAGAAAAGAAGAGCGTTTGGAGATCGATCCTTTTCAGACCGTTCTCGCCGAACTAAAACGAAATAAATATCCTGAACAAAACAAACTCATATTCACAATTGAGCGAAATCTTTTTAAACAGAATGAAAAAAAACAAGTTTTTTTTTTGAAAAAAATATCTTCCGTCAATGTTGGCACTCGACTTAAGTTGCTGTCAAACACTTGCTTAGTATTCCCACAACGTTTTGCGGGCTAAAAAAAATGCACAAGAAAATCTTGGCAACCAAAAATGCTGTCGCGAGTAAACTGCAAGGGTGAAAAAAGGGGTGAAGAAGCGTTATAATATTTAGCCAGCCGATAACAACCGGGAAACAAACACTCGAAAGCCCAAGCCCGGGTCATTAAAACGACAAAACTGCGACTCGTCATGATCGACTGAATAAATTAATAAGAAACAGACGACCAAAAAAAAACGAAGAAATAAAACCGCGTACAAACATTTTGATCCCAGCTTTTTGTTTGGATCCAGTATCAGTGTACACGACACGGTATTAAAAGTAAACCTCGGCCGAGATAGAGCCCATGTAGACTAGAAAACAAAAACCCGAAAAAAAAAAGTTTTTTCCCCGCATTTGCATATGCATATAGTCGACGGAGTCGAGTTCGGAAATCAAAACGAATTGCTGCGACGTAATCGTGGATGCAAACAGCGTTTGCAACACGTCGAGCAACAATCCCATTACTCCTCATTTATCGGAATCTCAAGGACCAATCAATAATCCCGGACCGATCTCTCCGACGTCAGGTGAAATTTCGCTCGAAGCCCCTCTAATCCGATCGAACCGCGCGTCTAATGCCGTTCACCCGGTTTCAGGTCTTTCATCCCTATTTCTGCGCCTGCCCCTCCCCTTGTTTACTACCACCCCTCGGTTCGCAGACAATGCCCGACTAATGCCGGTTAATGCATTTAGCTCGCGCAAACCCCGAGTATAGAAAAAGCGCGAGAGAATTCGCAGTAGGCGCACGGGCAAATATTTATTTAAGTTGCGGCATCACTACGTCTCGCTCGCTAACGTAATTCAGCCACCCCTGTGCTCGCAGCATGCGCAGCCTGCGCATGGAAACTGGACAGGGCTGAGTGCGGCTCACTTGAACCTCGATCCTTTCCGTTGAAAAGGTGCCAACAAATGTTCAACCCTTCGGAAAAAAAAATTTTTTTTTGTTTCATCCCCGCAGTTTCATTTTAACCGTGTGTTTATTTTAGTTGATTGTGGATCGACGGTTTTTTTTTCGTTCCGTTACTTTTTTTGACAAAAAAAGTTTCGTTTGATAAAAATATATGAGAAATAGGAAAATCTAATCTTGATGGTTGAAGCGAGGTTTTTTCGGGTCGATGAATTCGGGGGTGATTTGAGGACGGATGAAAAATGTTGTTTTGATATTGACTTGCGCCAATAGCAATTTTGTCTGTTTGTTAATGAAAGAAAGGAGCGGACGGTGGAAAGTTGGCGCTTGTTGATTAAACTGAAACGGGAATTTTTGATTCGAACAGAATCGCTTTGATGACGGGAACATCATGAAATGCTGAAATCAAATAATACAATTCCAATCAATCAAATATTAAAATAAAACAGTCGCCACAATAGCTATCGGAAGGCTGTATTAACCACTCAGAATTGATCTCGCCGTTTATCAATTATTGATCACGAGTAACACACGAGAACAACTGGGACAAATTGTCGGAAACTTTTTTCGCCTGATTATCGGGTCAATCAGACTGCACAATTTATGTACCGAGTCAAAAATCAGGCTGTCAAAACAGAGAACAAAAAATTTACTGTTTTTCTTTTATACTTCAAAAAAATAAACAAAAGTTTTTCTAACAAGCTTATCGCAAAATTCGTTTTGAACCGTGACCTCTTTTGGGGGGGGGGTTATAATTTTTTCGAACCGACCAAAAAAAAGTAATAAAAAATAATTACCAAAAAAAGTAAAGAAAAAAGGGGGTAAAAAGAGAGAGAGAGAAAAAGAGTCCGTTGGCGAGAAACTAGTTTTTGCCTAGGACAAACTTGAGGTTCATTGAAAAGGCACGCAGCGATGTTGGAGCCGGAGGTGATCTAAAATAGCGACAGCGGGCAGAAAGAGATGTACAAAGAGGGACTTTCATCATCACTTGCAGGCCTCAAAACGGCGTTCAAACTGCAAAATATTCGAAACATTACCCAGCCCTGGAGCCGGGGGTGGCGCGAGTGAGATCGCGGCAGCTTTTGGTCTCGGTCGTCGGGTCGAGTGACATCGCGAGCGCGCAAGACCGAGCGTCGAACAAGTGGAAGGTGGTGGTGGAAAAAGGGTGGCAGCGGCCAGGAAGAAGTCGCCCAGTAGTCGACGCGACGTTCGCTCAGACGCAACGATGACCCGATAGGGGGCCTCGCGAGCGTCCTCGTCATCCTCGAGCACGCCGGCTCAGCCATGGCAGCCAACGCTGCGGTCGCCGACGCGATCGCCGCCGGCGAGACCGACGGCACGAACTCGTCGGTGCCTGGCGCCGGGCCCAGGAGCCCCCTCGTCTGCGGCGCGTGCCACGACTACTACAGCGATCCCTGTCTTCTGTCCTGCTTCCACACCTTCTGCGCCCGCTGCATCCGTGGACCACACATCGACGGCAAAGTGTCTTGTCCGATTTGCGGGTGAGAACCCTTCTCACACTTTCAACCCCTGCAAAAAAACCCATTCACAAATCCAACCCCTTTTCTCTTCCCTTTTTTCGTCTTACCTTTTTCAACTTAAACTTTACAATTAACCGTGACTAAATTAAGTTGAACCTCCTTTTTTTTCATTTAGAATACGGACAGATACGTTTTTTGAACCGTGAAAACAAATAACCAAGTTGAAAATGGAGTGTAGTTAGAGAAGGGTTGGTTTTAAGTGGCATTTGTTTTTGTGTGTTTTGTTTATTGATTGAAAAGTGAAGAGATTTTTTTGATTGTTTTTAAAAGGCGTTGGCGCCTAAAATACACAACCGGCGACGCCCAAATTAGAGCGCCAAATTTGAAACATTTCGCTGAGGTTGAAAAATTTGAGATTAAAAGTCGCGTCGGTTATATTTACGTGAGTAAAATGAATTTTCGAGGTAATGAAAAATGAACAGGGGGAAAAAACGATGCAACAGCATTAGTTGGTATTAATCACGGTTGATGAAAAGTACGATAATTACGACGTTTCATAATCGCGCGGAATATGTATTTATTTAAAGAAACGTGCACAGAGAGTCTAGTGTCTGCGATACGGTACAATTTCCGCGACAACGATTTTCCTCGTGTTGATGTTTTTTGTGCGCTGGGAATAAGGGGTGGGTGATTGGAGTCGGGCGCGACTGTGAAACTAAAGATGAGTGCGGCGAAGAAATATGTGCGTCGGCCCGGCGAATTCGATATGATAATTTGTTCGCGATTGTTGTTACGAGCGAAATCTCCGCGCGCCAACTTTTTTCCCACCGGCCTTCCAAAGTTACTGTTATCGTCTGAAACTTGTTTCTGCCTTTTTTTTCTGCTTCCCTTCATGAAATCGCACGCCGAATTCGAAATTTGCTCGAGATTTCAATCAATTTTTTTATTCGCTTATTTTTCGCCCCTTTCATCGGTCGAATCGGGTTCTATTTTTTTAGCGAATTTAATTGGATGAGCGCAACAATTTTTTGCCTCGGAGTTCTTTTTTTTTCATGCTGTATTGTGGACTCACTCTTAAAACTACTTATTCATCTGATAGAAACGCAAACATAGCGCTTTTCTTTGCAGAAATAATATTGATTTTGAACAGATTCGCACACTCCGACACTAATGATGGAAAGTGAATGCGAATGCTTTTTTGTTTCTTACCCAGCGAAATAATATTGACTGGGCATAATCTGTGTTTCCCTGCCAAATCTTTCGAATTGAATCCACTTTTTCTTCTGATAATTAATTTCACGTCAGCCGCCACGGTAGCTTAGACGAATTTCTCGTCCTCCTTTATTCCGTATTCCTCTCTTTTTTTTATATTAATTTCGTTGAGGATGGAGGGGAACAAGAACCGAAAGTGGCAACGAAATTGCACGCGAGAGAAAATAATTAAACATGACAGAGTATCAATCGTTCTGATGTCGCACATACACTCTAAAACTGATACTTGAACAGTCGAAAAACAAATTTTTTTTCTCACCGATGCTCGGTTTTATTCCCACGTACACAGTTTCAAGTTGAAATTCATCGGGGAAGACTTTTATGATTGGCGTCTGGAAAAGCGATATCTCACAGTGGTGACAAAAACGAGTCGCGTAATGAAAGACTAATTCTTCAGATTACACACAATTAAGGGCTCTTTTTTATCTTTCACTTTTTCAATGGAGAAAACGGACGGATAAAGTTTCGATTTGCCAAAGTTCTTGAAACTATTGTCACAAACTTTTATGTCCCTTCAACTTTAGCCTGATGGTATTTGGAAACCCTTTATGTTGTTTCGTACAAAAAGTTTATATTTATTTTTTGTTGTATAAATCTCTCTGTATTTGAAATTCAAATTAAATGACTAAAATGACGAGCAAAATTGCTCGGACTTTTGTGTGTATTTTTTTATACTTCGGGAATTTGTTATTGTTGTGGTTTTTTCGCGAAAGTTTAGTCGCGTGAAAAACAATCTTTCCGCCTGGATTGGTTTCGTGAAATTGCAAACTCTTTCTTTTGTTTGAAAAACACTTTGTTAACAAAGTTATAATTTCATCATTAATTTTGACTTTTCAAATGGTATATTTCAACGGTCAGATTTCGATTTGCCCCATAATTAATTTTCTAACAAATTTGAATTGCAAAGTAGCAGCCGGTTTTATCGGTTTGACTTTGATCCGCGATGCAACCGTACTCTCTGCCAAATTTAAATTAGTTGTACATGATTATAACTTTACACTCGACTTACTGGTATTCCGTACGCCAAACTTTTTTTCCAACAACCAACAGTTTATGACGATTATTAATAAGCGATTTAAACAAACTCAACAACCAAATAACAAGCAAACAGAAACAAATCAACGAATAAAAAGTTGAATAGTTTTAAATCCCACGTTTAACGATGGACTAGAAAGAAAAATAGTGAAATATCGCGCTTTTCATATTTCCAATTAGCAATTCTGCGTAGTTTATCTGTACCTAAAATGTCAAGCATATTGATGTCAAAGGTTACGGAACTGTGAAAAACGCACCGCCGACAATTTCATTTATTAATGATCACGCCAGTCGCGCCAAATTGTTTCTATTTTTTACGTCGCACTCGCCGCGAGAACAGCAAATCGGCAAGCATTTAAAAAACACTCGTCCCGTCACTCGCGACATTACTTTATTTATCAATTTTTTGTTTCACTTTTGTACACGCACACTCCACGGTGCTCGGTTTCTTTTTGTGTGGTTTTTTCCGTGTATCAAAATGACGTATTGCAGGGGACAGCGCTAAGCAATACGTCAGACTGATGTATTCCGTCCATCGCATCTCTCTTGGCAACGAAATTCGTTCTGTCGAGCGTGTAAATTTTAATGATCCAACCATCAATTTCCCTTTTTTTACTCGATCGATCCCAGCCAAGTAATAGTCGGACGAAAAAAAAACGACTGTTCCGGTGTATCGTGAATGTAATAGCGAATTTTCTAAATAAGAAATTGGCTTTTTATCAACTCCCCAATCATATTTGTATCGATTTGTTTTTCAAATCAGACTCAGTACCGTTTATCGGAACCTTTTTTTTTTCAAGACGAAAATTAGTTTTTTTTCTTTTCGCTCTTTCATAAAAAGTTTGCATCTTTTTTTCATCTAAAAAAACACTCGCGAAAACATTTTTTGCGTTTGCTTTTGTTGGACAAATTTTGCTTGCATTCAAGCAAAATTAGGACATTTCAGATAAGTCGGCGCTGGCTTTAATCTTGTTTCTTCTATTAAGTCGTGCAGAAACGTGTGTCACAATAAGCCATTCCCTTTAATGCACATGAACTCAAGCCCGAGTGTAACGATTGAGGACGAATTGGTAATTCTATATACAATTTCAGGTCGCAAAAGTTGCAGGCACGAAAAAATAGCGAACAAATTGCGTCGCCAAGAGCGGAACAATTTGAGATCGAATTAACAATTCGAGCAATGTCGTTTGTTTCGTCTCCCGTTCGGCGACACTTAATTTTACATCTTACTTTCATTTCGAACCGGCTGGGTTGCAAGTCAAACAAACTCCTGTGCCATTTTTTATTTCACATTTTACCGACGACTGTTCCGCCTCGGCGCATTATAAATGAAGCGCCCTATTATGTCAGGCTATTACGAAATTCAGACATTGTGCGTGCAAACGACTGTGTTTTGCTCGACGCTTTTTCACGATCCAGATTCTGAGATTGATTAAACAATTAAAAAACAAGATTAATTAATGCAGAGTCAATAAAAAGTCAAGAATATTTCATTCAAACTTTGGAAAACAGATTTGATGAAAGATTGCATACAAAAATTGACGTTTTTCATAAAGCCTTTGTTCGAGGATTAACCTGTGAGGACATAAATTAAAATTCGTTCTCTTCTTAGGTTCTATATTCGTTCAGAAAGGTGTAACACGCGCTGTAACGCTTTTTTTTTCAACAAAATTCATTAATCACTTTTTAATCGTTGAAGTTGCGACAAAGTTTAGACATCACTTTCGAAATTAATACATGAAGGCAAATGACACTGAAGATTTTTAGTTTGAAAATTAGTCTTTGAATATGGTCGGAAGTTTGTACATAATTTCTCGGATCTTTGAGTAAACGAACATTTTAAATATCTTATGAAAAATACCCGCCATGAAATTTCATTTTTCAGACAAAATTGTTTAAGTCGTTGATTTATTATCTCCTGCGAAAAAATTTCAAGCATTTTTCGTAATGACTCGTTTCTATGTTATGCCTAATTTTATTTTTCGTTACGATAAATTATAACCGAGGCAGAAGTTTCATAATTGGAACTGTTTTATGTGCAAGCGGTTAATGTACATGGCATAGTTGCGCAATCCGGATTGGCTCTTAATCTTACGTAAACAGAGCTTATTTGCCGGAGAGAGGAACAATAAAACGCGCGCCGCAATCGTCGCGCGCAATGTAAAGTTGTTGTTGTCTCAAAAAGCTGATCAGAAACATAAAATAACACGAAATAACGTCGAAGGTAGACGTCGATAGCGGCGCATGTGATCCTATTGGATACTCAGATACCTCGTCCATTGTCTCCCTGCTCTTTGTTAGTCATTCAATTGTGCCAGCCCATTCATGCAAATGTTTACGCGAGTACTTATACTGCTGCGCATCGCTCGGGAGGAAATGAGCTTCCTTTCATTTGCGTATCGTTGCGCCGAACGACACAATCGATTATAAGCTGCATGTGACAATTTGTTAGTTTCTCCGCGACTCTTTTTTTTTCTTTTCTTTCTCGTCGTCTTACGGGAAGCAGTCGCTTCGCGCGGCTTCCATCGAACTCGGTCAAAAGAAACGGCAACGATCGCGTGTGTCGGCTGGGTTTGAAAATAACTTGACACTCTGTTTCCCCCGAGTGGGTCGTAATTGAGAGGCGATATCATCTTGGGGCTTTTTTTGCCGACGAACAATACCGCTGCTTAATCAGTAAGCCGGTTGCGATTCCACATTCCAACTGCGACTTGTTTAACATCGTTACGACACCAAACGTCAACGCTCAAGTGTCCATTGTTTCCACTGTTGAACACTGAAGTTTCGTTTTTTACCACCTGATTGTTTATACGTCTGACTGAGCGTTGACTTTTACTACTTAAAACATTTTTCGTTCGTTTTTCACGATAAAGTTTCGATTTCAAACCTTCAAGTATATTGAGAAGCATTATTTTAATTGACTTACTACTTAGTTAATTGTTTCAAGAAACTGTAACTCTGAAATTAAGTTTTTTTATCTGTTTAGCTTTTTATTGAGTTTCAACACTTGAACTATGATTGTTTCTCGATTAAAAAGAAATACATTTCTTATCAGGAATTAAGTTTGATAACTGAAAATTGTTTGTAGGTTATTAAATTTTTTTTATTTTGGGTTTCAGGCAAGTTACACAACTGAAGGATGGTGCTCAAATGCCTCCGTCCGATATACTTATTCGACAACTGGTGGAATTGGCGAACCATGAGAACCCGCCATGTGCGAACTGCGACAAACGAGACAAGACCACCATGTACTTTTGTATTACATGTGGTGAGATTTCAGCTATTGTACTAAAAGCAACAATCAAAGTCCCGTTCTGATTTAACAAGTTTGCGTCAAAAGCATTGCAATTTTTCTTTTTAATTGCAAAAAGTGCCAGCGTCAATTTTATCTCTTTTTTTTGTATCTATTTCGAACGAGAAAAACATGTAAAGACATTTCCCAGAGGAGTTTCCAATTAAAGTACAAGGTTTTGATATCAAAAAGCGTGTATATCTTTTATACAAATTACTTTGCATACATTTTTTGTTCTTTGTAAAAAATTACGCGCAGTGAAAACTGTCGTTGTTCGTACCGTGTCGTATGAAATGTTTATCAGCCGGAAACATTCTATTAGCGAGGAGAAAAATTTATCTCCAGCCTGAAATTTCATTGCGCGTCATAAAAAATGTAATAGAACGTGATTTAGACAACATCCTTCTTGGACTTAATTAAAAGCAGTGATACACGCTAAGAAAGTAAAAATATTTCGTCCAATTTTTTCCCTCCGTTTCTCGGTACAAGAGAAAAAAAGTCTATCATAGATATTGCTGTGCGGGATGTGTACACGAATTCTTTATAAGTCGTATCACATTTTTATAGTTGAATCTTTAATATGAAATGCATTCTCGAAAAGAAGAAAAAAAACATTGAAAAAAAAGTGAATTGAATTTATATTACACATTTCGTATCTACGATTTTTCATTTCACTCTCAATAACAAACAACAAATCTCAATCGCTGAGGATGAAGAAGAAAAAATGGCAAAAGAAATTTAAGCCCCGTCGATCGATGCCCTTATTCGAAGCAGCTAAATTGTTAAACAAGCCCTGTCCTCATAATTGCAACTATTATGAAAAAAACGGCTTCCCTTTAGTAAACACCGTTTCTCGTTATTTACCGAGTAAATTTTCATCCGGCAGCGCAATCTTTCCATATTTAAAATTTTGCGCCGTTAAATTACTCCGCGGCCTCGACGGTACAAACCACTTGGAATGAATCTAAATACAAACAAAGTTAATTTGATGACACGAATTTGCGCGAACTCACGTTTCGTGGTATTAATCGAATCTTTGTGTGCGGGCGTTGACTTTTCGCTCTTTTTTTTTTCCATGGACCCATGTTTTGATTTATAGAAGTGTGAATTCAATTTCTTTGACGCGGTGCATTTCAACGATTGTCACCGATTGAGCAAATTTACTCTGACATCACGATTAACGTTATACCGAGAGAACAAATCTGACCAGTCACACAGACACTCTTATGAGATTGAAAATTCGTTCACTGTTAGTTAATAACTTTTCACCATTCAAGTTTTAATTTCATTTCATTTCAAACAAGAAACAATCCATTGCGAAATTCATTTCAGTATTGTTGTTGAGAAAAAAAAACGTGGAAAAAAGTTCAAGGATGAGTTATTTGTAAAAAACGACGATGAAAATAAAGAAGAAGAACAAAAAATTGGCCCGAAGATTTGAGGAAAGTGTGATTTATGGAAGATTAAGCCGACCCTCATTATTTACAGGTCAGGCACTGTGCACTCATTGTCGCGAGCACACCCATCGTGCCAAGATGTTCTCGTCGCATGAGGTCGTGCACATGAGCAAGTGCTCGAAGGACACTCAGCGTCGCTGCTCAACCCACGGCGAGCAATACATTATGTACAGTCAGACGGCCAAATGCATGCTGTGTGCGACCTGCTTTCGGGACACTCCGGCGGACGCCCGATTGCACTGTGTGGACATCGACACTGCCTGGCAGCAGACATCCAAAAAGATGGAACGCGCTGCAAACACCATCTGCGAGCTCCAAGCCGGCGTTCGCGATAGCCTGCTCGCACTCAAGTCTCAGCTCGATGAACTTCGACACAGTTTGGACACTGAAAAACGCTCCTTAAATGCCTATTGCCAAGGTCTGACTAGCAAACATCTCTGAAATTAAATTCAAAATTATTTTCTTATGTGTCTGACTGTACATTGAATTGTACTACTATTTAATGAAACATTATTTTTATTTGTGTGTTTGACTGCAGGTTGAGTTGCACTACTTCGTGCTAAAATCTTTGACGTTGACTTTTATTGTCGCAGGTCTTCAGGATGCCATAAACAAAACGCATTCAACAGTCTTGGCGGAATTACAACGACAATTTGAGACAAAGGAGCGTTTGGTGCGAGCACAGTTGCTATCGTTAGGAAGTGCGTTGCCTGTTTTGCAGACGCATCTGATGTTGTGCACGGCATTCACGAGCGGTTCAACGAAGTATCAGTTCCTGGAGATGGCCCATTTCATGTTGGAGAGATTAAGTCGAGTGGCACAGTTGGGACACCCGCCCAGGCCTCCTCTCCTCACGACACACCCCAAAGTCAATTTCAGGAACGAGTTCGCCAGGGTACTGCAGCCCTACGTTTCCCAAACCGCGCCACTGCCCAAGGATACCTTTTATGAGCCTAATCACTTTATCGGACGGATTGAACAATTTACACAGGTTTGCCAGAAAGTTGGAAGATTCTTGTGAATTATTTAAGCCAGACCGCTCGTTGACCTTTATAACTGAATTTTTAGAATTTCCTTCTTAAATCACGTCCGTCTTTCGGTAGAGCTTCACTACTTATTTTAATTTATGTTTTTAGTTTGAAACTAAGAGTCTGGCCAAATACACAGCTCGACTACTCGGTGAAAAATTTGTTTTGCAGTAGCATGTTCTTTTCGAGATGAAACTGTCAGTTTCACTCTGTCTGTCCTCATGTTGAGTTGTACCACTCACGAATTAGTTTGAAAAAGTTTTTCATTCCAGATGTCTGACTATATTGATTCACAACTACTTGTAACTATTTTATACGAACGAGATAAGAGTTTCGGATGGATTCGTACGCTTTTTTGTTCCATCTTTTTTCAATGCAACTTGTTGTGGACTGTTTAGCGGAATCGTCATCGACGATACAATCGGCGAAAAATGTTAAAGCGAACTCAAGTGATTCGAACAACTGTTGATAAAATCCGGCCGCGCAATAAAAACCATAAACAATCCATCTTGCCGTTTTGAACGTACAATTACGCTTTAAGCGATGCTTGGAAAACGATTCCACCTCAATTACTCGTCGTAGGAATTACACCTGAAATTCGTCCGAATGAAGATTCGATGATATGGATCGATGCCAAAAGTGGAATGGAAAGGAATTTGACGTCCGCGTTTGAAAGCCGACCGAAGCGGAATTAAAGAAAAATACAATCCCGAGGCATTCCTTTTCAATTCATCTTTCGCTTTTAATCTCGTTTGCAAATTTTAATTTGTACCTTCACTATCCCATTTTTCATTAGTAAATATTATTTTTCTCTTAATTTCCAACCAGAAATTCTACGAACAGAGCACCAAGGCTCTGCCACGACTTCCAACGGCCAAAATTGGCGCTGACATTGGACCTTTCTCAAACCACTGTCGCACCTTTGATACCCAGCTGAAGGACCTTAGTCAGCAGCTGATGACTGTGAAGGAGCGGTTGGGTGAATTGCATCGGGACGTTGCGCTTCTACGTCGGGCCAACACTCCGCCTGTGGGCTCGCGTTACGAACACGTGGCCCGCGATTGCCGACTTCTCGAGCAACAACTCGAGCACCAGCAAATGGAACTCGAACGCCTCAGAGGCGTTTTTGATGCACTTTGGGAGGAACAGCTGTGCAGAATACACGTCGAAAAAGAGATCTTCCATTCACAGGTTTGAATTCACGGTTCATTCCACATAGATGCGTTACAATCAAGATTATTAAAAAAAGACCAATGACGAACGTCTGAAAAGGAACGAATAATAAAGTTTTAGAGAAAAAATGTAGATTGATTTGAAGAAAGAATAAATTAGCATGAATTAAAGTTGAGAAAAAGAGGGGAATTTAGAAAAATGAAATGTGTTAGTAATGAAATGTATTTGTTCGTCACCTTTAGATGAATGACATCCTGTCATTGAAGACTGAAGTGAAGCAGCTCCAAACGATGGCTCAACAGTTGGAGCCTTTCGTCAAATCATTTTCTGCTGGAGTGAATGCCGGCGAGATCAATACAGCTGCTTCCGATGCGGCGGGTCATCAGCATTTACAAGCTCTACTCGATCATTTGTCTCGCTTGCAAATGCAGGAGCCGCCACAGCCGCAAACTCCGGCTCCTACCAAGGATTTCCGCCAATCGCGCAGCAACATCCCAAGTGCAGATAATGCTTATAAGGGTACAATCTTTCGTTTTATATTCGACCTTGAATATTTTATCCATCCAATTTACATCTGTTCATCAAAACATTCTCCAACTCAAAACACCATCAAACGCAAAATCCACAATAAAATGTCAGTTTAAATTCCAAAAATATTGTTTTTTTTTACTACGAAAATCTACTAAAATCTTTCATAGGTAGAAATTAGGTATTTTATTGGATTTATATCTTTTAGTCAGTCTGACCGAACGTAGAGTTTCACTACTTATTTTATCTTAAAATTTTTCTGCTTCAAAACTAAGAATCTGACTAAATGCACAGCTAAAACAAAAAATGGTTTTTGTTATTGAAGATACCAAGGAAGTTCCAACGAGATGCAGAACGCCGTCATCTGGCGGTACAGTAGGAGCAGTTCTGGATTCAAGCGGAAACATAGTAGTTTACGGAAGTACTAAATCGTCGGACACGAAACGTGGAGTTTTGAGTCAGTTGATCGACAAAGCGAGGACGAAAGAGGACAGGAAGAAGTCGCCCGGGCGAGAGGAGCGTGACCGGAGTCGTGGACGCAGTTCGAGAAAGTCGCCGGACAACACGAAGCCGAAAACGCCGCCGGGTCATTCGAAGGTGCGCTCGTTGTACAGGTCGTTGAAGGGCGCGGCTGGTGGCGACACGTCCAACGAGGCACTCGACCAGGACCGATGCGGAGACCAACAGCAGGTCACACAGCAATCTGGTAAATATGAGTCGCCCAGGTCCGACCTGACACCGATAAGATAAGTTTCCTAACTTGGTTTGTGTCTCAGGTGATGATGGTTCCGAGCCTTTTTGTTTTAGGTTGTCGAAAACGCGGTTATTGGGTAACCGATGTTTTGATTCTTTTGCCGTAGGTTCACCTATTGCATGGATTCTGAAATACAACAATTTGTTATCACTTTTTTTTTGAAGAAAAAACTGAAGAAGTGTATTTTGTTTGGTAGTTGATTTTTGATGCAGTTTACTGTTTGAAGAATTGTTTTACTTTTGTGAATAAAGTTTAGTTTGTCTGAAAAATGAAGGCCTTTGAAAAGTTGTAGTTCCTTTTGATTTCTCGCTCGATTCGTGCACACAACTTTTGCGCGTTACTTAAGTCTATTGGATCTCTGATTTGTCAAACAGTTATTTACCCTGCTGAGAACAAGAATGCGAATGCAGACTGTCATACTAGGCTTAGAGGGGTCCCAAATGAATAATTCAAAATGTTCAGCAGCGCGGTATTAAGATTACGAATTTCATAGTCTTGAAACGCGAAACAGAGTCTGTCCCGTCTCTCCCATCCGGACGTACCTTGCGCTAAGACCTTCCTCACTTTCTATTACATCCCAATATGAAGTTCAACTTTTTAATGAAAAAAGAAATTGTAAGTCTAAGTCGTTTGCACACTTTTTTAATCAAATTGGCATCGCCCCTTGCCAGCAACAAATTACAGTTCGAATTATTATAATTCAATCTTGAAACAAAGTTTGGCAAAGTGATTACCGATATAATACAAGTCGACAACACTCTCCGAACTCTATTATACAAACAACATACGTAACACCACTCGCTTAACGAATGATGTGAAACATTTTGATAGATTCAGTTCGCCAATTTACAAACTTCTTCCAGTTTGCAATTAGGGAGCGATCCGAACCCAAGTATACTTGTTTTATTGTTTTTCTTCTTGGTCACAAATTTTCGCACCGTTACCAATTTGCAACTTGTACATAACTTGTACATACAACTGTTACAACTGTAAAAATGAAGAATGGAGTTATTAGAATTCAACCTCAAGTGAATATGACAAAAAAAACGAAAACGTATAGGATCTGACATGTTTGAAAGGTCTAAGAAATGATATTGATTTCCCTCTCAAATTAAAGTAATTACATCAGATAAATTAATTGAGAATGAAGAATTCATAGCATAAAATGTAAAAATGATTTGTTTCTTAAACCCTGTTCACTTGAGGCTCAATTTTTGTTTTAAAATTTCTAATTGTTATTGAAAACACAGGTGAGGACTGTGAATACCAGAGGATCTCAGAGGCGTCGACACTGTCGGAGGCGAAAAAGCGTGTTCAGGCTCAGATCCATGCTGTACCAGCAGACAATCAGCCGATTCGACCGATCTCGAAGGGGGTGAAGGTGTACCCAGCGAGCGACTCCGAGGACGTGTTCTACTCGAGGGAAAAGGGCTCGAGCAGGCGACGACGCAGGGCCAGCTGTGACAGCCTCAGCACCACTGGTTCCGGCAACAGTCGACGCTCCAGCATCATCGACGGGACGGTAGGTCAATCGCAGGATGCGGGGAAAACACTATTCTTTTTAATCGGACCGACTCAGTCGGCCTCGTCTATGGTGCAGAAGCAGCGTTCCTGGGAAACCTTCCCCCGGCCCAAAAGCAAGCGGACGTCCTCGGAGAGCGGCACTGGCGCGGCACTGGGCCAGCTGAAAAAGGCCGACAGCTTCGAGGGACACGAGGAGGCTGTTCGAACACTCGTCGCTGCGGTCCAGGAGACTCGGTCCCAACTCAGACACCACCACGCTCATCATTACCGATACCACCGCAAGAGCAAAACGAATTGAGACTCGGAGTACAGTGGCTTCTTCGAGGCCAAGTGTCACAGTTGTGATGAACTTCGCATACGTGGGAACAAGTCCCACTCTTAGGCTCAAATCAAACTTACAGAATCCAGGCGACCTGTGATAAAAACAAAATTGTTCTTAGATTCGGTCATGATTTTCGTATCATTGAAATTTTGCAAAGCTTGCTGGTTGGAAGTTTATTCAAAACTGCAACATATCTACTGACAGTTTTTTTTCGGGTAGTGGAAACTGGACTCTGTAATGATAATATTGGAGGTAATCAAATGGTGTAAATATTGATTAGTGTAGAATCACGATGTCGACCTTGGTAACGACTAGGGGTGTAAAGTTGGTTTGAACATTTTCGTTCGATGATTTAATGATCGATATGAATTTTACTTGGGAGCGATTGAACGTGCAATAAAAGTTAGTGCGGTGCATTAAATGTTATGGCCCTACTTATTAGGAGTTTATTTAAAACAATTACTCAATTTTCAACTCTCCGGTCTGGCATATTTTATAGACTGTTTCATTAGGATCGAACGAGCTGAATCGCTGAATATTAATGATTTCTAAATTCAACAGGTCGTTTCTGATATTTTATTGAATTGTATCGCGGGCAAATTTGTTTGATTTACTCGACTACGAGTGACTGATTTTGTTCTCTCGTTCGATTGTCAATTTTTTTTAATATCGCAATAGATATAGCTATTTTTTCAATTGCACGCTAAATTTGGTGTCTCGATAGTTTTAAAGCACCATAAAAGTCAATAAAAGCTCACAATGAAAAATACTTTTCCATTGTAATGTGACATATAGCCAGCATTAAGCCCGTGATCGAAACTTGTTGGGGTTTATTGATTTTCGTAAGCTTTTCATTTTTAATTAAAAAAAGATCTAAAGAGACAGCTTTATTGTGCTGTAAAAATGTTCGATCAAGGATGCTAACACTCAAAGACCAATCCTCCGGGACCGCTTGTAAAATTCATCTCAATTATTATTTTATCAAAGGGGAAAAATGTGTAGACTTTTTTTTTCTCTTTGCAAAATTTCATTGACTAACCATCACAACTGTAACATTCGTTTTTTTCTAGAAAAAGAGAGGTTCGAATTAAAGACGCCGTTTGGTGGAAATGTAGTTTATTGGATCGACAAACTTCGATCTTCAACAAGGTGGAAGATCAACAGCAAGATTAAAAGGCAGCGAAAATTGTTGGTCGATCCAATAAAATAGCTCGGAGCAACCAAGTCGGAAATTTATGTATAAACTTAAAAGCAGTTTTGCGCGAATCCGTTATTAGTTTGTTACCAGAAGACACCAAAAAAACGTTGAGTAACGCGGGGCTATTTCAAGTGATGGGGTATTAGATTTTGAAACAACGCTTAGCCAAACTCGAAGCTGATTTTGCAAGTTTGTGCCTCGCGAATCATATTTTTACTCGAAACTTTATCCTCGCGTTGAAGTTGTGTTGTTTCAAATGATGAAAAGAGATTTAATCGCAACGAACCAATTTTGATAACTATCCAATGAATGGAATCATCTCAACTTATACTTTTGCTAACAAAATTCATTATTCATGCTGCAAAGTTCTCTAAGAAACAACAGAATCGAATAACGAATGCGACACACACACAGCGCTGGATTATATCGCTGAAAACGTACAAAGTAAATAATTGATGCTACCAAACACAAATATAGGTCAAAGGGCATTTGGCCAAAAAATTGTCTGAACTTCAGCGAACCGAAGCTCATTAATTCAACACACAACGTCGAATTAAAGTTGTTTTATGACGTTGCATTTTTATATGAAAAAAAAACTGAAAACCTTTTCAAATTTTTATAGAGCTTTTGAACCGCGGTTTCAACCAATTAAAGAAGGCCAAACGTACGTCGAAGCCCAATTACGAATTCAAAAAACGCGAACCCGACAATAAACAAACATTTTGTCTGATTGCATTTCAAGTGACTTTTACACGTGTAATTAAAGATCAATAAGTCGATTGACGGAGGGGGGGCCTTTTTTTCCTTTAACGATCCATCCACTTTGCAACAGAGGCAAATTGTTGCAAATTGAAATTCTACGAGTCGTACAATTATCCGGCCTTTTGGGGCGAGCGATAAAAAAAAACCGTTCGAAGCGAGTACGTTCGCAGAATTTGTTACCACTTTGAATAAAAGTATGATGATTCGTAACTTTATCGTCAGGTGTAAATCATTTTATCTGGCATTTTACATGACTTGAAATAGCGCGCGACCCCGTAAATTACTCGCAACCGAAATCTATTCTTCCGAACGACACAAACTGTGCATGAATCAAACTCGAAGAAATATACAGAGAAAAAAAACAGCTCCGTTTCAACGAACACGTAAATAGTATAATATCCACGCGAAACCCATTAATCTTCGCTTCGGGGCTTTACAATTTTTGTTATCGCTGGGTTTATAATTCACGACAGATAGAAATAATAAAATAGTACCGCAATCGTGTGCGCGACACCGCACGAGTTATGTCAAATTTGTAAGCCCCAAACTGTCATTCTTACCAATTCATTTTATCGAGTACCAATTTTTAAGATGAATTACTACGTTTGACCATACGTTGAGTTTTACTACTTGGATAAAATTGAGGTTTTGTAGACAACGTTCAACTGTTTACCGAGTTGTACTACTTCGAATCATTTTTAAGATATATCGTTAAGTTTGACTACTTGAAATTTTATAAATGGCGGTCGACTATGCCTTGAGTTATGTTACTTATAGCTTTTTTTTTCAACAGACATCAAAAGCGCATTATGAAAATCTTGTGAACCAGCCTCAACGGAACAAACAACAGAAAACGAATCCGAGTTGTATAATTTTTAATTTAAGAAGAAAAAAGTTCGCATCGCGGTGAGTTCGAGTAATAAGTTTTTTGATGCGCCGAATCGTAAAAGCCGGAAACTTGTTCATTTGCAAAACGCATGCAAAATCCGCATTAAAACAAGGGCAAACAGAGTACTTTAGAGCCTTCATTAGAATTAGTCGAGTGCGCGGAGGGTCGTATCTTAAAATTGTAAACCAGAGGAGACGGGTGATTGAGGATAAGAAAGAAGAAAGAAAGATTGGTCGGATTAATTTAATTGAAAGAAACTTAAATTACGCAATAACGAAATAAAACAAAAGAAAAGCCGCTGGGATGAGAAAAGTGACTATATAAATATATAAATGAAACGAGTAATTAACACGAACATATAAATGAATCATAGTTAGTGGGAATAAAAAAAACAAACATACACTGCCAAGCTGTAATGATACGAATTTAATCGATGGTATTTATAAACGAGAACACTCGAGTGCTCGTGATTCCGATGAATTTAAAAAGAGAAACCACATTAAAGACTAGCGAGATGTTTGTGTGCGAGTGTGTACGTGTGCGAGTGTGTCGTTGCACAAAAATCAGTGATGGGCTTCAAGTTTTCATCCTCTTTCGGATGCAAACTGAAATTTTAATTTTTTCGTTCCTACTGTTTGATTTTTCAACGCGAACATAATTGTGTAATTGAAAGTATTAATCGTTGTGATCGGATTCGAGATGCCCGTCATTGCTCAAACCAGACAGTGTCATAGTGTACAATGCACTTCGAAGTTGAAATGACTTTTATAAACAAATTAATGAAAACCTAGCAAATAAGAGAAACAATTTTAAAATATAGTAACCGAATCATCGTTTCAAAACGGTCACAGTGGGGCTATTCTGATCAATGCCAATATTTTTCAGAAGCTCCGAACGTGTGGCCAGCAAGATTTATCTTGAACTTCATAATAAATATTTAATGGAGTTTTCAAGAGTAAGAAAAGAGAGAGAGAGCCGGAAAAGCCCGGGGAAATGTTTTATCGGAATTGCTACCGGAAATGGGTGTAATGTAACGAGACGGTCTGTGTGATGTTTGTACCGCACGATGTTATGCTGTTATCGTTTATTGAACGTTTATTTTTGTTAAACACCTTTGAACATTTTATTGCGCGTTGTATAATAATCAAACAAATTTAACACAAACAAATGAATTATTCTCGTTTATGCCAGATTCGTCAGCACTTTTCATTTAAGCTCGTATGTTTCGATCAATTTGTACTCAACCTCTCGAACGACGATGATAAACTTTGTCCAAATAGCTATTGAACAAAAGTTATCAGATGAACGAAGTTCTTGTTATGACAAAACTTGTAATTCATGAATTATGTAAACGAAGGTGTCAATGATTTTCTGATAATATACATATACATATTGAAATATACACGTTAAAAAAACCGCCTCGCCTTGTAATTATTTCTACCAAGCCGTATTCATCATAAGACTTGTGGAAAAATATTTAGGTTCAACGCGCGACACTCAAAGGCAGATGTTACAAATGAGAAAACCATCGTTAGATAAATCGAGCTTTTTAATTTCTACAAATATTTACACATGATAGAAAATATATCAGATTGATAAAAAAAAGTTTATATACAAGGTTTTCTTTCAAATCGGCAAAGCCACTCTGTGCTATGTACCGCGAGCTTTTTTACTGACGTTTTGTTTCTCAGTGTTTTTCACTTTTTGGTTAACAACTTTCTCCACGTCGAAAATATCTTGGATATTTACATTGAAAGTCTTTTTGCTCTTCTGCGTTACCATCTTAGGGTCAAAAAGGTTTATCAAACTGGCGCTTTTTGTCAATGTTTTTGCAGATAAATCACACAAGGTATTAAACTGATTGACTTCTTTAAGAGACACATTTCTGCTCACGTTCAGTCCAACTTCCAAGGGATTGCAGATGTAAAGCGGTGAAAAGTCCGGCTTTTTTAGCTTGTCGGCTTTCATGATTGAGATTGCGTAGTTTGCGAAATCGAAAGCTGCGTAGTATTTAAAAAATTCTATCAGAAGCTCTTCGAGACTCTGACTGGTTTCTGTTTTTTCAGAAAAGTTCGTCAAGTCGCGCAGAAATGTACAGTCTACGTTTCTGTCAGCTTCTCTTACGTCTGCTGCACCTAAAAACAAAAGCCAATGTTCAAAATATACAACAAACACTCAAAACAATTTGTTTCGTACCTGCAAGTAGTTTTAATTTGTTCAAACTTGGAAGAACGTTTTGTTGTTGCAAAAAGTAAATGACCAAGAGTGTCAAGGAAAAATTTGTAATTCTTTCGGTTGGAGCGTCGGCGTACGTCAGTCCTACCCGAGCCGCCCATTTTCGAATGGTAAAAATCAAAGGCCTGGTTCGATTATCAAGTTCCCCGTACAAGTAAAGCAACTCCGACATGTAAACACCTGTCCTAGAATTGATAACGAGTGTGAGTGGCGAGTTCAGAGGTCATCCCTCGGTCGATAAAAAGTTGTTATCTTACATGTTCGTCATGCTGAGATCGCATTCCAAGCCAGTGAATATTTGAGAATATCTGATGATGGGAACTCGTGCGTTCAAAATCTTTCGAACGTTCATGATCCCTGGCAAAAGGTGTTTCAGCTGGTCAGCTATAGTTTCCATGCACACTCTAGTTTTTATTCTTTCATCGTTCCATGATTTTGTGTGAAGTACGAGTTTTGAATCGTTGCTAGACTACAAAAATCAATCTTAATCGATCAATTTGAAACAAAATCTGAATTATATGAACGTTACAAAAACCAGTTTTACTGACATGTTGCAAATTGTTGAAGCTCATCACCAAATCCAAATCACTTCCATGTTTGCCACAACCGTTGATCGACGATCCAAATGGCAAAACTTGAACGTTTGGAAATAAACATGAAATACTTTTTTCAATTTGATGAGCAGTTACAAACCGGAGCCTCGTGTCAGTTTCATCCAATTTGAGACACTCGTGCAAAGCATTCATTTGGTACGATAACTGCAAAAGTTAAATTTTTTTCTGTAAAACACTATTGGATGAAGTAATGAATCAAATTCTATGTTTTTGAGAGCTCACATTGTCAAAATGGCCGATCTTTTCTAAGACTTGCGCTTCTGTCATTCTGCTTTGACACTGTAACAGTCTGCCATACTTTTCTTTAACTTTTGCAAATTTTGAACGAGCTCCATCAGGAACCAGATTATTTTTGAGCCACAAAAAATGTGAGTACGTTGGCACTGAAGCATTCAGGTCGGCGTAAGAGGCACTTTTTAAAAGATCCTCGATACTACTGTCTGATTCGAACTCTAACAGTGCATGGTGCTGAAATTAAGTTCAGAATTTATGATTAAATTAAACATTAAATTCAAATCGTGAATATATTGTAATAATAATGTGAAAACATTACAACATTTTATATTTATGTAATTAAAAATTACCCAGTTCATTGTGAGTTTGTAATAATGAACGCTGTTGATGTTTCCAAACTTTAAACAATGATCTATCAGATTATCAACTCCATTCTTCCCTTGAATCTGCACAACAACTGTTCTTTGTGCCTCGTTCCTCCTTTGCTGCATAATTTCATCGAAAGGTACGAATTTATTCGTACTTGCTGTAAATAACATCAAAATGTATTGTCTGATGATAGAAAGAAAAGTGAACAAGTTAAAAAACAATAATAAAGAAACAAAAATATGCCTTATTTGATCAGCGGTTTGTGTAATTAATATTCAAATGAATTTAATTGTTGTTCGAATCGAATACAGTTTATTGAATGAATTATAATAAATATTTAATTTTAAATTGCAAAAATAAAATGCAGGTACAGGTATAGGTTAAGTTTATAAAACATACCTTCACGTTTGAAGCAAACATTGTGCAGCTTTCCGCTGATCGGGCTTGAAGGCTGGTATAATTTTTTAAACGTCCTCAATTTTCCATTCCATAACACTGATCTACTATAAGTATTATTTAATATTAAACATACTCCACTTGTCGTGAGACTGGAGAGCGCCATGATTATTAAAGTAAACTGTAATTTATCATTGCAGCGGTTGGTAATGTAGATTTCTTCTGTGTTACAATTTTTTGCAATAGATGACGTTGTTATATTATGCAATGCTGCCATCTACTGTCAGAACGAGTTTATATAGAAATTTGAATTTGCAACATTTTGCTTTAACTTAAAACTTCAATACTACGAAAATTACGATATGTTCAAGATATGTTATATTTTGTAACTATGAATTTAACTACATAAAGGCAATTACTACAAAGAAATCAGCAAAGTTGATAATTTAAAAGAGAGGTGTATCAGAACAGAAATGTAAAACACGATATTTTTTCCTATACTTTTATTCTCACAATTCAAACGGCACACGATACATTTATTTCACACATTTTTTTGTTTTTTCATCAGTTTTTTTTGACACACATAAATTTTAAAACCGCACTCTTATAAGTTTGGATAAATAGTTGTATTATAATAGTTAGACTTAAATATATATATGTGTGTAATTGTTATTAGAACGTAAAATTTGATTACAATAGTGGTGTAAATAATACAATCTTAGGATACAGCTGTATGTTGTATGATTACATTTTGGCTCTTATTGATAATTCTTATAACTTGATAAATCTAAATTAAGTATCCTTAACTAAACTACTTAATCATATTACGTATTACATGACTTACAGAATGACTAGAATTTTATAAACTTAGAAATACGCATGACTAGATTAGGTACTCGTCCACAAACTGAGATCAAAATTTGTCTTACTAAATTTGCAGTAAAACATCCAAAGGTGAAAGAATCGACTTTGGAGTATTTCAATTTGCGAAATTGTTCAGACCTTTGTTTGCGAACCAATGACTAGATTCCACTCTCCATATATTTTTCAATATATTAATTTGTTAAATAATGATTAAATATTGTTTAAATTAATCCTACTTAAGTCTGAAATCTTGACCGCTGACTAGATCTGATGACTTAGAAAAGATTTACGAATGACTTTTTGATTGTTTCTCAGTTTGATAGAATTATGAATTCGGAATTAGTCTCTAGAATGACAGATTTGTTTTCCCGTTGCGTGAAAATTCATCATCCTTTAATTTGTAACTTGAATTTTTGGTTTTTTGATTTTCTTTGGTTGCACAATTTTTAATTTTGACTCACAGCCACATCATTTTTGACTTAATTTTAGTTTGATTAACTTTGGTATTTTTCTCATTTTTGTATTTCAATTGACTAGAATATTAATTAGTTTGATTCATTGTGCTTCGACATTTTGATAAATTTCTCGTATTGCATCTATTTTATCTAACAAATATTTTCGTTATTCATAATTGTTTTTTCACTTGACTAGATTAAGGACGCTTGAACTGACCTAAATTTTAATTTTAAATTAACTTTGGTTTGAACTATCTATTAATACTGACTAGACCAAATTTGATTCTTAGACTCGTATTCTGACTAGGGATTACATTTGTGACTAGTTTTCGTAACTTTTACTCATTCTTTGGTAAATTTAGCTGAAATCGGAATTCCACAAGGAAATCCCGAGACCTATATAGTTAATTGACTAGATTTGTACCAACTTATTATTAAAGACTGTATAATCCTATCTTAAATTCAAATGACTAGATGTTTCTCATGTAAGTGACTAGATTTTTAATTCATGAATGATTTTTCAAATGACTTCCTGCAGTTCGAACAAAGTTGTTTTTTCTTCAAATTTTTCGAGTAACTTTTGTAGTACTTTCTTAAGTTTTATTTTCATTTTAATTAATTTATTTCAAAACTTTAATGACTATTTTCGATTTTTAAATGACTAGTTGATTTGAAGTGACAAAGACTAGAGATTTGTTATCACAAGAGGCACTTTGTGCTTAAATTATTATTTTTAATTGAAGTCACTAAATTTGATGAATGAACATTTGGAATAATGACCTACATTTTGACAACATATTTTGTATCGATTTTTGTATGAAAAAATTGTTGGTTCTACCTTATTGAAAACAATAGTTACTTTTATTTTACTTTTCGTTGCTTTTCATTCATAAATTTAGTAAACGTCAACCTATCAATCATTTTCTTACATTTATAATACTGGCACATGTCCTAAGACGGGGATTCTATTTTTATGACTAGAACCGACCTAAAAGTAAACTCAAGTTTAAAATTACCGATTATATTTGGTTTCCAATATTTGGCTTGTTATAAATATTATGGCATCTTACATTCACGGGCTGCATTAATCGCATAAGTGATATCTCTTAAACTCAAAAAAAACCCACAAATCTGTACATTCGTAATTGCAAAACTTATCAGTCTTCCTTCTGTGAAACTTTTCATCAATCAGATCAACAGTTTCACAAAACGTTCCATCAGAATGATGAGTTTTGCAAACCCACACAAAAATGATACGTTTCAAGATTACACAATTTACAATAACAAATGTTGGATTACAATAAAATTTCACACAAAATTGCATTGAACTGTGGCCTGCATATTGAAAATCCTTTCAAAAAAAGATTCCCACTATGATTTTGGTCTAAGATTAGAATGTTCACACCGTAATCTATTGTTATCATTATCGTATACTGTCACTATTTCCTGATATTGCCATTTGTCAGATACGTGCTTAATACTGTCGATATTGCCACTTGTTTCATTCGAAAAAAGAAACATTATTTGAAATCTTGAATATCGATTCTGCTGATCTTCCAATGCCACAACAGATTTCGTTCCCCTTTGCATAATCAATGACTGACTTCATCACGAACCCCTATTATAATAGCCTCGTCGGATCATTAAAACTATAAGACAATTTCTTAAGCGATAATAATACTGGTTGGCTTGCATTGCTTTTCACAATCGAGGCAAGTGTTTCTCAGTCTTACAATAGGAATTTGTTTTCGTAGTACCTGAACGCCTACATGTCTTCAATCAGTGAGTTTCAATCAGTGCTGAAGGTCGCCGCAAGGTCAAGGTCGAAAGTCCTCCATGAGATGTTTCAGCCTACCCCGTCGAATCTGCCAGAAGGTTGCGTTGCAAATCTCTGGATCTTGCGGACGAGTAGGTGGTGCCAGTTGGAGACGTCGGTCTTCTGCATCTCCAGGTAGGGGAACCTCCGTCTGGCCATCAGTTGCACTGCCATGGTTGGTCTGGGTCAACTCTAGTCACCCGTTAGAAATGGGTCAGGAGATGGTGGTCCACAAATTCATGACCACAAATAGCCAAGTTGGATACTCCAGCTTCCAGGACTTGAGGTCTTGTGAGTTTGGACCCGATTGAGCGAACTCATTTATAACAGTTGGGACTGCTCGGGCAACCACGCAGGCGCACTCACTGTTGCTGACTAATTCTGACGCTTTTCGTGGAACGTATATTATGCCACGGTATCCCCTCCGGTTGTCGCCTCACCGCCCGGGCTAGTAGGGGAAGCTGTCCTGAAGTTCCGCCCTCGGTGGCGCACGCAACTAAATCCTCAAGCTGCCTCGTCATTGGTCAAGTTTGACATTTGGTTTGCTTTTGGTCGGGAGGATAGGCGTCCTGCCGATGCAAGTCACTTAAAAGTTGCAGATTATCTCCGTGCCGTCTTTGGACCGACTTTCAATGGGGTAATTTGACGACGACTTTTTATTTTGTTTGTACAGAAACGAAATAATTGGCACGGTTTGTTTCTCGGATGGAAAATGAATTTTAGTTATGAAATGAGAAAATGTGTCTCTTTAATTGACACCATTGATAAGTGCTAATCAGACGTTTTAATATTCATAGCACAATTTTTTTTTCAAGGTACGGACAGTTTCAAGAACAGGAGTCAATGCGGGTCGCGATTTCAACTTCACGGACGGTCTTTTCGAATTGCGATCTGTCAAGGTTGAGCCGGACTAATGTCAAACCAACATGATATACCTGAACACGCGTTCAAATTGTGTGATTTTGTGTAATACGTTGTTGAAGTTTTTAATTTTTACATTCTGCTTTGCTGTAAGTTTTTTGTTTCGTGACACTTTTCATTTGAATTTCACCAGGTGTATATTTCGGTGAAAATATTTGTCTTATGAAATGTTGCAACGCGAAATTGCACCGTTGTTTTGAAATTCATTAAAAAAGCAAGACCAGACGTCGCATACCAGAAAAAAAGTATACACGCTTTGGTCTGGGCGCTCTAACGATATAGCATTGTGCGCGATGTAACTAACGTTTTCATTATTTGTACATCTTCCAGTGCAAAAGTCTGGAACAAGTTTTACAGAAGGGTGCATATCAGAGTAGTTGGGGTAATAATAATCCTATATTATCGCTGTATTATAATACGACCAGTTTTTGCTGACTTTTGTTTCTATGAACATCGCATTTCGGTATTTGTAACATAATATTACATTCGCGCAACTAATTCGACAACAAACTTTTCAAAAAATTTATCTCTTCAAACAATTTTAAAACGCAATTGCGAGTTACGAAGTTTCGAGTTAGTTTGAATGTAGTTTTACCAAAGTTTTACTTATTTTAGTTTGTCCGATGATCTTGGTGGTCCAAAGTTGATCAAATGTCGGACAATTTTTTGTAATTTCAAAAACATACATAGTTTCGGGTTACCCTTCGGATTCACAAGACCATCGAAATGGAAAGAACAAATTGATTCATGCTGTTGTTCATCCAGCTGCGAGGCGATCGCGTGCCGTCGTGTAACTTAATACATACAGTCGAATTGAACTGGCCGGAGGCGGCGCTTCGACAAAGTTGATCTAAATTCATGTAACGTGTCGCTCGTTAGCATTTCAAGTTTATGGTTTCATTAGCTAAGTACCTCTAAGGAGGACGTCATTACGACGCACTTCTGTTTACAATTTAGGTCCCTCGTGTTGTCATTGAACGCTGCAAGCGACAGATGGTGGAAAAATCTCTCCGGTCACGCCAAGGGATGATCATCACCAATATCAATATTCCTGCTTAGCTTTTACACCAGTCACGATTCCTAATTCCAACGTTTCGCCTCTCCTCGTTGACCTGATTTTCGTGATTGCCATCTAATGGAATTTTTCGATTTCCCTTCAAATGAAATCACAAGTTTTATATTTAGCCACTAACAATATTCCAGAAGATATAGATTTTTGATAATTGACGATGTTATAGAGAATAACAAATAAGTCAAGAGTATGCATTTCTTCAGTTTCGTTTATGTTTTCCATATCTCCGGAATTCGAGCAATGTTCCGCATCGCAACGAGACGCTGAATAAAATATGACAAATAATTGGAATTCGCTAGTGTTTTATACATAAATGAGCAGAAGCATGATGAGATTATTTTTTGCTGGGTTATATCGTCGATCGGAGATTTGACGATATTTTGAATTTCGCACGAGCGGTTGTTTATCTGTGCTCATTACATCGTCCGGTTGGTGATGTTTAAGGAGAGTTTAATTGTTCGAAATATTAAGAGCATTTAAAGACTGATCGGAATCGCCGCTACATTGTTGTGCGTGCCTGAAAACCTCTCGTGCTTAAACGCGCCGCTTTTCAAAGGCGAAAGAGCGCTCGGCAAGTGATACGCGCGGGAATAACACATTCTGGTCGTCGTTTTTGTTTCCTTCTGTTCCGCTTGCCATCGTGCGACCAAAGCACGTGAGAAATTTCCGGGAGGTGCTATTTTCAATACCTATCAATGGTTCTTCTAACACAATTTATCTCAATTGAATGAAAAACAAAAAATTAAAAACTTTTTTTTTCAAAACTCAGGAAATTATTTTATTTCATTATTGAAATCTCAATTTCGAAGGACAAAAAACAGGTTTAATTTCCCGTTTAAAAGAGTTTAGTTTAGAAATGTAATTTTTGTGTAGAAAATTAAAAGTTTACAGTTCGAAAACGTAGTTAATCATTGACAGATGGGGATGTCGATAAAAATCGTGGTTCGAAAAATCGAAAGTGGCGATGAAAAAGGCGAGATGGAAAAAAAAAGGTGAGGATCAGAGCGGTTTTCAGCGGAGTTTACATCGATGACATATCAGCGAAGCAATCGGGCAGTGAAAACGGGTGGTGACGCGCGATCGCATCGCATGGGGTAAATGGCCGCAACAGGTGGGCCTATTGAGTCCGCAGCCAAGTTCGGCTCCTCTGACGCATACGCACCCTTTGCTCTGCGCATAATGACGCGCCGAGTAGCGTTCGGTCTCGAACCCTTGTTAAATTCTCTGCCTAACCGAATCTCGACAAACCCCTCCGCCGGATGTTGAAGTAAAGCGCATCTGATATATTTTGCGCCTCTGATTTACGCTACAAATCAAATTCGCCAACCACATTCTCCCATCTCATTTTCATCTGTCATTCTAATCTAAGATCTATCCAGTTTTCTGTGTTTTTTCTTGTAACGGGCCTACGTTCAAATTGCAAATTTTGTTCTGTTTTTGTTTCTTGAAAAAAATTCATCCTGATAAAGTGCCAAGTTTAGAATGGGAAGGACTCGAGTTCGATTCCCAACAGAAATTGAATTTTGCAAACTAATTTTTAGTTTTAATAGAAATCGTTTTTGTGCAACAGGCCTAAGTTTAAACTGCAAATTTTGTTCTGTTTTTGTTTATTGGAAAAAATGCATCCTGATAAAGTGCCAAGTTCAAAATTAAAAGGACTCGAGTTCGATTCCCAACAGAAATGAAATTTTGCAAACTAATGTTTAGTTTTAATAGAAATCGTTTTTGTGCAACAGGCCTAAGTTCAAACTGCAAATTTTGTTCTGTTTTTGTTTATTGGAAAAAATGCATCCTGATAAAGTGCCAAGTTTAGAATTGAAAGGACTCGAGTTCGATTCTCAACAGAAATGAAATTTTGCAAACTAATTTTTAGTTTCAATAGAAAGTAGTGGTTTGACCGGATTTTTCAATCTTAGATTGGCAGAGAAAAAAAATGTATTGTATTTAATAGGGCAGGGTGTTGCGAATGGAAAAAAAAGTAAGCTTGGTTGGGTTCAAACTGTCGTGTCCTATAAATATCGACACACCATATGTCGTAGTGAAATGAAAGCGCTAGCTCGCACACAGAACCGTGAACAAAGTGATACAAAATGAATGCGTGCATTCTGGTAATCTCGCGCGTGTCGTTGCGGGAGGTGATCATGGGACTATCATTTGCCCGGGGTCTATAGAACGGCCCTCGTACCGTGAGAATGCCGTCACTTTGCACGCACCAAAGTTTTGCGCTCGCATCTGCGTTGATATTGCACGACAATGAATCGCGCATAGAAATAATGGAAAAACAGCAACACAAAATTACAGACTCGAAATACGCTAACTAAACAGGCCACTTAACGTGGCCTTTCGGTCAATTATTAAGGGCAGAAAAGTTTCGGTATCCCCGTGCAATTCGTTCCTGCGTTTTCCGCAGAAATAAAATTATACCTATTTCTGACGATCGATATTCTAGTTATAATCATTCGGTCAAATAATTCATGTATGGATATATCAACGCGATAAATTGTGGGTCGGTTTTTTGCCTATTTCACTCTGGGGCATATTTATTGAGCTCTGTTTTATGAATTTGATAAAAACATTACGATAACGATAGTATCAGAATGTTGATAAGTTGGTGAAATTGACAACTTGGTTTCAGTTGACTCAATGATTAAATCTAATTCACAGTGATGTGACCGAATGTTTTTTCAATCAACATTTGAAGTAGCTTTTTTTAGATGGACATTTGATCTTAGAGGCACGTGTTTTGGAGGTTCTATTACTTTGGGATATGACGAGTATTTGTAAGGCTTAACATAATTGCGCCATTTTTGAGCACAGAGGGGGAACAATTTTTAGTCGAGTTTTAATGACGCGCAGAGAACTATTCAGTGGACGACAGTTGAATGACAGGTGTATGGAGATGCCGTGGCAGCCTAAGTATCCAGAAGGGTGTCATGAAGATTGCAATTAAGTCCTGAAAAACACCCTTAACACGTAGTGCACAAGATTTGAACTAATCTTCCAATTGTAATTTGAAAACGAGACATTAACAACCTGCAATACTTAATTTTTAAGTTTTTGCCAATTTCAAAAGTGCAAACAAATGCTTTTGAGTATGAAAAAGTAGTAATTTCAAATGTGAAGTAGTAATTTTCAAAATGTTATTGATGTTGCAAAAAAACTGTTTTTGTAACTTTGAGGAAAACTTTTTTTTTGAGGATATAACAGTTTATTGATTTTTTTATCTCATTTTGTGAAGTATCATATGTGACACGTGCCAACGGTTAGGTGTCATACATTTCGCTACCATCGTCATTGACACATTAATACTCCGATTCGTAAGACGCATGGCCTGAAAAAAAAGTAACGCGCCGTCAGAAGCCTCTTATCTTCGGAAACACTATACAGCTTGTGTGTACCTGATGTGAAACAATAAGGCGCCATATGCGAAACGATATCAAATTCTTTTCGCCGAAGAAAATCGGAACTGTCTAGAATAAAGTTCTTGTTCCGCAAATTAATTATCAATTATTTATCTTCTTCATAATTTTTAACACCACAAACAAAACTAGATGACTATTTTTCAATTCATTATTTTGTATTTTTTTTTTTTTTTTTTTTTTTGGTTTTTCATGCTGAATTCTCTTTTACAGTTTATATTTGAACTGTTCTGTGTTATCGAATTATCGCATTTGACGAAAATACAAATTTATCGTTCAGGTAACGAATTTTTGAAGGGTCAAAAACGCAGACAAGAAAGAAACCCCTTGTATGTTCGCATTTAGTTTTGTACGCACTTAGTTTTCAGGATCGTAATTTGCGTGATTGGTATCTAGGATTTAGAAAGCCGGTAGTTAGAGAACTGAGCCTGAGCTCCCCCACGAACTGAAATTATAGAGCATCCATCACGCATATGGCGTCGTGTTATACCGTGCATATTAACCGAATCGGTCACGCGTTGCGATACACAGGTGAAGTTTGTGCAGGTCTTCGGCACAGTTTCACAGAGACAATTCCCAACAACTTATCTCTGTTCCCAGCTCCCAGTTGTATTACATAATTAAACGACCGAACTCGTCCCTAATTTACCGTTAATTTTGTGTTTTTTTGTTTCTCTTTCATTTTTGCCTGTTCTTATGCACGAAAGTAATGCTATGATAATCTGGAAACACCTTGCGCATGAATTTCAGACTTACGACTTTCAAAAATTCAAGATGAGTTGTAACTCGAAACTCACGAAGCCTCTTGTGAACGATTGCAAATTATTCAAATAACGGGGCATCGTTTTTTATTCCCCTTTTTAGTTAATGTCAGTCAGAAAGATAGGAAAACGAATTCCGCATTTAAATTTGCAAAAAATTGAAATTTTGTTAGTTACTTGTTACTTAATACTTTCGTTACTTTTGAGGGGGTCGAAATTTTAATGGGTGAGAAAAATTGAGTGGATTTAATCGTTGGATCAAATCGTTTGGAATGTTATGAAACATTGTATTTCCTTTACGCCACTGTCCATCCCACAGGTGTGCACATGACAGTAAGTTTAACGAGTTAGGTTTATTATAACTGTATCCATGGGAACACGCACCTTTAAGTGACTCATTCGTCCGCGATATCTTATTCGCACGTCCTCTCGCTCCCGTGCTATTATTTCCTATTGATTTATAAACTCAAGGGTTAAAATCGACCGGATGAAAATCATCCCACGAAAATAGGAGGAGACTTTGTACAATCGAATGGTCATTCGAAGTTGCATGATTACCTGAACATGATTATTTTATTCATACAAATCCCCCTATAAGAAAAGACACACAGAACATCTAACTCATTGCGATCAACCTTTCAATCTTTGAGAATAACTTTTTTTTTCTTTCTTTCATTCTCTTATTGAAATTATGTCAGTTGCAGTAATAATTGCACGTTTGAACGATATAATTTTACTCCCATATTATAAAAAAGTTTGACATTCTGTTTGATACTCTGTTTGATTTTCAGAGTTACTTTATTTCTGCAAATCTTATTGCTGTGTTAGAATTTTTCAAACAATTTCAATTTCAACATCAAGAATTATAGTTGAAAGTTGAAAATTGAAATTGCATCGAAGTTTAAGTAAAAATTTTACAATTAAAATGTTTGTGTTTGTGGTGAAATTTGTGTTTGACAAAAAAAAATGTGTGATATCAAATTACAGAGATAACGCAAGTTGATAAAATACGATCGCAGTGGCGGTCGGCACGTTAATTATTAATTATGAGGAGAGCCAAGTATTAAATGAAGCCTGCACGGTTGAGTCGGTAATGGCACTTGTGCGACATCCTATAGTGGATTACTTTACGGTCGTGTGTCGATACATATTGGTGTATGTGCAACACGATGCAGCTGCCCGGAAGAGCGACCGCGACACTTCCTTCCTGCGCTTCCGTCTATCCTCGCTGGTGTTATTACGGCACGTATACTCCAGCCTCGAGATCGATATTTGTCACCGATACAGATCGGATGTAACACTATCGCCAAACTTTTTTCTTTCGCATGATGATACATTCATTAGTCTCTTCCCCTCTCTCTCTTGCACTTCTCCTTCTCACTTCCACATCCGTGTGCTCAAACTCAAATTGCAAATTGTCCAGCACTTCATTCTTCGCTAATTTTCCAACAAGTTCCTCAATTCTTGCCTCGAAGAATTTCGATTACAATGGAGCGGCGCTCGTTAAATTAATCGACTAATTGCTGTAGACATTTCCTAAGATGTAAATTGTAACTAAGAAATGAGGCACTTCAAATATCAACTTTTTTCTTTCCTGTGCAAACAAAATAGTAATTACAATTCATAATTAAATGTTTTTATATATAAAATTTAAACTATAGAAAATTCTTTCTTTTGAGCTAGTCATTTTTTATTTAAAATGATTTTTTTGCTTGATTAATTATAGAATGAAAAAAAAACGTTTGTACCAAACATATCAATTGCTCAGATCGCAAAACTTTTTAGTTTGAATTTAAGTACCATTAAAGATCTCACATTAGACCCGTATCCTGGACAGAAGGTCGTAAAAGAATCGAACTAATATGGGCACTCCGCGACCACTTTACAATGGCAAGTAACAACTCTGTATACATTCGAATTAGACTGAATGTCGTTATTACATATCGACACAGGCATTTAAAATAACCCCCATGATTCGGAATTCCTTTGTTGGACCTCCGAGCTGATATTTATCTCCTTTCGATTTTCATACTGCTGGAATATTGTCTGTGCCGAAAAAAAAGGTTGCGTAATTGGCCAATGCGTGTAATACAAAAATCATTCCGTTAGTAAGATTTATGACGATGCAGGTATACACAATTTTTCTTTTCTCATTTCAAAAGGACCTTTGATTTGAAAAGAGTTTGGATTTCGATTTCTGATAAAGGTGCTTATAACTCCAAGTCAATTTTAATCACGTTCGCTAATTTAAACCACAGTTATAAAAATGAAATTCAATTGAACATTTTTTTCTTTTGCAAACGATGATTTTTTGCACAACTGGGGTGGATCTTTTTTGCGTGCAAAAATATCGGTTTGGATTTGAACGAGGTGATTAGACGAAGAGAGAGCAAAGTTTGATCATCTGCAAAATTGGCTCTCCTGTTTGATCCTTAGGTGAATGGGTAATGATTTAGCGCAGACTTTGGGTTTGGTCGGATGATCTTTCGTGTACTGTATGGGTTCGCATATGGATGGGGGTGTCGCGCTATAGGGGGTATCCACTTACACATCTGTCCACCATCATCCCTCGTGCACAAACGTAGTGCCGCGGAACGCTAAGTCCTCTCCTGGTAAGAGCGATCGAATTTTACGCGACTTCAGTGCGGCCACATGTCGAGCATACCTTGGCTCCCGACCGCCGTCAGATCGCTCCCATTGTCGAGCCCCAGAGCTTGACGTTATTCGCTTCCTCGTTCGCTATTATCGTCCAACTAGCGTATTGATTGAACAAGACGCGCGCCGCTAAACCCAAATTTGACATTCATCACAACAATGCCCGCTTGTATACAATCTCAATTTTTTATTATCAAATGTTTTTTTTTTCATTTCTCCTTTCAAGTAGTCTCAAGATGAAAATAGTTTGATTATCCTATTCATCGTAAAAAACTGGACTCAAGTTTTTTATTATAATTTTGAAAACTTTTTTTAACCTTTTTTAGAATAGGAATCGTTTGACTCAAACTATCAAAATGTCAAAGTATTTTTAAGACAAAAAAGTACTCTTTTATTTTGATATTTGATTGGTTATCGACGTCCCCTCATAACCAACATTATAAAAATCGAATTGATCATTTTTTTGTGAAACTAATCTGTGCACGGCGTTAAGATTGGTATTTATTCTGGTTACGCGAAAGCCGGTCGATCAAATATGATATTCGTAATAAGGCATCTCCGCCGGTGTTGGACCGCAGGGAAAAAAGATTATATGCATCTGTGCGTGTACTTTTCGATGATGCGGGCACGTGCCCAACAATGGAGCACTACTCGAACGAGAGAACTCAATGGTACGAATAACAATTCAACTTAAGGATACAATCTCGCAGCGAACAAAAAATGACCGCGCTAACGACGCAAACCGATGTTTGGATTAATCTTTTCAAAAGCCCCGAAATTGTATCCGCAATTTAATTGCTGATGAAAATCGAATTTTCGAGAGCACCCGAGCAGTCCTCGCAGGTGTCATTTTTCGCTTTCATTAATCACCTCCCTCTGATCTGATTTGGCCGCGATTTTGAACTCGTAATGACGAGCCTTTTGTCGACTCCGAAAATATCCGAAATGGATTCCTTCTCACGTACGTGGAAAAAAAAATATATCTCGCCGGTTTCCCAGATTAGGAGAAATGAATTCCTCGCACACAGAAGTCGGGAAGAAGTGTGTCCTTTGACAAAGGAAGCTACGAGCAGGAGATTACCCGATTGTTAAAGGATCAGGTTTATCATTTTTGCACACTGAATACGAGGTATTTTTAAGACCGTAATATCTACGCGATATCGGGCTTTTGCTTTTATAAATACGTTCAGCAGATATTTTTATAAGTATCCCTTCTTTACGTTTGATCTCGTTCTTCAAATTTTTATTCCTTTTCAATTTTCATCCCCCAAGCAGACGCGGGATGGTAAATAAAAAATGGTTTGTGAAAAACGAAAAGCGATGAGCGAAAAATCTGTGATTCTGTTTTTTGTTATAAAAATAACTTTTTTACCCGCTAAAAATAAGAGCCAACATACTAATGGACAATAAAACAAAACAAATAAATTAATCGTACATATGTTGGTCGAAGCCATCTCCCCCTTGGAATGATAAATGTAATCTCGATGGTCAAAATAAACTTATCTACCCTCTGGCTACGAATTATCAAAATTATAACGTGGACCGTCAGGACTTAATGAAACCGATAACATTCCAACACCATCTAGAAACTTCTATTCAACTCAATTTCCATTATTTTTTTTCTAATTCCTGTCTGTCCATTCATTTATCATTATTTGTTTATTTCTTAAAAGTTTTAAGTTAAAACGATTTTTGCAATAAGTTGTATTTTGGAGTGTAACATGTTTTCAGTTTGATTTTATCGAAAAAAAAGGTTTGTTATCAAAACAGCAAAGTGATAAAAAAGGCAGTGCACAAATGTAAAATACAAAACCGAAGCCTGGTGTGTGCATGGTTTGACGCGTAGGAGCAATTACACGTCGGTTCGTGGAGTACACGCACGCAGATGGGCCAGGTGGTGTGACGCGGCTGTCCCCCTCGCTTTCTCTTCGTCTTCCCCTTCGTGCTCTCTTTAGCCACTCTTTACTTTATGAAGGCACGCATGGGGGTCGTGCACCGGCAGCTGCACCCTATACCGACAATGCAAAGCGCAATGCAAGGAAACACAGCGCGCACTCAAATGTACATACGTGTACTTGCACCCAAATGTACTATATCGCCCTAAGGTCAAAAATGCACGCTTCAAATGTGACCACCTTTTGCTCTGATTTACACCCAAAATTATGTTATCTATTTTTTTCCCAGATTTGTTTCCATTTTTTTAAAGTAACAAACTTTTTCTCTTTTAAAAACAATTATTATTCGCTTTTGTTGAAGAATTGTTTAGTTGGGTTTTCTTCTGGATTTGTTAAATTGTGTTTTGAATTTGAATTTGAATTTTTATAGTATTTTAAATTTGGATTAGTTGGTGTTGGAGTGAGTAAAAGATGTAAAGTTTGTGAAAGAAGTTGTAACCTGAAGTTCTTAAATGGGGTACTTTTAAATTTGAGACGAGTGACGTCATAAGTGCACGTCACAGACCCTACGTAGACACACAAACGAAGACGGCTGTTTGCCAGCAGGTTCTCTCGCCTTGATCTTGGCCTGTAAAACCATTCATGTACATTTTACGACTGCCACCGGTCTCGCCACCTTGCAAGGAGGTTTCGCTTCAAAGGCGCACTGCACATGCTTTATGCTTGACTCTGCGGCCTAAGATTTCAAACACAAATAACGAGGGTGTACTGCACTTGTCCATGTTTCTTTTTGTACCTCTGATTTCTTATGATAATCTTGATTGATAAAAGTGTCAACAGACTTGTCTCTTAACTCTTAACTTGCATTTTAATTCTATTCTACTTTACCTTCTATTTTCTACTAAAAAGGAATCAAAAACAAATAATTGCTAAAAATTGTTGTTAAAATATTGCATTTTTTTATTCTAAAAATAAAAAGAACAGAATTCAATCCAATTATCAATTGGATTGGACGATTGACAACAGTAGAAACAAACAGTAGAAACAAAAAAAGTTAAACAAAAACAAATTGTTGTCAAAATGTAAGGGTTTTTGTTACTAAAACTGATGGAGAGAAAAAAATCCAACCCTCTGTTTACATTGGCGAGCAATTTCTGTCCAATTATCATATAATCACGATTCGGTGGATTCGAGAGCGATAATTATACCAAAAAGTCATGCTCACGTAGTCTTATCAGCGACTGATTTGAATTCAATATTATGTTTACGCGCATATGTGCGTCCGGCATGGTATGGAAAAGAGTGGCGGTCGCGTTATGCCTATCGCGGTGTCGGATCGTCGGCCGAGCGACATTATCCCGGTGCATTTGTTTATGGTGTTTATTCGTGTCACGGGCACGTGCGCAGACATCGATTTTTGTCATTAAAGCTATCTCGGTAATTAAGACAAAGGGGACAGTTTTCGGGGGGACCGACGAATCAACGACTCGAGACGGATGAAATGCGGAATAATGAAATGCCGGAGTCAGGAAAGCATGAATCCGAATCGACCGTCATAATTAGGCCATTTACATTTTATTACGAAAAGTGTCAGGCTAATGCGTCCCTCGTTTTTGAGCTCTGCCAATTGACTTAATCACTAACAGAGACATTTATTCCGTTTATTTATTTGTTTCTACGTTTATTTATTTATTGTTTTATTAACAAGTCTTGAACTACGTTTTTAATCATGGATTTAGAATTGCCAAAAATTGTGCTAATCAAGATTGTCAAGTTTAGTCATCTGTCCACGTGCCAGTGGATCAATTTATTTTATTTCAACTCGTTGAGGTAAACGCACTGTCATGATCTTTTCAACTTTTCCTTCAAATTCTACTTTGCACCTTTGGAAACTCAGTGTGGCTAGTTTAACTTCATCATTAGTTGTGTCACCTACTCAGGACACAATTTAAGGATGAAAAATGATGATCCTTTTTTTGTAAAGATATGACTAATGGACTTTTTGATCTAGTTTTGTTAATTTACTTTGGAACCAACCAAATTCTTTCAAGGATATTATTATCTTTCAATGTTTCCTCGAAGTGAAAAAATTGAACTTGAAAAATCAGTAAGTTCATTCAAGTTTCTTTTTCCAAACTGCAACTTTTCATTAAATAGATACAACCTTCATTTTTTATGAATAAAAAAATAGAAGAATAATAAAAAGAAATAAAAAGAAATTCGGAAAAGTTTGGAAATAAATCTTGCTTAGTTGTAAAATAAATTTCTAAAACATTCGCATTAATATGATCGTTTTATTTTGCATCCATCACCAGGCAAAAACCGAAGCGAATCCATGAAAAGCCCAAACACCCACAACCGACGTTCGAATTGAAATCGAACACCGTGCGAGGATACTCGTGATCCTTTGCTACCAAAACATCTATTTGTTGCGAAAAAGGGTTGAAGTGAAATGGGTGCGTTGAATCGGAGCCTTTCCAAAATTCTCCAGCACAATGTTTGCCATGTGTATTATCTTGTCCATATGTAGACTCGCATAACTCGTTTTAGGTGCGCGTCCGATTAATAAATATACAAGCGAGGGGTGGGTCAAAAGAAAAAGCAGCTGCAACGCTCTGAACTCGGTGTCACAGCTTTTCGAATCACAATGCACGCCACAATGCCTGATTTCGGGCCATTGTGCTTGTTCCTCGCAGCAGCACGCGCCTGCCGCACTTTTGCACTCCCAATTGCAATGCACACGCGCCCAAACAATGGTCGCCGAGCTGCGACCGAGGGACCGCGCTCAAACGCCGCGTGGCGACATCAAAATCCCGTTGCGAAAATCCGCCACATGCTCTCTCGCCACGCTACTAGTTAACTCGGCATAATTTCGAAACCGACCCAAACCAATTTAGAAGCTATACTTTGTTCCATGTCTGATCGGCTATCAGATTAGCAAATTGTCTTCAAATTTCTTTACTACCACTTCTAAGATCATTTTTCAACTTCAATTTTTAATCAATTTCAATTTCAAATCAGTTTTACCAAAACTGAAAGAAAGGAACTTTGAAAGAACAGTAATATAATTTTATAGTTTTAAGTTTAGTTAATTTAGTTCTCATTGGATAAAGATACCCAAATTGACCATTTTAAACTTGAAACTTGTTTAACAAGAGACGGATTTCATTCACCCAAGGATGCCACCGGCGTCGTTTGGTTTCTTCGACGTAGCTCAAGTTACTTTCATTCTTACAAATTCGAACCCATTGACTAAATTCATTCATGAAAGTCTGGAGGACAGAGACAATTCTTTTTTTTTTTCTCAAAATCTATTTTTCTATTTTCGTTTCTCTTGTTAAACTATTTCTACTGTTTTTTGTCTAGTCTATTTTTAATTTCAGTTTTTTTTTCGTTTTGATTGCTGTTGTTTGGTAAACACCTGAAATCTTGACCTGTTCTGAAGTCCTAATATGCCCTTTGACGAAAATCACCTTACGCCTGTTTTTTTCTCCTTGGTCGATTGAAGAGACCAGGGCTTGAAACGACATTGCAGCAAGTAGGCGTTGAGAAGCAATGGTGCTTTTGTGAATTGCATCTTAGGGGACGTGAAACGCTGTAGGATATATACACAGGCGACGTGGTGAATGAGAATGAGACAAGTCAGAGAGGAAGAAGAGAGACGACCGACTTCTTTCTTCTTCTTAGATTTTTTTGACCTTGTGTCAAGGGTCGTTGCGTTAAACGTCCCTCGATTACAAGGTGCTACACAAATCTTACGAGCAGGTTCCCCATTATCGAACTATTATCAGATTCATAAAGTAACAAAAAACAACCAATACCTGACAAAGAAAGAGAAAAGTTTTTAAAACTAAAAAGAATTTGTTAAGTTGAATATTAGAGATTTTTGAATGACCTTTTCGTATGTAATAAAGTTGTCATCCAATTTTGTTGGGAACACTTGGTCAAAGGTAGATAATAAAACTAAAGACCTGAAATTTAATTGCAATGAATTCATGATGAGCAACCCTTTTGTATGAAGTTGTTCGTCACATCACAATCATACTGCAAATTATAGTCGGCAGACTTTTTACGGTTTCATCTTTTTTATAAAAAGAACTCCCTTACACACCACCTGTACTGGATTAATTATTCAGAAAGACGAACGACTTTGCTAATTATTTCTTCAACCTTGACGTCGAGGAAGACGCAAATCAATGTTCTATGATCTTACTCCTTTGCTTCTGGAAGAAAATGACTCGTTTCAAAATGTCCTTTAAACCCCTTCGTCAAAAGCATAATTTACAACTCGTTTGAAGATTATCACTAGAAGAATTTGTTGAATAATTATAATTTGTACAAAGGTTTTTTGTGCATAATTTTTTTGTGTATAATTTTTTGCTGCACTGCCGGGATTTTTTCCTTTCGCGTTTGGGGGGTCGCAAAAAAAGCAGCGAGATCTACCTGGCTGTTAAAGTGCGCGCATGTCTGCGCCCAATATTTGTGTGTAAGCGTAGGGTTCCGGTATCGCATATAAATCTCATCCTAGCACGCTACCATATCCTGTCTATTTGGCTTCATGCTGTCCGTTCAAGCGTGCGTATGTGTACGAGCACACTGTGTACATTATACGACGCATATCTTCGATTTGGGGTACACGTACCGGGTGTCTCATTATTACTTATCCAACAAAATCTAAATTCTTACTAATCAACATTTCCAACCATCAAAACTCCAACCATAAATCTTCATCATCTAACCATCAATTTTTCAGTCCACATTTTTGAATACTTTTATTAAATTACAAAATTCACAACTCTGAACAAAATTCAAAATACAAAATACAAAATTCAAATTCAAATTTGCTTCCTAAAACGGAGAAATGTGAGAAAAGGGATTCCAAATTCAAGGATTTCAAATAGAAGATGAAATTGAGGAATGTTGAAAGGATAAGAATAATTTGACATTGGCAATGAGAAGGAATAAAAAATTGAATGTATGCATAGCGGGCATACACGCGCTACGTCGGCATGTCAAACGTGAAATCGCGCAAAGGGAGCGCGTGGCTGCGATTATACACGAACTGACGTAACGCACGCACACGCAGGAGAGGCCCCCATGACGAGGGGTGAGTCATCACCTGGCTCGTGCCCTGCTACCGAGGGGGGAATTCGGCAGCAGGGTCGATCACCGCGGGGCAGGTGAGCCGCTCGGGCACGAGCCACTACTTTCTAGCAGGCTCACCCTTCGATCGCTCCGCAAAGGCAAAAATCCAGCCAAGTATCGCCTTTCATTAAAATTACCCGAGGCACCCGTCTCGGATTGAACACCTGCGGGGTTCGATCGATCCCGACCTATCGACCATCGCAATCCTTCAACTATCATTCCATCGACTAAACATCTGCGACTGATTAATTCCACGTAATTTATGATAATCCGCGAAAAACCTAAATACCTTCGGGCGACTTAGGACAAAATATGCTTTGACTTGATTTCCCAATTTTAAGATTTGTTTTACCAGTATACATTTCAGACCTTCAAAATTACCTCGAAAAAGTCACCATTAAATTTTTTCCTGAATTATCAATTTTTTAATACAAATTCTGTGATCAATTTTTATCAACTAACATATTTTATCAAATTTAATTAATCAAATCAACTTGATATGAATATTGATTTTGAAAAATTATTTTGAATAGAAAAAAAATTTTGATTATAAAATAATGGAATCGATTTTTTAATCATACGTCAAACTTTTGTTTGCGTTTTTTTTTTGAGTCTGAAAAGTTTGGAGCTATATGATTTTGAAGTAGACAAGCATTAGTAAAACGAAAAGTTAAACTTTCGAACAACATACAACTGGCTCGGTCACTTCTAAGTCTTATAAATTATCGAGCACTAATTGAAGGCTAAGAAATTTTTGAAACTAACCGGCTCTCGTGATGCGACTCGATGAAAGAAACATCTGGACAATGTCTATCCCTAGTTCTAATTAAATGAAATTTTCAGTACCGTTGAATTATTGCACGGATATAGATACGTACGTGTAGGTTTTGTTTTTTTTTTTTTTTTTCAATATACTTTTGTCGCTGAAATTGGCATGAAAAATCCATCATGAACCCCAAAGAGTTAAAGCGACACAAAACACGATCGGCTATCATATTTTCAGTCCTATAAATAACTTAGCCGGTAATCAAACCAAATAAATTAATTTTCCTTTCGTCTCTCCTCTGGTTCTAAATAATAAATCCTTCATAGTTATTCTATTTATTTGACTTCCACGATTGACAATTTTTTTCTCTTCGCCAATGGAAATCTATTATTAAGTTGGATCTAAATTACAGGAGAATTAGAAAAACGAAAGTTACAATTTTGTAACAAAATTTGTAATGGAAAATTAATTTTCGTTATCGGATTTTTTTTTGGTCAAATTGAATGAGTAACACTTGAACGACAAAACCGGTGGTAAACGCATCAGTTTAAAATGCAAAATCGTAAGAAACGATTTTGCCCGTGCAATCTGTCGTCGAACGCCTTTGAGAACCACTTTCGATGCAAATTCACCGCTGCTCCCTTTTCGAGTGCGCGACATACCTCGCTTGTCACTTGAACGAGACTTGCTCCGATCAAAAACCAATTTCTTCGCTCGAATTTACGCAAAAAAACGTGTCTTCGACAAATTGCCTCCCAACTCTGTTTGACCTGTCCTATTTTCAATCACGCAACTTTTGTATCGTAAAATACAAAGAGTCGCTCTTACCATTAACAAAATATGAAAAAGAATGTAATGTAAAAATCATTATGCATCTTTTAAAGGGGAAGCCAAGCTTTTTTATGACTGCCAAGAATCGATAAAAATCAAGCAAAAAATGATTGTGCATGACTTTTTTCTCTGTGGTTAATATCCAGGGGAAACGCAATTAAGGGAATTGGAAGATTGTCCTTGAAACGAAACAAAGTGTTTTGCGTGCATACGTAAGGGTAATAAAAGCAAATAGAGATGTTTCTCATGCCCTACTTCATAATATAACTCCACTTTTTATTTACAAAAGTAAAAAATTGCTTATCAATTGCTCGATTCACACGGTATTAAACATTTTCACCTTTCATATTTCACACGCATTCAATAATTCACTATCAAAAACAAAATTAAAATTGTTTTATGAAAAAATGTACTCTGAATAATTCATCAAAATTTTGCAACTCCCATTGATTTAAAATGTAAAATTGTTCCTCGAATGGAATACATTTTAATAATATGTATGAGTTGGCAATTACTTTTCAATTTTTAACGTTTAATTTTATTGCGAACGGGGTGAAAGATTGATTCATAAAATTAACACTCGAAGCCACTCTCGCTGGCCTAAACGAATCTGGCGAAACTGTTTATTGCGCGCGAATCAGCTTCGACGTATCGTCGGCTGCAGCCACTCATCCCCAGCGTGCCGCTGAAGTGCGTAGTCTTTAAACGAACATATCTCGAGATAGAGCACGCTGTATCTCTTAAAAGGCCAATTTCGGCCACTGTGCAGATTGGGCGCCCGAACTACCGTCGCGCCCTCCCTTGCCCTAAACGCATCTCTACTGCTTCAACAGGTCCATGAATAAGTTAAGGCTTACCCTATATGTAATAGATTTTTGAACAGCTATTACATCTCGACGTCGTGTTCTGCTCAATACCGCTTGATCAATAATTTGATGACATTAGCATACGCAAGTAGCGACTCTCATCAAATCCTAATCAACCTTTTAGCGTTATCTCACTCGCCTAATCTTCAATTAGACAACATAAACTTTTGCAAAGTTTTTTATCCAACTTCCCAACAATATCATTTAGCATTCTAATTTAAAATTTAAATTTCAAGACATTATCTGAAATTGTGAATGTTTTTTGGTTGGAATTACTTTTTTAGAATTAGTTTGTTTGAATAAAAATAGGCTGCATCATCTGTTTTGTATTTTGATTAAACACTATTGCATAGATAACAATCGAAAATGAAGAAATTGTATGACGATGAGTTGACGTGAGTTATGAGTTCATTATTTAAATTCCTGACATACGTATATCATCCGATCACCTTTTGGATGGGAGTGGTCAGTGACTAATCAATCTACTCAACCTATTGGGCAACTTTTCTGGCACGCGCCATGAAAATTTATGCTCAAAAGTCCTTCACAGCTGTTTTCCTCTTTTGATTCATATCGGCGCCTCAAATTTTCCAGCTGGTTCGTCATTTTCAATCAATTACAGTTTTCTTTGCCCATTCAGTTCCTGTTCTACTTTTTTTATTAAAACTGTCAATACATTTTTTAGAACCAAGGTGTTATGACCAGTGAAAAAATCTGTCTTTTCAATTTCACTTTATTTACACTCGAAACAATTTTAATTCAAACAATTTTACAGATTTTTCAATAATAATTGTATTTTGGAATAATAATAATCATTTTTATTTGAAAAAAAAATGTTCATAATGTTTTCTTTTTTACGTAGAAGAATTTTAAATATTAAAAATATTATTGAAGTCTCATTTGAGTGTTACAAAATTGAAGTCTTTTATACACCTTGGAAGAGAGTGAACAACCCCTGGGCACCAAGTAAATTCAGCGAAAGATGCGATGTTTGGCACGGCGTCGACAGGCGTCTAGACGTCGATAGAGTTTCACGCACTGACTCACTGCGAAGGTGCGTGCACGCACACGTGTTACGATGCAGGAAAGCACGCGATGCGTTATTGACGACGAAAAAAAAAACTAAATAAATATTTCGTGCCTGATGTGATATGCGAAAATATGACACGTGTGCTATTTCGGCAATATTATTTCCCTTTTTTTTTCATGTTGACTTTTCAGTCTAACTTAGAGGGTACCAGAGTATCGTCTTATCAAAATACTTGATTTATCATAATAACAAGATAAGATAACAACGAGCAAATTAAATTGATTTAAAGAAATTAGTTTAAAAAAAAAGTTTAGAAATTGATGGAACTGAAAGAATCATTAACAATTGTATTCAATCGAAAATTACTTTGGAATGTGTACCTTAGGGTGAATTCAATTCGACCCTCGAAAATGCCTTTATTTTAACGGTCGAAAAATCGATTTGATATCTGTTTTTAATATACTTCCTCGCTTTTAATGTATCGCATTGAATCAACAAATTGACACTGTTAGGCGTCGGACACCCCCGGTTGCAAACAGTGTTACTGAAATTCCCACGCAACAAAGTATGGTTTTACTTTTTTGTATAACGAACCAAACATAATGAAGTGACATGGAAAATTGAGTTTCTACGTATCTTAATTGATTTCGACGGAAAGAAATTTATGGAGTGTGAAACAATTGGACTTCCGGTTTCTCGTTTGATGGATTTTTTCCAACCAGTTTCTTCTGAATTAGGTCACATTAGCATAATTATTAATATTATTATTACGGTTTCTGTTGTAAATATGATTAACATTATTGTTGTAATTGGACAAATTGACTATTTCACTGGCTGACAAAAACATGAATGTAAATGCACAATGTTAATTAATAATCCACACGTTATCCGCAAAGCAGCGTCTATCAAAACACATTAATAGCTTTGACTCATAATAATAAATACACTTGCTCAAATATTATAGCAGAAGCTTATAGATACATCGATAAAGTTACATACGGGCCACCTAATGCACTGCTGCAAATTTTCCCAACTACAATAAACCACACTTTGCCCATTGTTTCCATTAACAACTGTGCATAATTTCTTACCCATAATCGCAATGAATAATTTTACGAAAAAAAACATACCACAGAAATGTGAAAGTAAATGTGAAGTTAATGTTTACAACAAAAACGTAACTTTTACTTATGTAAATTTAAAATTCTGCAACAAAAAAGTGAAATTAAAAAAAAGTAAGTTCCCAAACAGAAATAAATTTCACACCTATTTTACACAAACTAAAATTCGATACTTGTTTTTAGTTCAATCAACTTTTTCTAATTCAAAAAGGGGTTTTGTTTCCCAGCGCTATTGTTGGGTCAGGAAATGGAAACTAAAAAGAAACGCGTCATCGTCTGGATGATGCATTGTTTTGGCATAAAAAGTTGTCCATTAACCGTCGGGCGCTGGAGAGGCTCGATGGGCCAAACATCGGCGACGAAACACGCCAAACACCGACATTCCCACGCGCGTTTGCTAGGCGTACAAAGTGCCCACGCGTGCTGTACATTCATCCGCGTTTCATTGTTGTTTACGGGGTGCGATGGGGCCTTGTCTTCCCATCCTGCTTTTTTTCACAGCCCATCGGCCAGACGACACCCTCGACCTCATTATCGGGGGCGCAATCGATTAATGCACGTGCATCCGACGTCCAACCGAAAATTCGTGGGGGGCCGTACAAACTTGCAATTTTCATCGTCAAAAGAAGTGCGTGAGAATCCGATGATAAACCGTTACACTTTTGTTTTGATGGCAATTAGGGGTTTCGAGACGGTTACATGTGAAGGAATTGTTAATTCGACCATTTTTTACTCTACTATTCTTATTTTTACATTTTTCAAGAATATTGAAGATAAACAAACGATTTTCAAAGTGAATTTCAAATTGATTTCAGAGTAAAGTCAAATTCTTTGACAGAATTTTAGTTTGAAAATATCATTTTGAATAGTTGACTTCTAATTTTTAATCTTGTCATGACAATTGGAACAGATTGTTTCAAGAACCGCGTCAGTTTTGCATCGAAATCTGAAAACATTGTGAAGCTTGACGAACGAGCTGAAATTCTTCGCTAGACGCCCTATTTGGGTGTATTTTTGTTGTCAGCGGCACGCGCTCATTACAGTCAAGCCAACTTGTTTCCAAGTCTTTTGTGCTGCACTCGCCAATGGAAATGTGCCATCAGAAAAAATGTCCGACGCGCAATGAAAGCCTGACGTGAAAATGACGATTCTCATCCGTTGCAAAAGCCTTTGCTCCTGGGACGATACAAAAAATTGTCTCTCATAAAAATCCTGCGCTCACTATATAACATTTTTGTAAACTACAGCATTCTGACATTCGTTCCAATCTAGTCAAGGGGTTGCTCACTGTTGAAGTCTTTGAACCACTTGGTTTGTAGTACTTTTGAAGTACATTTGAAGTATTTGTAGTACTGAAGTCGTACTTGTAGAGTACTAGTACTTGTAGTACTTGTAGAGTACTAGTACTTGTAGTACTTGTAGTACTTGTAGTATTGAAGTATGTTGTAGCACTAGTACTTGTAGTACTTTTAGTATTGAAGTATGTTGTAGCACTAGTACTTGTAGTACTTGTAGTATTGAAGTATGTTGTAGCACTAGTACTTGTAGTACTTGTAGTATTGAAGTATGTTGTAGCACTAGTACTTGTAGTACTTGTAGTATTGAAGTATGTTGTAGCACTAGTACTTGTAGTACTTGTAGTATTGAAGTATGTTGTAGCACTTTTGAAGTCATACAATTTTTAAGACTTCAAAGACTACAACTATTGAATGTAGTTTATTGTAATACTTTGTAGTACATTTTCGAACTTCATCGATTTCACGAGAGTTATTGCTGTTAAATTTTATTTTTTTAAAAAAAAAATAACATTCAATTCAATTCATTAATGAACATTCACGATAATAAATGCACAAACAAAAGTAAAATGTCAATGAGACTTTACAACTTTGCGAAGTTGCATCAACAAATTTAATTTTGTTGAAGTCTTTTTGAAGTCTTATTGAAGTCAATTGCAATGCATTACAAGAACTTCAACAATTGTAGTCTCAAAAAACTTGTTAAAGTATAAGTACTTCAACTACTACAAATTTCATTGAAGTCGTGCCACAAATACTACAAAAGACTACAAGTGCTACAAAAATTGAAGTCTTTTGTACCAGCGCCAGTGGGAGTGAAGCAACTCCTTGAATCTAGTTAGTCATTCAAACAATGATGCCAAAAGGAAAAATATGACCTTTCAAAATGTTAACAATCTTTTTGAAACTGTCAAAAAATGTAAGAAACTTGTTGTTTTATTTGCAACGAGATTGAACAAGTAGTTATTTCGAGACAATTTGAGCTGTTAATCAGTCATACAAACATTTGTTGATGATTACAGTCAGAACTTATGTGCTAACAAGCGTTGAATAACGACATTATGCCGGAGACGATGAAAACTGTAAATGCATCTAAGTAATTCTGTTAACGTGCACACACTACGTTTAGCTGTGCGATCGCAGGTGGCGCAGTTGCAACCTGGGATTATTCTATTTGCCGGTTTGGTCCTATGGTGTGCGGCGCTTCGCACAATCCCTCTCACTTGTCTCTATCGCAGTATCTCGGGCTCTGAATTCGCGCTGCCTCGGTAATTCGAGGTGTACGCGTTAATTACTGTATTCATAAAGAGCTTGCGAAAGGGTTATGCCCAGGTCGTCGTCTGAATAGCGAAGCTAATACTGCGTAATTCACTTATCCACTTCCCCAACAAGTTCGAATTGCGAGCCTCATCGAAGAAACGTAATACCGGATGAATGCCAGCCTCTATTTCAAAAGGATCCAAAACAAACTGCAAGAAAACTCGTTTTTGTCAAAAGAAAATCAGCTGCACTGTTCCAACTCAAATTGAATAACTTTTTTTTTTAATAACATTACAAAATCATAACTCCAATCACTAAATCATGCAAATTTAGGTTCGATTCTTTGTTTGAAAGAAAAGTAAGTGTTGTAAATAATTGGAGTGAGAAAATGTTGGTTGATATTATTGGACGAGTGGAGTGAAGTTCATTTGTTGCGAAAGATCAGAGGAATATCTCTGTCATTGGCACGTTTAATCTTTCCTCGACCCTTATTTCCATCGCGCCTCGCCACCCTAACTTCCTGCTCTTGCGACGTTCGGTAATTGTAGGCGCGCAGGAACCGAGAAAACCAAGACGAAAAGCGTGCTCCCACACAGACACGCGACGCCCACAAGAACACGCATACTTCGGACGTTCATTCATCTTGTTCGACACATCACAATGTTCGAGGGACACGTGCCTCAAAGCACTTTGTATACCTATAGCCTGCAGCTACGATTCTCTCATGTGTTAAGTTCATTTTTATTTCTTGCCATTGCTATTTAGTAACATTTTCCAATTTTTCGTTTCCAAAAAACTAGAAAACTATTTTTTACTTTGAAGTTGATTTGTTATTTTGCTTTTTATCATTTCAGTTTGAATTTTTTTGTATTCGAAAATGTGAGGAAATAAATTAGGTTTGATTATTTGTGTTTAGTGTTTAATTAAGAAAAAAGGTACGTGTACGAGAAAATGAGATTAGTTGTGACGAGTATGTTTGAGAACATGTGGTGGAAGGAAGTCGGACCAAAAGCGCGCTTAAATAAATTTCGGTCGAGAGGAGAGAGTATAAAAGGGCGAGCGAAAAATGAGCCGATGCTCTCTCGGTGTTTGATCAGATACACTATCCAGCGCATCCACCAGTGCCCGGACTAATTAAAAAGGGCGTTTTGCGACTTACTCGATTAAACTTTCCTAATTGAATCCGCACATAAACACTCTGCTTAGATAATCATCTGATTTTCAATCCTGACTAATTTCGGACGCTCAAAGACAAACAGGTCCGACTGGTTTGAGGAAAGTTTTTCTCGTTCGCCCTAGATGTTGATGAGAAGTGGGCATTTTTAGAACCGCTTATCGATCGGCATCGACGAATCAAACTACGAAAATATTTCACGGACAACAATTGAACCGAGGGTGGAGAAAGTCCATGGTCGTTGTCCGGTTGCTATAGTCAGCTCCTGACACGTGCCGTGCACGCGACCAATCGCGAATTCTCCGCTTCTGAAAATGTATTATGTTAGACTGTAATCCACGACGTACAACGTTATGTTCGCGTATGCAACGTTCCCATGATAAACTTGCGGATCGGTCGACCATGACGAGGGCTTTGTAAAAAGTTGTAGTTGTCTAACTCTACACTACTAAACCAACAATTTCATTCTCGATCAACTTTCACGATCATTGCCATTGTCTCGACTTATCTTTTTTTCAACTCGTTCGCTTATACTCGATTTTACATTTTTCATTAGACATTTCGCTCAACTCTCGACTCTTCTATGGTTATCTAAAATTCAACAAGCGAAAAAGAGCGCTCTCAAATGTCAAGTTCAAGGCGAAAAATTTGCTGCTGTGTTTAATTTTTCATAATTTAGTCATGGAACAGTGGATAAGACATCGGACTATCACTCCAGAGACCCGAGTTCAAATCCTAGTAAATAAACTTTTTTTCAGAAATGTTTTAACTTCATTTATTAAAGTATTAATATTAATAATATTTGATTTAAAAAAGAAAGTATTTGAATCGAAATGAAAATAATTGAAAACTTCTGTATAGTTGGTTGCATTATTTTTTGGTAAGGAAAAGTAATCCAAAATCACAGTAAACGACTGAAATAAGTGAATAGACATGGCTGCATCGTAAAAATCCTCCACGATGATGCGCAGATCTGTGTCTCTGTCCCGAGGGAAGCTCGATTCTCTCCGGCTGTAATGAGCATCGTCAATGGTTCGCACGGGAGATTCACCGACCCGTAAACCAGTCTCATGGGACACACCATCCTGATAGCGTGTATATTAAACGCGTGATATTACACAGATGACGTCATTGGAATAGCTACAAAACTGCCAGATCTATTGAAAAATAATATATTCCCAAGCTTACTATTTTTACCCCTCAACAAAACAGCAATAAATTCAAAAAAGACAATCCAACAGACAAAACCCCTTTTCAATTAGCAAAGTTCTTCTTTTTTCCTCCCTTTTTTTGTCAAAGATTTCCCAGATTTTGAAAACATTTTTCAGAAATTCCGAAGTATAAATTCACCCTTCACAAAAGTAGTCTTTTGTTTGAATTCTATTTTTCGTCCTCCCACATTGTCGGAACAACAATATTTATGTTCAGTTTGATGTCGGATTAACAATGAAGGAACTCTGTGATATATTTACATTGATCTCGAGACAATGATCTGGTCCCTTTGGATCCACAATTCCTGGCGTTAAAATTAGCGGAAAAACTGTTAGAGGCTGAGTTTTTATTCATGGGCGCGTTTCATCATTGTCAATAAAAGCACGTGGTGCACGTTTTTTTTAATTACAAGAAGAGTCGCTTTGTTTTGCTTTCATGGTCGTCCGAGTCTCCGTGCGCCAACTAGACTGGCTGAGTCACGTGCCGTCTTGTGGGAACGCAAGCACCACCCTAATCCTCTGGGAAATATCTGCGCTCCGCAACAGAGAGCCGATCGCCCGGCTCGAGTCGCGGCGTGCAAATTGGTTTACATGGCAGCTTTGCGATTCGTTTTTCAGCCGCCCTTAATCGCGATCTGCGAAATTCAATCGCTCGCAACACACCGGTCTAATTTCATTAGTTATCACGGCGTTGAACTCGTCTGTCACATTGCCTTTCATCGGCCTCAACGTGAGAACTTGTTTGGTACAGCTTCAAATCAAAATTTCATACTTACTTTAACTTCCTAATCAATTTCGTTTCATTCAACCCTGAATTATTTATGAGGAGACAATTTTTTGTCTCCAATAGATTTTGGCACGATCGTTTATGATAAAAAATTGAATTTCAATTTCGACTTGAATTTTGTTTTGAGTTGGGAATTTGAAAAAAAAATTAAGTAGAAGGTTGAAAAGATGGTAAATTAATTGAATTTAATTAATCACGCTCAAGAACCTGACAATTAAGTAGTTAGTCTGAACACTGTACTAATTGCGACTAATTGATGTAACATAAATTGACAATTAAATCCCGAAGATTTTGATCGCAAACTTGTTTTCTCTTAGAGTGTGTTGTGTTGTTTTCTTTGTCGTCCTATCGTCGCGTGAAAGCTCGAATAAAAGTAGGTGCGATTTATCACCTGACTTCTTATTCGAATGATAAGCCTCGTGTTGTGTCAAGAACGACAAGTGTGAGCACGAATAACAGAGCTTGGCCGTTCGCATGCCGGATAATGACAAACAATTACCTCTTAATAATTGACAATTAGAGGTGGCGCGAAGATTCTAACTAAGAGCGATATGTGGGCCAAGAATGGGCGTTTCTAATCCGTCCGCGATAACACACTTTTTTACCTCACTAAAATACGACCAGTGTTTGGAATGAAAAAAATTTTGAACAACAAAATTTTTTTTTTCTAATTACAGATTACTCGTTGGTATCGAGCGCCAAATTGCTCCGCTATCGAAGGGAAACTGTGACGATCCGACATTTACGTTTTACGTCAAAAATTGCCGCTGGCGATTAACTTTTATGGACGTTAATTTGGATACGAAAAGTGTAGTCGATTTCGAACAGGGGTTTTTAACGTGTGACATAAATCAGCGTGGTTAAACAAAAGTAGAGCTCTAATCTTGATCCGACATTCTCGGTACCATTTTTTACCATTAATTATATTGTAACGCGAGGAAAAAAGTTGTGTGCAAATTCAATTAAGCTTTATTTTCAACCATTATCGTGTAATCATAATTATTTTTTCGTTTCATTTTTTAATTACGGCAGATTTTTATAGAAATTAATCAGTTGGATCAAACGATTTCGTTTATTTTTGTTTCAATCAGATTCGTGAATTTCGTTTTGGAATTTCTTTAAGATACAAATTTGCGACTGAATAATAAGAAAATGAGAAAACCATTTGTTTTTGAAGCAAAGAAAAAAAATGAAAAGGAACGAGATAGTAACGATAAGCGGAAAATTTGAAGGCAAAAGCAATTAAAAATCTCGCTCCGATAGGAGCCGCGACGTTTGGGGTAAACGCGAGTTGGCTTTTGCTAATCGAATTTGATCTTGAGAAAGGCGACATGCACCACGGTATTTACGTTAATAATTTTATCACGCATGTCGTTCGACGTCTGTGTGTGTTTCGCCACTGGATATAATTATTCAACCAATTCGTGTGCACGACGATTTATCTCGCTGCCACAATGGGCTGACCTATGCGACACTTTGTCGCCACTTATCACGTCAATATGAATCGCTCCTTTTTCTTTCACACAATACTATTTTTCCTTCGTTTCACTTTCATTGTCATAACAATTAATTCTACACCAAATTCCATCGAAAATGTGAATAAACTTAAAAAATGTAAACTAAAACTTGTACTGCAAAATCAATGATTAATTTGAAATTTTTTTTTAAATTGCAATTTCAGATGGTAAATCTTGCTAATGAAGTTTATTGTTGAAGAAAGGAAAATTGCATCTGAACTATCTGCGAGAAGAATGTTTCGTTCGGCTTCCATCGTGATGGAAAAACGAAACTAATTGGAATTTTATTGTGCTCGTTTTAATAAACTCGGACATTATAGAGGGCCGTTCAAATTTAGCGCTGCATTTTTCACCGGGTCGTTGAATAATCAGACGTAATTCGAAACGATTTAGAGCGATGAGAAGTGTGCGTGCATATTAAATACCTGGACTAACTAACCTTCGCAATGTAATGAGACATTCCATCGTGCATGAATAAACTTTCCGCTCCGACGCTAAGAGTTCTGACACCCTGTGACACGAACTGTACAAGAGGCTACTTGTTATCGACTCTTCCTCTCATTAAAATCCAATTTTCATTATTTTACTATTATTTTAGTATCTCTGAGGAAGAAAGAAAGTCGAACAAAAAAAAACAATAGAATCAATGACAGCTAACCTTTTTTTCAAGTTGATTTTGTTGTCGTGAGAATTAATAATGTGGTTTGAGGTAAATGTATCCTCCCTTATCACACCCTTTTGATTTTTTCAGGGCGAGGAATTTAAATCACGAGTGCGTGAAGTCATCGAGGATGTGGCGTGGAAAATGAACGACAAGGATAACGAGGATCGCGCACTGCCCTTTTCGGAGATCAAAAGCACTCCGAGGTCACAGTTACAGCTGCGTACAAGACTCAACAAGTTATTTTTTCAGTCACACGTTTCATTAGGTCGAAATTTCATTTCAAAAATTAAAAATTAATTTCTCTGAAAATTATCCAAAGTAAAAGTTTCAAGTTGCTGGATCAATTTCAACTCAAAAGTTCAATTCTGTTTTCATCCTTCTTGATAATTTATTTGCAAACTGTTCGTTTCGTTAATTTTGAACTCTAAATGTCAGAAAAGGTTAAAACTAAATGTCAATCAGAACCAATCAACAATTGAACTCAAAAATGTATTCTCATTAATGAACGAATTTCTTTATTAACTTTTCCCCAGGTAATTATCTGGACACCTTCAAAACGTTAACTTCAAAGTACTTTTTCTCGATAAAGTTGAGTTCGTGGCAGCGAACAATTTTTCTACCAAATACAATCGGCCTGGATCAGCAAGGTGTTTTGTTCTCAACACAAAATCTGTCACTTGGAATCCTGGCTCGACCAAAAAAGAGGGACGAATCGACGAGTTACCTGAAAAAGTAAAACTTTTTGTTGCTGAGTTTTGGGTTGCAATGTTTTTTTGTTGTAAAAGTGAGATCGTCCCGATAGCCTGGTGACTCCGAGAGTGTACTCAAACAAGCGCGACCGGTGTGTCCAGTGCACCACAGATGGCCCGCTGAAACTTGACCTCGGCACGCTGAATCTAAACATCGCCGCAGATGATAATGTTTGCATTGGCAAAAGTTCCCGCTGCAAGGCCTGTTATCCCTGCCACCATTGTCACTGTTTGCGTCGGCGCCATTGTCATAGAAAATTACACTCTTCAAAGAAGAAACAAGACACCAATGATTGCATCGACGACAAAGTTAAGGGAGATCTCGATGACAGATATGTGAATCTCCATAAGGCTGATGAGACACGCTTTAAAAAAAATGGTATCACTAATTTCGTCCCATTAGAAAACGTTAACTTATTCATTATTAAAATTCTCATAACAATAGCTCTTAGATTGTTCAACCCAGTTATTTTGAAAGTTTATGACTTATAGTTATTAGTCTTTTTATTAATTTAGATCTTTCTAGGGTTAACAAAGTGTTTCAACTGTTTTTACAACGTTTATTAGTTGGTTTTGGATATTTTGTTCGGTAGGAAAATGTAAATGCGAATCCAAAAAAAAGTTACAACAAAATGAGCAACAAAGTTTCTTTCTGGCTGGACTGAAGTTTGATGAAAGACAGAGTGGAAGATCAAATTGGAATAGTGAAAGACTAAACAGGGAGAAAAACCATCTGAGTGAAATTCAAAAGTACCAAAATGCGATGAAACGGTCGGAGTTTGATTTTGCTGATTCTTCCTTTTCTCATCTGCATAGCAGAGGGAATAATGAGCATCGAAACCGATGGTATTGATAGTACCTTGTTCCAAAGTAGATTATTTATTAAGTCTCTTGTTTTTGTTTGCTGAAAAACCTTTGAACAATTTTTAGTACCAGACATGTGTACCAGTCGCAGCCAAAACAATGTAACTTAGTCCAGAAAACCGAGTTCAACCGAATCGTCTTCGTGAAAACGCCAGTTTTAACTCACTGGCTTCGTGAAGAACCAACCAACAACCAACTGCAGGACATAAAACGTCGCCTGGATCAGGAAATGCAACAGTTTCGTGAACAAAAAAGTCCCCCACGATTCACTATCCCCAGCTCGTCATCGAACATTTTTTCACACTGTCTGGACTCAGATGAGGAATCATCCAAACTTCAGCTTAAAACAAAACCTCTGAGACTACAAGCGAAAAAGGACCATTTTGAAAAAGTAGATGACGTTGATGAGGAGAGGGAAAATTTTGACCTAGCAGGGGCGCGAAAAGTTCTGTCGATTGATTCGGGTGTGCTGACGGACTTTTCACAGAGGAAGCGCAATCGCAATTTGACCGATGAAGAGGAGACGGATATCGCGCTGTCGGATTGCGAGTCCGATGATTCGTTGAATCGCGGCGTCGAGAGAGCCGTCAGGAGATTTGAGGAAGAGTTGATCCGATGCGAGAGAAGGATCAAAGCTGGCATGAATGAAAACCGGTCTGTAGATGAGAGTAGCGAGATCAAGGAGGATGCCGAGTTTTGGGGAGCTGATGAGGTAATTTCATTCAATGAACAGAGTAAATTAGATTTCTTTTCCAATTTTCTTTCAGTTGAAAGTCGAAAAAACCCTTTTCATCCTGAAGGCATGAATCAGCATAAAAAGTTTATTTAGTTTATTTATTAAGTTTAGGTTGTATCATTGTGTTATTTCAATTTGTCTATTCAAATATTTTGTCCGCAGAGTCCCCCGCCATCGGCTGGAATAAGCAACATTTTTCGAAATTTAAGCCGGTTCGAGTGCAATTCATCTAGCGAAGACACCGAATCGCCATTTTAAACATGAAATTGAACCACAACGACAAAAAAAACTAAATATCAATCCATTAAAAAATTTTGTATTGTATTCATAGTTTTTGTATATTTTATAGGGACAATTAAATGACATTAAATTTATTTCACAGTCGATTAAACGTGTGAAATTGATTAAAACAGTTGTGTTTGGGGTAAAAATGTGAGGGGAGCACTTTTTTTTTTCACCTGCGAAAATTAAGACAGAGGTAGTAGTTATAATTGAGGTGTGAAGATACGCCAATTGGCACCTTGGCAAGGGTCGTCGACAAGTTCGGCCACGACATCATTAGACACAACTGACCGCTCGTCCCTGGTACGTAGAAGTGCGGTTTTCTTTGAAGGCAAAACACGACAGGGGATCGCCTCGGTTGTGCCCGGTGTGTCCAGCTGAGCGGAAATGCAAAACTGGCAAACGACCAGCAACAAGACGAGCATCTCATTTCCGCGTGTGTTTCCAATTTGGACGTTCCTTTGCTTTGTCATTTCTTTTATTCTTGGACATAAACAAAAAGGTATCTCATTTTCATGACTATTTTCTTTCCTTCTTTTTTTTGTCTTTTATATTTCAAAGTAAAATGAAACTCTATAGAATTGTTTTATCTACTTCTTTTTATTCAAATCTTTTCACTGGTAAATAGTTTAAAACTTGGAAATGTATAAAGAAAATAGTCACATAAACATTCATGAAACAACAATAAAACGGTTGAATTGGTGATTTAAATGTTTTTTTTTTCTTGACTTTGTCTATTGATTTTTGTATGAAGTAGTGAAACTGAATGATTGAAAATAACTTGATGAGAAAATGTGATATCTTGATCGAAAAATGCCATAACATCGTTTGGGATGCCACATTATATAGAAACGCGTGACTTGAAGTAATGTCTATTTTCCCCCGGAGCGAAAATTCTTCGGATTTCTAACCGAAGAGGGCTCTTGAAAAATTTTCGTTGCCAATGTACTCTCGCCCCTGCGGAGCCGATTTAGCTACTTTCTTAATGATAAACCCCGGCGGGATGCCATTCGACAATGAAATTGAAATTTTCGAGAGCAATATCAAAATGATTGACTCGCATCAACATCTTTATCTCCAGACGAGTCAGTTGGTGCTCCGTCTGCAGAACATCAAATATTCAACCGTTTTCTCACGTGTACACTCAGCGACGTGCGGTTACACTCGTTGGAATCTCCACATTCCTATACAGACGAATTCAAATGAAAGAAAAAACAGTAACGTGAAACAATCAATTTTTAAACAATCTTTCAACAATTGTGATTAAAATTGAACCAACATTTTTAGAATGAATCCATTAGATGAATCCAAAACTTATGTGAAATAACATTTGGGAAATGGAAAATTGATGGATCAATCATCAGTCGGACGATTTTTTCATAAGTGAAATAGACCAGTGAATCATCAGACTCGAAAGTTTGTTTGCTTATAATTGGAGTAAGATTATAATTGACGTAGGATGTCTCAGTTATTAATAACTGCCAGTTGTAAGAGTTGAGCATGAATTTTAGTGAAAAGTATCAATGAATAGTCGAACATTTTCACTTCCAATTATATTCCAAGTTCGGTTGAAAAGGAAACTGAAATACATGTTGGTTATTAAAAATTGCAAGTGATAAAAGTCGAGTTTGAATTCGAGTGAAAAGTATCAATGAATAGTCGGGCAAATTTTGATTTCCATTTATGTATAGGCTCGGTTAAAAACGTAATTTTGTTCGCCGCAGGAGGGTCACGTAATTATCGGTTTCGACGCAGGGAATTAAAGAAGTGTATTTGAATCCAGGCGCTGCATTGACGCTGCCAGATGATCCGTGGGGAAGCATCTTAAGGACGCTATAGAACGACGGTATACAGATACATCTGTCCTCGGCTGCTAATTCCCGGACTTCTTTTTGATATCTCGGATACATATCTCGGTGCCGAGCTCCTCAAGAGGATTCATTCAACAGAAGGAAAAATAAATATTAGTGTAATCCCGCAAAGTCCGCCGTATCTTTTTATTGATACACTATAATTACTATATTTCATTCTGATCTCCTTTTTTTTCGCAAGTGCAAGTCGAGAAAAGTGCTCGCCATTCGAAGCTTTTACAGTTATTATCCGTGGGATATTTGTCGTCGCGGGATCAAAAGTGTATTGTGACCAGTCCGTTGTTTGACGAGTGGTAAAAGCCCCGAGATTGTTTGTCCACCTCTCCAACTTGCGATGTTCTTCTGTCAATCGAATTTATTCGCGCACGATTCGCTCGTAACGTGATTTTATTTCGCAAAATTTACCTCCTCGGCGGTGCTTTTTTTCCACCCTTGAAACTTTCTTGTTCTCTCGTGGGTGATAAAAGAATTGAATGGAGTAAAATTGCCATCAGTATAAAAATTTTGCAATCCGAATCGGGTGCCTTGCACTTTGCGAGGAAATACGTAGGATGCACAAGCGTCCGCGGGAAATTCTATTTTACCGTCGAATGAGAAAGCGAAGATGACAAAGTCGACGCAAAATTGAGAAATTGCCCTCATCTTTTTTGCAGCCCCTTCGAGAACAAAAAAAAGTGGATTCCTGATGCTTTTGTCGGCGACATTGCAACGAACCACCACACGTCACTACAAGCAACAATTTTTAATCCTGAAATGAAAATTCTAAAATGAAAATTGAAACAAAAACAATCGAAACGAATATGTTATACTAGATGATTAAGAAACAGAGGAAAACAAAAGAAAGGAAAATTGTTCGGTGTTTTAAGGGTTTTGTTGGAATTTAGAAATGTGAACGAAAATTATGACGTCACTTTTTTGTCGAACAAATCGACCTTGCGAGATTTAAAGTGCTCTAACTCAAGTTGGGCGTAGCGAAGGGTGCGACAGATCTTTTTATCCGCGCGGCACAAAGGTTTCGCGAAGATTACAGGGCTGTGCCAATCCCTTCTGTATAGGTCGAACGAGAGGGCATTATGTCGACATGCTGGTAATATCGGTCCGCATCATCCCTGGACAATGCCTCTTACGAAAATCAGTTTCTCTTCGTTACTTCAATATCATCTTTGACGCGCGTATCAAAATATAATTTTTTCTCTTCCAGTCAAGGACTTCAACTACTGTCCAAAAATTCGTAACAAAAATAACAAAATATTTCAGTCTCGAAATTCTTTTAAATAAAAAGTTTGAAATAAACCTTCAGAATGAGTGAATTCAAAAAATTTTGTCAAAATTATAAAGTAATGATTAAAAATGAAGGAGTGGGAAAGAGCTTTGAAACGATTCAGTACTTTTTTCAAGAATTTATCTTGACACTTTATTTCATATATGCGTACACACGTTTGCGCGCGGAACAATTGAACTCTTAAAGATGAATAGTCGGCATGAATCTCGACGTAACATTTACAATAATTTACAAAATTGACACTCAGCATGCGAGCGTTATCAGCAGTTTTTTTTACATTTTTACACAGTCGCGGAATATTCTTTACATACAGATTGCTAATGATCACACATAAGTTACTACCTAAACATTGTTATGTTATACACTATATCCTGATGCGTTGATAAAATTTGATTTCTGAAAAAAAGCAACAAAGAAATGAAACCTTTTGTTTTTTTAACATCGAAATTGTACCCAAGTTTTCGAATCAACCAGAAATGTTAATTTTGGTAGAAATTTTGTCGGTTAATACTGATGATTAGATTGTCGCCTACAATGAAGATCGATTACAATCGACGATATTTTGTTATTCTAAATAAATCTCACTTACTAAGAAAATAATTTAAGGTCGAAAAATATGTACAAGTAAAATAGAATTCGTTGATTTGGGTCATGAAAATACGTTAGCTTCTTTATAAAAAATTCTCGCTAAGATTAATATTACTTAAGTGCGTTAATAAACGAACTTATATTTATGTAAAATTAACCCTGTTTCAAAGTTATAAATATATTAGTTGTATTATTAAATTATTGAATTTAATCAATTAATTAGCATAAATTAATATGTACACGCAAGTTTATTGCAATGCTTAATCATGCTAGTTGTTTCTTTGGACTAGACGGTACTCTTTCATTCTATCAAGGTAGAATGACAAAATAATTGGCAAACAAAACATAATTTCAACAAAAAAGCGAACTTATCCTAAATATATCGGGTATCTAATGTTCAACTTTTTAATCGTCAAAGTCGGCTGTGAAATTTGTCATGGAAAATGTTTCGCTGTTCATTAAATTTGTTCTGAGTTTATAATATTCGAAATATATCTTGTTCTTCTGCTTGTAAAATCAAATTTTTCTTAAAATGACGATTTTGAATATTAAATACCCTCGAAAATTCAATAAACTCAATATTAATCACTAAAAAAGAATTGCACAAAAAAATTGTATCCGAACATTCTCAGATGAAAATGAACTGCTTATTTCTACGAATGACTAGAAAGTCTCGTGCTCAGATAACAAATTATAAACATTAAATCTAAACTGTGAATGAATATTTTGTTTCTTCAATTCGCACAAAAAATATCCAAGTGAATAGGATGTTTCTTTTGACTACGAAATAGCGACACGTTGCAACATATTTTCCTTACATTTTGCTTACCCTAAATGTATCTAAAATTCTACCTTCACCCAACAAATCACCTCGTTTGTCGATCATCTTTGGCCATAATTTTGTACCCTACATTTTATATAATCGAGACACGCTACTAATTTTGAGATCAACTAATAGGATTTCCTCGCAATTACGAGACATTGTTATTTGATGTTTTTCAATACTTTTCACTTCCTTCGTGATATTTCTGTTTTTTTGTTATCTTTTTTCAAACCAAAAGTAGTGCTTACTATTACTCTGAACTTCCAAAGGGATTATTTTCAAGTCTTATATCAGAATGTTTGCTGAACATGACTTTTTCACGATTATTTATTACTTGATTGTATAATTTTTCAATAAAATTCTATGTGCGTTTATTTTTAACGATTCATAAATACATTTTACAGTATAAATTTACTTGTGATAAGACATGACTAGATTTCTCATTACACATTTTAGTTACCCTTTGTATGACTAGGTCAAATTACACTTTTTATTCGTCATCAGGAGTCTTAGCAAAAATAAGTTTTCAAATTAAAATTCTCTTTAACTTTTGCAACGATAATAATGAAACTACCCAAATGTAAACAAATTCAAATCAAGTCCTATTGTAAACAATCTGCAGAAAATCGTTTTGCAAAAACCCCACTTTTTTATAATCAAACTCAAAAGTTTCGACAAAACATTTAATAAATTGAAGTTTTTGGATTTTACAATGTTGACCTTTGTTTCATTTACTACTCGACCTACAATCCTAAACCCAATGACAATGCCTCAAATTTTGTATCACAATTGCACCCATCCTCGACCCGCCTTCCCCAGAGGAATATTTTGATTGTGCACTCACATACAGCCCCCAATCGTTCACAACAAATCCAGCCCGAATCTCCAGTAAATACCTGGTCTCCTAGCCAGTGGTCTTGCCGGGAACTTTTGTCAGGCCGACTCGATGGAGCAGTCAGCGCTGGCAATCAGCTGGGCCATCTTTTCCTCCTCACCACCTCTCGCACTCTCGTTATTGTTATTCTCCGCATGCTGCACACTCAGGTGTTTCTTCAGCGCCGTCTGTCTAGAAAACTTAGCGTCACACTTCGGACAAGCAATGTCACCTTGATTTGTCGGCTGGGAAACGCCTTCCGTGGTGACTCTAGGCTTATGCCACCTGCGATGCGAAGCCAAATTCGCGGGACATGAGAACCTTTTGTCACATTCCGGACATCGATACTCAACATGCGCGATTCTGCTGCACCTGTGTTGAGCCAATTGGAACGCATCATCGTAAAGTTGGCGGCAAAGTTTGCATTGGTACGGGCCTAGTCTGTTTTCGATCTTGGCGATTTCCGCTCTCGCCTCTTCCGTAACCTCAACGACGTTGAACGCAGGATCGATATCGCCAGTAACCACAGCCTCGTCCGGTCCAAGGATCACAGTTCCCGAAACCGGACTGCTGGTGTCCTCGTCGAATTTGAGTCGTCGAGCCACGTGCTTTTTCTTCGCCTTCGTGATCTTCTCAACGGTTTGGATTTGTTTTGCCGGACGTCCGTCAGGGGGCGAGGCAGGATCTTCGTCTCTCGTTGAGCGCCGTTTGGGACACTGTGGAGGCGATGGTGTACTAGGAGGCGTCATGGGAGCGTGCATTGCTTGCAGATTTTGAGGTGGTGTTAAGAGGAACTGCTGATGGTAAGCTGCAATTCTCGTCGGACTTGTGAGGGTCATCTTCTGGGTTGGGAGCTGGTACTTTCTCGGATCGGGATAAGAGAGATGGGACAGCTGGTCCTCGTCCATCTGTTCCTCCCTAAGGCCCCTGGAGTCCAGGCGGCGCTGCACTCGGTCCTTGCGGTCCTCCTCATCGTCAACTTCGATGGTCTCAGACTCTTCAGCTCGAGGACTGCTCGCAGTTGAAGAGCAGCTCACTTGGGGTTTGACGGAGAGATCCAGAGGAAGCGGTAGAGTGCTTGCCAGACCCTTCCAGGAGGGTAGAATTCGCTGGTCCTGCCCGATTCGAGAATAATCGTCGACACTTACGAAGGCAGGGAGCTGAGGATAGGGCGCGAAGTCCTCGCCGTAGTAGCCACCGAAGTAACTCAGGCCCGGGGGCAGGTACGCCCGGGGCAGCGCTCCGTGCAGCATCCTGGAATCGACTGTCCCGCAACCGGCGAGTCTAGACAGCTGCGAGCATCGCACCAGTCTGCTTTGGTTGCGCCCCAGACGCCGTTTGACGCGAGTTCCCAGCGAGGGCTTACCCGTCACCGGCGCAGACCCGCCTTGAACGCCCATTGGACGGACCCCCTCTTGCGCTTGATCGTGGAGGTGGAAACGCACCGGAGAGCCTGGAGAGGTCTCCGGTGGGCGGAAAATAGAGAAATTGGGACAAGCGATAAGCTGGAGATAATCAAGTCGCAACTATTTGGATGCCACTCTCTTTCTCTTTCTATTTGACGGTATCTCTTGTCTATGAAGATTTGATTACAACACGGTAGTAAAGATGACAAGTTTTTGAAGAATTTTAGGTTCGGGATGCTGTGGAAGTGATTGATCGGGTGCAAAGGGTGGTGTTTAGGAACGTGGGAAAAATAGAGGGTTCTGACGGAAATGAATGGGTTGGCGGTTTAGAAAAAGGGTTGAGTAGTTTGTGTGGTACTATTTTGTTTCGAATTGAATGAAGTTCTATAAGTTACGATTAAAACTGGGTTGTAGTATTTTGTTATTGAAATAATTAAAAACTTTTTAGGTCACTTCAATGTTCCTTTGCATAACTGAACTGATTGCTGCTGTTGAACATATTTTCATAAAAAATTTTCAATTATTGTTTTAGAGAAAGTTGGAAAGTAAAATTTTTTAACTTAAATGAATTTTTGTATGGAAAGAGTTATTTACAGAAACGAGAACTTTTTTCGTAAAGTTTTTACAAAATATATATATTTATTATAAAAAACTCTGCGTTTTCTAAATTTTGTTAACACAAGTTGCAACTCGCTACCGCAGCGAAATCAATTCCAAAGAAAACGTCGTTGAGAAAAAACTTTGTTTCCCAAATTGTGTGCACACTCTCCCTGACATCTCGTGACATTTCTTTATCGCACCTCAAATCGTGATATTATGCAAATACTTTAAAAGAGCTGTTTATGAAACAATTTCGAGCATTAAAAGTTTACTTGTAATTGCTGAAAAGTGACGTGTTCATAATCTCGGAGCATGAAAACATATTTTTGTAATGAACAATTTGCTGAAACCAGTGAAAAAAGAGAAAATTGTTCGAGATTTCAGATGCGTTATTTTTTGCAAATTTAACTAAACGGGGTCAAGTTGTAATTGTTAAGTTTCTTTGAAACGTGATTGGAAAATAATTACGATCTAAATTATACCTAAAGCTCTTGAGATTATTTCGTTTTTCTCTAACTAAAGGAAATATGAAATACAAGTAATGATTGGAGGGGGCGGAAATTTTCTTATCCGTAAAATATTTTCCACGTCCGAGCGATTTCAGGGTTAATCTTCACCTCTTGGGAAACACTAGAGGCCGGACAATCACGCAGTAATTGGACGAGAGATCCTCGAGATGCGTTTTAATCTTCCGCAAACGAACCACAACGATCATCGAACAATCAACTCAATTATGGCCAATTTTTGTTTTACCGAAATGCCCCACCTTCAATTATCAAACAACATTGTTTTCTTTTACAAAAATTCTTTATCCAAACTTTACAAGTGATTATTTACAAAAGTTCATAGATACTTTTTGGAAAAACTTTGAATTGATAAAAAAAATTTAAACCCACAAAACTTCTGATTAAATGGAAATTTCTTGTTCGGCAAAATATGTTGTCAAAACATTTTACGAAGTGCGGTTGGTACGAGCTGAATAAATGATGGACGAAAAAGCGGTGAGCAAACTAGAATTTGATCAGCAAGCACACAGATTATGCTACGCACGAAAATGTATTGCGAATTCATACACGTTATTGAAATGGCGTTTAATGCCATAATAACAAACATTGCTCAGATCCAAATAACTCAACTATTAAATTTTCACTGATAAATCAAATTTTCAAGCTTTAACATTTCAAAGCAACAACATATTTCATCTCATGAAATAAACACAACTGTATACAAAAAGAAATAATTGTTTTATTTACAATTCGCTTGCAAAATTGTACTAAAATAATCCCATCTCTTTGAAATGCGAGGTAAAACATTTTCCTCATTTTCCTCGACCATTTGATATTCAAACCCACGCACGACAGAACTTGGTAATTGCAATGCAAACCTAATGCGAGCTTTTGCCAAGGAAAGGAAAAAAAGTTTCCCTTTTCGCTTGTTGCAAACTGTGAAGTTGCATCAGAACGCTGCCACCGAACGATGAAAAAATAATTTCTAAAACGTTCGCTATTTGCGCAATAACTCAGGGGTGAAAAAAGAAGACTGTTCGTGCATTAATCACGCAATCGGACATAACTTCATCTGTTATTAAATCTGCACTTTAGAACGCCGCAGGTTGCTATAGCTTTGAAATTCTATGTGCAAGACATTCAATTATCATCGTAGAAAAAAAGAAGAAAAAACCACAGACATTGTTTTGCGTATTCTAAAGTTATCGAAATATGAAAGTAACGATTGATGACATTGTTATTTTACAATCCATCTAAAAGAAGATAAAATAAGAGAAAGTAAAAAATAAATATAATGTTAAAAGAGATGAAGAAAAACAAAAAAAAGTGTAGGACCAAGCCAGGTATATTTGGTAGCAAACTTATAATGCATATACGCATACTTGAGAAACACACGACTTAAGCCGCACTCCGATTCCGGGCTGCAGCAGTTTATGGAGGATTGAAGGCAGCAGCGTACCGTTCATACATATTTGATGCGATTTTAATGTGCCCGGCCGATGCGCCGCAGCCAAATCGCACGACAAGCCAAAACCAACGACCACTGTGATGCTTTAATCGGCTTACACAAACTCCCGCTCGGAGAGCTTACGCTCCATCGACTATTACAGCTCGGCGACGTTCCATCAAGATCCCGACTATTACTTACTTTGTGGCTTTTTTTTGTTACGCTTATTATTCTTACGTGCGCAGGAAAGAAAAAACGATAATTAACCAACGGATAAGTGTTACCATCAAACATTCAACACGCCTACAAAACATTGCAAAACACTCTCGCAAATAAAAAACAACATTTTTCGATAGCAGTTTTTTTGTTCTGCCAATTTTTCATCAGTGCAAATTTTATAGTCATAACACTTTTAACAGTAGAATGTTAACGAACAATTTTAAAATGCTGTTGAGTAAAAAAAAAGCGATGTTTACAAGCCGATTAAAATAGCGCGGATTTGAAATATGTTTTCGGTGCTGGGAAATGTACAGTGTCGTTGAATATGAACGGATCCCTCGAGTTTTGCGCTTTGTTTACTCGAACGCGCGAGAGCGAGTCGTAGCCGTGGGCCAGGATGTACATTATGAGGTCGAATTACGCTCTAAACATCCATCCGCGCGATGTTATTTTCCATATTTTCGTTCTGATATGTATCGCTGGTGTGCAAATTTTCATAGAACGCTGAAACGAACATGAAACTCGAACGACAAACACGTATGTGACTTGAAAATAAATATGCACGCAAAAGTTGTACGAATGATGAAATTGTATTGAAACATCTGTTGGTACAAAACTAAAAGTTTATAATACATTTACAGGTTTTGTTTTATCAGTCGTAACGTCGCATTAACGATTCATAACAATTCTCCATACCATCGAGGTTGAGTTATTTCAAATTATTTACATATGTCGACATGCAAATCAGAATGTCGATCTATAAATATAATTAAATACTCTTGTTTTATACACATTTTTCTCTCTCTTTATCGTAAAATGAGACTTAAAAAATAATTTTCACATAAAATATCAAAACAGTTTCTTTCCTCCTTTGCCAACTCCGGTTTTCTGTTTCTTTGCTCTCGTTGGCGTGTCATCTGGACCAGATTTCCGTTTTCGGGTCTGAAACAAATGTTAATTGAATTAACTATCAAATTCATCGTTATTTAAATAAAAAACTGAATCTTTTTCATTCGTATCATCATACCTGAGGAGTAGACTCTTCTGTTTCATTTTGAATTGTACCCTTTTCCTTTTCCTTTACAACCGTTGGACTTAAATGATTAAAAATAAAATTTTGCTTACTGACAACAAGCTTTTGTTCATTTTTATACATCTTGGCCATTCGAGACAGGTCTTTTCGAGCTAAGAATGATCCCTTGACTTGCTATTTGAACAAAAAATAAAAATTTAATTTCAATTGTTGACGAACTATAATAAATTGGGTTTGTTAAAAACTTTGAAATAATAGTTTCAAAGTGAAAATTCTTACATTAGAGTTAGCCTTTTTTGAGTTAGCTCCTAATACAGCAGACAGTAAAGAAGGCATGATAAGAGTAGATTCACGCGTCGAAGTGACTTTTTTAGTCACAGTTTTTTCCTCAGTGGCATCTGTTGCATTGGCAGTTTTTAAACTTTTCTTTGCAACTTTCAAACCCACTTGGAAAAACTGACTGTCATTAAAATCCAGATCAATGTCATCGTCTTCATTAGCCTATAAGAAAAGTTGTACAAAATCAAAAATCCGAAATGAAATTGTGATAACAATCTTCGAAAATTGTAAACAAATGTAATAAATGATTTTGGAGTAGCAAAAACTGACCTTCGTCTGTTCAAGGAACTTTTGCTGTTCGATCCTCGCTTTAATTAATTCACTTTCATCTTCCTCGTCACCAAGATCAACATCTACGCCCTCTAATCCTTTGATTGTGCTATTATCAGCTGCTTTATCTACAGAAATACAATTCCAAAAATGAATTTTCAACTGTAAAATTAAAAATTATTTCTAGAGCAAATTTCAACATTGATTCAGATTTGCACACCTAAATTTTTCCATTTGAACTGCCTCTGTCGTCCAGCGCCATCCGAATGCAAATCTCCCTCCTCTAACAGAATTTCCTGCAGCAGTCTTACGTCCCTCTGGTCCTCGTCCATCACCTGTTTCATATGAATTTTGCCCAGCTGATCATGCACCTCCTGTTCATCAATATCCTCCTTGTCTCCTTCTTCGACTTCGAACCTGTCCAACCCCTTTTCATCCTCGTCTGCAGAATCCCAGTCGCTTTCACTCAACTCGGCCTCATTTTCCAAAAACTTTGTCGCTTCTTTTCTCAAGTTCTTCACAACAACAACCTCGTTCTCCTCCGAATCGTAATCGATATACCTCTCTTCCTCCTCGTTTTCCATTTCAATCTCAGACTCCTCGTCCGAGTACTCGTTTTCCTCTTCTTCATCGTCCGACATAATCAGGGCTTTTGTTTTGTGTACTTTCTTCTTCGGCTTCGTTCCAAAATCTTCCTCGTCTGACGAATCTACTTCTAATAATTTTCGAGTTTTATTATCACGCTTTTTTGGTGACAAGTTTTCGATGTTGTTTTGATCTTTTTTAAGAGAAGTTTCTGGCGACAAGTTTTCAGTTTGGTTTTGGTCTTTTTTGAGAGAAGTTTCTGGCGAGTCGTCCTCGAATGTCAGTCGGATATCCTGAGAGGTTTCGTCGTCGACCCGCGGCGTATTTGATGTCTCTCCTGGAGCTTCGAACTCGCCTGAACAGATAGCCATTAATTGCGAATCTGTGTGGCATTGAGTTTGAGATTTGTCTGCAAATATTTATAATATTATTTCATAACAAATTTAACTTTAAATGAAACTAATAAAAATACATTTTCTATCACTTTCAAGTCACTTGAAAATGATTTTTAAAACGCTTTTTTGCATGGCTTACCTATGAGACCAGACAGTGTTGGTTTATTAGAGCCAGTTTTTTCCTTCAGTTGATCTACAAAAACAAAAAAGCAAATTTAATCTTGCAGTTTATAATTTTGTAATAAAATAAAATCAGAAAGATTGAAAAATTACCAGCCAATTGAGACAATCCACAATCAGAAACTCCAGACTGCGAATTGTCAGTTGCAAATTTGCCAGAACAAATTCCAAGCAACTCGTCCTCGGTGACAACGCTGCTGGCAGGTTTTTCAAACAAATTTGTTTGCTTGCCCAGCCAACTGTTCAAATCCGCACTGGTTCTTGTAGGTCGAGATTTTTGAAAGAATAACTAAAAAATGCAAACATTAAAACATTCATTCCATCACAGATAAAGTAATAATAATATCAGAAATCATGCTTACTGGAGAATTTTCAAACGATGAAAAATTCTTCTCTTGTGTGAGAGCTTCGTCAGTGCGATATTTTGAAAGCCCATTCTCATCGGTAGTCTTTTTTGTCAACACACCATCCTGGCTGCTTTCATCAGACGAATTTCTAGGCTGCTGGAAAGGTGGATCGTAAACTTCATTTTCAAAGGAATTGAACATATCGGCGCTTGTGTCATATCTTTTTAATTTCAACTTCTCCTCGTTATCTGTTTTTGGTTCCGATTGATTTGAGGCATCGTCGTCATCTTCGAATGCTCTGATTATTCGTTTGCGTTTCTTTGGTTTTTCCTCTTCTTCCTCTTCTTCACTTTCATCTTCCTCATTTTCTTCATCTTCCTCTTCTTCATTTTCATCCTCATCTTCCTCGCCACTAACTTCAGCCTCATCTTCTTCAAACATATTTCGTTTTCGCTTCTTCTCTTTTATTATACAATCTTCTTCCTCCGGTTCGCTTTCTGCCTCGTCTTCAATTTCCTCCGCGTCTGCCAGGTCCAAAATGTCTTTTTCCTTCTCTTCTTCGTCTCCTCCAAGTTTTTTTAACTCAATTTCTTCCTGCTCTTTTTTCTTCCACTCCTCTAATCTTTGCGATGCTATTTGTTGCTTCAAACTTTCTTTAAATATTCTCATCTTAACACCAGGTCTTTTAAATTTGGGATCCTCATTCTCGTCATTGAGAATTATAACGTCGTCCGATTTGTTCAAAGTATCTGGTTTTGCTTTTTTCTGAGGCATTGGAGCATTGTGTTTGGTAAAACGTTCGATCAGTTTGTCCACTCCTGATTTTACGTTTTCGCCCTCTGAGAGGTCTATCATCATGCCAGGACTTCCACTAAGTCTTGGCTGTGAATTTGCAAGAGACATCAAAAGTTGCTGACGCGCAGCCCGACGGGATTGTACGAGGAATTGTTGTGAAGGAACAGAGTCGGGTTCTAAATTCAGCGAGATATTTTGACTATCGTCGACTGGAGTTTTTTCTTTTGCAGGTTCTGGCTCAGGCAGTTCTTCTTCAGTTGGTTTCTCTTTTTCGCTTTCAAGGATGAAAAATTCATCTTCGGTCCATTTAATGTTGTCTCGGATTTCTTCATCGTCGTCATCGCCGTTTCCCATGCTTTGCAGTTCTTTGAAAACGTCAGTTCTAGTCAGAGCATTTTCTCGACTTGCTGGGGTTTCCGATTCAACTTCAGGCAAATTTGTTGGAGCTACTGTTGGACTGGAATTTTCTTGTGTAATACTGTTTGAGTTTTCGCTTGTTACTTCAGTCAATGGGGTGTCTGTGTTCTTATTTTCTTCTACGTTTTCGAGTCCCAATTCTTTGTTTTCGATTTCTGTCTTATCTTTATCAATTTCCATCTTGTCGATTTCAGTTTCTGGTTTGTCTTTTTCGAGTTCCAATTTTTCTGTTGATTCTGAATCCGGATTGTAATCCTCGTCTTCCTCATCATCCTTATCTTCCTCCTCTTCAAAAGAATCTTCAGACTCGAAAAATTCCTCGGCTTCTTTTTCCTTTTCCTGTGCTACTTTACTGAAAATCGTAATTTGGAAATTAATTTTATTTTTGAACAAGAATACAAATGTAAAAACATATTTTTCAAGGCTTATTTTCATTTAGCTATGTATACCTCACTATGTCTGTATAAAGTTGTAATTTTGCAGCGATGGATGATGCTTTTGGAACAACCGTTGACATTTTTTTCCTGTTCAAGAATTCTTCCAAAGTTCGTTGTTTTGGTCGATGGTACGGTATGGACACACACTTTTCACGTTCCAACCGCTGTGTAACACTTTGGATTTCTTGCATTGCAGCTTGTTTGCTTTTCCTTGATTGTTTCTAAGTAAAATAAATTTAATTCAATATTAATTTTTTAGTTTAATAAAACAGAATATCGATTAGTTATTGGCAGGTCGATTTTTGCTATCTTACTTTGTCATCACTTTTTTTAGACTTTTTCTTTTTGGTTTGTTCATCACCACTTAGAGCTGTGATATCCTCAAGATCAGAAAATTCAGTTACTTTGTTGGTCATTGTTGTTGGTCCGCGATCATCGTCGGATTCTGAATCTATCAAGTCAACAATCTTGGATGATTTCTGAAATTCATTCAATTTCGCAATGTAAAATATTTAAAAATTAATTTAGAGGACATTCTAGAGTAAATATTTACTTTGACTTTTTGGCTAGAATTTGAAACACTTTCAGTCTTCTTTGCAGACTTTGTTGATTTTCTGTCTCGTTCTTCTTCTAACTCTTCGAATAATCTCATACGTCGCTGCAATGAAAATTTTATAACATCATTTCTTTGAGAATCTTCAATTTACAGATAGAAAAGTAAATTCAAATTGTTCTTACATGTTTACTTTTACGTTTCTTCTTCTTTCCCATGTTGAAAACATCTTCATCGCTCGAGACTATTTCTTTGAGTGATTTTGGTTTTGGTTGCTCGTCTTCGGTCGAAGTATCTGAGTCGTACAGACTTTGTATTCGACTTAAAGATTTTTTCTGTAAAAGAACAAAACGTTGTTTGAAAATTATTGAAAAAAGTTCATTTCAAAATGTTCATTTCTTCTATAACTTACTGGAGAAGTTTCTTGTTTTTCATTTTCGTTATCAGAATCAGATTCATCTTTCTTCTCAACTAAATCATCTTTCACCGAATCGTCAGAATCACTGTTGAGTGTTTGTTTCTTCCTTTTTCTTTCAATGTCTTTGTTGACTTTGCGATTTTCATCTTCACTATTTGAGTCTGAGTCAATAAGTGTATTCTTCTTCTTTTTTAGAGTCTCTTTCTCTTTTTCCTGAGACTGATTTTCTTGTGAAGATGATGAACTTTCTTTAGATTTGATGATATTTTGAGTTTTTTCATTATCGCTCTCTGATTCGCTGTCACTAAGAATTTTCTTTTTCTTTTCTTTTTCTGAGGTTTCATCTTCTTGTAACAGCTGTGAGTTTAGAGACGATTTCACTGATTCATCACTTTGTGATGATTTCAAAGGTTCGTCATTTTGCGACAAAGTGTCTGGAGAAGTTTCATCTTTTTCGTCAGACTTTTCATCATCCAAATCACCTTTTTCAGAACAAGATTCGTGACTGTTATCATCCTTTTCTTTCTTTTCATCGTTTCCAGTTGTAGGCTTTTCAGCGTTTGTTTTTAAAGATGAATTTTCCTCCTCTGAAGCTGACAATTGTAATGACACTTCCATGGGACTTTCCTCGACACTTCCATCCATCTCAACGTCTTTTTCTTTCAGCTGCATTGTATATAAAATTATTTTCTTCTCAATATACAGAAATATTATTATTTATCTTATCGCCCCACTTAAAAAAACCCTGCAAAAAGATCAATAGTTAGATAAAAAATTTATTCAAATAAGTAAACACCAATTCAATTGTACAACTTAAATTTAATGTTAATTAAAACCCACCAAAACAAACAAAATAATTAAAACCCCAACAGAACGACAGTCTGCAGAAATTTGTAGGTTATGTTTACCTATCAATATACAAATTAATTGCAAAATATCATTTGTAAACAAATTTCGTTTAAAATTTACTTTAACTTACCGTCTACATACAAAAATTGCGCATTAATACTTGTAACATTGACGCAACAATTAACGAGAGCCAAGGTATGCGGAGCACCGTGGCGCCAAAACTTTATAAAACAACGACTACGGTTGACAGTACGTGATACGCCAACGATTTGACTTCGCGCCAAAACACTCGACCTCTCGCGCGCATGTGTACCTTCCGCCTGAAGTTGGCTTCCGAACCAGCGGAACGCGGAATCATAGGGAACTCCTCTAAACTTCTAGAGGATTTTTAGAACACCCTCTCAATTTTGCACGACTTTCTTTTTCTTAATGAACCACTTTAAAACAACCTTAACAACAACAAACATTCAAAAAACAATCATAAATAAACAATCTCATTGTTATTACCCTCTTCGAGGTCAGAGGAAGTTTGAACTTGAACTTCTTTACGAAAGTCAAAGGTCAAATCAATGTCATTCTCTTAAGATGTTGTTTGTTTACATTTTCCGATGACCTTGAATCTTGTAAGTGTAAATAAAAGGGTTGTTTTTAAAACGATATAGGGATATTTAGGGACAAATAATTGCAACGTAACAACCGACTAAGTTCAAGTTGGTTCTCGTGGACGTGGACCGGAACGCACCACGTGACGGGCGCCGACCAATCAGCTGTTTAGCTTTGTCCTGCCGCCAAGCTCGTCTCTGGTGTGGTAGCACGCGATTGCTGTGCAGTTTGTTCTCTCGTTTTGGCGGTCTGCTCGTGTTCGCGAGGACGCGCAAGGTCTCGCGACACCAAGTGTAGACCCGCGGCTTGTCAGCGGCGCTCGCGCGAGCTCGTTCGCGCGCGTGTAATCACGTTGAATTGCGCCATAAATGCAACACTATCGGGGTCGCCATTTTGGTGATACGTCGAGCGCGAACTCGCGGCTGCACCTATGATCGTTTTATTTTTGCAGCCCTAATCAGTCGTCCCAAAGTGCTTTGTTAACGTCGGCCCCGCGTCGCCACAATGTCAGTTATGACCCAGCAAAATAAAACGATGAACTTTCTCATACACGACGCCAATGGTGAGTCAACGACTATTCGCCCGCCAATATTTTTCGGCACGCAACGCCAGCACTCCACGCCTCCGCCGCTCACGGGCTTCCGGGCTCCTGCCTGTCGCCGAACAAGTGGCCGTTTTGTTCAACCGCTTAACAATAAACAGCTTCCGCTTCTTCTTGAATCGGGTCTTTTTTTTCACCCACCGAAATGTCCGGCTTCGTTTTCAAATTTTATGTTTCCGATTCTCCACTCTTTCATTACACATAAGCTAGAACGGTTGGACCTTGAATTTTGCAGTTTTCTTAATTGAACAACAATTAATTTTCCTGTTTTCTTTGTATGATCGATTTTACGGAATTCCAGTTTTTCGATGCCGGGTTTGTTTATTTTTAACCCTTTTTTTGCACTGATGGGGAGGAGCGGTTTTTTAGTTGGTCGTTTTGGTTTTGGTATGGTCGCGCGTTCCAGGGGCTTCCAAGCTTCAACAATTTTTGTCTTTCAAGCCCCCCTTTGCGAAACGACGGTAATCAATACTTGTAACGCGGTGCTGTAATTGCTGCATTGTTGTTTTTTGCTTTGCATTGTTTTTCTAGTTTCGAAATTTGTTTTGAATTTAATAGGGGAGTCTTGTTTGTTTTTAAATTGGAGAAAAGGGCACTTTTGACGTTGCAAATTTTTGATCGCTTTTGTTTGTTCTTCCTTTCTCCAATGATATGTAAACAAGTTAATTATTTTCAAAAACAAGTTAAAAATGAATTTGTAAACAAACTACAAATGTTTTTAAATCAAAATTGGATCTAAACTTGTTGTCTTGTAATTTTTTTGTTGGAACAAATTTGCAATTCAATTTCCAACTGTTTTTTGAAAAAAATTCAAATTCGAAATGTTTTGTTACTTTTTATTTTGAATTAAACATGTTTTTTAGATTGAAATATGCTCGCTGAAATGTTGTTGAGTTGTTGGCTGAAAAAATGTTGAAAACAATTAGAATTTGTTATGGCTGAGATGTAAAATGATTGTTTATTAAACTGATCGTTAAATTAACAATCAATATCAACACTTGAGAAAGCGTAGCGCGACAAATGTGCGGTTTCACAAACAAGATGGCAACTACCATTAAAGGTTATGTTTGTATCGCGATACTCCGATTTCCACATGTTATATTACTGATAGTATTTCCTCATTTTGATAGCAACACGTTTGACAACAATCGGCTATCTGATTTCCGTCCCGACTATTTGTTGAAGGTCACCCACGTACCCGAACCAACACTCGTTTCTGAACGTCTCACAGATTTTCATTTCGTTTCTATTTTTAATTCTGGCTATGTTTTTTTCTAATTTTGATGTTTCTTTTTGTATTCTGAAAGTCTAATTTGTGATTTCTTGTTTATTTTAGGGCATGCCCAGGTTATTAAGGTTGTCCACAGTGGAGGAAGCAAAACTGTGACCAATCTGGTTGGAGGAACAAACGCTGGCAATGTCAAAGTGTTTAAACCAGCTGGTCAGGAAACTCAGGTGAGTTCTATTATTTAGTTTCACTCAAATATTTGAATTTTTGAATTTGGAAATTATGTCACGGATGACATGATGTATTAAATAACAGTTAACGAAACGATTTGTTATCTTCAGGTTTTATCATCTGGACAACAAGTGTTGAGAGCCATCAGTTTACAGAGTCCCTCGACTCCAGGTCAAAGTATGTTTCAAAGAGTTGAAAAATAAAATGAAAACAATATAATTAAAGATTAGCTTTGGGAATAAATTGTGATTTTGTAATTGTGATTTCAGGACTTGTAACAATACCCATTCAAAATGCAAAGGTTTCGTCAGTGAAATCCGCTGATTCAGTCATGACAAAAACCATACAGTTGACTTCTGCTCAAATGGTAAAAGAAATTGCAAACTTTTACTTTTTTGCAAATTTTTGGTGGTGTTATTCAGCTAATCTTGGAAATGTTCATAATTCAATTTTCACTCGACACCCTGTTTTGACTCTTTCTCTCTCTTTTTGATTTTATAAATTTTCTTTTGATTTTCTAGAGTGGCATAAAACAGGCCATAGCATCACAGCAAGTTAACGCTCAACAGATCGTCAAAGATGGAACTGGAAAGACTTTTATCAGCCCGATACTCGATCACTCTGGTGCCAGAAAACGTCAAGACACAGAATCAGAATTTGTGCCAGAGTGAGTGTCTTCAAACTCTTCATAATCATTTTTACTTGTCAAAAATTCAAATCTGAATACTAAACATTTATTTTTCTCTTTTAGCAAACGAAGAAAAACAGAAAAGGTTGGCAAAGGGTTACGACACTTTTCTATGAAAGTTTGTGAAAAGGTCAAAAAGAAGGGAACAACTTCTTATAACGAAGTGGCCGACGAATTGGTGGGCGAGTTCACTAATCCTGCTCATGTAAATTCTTTGACAGATCAGGTACAGGACAAAAGTTATAAATTGTTGTGATTTTAAATTTGCACCTGAATAGAAAGTTTGATTTTTTGATGTTGTTACAGCAGTATGATCAAAAGAATATAAGAAGGCGAGTGTACGATGCCTTGAATGTTTTGATGGCTATGAATATCATCTCGAAGGAGAAAAAAGAGATCAGGTGGTTGGGATTGCCGACGAACTCGCAGCAGGAATGTCTCGCTTTGAAGAAAGACCGGAATAAGAAGATCGAGAGAATCAAAGCCAAAACACAGCTGTTGCACCAGCTCATCCTTCAGCACATTTCATTCAAAAATTTGGTCGAACGAAATCGTCTGAACGAGTCCCTTCACGGGCCGCCGAAACCCAACTCTGCGATTCAATTACCTTTCATTATAGTCAATACCAGTAAGAAAACTGTTATAGACTGCAGCATTTCCAACGACAAGTAAGTTTCCCAACAAACAAACATTGTTAGGATTCATAATAATCATTTCAAATTCTAATCCGTCAACTGTTTTTACTTTTAGAACTGAGTACCTGTTTAATTTTAATGATAAGTTTGAAATTCATGATGATATCGAGGTCCTCAAACGCATGGGATTAGCGTTCGGTAAGTACAAGGACAAATTTTCATTTCTTTTCTGTCACAATGTTAGATTTCAGTTCGAAAACTAATTTTTGCAGGTTTGGAAAAAGGAGAATGCTCTGACGTAGACTTGGCAAATGCTAAATCGATGGTGCCTAAGTCCTTGGAAAAATATGTTGAACGTGAGTTCAATTTTTCTTTCAAGTGAAAGTTAATAATGTCGTTTGACAAATAATGAAAAATGGACATTGGATTCTTTCAGAAATTGCAAGTGGTAATCTGGAGAAGTTCATCCCAGTGTCAGTAGCTGGTCCAAGCACTTCAGGGGACGGATTGGACATAAAAACGGAGGGTCCGCCGTCGCGTCCACCATCATCATTGCATACTTCTCTGTCTGAAGATGCGCTATCGCCACCTTCGCACTACTACTCTGAAGAAGACGACGAAGAAGATGATAGCGACCAAGAAGATCGTATGGACAGTGACCTTGATGTTAACTAGCACGTTAGTTAACCGTCTCGAAGCTAGACTCAGGGTTCGTTAGCGTAATCGCAGCCCCTTTTGAGCGAATAATACAAGTAAAACAAGCAAGAGAATAAACAAACACAACAACAATTCAAAAAAAGATAATGAATTAAAAAATAAAATCAAGAAGCAAACTCAAAATAAAAGTATCAAATTGTCACCGAAACAGCGAGAAACGTAGCAAACCACAAGCTTTATCTCAGACTTTCGCGTTATTATTTCTCAGTGAATCGGCGAGTTCACTCAAAAGCAAGGCAAGAATTATGAATTTCGTTTTATTTTTCTTAAAAGATGACCGACTTACATCAGGAGACGTAACGTTAAACAGAGTTGTAGAAAAATGTAACGCCACAAATGGTATATTTTAAGTTTCATTTTGAAATTGCGAGAAGTTCGCAGTTGTAATTTAAATAACTAACTTTAGATGTTTCTTTTATGTTTGATTGTGAATCGTTACAATAATTTAGAATTGAGATGCTCTTTATAGATTTACGTAACTTTTTGATTTGGTGATCAAAGTGGAAAGGATATTTTAATTATGGAGAAGGTATTGTATAATTAAAAGAAAGAATATATTTATTTTAACTGGCAGGGTCTCGTAGGGTGATAAAGGAATAATTTTATTCGCTGTGAAATGAATAGAGAACGTTGTTTAAAAGTAACAAACTAGACAATGAAATTTCGATTTTTTTCTCAGCTCTTTTAACGTTACGTGAGGTTCCCACTTGATATGGGTTATTGTTTGTCACCTACGTTTCATGATCAATGGACAAGCAGACAATGTCGATAAGAGTATTTTTTCAAACTTTTCTTCATACAACTCTCGTGTATAGACGTTTCAACAAAAAAAAAATTACATTAGAATTGCTAATCCTTGTGATCAATTTCAAGTTGCTTATTTTTTAAGGCCAAATTCTCATTGTTTGATAGTTATTTAGCATATATGTACCTTTATAAAAATGAAAGATTCGGAAATAAATACTTTTTGGTTTAAAATAAAAAAACATTCACCATCTGACGAAATCATTTATTGGTCATTGCAATTGTGCATTTTCCCCCCAAGTGTTTTGAATTAACACTCATGCCAAACTTGTTCTCAGTACTAACAAAATTCGTTTTTCATTTCAAGCAAATAAATGGGAACCTTTATCTTTAAATTATTCAAGAATTTATTGGAAAAACTTTTCTGTTTCAAGAGAAAAAAATGCTTTAATTGAAGTGCAATACGTTAGCTCTGTCTGGCATTTGAGTATGGAATTCGTTCGATTCGTATCTAACAAAATGTTTAGTGCGTAAGTGTTACAAAATCATTGTATGACGGTATAAGAAAACTGTATTATGCGTGAATGTTGCTAACGAATGTGAGTGTGCTTGTGTACGGTATCTTTGATACAGCTAACTTTTATCCACCCCTTACTGTTTCCCTTAATTTGTAAATGACAAACACGTCGAAAAGAAAACAAACACAGCAGTACAGAGAAAATACCAGATTGTCTGCGTAGAATAAATGTATTATAATTCATAATTCAGCATTAATCTCTATGGTATGTGTATAAAACTATAAACGATTAATGGCATAATAACGAAATGCATACTTTTTTCATATGGCACGTTGATATGAATTCAATTGTGGTAAAAATAAAATCGTGAAGAAAATCGAAAGAGAGATGGGAGAAACTGAGAATCGGTAATTGCCATAAGTGGTTTGTAATCAAACTTCATTCGAGCTTTAGTATTTTCGATTTAGTCTTTTATTCTTACGATATTTTTGCACGTCAATTGAACGGATGGTCGAAGAATTGTTGATGACCATTAGGAGACAATTTTGTTGACTGTCAGTCGTTCGGTTGAAACCAGAAAAATAGTTTCTAAATTTTGCAACCTATATTAAGCGTTATTTAGTGTACGATATGCATCATTGATTTATGATTGATTGATAGATTGTATTACTTGTACCTCTAAGTGTAAGCAAAACTCAAGAAAATAGGATGTATAAAATTTGATACACCAAATTTGATTAAATATAGACATTTTTAAATTAAACCAACCAGTGTTTACTAATTCCTTTAACTTCGTTTACTCCACCCTTATTGTTTGAATCAAAAGAAAGCCCAAAAAACTAAATTATTAAAAGGTTAAGATTGAAGTCCATTATTTGCAAAAACTTAAGATTTATTTATTACTCACAGCTTGTTTACTTTATAATGAAAAACTTATTTAAATGAATGTGACCATTAATGTTGTAATATTTTGGTAGCTTCAGTTTTGTAGTTTAGTCCAAATCTTCATCATCGAAAAGGTCATCAAAATCTGCAAAATTAAGTCATGATTAGCTCGAAAAATCAGTGCAATAAAATCCATAAATTTTTATTATTAAAAAATTGTTTTTTGTTATTTACCATTGTAAAAATCTGCATGAACTGCCTTCTCGTCTGCCAACAATTCTACAATAACTTTGTTCGATCCAACAGGCTAAAAAAATTACGAAAATTAATAAGTAAACACTGACGAAAACGATGGTTGAGGTTATGTTCATTTGTCATGCATTCGGACGAAACAGAAAAACATTGATAACAAAAAATTAAACCTACCATCCGATCAGATCGATCAAATCGATCGTTCCGATCAAATCGATCGTGTCGATCTAATCGATCAAATCGATCATACTTAGACCTTAGATTACGTCGCTAAACAAAAGATCATAAAAAAACAATAAATAATTGAAAGCTTCAATTCAATCAAAACAAATCAAAATTCCAAGGCATTCATACTTCGTTGTACAACCCTGTTCCTTCCGGAAACATCTCGTCGACAACAAGTGATGGCTTCATGGTCTCCAATTTGATCACTTTTCTCAATTTTGCAGTGCAAAAATTTTCGTAAACAAAAGCAACTCCAACGATGACAATCACAAGTCATGAACTGAGTGGAACTTGACACTGTTCGCGCTCTTTGTTTTGAAACATGTAGTTCCTCGCGCGATACACCAGATGGCGCTGTTTCGAACCGAAAAATTTTCAATAGTTTTTGCCTTTCCGCAAATTGATAAATGTTTTCCTCCACTAGACGATTGGCGATGAAAATTCATGGAAAACGTCAGTAACCAATAAGGTAATTACAATAATTGTCCGAACAGAAACAATCATTTCATCTGAATTTTCGATCATCGTTTTTCTTTATACATTTTTTTTATGTTTTGATTCGAAAAATTGTAAACAAAGGCGAATGAGTGTTTACAGAATCGTATTATGACCTCTTTCGATCTCTACGAAAAAAAGGTTCTAGAAAAAAACACTGATTTATTTTCATTCCATGTTTATAGAATTACTATAGACAGAAAATTTCGTTGTCCACGAAATGTTCGAAAAGGAAAACAGTCTCTGAAAATTGTTGAAGTTAGTTGTAAAACGAATAAACAAAGAAAAACTTGATTAAAACATCGAGAAATTGTTTGATTGTAATTGAAATACAAAAAAATGAACAAGGTTTGTACGAGCAAAATCTGCTTTCCCATTTTCGGATACTATTAAACCTCATTCATTTTTATGTTCTTATTTCTGATAATGCTTTACTTTTTCTTATTTCACCAAATGTGTACATTCTAAACTTCAATGATTGTTAAATTTCTCATTTTCCTATTGGTTTATGTATTTTCGACCTAATTTCACTCTTTTTCATTGTCTCATTATAGATGCATTTGTATTGTACATCTTGTTGATTTCTCCCTTCCAAATTTCAGATGGTGAAAAGAAGGTCCGCACGTTTGTATGCAAAAAAACTCGAGCAAAAAAAGAAGATGTGTTCTGAAAGTGCAGAAAATCCTGACCTAGCAGGAGCAGCTTCAGCAAGTGGGTTCAAAGGATTCGACCATCAGCCAATCAAGCCGGTCCTTGAAATCTCAAAACAATTACAACATGCATACCAAAGCGGTCGCTACGACTCGATCTTCAATGTTTACGAATCAACAACATTCCACACCTTCACCTGGACCATCGAGGATTACCCCATGAGAAAAATCTTCGATGAAAATCTCTCCATCCAATTCTCCTTCCCACTTTCCAAATGGAGCCTTTCAATCAAAGACCAAAACATCATCCTAAAAAACCTCGACGACCAACCAAACTGTTTTGCCTTTGGCGAACTCGCCGTTTTCGGACCCTCAGGAACAATCCGCTATCCCTTTTCTCACAATTTCAAAAAAGATCCCTCGATGATCTCCAAAGTTCACGAACTTCACAACGACTATTTTCTTCCAAGCGACGCTTTGACGATCACTTTGTCCTTAAACGACGTTCGAACTCTCGTCAAAGGCACAGAAAGGCTTCGAAAAATTTGTCCTTCCATGTTCCTGGCGCCTCTTTTTGAAATCCCAATTTTCTACGATATCGAATTTTTCGTTTGCCACGCAAAGTTTCAGGGCCACAAAGCAATGTTTCAATTACGATGTCCGAAATTTTGGCAAGCTGTGATCAATCACCTGCCTCGTGACGAGACCGAGATAACTTGTGTGAGCATCAAGCACATCTCGCCGCAAGTTTTTCGAGCGTTCCTGCTTTACGTCTACACGGACAAAGTTGTTTTGGACGCCACCACAATCCAACTTTTACTGGTAGCTGACGAGTACGATGTCACAGCTCTGAAAATCAAGTGCGAGAAGATCCTCCCGGACTCTCTAAATCTGAGTAACGCCATCTACTATTTCACCAGCGCCCAAACCGCCAACGCTCAACAACTTTTGGACAAAGCCACCAGACTCATTTTCTCGAACCTGCACGCCTTCCATCATGAGGAAATCAAAACCAAATTTTTCCCCCACGTGAAGAAGATGGACGACAATTTCGCCTTGACTCCACTCCAGCCGAAACAGTACAAGACAGTGCAGAAAACACTCCGTTGGGATTTCTCCGTTGGGACCAAACTCACTCGAGTGAACTCTGAAGTCAAGATAGAAAATGTGAGTTTGATGTTCAGCTACGAGACTGACGATCTGGGAAATGTCCTGCTGAAGGTGGAACCAAAAACTGAGGGTCGGATTGTGCTCAACTTGGAACTCGCTGTTAAAGACCAGGAGGAGATGTGTTTCTACGATAAATCCAGCCGGAGTTTCGGTCCAGGTTCGCCGGCAAATTTTCATTTCGAGAAGATTGTCCAGGGATTGTTGGAGGCGAAACGAAACTTCACAGTTTTTTGCCACGTTGTGGTTTACAGGGCCGTTGATGTTTTGGAGAGTTTAAGATCGAGCGACTGCGAGTGCGATCCCTCGCACGGTCTTTGCAACGATTTGAGAAGGCTGTATGAGACGAATTTGGCCACTGACTTGTTGATTTTGGCGGAGAAACGCACTTTGAAAGCACACAAGTTCATCTTGGGGCCGAACATGAGAATTATTAGCGACATAATTGAGAATTCCTGGCAGGAGATGCGACCGGTGGATGCTATCGAGGCGAGGCAGTTGCCCAACGATGTTGTGAATGGGATCGTAGAGTTCTTTTATACTGGAGAGATCGCTAATTTGAACGCAGTTGATGATCGGTTTCTGCAATCCTGTTACAATTTAGATGTGAATCCGAAATTGAAGGATGTCTGCCAGGAGATGCTGGGCATGAAGATCGATATGGCGAATATCATGCAGATGATCAACGTCGCTGTGAAAAACAAAGCGGATTTTCTCATGGGAAGGTGCTTGAATTTCTTGAGGATGAATGATATTGCTATGGCGGACTTGATCACAGCCAATACGACTGATGTTACTCAGAAGAATGTTTTCATGCAGGAAAACATTTTCAAGGTACAATTTTTTTGATACATTAATCATTTTTTAGTTCTTCTGATTTTGTAATAATTTCAATTTGGTTTCAATTTCAGGTGGCTGGAAAAGCTAGCATGACCTAAGATGGCTTTGGAACTACAGTATTTTGTTATTTAAGCAGCAGAATTAAGCAAAAAGACTATTTAGAATGACTATTTAATATCTTTACTATTTATTTATACCGAAAAGATGAAGTACTCTGTAACCGTCCTGCCAGTGCCTTTAGCGTTTTAAAATACAATCGACATTGTAATATTTAGTTTCTTCAAAATCAAAGATAGATTGATTAAGCTTGCATCGATTTAATATAAAACAACACTACATACATTATATTAAAAGAGAGGATTGTTCAATTGATATTTTAAAGTTAAGTTACATTGATATTGTTTATTTTTATAAGGACAGACTGGGAAAATAAAAAAACTCAAAACGAATGAGACAGCTAGTTGATATTTTTTACAAATTGTCATCTTTATTTTATCAGTTAAAAAATGCTAGAAAAGAATTGTACACTCAGTTCGCAGACGAAACGTCGTAAGTCTAATCGTATGATATTAATATTAACATGTTATGCTTAGTGCGTAGACATATGATTTGTTCGACACCAGGTGCTCGCGAGCACATTGGCGCGGTTGTTAATGAAAACATAAATAAAACTAAATAGGTATTCGCAAATTTGTTTTTTTTTTCGTTCAAATGCGCTTTTTTGTGCTTGGTTTAATCGGTGTCTCTGGGCTTCGGTTTAACGTTTCTTCTCTCGTCATTTTACAATTTTACAAACGTATGCCGGGGTTGCGCGACGCCACGAAGTTCAATAACTCGTCGCTGTCCTCGCAAACGAACGGTTTTACATGATGACAAGCCACGTCGTGCCATTTGATTCCGTCGTTGTAAAAGTTGTTCAGAATTGACAGGCAGCTCTCGTCGTTACCCTGAAACACAATTGAAACAAGGTCAAATATAAAAAACAACAATACAAACAAACAAATATACAAATTTTTACAAATTTCTAAACTTTTACAACTGATAAACAATGTAAAATTGAAAGTAAGTGAATGTAACTTGAAATTCTCAGACTGCTATTTTTTAAAAGTATTTTTAAACTGCAGTTGCACAACGAACCACTTTTTTATCTGGTCCAAAACGAAATTGACCGTTAAGAGTGCTCAAATTTTATAGTTTTGCAATGCTTGGAAGTGAGCGAAACAAAAAAGTAGAACGAAAGTATAAAAATATCCATATTACTTTTGTAACGTATGTTAATTCAAGGTTTACGGTTTTTTGCAGGATTACATACCTGAGCGGCTTCGCGGTTGTCTGGCTGCGGCTGTCCATAGCCTCCGGTTTGGCTCCAGTCGCCTGAGTTTCGTTGGGTTGTTGGCCCGATTTTAGCTCCGGATCCCGACCAGAACCATCCGTTAACGTTGTGTGGCTGCAAATCAGGCCTGTCGCATCCGTTGAAGTTGCACTTACGACCGGATGTCCAGATGTATTTCACGTTTCCTACAAAATTCAGTTTCATTCAAGTCCCAAATTTCCACCTCGTGCAAATTTCGCAAAACCAGTCTTTCATTGCAAGAAAGGAAATTTGCTTCTTGCAAAAGAATTTTCTTTCTTGAAGAAAATGGTTTCTAGAAAAACGTTTCTTTTCTGACAGTCAAGAATCGATTTGACAAACTGGATTGAATTGTATTTCAAATTTTCAGAATCAGAAAATCTAAGTCAAGTTTAAAATACTACATTGAAAGGCAATAATAATTTTTCATCCTCGACAGAGTTCGATCTCGACATTCTAGGAACAGCAGCGATCCAAAAAGGGGAAACGTGCTATTAGCAAAGCAATCGAGTCGGGGAACTTTTTTTTTCGAATAGACAAAAGGATTTCACCATTTCCGGCCAGTCAAACTAAGCAGAATTAAATTGACGCTCTCCAGCCGACACTCGACAGTGGCGTAAAAATCCTCGAAGGATCAAAAGGGTGAAGGATCGTGCAAAAATCTGTCTTAATGGCTTTTCTTTTTTTTAGGCTCGGTCACAAGTGAAAGTGGGTTGTCATCGAGCGTTCAATTACAATCCAGCGACTAAGGAAAGTGGCGACGATTAATGATAGCGGCGTGATTTTTTACCTCGAGCGAGTCTTTGCTTGATGAACTCATTTTCTTGCGGCGTTTCTAGGGATACCGCGTCCATGCAGTGTCTGCGGCAGATGTTTCGCGCGTCCAACCAGTCTACCTCGAGGTTTCTCGTTGGCGGATGTTCCCAACTGAAGAAGTACGAGTGCGCTACTCCACGGGCATCTCTGTAGGAGGCATGACGAACACCTTGAAAAACAAATCGTCCGCAATCAATTCTCAAAGCCCAACGAAAGCGAGTTCAATAAATTATAACTACTAAGAAACAATCTTCGCACTTAAAGTTCAACTTTCAAATGTGAAATGTAAAAGTTTGTAAACGTCAAAGTTGTAAAATTATCGAACGTCGAGTTTGATGGATCTTGCGATCGACTGCTTATTGTATTTTAATTTGATATTGTCAACGTGGATGATAATCAGAGAACAGTCATGTTTTATACAACGCTTGACCCAATTATACTTTGCGATTGGTCATTACAACCGAAGCACAGACTTTTTTTTCATATTAATTCCCATAAACGTCTTGCAAGATCGTAACAAATTGATTCGAAAAGGTGATCATTTGCGCGGATGCGCGATCGCTGTTGTCATTCAATTATATCGTATTAATAATTCCGTCCGGTTAGCGAGTTACGCAATTGCGAAAAAAAAATCAGACAAAACCCTGTATCTGTTGTGAAAAAGTGTACTTACGGCCCGCACAACTTGCTGGATTAGGTAATGCGAGACGACGTTGTGCTGATACGGCGACGAAGCCAAAAACTAGAAGATAAATAGCCCTCATGCTCTTACACCTGAAATCCAAAAAACCATTCTTTTATGCAATCGCAGATTTGAACAACTTTTTCTTTCGAATCAATTTTTTGCCATTTTATCTAACACTTCTGTTTAGTTTTATTTCACTTCCTAACTAACTTCTTTTCGAAGGAAAATTTTTGCCTTCTTTCAAACAGTTTTTTAAACAGTTTTGTTTAAATTTATTTGTTTACTTTGTTACTCTAAGAGGTAGAATTATGACTCAATTATAAATTTTTTTGGTTTGCGAGTTAGCGATTTGTATGCAGACGTGTGATTTTGTGTTTGGACTAGCATTTTTATGAGCTTACGAACTGTAAATTTAAACGTGTCTCAATGTCCTAAACGAGTAAAACAAAATGAGAAAAATCAAGATAATCTCAGTTGTTTAATTAGGCTAATGAAAGCGAGGAGTTCGTCTCACTCTCACTTTCCGTCAGCCCAAGGACAGTTTGTTGCGCGGGTGTCCAGACAAAGACCTTCTGCTGAAATTGTCGCATTGTCATTGATTTTGAAATTGTGCATTGCGAGCCGACTCGAGGATCCTTGAGCCGATCACTATAATCCAATAAAATCATTTTCCACTCCGAGAAGAGCGGATGAACTTCTGAGAGGACTCATCAGTAACGCAACTCGCGAGGTTGCGCAAAAATATTGTCAAGGGTTTGAACAAATTATCGTCTTGCACATTATTATACAAGACTTTGTCAAGTGGAAAAATCAATTTCTGCACTTTACAATCCACGTTTTTCTTCCTTTTTAATTTTCTTTTCATGTTTTAGTGTTATCTTTTCTGGGGTGAAAAAACGGCGGTGTTGCAATATTGATTTGCATACTTTTTCAGCATATCTGATTGTCGCCCGAGGACACGTAGTGCATTCGAAATGCATAGGGAGCGTTTAATAACTGGGCCAGCTTTCAAACAACGTCAAATGGATTTTCAGACAGTGATTTCAAGCGGACTAAATACCTTTGGTGTCAAACGCGATGACACCACCAGCTTAGAAACTAATCAAATTTTTGCATCCAAACAAGTTACGCTAAATTTTGTTTTACTTTCATTTACTTGTTTCATTTGATTAAGTCTTGTGATTGGGCATTTTAAATTGAAATGCTTATTTTGCAGGTGCCTGAGCTAATGAACTTGTTAACCGCAACTAATTATTTTTCAAAGATGTTATTTCGTGTATAAACTTTCTCTCGCGACTATTTTTTCAATATGAAACTTGGCTGCGGCGTCCGGATCATCATTTGTGGCCCTTTTCAAAAAGTCTGAACATGGTGCTTTCTCCATGACCAAGACCAATATCTTCTATCACGAAAAGTGCACGTCAAAGAAGAAGAAAAAGTCGAAAAAATTAGACAAACATTTTTTGATTTGGTATTTTGCGCGTTTAAACGCCAATTTAAAGTAAATTACAGAAAAAGAAGATTAGTAGTGTTTAAAGTTTAAAGTTATTAAATGTTGGAATTAAGGTGATTACAAAGTGAGTTTTATTGACAACAATTTTCAGTAACGATCAATGAGGTTTTTCGTAATAAGTCTCATATGTCAGGGAGAACGTGCGAAAAACGAGAAATGAGTTTTGAAATCTGGTAGCCACCGGTGTTTGATTGGTTTAATTAAATAACCGGCCGACGAGATTTTGACGAGGTAATTATACAGACAGGTCTCTTGGTTTTGTAATCGTTCTCACACAGTCAGCATTTTTCTCATCCAACTTTTTTTAACATTTCAATTTTTCAATTACTTTTCGTTGTATCATCCTATTATTTTTATTATTTAGAAAATTATAACTTTGTTTCAATTAGAAAACTGTAATTCTTGATGTAACTAAATTAGAAAGAACAATTTACAGATAAAGTTGTGTCATTAAAGTTGAATTTACAGCTGAATAAAAAAATTAGAAATCTCAAATTATCGCTGTTAGGTAGAGTATAAAAATAATTCATTTTGACTGTTTCGCAGGTTGATCTGCGACGGGATGCTTTCACCTTGTCAATTGGTTGGCCATAAATAAGTTGCTCGAGAGCGTGATCATAATTATACAAATAGCGCACTTGCCAATATCGAGACCAACGATTGAATTTCCGTGTCATAAAACGTCGCCGCCAAGCTAATGACCTTGTAAAATAAGCATCTCGAAACTGTCATCGAGTACCAATCCAACACAAACTTTCATCTCGTTTCCTCTCGTCAACTCCGGAAGAAAAGCTTTTCCTATTTGTTACACATTTTTACACCAATTTTTTTTATTAAAAAAATGAAATATTGACTTTGCAAGTGACTTTGATTTGAAAGAAATTGAATTGTGAATCATAAAATAATCTTCTTTTATGAATTGAAACTGATAGAGTTTCATTACCCTTGTAAGAATGACGTGTTCCGGTGCCATTTTTCAAAACCGATTTTGATCTCAGTTACGCTTTCACGTGCCCGGATTTACGCGAAAATGCTCCTGCTGTGGAGCAAAAAACATTTTTCGATACTATCATTTTCTTAGTTAAACAAAGTGTTTTCTGTTTTGGGGTTTTCTAGAATTTGCTCTCTGTTAATTTGAGAATCTGAATTTTTCATTTGAGTGATTTGCATAGTGCTCGAGGAACACTTTCGAACAGTTAAGTTTTGTTTCAGAGAAAATTGCAAGACAATCGTCGAAGAGATGAAACGAAGAAAAACAAATGATAGCGTGTGCGGTCCATTACAAAATATAAATCTTGTCGCTCGTTTTCAGTGACGTAACCAAGTTTTATGACAGACACGCATCTTGATGCGCGAATTGTGTCGGCTTGATTTATCCTCGGCTCATTCAATGAGACGTTAAAAGTACCCCCGCGAGTTGAATACGTCATATTTTATGGTCCACTGAGCGGTAATTAATTGTCTGTCGTAACAAATGATCTGTCTTTCAGAGGTCAATTCACAGAACCCATTACAATTTCATGTACCATTTGTTTAATTTCAATCCATAAAAAATGTCTTCCTTTCAATTTCTTCAACAACCAAACCTTGAAACTCATGTAAACAAACAGAATAAAATAAAAGTAACAACAAAATAGACATTTTTCGTTGTCCTAAAGTTTCAATTTCGTCAGATAATTGTGCAAAAACATTTTCAACCGCTGGATCTCACGTGCAAACTAACTTTTTTGTGTGCGACTTTTTTTTCCAACTTTGAAACCAGATAGAAATGTGCGGCTCGAAAAGGTCCCACAATTATGAGCGATTTTTTTGCACAACAGTTTTCATCGGCTTTTATGTGCCCGCAAATGAGTTGTAAAACTTTCAGTCGGGGTTTTGCAACGAAACAACGACCGCAAAAAGTGTCAGATTGTTAATCAAAATCAGCCGAGATTGTCTCTCAATAACGCGGATTATACAACGGCGCAATTTAGCAGCGAACGATTTCCTGAGCTGGCGCTTCAAAAGCGCCTCCATAGAAAGTCATCGATTGCGCAATTGGGATGTGCACGCGTGACAATTTTATAATTTTGTATTTAACTCGAGGCGAAACACGGAAACTCAATGCTGTATCAGTTCAGCCACCTTCTTCTCCGTGCTTCCTCATGGTGGCAACAAAATTAATCGCTTTATCACCTGTGCATGTGAAACTTTTCCATTGTTTCTCTTTCAACAACAATTTTTAACAACAAAAACTAATTTTTGATTTCTTCGTTTAATTGCCCGCTTCTTTTTTTTTACCAATTTCATTTGTTAGAATTTTCATTCAAAGTTTATTGAAATAACTAAAATGTTTTCATCCAACCACACGATTAAGACCAATTTTCGATTTCATAACATTCGACAATATTGTTGCTGTTTAATTAAAATTTTGTAACGCACTGTAGATTATTAATTAAAGTTACCTTTTACAAAACCGACGAAAGACTGTTTTACAATGGAAAAAAAAATTAATCTTTTGTTCAAGGCATAGAGCAATTTGTTATAATCAAACCCTGCTATTTAATCAGATAGATTTTCGAGGCTGGAACTAACCATGTTCAAGCCGGCTAAACTGTGGGAACAATTCGGACAATTGCTTTATTAAAAACTCCTGTTTTGTTTGTCGTCCGGGAATGCAAAATGAGTTGCTTAACACTTTGTAGATGAACGATTATGAAAATGCTGCAAATTATCTTTCGTAACCATTAAAGATTAAAAATCATAAAAAGCAAAAAAAAATATGATTCAAAGGGCAAGGAGTAACTAGAGAAGCTCATAAAATCTTGATCAATCACCGTTTAACAAACTGTCTATTGATGTTTTTCTCTTTTCATTTCGAATAAATCCTTTTCTTGAGAGAAAACTGACAGTTTTATCGCTAGAAATAAAAAAAACAAGAAAATGCATTGAAAAAATTTCAATCAATTTTATTACTCGTGACTTTACATTTAAAATTTATTATTGTTTGTTGACTCTATGAAAAATGATTGATTGGATGTTGTTTGGTAGGAAATTGTGATTAGAAAAGGACAGAACGATGTGCCAATTGTAAACGAGTGGAACCCTCTCGGAAGTGAGTTTTTGTGTCCGCTGGAGTGCGAGCAGAAATGCCGGAACGGCTTGTCGGCATGGGCAACGGGTCACTGGGTCCTGTCCCGAGCCACATAGTGTACTCACGAGACGCGGACGTGCACATTCGCGAGCCAAACTGGTTGCTGGCACCGAAGAGAAAGGTGATAGAAGTTCGACGAGCAACGGGGGAAACGGCGCTTCATTGCGAGCTCCTCAATCGAGCGATATCAAAAACCGATACCGTTAAAATTACGCCTCAATTAGATTGAATAAGGATCAATCCTATGAGAAACCGTTTTCATTCACCAAACCCAACTTCAATTCTCATGAATTCCTTTTTCATCTTTCTTCCTCTTTTTCTATTCTTCTATCTCTTTCTCATTTATTTAACAAACATCTGAATGCTGAATTTTTATTTTTACGTCTGTTGCTGAATTTTTAAAAACATCTTCTGATGATTAATTCAAATTGCAAATTTGAAAGTAACAAACGTAAAAAAAGGAGCTCAAAAATCAATTTTCTTTTTCCTCTATCCTTTTCTCTCTTTTCAATTTATTGAACAAACATTTTTCATAATCAACTAACTCTGTTATTTAACAAATAAATTTTCAATTCGTTAAAATTTGATTCAAATTTTTGGAAAGTTTCGGTTAGTGAATAATTATAGATTTATTTTCATGGATTTGTGCGAAACATGTTTGAAGTGCGATTAGTTTAAATTGCAAATTCGCGTAAAGGAAATGTAAGAAAAAAGAAGAGTTTGCAAATTCCGGCATGACATTAAAAAAAGAGCGGGACCGATGGAAAGCCAAGCCGGAATTCTGTATTCGGCATCGGATCCTCATCGTTATGTGAGTCTTGAACGGAGACACGTGCATCGCCTTGGGGCAAGCGAAAAAATACGGGCTTTAAAAATCTATACCGTTACAATGCGAATAATACCGCGCTGCTTTTCTCTCTTTGCGTAAACAGTCGACACCCGACGTGCGCTCGAATTTGCCGAACTTCGTCCCGTCGCTGGTAATAAGAAATGGAATGCTGTAGAATCTCATCTTACGACTTGCACACAAAAAACAACTGTTTCGCTGAATGAACTGCACTTTGCAGTTCAATTCCCTCTTCCTCGTTTCGGTTTTTTTAATGATTCTTGTTTTTTGGTTTTTCATTTTTTATAGTCAGACTTGTGAGAGCATCAGACCTTGAAATAATTGAACTTGAATTCCGAATCGAAAACGTTTTCAAACGGTGTCTAGGTCGTTTCTTTTATTAGAGCACAAAAAAAGTGCGCAATTTTCACTTGTCATCTCATGCTGGATAAAATACTTTCAAATCCAATCAACTGAATTATATTACACGTTACAAACGTAGTAAGTACAAACTCTGTGTTTACATTTCTACTCTGCCAACATTTTCTCTAAATTGAAGTTTCACACTGAATAAATCAACCTTACGATTTTCCCACGTCCAAACTGCTTTTCTTCCCAGGGAAAATCAGCGAAACAAAATCAGATTTGAAACAGTGCCACCTGGTGGACTTTTTGGACTTTGACAACTGTACTTCCCCAATTGTACTGGTTCTTTGAGTTCCAAAAAAAAAATGAAAAACAAATTGTTCATAAGCCGGATATGGAAAAAAATGTCTGCTACACTTTTTTGTTTGAATGCGCGAGCACTTATTGACAATACCATTTGAGAATGGGAAACTTAACGTAGGTAACACAAGCGAGGTAACCGTTACGTGGCCGGCTTTACGCTGTTTCGCGGAGATGCGACCTGAAACAGTATAATATTAATGCAGCCTAGACAGACCCTTGTCCATATAAACGTTCCAGTTTTTTTCATTCTCTCTCCCAGGAGCCAACTGTAAACATCCGTCATCAAATCGCTATCCACCGACCGACCGATTAATCGGTTCCGATTGCGATGCTATAATCAACAGCTTGTGAAAAGAAAAACGCTCATAAACAAGTTCGCAAAAATTTCTCAACCATTTTCAACTTTTCTGCTATGAAAACGATATGGCAAAAATAGTTGGTCGTGTTATATAACAGGTGCTTTTTTGCTCACGTACCGGGTTCGAATTGTAAACAATCGTTTTCAACTTAGACCTCAAATCAAAGTTGAAAAAAGCTTACAACTTGAATTTGTACATTTTTTGTAAAGAAATTTATTTTCCAACCAATAAAAAGTCAAAGATCAAAAGAAAAAAACTTGTTTGACAGAAAAAATTCGTTATTTTTGTTTTGTTATTTTTGTTTTATGGCAAGTTTAATTAGAGATGTGTTATAGATTTCACTACGATAACAACTTTGTGCTAAATTCTTTGGGAGCCGCCGAAAAGTGGACAATGAAAAAAAAAGCGCGTTCGCACAATGAAAAAAAAACTGTTTGCAAATCTGATGGGAATCGGTATGAATTTAACGCCAGTTTCATCATCCCAATTAGCTTTGCTCGCAGTGCGTTATTATCAAATTGCAATTTTCGAAAGGTCAGAGCCATAAATCATGGGGTACTTCGCCTGCTGATATTATCAACTCATTAACGATTGTTCGTCACCCCGATAAGATCCCGTCTGATTTTCAGGGATGAAAATTTATGAGAATGCTGCACACGCGTTAGTTCAGATTCTCAACTAACATTTCTACTTTACAAAAGGTTAATCTTTGTTTCATGTTAATCAGACAGTTTTGCGTTAGTTATTGCACTTCAACTCTACACTCAAAAACAATTTTCAAACACTTTAATAAATCATTGTCCAATTTTACTTTGCTTTTTTTTTGATTTTTAAATTTTTTGCAAATTTGAAAATAAAATTTGAAAATAAATTCATTTGATAGAAGAAAAATTGGGATGATTTTGTTTTGTTGTTTAAAAATGTTTGAAAGTTGTTTGTTGATTGATTGTTAGTTAAAATGTTGTAAAAATGAGACATACCAGGGTGCTGTGAGAAAATTAAGTACTGTAGCCTCTTGGGATGAAAGGGTGCCTGGTGGGTCTTACGAACGAGAACTACCAAGATGGAATGAACTGCCGACCGATCGTGATGAGCCGGTATATAGTCGGCCTACATTCCCTGATGCTACGAGTAACCTAAATTTCTCCCACCCGTGGCCCATCATCTTCAGGTGGATTCGCGATTGCTATGAGTTACCCCACCTGGCATCGACTTGCACCTGCGAACAGTAGTTTCGAGCGTAATTAAAAGACCCATTCGTTAAAAAACACATCTCACACTTGTACCCTGGTTCGAAACATTTTTTATTATTATTAAAATTAAATTTGAAATTCGAAAATTGAAAAAAGAAACAACTTTTTCATTTGAGATGAAGGTGCTAAATAAATGAAACGTTTTTCTTTCATTTCTTTTTGTTGCTTTCAATCTACTTGTTTGAATTTGGTTTGCACGATTTCATAATTTCACAAAGATAAGATTCTAATGAGAAGATACAGGATGGATAATGAATAACAAAATAATATGTTGTAATTTGCAAGGTGTTAACTGAGATTATAACAAATAATGAGCAAAAATTATTAAGATTAAGAAGTTTATTGAAATAAAAGCGAGCAGTTATTGTAATTATGTTTTGTGTAATTATGAGCTGTAAAATAATGTACCATGTAATAATGCGTTTGGAGCAGTCCATCATGCTGATGTATAGATCCTCAACGATTCATTCTAATTGTTTGTTTTTAATGACTAAGACTAAACTAGACTGAGACTAAACAATTTAACCACTTTGGCGCATGAAATTGTTTATTTTTTAACATTTGTTGTGTTTCTTAATTGCAGTTAATGTATTTGGAACAACTTTTTGTTTCATAAACTAATTGACGTCTTTCGTCAGAGACGTCTGTACGTGTTTGAATTTTCGAGTGCTTTTATTATGCCTCACGACCGCAAAAATGACAGAAACTTCTTTTTTTACTTCGTTTTAATAACAATAATTGAGAATGTAATAATTGTAATATTACACAAGTAACAACTTCCTAGTCATCGCGCACGAAAAGAAAAGAACTGACAGGAGAGATAATTGTTGCAAAAAAAGTATCACTTTTTTTTTTGTTTCGCAGAAACAATAAAAGTCGAAGTGAAATATAAAGAGGCTGTGGATGTGAATAATTTTGAATGTCACCATTAAATGTCAAATGAATTAAATCCGTGTACGCGCGCAAATGGAACTCTGCGGCTTGACGCGATTTCCTGCCTTTTTTCCTATTGAGAAAAAACAGCAAACAATCGATTTTTTTACTTGTTACATGTTTCTCTCAATAATCAATAGAAACATCTTTTTAAATAAAAATTGTCTGAACAATTTCATATATATTTAGTTTTTTATTATTTCGCAAAATTTGAGAGTAAAATATTTTGAGAACAAATTAATTTCGATGAATGTTTTTTCACATTTAATTTTCTTTTTTAAGGTTTGATCAATCTATTTATTGACATAAATTTTGATTCCAGAATTTTGATATAGTTTTGGTTTTTTTTGATTTGTCTTATCGATCGGGAAATTACCACAAGTGGCAGCACTGTACGGCTCCTGAATCAAACACCAAGTCCAACCAACTTTTCTGCTCCGAAACGTCAATGGCCAAAGTGTGTGTCATAAAAATAACCTCAAAATGTTAACATAGTCTCCAGAGACTAAGATTACTTTATTATTATCAATTATTATAATTGAAAACACTGCAACAACAAATATCTACTGCCATAATCATATTTTCACAATGGTAAGAGATCAAAGTTCATGTTTACGCTAATTTGCTTTTTTGCAAACATCTTCTTTGACGTTTAACTACTTTGTTTTGAAAATTAAAGTAGCTCGAACTTTCAAGGAAGTTACGTTTTGAACAAATATTTTATTTATTGCAGCACGGCAGAGTCAAAGTTCGTACAACTGCCGAGAAAGAAGCGATCCTAAATGCTGAAAGAGCCAAAAAAGTCAAGGAGTATAGGGCCGTTATGAGTTTGTTGTTTCAGAAGGTTTGTATCTAATCAAAAAAGGTTTTTTCGTCTTAATTTTAGAAGTATTTGTTTAGACTTGTTGTTTATAACTTTTGGGCATGTTTTTTATCAGAGAAAAAACAAAGCTTGGGACCAAGAGTACTTAGGTCATATCAGCAAAATTTTACTAAAAATCCCGGACATGACGACGTTGTGGAATATGAGACGAGAAGTTTTTGAGACTATGGATCCGTAAGTCACTTAATGTTTCAAATAATTTGAATTTAAATTTCACGCTTAATCTATCTATGAATTGTTATTTTTTTGCAGGAAATCAGAAGAATATGTTGAGCAGCTGAAATCCGAACTAACTTTAACCGAGCAGTGCTTGGTGGAAAACCCCAAATCATACAGTACCTGGGACCATCGCTGTTGGGTCATAGAACATTTGCCAGAACACAACTGGAAAAAGGAATTGGATCTTTGTGCCAAGTACTTGAACCTCGACGAAAGAAATTGTATGAAAACTATAAAAAAAACTTGTCTACAACTTCAATCAGTTCAAATCATTTGATTTTCACCTTTTTGAATGTATAATTTTCCATTTCAGTTCACTGCTGGGATTACCGGAACTTTCTGGTCGCAAAAGCAAAGGTTTCCGACGAGGAGGAATTCGAATTTTCCACTTCAAAAATTTATGCCAACTTTTCCAACTATTCCTCCTGGCATTACAGGAGTAAAGTTTTGTCCAACTTGTTTCCAAATGATAAGAACAGTTTGCCAATCAGGGAGGACAAATATAAAGAAGGTAAGATTCAAATTTTTGGCAAACAAATTATACGCCAATAACTTACAAAGTTTTCACTGTTTAATACTTCAATCTAATTTTTAAAATTGTATTTCTTTTCAGAATTGGATTTAGTAAAAAGTGCAACCTTCACAGACCCAAACGATTCAAGTGCCTGGTTTTATCAACGATGGCTCTTGGAACCCCGAATATCATCCACAGCAACAGTTTGCAAAATTCGTCTGGATAAAAACCAAGCGACGATTTCGTTTCATAAAGAACTCGAACTTAATCTAACAAAAGTGTCGTTACTGATCGACAACAATCCTATAAACTGCGATTGGACTTCCATCAGCAGAAAAAGGTTCTCTAAATTGTACTCGACCAAATTTTCAGAACCACTATCTATCATACAGGATTCATCTGTGCTAGTAAAGTTTGACGGTCGAGATTTTCCCTTGTCTAAGATCGACTCCAAAGATATCTGGACGAATTTGAAAACTGACATCTGCTTGGACGGATACAACAAATCGCATCTGATAGAACAGTTGGAAGATTATAAAACTCTTGCAGAAATGGAGCCAGATAACAAGTGGGCGTTGCTAACAGGAATTTATCTAATGAAGAACATCGATTTCGTTCAGTTTTATTCGAAGATTATTGAAACGCTCGGTGTTCTCAAAGAGAAGGATCATTTGAGGGAGAATTATTACAACGATTTACGTAAGTTAAAACTATGAAAAAAATTACAAATTGAAAGTTTTGTTAATTATAATTAAAAACCTGAGAAAATTCTACTCTTACAAAATTGTAATTTGCACTTTAATCTCCCAGATTGATTTCCACTTTAATGAATAACCGAAATCTATTTTGCAGGGAGTAAATACGTGCTGGAATACAATTTGATTTGTAAAAGCGATGGAGCCGATCAGCTTAACGTCAATCTGTCCGGATTAGACTTGACTGCAATTTACTACGAACAATATCTGAGCGCCTTTGAGGAAGTGAACCTGAGTGATAATCGTTTAAATCGATCGTTGAATCAGCTTTACGCGCTGCAAAACTGCACCAAGCTAAATCTGTCGGGCAACGGAGTTTACAGTTTGATTAGTCTGCCGACACTGGGCAAACTCAAAACATTGTCCCTGCAGAACAATCAAATTAGCCGCGTGGAAGATGTCGTTTCCTTCGTTAGCAGACACCAGATTGAGGAAATCGATCTGCGAAGTAACCCCATTGACCGCACCGTTGTTGAAGCTGTTGAAAAAGCCGGTTGCAAAACTCGAGTTGTTGTTGATGCTGAATAATTTTGTATGGTCGATTTTTTTCATCGAGTTCAAATTTTGTACTGTTTTGTAACTTATTGGTCAGTGTTAGAGGAGATTCTTTGTAAATTAGTTTATACTTTGTACAGTGGGTTATTTCCATTTGTTCGATGTAATTGATTTTTAACAATTATGATTGAAGTCGATTAAGTGCTCGTTGTACAAATATTAATAAAGTTATTACGTTTTAATGGATGTAATCAGGTTTCATACTTATTTTAGAACTTATTACTTTTTTCTTAATAAAACCTTGAATTGCTTAAATTTAGATATTACAAGTCTTTGTCAAATGAAAACTCTGTTTTGAACAAAGTATAAATTAACTTTATTTCTTCAAATCTGGAGCTCGCTCAAACTGCAAATTCTCCGCAGCGTCATCTACCAAAACACTTTTCTGATCTCTTTTTAGGTTAGAGATGATTTTAGGTGCAGTTTGAATTTATCAAATTCTTTTTGTAGAAAGTTGATCTGTTTTTCATTGCAACAATGAACAATCAAATAGATGAGTTGATCAAGTTGGCAAAACTCACAGGCGTTGAAGCTTCGCCAGAAGTATTTCGGTGAGGATAGTTTATTTTGCCTAAGGAACCAGGGTGATTACTAAAGTAGTTAACCTTTTTTGTTTTTCCACTTTTGCAGAGTGCTTCTCAACATGCTAAGTGTGGGCGCCAGTCCGGAAAATATTTGTATGATGTTGAAACAAATCGAACAGTCGGATTCCAAGACACCTCAGTCCAACAAAAAACAACAGTTGAATATATAATGATGAAATAACAAGCATAAAATAACAATTATTGTATCACTTTTTATAACAGATTATATTTATAATAAATAAGTAAGTTTATATATACCAGGTTGACATTCAATTTTACATCCCAAATTGGATATTTAGAATTGTTTAATCATCGCTAATATACATTTTAAAACTTTTTATTTGAAAGTTTGAAAGCACTTTTTTTATAAATTGTTTTTAATTGATTTTTGGAAAAGAAAACTCAGAGTTGTTTGTTATCAATTTTTGTTTTTGACTCTTATCATTTTTGTTAGATTTTTTAGCCTCGTTGTAACGAAAAATACTTATTTAATCCTCAAGTTTTTGATTACTTAACTGAATTTCAGATACGAAATCCAACATTTTTTCACTTGTTCCGGTTAAAGACAAGATTACATCTATACATCAGCATTTCCGTTTCAACGTATTTTCACTTTAAACAGAAAGCAATTAATTATCAGATGACACTGACACGTTCGTTCACATTTATTTTATCACGAGGCTGTAATTTTTCATTTCCTGTCTTATAAAATTAGTAAAAACATTGTTTTTCACATTTTGATTTAATTGATGACTTTTATTTTTGACACTATTTTCATTTGATTGTTGACTTAACAATGTTTCTCGAATTTTCTTAATTCACAACCGTCGTTATCCCCTTCCGGAACCCCTATGGAGCATGACTCGATCTAGATGTTAAAGTACATCACGCAGGTGTTCTTTAGGACTGTTTAGGACACGTGTTGCTTAACTGTTTTCCTGCGTGACTTATATTTTAAAACATCAAGTTCTTTGTTTTCTGAAATTCTTGAATATATTCAACGTTGATTTATTCAGTTTATAAAAACAATCTTAAATTTTAAACTTTAGATGAACAAATGTTTCTTTACTATTTGTAAAAGAAATAAAAAGCAACATCTTTAACGGGAACTTTTCAAGTCGCAAAAATTCAGACTTGCTGATCAAAACTCAAAATTATTAAATTGCAAAACAAACCACAGTTTAAACAAAAAGTTAAATCTTTTAGTAACAAATTTGCAAGTTTACAAATAGCAGAGAACAAATCTAAAATTTCTAATTTGAACCTCAGTTCAACAGTAAACAATCGAATAAATCACCAATTTAACCAAAAAACCCATTGAAAATTAGATCCAAAACAGAAACGCATCTCCAAACAGGTGTGAAACCCAAAACAAAAACAACCGACACATTCAACCTGTTGCCCGCAAGTGTTGTCACGTTGGCAGCCCTGTCGTGCTCCAAAAACCGCCGGGCCCAAAGGCCAAATTCGTCGCAAAAACAAGCTCGTTTCGCAAAAAACGTAACTTAACCAAACACGTGACCAAAACCAATCTAATTACCAACTTTTTTAAAAGAAAATTCTCGTTTCAGCTGTCAGGTTAGGACGTTGGAAAGCGGCTGGTTAAGTCGCGCGCACGAATGATGACGTACGTGACAGAATAGGCGGACAGGCAAGAAAAGGTCTGGGCTGGCGCGACCAGTTCAGTTGAGTCGGCAGTGCGATCGGAGGTGGATCGTCGTGTGTGTGTTTTTGTGCGCGCGCTTTTTCTCCGAGTCGTCGCAAACCATGGCGTCCGCCAAGAGAAAGCAAGACGAGAAGAACCTGAAGACGCTGCGCGAGCTCGTCTCGCAGTCGGGCAACCGGGAATGCTTCGACTGTCGTCAGCGGGGCCCGACTTACGTCAACATGACAATTGGCTCGTTCGTGTGCACCTCCTGCTCGGGCATGTTGTGAGTGCATTTTCTCTTTTTGCCCGTTCCGCCGTGCCTTTCCACACCTGCCCGCTGATTTGAAACGACAAAAATCCGTTGCGCTCCGAAGGTCAAGAGAAAGAGAGGTTAAACCATGGGAGGTTATGGCGAGCCGTTTCCTCAATTTGCTCGTTAATTTCAAGCTCCGTTTCCTCTTCATTTCGTTCCAACACAAATTTCGTTACTGCCCACACTTTTTTCTTTTTCTTCATGGGGAAAGTAACTTGGTCTCCTTTTTGTCATAGAAACCATCTTCACTTTTTCCAATTTCTTATTCGTCCAATTACTTATTCGCCAAATTTGGGCATTATTTGGGAATCAACTTTCACTCTGAACTTCAAAAAATATCTCAAATCTGATTATTTTGATTCTGATTTGGGTTCAAGAATTTGCAGAGTGTTTTTTCTCTTTGTTAACTTTGTTAGCAGTTACGATGATTAAGTATCGCTGAAATTTGAGTCATGCTTCTTTTCGTCTGACGGACGGACGGACAAAGAGAAATGAAGTTTAAGAAACGAGGCGTTAATCTGATAGGCGCAGCGAGAGAAAAAAAACAAAGTTTCCAAGGTGGGAGACTGATTTGAGACACCGTTCGAGCGCAAACTGGGTCATCGTTTTAGATTTTCGGTTCTCTCAAAGTGCCGGTTCGGTCGCTCCAAATTGAAACATTCAAAAAAAGACTAAGAAACAAAAAAGTTTCGTTCCTCACGACCTGTTGAGAATCGACTCAAACAAGCTAACCTTTGGCAATTTAAAAACACTGCCAAAATCAAAACTTTGCAAATTTCAATTCAAAAACATTCAAAGAAGTAAGTTCAAGTTCAGTTGTAAAGTTCAAAGACAATGTTTGGTAATTAATATTGATAAGAAATTGTAAACAAAAAAAAAGAGGAATTTCAAAGAAGAATTTGTGATAAAAAAGTGTTGACTATGCAGATGAATTTCTGAGCGTTGAATTGGTTTTAATTTCGTTCCAAGAATGGTTTTAATTTCTAAGTAACTTTTCAGTTGCTTAGTACTATAAAAAACCGTTAACAACTTCCTACAACGGCGAAAGGGTGGGGGTAAACAAAAACTAACAAAAACGTTTAAATTAGAGTGTCAAAAAAAGTCATTGACCAAGGTTGAAAAGGCGCTAATAATCCGGCGACAAAAGCGACGGATGACGTTGGCACAAAGAACCCAATTAGACGTGACTGTTATTTTAAATGTTATTTTTTCTGGCTTTTTAAAAAAAGGGGGGGGGGTTGACGTGGGCGCAGCAGAAAAACCCAAGATTGCACGCAATTGCGGAAGATAAGACTGCTCCCGATTGGGAAATCACGCTGTAGCAACGCCTTTTAGGAGAGAGACCGTGTCGCAATGAAGAAAAAAAATCTGTGATTACATACGTGTGTGCCTCCAAACGAGTTCGCTAATCCAGACGAATTAGCGATAGGAGAGACGGATGAAGAAACGGAGAAATGTTGACTCGCGTTGGAACACAATGCGCGACGCTCGAAAATAGAAGCGCGATTATTAATAGTTTATCGCGCGTTTACGAAACCTCAAACGACGCACGAGAGGGACTACGCAAAATAATCTTTAATCGCGCGCTAATCCCGTTATCGCAATTACGTGCCGCGACCCTGCGTGTTTGTTTGATTTGTGTCAAACTCAAGTGTATCGTTAACACACTTTTTTGCACTAAATTTTAATTGCTCCGATCTTAGGTCGCCATGGAAACGAAAACGAAAGAGTCAGCTCGGAAGCACTGTGTTTCTTTCTGTTTGTTTCTTAATTGTTTAGCTTAAAAATGAAACAAACGTAAATTTGTATTTGGAATGTTTACTGCTGATTTAGTAATACCAAAAAAACAAACTTTCATTGTTTGCCTAATTGTTTCTCATTTCAATTGTTCCTTTGTTTCGTCATAAACAAAGATTGTTTTGTCATTGTTTTGTCCATTGTTGTATTTACTTATACGCACTAAATTTTAATTGCTCCGATTCCGACTCTCCATGGGGATAAAAACAAAAAATTCTGCATTGAGTTTTTTGAGAAAACAAAAATTTGCATCTTCTTTTTGATTATACAAACAAACAAAGCAAACTTCCATTCATTGTTTGATTTTCATTTCAACTGTTCTTTTATTTTATCGCATTTTATCATAAACAAAAAAGTCAATTGTTCGTCATTGTTTTGTCTATTGTCGTATTTACTTTTTTCATTACTGAAATGCTAATATGAATATTACAATCTTTATCACATTGCTTTGACGACCTTTATCAACTTGAAGTTTGTATTATCAATTAGAAGCTCCTTAAATTCTATTTTTAACCAAGAATCAAAACATGTTTTTTTTTCATTTTCTGTTTGTTTGTCTTCTCAGTCTTAATTTGAAACAAACAACATTTAAATTTTGGCGATGAAATGAACTGAAAAGTTGAACAAAGTTCCAACTCGATCGAAACAATATCGTTTGGCAAATCCTCTATTTCTGTTCCTTCATTTACATTCGACCTGGATTTTTTTTATCCACACGCGATCACGAATGCATTGCGGCATATCAAAAAGAGAATCTTCCTATCAAAAAAAGAAAAGGCAAGAAAGAAAAAAGCATCAGAATGAACCGCCGCACAAGTTCATTGAAGTTCGATTGTCTTTATGAATGGCCGCGTTTATCAGCAAGTGACACATTTTTATCGCAAGTCTGCTAATCGCGGCCGTAATACTTAATAGCAAATATTCGTTCCGTCATCGGTGCGCGCCCACTGAAACGCGGCGCGTGTCAAAGCCAGACCTCTCAAGTGCACAATGGGCACCTCTTTTTCCTTTTTTTTTTTGTTCGTTCACTGCATTTTTTTCATGTGCAAATGCTCTCGACTCGACAATTCTATCTCAACCCCCTCCCCCGCCTCGCCCGTCTAGCCTTTAAGTGTATTTTGGCTTATTTATCGTCCATTGTTCGTTAAACTTTTTACACTGCACTCAAATAAATTGAACGTACGAAATTTCCGATGCAAATTATATCTCATGCAAATGAAAAAGCGCTATTTATCGCTTTTTTGGCTTGGAAATGCAGTTTCTAAGTTGTTATCTTTTTTGCAATGCTAAATTGGTTGAAAAGTCCAAATTAAAAATGGACAATTTCAAAATAGAAGTGAACAAACAAAGCTAATTGGAAATAAAAACTGTTCAAAGGAAAGTCAAAAGTTTAATTTTGGATTTTCATTTTGCAGGAGAGGTTTGACTCCACCGCACAGAGTGAAGTCAATCTCAATGGCAACATTTACACAAGATGAGATTAAATTCTTGAGGGAACGTGGAAACGACTATTGTCGCAAAACCTGGCTTGGTTTGTTGAATAACAGGAACCCGATAGATTTTGACACAACCGACGAGCAGGGCATGAAGGACCATATGATGCAGAAGTACGATTTCAAGAGATACTATCTGGAGCCTATGATTGCCGCTGAAGTCAGTGACAATTCTGAGGATGAACCCGTTCTAAATAACCAGCTTACGACTAAGCAACAGCAGACCTCGAGGAGCAACGCAAATATCATTCAGACAAAAGCCATCCCTCGGGTACCAAATCCCGCTTCCGTCCAGGCCAAAAACAGAACTAAAACGGAGCCGGCCTTCGTCCCGGATTTTGTTGCTGATTTCAGCAAAGTGCCGGACCCGTTCTCTATTGCCAGTCCTATCAAATCCACGCCGATCCAGCCGCAACCGTCGTTTGCTAATTTTGATAACAATCCTATCTTCAATAATGTTAAAAGTAATTTACACTTTTTAATTTATATATTATCTGAAATTGAAAATGCAATCTTTTCAAACTTAGTGAAAAAAGTTAAGTTCTAAATTTACTTTTTTAATGAACTTTTTAGTAGAAATTTTGAATGTAATCTTTGTTAATTTGCGGAACAAAAAGTTTGCAAAGTGAATTTTCAATGAGAAACTTGATGAAGTTAAACTTTGAAAAACATTTGAAAATTGAAAATTTATTTTTATATTAAAACGTACAAACGCTTGGAAACCTTCACGAACAATTTGAGAGTAAACTAAAGAATAGAATTGCGAAAAAAATAAAATTGTTTTCGATCAATTATTACGAATTGCATAAGTGTCGATGATAAAAATAAGTGAAGTGAAAAATGAAACAAACCGCACAAGAATTGCTAGTAAACTTGAACTGGCGATCGCAACTTCGCAACGACCATCACAAACTCTGATAAACCGCTGTAAAAATAAACTTGAACTTCAAACGGTCGAATCGGCTGCCAAAAAGTTCAAAGACAAAAATTTTTGTCCAAATCGATGCGGTAAAGGACGAAACGAAAAAAGAGAGAAAGAAATAGTTTTATTAATAGGCCTTGTAATTTTGTTATAGTTTGTTTTTTAAAAACGACCGACACCTCGGAATTCAAACTAAAAAATTGAACGAATGAGCTGCTAATCTAACGATTTTCATCAACATCATTTTCAACTCATCTGAATAACGATCGGCTGTTGTATGCTAAGTCACATTCCTAGACTTTTTCTTTTCTACGCAGAACAGTGATTTAAATAAAATTAAAGAAAAAAGCCTGATTTCATATTCATATATTCCACTAATTGTTTTTCGTCGTTTTCCATCCATCAGAGTCGACACCTTTGCCAGGCTTTTCTCAGCCAAACAAACAATGCATTGAAAAACCATCTAATCTGGGATAATAACTGCTATTATATAAAACAAAAAAGGTTTCACTTTATAAACCGGAACCAAGCTTCATTTCAAATCCATTGTAAACTTTTTTTATTATTCCTCACGTGCCTTTTTTTATTGCAAGATAAAAATAAATTAACCTTTATCCATTGATTTTTGAAAAAAAGCATTGAAGAAAACACTTGTTTATTAACAAAACCAACGTTATAAATGTCAGACCTGTCTAACAATTACGTCAGGTAGAACAGGTAGAAAAAAAGCAAAAAAAGAGAGGATGGAAAAATGACGCATTGTCGTAAAATTGTTCGTGAGTCGTTGCATATTCACGGCAAAGTACACTCCAATTACTCATTCCAGTGACTGTGATTTCAGATGCGGAGACTTTACAGTTCGATAACAACAAGTCAGCATTTTTGTCATCGAACTTGAACGGGGTGAACGCGCCGCCACCGGAAGACCGGTACGCTGCTCTCAAAGATCTGGACTCGCTGATGAAGCAGACCCAACTCAAGGAGGATAACCTGCCGAAAAGCACGTGGAATTCCAACGCGAATGGTAAACACGCGATGACTCACGCGACTTATTCCCATTATGAATAAAATCCTTTTTTTATTCCTCCTCCCTCTCACTCTTTCTATCTGCTTCTCATACATCACGTGCGGTCAAGCTGAAAATGAAATACCTTTTTGTTCTTGCGGCGTTTCGTTCTCATGGTTTTTATGTCTCTTGTAATCTCTTTTTTTATTCCTTTGTAACATTTTTTTATACTTTGCTTTTAGCTAGATGAAATAACGTTACATTCTTATCCTACTAGAAAAGCATTTAAGTTTTTAACCGAAATGTTGAAAGTTTCTTAATTGCATTCATTTGTCAAGGAAAATTTCTGAAAAATTGCAAAAATTTTATGCTCCATTCCAAGTAAAGTTTTTACAAGAAAGGTAACCGTTTTTTCTAATTCAAGATCAAAAATTAAGTTGATTAAAATAGATCAAAAACGATATTCTTAACTCATTACATAATCGAAGTGTCCTTTAAACAGCAATATTTTTTTCAATTTTTGTCCATTTAACTTATGCTAAGATAAATGCACGTGCCAAGTTTCATTAATTTTAAAAATGTCTAAGCACTGAACGTTTGCATTCCAAAATTTGATTACATACTTTGTAAGTTAAATAATAATAACAAAAGAATTTCAAAGCGTTGTTTGATGGAAAAACAACTTACTCAAGACTCAATTTCTATTTTAGAAATAGTTTATTCAAAAAGTACACAAATAGTTCAATGAATTGTTTGTTTTTAGGTCCAAACGTAAATTGGGGCAGCAACAACACCGGCAACGTAATTTCAAATCCCTTCGTAAGCGGGGATTTATGGAAACCGGCATCGAATTTCGTGAACAACAATATGCAGCCGATGGACAACTCGTTTTGCACGAATCCATTCCGACCGACACACTTTCCGATGAATAACGGTGAGTCGACAATAGTAATCCCGCGCGGTTCATTCGGCGACACAAAAATGATGAAAAAAAGGTCGCTTACATGATTGAGCGCGGAAAAACAATGCCGATTGAAATCGCGTTGCGTAATTATATCGGGGACGTTTGTGCGCCTCCGTTCGAACAAGCACGATCGAACAAACGAGACGTGATAGTGGCAATTGCAATCTGGATAATTGAAAGTTATATAAATACCGCGGCGTGAACAACCGACGAATGACAACTCGCCGATTCTCATTGCAGATTCACTGTGGTCTCCGCGAGAGTCTCAGAACAATGAAGATGTCATTTCATCTAGTCAGCTGATGACGTCGCTCTCTGGCAAAACCTGGCAACCGTCCGTGACCGCGTATCATGCAAATCCATTTATGGTGAGTAGGATCGAACATTTTTTCATCCTCTTTTTTTGCATGTTTCTTGCTTATTGACGAGCGTGACAATTGTCGTTTTCTAGGTCGGATCCGGCGTTAGCGACATGTCGAGGAATTCCAACAACCCGTTCTTATGATCGGAAGAGCGCGAGTTCATTGTGTAAAATGGATCGTTGGATTGGGAACACAAAAAAAAAGAAACCCACAAAATTAACGACGAGCGAAACAACTAAATTGGTTTCTTGTAAAGTACCTCAGGTTGGCAGTCACATCGCCATGGTATTATTTTGTTTTTAATAACTCGGCAATGAATTCTTGTTTTGGAATGATCGTCGAACACGAAAATAAACGCTGACCCATTGATTCATCATTAACTGCGTATTTTTGTCGGACGAATTTGATAATCATTGAAAGTTGGCTGGCTGAGAGCAATCGATCGGTTGACACGATGATCGTCCAATTGTCGTCGGAATTGATGAAACTAAGTGGGGAGTATTAAACTGATGATAAAAAAATGTTACTGTTACAAATACGCTTCTTCGCGGTTAACTGTATATTTTAGCTTTTTACATTGAATGCCGTAGTGTAAAGATATACAAAGTGTTGAAAGAGTGAAATTTTACAAGAATATAGAATGGAAAGAACAAAGTTCAGGAAGATATGATGGAAAAAATTTTTTAACGGCTGTTCGAAAAAGGAGCACGCTTCAAATTGTCTCTTTCTCTTTTACTCTGTCTCGACGTGTTTTTCCGCCAATTTATTGTAAATGGTTACGACTGTGTTTGTCGGGAAATTTATTATCTCTCCATGACAATTCGGGCGTGAATATTTTTTCGACGGCGCCACGCTGAGCGAACCGAACAAACTGTTGTCACGATATTTTAAGTTGTACGAGAAATATCAAAGGAGAGGGTGTTACACGAGGCAGTGCTCGTTTGTGTAAACAAAAAAATTTGAGGCTGATTGAGAGATCTTGAAAATATAAGATTATTTTTTAAAACTAATGAAATAATAAAATTTATTCTATGTATTCTGCGATCAGGACTGTTGCGATCCGTTCGATTGGCAATGCCGCGATTGAGATTCGAACGGATTGTAATACTTTTGATAACTAATAAATGAATTAAAGTTACCGTTAGTGCGACGAAAGATGTAGAAAAAGAAATGAAATTTTGTGATACAACATGATAAATTATGATGCGACTAATTGTGGAGCGGGGGAGAGATGATAATAAAAAAGGGTGCGACTCTGATGCACACTTAAATATGTTTTATTCATTTATATATAGAAATGTTCTAATAAATACAAAATCACAAATAAACACTTAGTCTTTGCATTAACTTATGTCGATCAATCATTCATACTTGCATTATTAGTATTATTAATTTTTTTTGTTCGTTATACTTGCAGTCTAGGAGTTACGTGTACCTTTTGTTGTATTTCTTAAAAATGTTCACTCGTCGATATAAATGTCATAAAAAACGACAGCAGCGTCACTTCGCGAACGCGTCAATTAACGCGCGCTGATTTTGGCGAACTAGATTGCACATACTTTTCTTTCTTCTTCTTTTGTTGTATCTATTCTTGTTTTATATTTAAATTCTATTCCTTCGTTATGGTCCGTCAACTTTTTTAACGCTCAATTGGACAATTTTCTTTTTTTGGTATTTGATACAACTTCAATTTGACTTTACGTACAATCAAGTTGATTTGGCGGTACAAAAGTTAGTCCCATATTGGATTTCACTAATGATCTCTTGATTTTCTTAATTTGTTTGTCTCGTTATTTAAAGTTAAATTTAGCTTTTTGGTAGAATTGATTGACTTAACATTTCATTAAGAATAACTGTTAATAGTTTTCAAAAATGTTACTTCGTTCGATTGCTTTCATTTGACGTTAACGTGTTTTGTTTAATCGTTATCTTTTAGTTTGTTTCTTTAATTTTACTGAGATTCTATGTTTCAATAGTTACCAGCTACTGGGGCTGAGTGGACGAAAAAGCTTAGAAAAAAGGTGTGAGTTTTCACGCGCATGTAAAAAACATTGAGCCTGGCTTCTATTCTCCGAACCTTGACGTTTCAAGAGAAAATGTATAAAAATCGTAAAAATATTGACTCTTACTCGAGCTTGTCGAAAAGCGACCAAAAATCCCGTTGAAACGCAAGTTTCGCACGACAAATCCAAGCGGACGAATAAAATAGCATCCGCTTTGTTTTTATTTTTTCAACTCGCATGATAAAAATCAATTCTCATCAAAAAGCTATCAGCACTCCTCTAAAAAACCTCTACATACCCATACAACGCATCTAACAGAACAATAAATGTCATCGCGCATTTAAATCGAGAAAGAAAAAACAAACATTACGCACTCGGTCGGTCGCATGCAAAGAACAAACAAAAATCGTGTCTTCCTTATCAAAAATTCACATCGCAGTTTGTATCAAACGACGCCGTAGAAAAAGTCTTCAGTCTTCTTTTTTGTTTTTATTATCGAGATATCAATTGAGATAATGATGTAGAATTAAAAAGAGAGGGTGTTGTACAAAAGAGAACGTTTTTTTTTCGGTTCGTACAAACATGATGCGCCGTGAAATGCCGCAATGCTGCCCCCGTTGAGGTGATGCGATATGACATAAGGGACGCGCGTATCAAACTACTCGCAAACAATTTTTTTTTGTTTTATTCTTTGTTTCGTTTTTGTGATGCCTAATTTTATCGGAAGAAGCTTGTCGCTTGATTGAAAACACTGTTTCGCGGGGTGGTTTACTTACGATGATAAACAATCGACATTCAAATGACGCGGAAAGACCACAAACGGAAGATTCAACGTCAATTAAGACAAAATATCAAACAATCTTATTGCCTAGGTTTACAATCTCAGATTTCTTTATGTTCAACACATTTTTTTCAAAATTAAAAGCAAATTCTGTTCAGACTGTTTTGTTCTTAGTTGAAAGAAGATGAACAATGTCATCGGGGCGTGTATCATCGTAAATTCATCCTGGTGTTGTTGTTAAACTTAACGAATAAATAATATTTGTATCGAGCTTAGTCGTCTATATAAATTTGCATTTTTCTGTCTCCTTCATAATAATAAATAGACTCAATTGCGTTTATTCGTAAAGCGATCGTTTTCAATATGTTACATGGCGCCGCGAGCGTTGGACGGCTGGATCTACGCGGCGACGCCATCATTTGATAAAAATGGCCATCCAAAAGAAAGAAAATCAATCAACAAGTCAAAAACACTAATATATGAGCGTCACCAATTATGTTAATTATGGTATAAATGTACGAGATGATATCGATATTAATCTAGGCAGGCATTTTCAAATTACGTTCAAGCGTTTGGATGGGAGGTTTTTCATCTTCACTTTTGTTTTGTTTATCAATTATTTATACTTTATTGTAAAAAAGAAAAGAAATTGGAAACTTGAATTAGTTTAGTTCTTTTTTTCATACTATTTTTTGTTTTCTTCTTTTTTTTCATTTAGCTTTGTTTCTCACAGTGGAAATAAGTGATTGGCCTAACAACCGTTGCTCTGAGCGCTCTTCGGCAAGGGTCGCACGAGGTACAGTTTTTCGCCTTGCTTATTGGTGTAAATCGGCGCTCGCTGATAATGATCCACCAGCTCGTCCAGGGCGTGGAACTTCCTCTGACCGATGCAGTAAAGGGCACCCTCCACATGTACCCTGAAGTGTTTGTTTCGACCTGGTGCTTTTAATGATACCGAATAATCTCCCATCTGAAAAAAAATGGAATCAAAATTAAAAATTCTATCAGTCATAGTTTTAGAAAACATAGACCAAAATTGTGATTAAAAATTTTATTAAACATGGTTTCGAATTTGAACATTTGTAAACGTGAATGTCAATTTTCTGCATATTTTAAGCTCTGTAGAAACTTTCTAATATTTTAATTGAAATTTCTAAATTAATTGTACAATCAGTTGTATACTTTGATGAAAAGCAAGTTTGAATGGCTGATTCATAAGTGAGTTCCCTCCTTGTTCTCATTCTCACAACATAATACCCATTTATTAAGTGTAATTAAAAGTCAATCTCGGTGCAGTTAATCGTGTACGATTATACGAATCAACAAATTCATTGACATGCGAGATTTTATGAATCTGTCGTGTCTGATTCATTTTTATTCGCGTGTTCTTTTCCTTATTCAATTTCAATTCTTTTTTTACTTTAGTTTCAGTTTAGTGATTCATTTATTTGTATTAGTAAATTGAAGAGGAAAAAATGACAAGGAAAAATGTTCCATCTGGATGTTGAAATCAAATGAGTTTTCATTCGAGGAACGTACGGACGAAGTGTAAAATTGTCTCTTAAATTTATGAACACATGAGTATCCTCACGTATTTGATTAATTCGTTATGATTGACGCCGCTCATTTTTATCTTATCGGTGGATGACTGCCCATAAACTCACGCGAGTTCATATACACGCTTCCTGCTTTGATAAGCACTTTTAATTATGAGCATGCAAATGTGAGCAATTGAAATTGAATTCAAAAATAATCGGACTATGAATTTCGCAGCGTTGGTTTGAGTTTTATTTTTGCAATTCAGTTTGAACAGTTAAACCAACAATAATATGAAAATTGATAAGTTTTTGCTACATGGAATTGAATTAACATTTTTAAAAAACAATTTTCAAGTGTGAAAAGTTGCAATATGACATTGATCTAGATCTGGTTTTGAGGTTGAAGCGATTATTGCAAATCGGCTTTCATAAGTCTGTGCTGCTTGAATGGCAATTTCTAGTCAGTGATTTTTCAAGCTAATAGCTTTTCGTAAACTATATTGAAATGCAATTTTAATATTGATTTTTTAACGGTTTTTTAAAACCTCTCCTGAGAACGAATTTAAAATGACAGTAAGACCGCCAGGTGTCGCCACCAAGATCTCTTCTCACAAGGTGAGTGAAGTACGAAATATATAAGTTACGTCATTTCTCTGGAGTAATAACTTTGTAATATAAGATTTATTCTTTGTTAATTTTATCCAGAACGGGACTGACTTACGTCGGACCCAAAAGAGAAACTAAAAATAAAAATTCGATTTGCAAATATGTGTTAATTCAAGAGCATTAATTTTAATTAAAAATCAATATTACTATATCACAAATGCTACATTTTCAACATTACTGTACGGTAGTCTTCATTCTGCACATTAAACCATTTCTCGCCATTATTTTCCTACATCAATTTCAAACCCTTGTTATTTCAAATACGAAATCCAAACTCACATTAGTCTCACTATCTCGAATGAGAAAATCTCCATCATGGCCATGTCGGTTGAGTAGTGCATCGCACTCAGAACGAGTGATGCTGCCATAGTACCAGGGTTTGCCAAGAAGGTGCGGCCGGTCTCCAGGGTCGTGAGACCGCTGTTCCGCAGGTTCTGCAGGTCCCGCATCAGCAGCCATGCCACGATCGCGGTACGGCTGCGTCAAATATTCGCTAAGTTCCTGCAGGTAGTTACGCGGCACAAGTCCGATCTGGCCCTGTCCGTTTCTCGCCTTGTACCACTCCGGGTCTGCTGGCGGACGGTCCAGGATTTCGAGTCTGTCGCCCTTCTCGAACGACAACTCCTGGTCGTTGTTGGACGAGAACGAGTACAAAGCGACAACAATGTCGAGCACGTTTTCTGCCATCGCGTACGTGTGCACCGTGTCGTCTGCGTCACCCTCCTCCTGCGTGTAGTTCGACGGAAACCAGCCCGCCTGGCTGCCACTTTGGCCTCGCCACCAACCATCGTTGCTCTTTTCCAAAATTAAAATCCTTGTGCCTTTTGTTAACGATAGCTCGTCTGCTTGTTGCGCCTAAAAAGTTCAATTTGAATTTCAGTTTTGTTATCTTTTACATTTTTGGCATTACATCATCAAACTATTTTCACATTCATTTTAATCTTTCGGTCTTTTATATTGTTTCTATTGATTTTTACTTAGGAGTATGAATATTTTAATAGTAAGAGGACCGATGACGTCAAACTGATGTTTTTAAATCTTTACTGAATCAACGTTTTTATCAGATTTAGTCACGTTATGAGATACTATTATTATATTATAGTTACAAGATTCCTTCCAGTGAATGAAAAGTGTAATTTCTAATTACTTGATAATTGTATTTGACTACAGCACTGCCAATAGCTTCGCTAGGGTCAGCGGGTAGTCGCCTGGCCATGATGGGTGACTCGACTGCTCTCGAGGGCGAGTTGCTGGAAGGCAAAGTTTTCGACCCGGAGCCTTTTTTGACCTTCTTCTTGATGCTGTCGAACAGCGAGGGTTTTTCTTTCTTGACGTAGTTGCTTGGCACGTAACCCGCCTGGCCGCGAGAACTCTGCACTCTCCACCAATGCTTCGAGTCGTCCAACAGCAGGTACCGCTCGTTCTTGCGGAGGTCCAACTCCTGGGCCCCTGCGCTGCGTAGTCGTACTTTGCGACAACGTAGCACACGTCGTCCTGATTCGTCTTGCCTGAAAACAATCAACTTTTTATTACTTCTTTATCACTTTTTCTTGTTTTTACTTTATAAATTTTTAATACCATCTTTATCAAACTTTGTATTAAATTTTGTTTGTTTAAATATAGAATAGTGAAATTATGTTTGTATTGTTTATAAGGGACTGAAATTTATGATCAATTTTACATTTCAAATGAAAATTTAGCGCATATTGGTTTGCAAAAATACTGAAATATGACTGGCACATTTTGGCACTCGGCCCTGTCGTTATTTTCAAGTATCCATCGTAGTATTCAAGGTGAGAATTGAAGAATCGATGTCAGACGAATATTTTTATGTTTTTCAAGCCGTCTGAACGAGTCAATGAAACAAATTTTGCATAGCCAAATCCTGAAAGTGTTTTCCTTTTTAAATTTCGAATACGGCATGCTCGATGAATCAAAAAAAGTTTGCTCCTATGAATGCTACAATGAATTTTGAAAAACAATCGACATTCAAAATTTAATACCAATGCATAAACTGGATAAGAAATCAGAAAAAACCCAATCGTTTGTTTTCCTCCAACTTTTATCGACTTTCAATCAAGCCAAATTCAGTTTTGCCTCAAAACTTTGATTTCCACTGATTTCTTGACCCAAAAAAAAGTACATCGAAAGCGATAAGGCACAATAACAGTATAATAATAAAAACTCAAAAATGTAAATTAAAACATACCATGCTTCATGGCTGCCATGTGCGTTTAACAGAGATATGTAGTTTTGGTTCAGTGCGTGAGCGTCTGCTACTCACGTACGAATCTTAAATCAGCTTGTGTGTCGGTGCAGCAGGCATTCATTCTTTAGATTTTCATTTCGTTTTTTTTGTATCTTTCTTTCTTTCTGTTTTCTCTCTCTCTTCGTTTACTTATTTTAATGTCCGCGCGTCGTTTGACTGTCCAACTCAAGGTCCGCTGCTCGAGCAAGCAAGTGCATTACTGACACTACAGAGAGAATAGAAATTCATTAATGTCGATTTTGCTAATCGATCGCACGTCTCCGGCTTAGTCGGACGCTTGCCTTTTGTCCTTGCGTAACGTTACAAAACTTTATCAAAACATACATTTTCAAAACGACCACCACAAACTTTTCTATTCAACTGAAACGTTTGCGGTTTTTATTTCACCCCCCCCCTTATTTGGCTCTTCCCCTTTATCCCTCTACTTTCGCTGCTCCTCTCAATAGACTTTGAACCACGGCCTCTAAATGAGTGGTGTAAATTACACAAGAGGAGCAGTACGCTGTGCAAACAGCTGTTTTTTTAATCTGACACAAACGAGATGTTACATCCCTCTCATAATGTTAACAGTTGTTTTGTGTTAACTTTTTAAACTTCAATTTTAGCTTTTGATGTCATTTCGAACATTTGGTTGAATGAAAATGTAAATTGATTTGTAATTTTGAAAGTTTCGATGTGTAAATGATTTTTAATTTTTTCGTTATTTTGATTGACATTAGAAGAGATGATTAAGAAGTGAATCAACTGATTGGTCGTGTTTTCAAACGGATAGTCAAGCGAGAGCGATATGTGTCAGCTGAAGTTATTATTGAAAGAACAAATGATTGATAGCTGAGGCAAACACAATGATACGGATGTCTTTTACACATCCGTATCGCCTACGGTGAATATTATTGAAAAAATCAACAGTGAGAAACAAAAAAAAACTTTGTCTAAACAGTTTAGTCATGATCTACACAGAGACAACTTTCTACTTGTACTATCATGTCAGCTAAAACATTCGAAATTCAAGAGACAACTAATTGGAAGGCGTACGAGATGTAAAAATTTGACGAAAAAATGATTGACTTTTGGAATTGGAAAATACTTACTTACTTTCTGTTAGGGACTTTCGTAAAAGGTTTGAGTTGATGAAAATTGAATAAGATTGTGAAAAAAAAGAGATTAAAAATGAATACAAGCGATCAATCATGTGATCAAAAGTGAAAGAAACCGATAAATTAGTTAGGATTGATTTTTATTTCCTTATTGATTCAGCTGATGGTTGAAACTTTGTTGTACCCATCGCGATAGACATCTGTTCCAAATTTCTTGAAGCTCTAACTCTTTAAAACACCACTAAACTCTCGCTAAAAACTTGAACTAGATCAAATTGTCGAACTTCTTTATTGCCAGTGCAAAATTTAATAGCTCTATAACAAGAATATAAACAAAACAATAACTAAAAAATTTAAAAAAAAGTTGCTTACAAACAAGTAAGATTAAAAGTACAAAAAACATCAACAAAACCAAAAGAAAAAAGTGGTTTTAAATATCATTTCTAATTTCAGTTGAATAAAAACCAAATATGAAAGTTTGTGGCATTTGAAAATGTATGTTTATCAACAAATAACAAAGATAATTAAAAAAAAAACAAACTTTGTCGTAAACTACAAACTAAATTAAAACTATACATTCAATGCTACGATTTCTACTTCTTGACACTGAATAAAACATGCCGAATAGCGAACTTTCCTGGCCTGGCACTTGTAAACAAACATTAAAAACGCGTTGACAAAAAAAGGACCCCCAAATAAGATTATTCAAACGTTACCAAAATCGGAGCGTGCCAAGGAGAGGCAAAAAGAGTTCGCAGTTGCAGCAGCCACGCAAATATAAAAACGCCCGTTCAAAAAGGTCAAAAAAAGAATGAAAACAATAACAAACAACTGAAAACGTATGCGGGGAGGAAAAGAAGGTATTTTCGCGTAAGGCTCCAGATAGAAAAGTGACGCACTGTGTTCCATTACTGCGCAAACAATTGACAAGATCGTTTCATCCGAGTGTTCCAGTTATGAAAATTTACATCTCAAATGAAAACTGTCCATAAACCGGTTGGTGGTTGGAACTGAGCAGGGAAACTATAAAAATAGACCGTCCGAAAAGGCCAAAATAAATTCGTCAAAGAACGAGGGGGCGTGAAGAAAATCGATGATCGGTCGTGTGTGGCAGCAAGGGACCGAAAACAAACGTCGCGAAACAAAAATTGAACAGATCCAAACAAGATCGATAGTCGCGATCGGCTTGGGTTTGCGCAATATTGGAGCGGCGGCTTTTCCGTCCGGTTTCTCGTTCGTTGTTTGTCCAAACCTTACCGATTTTTAAGCTTGACATATTCCTTCATAAAAGTTTGGTATTTTCTCTCAAGCTGACACGGCTTGTTTTCCCCCACTTAGCGTAGCAGCAGCAGCAGCGGCAGCAGCCATGAACGAGTTAAACTAAACTGCACGCAACGGGGTACCGGGACCGGGGCGGGAACGGGGCAGGAACGGGGAAACGAGGATGGTCGTCGAGGAACATCCACGGGACGCCCGCAACTGTCAAAACGAACACAAGCTTTCGCTAGGTTGGCAGTCACAGAGTGTGGCTTAAGTGAGGCGCGCTTACACACGGTCTGCGTCCTCGCTGAGTGCTGAACGTTCATCGGCACCAACGACACATCTGAGGAGCCCGGCACTGCCAAATTATAGCCCGTAAACGACCCTTTTTCTTAACCACGGACTCACTTTTCGCCACCTTTTTATCGCTACTGCCGACCCCTCCCACGAGAACAGACTAGACCCACCCTCCAAGGGAGATGTTCGCGATAGTTCGATAATTGACACTTCCCTCGCCAGAGAGCGTTTCTCTTCGTATAGATGGCGGCAAAGGGTTATTTTGAATACAAAACAATTGTTTCGTTGTTTTGATTTTGCGATTGTTGTATATTCTAGTGAGATATACCCTTGTTTGATTACAAGATCAAGTTTTCTACCCTTTCAAATGTTTGTATGTTGTTAACTTTTCAAAACAATTATTAAACTAAGGAAATACAAAACTTTTATGATGTTTACACTTTTAATTGAGCATTGACGTTTGTTTTCTGGTCTTTGCTTGAGATAAATTAACAAAATACTTGCAAAATACATTTTTGCACTACGACTACTTATTCAGAGTAATTTTTTTATTTAGCAGAACGACCGCTGCAAACCTTTGACGCTAGTATCGCTTTTTCATTATTTTTAAACTTTTAAATAATAACTAAAAGTATGATATATCACATGCGAACTAACTACGAGTTTTTTGTTCCAGAAGAAATAATATAAAAGTACATAATATTTTACAATCAGATAATTCATCTTATTTAGGTCTTATCTAAATTTATATCAAATTTTATTGAAATTTTTTGGAGTGTCTCTCAGCGCCTTAGGTGGCGTTGTGATGAAACACTCAGAACCTCATGAAGGCGCGGACAAGAACCAATATATCATGTTGAGTTAAACTTTAAGTATGCCTATTTTCGGAAAAACACTTATTGTCTCTAATAATATTGAAGGTGTAATGATTTTTTGTCAAGAAAACTAACTGAACTTTCAGTGAAAAACATAATTCTTTTACAGTTCCAACTTCAAAAATTACAATACATCCGCCATTTTCTTGTCACATCAGCGCTATCTGTAGGCAGTTCCTCTCGCGAATTGCGCTCGACTGCTGTGAAACTCCAATGTAAAAAACCTCGAGAATCCTGCCTTTCGAAGACGTTTGTCATTCACGCTTGTGTACACAATCGGCGATCCATCGTTGTACCAACGTTGCCCCGCTACGTGTGACCGCCACGTTCGCGATAGACAAATCAAATAATGCCCGCGGGGAGCGCGTGATCGGCGCGCAACGAGTTGATTGAATTAAAAGCACGCGAGACGTTTGATGAGCTGTCGCCGAGTGTGCGGTAAGCGTCGGCCCAATGTTTTCGGTTGCTCGGACAGAGGAAATGCGGCATTAAGCCTCATTTAAATCGCTGATGCAACCGTCGGGCATTTGTTTTTTCGCCTTCTTCTCTCCCTTCTCTCTCGTTCGTTTCAACATTTTCGTCTGCTTCACAAGCCGGCTTTGCAGTTTCAGATCACGATGCCTAGGATTTGGTTCACACTTTTACTCGCTTTCACGCTCACGGCTCTTGTTTGTGGACAAGCCAAAGTGGACGACGACGACGACGAGGATGTCGTGGTGACGGAAGCGGAAATCACGCCTGAGGACAGGGCGGCTTACAAGAGCCCGGAAACTAGCGAACCGGCCCACTTAGCTGAAAATTTTGATGACGAGGAACGATTCCGCCGAGTTTGGATCAGGTCTGAGGCCAAGAAAGAGGGAATCGACGAAGATATAGCTCAGTATGATGGTGAGATCAAATTCCATTGTGTTTATTTACTATCATTTATTGGTTTCTACTGTTTTTTGTTTTGATTAAAAAAGGATAACCATTGTTGGTCCTTGGGAATACAAAAAACAGGAGGTTTATGTAATTTGTATACATGTAATTTATCTGGTGTAACTGACAATTGTTGCATTCACGAGTTTGATTCTGAAATAGCATTTGTATACAGTTTTTGTATATTGGATCGTTAAAGGAAATTTTGAAATTATAGTTTGAAGAAAATTGAAATAAATATTCAAAAAATGCTGTCCAATTCGACCATTGTGAAGGAATAAGAATGATAAAGTACACGAAATGGGTTAATAGCAAGACAGTCTCTGAACTCGTTTGTAATTTTTTCATTCAATGATGCCTGCATCTTTAATAAGTAACGATCTGATTAGTACAAATATGTAATTGCCTAATTATGTGGGCACATTTTTGTCACAAATTCAAGACTGTTTTGTAATTGAATATCAGTCGCAACACTATTTTGAACTTCTTCTTCATTGATAAATTATGGAAATAATATTTTCATTTTATTCAATAGATATGAAAACGTTAAAATCAATGATACAAGTAACATATATTAACTTCCTTTCTTCATTATTTTACGATAGCAATATATTATTGATTAGATCTGAAATTATGATTTGACCATTTTTACATATTTCGCGACACGAAAATCATACTTCATTGAACAAACTAACTTATTTGAAGTCACTGAACTGTTGATATTGATTTTCATCAAAATGATGTAATATGGTGTAATTAATTACATCTGTCCTGGTTGTATAACAAACAACATAGAATTTATCATCCATAAATCAATGTTTTAAACAAAGATTGATCATTTAAATGCAATTTAAGTAATATTGTTTAAAGATTTAAAACTCAAACTCAATTTGATAAAAACTGATAAGTTTTGTTTTTTATTGAATGGTTAGTTCTCTCGATTTGATCATAACCAGCCGTTTGTCCGGTTCAATGAAGTGTGCAATTTTTCTCTATTTATTATAAGACAGTGATAATCGCCTCCTCATGATGAGGACTGTAAAGGTGGACGACCCTCTGTTTGTTTGTGTTCGATAAGTGTGCGTGTGATGTTTTAGAGCTCGACTTGAGTGTCAATGCTCGGCTAATTGTCCCTCGTTCCCGTTGAAAAAACCCCCATCTAACATTCACCTAGTTTTCAATCTAAAAAGAAATCAATACCCAAATCAAAATGTCTGACGAAAACATTTCTTTACCATTCACCAAATTCTTGAAAATTAATTTGAATTTATGGAAACATTATTTTTTAAATTGATAATAAAATTATAATATGTAATTCATTTAGAGCTGACAGTGATTAAGGATTTATCGTGTGAGCTGTTCGATCATTCATCTTGGCGTTACTACGTCTTCGCGTTACAGTAAATCATTTACCCTACTTTGTCGCAAAAATCTTTTAGTCCGAGGGATTTCCTTTAACATGATGCAATTCGTTCTTGCCGTGTGATCATCATTTAAAGCCTATTCAAACGTTAAAAAATAACAAAACGACTATTCAGTGTTAAAATTTACATTTTTTAGTCAAATACTCATTTTGATATCTAAAATTTATTGAGTTGAAATTTCTTATTTCAGGACAATGGGCCCTGGAGCAGCCAAAGAGGAACGCAGAGGACGGAAATTTGGGCCTGGTGTTGAAGAGCAAAGCCCGTCATTCAGCCATATCAACTGTGTTAAACAAGACCTTCCATTTCAACGACAAGCCCTTGATCGTGCAATACGAGGTCATCTTCCAAGACGAACAAGAATGTGGTGGCGCTTACCTCAAATTATTATCGCTTGACCCGAAACATCAAGACCTGAGAAAGTTCCATGACAAAACTCCCTACTCCATCATGTTTGGTCCAGACAAATGTGGAAGCGATGCCAAAGTAAATCTCGCATTTTATTTCTAAACAGTTACAATTTTCTGTAAACAATTCTTTAATCTTGTTTGTACTTTTTCGTTCAGCTTCATTTCATCTTCCGTCACAAAAACCCGCTGAACAATTCCATCGAGGAAAAGCATTGTAAGAAGCCAAAGGAAAAACTGCTAGACCTTTTCAAGGACAAACAGCCACATCTCTTCACGTTGATTCTCAGGCCAAACAATTTGTTTGAAGTTAAACTTGACAATAATGTGATCAACGAAGGTTCTCTTCTGGATGATTTCACCCCTCCTGTGAATCCTCCTTTGGAGATCGAAGATCCAGATGATAAACGACCAGCTGACTGGGACGATAGGGAGAAAATTCCTGACCCGTCTGCTACAAAGCCCGATGACTGGGACGAGGATGCTCCGGCACAAATTGTCGATGAGGACGACGTGATGCCAGAAGGTTGGCTAGAGGATGAACCACCGACTATCAAAAATCCGGAATCTGTGAAACCTGAGGATTGGGACAACGAGATGGACGGCGAATGGGAACCGCCAGAAATTACTAACCCGAAATGTGTCGACGCTCCGGGTTGTGGGCCGTACAAAAAGAAGATGAAGAACAATCCGAGGTTTAAGGGAAAATGGCTGCCTCCTTTGATCAACAACCCGAATTACAAGGGCAAGTGGAAACCCAAGCTGATTCACAATCCTGATTATTTCAAGGATGAACATCCGTTCAAAATGGCACCAATTGTAAGGCTTTTCTTTACATTTGCGAATAATAAACCCATTCATTTAGTGTCTAATTTTATGGGTTTTTTTATTTAGTACGCTGTTGGGTTCGAGTTATGGTCTATGACTTCCGATATCTACTTCGACAACATTCTCATCACCGATAACGAGGAAGTAGCCCAGAAATGGGCTGAAGATTCTTTCGAATTACGTCGAAGGAGAATCGCCGATGAGAACGTAAGTTTCAAAATTATTTAATTTTTGTTTTAAAATGTTATAAGAAATTGTTTTTGATCGAATTTTAAGACTGAAATTCTGACGTTGAAACTGAAACGAAATTGATTGATTTCAATCTTAGAAAACATGGTGGGGTCGAGTGAATAAGGTTTTGAATTACAGACCAGGATGGTGGGCTATCTATTTCATTTACTGTTTAATTCCCATCATCTCGTACATCTATTTTCTTCTCAAGCAAAGAGAGGTGCTTTCAAGTGGCATTTATAAGTGGCCAGTTGTAAAACCTTGTTTAAAGAATTTGCTTCTAAACAAAATTGAAAGTATAAAGCTAAAAAATTTATAGCTTTCAATGTAAAAATATCATCCGACAAAACCAAATAATGATTAGAATTAGAAAAAGTTGTAAAAAAGTTTGATTATATTTATAAAACGTTTTGTGTAGTGTAACTGTAGATTTGATTCCTTTTTTTCATGTAGTGGAACATTTGGTACACCATAGCGAAGTTCACCGCCGAGCGCCCTTGGATGTGGGCTATTTATATCATAGCACTTGCTATCCCCGTACTTTTAATATTTTATTGCTGCTGCTTCACAAACGAGGTATTATCATCATTTCAGAAATGAAACAAATAATGTTAAACAATTGCTTACTTTAGAATATTTTGCTTTTATAGAGCTTGAATTAAATGTTTGTTATTAATCCCGGTTTATTAATTTAGGACAAAGACGTGAAAGACGCAGATGTCTCACAGAAAGAAGAAGCTGGAGCGAGTAAAGATGAAGGTGCATGGAGCGAAGAGAAACCCGAAACTTCAAAAACACCAAAAGGAAATGAAGTAGAAGAGACTGAAGCTGAAGCTGAAACTGGATCCAAAGCCGATGAAGAGGAAGACGAGGAGGAGAATGAAGACGAGGACGAAGATGAACAAGAAACCACCGAAACTACGACGCTTATGCAAAGTGAAAAAGTAAAGTTTCAGACTCAGAAAATTCGTTAGCAAATTATGGTTGTAAATTTCAAGTTAGAAATATAACGAAAAATTTGTGTTACAGGAAAATCCACTTGGGGAGAAGGAAGGTCCCCGAAGAAGAAGACCAAACAAAGAATAGTTAAATTGAATGAAATCCAAACCCCTAATTTAATTATGCGTATACATACAAGTTTTGATATCTTTCACGGCATTCACACATTCCTTGTCTGTAGACTTTGTCATTAATTTTAACTGTTGAGATCGTTGCAGCTGTGTTTTTAGGTGTTGGCGTTCAATGACTAATCATACATTGCGAGATAACCGAATGAAAAATGTAGAATCCGTCGTTTATAAAGTATCTAAATAGATCAATTCATTTCTATAAGTTTACGACTTAGATATAATCCGGACCCGTTGCACCCTCCTACCCCCATTTATTATTCCTACTCTTGTTTTGTCTCTTGCCTGCGATAACTGCCAATGCCATAACTGTATAAAAAATTGTACCGTGTATTCAAACTCGAAACAACTAATAAGGACAGAATCATAAGTGAGTGAACAAACGATAGTGAATGTTTGAACGCTTGTTTTGAAAGCGACCTAAGAGTATTAAACGCTTACTCAATAATTTATTATTTTGTACGATAGTCATTTGTATATTTAATGTACGATGTTTGTCGTGAGTTACACGTGTTGTTCTTTATGGATAATTATGAAATGGTTTGAATTTAAGGGACAGTCGAACTTCGGACGTCTTGGTTGTCTTGTGCGCTCGACGTTCGGTTGTATTGAGAACGTAACGTTCTCACAAGCCTCAATTGTTATACGAAAAATGAAATGATGGATTAATATATACATACATATGCACTACTTTGCGTTCGTTATTTTCATTTGTCACTTTTTATATGTTATCAAGATTCTCAAATAAGAACAACATTTTGGTTTTGCTTAATTTCAGTGTAAACGTTTTATTACAAAATGAATTGAAGGTATGATTACAATATCATTATTTCTCATTCAACAGTGTAACAATGTAACTATTATTAACTAGAAGAGAGGAATTTTGGATCCATGTGTCCAGTTTCTCCAAGGCATCGCAAAGTTACTCGACCGTTATGATGAATTGTTATACAAGTTATGCTTCCATTTTTCAACGATATTCTCAGCCATGCTTCCGGTGGGAATTGCAGAGCTCTGAAAGAAAACAGAGATGAATATTTTTAAACGAAAAGGAACCAACAAATTGAATTACAATTACGTTAATTTTTTTGCATTGACAAACTTTGACTTTGATTTCTCACCTACAAACGAAGTATCTGATTACATTGGCGTGACAAACCAAAACCGTATAGGAATCTTTTTCTTGACTAGCAGGAGCTCGATAGAAATACTTTCGGAATGCAGCTTCAATCCTTGGGTTATCACGGAAGAACTGCAAATTAAATTCAGGTTTACATTTGTGTGTCAAAACTAATTTTTGGAAAGTGCAACATAGTAAAAACGTACAAACTGCTCTGACTTCCAATAACCAATGGGAGGTTCAGGAGGAATTGGCGCACCTTCTTCCAAGAGACAGTCGTCTGAGACAGGAACGCTGGATAAACTTTTTTCTATTATTTTGGACGTTTCCTGTGCTCTGGTCATTGTTGACCTAACTATTTCTGTATAAGGTAAATCCAGTTCTGCCAGACGTGCTCCTGTTAGCTCTGCCTGTTTTTTTCCTACAAAACAATGAAAATTTTAATTTTGTAATTATGTTTCGTCAAAATATTACCAAATTATGATATTGCTCTTCAATTTCTGTATTTACCCAGATCTGTGAGGTATCTTTCGCTATCAGTCGAACCATTTAAATTATATTGTCCATGACGAATAAGGATCAAATGTCTACTGGCTTTGGATTTGTTTTTCTCAAGTTCTTCGTTGATCTGGTTCTCGTCCTCTTCAGAATGTGCTTTTTTGGGCTTCACAAGACTTTTGACATCTCGTCTAGAAACATAAAATAACAAATCGAATTAAATTAATTTGCAAAAACCAAAAAATAAGAAATAGAAGTGAAAAACAAACAAAAAGTTTGTCAAAAAGAAATTGTTTACATATAATAGTAAAGAAGAATTTAAAATTGTTATTGTTTTATAAAAACCTGTCCCAGTTGTGATCCCACTTGACCGAAGGCACATAATTCGTCGTCCAAGAATTTTTGACGGACAAAAATTCCGGTGATCCATAATTTGTTTGGTAAAACAACACAGCACCGGTGACCAGCCCAACACTGGCTGCAGCAAACTTTTGAACTCTTGACAATATGGCCATTAAAACAACCTGGTCACACCTTCAAACAACAAACGAACGGTTTATTTGAATCAACAAGATAACTTGAGTAAACACGACTGCACGTTTTTACCCCTCTTTCCGGCCACTTTAAGAGTCTTTGTTCGATCACCTGATTTTCAAACAATCGAAAATTACAATTCAGTCATTTTTTATTACTCTCTTCAAAGATTTTCAAGTTTCTGTTATCAAATCTTAACTGTGATCTTACTCTTTATTATCTTATCAATAACGATTAAATTGATAAACAATTTTTGCGATTTGTTATCAACTTGACAGAAGCGAGGAACGTGGAATCGAAACGTTATCTCAAATTTCCTCTTTTTAAGGTTACGTTCATCGAGAAAAAGATAAACAAAAACTAATCTTTTTTTATAAGGAAAATTTCTATTTTATAAAAGTGATCGTTAAAAAAATAGTATAGTAGTAAGAACAACAAGCAAACTTTTGCAAATTGTTATCAGTTTTACAGAACAAAGGAACTCGGAATCGGAATGTAACCTCAAATTTCGCCATTTAAATCAACGTTCAGTGGAAAAATGACGAAACTATTTATTGATAAATATCATTTCCTTTGTTTACCAATAATATTAGGTATTTTTTAGAAATAATAACAACAATAAACGTTTATTGCAAAAATTTTAGGCGCAATTAGAGCCATTTTGCAAAACAGCGCCACCTGCAACATTGCGCGCGATCGGCACGGTCAAATTCTTATCTACCCGCGAAGAGAAGGACGGGGCTATCGAAACAACCGGGGGGGACAAATCGACCGTGCTGTCAGTTTGATCCCGTCCGCTAAGCCGAGCGGTGTGATGGTAAAAATTGGTTCGAATTGGCGCAACACGCCACTGTTGACCGCGCGCAGTGCGTCCAAATTGTCAGGTTCCCGTGGTCGTGAGACGTTCGAGGCCTTTTAAATCGCTGTTGTGAACAAAGAAATCGAAACAAAACAACTGACAGAGAACAAGAAAGACAGAGACAGAGATCAGTGCGAAGAACAAAGAAACGAGGAGACGGGCGACATCGTCACCGGCGGTTCACGCCCGTGCGCTGCTCTTCGATGTCGTTGCGACCGACGAGGAATCCGTCGAGAGCGACGCGGATCGATGCTGGGCTGACGGAGTCGCGCGTGATTCGCGCACATTGATTGTCGTAGACAAGCGTCCACGTAGTGCTCGATTGGCAGGTGCGGCCCAACGCCAATAGCAACAATGACGGCGATGCTGGTGTCGGTCGCCGAGCTCTCCAACATCTTCTCCGTGCTCGCCGTGCTAATATGCTTCTGCGGCGTTGTACTCTTCATCATGAGGTACACACTATTTATAAATAAACCCCACCGCACGTGACAGTTCGCTTTGAGGTTAACTGTCAAACGCTGTTGTTGTTGTGCGAGACCGACGTTAGCACATCGCTTTTTTTTCATGTCACTTTTTCCTCCCAGGGCCTTCTGGGCGCTCATATTTTTAGTTTTCTCGCTCAGTCGATGAGGTTCTGCCGCGCTTCAAACAGCTGATGTAATGGCCGGGGGTATAGGTAATGCTGTTAATGCTTATTCCTTCCTTCTTTTTTTTCCATCTTTGTCACTGTTTTTTTCTCGCTCTTGTTTACGTTTATAAGCGATAATACGATCAGTTGATTGCGCTATTTTTACGACGCTGCTACTCTGCGCTCCACTGATTGACGGCTCGGATGTATTTTTGTTGCTGAAGACGTCGCTTCTTATCAAGCAGGTGTTTTTTCTTCATTTTCTTGACATAACAAAAGTGCAAAATTATCGATATGTTCATTTGTTACTGAATCTATATTCTTTTATTTGTTTCATTCTTTCTTATCAGGTGTTTTTCTCTTTCTTGATATGTCATATTTTGACAGAAATATCAGAGTGTTCTTTACTTTGTATCGTCATTCATTTTTGACACTTTTCGGTGCGTTAGTATTTTGACAGTTTGTTTTTATTTACTTTTCAATTGAAATCGTTTTGGATTGTTAAATTCTTGGTTTGTTTTTGGTTGTTAATTTTATGTTTAATTTAGAATTTTATAAGAACCACGATTTATGACTTTTCTGCAACTTCTAGTTTTTTTTGTGTCACAGAATGCGTCAGTGAATGAGTTTTTCATCGTATTGTTTATGTTTAATGACCCGATTCTATTTATCGACACGTTTTTGTGTTGTTTTGTAAATTACAATGCAATGAGTAATGCGAAAAGTTAAAATTATTGGCAGCCAGAAAAAATAAACGAGTCTGATGCTTGTTAGAATAATTCATAACCGTCGAACAGTCTTAATCAGTTTTGGTTCGTTTGGATTTTTTGTTGGTTATTAATAAACAACTTTCAAAGTTGTTTATTAATAACCCTTGCGATTTTATTCTTAGACATTCAACCCTCAAAGGGTAACTTCCGACATCCAGATTTGAATCTGCTCTGGCAAATATTCAGCTCATCTTATATAAAAGTTAAAGAAGCTCAAATTTTTTTTTCTGCCGCAGTTTTGTTATGTAATTTTTAAATTTGTTTGGCTTATAAATCGACGGTTTTAATTAAGTCAATAATTCAAGAGACGAGGAAAAAAGTTCGCACTTTTTTGTTTTAACGATTTGGCTTGATTGTCTTTTCCGGAATTTTTGCGAATGTTGATTTTTTGCGAATCTTTTTTTCTTGAAATTGCAAATTAAATTTAAATACAATTTTGTTCGTGAACGATTGAAAGCATTTTTCAACAATCAAGTGAAAAAAAGTCGACAAGTCGATGTTGCAATTAAAATGTTAACCAATAATTATCGTGTTAACATTTTGCAGACAACAAAAATTGTATTCGAACCAGCATTGAAATGTCATAAAAAGTCGGCGATTAATGAACAATCAAATTGGTCTATCATTTTCTGCTAACTAACATTTTCAAATGTCAAAATAAATTTCACACTTTAACCAAGTGTTATTGAAAAGAAGAAAAAAAGAGTACATTAATTTAAGAAGAGGAGTATTTTCAAAACACATTTTGTAACTTTTGAAATAAAAAAAAAGTTTGAATTAAAAAAGCAAAAATTGAGAAAAAATTGCGAGAGAGCAGCGGTATCGCAAACGAAAGAGTCACCTTGATACATATCAACATCCATGGAACTTTTCTTAGAGTATTATAATAAAAATACGGTTGCATCATCGCTGAATAATAATTAAGGTGAACTTACATTCAAGCCACGTACAGCTATACGAGCTATATTTATTTCATGTGACTGAGTGGGCCTGTTCGGATACTTCATAAATACATAAAAACCACCCTTGATCGAAATATTAATGGGTCGTACAACTTCTCCTTCGAGATTTGTATTTTGTCCATTTGAAATCCTTGCTGCTCAACCTCGAACGATCTTGTCCTCGGCATCATTTTTCTGTAACCAATAAAATCAACACTTCGATACCAATTTCATCATGCAATTTATCCAATCAATTAAATCGAATTATTAAAATTCCCAATTAACAAAAACAACAAAATTACACTTGAAATGGCAAAAAATGGCAAACGGAATATTTGAATCCAAATTTGTTATTCTGGAACTGGTTTTTAGTTCGAAAATTGTGTTTGTAATTGGTTAATAATTGAAACGAAGATTTACGAGTTATTAATAAGAGTAAACCGTTTGTTTAGTGGTAGAGTGAACGCACAAAGCGTCTGCGTCATTCGTCCGACTTTTCACCGCAAGTTACGGGGGATTCTGGGGCCAGTTGACTCGCCATCGAATTGCGAAACCGCTGTAATACGTTACATAAGTTGATAGTGCAGAATTATCGCGTTTTTGAAGAATCACTGTTGCACGGGCAAAACAACGCCAACGTCGTAACTTACTCCGAATTTGACAAGCGTGCCGTTCGCTTATTACAATAAACTTCTACTCTATCCTACACTTTCCCTCTCGTTTCGCTCGCAAAATATTCTCCGACTCCTTCAAAACCATAAATTTCCAATCTAAAATTAGCACAAAAAACCAACTAGATTATTTTTCAAACCAACAATTTCCAGACACTCGGACAAAAAAGTTTCATAGAAATGAAAATAAAAGATTGACAACAAGACGGAATTAACAATTTTTGTATGCTGAACGAAACGTTAATGAGAAAAAAAGTCTTGAAAAGAGTGTACGAATGAAGGAGAAAAAAAAGTTGGAGGAAAACGAGTCGGTTTGTGACTGAAAAGTTTTGTGCATTGCAGGAACATGATGGTACTTCGTGTTCATGGAGACGACCTTATGTTTGGAGGTACCAGCAGCATGATAGCCCATTCGCCAAGAATACCACAGATGAAAATGATGAAGGTGCACATTCCCTTCACATTCAAACTCCACGAGAGCTTTAAAAGCACATACGCCGGTAAGTATTGACATATTTTGAGATGCTCCGATTGTACAGTTTGTACCACTACTCCTGCAATATCATTTTGTTTTCATCCGTCTCTTATGTATCCTGAAAGCGTCTAAAATGGTAATCCAATAAATCACTCCTGTTTGAATCTTTCCACATTCATCGAATCCTGAAACAATAATAGTTTTATTGAGTTTAATCGAATGAATAAGAAATGAAATGTAATACTTACGTTTATTATCAAACAACAAACACTAATTAAAATATGAAAACGATTGTAAAAAGAAAGAACTGATTTATTGCGAGAAAAACGTGTCCAACATAGACAACCTTGTCAAAACCAGACGACTGATAAATCACAACATTCACAACAACAGCTTAAAGTAAAGTGGGGATTCATTCTTATCTACCTGAACTGGCGATTCTTCTCTACCTCAGCTTCTTCTTTTTTTTTTTGCTAACATAAACAATTAGCATGATCGATTCAGAAGAAAAAAACGGCAGAATAAAGTTTAGAAAAAGATACAAAAAATGTAATCCTCAGACAGAGTAACGTTACTTCTAGTCGCCAGCCTCCGGTTCGAGTTTGGCACTTTCGGTTGACATTTATCATGAATATGCAAAAAAAAACTCGTTCGGTATATCTAAAGAAGCTGAGAAAACAGCCAGACAACGATAGAAGAAAAAAATAACGTTTTGAGATATCGCAGTGCTTTTTATCATTTTTTACCGTTTTTTGATTTCAATAAAAAACTTTTTTCTCCCAAACGAATTTTGAAACAAAAAACTTATTTTTAGAAAGACAGAAAATAACACAGTTTAAGATAATATAGACAAAATTTGAACAGTTACAGACGTATTGTAAACAATGTAAACATTGATTAATTTAAAACAAAAGAAAATGATAAACAAGCTTTGAAACAATTCCAAAGTTTGACAATGTAAACAAACTTGTGTAAGTAAACAAAATTTAGATAATGTAAACACTTCAAAAAGTGAAGTTGGCAAAAGGTACAATACAAAGTTGAAATTTTCTTGATAGACAACATGCTTTTTGGAACTGATATCAGTTTTTTTAATTAATTTGAACTAAATTATGCGTGAACGAACGACAGGATCTTGCGATGCGGTCAAGGTGAGGTTTCTCAACCCATGGTGGTGGTGCCTGCATACCGATCGCCCGTCATTTCACGTGTCGACTCGTCCCACTCGTTTTGCGAGTCGATAACCTAAATTTGCCGCACGCAAGTGCAAGATCTCGTTGTCTTCGCGTGGGCCATTGCACTTGTCGCTGTCGCAAAATGAACACTTTGGCCCTGGCCAAAAAGAACACACCGACAAAATAAAAAACCAAAACGAAAACAATCAAGAAACAGTTAAGAAACAGCTCATCTTTCCAACTGTTCCTTTTGCATCCCAAATCTCAATCAAATAAATAACACACGGAAAGTTTATCCACTTTTTGAAAATAAAAGAACCAACCTGGGAGCTAAGCTAAAATGCATTAATAAATTTGGTGTTTTTTTTGTCTCCAGTTTCACTGCAATCCAATCTCAGTCTTATTTGCTGTGATTTTCCATTTGTGATAAAAATGAATTGCACAAAGGGAGATTTAAAATCAGCCAAAATAACAAAGATTCGTAAGTGAGTCATGAAAAATAACAAACGAAAGATTCGATTTGGTCGAGAGTGTTGAATTGAAAGCTCTGTCGCTACAACGACCAGTAATCAATGTGCAATTTCAATTTTTAATCAGCCGATTGTCAATTGTATCCGATTCGATCGGATTTTTATGTAACGCAATTTTTTTTCTCTTCTTTTTTTTCATTCGCTGGCGAACAAATTTTTTAAAACCACAATTACAATGTCAATCACAATCAGTCGATGCAAAAGCACCGGTGAATAATTCATGCTCATGCATGTGCGTCGATAACGCATTTCTAAAATTGTCAAGACGATCATCGGACCGTCTGCGAGGTGCGACGACGCACCTGTCGATTATTATTTTACAATTTTAACTGCTAATCTTTGTTTTGTTTTTCCAATGCCGATGTTTATATCATTGTTATTCGTTAAATTTTTATTTTGAAGTTTGAAAATTAACATAACAACGATAAATCGAAGTATAAAAACAAACAATTCAAGAATTGGTTTTGCAGACAACTTCACGTTGCAAAAAGTTATATTTGTTTACAACTTCACGGTTCCAAAAAACTTTTGCAGACAGCTTCACGGAAGTGAAAATGTTGTCTTTTTTCCTGAGGTTTCTTTTGTTTATTAATCACCCGCATGTTTAGTGAATGTTTTCGTAGAAAACCTGCTCAAATATGCTTCCTATTTGGTATTACAACGACTGTGATTACGACAAATTTTAGCGACCATGACTCGTCAGGCAAAAACATAACCTGTCGGTTCTAAAGATTTGTTTGTTTTTTTCTTCTTCACTTTGTTTTTTCTCATCTTAATTGCCCTTCTTTCTCCTTGCTGTTAGATAATATTGCGGCACGGCGTCGCAAGTGTATCTTTATTCATCAGTTATACTTGACATTCGGAGACCCTTGGAAATACATTTAAAAAAATATGATTCATCGGCCATGCACGATTGTATTACATTTTGCCGTCGTTGACCTTGTGAATTCTATAGACGATTTGGTTTTTCGTTATTTTTTATTTCGACATTTTGCAAACAAAATTTATACATTTTTCCCTCCGTTGGCAGCACTGTAAAATGTAAACAATGACCTTTCCTCGAACATTTTTATGTTTTTTTTTGTTTTATCTGTTTGTATAAATAAATTTCCTGAAAAACAATAAAATTTTATATGCACATTTAATATTCATTATGATTCTGTAAGTTGGCAACCATTGTTAGGAGCAACCTGTTTTTTTATGAATAAAATTTAAAAACTACTGATAAAGTGTGCCAAACTTTACGTGCTCAATCCTACGTCAATAAAATAATCTAACGATAACATTTATTTTGTCTTGCAGACGATTTTATTTATTTTATTAATTTGAATAAACATTACGATAAGAAAATTATCATTGCATTAGGTCTTTTCACGAGTTTATCGTCCGTTTCAATTTTTTTTTCCTCTGCAATTCAGTACCTGATATGAAAATCTAGTTTTTGTCGTTATTCCATTGACCGAAATTCATCGAATTCAGATTGTTTTGCTTTCAATTTTCAGATCATTTGTCCAATAAAAAAGCAAAGATCCGGTAGTGGCTGTGGATTTTTAGGATTTGCAAGGAGGCTCTAAAAAAATTCAGGACGTCATAAACGACTTTTTCTACTTGCCTTATTAGCATTTTTTTTTCAAACATTTTTCATTCTTTGGATTCAAAGCTCTGTACGGATTAGCATTTCGCGAATCCATTATACTTTCTGCGATGATTTAAAGCGTGATTGAATGGCGCATAAATCGCTCACGTTTTTCTCATTAATTGACTGTAATTGTGCAATAAACTCATGTTTAATTAATCATTGAGCAACAGCCGTTCCATTAACGATTGTTTAAACCAACTTCCATTTAATTTTTCTCTTTTTCACGTAAAATGAGACCAAATTTTCCCGAATTTCACGTCAGCCAATGGGTAAACAACAATTTTGTTGTTTACTTTTTTTTTCTGTTATCATCGAATGAAACAAATATTAACAGATGATTAACGACAATTGAAATAATTGACAACTTTATGTAACGAGCCTGTGCGTAATAATTAAGACACAGGTATATAATCGACTTAATTTTCGTGTTCAATGACGATTGTAAACAGCAATTACGCGCGTAATCGATGAATCTAAATTTCAGTTGCAATTCAAATTGAAAATTGAAAGAGAGAGAGAGAAAAAATCGCGTTATCAGCGATCGTTTGATTTGTCATTTCCACGCGCGCAAAAAGCCGATGAATCCTCGAGGTAATTTTAGAACTGTTTATTTCTGTTTTCACTTGTGATAATTGATTTTTGCAGACGACGGCTGCGACGGCAAAACTGGTTAGAAACAATTCGGCCGAGTGTACAGCGATGTCTCTCGCTTTTCACGAAAGCGTGGAGAAATATAGCGACGTTCACGCACGATAAGCCGGCTAATGAGGGTTTCGCATTAATTTCGCAAATGCCATTTTGCAAGGAATATACTTACGTTTCCCCTTGGCGCGGGAGACGCGCCGCGAGAACGTTACGAAAAGGCACACACAGATTTATAACGAAAATGTCACACGCGCTGTTGCAACTGGCCTATCAACCTTGATTGGATGAAATAAAAAAAAATTGTCTCTTTATGTTTCGACTTTCGTAACGGTTCTTAACACTTTTAATTGATCGGTTATGCTCAATTTGATATTCTAATAAAAAAACGACTGGAAAAAACTCGTCTTGCATATTAACCCTCTTGATATCATTTTTGTTTGATTGTTAGATTGAATTTAGTCGATTTCATTTGTTAAATTTGATTAAAATGTTGTAGTAAAGTGACGAAATAAAAAATTTGGGATTTTCGAAGCGAAACTGAAGATACAATTGTTGAAAGTCGAGCTGTTTTTAAGAGGAAAGACGTCGATTTGTTCAAGTTGTTACAATGTTTAGCGTGTTCGCGTGAAGTACCGTTCGTTATGGAAATGTCCGATTTCGCACGGTACCGTGAATGCGTTTCATGCACCACATGTTTTTTTACGCCTCAGATGTATGTAACGATAACATTTTTCACAATCGTGCAAAATAACACAATCGGTCTTTTTTTTCAATTTTGTTTCCTTTTGCTTAAGAAATAAGTAACATTTCCTCCGGGACTCTCATCAACGTTGCGACATTCAAATTTCGCGCGATTTTTTCCTGCCTTTAGTAGCCCAAGGAGAGTTGAAATTTTACAGTTCCATACTTTAGCGAAGAACGTAATTGAATACAATTACAAAGTTCCATTTTTTTTAATTGTCAGTCACTTTGTTCCACTTTGACATTTCTTTTTATCACCGTGACGTCGGTTTCTTCATTTGTCATTCAATTTTGACAGATCTGATTTATTTCTGACTTCTTCATGCAATTTTGAGGAAACTTTCAAGTCACAAAGTGATTCACTTTAGTATCCTTTTTTTACAATTTTCTTTTTCTTGTCGTTCACTTTTTCTCGTTTTCATTAATCTTTGACTTTGGTATTTTTTAGTTTTTTTTTTAAATTATAGAACAAAAATAGAAGAAACAAAAGCTAATAAATAAAAGGAAATGCGACGATTGAATTTGAACATAGGAGGAGTGTCAGAAGTTATGCAAATGGGCCGATTTCTAAGCAAGGACTGGTTGCGACGTTGGCCGAGATTCGAATGGTTTTTACGGTGTCTGTTAGCATCACGAAAACGGGATGAGGCGAGTGTATATGCAGTTGTTCATATTGATTCAACCCGACAAACTAAATCAACAGCTGCGACTCCGGCCCGTTACTGTATAACGGTCCTCAAGATGATGTTTGCACTTAACATCCATCACGACTTTATTGCCACCTTCTCGAAAAATGAACGACGAATGCAAAGCCCGCATCAGCGTCTTCAAATCAGAAACTTTTGTTTGCACAAACCGGCGTACAACTTTTTCTACTTTGTTTCTCGTTGTTAAATATTTTCAAACCTCTTTAAACGCTCAGTTTAAATAACAAAAAAACCTCACGAGCCAATTTATGGATTTATGAATCACAAAAAAAAGAGTCAATAAAAAAGACGATGACACAAATTGGCTCATTGAAGAATTTGTGATGTTTTAAAAACTGAGTTTGAATTCAGGTTGGAGTTTTTGCGAGTTTAATGGCTTATCAGACAGGGACATTAAAATTTATCAAGTTGTTATTTTTGATTCTCCCAAGTCTTTCTGATTGACAATCTAAATTTCCACTCGTAAACAGACGAATTTCGGAAATCCCAAAAATGAGAAAAGATAAGGTGGATAAGAAGTGGAAAGACAAATTTGAAGCTGCAAAGTAGTTGGGAAAAAATAAATTGAGAAATAAAAATGAATTCGAGCCGATTAATCAACTCTCGGCCCTTCGATAAAAATATCGTGGTGTACGTGACAAAGTAAACGTAAACTTTGTTGCAAGGACGACTTGTTCGGCGCATAGATCTTATCCAAGGGCCGATCGGTTGCAATTGGGTTCGTGCGTGGCTTCGCGATCACGTACACCGGTCGCGTTTCCGATTTGTTTGTCTTAACTCGTTTTTACATTGGAAATAAAAGGCGATTTTCACAGAAACGAAAAGGAATGAATAATCCAGAAAATCATAGTTCACGACTTTTTTTACCGATTTTTCACTGGTTTTTCTCTGATAAGAAACTATGATTTCATCGTGATGTTGCCGATTCGAACAATTTATTGATTCAAAAATAACGACTCGGATAAGATAAATTTCTTTTTCGAACAAAATCGGTGACAATAATGGAATTGCAAAATTTTTCAAATGAAAAATGAACTAAAACTTTTTGGGTGCATTTTAGTTTCGGTTTGATTTGAATTTTTGTACTCGAAGGATTTGAAATTTGTTTGGATGTTTTGATGAAAGAAATTTGGGAGTGATTTGGAAGGGAGGAAATGAAAGGGTAATGAATAGCAAATCGAACAAATCGATTCGGAAAAGAATGCGCGAAAAATCGTGAAACGTGAATCGACATGCGAAGTGGCGGAGAGTGGCGCTGAGATCCCATTCTCATAACACGCGGCTGGTGCAACGCGAGTGAGCGAGCGACCGCAAGCGAATAACCGCGGCTCGCTTACGCAATCAAGTTTGATAATCGACGCGCGGTTCGTTGCTTGGGTGGCAGCTGCTCGATTGCCGCGATTCTTTTTTTTCTCCTTCTTTTCGTCCTATGAGCTTTTTTCTAGACTGTTCTAAGGTGACCCAATTTCTGAAACCCACAAACAAACTTTTTCAAAAATTATGTTAAATATTCTTTGCTACCAAATTGTCACAACCTAAAATTATGAAACATAAAATTTAACAGTGTTGAAATTTGGTTGAAGTTTTTCTATTTTTAGTTTAAAAGAAATTAAGAATAAAAACAGAGGAATTTTTAGTGGGAACAAGTTTAGATTACAGTAATTATTTGAAAACCAAACAAAAAATGTTTAAGAAATTACTCAAACTTTTTTACAGCAAATTTTTACATTGTGATATCATGTAAAGTGCAATTTTTACAGAGCTGAAGTGTGTAATTTGAGGTTTTGAAATTGATTGCAAATTTTAGTTTGTAGTTTGAAAAGGATAGAGGATGAAAAAAGTAAGAAATTGAAGCAAGAAAAAAACAGGGGTTGTATTGTTAGTTATTTATTAGTCATGTAGTAATGTTTGTTGAGAGTTGCAAAGTGGTGGGAAAGGCGTGAATTAACATAACCCATTGAAAAGGTATTAAAGTTGAATTGCGCGAGTGAGTATAGTCGCATTAGTGTTTGGCCTAGTCGGCTAAGTCCAGAACCACGAAGAAAGCCGGCCTTTCACCGGGCAATGACCACGCGGTTTAGCGCCGTGCAGCATCCACCGTCTTGTCCACTAGGAATGCTTTTCTTTCGCACTCGCAATGCCCCGGCGGCGCATACACAACTCGCCAATTACATATTACTTCATCGCACATGTAATCAGTTTCGCTTTACCGCAATACATGACCTTTGATTATCTTTCTCTCCTGATCCAGTTTTTGGTTTTATAGCATTTCTTTTGTCCGGGTTTGCTTTTTTATTGTCGGTTCTAATTGAATCGTGTCTCGCTGTTCTTTTCATTTAGAATTATTGAAATAATTGCGTATTTTAACTATTGCGGTAAATTTTGAAAAATTGCGGTAATTATTGTAAAGTTTTTCGTTTTCCTTTGCTAATATGAAAGTAATTGAACTAATTGAATTAGTTGCTCATTTCAATAATTGCGGTAAGTTGCCAAAAATTGCGGTAATTTTTATGTTTCTTTTGTTTGAAAGTGTGAAACGAATTGGTTTGGGAAGAATAGATTGTTAGGTTTTTAGTCAAAGTTTGTTTTATTTCAATTTGACTTTTGAAAAAAAAGTTGTGAAAACATTTAATGGCGAAGGTTAATTAATAATCAGGTCAGCAATGATAAAAGATCACATAGCAGTGGATGCAGATGCAGTGACCTAATAGTAAAACCACGAACTTTTGCTTCGTGTGGCATAGAGATGACGTAACAGCAACGTAGGCTCTGCGATTGAGAAGATAAATCGAACAGGATTTATTTTGCAAACCACCATTATTCGTAGACAATCGTTTACCAAATGTCTTGATTGAAAGTTTAACATTTTTCGTCGGCAAAAAACCGATGAGAAAAACAAAACGTTATTGTCAGTTTTTTGTCCTTTTAATTAAAGTTTTTGCACAGTCTATGCTTCGTTTTTTGTCATCTCAAATTTCCTGATTCTCGCTGTCTGTCAAAACAGGACGATTAAAATTATTGCCTTTTTTTTGTTTTCGCAAAGGATCGGAAAGAATAAAAAGAAGTTGGACTTCTACTATCCGTAAGATCTCGAGTTAGAAAGCTGAAGGTTATTTTTCAATGCTATCATACTATTTCAGAGATTCGTCATTGGAATTTTTTACTTCATGAATTGAGGACTTCAATGAAATTGACGAAATGCCTGATTCTGAAATCTTACTAGCCGTTTTATTATGAACAGTAAAAAAAGTTATCTCAGATTATTTCATTTGACGAAATCAGTTTTGTCATCACGAGTCAAAATTCGTTTTTTTAGGATTCAACTTGTTAGATTTGTTACACCTAATATGGTTGACTTTTTTTTCTCTCTTTCAATTAGTCTGTTTGGTTGCAACTACTATGTAGACCGTTTTTTAATTGACGCCAACAAATGCACAAATCGCACTCGTACTTAACTTTCTCTGAATTGCTTATTTCCTCTCGTTTCAATGCCGGACACAGGCATTTCTTTCATTCATCTCAAAAGTTATGAATTGCAGGATATTAGAGCACATTGAATTTCATTTTGCAATTCAAACCTAAAATGAAACCACGAAAAAGAAACAAATGTTCAAAACAAAATAATTATTTTTAATGAGTTATTAACAAGTTTGAATGATAATTTCATTTTGATGTTTCTAATGATGAAATTGAATGGGTGACTAATTAAAACGTGGTTTTCAGAAGTGGAGTGCGAGGTGTCCAGCCAGGTGGAATATTCGCTACAGGCAATTTGGGGTGTCAGCATAAGGGAGCTTCACCTCGCGCTGTGGAAGCCTTGGAGTGTTTTGCGAGACGCCTCTCTGAATGGTACTCTGCTTCAAGGACACGCTCAGTACCACACGTCACCACAGGCGTATCCTTTTCAACGTCATATGCCTACCTCCAATTCAATATTCGCCTCGCCACGCGTTCGCGCCTCTATATTTTGCTCCGAACATTACACAATTTATTCAAATAACATTCGACCCGATCGAATTTGTTTCTTTACTCATTTGCATACTTTTTAATCGCGCGCTGAATTCGTTTTTTCTCTCCCGTGCTACTTTATTGATTTATAACACGACCATTTGAATATACAGCCATTTACAATAATTAAATCTCGACTTGAAATTTCAACTTGATTGATATGACTCATTTTTCTGTCTTCGTAAATGTTTGAATTGCGAAAGAAATCAGTTGATTGGTTATTAGTCTTCGATTGGGCTTTTGATTGAAAGAGGATTACAAATTTGAGTTTTTTTTTAATTGTAAAAGAAGATATTAAAACGTCGATACAGGATGAAGCAATCGGCAACGTTAAATCGTGATCGCTCATTGAATGGCGTTGGATTGAGCAACGACGAATCGGTTTTTGATATCGTCCGCAAGATTGACCGTAATGACAATGCTCATCTGGCGAGACCGCGCGGTTGCGTTTTTCGATTATGCCATTGCGATTCGATAATAACAACGCTAACGAATCCACCGGGGGGAACACCAACACCGAGACAAAATGTCGCGCGTACGTGCAATCGCGCGAATGTGCGAACTAGTCGTATTACTCAACCGATCATAGCCGGCTTGACTACGAGAATCTTCTGGACCTCATTTGGTACCTTTCGCTATAATCAATTCAATCCTATTTTACATTTTTTTAACATCTTTTTTTTCCTTTTTGTCTTTCAACACTTGTGAAATCCAACTCGTTTATATTTTTCATCATTTTTTATCCGTTATTAATTACAGGATTTTAAAAAATTCATTCAAAGAGTTAACTTTCAACAGTTATTTATTTTAAAAGTTATTTTTAACAAACAAATCTGAAGGCTTTTGTTAATTTCGGTAATTTTGTATAAATAAAACTGAAAAGTTGACGTGAATAGTTAAGTTAACTTTTGTATTTAAAAAAAACACTTTGCGTTAAAAGGTAATTTAAATAGTTAACTTTTGAAACTTAAAGTGTTGTTTTAACAAAGGACTGTGGGTTTTTTAATTTTGATATTTTTGTGTGAATAGTGCTGAAAAGTTAATGTAAAACGTTGACTTAAGGTAGAAATATTGTTTTTTTTTTCAAATGATTATTTTTCTTGACTAACTAACTCAGTAGAAAACCACACGGAGAAGAGACTTTAAGATTGTCACTCCCAGCACCAGAATTGGAGCTCGGCACTCCGCCACGGCTGTGCTATCCTCTCGTCATATTTCTAACTCGTCGAGATAACAGGGACCCTCATCCGGATGAGACCGTAAGCTTTTATTTCATCACACCAACCTCTCTGCCTTGCAACAGAAAAACTCCACTGAGGTCAATTCAGTTGATCGCTCTCTTTTTCTCTCTTCTTTTGTTTTTGCTTCTGAATTCTGATCAAACGACACATTCAAATGTGTGATTTGAAATGTAGAATCGTCAAACATCGTGTTTGTAAATTTTTGGCATCCTCGCATTCGAGCCACGGCTAATTAAGAGTCAATTAATTGAATGCCGATGATGGGCTACTTGAATTTTCATTTTCTTCGACACTCATTCGCCTCGGACAAAGGATCGTTAATTTACATGAAAACGAGCGTCCTTTGACCGAACAAGTTGGCTCTTTTTTTTTCTACTCGCATTATTTGCAAAGCAGCGTGTTTCCGGAAATCGCGTTATCATTATGTAAGCCTTCTTTTGTCTACAAACGTTCTGCAAATTTGATCATGAACGACACAGGAAAATCAAAGACAACGGTCAGAAAATTCAAAAGAAAAATACAAGACGAGAGAAAAAAACATAAAATACAGCCGGTGATAAAAAGAAGATTGAAGGAAAATTGAAAATTGAGGGAACAAAAAAATACACCTCGAAACGTGACTCAAAAGTCAAACGTTTGCTTAATAAGCGATTGCAAGTTGGAGAAACATGAAAAAGTGGTTGAAAAAATTGTAAATGTGTGTTTTTCGTTTTCTAAGAGTTTATTTATTTTTTGACTTCCTTCATTGCAGGTTGCCCTGGTAAATGTGGTGCACATAAAGGACAGCGTATGCACACTACCGACCTCAATTCTTGCACAATATTTGAAGCAGGCCAACGGACAGTTGTCCTGTCTCAAGGTGAGCTTCGTCTCATGTATTCGGAATTGGGCCGATTTGGCATTGCGAGCAAGAAAAATTGACGTGTTTCGCAAAGCAGTGCCAGACCGGTTCCAGTCTTGCCCACATAGATTGCACAAATTTTAACGCACATTTAAGCCACAGATCGCCCCCCTGTCTTATCTATCCAAAGTTGCCCCCCTCATTTCAAATCGATCATTTTTCGCATACTTTTTTGATACTTTCATTCTCGTTTTGCAATCAATTCACTTTTCGAAACTCAATCCTCTCGCTTCTGTTTGCCAACCAGTGAATTCGAAATAACAATTTCAAAGTTTTTGCAACCGTTTTTGTACATTTTGAAATCGCGATTTTTGACCTCAAGTGCTGGTCTGGTCGATTTGTTATTAAATGGAGTGAAAAAGTCTGGTTTGTAAGATACGACAAAAAAAGGTTTTGAATTATTTGAAGAGCCTATTTTTTCGCAGTGCAGATCACTGGTTGGACGATGTCAAAGGTGCTTACATAACTGCTATTGATGACCTAAGGCAATTACAATACTTGAACAGAAATGTGTGTAACGTCTTATGAAATTCAGTGTGCCAAAAATGCACTTCTTCATCTGCCCACGACTCTTTTTTTTTCTTTAAACAGCAAAATTATTGAACACTAGAAGGAATGACGATTTTTTACTACCTAGAAGGAACCGGTTCGACTAATTAGTCCAACCGTGTTTTAAATTAATATTTACTCAAAACATTACTTTTTTGAATCAAAGTTAAACCCTTTTTATCCTGAGAGTATACATAATCATCGTAGAACTTTGAAAATAATATGATTGAGTTATAAATTCCATAAAAATGTCAAATCAAGCAGAACATTTTTTTCAATTTTTTGCAGTTTTTGTCAAAACAAAAAGTTATTTCTTAATTTGCACTTCTTAATTCTCACAATAAGTTTCTTTATGACTAGAAGTTTAAAATATAGCAATAAACATTATAAATACTGACTTTTGTTTCTGTCTACTGGTTTCGCGTAACAAATGAGACAGATATTTTTAGGTAAACCGCTGTATAATAAATTGAACGAAATGAAAAATGCATGAAATTGGCACAACGAAAAAAATGCAAAAAACTGGAAGTCATAAAATTTGAGAACGATTTGTTAAAAAATGTAAGAGTTATTTCAATTTGAATTTTAAAATTGGATAAATTTGTCAACTCGATCGTTCTAGTGTTAAAAAAACATTGAATAAAAAGATAAGAATAAGAAAACAAGCCAGTGAAAATAAATTTTCAAAATTGTCAAAAGGAATTTACGAAAAAACGAAGATTTATTTTTTCAAAACCTTTCAAAAAATTTTTATTTTGCATATTAACCGACTACTTTCTACTTTATCACTGTCTTATTTTATTTCATCCCAATGATAGCGACATTCCAACTTCTTCAACCTGATAATAACGATTTTAAAAAGAAGATTTATCTAATTGAGAAAATGTTTTCAGCAACTGTATCTTGCAACTGGAAATTCAACGAACTACGATGAAACAGACGTGTCGAGCGGTTTGGGGCCTGCGCTGGCGTTGGCCGAGCCATGCAACAACAACGGTGGAAGCAGCAAAGGAGCTCTGGTGGCGTCAGGAGCCGGGGACTCGGAAGGCTCCCTCTGGAATTCTGCTGGTGAACAGTTGTGCGTGGTCTGTCAGTACTTTCCATTGTCCCGCGCCCTCTTGCCGTGCAGACACACGTGCATCTGCGCCTCGTGCTTCGGCAAGCTGGACAGGTGTCCGATGTGCCGCAGCCCGATCAAAAGTTACTTCTGCATTCGCGGCGAGGAGTACATGCCGCCTGAAAAGGAGGTGAACCCGTGCAAACAGAGGCGAAACGGCACCAACCACGGACCCTCGCACTGGCTCCACGACTGGAACGACCGGCTCACCGACTTCCTCGGATTTGCACGATAGAAATCGCTGTCCCACCTATGCAAATGAAAAACTCAAATTTTCCAATTTGTAAAAGTCGTCTTTACGATGCTGGTTTCGGTGGCGCTACTCTGGATGAGATTTTTTTTCAGAGATGGTTGAAAAGACTTGGCTTTCAGAGACTTGGCTTTTTTTTATTACTGAATGAAAACGAAACTGTGTATTTTATAAATCTGATCAGTCGTGAAGATATCTTGACTTGAACACTTTATTGTGACAATGTTGTGAGGCGTTGATGATAGTCTTATTAATCTACTTCTTGATAACGATGCGGATCCAGCGCACCGAGCAGATTCGAACTTGGCATTCTAAAGTGACGCTCAAGTTGACGCACAAGTCTTCCCCTAAGGCGCGCGACCCGGATGGCGCTCGTTGTGCTTGGTATTATATTATAAACACAATATTCGAGCGAGCTTGTTCGATTTATTGGCAAAAGTTGAGACTTGTAACTCGCGAAATTGAAATACTTTGTGGTTCGATGTTCTTTATTTTGGTCTCTTATTGGCGAACCTTTGTTTTTGTTTAAAAAAGAAGATATTTATTTTTTCCTCTTGTGAAAGTTGCAAATTTTGTATGTTTATGTTGGAAAATTATGTGTACACATTAGTGATGACATTGATAAAAAGAAGCTTCTGCGGAGTTCAAATAAAAGTATCGCAATGACATTCTTAGCAGTTAATCTTTTTGCGCTGATAGAAATCCAGTTTCTGTCTGATCCTCAACTGTGCCACAACGGAAGAAGTGAGTTCGAATCACAACCGGATAACTTTTAACTTTGTAACACACATAAATTGAATTTCTTCTCGATCTCGTAATTAAAAGCGAAAAAAAAACAAAAAATATAAAACTAATTTTTACACTAAGAAAAATTTTTTCTTACTCTTTTCCCCTTGATGCGAACAAAGAATTATCATTAAAGTGAATTACTATGTAGTTGTATAAAAAAAAGAAGTACACGAATCAAATCAGTTTTGAATTTCATGTACCACATTCATGGAACGAATATTCGTTTCGTTTCTACAATAAAAAGCAACAAGACGTAAAATTATTTTGATACAGAATATTTAATTCGTAAGCTACGATCAATGGTCAATAATTTTTGTTAGTGTAGAACACATGGACAATTTTATAAATAGAACGAAAGAAAATAATTACTCTGTAATAACGACAGCTAAGCCTAATTTTAAGATAAAATATCAATGCGTATAAGTTGTAAATACACAGACTGTGATAATCTCGATAATGTTTCTGCGACGGTGAATTGCGTCGAGCATAATTTTTGCGTTATTTGGTTTTTGAATTTCTCAATCGGCCAATCAATTGTGCAACGTTATTTCAATAAAACGAATCCGTCGAATGAAGAGATGAAACTAAACAAAAATGTTAATTTTTTTATGAAAATGAAACGAGCTGAGTTTTGGTGAATTCAGTTTAGGTTCCATATGGCGTATTTTTCTACGAAAGCGAAATGAAAGATTGTTCGCGAACAATTGCAGGCAAAATTGATCCGACGCTTGTCCCCCTTGCGACATGCAAATTGAAGCCTAAGATGAACGCTGTTCGTCGCGGTTGATTAATGTTTCAAGTTTTTCGCACGCACGATTTGTAGAAAAACAGCAACGAAACATCGTTTTATGACGAATGATGTATATAAATTATATTATTTATAGAGTGTAAGGTCCTTTCAATGAAGTCAATGTATTTTTAGTAGAGCAATTTAAATCCCCGTGTTAATTTATATCATGAATACAATATATTCCAGTGTTGTATTAAACCTCATACAAAAATCAAGACAGCAGTATGAACAGAACTAGCACTCGATCATTCAATAAAATGTGCTGTTCCTGAAATGTTGTTCTTTTATTCCAATCCTAAACAATCACTTCTTAAATTCGTTTTCATTTTAAATTTATCTCGATGATAGAAGATTAAACTTTTTCTTAAAAAATAAAGATGAAAACCATAATATTTTTCCCTATTTTGAAGAAGTTAATATAAATTTGTTAGTATTTTTTGTTACGAACCAAACGCGTAAAAAATGTTAACATAATTGTAGTTTGATAAATTCATATAAAGTAATTAGTTAGCAAAACGTGTTCTTTTATTCTTTTTCTGCTCTTGAAAAATGATACTTACTTAACTCTTGATACTTACTCATTTTAATATTTCGCAGTTGAGGCAAGCGTGATGAAAATTTGTCAAACATGTAATCGAGTGAATCCAGTTTGTTATTTGCCATACAGATTCCAGTTGTCCAAGTTGAGAAAACCCGAGAATATTTTTAATCCGGCAGAAGTCATGCAATGTGAAGCGATTTCAAAAGGTTGCATGGCAGAGTCCTTGAAAAAGTCTTCCACTTTTCCAACAATAATTTAACATCGACATTTTTTCGTTTTGTATGTTTTGGTTTTGTTAAAAATAGTTCTTATTATCATTGTTATAATCAAGATATAATACTAACCCCTCTAATCGAATTTCTTCAGTAGAGTAGTTAAAAGATGTTTTGAATTTCCCTCGTAATAACTAATCTAATCATATGTACCAATAGACAATTTACACTCGCAATAAATACAACAAATGAAAACTTAATCTCGTTAAAAAAGCACAAATATAATTTCCGTAATACAATTGCAACATCTCATTAAAAATTGTGTAATTAATTGAAGATACTTGGAAGCTGATTTGACTAAAAATGTCAAACACAGTTGGTAACGCCGTTCGATAACTTCCGTTTGCTCCGAGCGGTGTGGTTTCTTTCTAACAACGTGCGTGTAAGAAACAGCATACTTCAACCAAAAAAATGGTAAATTTTATTCATTATTTATGTTTTGGATCAATTTTAACACTAAAAAATCTTCTTCAATTAAATCTGCGATTTTTTCACTAATTTGCACAACCAAAAACTTCATAATTGCTTCATATTTAGTGGACAAATGTCTGTTCCTCTGAATTGAGGTTATGTGGCGACAACCTTGTTGTTTTGCCAAGCTAAAAAACCACGTTGTCGATGTTTTTAATTGCATGAAACCTTTTTTATGACAACATTTTAATCTGCGATTTTGTTTCATGTAGGCCAAGCGTACCAAGAAGGTTGGAATTACTGGCAAGTACGGTACTCGGTACGGTGCTTCGCTACGTAAAATGGTGAAGAAAATTGAAGTAACACAGCACAGCACATACTCCTGCTCCTTCTGCGGAAAAGTAAGTGTTTTGAGCATATTTTTCCTAGTACTTTTTAAACTTATTTTTAACAAGTTTATGCTTTGTTATTATTAACAAATAACTATCATAACAATTGCTGTCAAACTTTGATGAATTCCTAATTTTCGAGTTTGATTGAAGTTTATAAATATACCTTATTTTCATCTTAAAGTTGTTAAATGTGTCATTTTACTTTTGTCGGAAATATGAAATAGGAAATATTTTTGCATTTACTTTAATTTGTGTTTGTTTATCAGGATGCTATGAAGCGTTCCGTTGTTGGTATCTGGAGTTGCAAGAGGTGTAAAAGGACAGTCGCTGGCGGTGCCTGGGTGTACTCCACAGTCCATGGTGCCAACGTAAGGTCGAACACCCGTCGTCTGCGTGAGAGCAAGGACCAGTAAACTTTATTAATATAAAATAAAAATTTTTAAATTACACAAGGCTCTCATTATTTTAAATTTACCTGGACTCTTATTTATGATTATTGATTTACCTACATTTAAATCATATTTAGCACTTACATTTGTTTAGATTCGTTACAAAACTTTTTTCAAATCTTCCATTTGAAAGTACAATAATAATAAAAAACTGAATCTTCATTAAATATTTCATGAAAGTATTGATTATTTTTCCATGCAAGTTGCGGAATGAGGGCGCAAAAATAAAATGTGCAAAATAGCACAAGTCTATTAGTTCTACAAATAATTTTTATTTAAAAATGTATTCAACATAATTATTTTCCATTTTATTTCACAATAATAGGCGTTTTGTTTATTTTCATTAGGAATTAGCACAAGAAGTCTATTCCGTAATTTCATATCTTTCGTCAGCTATTTAGTCGAAACGTAGTTTTCAAACCATTATCATAAATGCTGTACAAAAATAAATACTAGCGCTTCATAATATAAAATTCAACGTAAATCAATAGAGAAATTATGTTATAATTGAATTCTCAATCTTCTCTGCAACAAACGACAGAGCTGTTACCTTCAGCTTTTTCTTCTTGTGCATTGAATTATTAAAAATTTTACATTATGCACATCGTTCGGAGACATTGATCAGACAAAGTCTAGGGAAAAATGATTGTTTACATAAACAGTTTGTTTTTTCTTTTCGGTAAATGCAATCTATGTATTTATTTACAAGGTAGTGATGAATTTTGGATCAACATTTCAACTCGTGTTCTATATTTCAAATGCAGACGAAAAAATAATGAAAACTTGATCGTGAAAGATTGATCCAAAAGTAATCAAAGTATAATGTTGAACAATTCATCGCGACTAAAATGTATTTATACAGTTTAAAATTTGCGCTAAAAAGGAAAAGGCTCTGACATTATAGAAAAACATGTAAACAGAATCTTAAATGTTAAAAAAGTTTTTATATTTATAAACTAATTCAAAATAACGTCACAAAAAAGTGGAAGACAGGATCATGTAATCGGACATATTTGTAAAAATAATGAATATAACATGAACTTACAAAAGTGTGCTTGTCAACTTCAATTCAAAACTCGAATCAACAAAACTGTTCAAAATCACACAAAATCAGTTGGATAGACTTGATTTATAATTCAGAGCTTTTTCGGTTTATGCTTGAAGTGTGGTTTATACAACCTTTTTATAGTCTAATCAATCGCGAGAGATGGACGTATTTCGTGCGTTAATACCTCTCTCACATTTTTTTCTCGTTGATGAGAGATATGCATGTTTCAGATAAAATTGTATTCAGATCATTCTATGAACCAAAAGAAAAAAAGAAACCTTAAAAGCTACTCAAATTAATTTCGGACAAATTCAAGATTCAACAATTTGTTTCAATTTATTGTCAGAATTGTTGATTACTTATAATCGAATCTTTACGCAGAATGAAATTTCCATATTCATTCACATAATAAATTCATCAAACACTTAAACAAAATTCAATTCGCCTCCAATAAATGCAATGAAATCATAAATCTTCAAATGAATAACTCAGGAAATAAATCACGATGAACAATGTTTATTGGGAATCTTCAAATACAAACGTTACTAAAAATGATAAAATAAGAATTAGATTCTCAACAAGTAATCCTTGAAAGTAACTTTCAAATAAATCAAATTGGAACATTTTATATAACCAACATAGTAATGAAAAATAGAGGAAGATATTATGTATCTGATTGAAATTCGTATTCACAATTGAGGAACACAACCTGAAGAATTAATAGCACGTCCATCTCGTCACTCGCCTTAGAAACAATAATCACGTTCATTCGTAAGCTACAACCATTGCACACATCCCTGGTTACCAAATAATTGTCAATTAATCTCATTTGCTCTTGTCAACAATCATTAATTACTTCATTTACTTAGAACCTAAATAATGTTATCCAACAGCGTTCTGATATGCTTATTCTCTCTCGAACATCCGTTAAAAATTCACACTCCCTTCGTGCGACACTTGTGCATATATGTCAACGGCATGAAACTTCGCAGGAAGTCCGAAAACAACGGCCACTCAAAGAAAGCCACCGCCGTCCTAGAATTTTTTTACAAAACGCGAGGACTACTTCCGTAAAGGTGGCACGAAAGTCGCACAGGTGTCGTAGGTCTCCTACCAACCAACTTCACCCATTTGTGTATCACCCTGCTCTCCAATTTCGTTCCTACGCTCTCACAAATCTGCGAAAATCATACAAAGAAAAAAAAAACAAAAAAAAAACAACCTTGCAGGGAACAATTCAGAACATACCGCTTTTAAAAAAATATCAATAACTTGACAACTAGATAAGCCTTAGAGAATGTAAATTGAAATCTGAAAACGAGTCTCTTGGAGGCGAGATAACAGTCAGATAGCTCCTTAAAATTAGCTTCGATGGACAGTCTGCGCTGAGAAAAATAAGTATCAGGAATTTCGACGAAATGATTTTTACTTGTCAGACTCGAATCGCAACTCGATCCAGTCAGTCGAACGAGGAATCTTTTTCCCAGTCTGAGGTCGCGACCACCGTCGGTCGCAGGGTAACGACTCTTTGAGCCATAACTTGTATGCTTTCGTTTCGCGTGAAGTTCATCGTCATAAATTTTTTTTTGTATTCACGATATCTCAACAAGTATTGGTTCGATCTAGTAGTCGTGCGGACTGGCGCTGAATATTAGCTGGCCTGCCACTTGAACTTGCTCTGCATTATCCACTTTTGGCCTGCGTTGTGTGGATCGCACTTCGCCAGCACCGGTTGCGACGCCTCGCTCGAGCGCGATTTTGACAGACAGTAACCTGTGTTTGAGTGCTTTATCGTCTTTGTCTAAAAATAAAACAACATTCAAAGTTAATAAACCTCTTCCTTTCCGTCAGCTCGAGTTAGTTTAATTTTCCAATAACATTTTTGAAAGAACGAAGGCGAATTTCGCAATATCAAATTATCTCATAGCCAGAACAACAAGATTCGCAAAAAGAAACGACAATATTTTTTCATAAAAACGTTATTGGATGAAAAAAGAAACGAACGAGCGACGAATAATAATTCGCGGACAACGTGTGTCTGGCATAAGTCAAATATTACCTCCTCGTTGTAAACCCAGGCTTGATTTCCGCCCATGCCGTGGCATCGCACAATTTTTACGGGCCCGTGCGGACTCGCTGCGTCAAGGCACAAGTCGTCTGACATTACTTGCTGTCTCTTAGTGTACGCAAACACCTGCAAAAAATAGTAATAAACCGAGACATTAATTTAACTCTGTTTTTCACATTCACAAAAGGTAAAATTGACTGAAAAAAAAATGGAACGAGGAAACTTAATTTGACGAATCCTGGAAACGCAATAAAATGTACTCGATAACAACAGACTGCAGTGGTACACATTAATAAGATACATAGGATTTAGCATGTAATCAGATAGAATTATGTATGAAAGGATGTTAATCTATGTGCACGTAAAGGCTGTGTCGTGGATTCGCAGCCATAAATTTCGGTCAAATTGGTAAGCTTGCATAATATCGATCGTAGTTTGGGATTTCGCGATATCAGATACCGCCGATCATCATTGTCAATATTGCCATTATGAAGTTTATCGTTGCGCTCGTTGTTGTCCAATTAACGTTTCTTGGATGGGTTCTGTCGCATTTTTTTGTTTTCATATTTCGTTTCGTTGTCATCGCAATGGAAATCTATGGCTATGGAGTTATTAATACAATCAAGCTATAAAACAGGTCATGGGAAACCCGCTGGCTGACAAATTAACGAGGATCTACGAGCTGCGGAAGCAAGCAAAATACACCCGACTAGATACTCGTGTGATTAGAAGAAAATAATTTACACGAACCAAGGTTGTCGCGAACTCATTCCATACTTGGAACGGATGCGTCGCGAGTTATTGCACTTTTCACTTTCCCTTTTCTTTGTAATTGACGGTTATTAGTCATCCCAGTAGTTCGTTCGATTAATTGCCTCGGAATTATCTTGTCAATTCAATTCAAATAGCACTTTTTTTAAACGTCACTTCTCTAAGCCGTCCAAGACTACAATTAATTTCAAACTTAATAAATATTTTTTCATCCGACTACTAACCACAAGTTCGTTTGTTTCCAGGCAAATAAAAGCTTAAGGGACATTCAAAAAGGACTTCACTCAGTCGACTATTACAAGTTTACAATTAACTTTACATTTGATGAAACGTAGCATGTTGCAGTACATAATGCGCACGTTAATTAGAATCGCTCGTATAAACCATTGCAATGTCATTTACACACAAACTATAAACTCGGACGAAATTAGTTGGGTCGATAAATAAAAACTTGGACACAAAAGTCAACGACAAACATCATGTAACAATGTAAAAATTTGAACTAACCAAATTTTCAAAACGTTATAAAAATGGTATAAAAAAAAAGATACAAACCTGGTTGCCACCAAGTCCATGACAATAACTAATGCCAACAACTTCGCCAGCCTTCCTTCCCATTGTGTCGAGACAATTCCTTGACTCGACATTCTTGACATCACCAAGATAATAGTAATCCAGCGGCATCGGAGACTCGGGGTAAATGTTCTCCAGATACCATCTGAAGCTTTTGCACTTGAGCTTCTCCCTGAGCTTCAGCCTTTCAGAGACATCACCGACGTCGACATTTCGAGCACCTAAAACACAACAGCAAGTCAGTTTGGATCATTTTTAACTCGCCTAAAATGCTTTTTGCCCTTCGATGCAAAAACTTTTTTTTTTTATCAAAATGCATTACACAGCCAGTGCTATCTATCACTGAACAAAAAATTACAAAAACGTAACATTTGCAAGTGCCTTTTAGAGTGCCAGGATCGAGTGCTCGAAGAAAGTAATTAGACTGAAATTACGGCGTTCAATTAAGGCACACAAGACTCGGGGCCCGTTTTTTATCGCTGCTTGTTTGCCCGCGTTTTCGGCTGATTAAAGTGGTGGAAACAGCGACTGGCCTTTGAGTCTGACGTTTATTAATTGCTTCGCGCAACATTTTCAATCGTTGCAAATAAAATTCAAACACTTAATACAAACTTTCAGCGAGTCCAAATTTACACCACTGATAAGGCCAATCGTCGTTTCAATCTTAATTGAAAAAACGTCAGCTAGGTGAATTTTATGTTTCATACTTCAACAATCAAGAAATTGTATCGATTCAAGATAATTCAGCTCTACAATGTTGCAAGAAAGGGTACAAAAAGCAACAAAAAAAGAGTGAAAAAAAAAGAAATTGGAGAGAGAGAAAAAAAAGAACAATGAGCAAGTGTGTTAAGTGGCGATGATGAAACGTGAGGACGTTCGATACGAGTCCAGAGCTACGTGTAACGGGTATCTGATAAAAGCAGGGGGATAAAAAAAGAATAGAGAGAGATGAACGCAGAAAACCAAAGAACAGACCAAGAACAGGGTTGACATGCCGGATGGTCGTGCGTTCGCGGGCACTGGAGTTGATACGTGCGGATGCTGCCAGGCAGTCTGTCATTCATTATTTCCGATTCTATCTGGTGCTTCACATTCTAACGGGTTTCACGTGTGTGCTGCATTCCAATTTGTTAGTTTTACGATTTTCAATTACTTTGTCTCTCTTTTTTTTGTCTCGATCATGCTATTGCTCGCTCATCGCTGCAACTTTCGGTGTTTAAACTTTCGCACCGGAAGATCGATCCGCCAAATTTAACCGTCATAAATCAGCGACTAATGAATATTGTTATTCAAACCAACGTCAGCCCTGACAAGTGTTTTTGCTCGCGTGCGAAATTTATTGATTGATCTGCTCCGTTAAATTCATCATCCATAGGCTTCCAAGACTGTGCGAATTTTGCCAAACTCAGGTGAATATTTCAGCGAGGACAAATTTATTTTCAGCCGGCATCCCCTTTGTTCGTGCAAGTTTGAGTTGTTATATCAAAAGCGTGGTTGCGTACTCGCTTTTTTTTCTATTCTGCTTTCTTGTTGTTGAACGTGCTTCTATACTAATTGCGTCTAATTGCAATTCTATGAGTGTTGCTTTTCACTGCTCTGTGGTCGATCAATTTTTCACTGTTATGGTTATTTTGTATTGGATTTTTATTATTTATCGGAGCGAAGAAAAAGGACATCAATTGATGCCCATCATTGGCTGTTCGAACAAGAAAAGTTATTCAATAAGATAAGTACGGCGGATGAATATAAGAAAAGCAAAAGATGAGACGCGAGACAGTGCGCTTTAACGTAGAGAGAAAAAACATTCACGACGTGGCATCCGGGAAACTGCATTTCACAGCGTCGCGTTATTTATTGAAAAATTTCAAACGTCTCTGCAGTCGAACGGGGGATTTTCAGATAAAATATAAATGGACGGTACACGCCAAGCCGAAATAAATACAATAAAAATGAAATATAGAGAAATTACATCTTCCTCAATTGAATAATAGAATCGTTTCATGGCGAAACGAAAGTGTATTAAATCATAAAGCCGATAAATTCGCCGCCGACTCTCTTACTATTTACTGACATGATCCATGGGATGGAAAAACACGGATCGAATTTTAACTCGCACGTTAATCGTCCTTGCAAACACAATTTTTTTATTACCAAATACATTGTTGTTTGTCCTTGTTTTTCTATTCATTTCAGTCGGAGAATTATGAATTCAAATACCACAGAGAAGTGAATGACAATAAACACCGCATTCCAATTCACAAATAACGTGAAAACATTGTTTGAAATTAAACTTGTATGTACATTCCAGATTCGTGTGAAACCAAAATGCAAAAAAAAGAGAAGAGGTGAGAATAAAAACGTCAACAGGCTTTTGGTTGCTCTGGATCCATCACAGGAGTTCTACCTGGATTAATGTTGTAATAGAAGTATTTCCATTGGTCCAACCAAACTTCCGCGAGACGAGCATTGTTGTGGTTGACTATCTTGCTGGTACCACCGGGGAAGGTGTACGGGGTCGACTTACGAAACACATGCCCGACATGCGAGCACGTCGCTATTTCCAACGTGCCACCACACATCCATATCTAACCAACTCAAATCGTGTTAGTATGTTAGCATCAATCGGAGAGCGCAACGTTAGCATTAAACTTAAACATTAAATCAGCTCTGTGGCGAAACAGCACCCCTCCGAATGTCGCAGGCTTGGAGAGGACGCCTCGCCCTCGTTGGCTCTCAGCTAAATGCCTGCAACGCTAATTAATGAACATGACAAAACATCATAAGCGCATCATTAGTCAGTCAAATGGATGAGTGGTTAAGACAACATTTTGCTTTTCCATCTTTTTCACCTTCGGCGTTTACCTCCGAGCGCATTTCGAGGCAACTTTGAGCTGCGGTTTTAGTTTGACACATTTTTCAAGCTTTAGTTAAGTTCTTAATCTGAGGTTGATTTTTAGATCGAAATTCCCAAGTTCCAACAAGTTCGGACGATTCAGATACCCGTTGAACATTAGTTAGTTGGTCTACGTAAATTATTTTTAATGATGTAGAATAATGAATTTGAGAGAGAAAACAAAGACGATTGGAAAGAGGTCAGGTTGTTAATGTCGCGGTTTTGGATTTATGACGCAATGGGACGAATCATTTCTACATTATGATGGGACAGATGATGTATGTATGACTAATTGGACCTCGCAATGACAAACTGAAACAAACAAAGGATGTTTAGTACAGGTACACAAACCGTAAGGACGCTCAGGGTAATTGCGACTTGAATCGATCGATTTAATTCATCAATGGCGTCAACTGCTTTTAGTCGAAAAACTAAGCCTTTTGTTGTTTCAAAGCAAAATAATTACGGGATCATGACTTAATCGAATTTTGTAGCTCGTAAAGTACAGATTTCTTATTTTTTGAGCTACCAACATTTTGCTATAACATTCTTAATTATTCACAAATTCAGTCTGCTTTTTTAGACGTTTCCACTGCTAATAAGTTGAACATCGTTTTTTATAACTACAAAATCTCATAATCATGTTTCTCAAACGAAAGAACGTCAGAAATTACTCTTATTTCTATACGTTGCTCTAAGAAAAACGTCCATAAATTCAACTTTATTCGGAAAAAATTAATTCAAACAACTTTTTTATCATAAATAATCACGGCGAGCACGATTATGAAAGAGAAAAATGTATATCACCGGTAATAACTCTGAACGGGAAAAGTTAATCTAAAAATTTCCTTTTTCTTAAGCTATAAACATTTTGCTAATAAATCCATAATCTTTCGCGAATTTCGTTATTCAGAAAAAAAATGCAAAGCACTAAAATGATGCAATTCAAAGTCACAATTATCTTGAACTCCAAACTGAAAACGAAACACGAATACAAATTGAATTGAAAATGTTCATCTGAGCTGTCATTGGAGGACCGTAGGGGATGTTATGGAATGTAGATTATTGTAGTCAGGCCGCGACTAAGGGCCATAAGCGAGTTTCGACGTGGAAGCACAATCGACAAACAGCGTTAACTCTAACCTGGGTTCATCGCATAGTAAAAGTCTCTCCACTCATCCATCCAGACTTCGGCGACACGAGCTGCGTTGTGTAGCACGATCTTGCTAACTCCTCCGGGAAACGTGTACGGACTCTTGTCCCGGAAAACGTGTCCCACTCGGGAACACGGACTGATTTCTAAAATACCGCCGCACTGCCACACCTATAAGGAACTAGCTAATTTACACAAGTGTACAAGGACGAGAGACGACGCTCAATCCATACAGTATGATCTCTTTCCTATGCAACATTATGACGTCATCATTTCAATGCATCCAAAAATAAAAGTCCCGTGCCAAGCCAGCAAACGGAACTATTATCCTTGGATTTCATAAAGTAAACGTACCCGGTTATTTTATAATTATCTTAATTTATTCAATTGTGTTTTCAAATTCAAATTCACCTTATCACGGCGCTCTCGTTTTGAATTCAATAAATCTGACTTCTTTTCTAAGCTTATCGATTCTCGCGAATTATCCAGGTTTTACCAACCAGGACGTTTACCTTTTAAAAAAATGATGAGAAAAAATGATCAACTTTTTTACTCGTTATTCATTCGATGATTATCAAATTCCGATAACAAAAAGTGGCTTCATCATTTTTCCTCTTTTCGTATTTTCATAGAGCCAATAAAAGTTGGAAAACAAAGTGAATTCAAGAAGGATTTGCGCTATCTTTTGAAATCAGAGGACTTTTAATAGCACGACGTTTTGTATATTTAATTTGAACTTGGAGGATCCTTAGATATCGTGATGTCTATTACGGCTTGTTTCGCAGCATTATCTCGCTATTATTGTAACAACAGAGCTCAAATATTAAAATCTTTTCAGGAGTTCCCTCCAATGGTTGATGACGAGCTGTTGCGTGCATAATTCGACTAGATTATTTAACGATTGCATTAATGTCTGAGCTTCCAAGTTGCAGATCTCACTTCTGCGATCGCGATTTCTCATTCAACCAGGCAAGTAAAAGTGGCGAAAGATAAACTCATTGTTAGAGTAATTCTCTCTTTCTCGAGGAGAGAGCATTTTTATATTAATCTCGCTGTTTTGAACTGTATTGGTTTTTATAAATGCAGCATTTTTTATATCAGCCAGCTCGAAATCCAGCCAGAATTTAATATAAATGCATCAATAATGAAATAGCTCTCACGTGAATTCGCACGAGAAAATAAAGAAGCTCAATAACGATGTTTGTGTGCTCGTGAACGTTGGATTACGTTTCGTTTCAATAACCGGCGCGGAAATTAGTTAATCATAAATTATTCTAAGCCGAGCGAAATTAAAAATTACCTTTCGGTCTCTTTTTTCTGTTACCGAACGATTAACATTTCTGCCTATCAATTCCGGAACTGTGTTGTTATTTTTTTTTCAAACCTCATTATAAAACTCATTTTGCAAATGCGAGCAACAAAAAATGAGGTCGGTATTGAATTTCGATCAAAAGAATTCATGAACGAGAAGAAAATATAATTGAAATCCTTCTTGAAATCACGTTACTTTGAAAAGTGCAATTCAATTGCTTTGGGAAAAGAACAAAAAAATGGATGTGGGAAGGAGGAAGAAGAGGAGAAAAAAAAAAGAACGATCGTCCGTACAATATCTCTTACAATGAATTATTAAGTGGAACAAAAGTGAGTTGACTTACCCGGAAGCTCATTTCGAGATTCTCGCCGCCCCAGATGTCCATGCCCTCGTCGTAGGCGCCCAATTCATAGAAATATTCTTTGTCTATGGAAAAGAGACCGCCGGCCATGGTCGGTGTGCGTAGCGGCGCCGTTCTATCGTTCTTCCTTCTGTCCATTTCCCTTTGAGCCACACGGTACCTGTAAATTCACATTTACAGTGTCTTGCTCATCTCGTTGCACAAACTTAAACAAATCTCGAAGGCAAAACACTTCAAGTTTCAACCGCGAAAAGAGTAAAAGAGCAGAAACAAAAATTGAAAGAAAAAAAAAGGGAAATTTGAACTTCGCAAGAGAAAAGACGAGTCAAAAGTTTCGCCGGCAATTTGTACGGTTAATTACAGTATTTGCTTTAGCGATGCTCCGGTTATAACAAGCTGCTCATAATTACTTGACGTTTCCATTACAACGGATATTCCCAGTTGAAATTTCATTTGGGTTATAAGTCGCGGAGTTAGCCCCGAAATTTCGCTATTGATGATGATCGTATGCGCGCGTTCGTGCACCGGATCCCATGCATTATGAATGTTTATTCCCGAGCCAAAATTATTGAACTGATTCACACGCGCGTTACTTTTAATTAAGCAAACGGCTGCTCGCCAAAGGACAATCCAACGGATTACAGCCAGGCACAAATGAAAATTAATTATAATAATTGAACCCGAGCGCCGTATCAAAGTCTCTTTTTTGATTATTCATTATTAATAAATTAGCCTGACACTTTTCGTCCAACCAACTCGCAACTGTTTATCGACGACCGCACAATTTGCAATTCCACCTGTTTTGCAACAGTTTGCATAATTCATGCGCACGTTTTTATTTGTCATCTTATCAATACAATTACAATTTGTCCACTCGTGAATCGCAACAAAAATCGTTGATCAAAATCCGAACCAATTTTACGCGCGCGTACATTTTAAATTAAACGATTTCTCGTCGCCGGGGAGATTGAAGAATCGAACAAGCAAATAATTGGGTGTACCATCTGAAATTCAATTTCCAATTAAATCCGCCCCAAGTCATGTCGCTGGCGGTGATGTATTCGAATGTCTCGTCGCTGATGACGTCAATGATTGGGCAGACGACGGTTTTGCGGTCGTTGGCAATGCGATCGAGGAGGGGCTCGAGCCATCCGGTGGTGCACTCGCAATGAGCGTCCAAAAACGTGATCACCTGGCCTTTCACGTGCTTTGCGCCGAGCAGTCTCGCCCGGATCAATCCTGACCGTTTTTTCGTTCTGAGCACATAAGTTGGTACTGGCAGGGTTTCCACATAGTCCTCCAGATCCTGTTTCAGGTATTCTATAAACAAAATTGCACCAAAAATGGCAGCATTAAAATCAAGAGAATACAAACTGTTATAAACGTCATGGCTAATCATCTCATCCGTCACGTCGACCCGCATCTGCCTCTTGTTCAATTTCGCGCTTAAAATGTATCACGATAAAACGCTCGAGATTTCGATTCAAATTAATCACAAACTGGGCTTTAATTATCCCGGCATTTATCATTAAACTTGTATCGCACGAGTTATTATTTCTTCCTCTCCTTTTGTGATTAAAGTCAAGCAGTTTGAAACCCGAAAGTTGTTATTTTAAACCCACCAGGGTGTAATTATTTGACTGAGTTGGAAACAGCAATTTCGCGCGGATTTTGCCCCCAAGTTTCTAAGATTGCATATTTTATTGCTTAATTATTGAACGCTCCTAATTGGATGTTTAGTAACGATTACGTTTAATGAATACTCAAATATTGTATACTCAAAGCTGCTTGTTGGGTACTTGTACGTGTAACGTTATTATCTCGTTTATTATCTCCAACATTTGCCGAACCGTCCCATTTGCCATAATTAATGTTTATTAGAATCTTTTTCCTCTCTTCGTCGACCATCAATTAATTTTACCGTCGGGTGCAATTAAAAAAAAAGTGCGTTCTATTCTTTCCTCTCTGCGATACGAAAATTAACGAGTGAACTAACCACGCTCGCTGGCATCGTCCACGAGAATAATTTCCTTGAGCAGAGCCCTGGGCGAGCGGTTGATGACGGACCAGACGGTGCGCAGCAGCGTGCTCCAAGCCTCGTTGTGAAAGACGATGACGATGCTGGTGTCGGGCAGGTATTTGCTGTGCTTCTTGGTCTTGCAGCCTTCAAGCCGAACGTCTTTCAGCGAGCGATTCAAGTAAATCATGTCACTTGCCATAAGATTGAATTGATTCAACTTGAACTGCTCCTGCTGCTTGGCCTCTTGCTCCGGTGGTATGTGCACTGCTGCTCCCATCTCTCCCGGCGCTTTCTTGTTCTCCTTCTCCATTCTCGCTGGTCTCCATAAGTGCAACTCTGACCTTTTGTACCTACAAACAATTAAACAAACAAACTTTTATCATTTTTCAATTCCACTCCTATAAACTCATTTTTAAACTTTACAATTGTAAGCTTTAGTTGCAACAGTTAAAATTTTGTTAATTTTAAGAATTACGAACAAAACAAATCGGCCCTCTTTGAAATTTGCAATAGCTCTCTGTTATTTTTCAACGAATTGTTTCGAAATTGCATGATTTTTTACTTGTTCACAGTTTCGTTTTGTACTTTTTGTGATTTTGTTACATAAAGTCGATAAAAAACACAGTAAACACAAAACATCGTTGATATTTTTTTGTTTGCTTTCACATCGTGCTCGATTTTGACTTGAATTGAGATTCGAACAGCGGTGAAATAAAAAAAATTGCAATCACAACGGTGAAAAGTTATAAACATTGATTTCCATTCTTTTCTATCGATTTTACGTAACAAATTGGACCGATTTGTCCACTCGGTTCGTTTGGTAGAATCAGGTCATCACTTTTTTCCCCCAAAATTTGAACACAGTTTAGAAAACTATTAATTATTCAAAATCAAATCATTCCAAATCAATCGGTTGAAAAGCTGTATCAAATTTGGAATTTCAATATCAAATATGCATGCAAGAAGAGCAATTTTTTGTATAATTTCCTGAACGTTTACATAATATCGATCAATCGTTATTGCTCGCGATGAAACAAATTTTTATAGTTCAAGGAAACCAGCAAATAGGCTCAGGTTGCATAAGTAAATATTATTCAACCATCAATGAAATAAACTTTTACTGTTATTGCAACGAACGAAACTAAACTTGTGATTATTTTCCGGCTGAAATAGTCCGGACATTTGAAACTAATACGAAAAAGTGAATAAAAAAGTTGCAAAAAAAATCGGAACAGAAGAAAAGAATTGTTCTTGTGCTTACTGCGTATTAAGCGATTTGAGAGTGCTAAATTAACAGACTCAACTTTAGTGTTAAAACAAACGCCTGAGACAGTTTGATAGATTGTTCATTCAAGTTTAACCGACAAACGATAAATTGCAAAATCAGTCGCGAATGGTTGAGCAAATACTTTTGTTTTAGTCCCGCGCTCTTAGGAGCGCCGTTCTGATCCATTCAAAACATATAACTAGTTTTACGGAAGATTTCACCCAGATTTACTGTTTCGCGCCGATTATCCAACTTAGTTTAAATCGCTAATCCCATTTTTATACCGGAAAAGACATCCGGCTTGTTCTCCAAACTAAACTTCCAGATGATACATTTGCATGCAACTTTTTGCCATTAATTAATGAACCGGATTGAAAAAAAAAAAAAACCGGAACAGAAAAAGTTGTCTCCCGAACAAGATCTTAAGGAAGAAGACACGTAATTTGATCAAAAATTAATACAACGCCAAGTATCGGCGAAACTTTTTCCAATCCCTCTGCCCCCTGGAACTTTTTCGTTGCTTTTAAAATTCATGAGACAAAGCCGGATCTGCAAACACTATCCGGGAAACTGTATCTCGTGAAAATTAAACGCGTCACATGGTATTTGAATGTCAATCGGGACTCGTTCTCCACGGTGCTTTTTCCCTCGCCGAGAAAACGCTCTTGCATTTTCCTCGATAACACGTGTTGACGATCAATCAACGAACTACGACCGTTGAAAAAAAAGCCGTTTGGAATTTATAATTGGCACTGTTGTTCGCCATCGGAGCTCTGTTTATTGAAACATTAATCTGGTGTGGTTTGTTGTGCGGATAATGTGCTTGGTGGAAACTTGAGCTGGACCAGAAATCAATTGGCTGTGCACACAATGCATGACTATTTGCGTGTTCCTCCGCTCGTGTAAAATCACAAATCAAACTTCATAAGGCGTGAGCTCGAGCGAAACTTGTTGAATGGAATCTTCAAAACACGTTCTTTTTTCTCTCCGCAGAAACAATATTCAGTTCGTTTCACTTTTTACCAGACGTATCATTTGAAATACAAATTGAATAGATTCCACTTTCAAAAGAAAAAGTAAAACCAAATTATCCATATTTGTTTTCTTTTTTCGTTGTTAGTTAGTTTCAATATTAAAACAATGGTTTGGCTTTGAAATCACGTTGATACGATTAAAATGAAAATGACAAATTAACTGTTTGTGGAGCGTCGTTGCAGCTGCGTGGCCATAAACAAATATTGAACAAAAAAGGACGAGTTTAAGCGGGAGGGCGGTGACAAAAAACTTTCATTAACGCGAGAACTCGTTAGCGGGTAACTTTTTTTTTTCCACGGTTGTGCCACGACGAGAGGGTATTTGACAAAAAATTTACAAGCGACTTAAATTCATCGGTTGTTGGCCGAGAGTAAACGCCGGTGTGTTTTTGAAGGAAAGTAAGAGCAAACGACGATGTCATTACTTTCATCAACTTTTCGTAATGCGCCGCGATATTATGTCAATATTCGTCGGGTTTCCGAGTCGAGCTTCATTGAACCGCCCCCTCAATACGACGGAAAAATTTAATTAATATTTTAACTTAGCCAGTAGGCGACTCGTTCAACATTTTGATTCGTTTCAATTTCTTCAATCAGCCAATACTAGAGATTGGAACACTTTCATTATCTTATTTTTTCTTCAAACGAATAATTGATTCACAAATTGTAAAAAGATGAAACGCATTTTTTTAATGTTTTTAAGTGTAAATTAATTTGCTTTATGAAGTGATTTCAAATGAAGCAATTTCTGCAACGAGCAAAAATGTTTGTTAACGAAAAGGTTAGAATTAAAAATAAAACTTGGAAATGATGCTTTTAAAATGAAATGACCGTTCATTAGAGCAAAGTGTGCATACTGTAGAGTTTACCGGCACGTTTTTATGCTATAACTTGATATGATTTGTGACGCACGCTGCATCACGAAATCGTATTAATACAGTGTGTTATACAGTTTGTTCGGTGTCATATAGCGATAACAATTAAATGATAGTTGCATTCGCAGTGCAAAGTAATACATTTTTCATCTCGTGCAGAAGGCGAGCAATAAACCCGGCTAATTAAATACAAGTAAATCACGTTCATTTAAGATGCTAAGAAAGAAAAATTTAAAAGGGAAATGCCACTATCGCGGCGTGAAACAGATTAGTTAGATTTATGGCGCGTGTGTGCTTACTCGGAGTATCCTCCGAGATATCACATAGAAAAACAGATCCTTGATATGAAACAAAATCAATGATTTCATAATTTTAATTAAAACTAAAACAACAGTTATCAAGGAAAAAGGAAGGCAAAAATGTTTCATCGCAGATAAAAGCGCCGAATGAATTTGCCCGATGTTGTTTGTGCAGTTTCATTTTGGCCGATCAAATAAAACGTGACATTTTTCGTTTAATTAAGAGCCCTGATTTGATTATGATTTTAATCAAAAAGTCAATTACGTCCATGAGGCTTAATTGGTTGTAATGAAAGTTCTTTTTTTATCGTGGGATCAAGTTAGTTTGTATTGACCTTCGTTTATCAAAGTCGGGGTCCTCCTGTGAGTCAATTCTGGAATTATCTTGAAGTGCAAGGCTCTGAGGTAAATCGTCATCAGTGGTGAGCTGCTGTTTGCTATCGACGCAGCCCCAGCCCGAGTTGCTGATGTAGTCCGAGTAGAACATGAGTACGATGACGTCGACGAGGAACCAGACCAGCGATGTGAACAGGATCACTTGACAAGTGTGGATGCGGATTTTTGAGCGGAACATCTTTGTTCAGGGGTTGTTCTAAGCAGCCAGCACACCGACACGAACCTCGGCTCATCACCCGACTTTTGTGTCGATCTCTTGGCCTCCTCCCACGGTCAGATTCTCGAAACAATCTTCAAACCAACCATTTCATTCGTTGTTTTCCTGTAACAACAAAACAAAATACAAATTAAAAATCAATCTCAACAAAATTTTTATTCCCAATTTTTTCCATTTTTTGTATTAGGAAGTTTCCTTAAAGTACCGCAATTGTCTTAAATTGTGATTAGTTTCATTTATCTTAATTGATGGTGAATAAAGTTTATCCAACACTTGAAACTCTAATTGATGTCACCTAAAGGAAGGGAAAGATAATAAAGAAAGAAACCTGGTCGGTCTTTACTGCGTCGGAGACAATGGAATATAATAAGAGATGCGAGCGAGATAAGTTCGCAATACATATGTAACATTCCTAGCCATTGTTCGGGGAATGATAATCTGGTCGGGATAATACGTGCGCGGATATAACTTCCGTAAATCTTTTCTCCGCGAGTGTTTAAAACGCACGCAAAATGCGACCCCAAGAAGAATGAGGAGCTTGCATTTTTAATTAACCGATCCGACAGTCGTCCACGGTCTTTGCCCAGGTTTCGCGAACGTGCCGAGACTACATTTAATTGACCCTCTCTCACATTCTGTCACGTTTCTTATTTCTTTCTTTTTTTCTGTTCTATTATTTTTTTAAATTTTCATCCATCTCTGGGACGATCGACACTTTTTTTTCGTCACCTCAATTTTTTTACAACGTGTGACAAATTTGACGAATTATTTTTAGAACAACTGTGGAATAGCTATTTTGAAGTGAAATTTTGAAAGTTGAATTTTTATTGTTGTTTTGAGTTTGAAACTAAGATTCGAGCTTAATCTTTGAAAGTTCTAAAAATAGAAGCTACTATCAAAGTTGAAGTTTATATGGAAACAGTTGGATTTCGGGCATTAATTTGGCGAGTCAGAGCACGTATCGCATCAGGATTACAATAATTGCGAAATAATGCGGAAAGCTTTGAAATAACTGTCCAAGCAAGTCTCCATCTAACGTGTTCGCTTGTATCGCAGCCATTGACCGAAACGAAACACTTGCATGTGGATTGTTGAAGCATCCCACATTCGCATATGCATTAGGTTTTTTTTCTGCACTTTATTGTGACTCATAATAGTCGTCGAGAAATGCTTAGTACCAAAAACTATTAACCTCTTTTTTCTCCAGTCCTAAAATCGAATCGCAAAAATTGAATTCAAACGAAAGAAGTTGAAGACAAGTTTGGGACGTGATTATAATTAAAGAAATGTTTGAAGTGGATTGTACTTGGACGTTTTCTTGTGAAATGGAAATTTTACACGCGCAAACTTGCTGTCGAGGGTGGAGCTCGTTTTGTAATGTGTGCCCTTCTCTCGATAAACGTTTTTGGAAAAGTTTCCGCATCGTATGAGAAATGCTTTTGCCAGTATAATCTGCCGATTAGTGAAGTTAAGTCGGTGGAATTAATTTCAACTTGGAGTATTAGTGCTGCGCTATTTCCAAACAAACTCCCATCGCTAAGAATCAATATACCGCACTCTTTCGCATCACTTATTCAAATGTCGAAAAACACAAGATCAATATTATTAAAACATACATTTACTATTCCAATGCAATCCACACCTTTTGCTCAATTTTTTTCTACAAATCACACTTTTGCATTGCAAATTGTCGGCTTTCATCGGCCACCACTTGGTCAATTTGTTTTCCAAATTCACTTTTTATTCATTATCAAGTAAACAATAAACCAAAAAACTGTTTACAGTTTGAAATAAAAGTAAAAAAAAGAAAAGCCAAACAAGCAAAGCAAAACTAAGTTCGTGACATTTTTCGTTGTTTTTTCGTTCTCGTGACTGGAAAAAGTGTAATATTTCGTCGTTGTCGCAAAGTCATTCGAGCGACGTTAATCTCAGCCGAATAGTGCGGGTAACGAGCGCGTTTTCTCCGACGACAATTATCGCAATTATAACTAGTTGTTAAGCCGCGCTCCAAATCAAATTGTTTTTCGCCAGGAACTTTCGCGGTTGCGCTAATTAAACGCACTTTTTATTCCGTGTCCTCCTACGACAACGGTCAAATTGGCCAGGCGACATTTGATAACAGACGTAAGTTCAACAACCGGTAATTGACTTTTCAGTCGCACTTCTCTCTCGAACTTTTTCTCGAATATTTTTCGACCAGAGGATGCTGTCAGAGGTGGAAAAAATAAAATCGTACTACCCGATCGGTGATGAATCAGTTTATTATTGGAACTTGGCTATTTTCGATTTCGTTAATTCAAATCTCAGATCTGGAAATTCAATTATCATTTGAAATTTAGAAAGATTTTTAGCTGCTTTTAAGCGATAGCCAGAATGTTCAAGAATGATAAAAAGAAAAAAAAAAATAAGTTGTGTAAAAAAGTTATGTGAAAAATGTTACATGCATTTGGAAATAAATTTTGATTGGTCATATTTTGATTTAATACTGCCTCTGAAAATCGATCATCGAGCTATCAAATTTTCATTAAAAATTGTTCCCGACAAAGTCAATAAAACTCAACTTTCCAGAGTAGCTATCCGAAACAAATTCCCAACAGGGATTCTATCGCGAAAAAACAATGAAACAAAAATGAAAGAAAAAAAACGAGGCGAGAACTTACAGAGAACGAATTTTTGCACATTTTTATATCTTCAGCTGGAAAACTCATCTCCATATTTAAAACTCGGATTAAATTTCAAACGAAAAACTTTTTTTCCACCGCTGCCTCGTGATATTAATTTCGTTCTCTCTCTCTTTTACATTTCCATCGCGATTATATACGCGACAGCTTGGAAAAAGAGTGTCGGTTTGGAAAAAAAGAAAGAATGAAAAAAAAAGAAGAACCCAAACCATGAAAGTTTCATGCGACATCAAAAACCATGAATAAAATCGATCCCTCGTCGGGGTTCTTTGAGCGGTCAATGATCTAGGGATCGTTGCGCGAAAAATGAGATGGACGATTAAACGTGAGCGCGGTTTGGTGACAGGTATACGCGTTGCAAACAGGTGTTGCGCGACGGATCACATGAAATCCTCGTATGCTCAACTGCAAATGACCGTCGCTTTTGTGTGCAAATGAATTTCCCCCATTTGCTACAAACATTTCTTTCCAGCTCAATGATAGTTTCGACGATAAACTCGTCATCGTTCGTCACGCCTCTCTTTTATCATTCAAACTATTCCCGTTTTAATTCTTTCATTTAATTTTTATTCCCAACTCAAACGAAATAGAAATAACCAAACTGAAAAACAAAAATCAAACAAATTCCATTTCCAATGGAAATCAGCTTGAAACATTTTTCTAATTTTTTGTCCGAACTTTTGTTTTGACATTTTGTCACGAATCAACAAACGAATAATCAATGTCCAAACATTGTTTTCAGATACTGCTTTTGATTAACTAACATTTTTAAAATTATCAATCAGAATGAATAAAATTAATTGAACAAAAATTCGTTTATGATTTCTTGTTGTTAAAGTTGAATTATTGTTGTTAAGTTTATTTGGAATTTATCGAATAAATCACGAACTTAGAAATAGTTAGTCCTCGCTTAGGAGGGTAATCCTGTATCGGTTGGATTAGTTTGAACTCGTTGCAAAAGTGCCTAGTGCATACAAAGGCGAAATCATCGACAGAACCAGCGTATGTAATGAAACCGGAAACGTGTCACAAGTCGTCTTCGCCTCATTTCCCCTTACGAAATATGTATCGGCTGCTATAATCTTCGATAAAAGCTCTCCTAGATGTTACACGCGAAATTATGGCTCTGTTCGTCGTTTGTCCTGTTCCCTCAATCTCGAACCCTCAATAGTCAATTTATATGCGCGTGCAATAAATCTCCTCGATGACGACTGTGTCCAATTAATCGCGCAGATTTACTGCAAAATAAATTTTCCACCTGCAAAAACGTACCACGATATTGAATTCATTTTTCCACTAACAACTCGAGTTACAATTTATTACAATTTATTTAACGTTCGAAGGGTTAAAAATTGGTTAAAAACAAGGTCGTTGTCAAGTTGGATTATTTATTTTTGTTGGCAAATGAGAAGTAATAGGATGTACCGGTTAATTAGACTTGGAAAAAGGGAAAAACTTTGAAGTGACTTATTGAAAGGTTGCACAATAGTTGGAGCATCGTTCGCTCGTGAAAGAAAATATGAGATGATTTGATGGAGCGTTGAAAAGAATTGAAAAACAAAAGTCTATCTTTTAATTAAATCAAAATAATGGCGGCGTCAATTTGCAAGCCTCTTCGGAAGGGCCTCTTTGAATGGGCGAATTAATGAAAACTTTCGAGCACCACGACCTACTTGTTTTCATCGGGTCGTTACATATTTAGTCACGCCAGTTACAAATTGAAAACAAAAACGATCGATCCGGATTGTCGAAGTCGTCGCGAATTTCTAATTTCTCGTCCAACCATAACTCACTTTAGTTCACATTTTTTTCATCAATATTTATTCATTCAACTTGAAAACAAAATAGTGAGCGTGTAAACAAACGAATTTAAAAGTCATAAAGAAAGAGCGTTAATTAAAAACCGTTAATTCGACGTGTTCCGTGATAAAATTCATTTGGGAAATGTTGTTCATAGCTGATAAAGTGTTATAAAATATGAACGTCAATTCTCTCTTCATATTCACATTTTGTATACAACTTCCATACATTCAACGAGACTATGGTGATACCATCGGAGCAATGAATTCATACGATGATCACTAAATCCGATTATATTTTTTCTATAAACAATATTGGTGTCAGATATCATTCATAATAATAAAATCAAAATAATAAACAATTCTTTTTTTCCAGTTTCAGAACAGAGTTTCGCAATCAGTTAATTATCATTAAAAAAACAACTTTTTAGATATTTCGCAATTGTCAAGGCAGTTTGAATGAAAAACTGCTGATAATGTCAAAATGTTTACTTTCAACTGCTGACCAACACAACATTTTGTGACAGCTAATTTCGTTTAATATTTATAAGCAAGTTTTATAGTAAGTGCTAGATTATTGTTTTGCATGGGACATTCTAACTTTTGTATATGAACTGCTCTGAATAGATAATGTTAATAGCTCGATAACATTAAACGACGTCAACACAAAGTGTTCTTCGAAACTGTGATAATCATGTTAAACAAAGCAGGTTAAAATTCATATCAAAGTAAAAACTATAAAAACAAACTAAAAAACGTCGGAAAAAAAAGTGAAACAGCTTGACATGAACGACATGAATAGCAATCGAGTTAATTATCGAAGGCGAATCGGTGAATCGAAATGAGTTGAAATCGAGAGAAAGAATGTGAGAGAGTTTCGTGAATTAAAGTCTAATTTGAGGACGGCGTTGAAAAAAAAATTGAGGAGCATTAAATTGGGGCTCGCCCCTCAAAAGCCATTTTGCATTTCAATTTTGTTCTTCACGTCTAACGAACATTTAGTGTCTCTAGCATCCGCGGTTCGCCTATTTTTCACGCTCTTTCTCATGAATTTGCATACAGATATCGAGTTGGAAAGTTTCCACCGGCGCGAAATGGCATCACACCGGCGGGCCAACTTGCGAAACGGATTTCCCGAACTTCTTGCGATCTCGCAAGTTTCGTCCAGCGTGACGCCGCGCACCACCTTCTCGGCCCAACAATTTTAAGAATAATATGTTGTTATGACGTCATATACATTACCGGGATCGAATATGCTAATCGACGCGGTCGCAAACTTTGCCGTCGTTTGCGACTGATTTATGTCAAGTGGCGTCCTCTTGTGACTAAATTAGTTGCGCTTTTCATCACACACTCTGTCGTGCCAAGTTCCATCCTCAAATTTATAAGTCCATTCATAAAATTGATACACTTTCTTTTTGTCTCCGCAAATTTGCAATTTTAATTTTTTTTTCGCCAAAAACCAGTTTCACATCGAAGCAACAAGCTGTCCAGGTTTGACCGGCTAATTTCATGCGGTTTCATATTGTCCCAACGTTCAAACTTCATTACAAAAGTTTCGCAATTTTTAAGCCTCTTGAAATTTACATTTTTCGACACTCAAAGCCAACAAGTTTTCTAATGTTTTACCACTTTTACAAAACGGATTCGAACTTCCAGCAACGCCAATTTTCACATTTTTCTTATCGCCGAACAAAAATCGAATCAAATTTCATGTCATCAGGAACGAACAAAAAATTGTGCAATGAAACAAAAAAACCGAGTGTAAAGTAACTTTGCATATTCAAAAGTTGTTTGAATGTTTTTCGCCGGGGAGGCAAACAGTTAAACATTGAATTAAAACGACCCGAATGCGCCTTGTCTCACGCGAAAGCTCTTGGCGAATAGATTTGCGAATTTCGCGGACTCGTTGGTGTTTCTTTTTGCTCGTTTTTTTTTTCTTCACGGCGCACCTGCCATTAAATCTGTAGCATCAAACGATAGTGGCGAGGCGCACACGCGCAATTATTTCAGTTCCTCTCGCTTTTATTCGAAAGAAGTTTTCAAGCCAAAAGAAACGCTACTTTGCGTTTGGTTTGGCAGAGGGAGCGAGAGCAAAAAAAAAGCAGTTGTGTTTTCCATTGAGAGAAGCCAAACAGATGCTAAATTCGTGTACACGCCGCGATTCCGAGTCATTAGTGCATTGCGTCCTCTGGTGCATATTTTAACCGCGCCTGTTTAGCTTTTATTAAACAGTGCAATTGTTCCGACAGCGCGACCGTGTTCAAGTGCACAATCATGATAAAATTGTTTGCCTGTATTTACTCGACGAATAGAAATTATTCAGCCAAACAACAATTTTTTTTTGTCAAACATATAATTCCTAGAAAAACTTTCTTTGAATTAAACTAATTCGATATTTTTTTGAGAATTTGAAAAACAGAACTATGAAAAAAAAAAGAAACCTTGATTATTTAAATGTTACTGAACATGTTTAGGTGCTTTCAATAGAAACGACAACGAATTCAAAATTAAGAACTTTCGCCGTTGAAAAGCTGCTTATGAAAAGGGGAATCCTTTAAAAAGTTGCCTTTTAAAAAGAAAGAGGAAAAAAGGAATTAATAAAAAGATGTGCTTATGTGCTTGAAAAGGAATTGACCTTTTTTTGCTCGGATTATTATACTGATATGAAATTCGTTGGTGGGTGCTATCGATTCGAGACGAAAAAGTGTACGTTAAATCTTTCTAAGTAGTTGTTCACGTACACGAATTTCACGTTGACAATGTGTTTGTGGAGCTTGTTAGAGCAACGCACGTAAGCTCTTTTAAGGTGCACAGGCTGTTGGCATTTTCTCGCACACGAGTTCAAGACCGACGCAGACAAACATCAGTAAGACGCTGAGATCGCGATTCCTGTATGCATGTCATTGTCTTGCATCGGATTAAAATAAATAAAGACCCAACGCAGAAGGAAACAAGAAGGAAAATAAAAGCTACGAGGAAATGATGTAATTCCACGATTGTTTTTTTTTCTTCGTCGAACTCGAGACTGTTGTAATTGATATTACAATCGTATACGAACTATCTTTTCATTTTCATTCCTCATAAATGATTCATCAACATCTTAAACACACAATTTTGTTAAATTGTTGTTCCCACCGATAAACGTCAGGTTGAACACTTTAAAAATTGTGTTTAAACTTGATCTTTTCATTGCAATCAAATTTGCAAAACTAAAAATAGTCAATTTTTTTTCGATTGCGTTTAAAATTATCAAATTTGATTAAATTTCCGTTGATTTTGTTGTTGTTAAAATTGATTTATTGAAGTATATTCAAACTTAATCTTTTAATTCCAATCAAATTTGCAAGTCTAAAAATAGTCAACTTTTTTAACTGCGTTTAAAATTATCAAGTTTGATTAGATTTTCGTTGGTTTTTATTGGTGAAATTGATTTTAATTATATTGGCAAACTGAGAAAAGTCAATTTCCTTTGATCGCGTTTAAAATTAAGGCGTTTAATTACGTTTTCTTTGACACTTTCATTGTGAACGTTGTGACAAAATTGAGATTTGAAAAGGCAAGTGTAACAATACAACTTCACCTACCAAGAATTAATTTTAAACGAAGAGTTTGTTAATTTGGTAAGATTTATCGCCGCTCAGGGTAAACAGCGCTCAGTTTCCAAAAAGTTGGTTTCTGGCAAGCAGGGTATTATGTATCGTTGGAAATTTTGAAGACCGAGTTAGAAGTGCGCTGCTATTTCAGTAAAACACGATGTCAGTAGTTCATTCACAATACACTTGGCGTGGAAATTGTAATGTCGGCATTTACATGGCCTTTCACATAAATCCCCACCGCCTCTCCTGTATCTTCCAATTTTCTCATCTTCACGCGGAATTTCCTGCAGAGACGACACTCACCGGGGTTCGTGAAACTATCCTTTCACTTCTACCATGAATCACGAAATCATTTACGTCTCTCCCTTATCACGGCACATTTTCAACCTTAATGACGATTAAGAAGCAGGTGCATTACTTGTAACTTCTGTGCTTTTTGCCCGGCTCTCTTATTCGTACACAAAAAAAGCACATGATTTATGATTTCACGCGACGTTTTTCTTTGCAATTTTGCATCCTTTTTTTACCGACTTTTTGTCTTCTTTTTTGTCGACTGGTTTAATGAAGACGAATGTATGGGAACCGTTTCTGTTCGCAAGTTCATCGCCAACGAAATATGAACTTTCTAACGTGACGTAACGCGGTCCCAAAAAGTCATGAATCTTCCTTACACGTCGATGAAATTTCGAAAACTCGCCGACACTTTTTGCAATTGATAGTTCCGGATTTGACAACTACATTCCAATCGAGAAAAAAACAGAGGACGAATCAATTTTGTTTGTTACATGTCTGTTGTTAGTTTTGTAAATTGCATAAAAGTTGATTCAAACATTTCCTGCTAGTTTGCCAGTTTTGCGATCAACAAATTTCCGACCCATCTCTCAATTTCGCTGTCAAAAGTGCGCCAGCAAGAAAGCAAATAAAAAACAAAACGATGCATGTTTTGCCAATGCAGACATTTTCAGCTTACTCGACGCCATTGTCCCTTTTAAAGGGAAAAAGCTCGCGCTTGGATAGTCCGGAAATTCGTAAGAAAATGCAGGTATTGATATTTTACGTTTGACACGAGAAAAGGACAGAAAAACACCGAACGCGAAAGGGAAATAAAAATTGGACGTTCACAAAACGAAGCGCAAAACGATTATTTTGCATAGAAACGTGCAAGCGACGTTGCACACAAATAGGCGAGACAAACCCCCCATTGTTACTGTCGACAAAAAGTAAGAATTTTGCATCGTCAATTTTACCGACCATCATAAAACAAATTCGTCTTGGTTGCAAAACAGGACGTGTTCGCAAATCAAACTCTGGTGTTAGAAATGAACTCTACATCCTCGGCTAAGTACTTGCAAACTGGGTGGTGTCATTGAGCTCATACTACAGAAGAGTTTTCCTATTTTTTTGGTCGTAAAAAAGAGCCGAGAACAACTCGCTGTGCTCTCTTTTGCGAGCTAATTAAAATGAGCCGGCGGATAGGAGACAGCTTAAATTTCTTGCACTCGACACTTAATTTCGTCAGGGTGTGCGTGTAGCGGCGCAATTTATGTGTGCATATCAATGGCTCTAAGCACCTGGCGTGAAATCCGCAATAGCCATAGGAACCGTTATCAAGGAAACAAGGCGCATTCTTGTGAAATATCTCACATGTCAAGAACACGACGGCACGTAACTCATCAAGCGGAAACTTTATCATAAACTTGCAGCTCAACCTGCAAGAAAAACAGCAACAATAAATATTTATCAAAACAAGCAACAAAATAGAAACAACAAAGTAACAAAAATTGGCAAACGAGCAGAATTGTCATACTTGAATTTGTTCAAACGAAAAAAAAACAAATTATTGAAACATTGACAAAAATAATGGAACAAATTAGGTTATCATTGAAACAAGAGAACAGGTAGAAACAAAAGTTGGAGCTAAAATATGACGAGTCGAAAAATTGGAAATTAAATAACTGAAAAAGAAGCGTTTCCTATTGTCATCGTAGAAAGTGTATCCGGGGCACGGATTGTTATCGCGTATAACTTTCGCGTTACTCTCGTTGTTCCTTGGCTTTTTATTCGCGATAAATCAGACAGAACATCCTGGCGGTATTTTCGTCCATTGGAAATATCGAGCATGATTGAAAAAGCGTTCCGTTCGTTCCGCGTCTAAGTGGATTACGGGCTGGAAAACTTTGAACCGCAACTTTGTACAAAATCATTCAATCTATTTCTCGTTGACTTTTCGTGTGTGCGATGCGCGTACGGATAATGAATGAAGCTTGCTTTTTTTTTCAATCTTGCTTCCTTCCTTCGGTCGCTTGTTGTTACGTTTCACGTACTCTTCCTGTTCTTCCGTTCTTCCAGACCGATTGCAAGAACAAAAAATTGTTTTTGTTTCGTTATGCCGGTTTCGCATCGACTTTAATACAACCATTAACAACGTAACGGCTTTGCGTTATCAAACAAAGTGATGGCGGGAAAGAAAAAAACACGGAGAACAATTTGTTTCTCCTTTTTTTTTTCAATCTGCGCGGCACAACTTTGCCGGGAACAGATTTATGATGAAAAGGATAATAGCGCTGCCGGTACAATAAGATAATCAGGTTATTACGGCTGGATAAAATGTCATTCGACCGACCAACCGGCTGCAAGATTTGATAATCGTTCTCATTTACGTTAGCTTGTCTTTCTAACGGTAGAAGAAACTAATTTTTCGAAAGAAAAAATAACAAATGCGTTTGTGAACGGTGGTGAAAGAATGAAACGAGTTTCGAAAGTTTGAATTTCGTCATCAGCTGATTTTGTTTAATTTTTGGAATGCCTTATTTTGTTGACTTTGAATGAAGCAAAACGAAGGAATTAATTAAGAATAAACAGAAAATGTGAATCAAAGAAAGAAAGAAAACAAAGGACAAAACAAACGATATGAACTAACTGAAAATTGTAAACAATAAAAATGTAAATAGACAAAACAAAACAGTAAACGAAATTGCGAAAAGTTTTGTTTATATGGATATGGAATGATTTCATAAACGAAAGCACAACCAATAACAAAATGAAACTGAAAAACGAAATCAAGTAGCAAAACGAGGATAATAAACAAAACTTAAACGAGTACAAACGTCCTTGAAACGATAAAAAGATGTGTCAGAAACTGAGACAGACGTTTGCATGAGTGATGTACAATTTCCATATTATATCCTGTTGCAAATTAACCTCGGAGTGACCTCCGCCCAACTTAACAACCGAACCAGTGACAGGTCGTGAAATTAGCGGTTCGTCCAAGCTGCCAAAAACTTTCTAGCGCCAATTAAAACGTTAATCACTCAAGGATCTTCCGGCCTGTTGGTCCGCTCAACTTTCATCGACCCGAGCGTGTCAACAATCCCTCGCGAACAATCGCACACCAACAACAACAACTTCCCGGCTCGCAACTTTTGCACTCACTCGACCCGAGCGAAAATCACCCAATCACTGCCGTTTCAGCCTTGACAATTTGAACCAGCCGAGATGCATCGGTTTGTTATTTTTGCGACTTTTTGCAACAACGAAAAATCGACTTTTCGACGTGGTAGAGATTTTGCATCGTAGACGTACCCGAGAGGAGGGCTCTCATGCCGCGCTGCACGTGCCCCGTGGAACCGGGGCAGGATCGCCACGTAGCCGCTGGTCCGTCGAGGTTAGAAAGGCTGCGACACACAGTTCGGTTAGGATGACAGCCGACGCGGCGGGTATGGCGCACTGCGAGCGCGAACTACGTGTGGACTGATCCTCCCGAGCTCGAGAGTTGCGCGCACCTGCCGAACCAACGACGCGCGCCACGCCACCTCGGCATCACAATCAATCACAATATGGCGTGCGCGCGCGCAATATCTATTTTGACACGCCGATCAGAAAGGGTAACCTCGTGAAGCCGCTCACATTCCCGAATCTCGTGTTGTTCCTGTCCTTGTCTTGTATGGATGCTCGCTTGTGTCGACCTGTCTCTCTCACTCTTTCATCTTTGGCATTTCAATTGTTGCTGTGTTCAGTCAGGTGTGGAGGTGAGAGGTTAGGTTTTTGACGTACGCAGATTGATAGGATCAGAAGGGATGGTCTCGATTGTCTTTTTTAATGATTAACAATTGGAAGTCGATTCAATTGGGAATTTTTAGTACCAAATGGTTTTCGGTTTCGCGAAATTGAGTTCGATAACAAGCTTGACGAAAATTATTTGACACAAATAGAGAATTTGCAATGTTTGTTTTCTTTTTGTGATAACAATCAAGATGTTGTAATTGTTCATATGCTGGATTGTTTTTTGATTGACAATAATTTCGATTCGAAATTTTCGATATCGTATAAAAAAGTTGTTTACAACAGTGAAGAAACTTTTGAAGAAATCGAAATTTCAATTGAAATCTAAACTATAGGTTTAAAAAACATTCGTATGAAATTGCTTTATAATTTTGTTTAATTGCCCTCAAATGGTAAGCGATGTTTTAGAAAAAAAAGTTAATAGGTACCTATGATAGTACATTAAGTTTGAATCGTTTAATTGTTAATCATTTAAAGTAGTTCTGATGCATGGGAAAAAACCCGAAGACCTACTTTTATTTCGCATCGTATTCGTGTTCATCAATTATAAACTACTTTTCACGCATTTTAATTTCATGCTATTTTTCAACAATCAACCTTTGATGTTTGAACAACGGTGATAAGCAATTTTTCATTAACCGCATATTCTTTATCAAGTTCTATTTTTCATTTATATTCAAACATTCCAAAAATACCCAACTGTTCTATTTCATTTTTGAAATCAAATTCCTTTTCCAGAGCCTCAAATTCCAAATATGGAAATTCAACATTTTTACTATCAACAAAAGAATTTCACAAAAAATGTTCTCATGAACAAATGTTCAGAAATGTAAGCATTCTTTACTTTCAAATTTCAAACATTCAAAACCAATAAATTCGATGAAATCTTTTGGTTTGCAAAAAAAATCATGTTTTTGCAAAATTCTGACCTGAATTCTGAACCTGTTATCAAAAACCGAAAATTAATTCAATCAATTTTCTTGCAGATAAATCCACCTAGCACGGAATTGTCCTTACCAACACCGCAGCTCGAGCGAACCAGCCTTGATACACCATCTCCTGGGTGCGCTTGCGAACTATGCAAAAGTCGGTCAACAGCAGATGCCGCCACCGCGAGCGACCGCGGGGGAGCAATCGCAGCATCACGTGACTTGACAGGTCACTGCGTAACGATTTGAATATTTTTGAAATTATAATTCATCTGATATTCAACAGCGGCTGGATGTGTGACGAAACCAAAAGAACTTTCCAACTCAAACTCGAGCTTTGTCACCTCGTTTGTGATCCAGGCCAGGCATTTGAGCCTCATTTTGATATGCTACAAACTCTCTATCCCCGTCATAAATATTAAAATCTTGTTTTTTTTTCAGGCAAAAAGAGATCCGAGCATTCGTTCAAAAGAGCATCTTCGGTTCATCCCGTTGGACGTTACTCCAAGTTGAAAATAAGTTTTACCTGGCGCAATAATCAACGGAGAGACAGTACAGAGAAGTGAGCGGGGATGCGATAGTCTCGGTGCATGCGCAGTTACAATCAAACAATTGCTCCTCTTTGTATGCTTATATGCCTGAATCGATACGCGGGTGTCAAACGAGCGATTCAAAAATGTCGAAAAAACAGAGCTTGCAGGGGCAAAGAAACAAACAATGCCACGGTGTCAGGCGGTTGCGTGTGCCGCGTGTCACGGAACGCCTATCCGGGATCGCTCGGTTGTTAGAATGACTTCACAGCCGAACGAATGGATTGGTTCGGGTGGAAATGGAACACCTGTTACCCCGGCATCTCACTTCAAGCTATTTCATGATTGTGTGCATTACCTGGTCTGCGCCACATCATGGCAAATGGGGCCAATCGAAAAATGAGGTCAGCAGGGAAGACGGCAAAATAATCGCAACCAATTCCGCACTTTGCTTATGTTACGATTGTCAACAAGTTGCCAACATTTAACAACGATTAGCATCTTTTCAATCTTACGTTTTTTAGTCTTTTGTTTTCCGTTTTTTTCATTTTTTTCTCATTTCATTTTGTTCTTAAATTTCAATTTCATGGTTTTTTCAAAGTTTTGTATGTTTTAGTGGTTTCGTTGTGGTCTCGCTTCTTTGTTTGGTATTAAATTAAATAATTGGACTAATGAAAGTAAGTTGACCAGGAGAAAAAGAGCCGTGGAACAATATACTCATCAAACTTTTCGAGAGCTTTTTTGTTTGAAGTCAGGGCACGTGCGGAAGTTTCGTTTCTAATTTCGTTTTGAAGCTGGCTAGTCTTTCAAAAACAATTGCTTCAATTTACCGAGGATTAAAACGCAAGATCTACGACGCAAGGAGCTTTTGCAATTTTGATGTAACCCTTTTCAGTGCCGAATCATTTATACCTTTTGCTACATTCAAGAAAAATCGAAACTATCATGTTACACCTTTTTAATTGATAAAATACCGTAATCAATTCAAAAGTACTGAAAAATCCGTTGCCATAAAGCAGCTTCATATGAAACTGGGTGAATAATTAATGAAAATGATCTTAATTGAATATCAAATTTCATTTTTCGACAGAAATAATTATCGAAGTGTAACTATTTCATATGGCCAATTAGGAGAAGCAAAATGATTGCGTCCGAGTGTAGCTAATCGTGCTGGATTGTAACGAGGCACCGTTGCATCCTCGCGAGCGATTTCGCACTAATGAGTGCATATGTGGAGGCAGTGCCACCTGCAGCCAGGGACGTTGCGTCACAGCGTTTTGATTCTTCGGGTTCGCTCCTTTATAAATAACCTACTTTTCGTAGACACAACCCTTTATCGATTAGCTTTTACTTTTTAATATCGGAACTCTGAAATGCATCGTTCCACATCCTGAAATAAGCTCCGTCGTTTTTAGACACTTTGGGCGCCTCGCGAGAGAGTTCAGACTAATTGACGCTGACACCAGGAGCCGAGAGAAGGTGCTGCAACGATTGTTCAATTATTTTGCAAGTGTGTCGCCCGGTTTTTTACTTCATTATTTAGGAAAAACCTCTCTTTCTTTCACAACATTCTTTAACAAATTACACCTGACTTGTCGCCGCCTTTTTCCACTTCAAAATGTTGCATCTTATTCACCATGCTCCGATAAAAAAGAATCACGTCAACTTTCGTTTATTAATATTGCGTCAAAATCTCACGTTTTCAAGAGACAACTTTAGGTCGCTTTTTTTCTCTCCGGAGAGGAGAAAAAAAAGTGTAACCTGCAGTGGTGTGTTAGTCAATCCCTCCAAGCAGAACCGGAGGGAAATTCTTTCACCGGAATAAAGATAGCTACTGGGCCGAGAAAGATGTTACGTTTAAGCGGATGTTAAAAAGCGGCGTTTCGGTGAGGGCAATTTCGACATCGCTCGACAGCGATCACTGAACCCGTGAAAGGAGAATCGGATTCTGACAAAAGGTCACAATTTCAACATGCACTCTAACATCATCTATCCAACCTTTTTTCTGTATTGTTTTTTTTCCTCTGCTCTATCAACAACTATTGCACTTTATGAATTTAACATTCTGAATTGATTGCAAACACGGGTTCGTTATTTGAATATTCAAAAATCGAATAATTTTCAATTGAAAATGAATTGAATTAATTTGGCTGGTTTGAAATCGCCAGGAACAAAATTTCGTTGGATATTTTTTAGTCAGAGAATGTCGATCAGCGGTGTATTGCGCAATAATTGTGCAGATATGCTTCCTCGGTGGGCGTACAACGTGCCATTACACTTCCCCAAGCCCTTCAATTTAGATGAGACTTGGAGAAAATTCAGCAAATAAACCTGCTATTAACTCTAGGGTGAGCGCACGATTGACATCAATGAATGAACAAAATTATGCACTTAATAATACCACACATAGAACTTAGATACAAAAACCTCTCTCCCCCCTCCCACTCCTAATAATCAAGTCAATAATAATAATTCACTTGGTGTCTCGTGATATCGATCAGTCACGATTTGTTGTCAGTTGATTTGCAGCAGTTAATCAATGACGTGTGATTTATTTTTTACAAGCACAAACTGTAATTAACAACTTTTGCATTTGTTTGTTTGCTCGTTAGTTTTTGTTGGTTCTGTTTCACGTGTGTCGACATTTCAGATCCGACTTTTTTTTCGAGTTTTCAGTTGAGAAAAACGGACGAAATGAAAAAACCCATAAAAAATGTTGCATAGCAACAATTTAAACATTTTTTACCTATCGGTTGGATATAATAGAGAGAGAGATCTCTCTTGAAATAACTGTACTGCGAATATGCGCAGAGTGTATGCATATTGCTACAGAGACCTCCCAACAAATCATTCATTCAGGTCAAATAACAAATATATTCGGTGAAGTGTAAGCCCTCGGGCGTACAAAATCCCGGTATTAATAAAATTATTCCTTCACTTCTCCATAGTTAACATTAAAAAAAACAGTTGCCCCCCTCTGTTGCATCGTTGAAATTCATAAGGAAAATTAAAATAACTGCGAATTCGCATTCATGACACTTCAAATCAGTAGGATTGAAATTTAACATATCTGTAATGATCATTAAACGAGGAGGTACTTAATTAATTCGTACTTGGTTGGTTCGCAGGTGGCTGCCCGATAAAATCTCATCATCATTTTCACCTAATCATAAAGTCACTTACGGATGGTCGAAGGGGAAAAACAAGGCGATAATAATGTAATTGATTCATCCATTGCATTATCCGAACAACCTTTCGGTTGAAATGTCAAACAGGAAAGCGATCGAAATGGACTGATAAAAAAAAGTTGGTAGATAAGAAGTTAAGAGAGAGAGAGAAACTGTTAGGAGGGCGTGCGTACGATTTTATAACGCGTACGCAATAAGAAGTTACGAACTAGCGCGCAAGTACGGAACGGCCTTGGATAAGCATTCAGAGGCATACCGTGTTGGCGATTCTCTCGTCTCTGTCACTCTGGATGAAGCACTGTTGGCATCATGTTTAGAAAGAATGCATGGGGTCTCGCTCTCGATCGCTGTGGGGCAAGGACGCACTGCTTTAAAGGGACTTGTGTTCCTCACGCGATTGTGTAACGTTCACTCGAATCAACCTGAAAAATAACAAAATAACAGAGTTTAGAAAAACAGTTTTTTCAACTGAAATTAAACTGTTTTCCAGTTGCCTTTTTTCTCAAATTTTACTTCATACCAATATGTAATTATTCAAAAATGGTTAGTGAAAATGGTTAGTAAAATTTGATTTGAACTCTATTTATGCAAAAACAAAAATGATAAAAATCAACAAAATAGTAGATTTTGTTGTAGATTGTTTTTCTTTTATCTATAAATTTATTTGATACAAACATTGAATTCCTGAAAACTGTAAGTTCAATTTGATTTGAATTCAATTTTTGCATCCGAAGCAGAAACGAATATGAACGAATATTTTAAATTTATGATTTTCTAAGAACGAAGCGAGTCTCTTCAATGAGTTCACTTCTATTGGCTTTATCTTTCTAAAATGTGTGCTAAGATAATGTTGAAGGTAGATAAGAAATGGAACGTTTTTGACGTATAGTTTTAGGTTTCTTAATAGATAATACACGATTTGGGTCTTCAACGATAGGAAAGATTACTCAACTTATCACGAACCAAGTCAAAAACATTTCCTACAATTTTGACCACAAAGTTTCGTCGAACAAAAATGAAACGAAACTTATGCGCGAAAACCAGTCGATTTTCTCGTACAAGTTGGGGTTTCCTGATTTATTTATCATCACGAGTCGAGTGTGTCAGGGAGGAATTTTTCATACTCGTTTTCGGGCTGTATCGCCGTGGGATAATTTACGACGCATTTTAGTCGCTGAAAAACATTGTTCATTGAACTGTCAATTCTTTTTTATCCTTCTTTTCCCATCCAGCGCCTATGAATAGTGGAGCCCGTTTGCGAGATGGTATTCCAAACATTTATCTTGCGTATAAATAAGCTCCTCTGCATCGGAAGAGGACGATTGAGACGAGCCACTGCATTTCCTTCGGCCTTTTTCGTCTTGTACTAAAACACACGGTGAACGCTCTTGCGTTTTCTGTATTGATGTCCGTTTCCGATTCAAAGTACCGCTACTCTTTTCTGGTAATAAATAATGCAACGATTAACCAATGCCTAAACCGAGCCTAAACTCAATTTTCAACATTTCACCTTCCAGCTTCTTTGAACTTTAATTAAATCCATTTACCCACTCGTCAACAAAACGAATTGTAATAATTCAAAAATTATTAAAACGCTCAAACCAGAAGATGCATGGGAAATGAAAAATCATTACTTTGGTTCCTAGAATTCCAGCTGCGATCATTAGAAAGCGTTTTTTGGGGGGCCTTTTCGAAACAACTTTCACCTAACGATTGCGTCGTCGCTCCTTGACGACGCATCGTTCTCTGACTTTTGTGAACTTTTTGTTCTTTTTTTCTCTTTCGTTAGATTAATCGATTTGCTGTAACTAGACAGTCTTAAATAGAGCTATCGATTAAGCCACGCTGCATTTCTTTGCCGCCGCAGCCCCGGGCAATTAAAACGGACTCGCACATCGCGTTTTCAAAGCAAAATAGCATTCAAGGTCCGACCGATGATTGGCGTTCGATTTATGCTCCAAGCAGGTGTTAATTTTTTCACGATTCCTCAAATGATATCCTTGGAGATGATGATTCAGCTTAGATTCAGTTTTTTATCCTTTGCTTTACAATCTTCCACTTTTTTCCTGCTTGTAAAAAAGGCAATTTGAATTTTGATTATTTTCGTTAAAGGATAAGGATAAAGTTTTGAAACAAGTGTTTAAATTAATTGAGTTTTCTGGAGTTTTGGAGGAAGGAGGGAATTAAATTTGATGGTATAATAAAATGAGAAGTACGAAAAATTTGGAGTAGAAAATTGTGTTTGAATGATTGAAAGAAGAACATTTGTGAGATGTAAATCAATCTAACAAGAATCCTAGGTCGTGCCTCAGAGATCAGGGAGTGTACGTGTCTACGCGTGGATGGAATACGTAGCAGAAAAATCTCATTACTTAATTACATCTGAGATCATAAAACGTAGGATGACGTTTCCAAGAAAAATGCACATGTCGGGAAGATGAGACGATTCAACTTGAGAGAGCATCGAGTTGAAGTATTTATGGCTCATGTTTGACTAGTCTCAAATTCGTTCAAACGTTAATTTCTAATTTCTCTCATCAGTATACAAATTTAGATAAAAATATATTTTTATACTACAGTAAACGAAAAAAAAAGTGAAAAAATTGATGAAAAATTTGTATTCAAAATGAAACAAAGTCTGATTGAACTCATCCAGGGCGTTTTCGAGTTCGAGAAGCAGCTTGGGAGATGCAAAGTCGGGATCCAATCGTGTTCAATGACGTAGATCCAAGTGTCTCTCGAAGAACAATTAACTCGTCGAGAGAAAGAAGCTAAAAAATGGAGTACAAACACAAAGTGGGAAAGTTCGCGCTTGTTACAGCCGAGGCATACAAATAAGCGAAAGAACGGTCATCTCAATTTGTCAAGCTCAGAATTAATAAGACACCGTTTCCTATTCATTAGAGCGAAGGTTGAACACACCTCGCGTTTCCAATGATCTCGGGGCTTCCATCATGCACGTGGCTCGTAGTCGCACGGCTAAGAAGCTCTCGAGCTAAAATTATCACTTTTTCAATATTCACCACGCACTTCACAATAACGCCAAGAGACATTATTTTTACCTTGCCAGAATTCTCGCCTCTGAACCCTTTTTCAGCTCCAATTAATTACATTTCAATTGCGTTTTTGCCCTCTCTTCTACTTTTAACAGTTGTACAACCTTCGAAATTTCAACTTTCAACATCCAACTTCATTAATGTCTTATTTTTTGCTAATTTTAAATAGTTCAAAGAACAAGTTGAAATTGCAATTCGTAAATTTTGTTATTGAAAGAAACAGGGCTGGTATTGAATTTTTGAATCGTGAAATAAATAATGAAAAAGTGGCGTTGCAATTTGATGTTAGGTAATTGACAAATGGTCTCCGGTGAAAATCGAACAGTAGTTTTGATTCTGGTTTGGCCGTTCGCCAAGGTGATGCTGGAGCAACCGGAACAGGTAGTAATCGGACGTAGATACAGTCCGGTGAATAGCCCCAACTTGAGGGGAGGACTTGGTAGTCGAGCAAACAATAGCGTCTTTTGTTTGTGTTGCAGCATGCGAGAGCGTTGTTGCAAAATGACTTCCAACTCCTTGCTTGCTAAACTGTGTATCTTTTGTTTGAATGCGCCACTCAATTCAAACCGTTCGACATCTTACCCGCCACTTACAACTACTGCTTCCCTGAAACAATAAATAAACGGTTACTAAACTCAAACCACTCAAACTTTAACTATCCTTAATTTGCAAAACCAAAATTTACAAAACCAAAATGTACAAATTTACCAGTTGATCTCTGCTTATCTTCCAAGTTTAAAATCGTCTGTTTGAATTCTAAAAACAAGAAAACAGTTTAATTGCCTGTAGAAAATAGTGTAGCATTTGCGAGGGAAATCTTTTTTTGGCATCGCGCGGCAACTGCATCTAGTAAACTTGATGCGTGTCACGGTCGCGGCGTCTCTGTGTTTTCGCAACAATCATATTTGCTGCGATGGAGAGCGCAGCCGCGAGTGCGGTAATCGTTTATCTGTTATCTCGCGTTGATGTTGCGTGTCACGCAGGGTCACTTGGGAGCCTGTAAAACTGACCCGCCGTCCAAGATAATATCACCCCACCGAATTTTTTCGCTCGCCAACTCATGGACCAAAGTTCTTCTACAAATTTAGTTTGTCGACCTGCATTTTTCGCGCTCGGATCAAGTTTTTTTTTCTCTCACTTTTTTTTTTATTCTAACTCCATAACTTACAAGTTTTCATTAAAGGAAGAAAATAAAAAAAGTTGTGATCGAATTTGCAATTCTGGTCGTCGTCATCAACAACTAATTATTGGATAACAAGTTGAAACTTTGATGTCTTCATTTGCAAGATTTTTAAAGAAAAAAGTTGAAAAGTTTTTGAATAATGTATTTTGCGTTAAAAAATGGAAGACAATGTTTGTCATCGCGTCGTGTAATAGATATTTAAGGAGAGAGGCAAACACGTAACGCAATTGCGCTTGGAACGTTCATTTTTCGAGCGAATTTGAATGACTTTGAAGAAACTGCGAGCTTCGTGGTGACGCAACATTAACTCAACGGTGTATCCTGTATCGATGTTTCATACCAAATTGATTAACGTCGCACGCATGACTTACTCGCGGTTACACTAGTTTTAATTGAGAGAAACCGCGCTCTGTTTCTCCACTCTGTCCTTTACATTATCAACTTGACAATCTTTAGCTATTCACTCTGAAACTGGAACAATTTGATTTTTTCACTTCAATCCTGTTTTTTTCCTTTTTCTCTCCCAGCATCTTCAAAAGTAATTTATTAAATTTCAAAAAAAAAAAAAAAAAAAAAAAAGCAATTGAAAACTGGGTCACAGATTGGACGATAAGATTTTTCATTACCACGGGATTTACATAACTAATCTCCATAACGAAAAACGACGAAAACGAGCGAAAAAATTGAATCAGCAGAAAATGGCGTAAATCAATGGATCTTGCATGGAACGTGTGAAAAACGAAGGATCATCGTAAATTACTCGAGAGCCTGACGTAGGATTTAGTTACGTCATCGGGTGTAGTTGTTGAATTATGCGCGCGCCCCTTTGCCTTTAGTTTTGATCGACCGAGGCATGCTCTATCGCGAAATCTGTGTTAATAAGACCCGTTGAATCAATTCGCAAAATTTGAGCGCATAAAAGATGACGGTTCTCGTCAAAGCATTCTGCCCAGTTGCGAGAGAGTCACTTGGCGAAGGCCTGTGCAAAATGCCTCTTTAATCGTGACTCTTAATATCATTCGCCAGAAGACGAATATTAAAGCCAACTTTTGTAGAAAAAAATCTCAGATCTCGTCAAACCAAAGGCACTGCTCAGAAGGTGATTTTAATGATAAACTCCACCTTCTCAATTTCACATCTTTTCAAGCACCTCAGTTAGTGGAGGAGACCAAAAAAAAGTGCGAGAAAAAACGACAACGTTTGCAAAGCAAATTTGTTTTGCTTGCAAAACGGCACGTTGATGCAAAACCAAGACAATGATCATCAGGCTGATGTCATGATTCGATGCATATGTTTACCAGTACTTGTATAGGTGCAGCGAATCTAATGCGCAACGCTGACCGTATCCGCAACACGCCTTAAACGATCTCATAGCTGGTACTCGTTAAGGACGACTTCATTATTATTTATAATTTGTTCCACGCCGATCCCACAGTTTTTTTCTCAATCTAAACTTTGCAAAACAGTACTTCAGATTTTCCACTTTGATTTTACTTGTTTTGGCTTTGGTTCTGCTGTAATCACTGTTACAATTGGCGCAAACCAACAACAATTAAAGGAGGAAGAGCAAAAAATGGCGAGAATGTCGTTCGCACAATGGTTCGGTTGCAAAATTAACATTTGTCGTGGACGTAAAAAGGCGATGTCGCAACCTCGACTGTTTGCGTTTTCTTTTTCCGTACAATTTTGTGCGAGTTTGAGCCAAGGTGTGGTGCTTTCTATCCTGCGAAGAGGGCTTTGTTACAAATTGGATTTTTTTCGCAACCTGGAAATTGAGCGGGTTCATTTTGCGCAGGATACATATTTGCTGATAATGAAGTTTTGTGCGCGGCTCGAAAATTGAGTATCGTTTTGCCGTTGGAGTAGCCGCGCGTTTATTGGATCGTCCAATCGGAAGTTGATACTTGGCTTAGTTACCTATCAATCAATCAGTGTAACGGTGTGAACCCTATACGTATTGTCGATATTTCCTATACGAAACAATGATGTCACATTCACGCTCCAGGCCTTCTGTCAGTTTCGTTCTGTATCACAATCTCGTTTTCATAGGCACCTTTTTTGAGTTCAGGAAACGTTTCGTTTGTATACCGTTCCTTTTGTTTCATTTTCTATACGCCGTCTGGCATGGAATCCAAGAACTAAGTTAATAAAAAAGTTGCAAAATTGTATTTCTCACAGTTTATTTTGTTTGATGAAAAAGTAGGTTTGGATAAAAATAAAAATACTTAGGTTGCTTTCTTACCTTTCAAGATTGCAATAACCTCTAAATGAGGTTATAAAACTGAATTTTGAGGTTACGAAATTGATTTGAATTAGTGCTTATTGGGTTCCATTAGCATTGCCTTTGTCAGCATGATCTTCTGAATTCTAGATTGCAACCAAATCACAAAGTCAAAGTCAACCGAACGTCCAATGCACATTGGCAGGATGATCAATTATTTTACCCAACAAACAGGTCGTCGTGCATCTCATCGCGGATCGTATTGAACGGCCGTTGTTATAAATAAACATAAAATGATGAGTTTCGCAGTGTGCATTGTCATGTGGATGTCATTGTCGACAATGCTTTCGTATCGTTCTCGGGTTCTTCATAAACAAAAACAGCTGATCTAGAATGTCGACGCCATTTTTGTTACAACAACTCGTTCGTTGGCTATTTCATTTGTCTAATGAATCACTTTTGCTCGAGCCGTCTATACACAAGTCTCGCGAAACCCGCACCACACAAAGAGTTATTGTTGCTTTGAAGCTTCAACCCCGCAGAAAAAATGAAACGAAATCTTACATAATACGATGAATTTCTCGGAAAAATTTCTTCTTGTCCCTCTTTCAGGTTAAGTGGAAATGTAAACAATGTTTGTGTAAAAATAAAAAAAAACGCACAAAATACCCGTTTGTATCATTTGTTAATTGTGTTTCAAATGAAAACAAATGTAAACACAAAATCAAAACAAACATGGAAAAAGTCACAATAACAAAAACAAAAGAGGCCAGAATTGTTTTAATTTTGACTTTGTTGACACGAGACTGGATGTAATCGCACACAAATCGACCGCAATTTGGAGTAGGGACAAATGAGAATGTTTTTATCTGTGTTATCGTGGCAGATAGTCGAAACCGCTGACGAAGGTCGTCGTCTGAAAAGTTGGACAATCCGATGAGGCAACTTTTGATTTCGGATTTAGGGGCGAGATGCATGCTTGTACGGTTGTTCGATACACGCGAGAACCATTGCGCGCTAATAGCGGTCGGACACACACGAATGAAGTTGAATCGTTATCGATCGGCGGCTTTATCCTCTGTGCATGTCCAAAAGCATTATCAGACGGCTATGACGTTGGCAATACAAATTCAAGTAAATGTTCGAAACATGTAAAATAGGGTCGCCTTCTTACAGATTGCCTGCAACGTCTGCATTTTAATCAATCCTGTTTTCTTCTTTATGTCTTTGTTGCAAGCCAACGTCACAAAAACAAATCATCAGATCAAAACAAACAATCCAAAACAAAACAACGAATTGGTTTTCACAATACTTTTACTTTGTCAACATTTAGTCAACATCAATGATTTTACCTTTCATGAGAACCACGATAACTTTTTTGTTATCGATTTGTTTACAAATCAAGGTCAAATTGAAATAATGTTTTGATATTTTGTTATCAAAACAAAGGTTTTGCTTACGTTTTTCAAACAAAAAGAATGTTTAGTCTTTGCATTTAAAACCGAACTGAAAACATGCTACTTATAGATTTGTAAACAAAAGAAAAAATTGGCTGTGAAACAAGAATAATTAGATCTTTTCAGTAGTACAAAAAAAGGTGTCACTGGGTAATTGTTATGATTTAGTAAATTAGGCAAAATGCAGTAAATCGGAGTTGAAAAAGTCCAAAGGCAAAGAACCCTCGCGATGAAACGATGTTAACGAATCGTTTCCTCTGAAATAATAAGCGAGTACGCGTGCCTGGATTTTTATACAGCGCTTTGGCTGTGTGTGCAGCCGAGCTGACCTGAGAGAGCAAGCAAAAAAGCCTAGCCGTTTGACCTAGTGAGCAAAAAATAGGTACGCTTTCCAGGGGCATTGAAAATTATTGCCCTTGCCTATGTAAAACCTGATCGAGTTGCCGCTATTACATTGTCACAATTCAATTTACAACATCTTTTAACAATTTTCATCTCTGAATTGTTATCGCGCCGATCAATAAACGCGAATATTTAAAATTAAAATCACAAGTTTTGAATCTGAATTGCAGCTCGGTTTTCATACATTCGTAAACCAAAAGGGACAAAGGGTTGGTTCCCGAATTAACGACGGGTTTCATATTTTTCGTTCGGAATAACAAAAGGGGTAATTGGATTTTATGACAGTCAGATGACTTGCACTGTGACGTTAATTAAAATATCATTCAATTCAGGTCTCTGTCAGGGTGGCCATTCTTACAATTTTCGCGGCAAAAATAATATCTAGCCAGACTTGACGTTTCTCTTCTAACCCTGACCCAATTCCTGACCAACGCGATTTTTCACATGTTTCCAAGAAACAATACAACCTGCAAAAAGTAACGAGCCATAATCAACGTGTCAAACAAAGAAATTAAAAGAACCCAAGCAAGACACCGAAACTGATTTGTTTATAATCTAAACGTGAGATGAAATTAGTCTTCTGAATGGTATCCTTTATGAGTGCCAAATCTCGAGACACTTTTGAGTGTACAATAAAGTGACATAAAAATACTGAGAAAAAAGAAGTGTCAGAATGGGAACCTTGTTGGGAGACGTCCAATTGGCGTCCAGGTGAGCGCGTTAATCGGTTGCCCAACTTTTACCTACTTAAAAGTGTCCACTCAATGGTCAATTAATTCCACAAGTGCTTTTGAGATACGCCCTGACTGGAAACGGATATTTATGATGCGACGCCTCGAAAGTGAAGAGACGTGGGCAATGGCCTTTATTTATTTTATTTTAGGTTTTTGTATATATTCATTAATTGAAATCTAAATTTTTGAACGAACAATAACATTAATCATAACAAATTGATCTTTCGGTACGAGAAAAAAATTGCAAAAAAACAAGAAGAGCATTAGTGTGGGTAATGAAGATGTTTTTGTCTACTTTATGAAGTACAATAAAAAAGCATTGACAATTTAATTCACGCGATAAAGCGGAGCCACTAAGCTGCGCCATCGTTAGAGCTCTGTCATAGTCCTTTTATTCCAACTGCGTTTTTACGACCTTGGACTGTAATCCTAACGTGTGCTCTTTGTTTATAATTATTTCTGGCTTTTCATCTCACTCGGATTCCATACAAATCTTGTGCATAAAAACTGTGATTTACACGTGTAATCGTTCTTCTTGGCATCTTTAGTTTCAGTCTCTTATTAATATTTCTTACTTGTGTACCAAACAATCTTTTCAATCATTTATGCATGTGGAATGTTTTTAAATTCCTCTATAAATACGCGCATTCAACATTGAAGTTTGGCGAGTAATCACAAATTTAAATTTGACCTGGCGGTTAGAAAAAGCTTGTGAAAAATTAAGCGCGTCATTTTCGTCAACGTTATTCTCATCAGAGGGAACTTGAAAAACTTTAGAAATTTGACCTTCGGGGTTAACAAAATGTTCCTTCAAAAATTCTAGTCAAAATCTTTTCACCCACAGGTCAGAAAGTAAAATCAATTTTCTTTTCCAATCCCTCGCTGAAAATGTCTGAACTTCTTCGGTGAACTACTTTTTATTATCGCTCGACAAAAGTCTATCTATTCTATTCATTTGGAGATGGAAAAAATTTCGATCAAATCAAGGCTGTGTTTTAAAATGTTACTAATTAGAAAAAAGTTCCAATTGATAAAACTACTTGGTTATCAATATTTTTGGAATTGAAAAATGTGAATAGTCTAATTTTATCACGGTCTTTGTCTAACATTAATGTTTCAATCATTGTTATCAGTATTTTAGTAACTTTCAATCAGACTTGAAATTGGAATCGAGAAGACTCTTGTCTTAAAAGTTAATTTTTGGAAAAGGAGATAATGACGATTGTTTAAAACGTAATTTCGAGTTTGAGAAGTTTCATCGTAGGGTTTTTATTTGCAAGTCAAACTAGCTACAATTTAATCGTCATATTAACTAGGATTATGACAGTGAAAGATAAGATACATTGCAATCTCTATTAAACGTTCATACGCCACTTTTAAACTTCTTCATTCAAACTTATGCAATGTCCCTGTATTTAATTGCTTGAAACTCTGATTTCAAAAGTGAAATTTCCATTTGGTTGAATTAATTTTGTATTTGATTAATGGATCGCTGATAAGGAAACCATCGCCATCAAATCTTACAAAAAACAGAAGTAAAAAAAAAGAGCAGCTCCAAAATATGCAATTAACTTTTCAACATTCGCAAATAACCCTTGTTTCAAAAGTTCTTAGTTCATAAATGCAAACATGAGTGTAGTATCTTCATTTACAATATAAACCTCACACCCCAACAGACTTTCAGCCTCGACCGCAATATTAGTCAGCTTTTACCACAGAGCAGTTATCATGTTTCTTGACTATCGTTTCACAATAATATTTTGATATCAAAATTTGAAGCTCGCTTCTTATACCAACCGTTTTATTTTTCTACGCCAATTCAGGTAACTCACGAAAGTGCCACTTAATTACCCCAAATTGATTTTCCCACTCTAATTTTAGAGCAAAACCTAATGCATCGTCATTTGTTCAAATTGTTTCATTGGGAAATTTCAAGGGTTGAAATTCAACGGGAAATTCGTTTTTTAATTTGCATTCTCTTCTTTTTTTATTATTCTTTCGAGTTTTTTGGCTTAAATTAGATGAGCTGGTTGGGAAATGGTTCAGAGCTGAATTAAAAGAACGTATCAGAGAAAAAAAACTTGCCTTTAAGGTTTTCACGCTGATCCCTTACTGCTTTCTTACTATCTATTTTTCATCTCATGAAAGGAACACTGCCGAGTAATATTTACTTGAACAGAAAAAGTAGATTCACGTCTTTTGTTTGTAGCTCGCTGCACTCAATGTAATTTCATCGAAAAGTCAATTTTGGTTCGGCACTACGTTACCCTTTGTTTAAACTCCGCACTGCCACTTATTTCACTACAGCATCACAAACCTGCAACAAAAATCGTTGCTACGTTACAAAATTTCAAGGTGCAAATTAAACATTTTTCTGCAAAAAGAAACTAACAATGTTTCCATCAAATTTGCAAGCATTTTATTTTCATTCTATTTGGTTAGGAAAACATTAACAAACGAGCGTTTCATTGAGTCAAATAAAAAGGAAAATGGACCTCCAGTATGGAACATTTTTTGTCACAATATATAAAAGTTTGTTTCGCGTTGCTACACCAGCCATTTTTCATCATTTTTGTTCTTGGCACAACTTATACTTCTAAAAAAACTCTAACATTGATTTTTTACCCTTCCTTTTGATACCGCAGTAATTCAAATTTCAACGTTCTATCCGTTTTACATCTATTTTCATACTGTTTCGTCTACAATTACAAGCGTTTAATAATTACATCATTGTTGCATAAAATTAGCTGTTTCGTATCTCTTACAATGTTTCATCATGGATTAATTAATTAACCCAGAAGTTAAACATGGTCTACACTGTGTACAATCTCACCAACAATTTTTGGTGTATTAAAATAATAACGATTAAAGTTAAGTTTCGGTTGATGAGTTTTTGAATTACCTTATTAATTGATTCTTTTTAATTTCCTACTATTATTATCGACTTTTTAATAAAACTTTTACTTTTCTTTTTTGTTAAATTTTCTGCACTTAAAATTTATCTAAAAATTTGCATTTATATTTTTGTTTACTATTTGCATACAATGTTTTTATTTTCACCGTCTTTCTGAGTTTGTAACGTCTCTTCTTTATTTTATTACGTCTTTTTCGCATGTATAATGTTTTCTTGTTTGCAAACGTCTGCACCAATTCGTTTAAATCCACACACTAACCTGAAACTGACTACCGAACACGTAAAGCATGTGTAAATTTATATAGCGCACATTAAAGCTCATGTGATGAATCTCGGGCATCTGTTCCGATTCACTCGCATCTTTATGATGCACACAAAACGCAACGTTTGTCAAGTTTTGGGGATACTGCTAACGATCTGTACTGATTTTTCATGGACAACTTTTAGTCCAATAGTTTTTTTATTTCTCCCTTTGATACTTTATTGTTTTTCTATCTACATTTTCTATTCATTGTTTTCCGTTGTTTTCCTATATAATATCAGCTTTTGCATTTCCACTTTTGAAAGGTAAACAGAAAAGTAAAACAAACAAAACTTTTGTTTGTATACTTGAATTGTTTGTCAACAATTCTATCAAATGTTGTTTGAATTTCTCCATAAACAAACAAAATAAAACATGTAATTATTGTTGATAAACAAATGATCGTAACTGTTTATTCAGATGTCCCAAATACAAATGTAACCAAATGTTACAACAAAAAGACTGTTACTGTAATAGCAACGATCAACCGAAATTCTTCAAATTCAAAGTTCAACCAAAAAGAAAGTCACCCTTTTCGAACAAAGCAAGGACATCGAAGGTCAAAAACAATAAACTAAGCCAACCCAAAAATTCATCCAGCTGAATTAAATGAAAACGGGCAACCGTCCCAAAAGAGGAAAGAAGAAAAGACCTAAGAATCGGTGATCGGTTATAGGATTGTTATGATGCGTCGACTGGCGCTGTGGGATCGCGCTTGCGGAGGCGGCGGGTGGGCGAGTAGCAACGTCGGCGCGTCGAGCTGACGGGCCGCCAGTGTTTAGTGAGACGCGCGTGAGGCTGAGTGTGCGTGCGTGGTGGTGTCGTGTCGTGTCGTCTCTAGGCTGACGGAGTTGAGCGTCGTAGACGCCCCTGGGACGACGGCCAGTTTCGCTCGCGGCGAGAGAGCGCGAGCGACGTCGCGCGCTCCTTGTCCACCCCCCACTTTGGGGACGCGTGTGCGCGCGCGCCGCGCAGCAGCGACCACCGAGGGATCACTGCGCGGACCACGACAGCCGAGCCAACATGGCGGCCGACTCGGGAATGGAGACGTGTCCCTCCCCGGAGATCGCGGACTCTAGGAAACGGCCGCTCGACTGCGATGTTGAAAACGGCACCACCAAGAGATCACATTACGGCACAGGTACTGTCCAGCTTTCGCGGCCTTTTCGCGCCACTTGCAACCAGCAAACCGCTCGAGCCCGAAAATCGATGCTCCGACCACCACTCGTCAACGTCAGTGCTCGGGGGTCTTTCTACAATTATTTTTTCCGACCCCCCTGGTTACCGTTTCGAAACATCGCGAGTGGCTTCAGTGTGATCTAGTGTTGAGTTCCGAAGGTGAACGAAAAAGTGATTGAGCTTTGGAAGAGGACTTTTGTCGCGATAACAAGTTCCTTCGTCATCTCGGGCTCGCGCCCTCTCCGTCGCACGTCGGTCTGTCTCCGTCGCGCTGCCACGTCCCGCGATTTGCCGTTCTGTTTTGGCTTTGACATTCGCGGGGCCTTGCGTTCGCTAGCTGCCGCAACGTCCGCACGCACACGAATGAGGTCGCGGGTCAAGGTCGCGCTGACCCACCGCTCGGGTCTTCTGCCATCTGTCAAACAGCTGTTTCGGTCTCGATTTCAGGTCTAACCGACACGCCTCAACCTCTTCCACTTTTTAGGTTAAGGGTCAGGGTCGTGGCGCGCCACAGAACCCACTCGCGGATCGCTCTCGAGGTCGGCTCGATATCGCCGCTCCATTGATCGATTGCTGCACGCCAGATTAGACTGTTTGTTTTGTCCATAACTCTCTCTCTCGAACCCTCACCGATCGATTTTAAGGGCCATTCGCACACGGCAGAGGTTATGTCATCCCAATGGGGGTGTCGCGAACTCACACATAACCTACAAATTCCCTCGGAGCATCGATTTACGCGGACTTGTTTCAACTTGTTTGTTTGTTTCTCGAAACTGGTGCAAAATCGTTTATCGTTTCGTTGGAGACGATTTTGAATGGGTAGTTTAGTGAGAACGTTCGTTTGAAATTAGTGAGAAGTTGATAGAGAATCATAAACAATGGCTGCGATATTGTTAAGGTCTATTTTAATGTTTAGTGTGACATTTGTCTAACGCGCAGGGGTTATTAATAAAAAAAGCCATTGTGCAATTCTCGTAGTCCGCGTGTCGCAAATTGCACGATATAAGATGGTTGGAAATGGACGACTAGAGTGATAGATTGAAAAATCAATGATAATACGTACTTAAAAAGTCATTTGCAAAGTGGAATTATCGAGTTTCAATTTTTTGAACAAACACATTTTCTTATTCTGTCATTTGAACAACTTTTTTTGTCATCTTTTTTGTGATTCTGAACGTAACAAGTTATTTTTTGTAAAATTTTATTTTTACATGCTCTCTCTTTCGTTTCTGCCTTTCAACGAAACTTTTTTCTTAATTTTTGTTTCAATAACTTTGTTTCAATTTGTTTTGTAATCACTGATGAGATGTTGAATATCACAAGATAATTGTTTCGCGATTTGTTGTCAATTCACCTTCCAACAAAGTGATATAAAATTTCACTTCGTAAATTTATCCGTGTTTTGTTTTGTGTCCAATGTCAATGTAGATCCGTTTGCGTGATAATAAGGATAACAATGAGCAGCATTGTATTTAACGTGACAATGACAATTTTTTTATTTCATTACGCGAGGCTCAATTATGTACCAATTACGGAGCATTTTGAATTCGTAGCTGTCCAGACGACAAACCGATAAAGTACATATCGCATCTCTGGGTTGAAACTTCGGTGTTTGTGAAGCGAAGAAGAAGCAAAAATTTTTTGATACCGATAAACGAAAGAAAGTTCAGATTCAGACGTTGAGAATGCGATAAGTTTGCAGAGAATTCTGATTATGTTAATACACAATTCGATAAGATTGCCTGCAACAAAGGACACACAATTTTCATTTTTAATTCTCGTTTCGTAATCTTCGAATTCAAAATCTTAGACAGATAACAAAGATAAGGATGCGAAGAGAGCATTAGAAACTACATTTGTTTGACATTGTGACTTGATAATGAAAAAAGTTTTTCACTTTTTTACTTCACATAAAAATTGACTGAAATGAAAAATAAACTTCAATGAACAATACCAAATTGAAACTTAAGATCAAGGAAAGATGAAAAAGTATATGATTTATAGCGTATAAAAAATGGAATCGAAAATTTAATGTCGCTTGAGAACGTTGAGTTGTGAAGTCAAAAGTTGAAGAATTTTTCCATGTTTACGAGATGAAGTTGATGCGTGATTGGTTTTTCAAACTTACGTAATTCCTCGCACTAATATGCAAATGTTGGTCATTTCGCAAGTAAAGATCTTGCTGAGATAGAATCTGTTTTGCCGTACATAGAATTATGATGGCTGTTTTGGTTGCAGGAGGAGATGGCACATATCATCTCAAAGTGTTGGTCCCCGGAGTGGCGGCTGGCGCCATCATTGGCAAAGGCGGCGAGACCATCGCCCAGCTGCAAAAGGACACAGGAGCCAGAGTCAAAATGTCAAAGTCACACGATTTTTATCCAGGTACAGACGACACACATTGCAATCAATCTGCAACAAAAAATGGCAACACTTGCTTTTCAAAATCAATATTCCATCTGCGCAAACTCCAATCGAACAAATTATTATTGTAATACTAATGCCGAGGAGTTAATTAACGTTGCATCAGAATAATCTTGTTCTTTGTATATTGATTGGCGATTTCATTCGACAAAATAATAATTACATAAGCAGGAAAAATTGTTTTATCTCGCGTTGATATGCGTGCTGATGCAACCCGGTCTATTTCGGATTCTTCATTTTTCCTTTTTTTCTTGCTTTTTCTTTTTTTTTTTTTTTTTTTTTTTTTCGTTGGTGCGTCGATGTTGATCGAATGCAACCGCCTCGGAGGCGACGCAATGTTTTGATTTCACAGTTTCAATTGTCGTTGAACTTTAAAATCGAAGTTGTGTCATTGTGTTATGTAAACAAATTGTATAATCTGTTTTGTTCGAAGATACGCGTGGATTCTCTTGTCGTTTTACTTTTGAGGCGAAAAACATTTTTATCTTGTTTTTGCTTTTCTAGGAACTACTGAGAGGGTATGTTTGATAACTGGTAGCGTCGATGCCATTATGGCTGTTATGGACTTTATTATGGAAAAAATAAAGGAGAAGCCGGATCTCACGTCGAAAACTACGGTTGATTTTGATTCTGGCAAAGCTACAGCCGAGAGGGACAAACAGGTAAATTCGAAAACCAAATTTTTTAACATTGTTAACATCAAAAATTGAAAGAAATTAGAAATTTAGAAAAGTTAATTTATAAAATGCTGTTCTCTGTAAAAGGTAACAAATATTTTATTAGAAGAATTGAATGTAGCAATTGGAAGATAGAAAAACGAAGATAATATCGTTGTCATTGATTATTTATGTTAGCTGACTTGTCTATAACGTAATACAATACAAATCGCACAGAGATACGAGAGTTTCCTTAACAATATTACTTCCTACTTATATTCTATTCACTGCGTATCGAACGTTTTCATGAACCGAGATAAAATTGAGTACACTTTTAACTGCTAAGAATCGTAAAGCCAAGTTTACTATTAGTTATATTTAGCTTTTAAATATGAGCGCGTCTCACTTGTTTGTAAATCTCACATCAAAACAAATTTTATTTGTTTTATAACAGCTATCAAGTAGCAAGCAAACAATAAATAAACAAAATTAGCTTCCAACTTTTGCTGGCAATCAATTTTCAAAATGTAGGATACAAAATTACTAGATAAGAAGTGACAAAATTCAACGCCAAACAAAAAGAAAGAACAAAAGCCAAGTTTTCAAAAATAGACATTGATTTGAAACGACAATCATTTCGGTAATTCACAGTACAGAACTGTTTGCAAGCTTTGTCCGTAAAGTCCAGATACACGTATAATGCCTTCATTTAAATTGTATTGCGATAACTCAAGGAAAATTAAATATAGACAGCAGTTTTGCTTGTTAGCAATGACCTAGTTGAATATTGCTTGTACGGCCGATGATTTGAAATATGCGCGACGTTGGCAGAGTTAGACCGAGAGCGATTACAAAAAAAAGACGCTCAAATCCTTCATCCCGAAGCCGCGAGAATTTTCAAAACCCCGTTAGATTTGCTGCAACGATTGGATCTCACTTTTGTGGCACGAAAATGCGAGCTTTTTCATCGCTCAAGCGGGTGTTGAATTATGAAAATGAGTTTCCCGAAACAACACGGGGTTTTAATTATGTAGAGTGTTCGGCCGATCAAGATATCCAATCAATTATAACAAAACGGCATTGTGCCGATTAATTATTATTTATCGTGTGTTTATACAAGAATGCACATTAGTCACCGCCGCTGCATTTACAAGTGCACTTGGTTGAACATTGTTCGCCGTTTTCAACAGCGTTGAATAAATAGAATTCGTTACATACTTCGAAAACCAAATACTCACTTCAAACGAACGTGCAAAACTACATTTTTCTTTTCCAACGAACTTTCCAGTCATTGAATTTCAATTATAACAAAAATTATTCACTGAAAAATTGGTTTTAGTATTTGTTATTTTATTTGTTAAGTCTCACCCGTTAGAAAAAATAATACATTTTCATTTCATATTCGTTTAAATTGAATAAATGTTGTTTTTTTGGAAATAAATAAGTTGCAACTAATTTTCATTTGTATTTGGTTGTAGGTGAAAATACTAGTGCCAAACAGCACAGCTGGAATGATAATAGGCAAGGCCGGGAATTACATAAAGCAAATCAAAGAAGAGTCAGGCTCGTACGTGCAAATTAGTCAAAAAGCGAAGGACCTGACGTTGCAGGAACGATGCATAACCGTGATTGGGGAGAAGGAAAACAATCGGAATGCTTTGCTAATGATTTTGGCGAAAGTCGCCGATGACCCGCAGAGCGGCACGTGCTTGAACGTAAGCTATGCCGACGTCAGCGGTCCGGTCGCAAACTACAACCCGACCGGCAGTCCGTACGCACAGCCACCACCCACAAGTACTCCCACGTTTCCTTCCACCGCTGGTCTCAATACAGGTGAGAATGATACGCATATTTCTTCACGCATTCTTCATTAGTCACATCACAACAGTTTATTTCAACGTCGTACTCATTTTTGACGTCATTCAAGGTTACACTAACCGATATTTTTCGTTATATATCCTAAAACTCGACAAAACACATAGAATTGAATTTCGAATTAGAAATATTTCTCTGATAGAATTTCTATAAATTCTAAGATGGAAAACAAATTTTGAAATTGAGTTTCCAATGAGAAACGTTTCACTTTAAGTTCGCGACTAAACAAAAGACTAAGTTGAAAATTAAGTTGTGATGTGAATAAGAATGCAAGCTCGGAACAACGCGTTGCATGTTCAATGTCTTTGGTAATGCAGATTCGTGTGACTGCCAAAAGTAATTATCAGCCCCAGCTGTTCCTTATTTGAGCAGCCAATTCATCCGGCAATTCCGCACTGTCAAGCCGATTCAGTGTATGATTTCGCATCGAGTTTCGTGCTGCACCGGCCCGAGCCAGCGATTCTATTAATAATGAAATCGTACGCGCGGATTTCTCTTTTTTAATCTCTCCTTCCTTGTCGCTTTCTTTCTTCCCTTTTTTTTGCGTCGATCGTGGACAAAAGTAGCCGAATAGGCGCGTGTGTTAATTGAATTCATCTCGAAGTAAAAGCTGCGATGTATATTTAGCTCGGTTTCATTTCTACGTAATTGGTGTCATGGATGAAATTAAATTCCACTGATAAATTACATAACTGCACCGAAACAACCGATCTAATGAGCCATTTGCTATCGGTTCAGTCGCGAGCTACTGATTCTCCGATCTAGTCAAGCACCATTTTTGCAGTCGTCAATCAATTTTCAAATGCTCAACCTCCTCCCCCCTCTCTTTCTCTGAGCTTCACCGCTTTTTGCATACCAAACGTGTTCGCCGTTTTTTTTTCTTTCGCAGCACGTCCGATGCAACGTGCGATAAAATTCTTCTCATTCTACTCTATTTTTCATAAAGCCATGCACCACGCGACGAAATAGTTTGACAATCCGGCGTTGTGACGGCATTGGGCCGCCTATTTTTAGACAAACATATCGAATTTAAAATATTTCAACCACGCCATCTGACCGTTTTGTGATTTATCAATCGTTACAACTTCGTTTTTTTTTCGTTCTGCATACATTTCGAAACGAAACAATATTCCTTATTACCGCAACGAGCCACTCGCACTTGAAATAAAACGGTTCGTTCGTGCACGTGAACTCAATTACCAATTCATTCTTTTCTAACCGGGTCAACCTTTTGCTTTATGTTTTTTTTTGTTTTATTCTAATCAAACAAATTTTCCCTCCAGATCTGTATCTTGAACTAATCATTTTCATTTATTCTTGTACCAAAAATCTGAAAGGTTGCTCACTTTTGATAGTGAATTGCTATGAAATTATTTGGAAATAGTTTTTGAATTTTAAAACTTTAATTTTTGCACTTTTTGAATATTTTTTAATTTCTAGAATCACTCTGAAAACTTAAAATTGCAGATTCTAACATTCAAAAATAGTTTTATGGTAAAATTTAACAAGTTATATAAATGACAACTTCCAACTAAATGGCGAATGAATAAAATTTTATATCAATGACATTTTGAATATTCTCTTGATGATAGCAAAATGTAAAACTAGACCAAGAGTTCTAATATTCAAGTTGGTGAAATACATAGATTTAAATTTAAATTATTCATAAGTTTACATAATAAATGATCAAAAGTTTTACTCATTCAACCCCTAATTTCAATCATCAAAAAGACTTGAATTTCAAAATATTTTGTGCACCAAAGAAGACAGTGAGCAACCCGTTGCAAAAATCTCGTTCCAAAAACAAGGTGAAACGTAAAAAAAAACAGATTGTTGGTACAAGATTGGAAGGAGTCTGTCTAACAAAAAGCGCTGAAACTAATGACATTATTGTGTCCACTATGGCTAACAGCCGGAACACTTGCAGTGAGCTTGCTGAACGGGACGGGTTTGAATCTGAACTTGAACTTGGGCGCGGCGATCACGACGGGGACCGCGCCAGTGACGACGCAGCTGCTGGAGCACATCAAGCTGCACCTGCGCACGACTGGGTTCAGCGAGCCGGCGGCGGCGGAGATCCTCGCGGCGATCGCGACCCTGGTCAAGTACAACATCCTGGGCATGGGCATCGGTCTGCCATCAAGTGTTAGTTACCTGACGAACCCGATGGAGAGCGCGGCAACGACGGCCAACGGCTCGAACAATAACGGCGGCGTGTTCGGCCCGATCGGCACGGTGTCGACCCTGGGCTCGACCTCGCCGACCCCGCGCAGCACCCTCGACCGATACGAGCAGTTCGATCCGTTCCGTCAGAACAACACCGCGGCGGCGGCCGCGGCTGCCGCCGCCAGCGCCATCCACCTCAACAACAACTCGTTTGGCCTGGGCACGAATCAATTATCACTCGTAAGTAAGAGCCCTACTCAGGTAGACGCCAACAACAAGGAAACCAAGAAAGTAGATATAGAAATTGCAGAGGTTATAGTGGGAGCCATACTGGGACCCGGCGGCCGCGCCCTCATTGAGATTCAGCACTTGAGTGGCGCCAACATTCAGATCTCTAAGAAGGGTATGTTCGCGCCCGGTACCAGGAACCGCATCGTGACTATCACGGGTTCTTCCAATGCTATCGGCACTGCTCAGTACCTCATCGAGCAGCGAATCAGCGAGGAGGAGGCAAAGCGAGCGCGCCACAATGCCATCGCCGGCATCATCCATTGAGATCACAGCACCCCGCTAACCGCGGCTCGCCATTCGTCCGACCTACCACCCGCCTGTTTGCTCCACGTCTCCGCATAGCCATCTTGCTTATCACCACCTCCCATTCAACATCCCAAGCCCCAAGCCCACCCTCTCTACGACTCCCGACCCGTTTGAATTGTTGTCTCTGGCGCTTGCATCGCATCACCATTCATGCATCCACCCCCATCATGCCTCGTTGATAACTTTGAATTATACTTTTTAAGCGTTTACTCTTATAATTAATCACGCGTTATATAAATTATATATAATATATATATGACTACTACGATTGTTCTGTGATACACCACGTTACGGGGCTTTATCACACTGACTGACGCGCGCGCGCACGCGCACAGCCCCAATTGTCTGTTTGGAGGCGCGTGCGCGCGCGCGTTCATACCACACAACACACACTAAGACAAAGAAATAAACGACGACACTGACACACAAACAACAACACTTGATCGTTATAATTGAAAAGCCGTGCAATCCACGATTATTAAGAAACACTTTGAAAACGAGATAGAAAGAAAGAAGTGAAACAAATGAAATATGGAGAGACAGAGCGCGCACGAACGATGAGCCAAAAGCTTCGTTCGTCGCGTTCAAAAACGTCTCAAGAGCCACAATCTACTGTTTTCTAGTTGTAACGGTATCTAGGGTACGAACAGATTATTCATTATCCATTAGCACCAGTCAGAGGTCCGCGAGAAAACGGGGCAGATGTTATTATTACTGCGAATGCAAAATAAACCCCCCCCCCTACGTTGTTATTTGTCGGCTTTTGTTTTTTTTTCTCAGGCGCAGGGCGTCCCGACGTGGTTCAAGCTTTGGAACGCCCTGCGCGACGCCGTGCAAAGCGACCGGTTTGAACCAAAGATTTGTGACGCCGGCCCGTCGCCGACCTCGCTTTGCACCGCCCGACAACCGATGCGTGACCGGATTTGCTGCACCGACATTATACTTCGCCCCCCAAAACTTTATCCCCTCCAGTGCATGCTAGTTACTTGTTGACGCAATTGTTTACGCTTGATTTTTTATTATTACTTAGTTTAATCTTTCTTCTTCTCCATTTTTTTCTTGTATAAACACGGCCCAACGTCGGTCTTTTGACAATTTTGTTTAACGACCAACTTTTGTTATGAAATAGTGTTTATTCGTTTCTTCATCGATTGTAATCCCTTTTTTCAACTTCATCTTATTCTTGTAATTGTAAATTGTACATTTCTTGCGAATCGGTTTTTTTTATATTTTAGTACTTTCCAATTTGTTGGTACTCGAAACCCGACGCTGCGGTAACGTCGTGCAATATCTAAGATAGATTTATTATCTGACTCGTTGATCAGACACTTGTTAACGGACATTTGTTAATAATGACATTTGTTAATTCTATTGATGTACGTTGTCACTCTCGGGTGCAGCAAACTCGCACGCATATCAAATTTCTTTTTTTGTGAGTGAATCTTGGAAAAAATTTTTTCTCTCTTCCCGATTAATATATTGACGAATATAGAATGGTATATTCTAAACCAAGGCAGATTTATATTTTTTTAAACCCCTTTGTTTCTCTGTTGAATTTTAATTGACACACAAAAAACACAACTTCATAATTATTACATGATTTAGAGTAAAAACAACACTGGAAAAATGAAATTTCAATTAATATAACTTGATTGGAATGAGCAAAATTTAAATTGTAACTTTTACGATACAAATTGTAATTTTTACAGTCAGGTTGTATTCATTATGATTTCATTTTGTCAGTGGATTTTTTTCTTGATGGTTCTAAATACATAGAAACGTTACAAAACTAAGACAGGTTGAACAGTCATAAGAGAGAATAAAAAACAAAAGAGGGATTTAGAAAAAGAAATGTAACGCGAGAGATAGATAGATGCGAGAAAATAAAAACTCAGAGAAGAGATATATATTATATTGAAAAACAAAGAAAATTCAGTTTTAAGAACTGAAGGCGCTGGCTCACCAATCTTTATTATATTGACTTGTATATTTATAAATATAATGTGAGAAAAATTTTACGAACAAGGGAAAGAATAACAGAGTTAATATATATGAATGAAATGAAATGAAAAAAACAGACCGGATGAATTGAAACAAACTAGATATCAAATCGCGCGGGATATTTGCAAGAGAGGGAGGGATACAAATATACAAAAAATGAAAAAAAAAACGCAGAGATGATTTTATGTTACGACGCGAGGTATAACTCGCGAATGATTCCTTTTTTGCGCATATGTATAACATATTCGACCGAAATATAGTATACATATTTATATATACAAGATATATACAAGAAATATATATATAAATAAAGTCTAAGAGATGAAAAAAATAATAAATATAAATAAATAATACAACAAAAAATGATATTATATATAAACATTGTTGATGACAAACAAAAAAAAAATATTGCGTCCGCGAGGATAAACTTTGAAAAAGGGCTAAGCAACGGACAGTCGCCGTGTAGTGTTAATAAGTTGAAATGTGAAATGAAACGAGGACAAGAGCGGTGTCACAAGTGATTCGCGCTGTACAACGGTTGTTTTGTTGAATTGCTGAAAGATCCTCGTAGGACAGGCCTCGAGCACCAGTCACACTTGTTGAGCGAACAAAACTAGAAAATTAAGATCAACATCCATCGAATTTTCATCCAACCAAAAAACCAAAACCTCGAGGCCTGATTCCACGAGGTGAGTTCAGCAAATCTGTTGATTGACTCTCATCACTTGTGTCGTCCGATTTTGCGAACCGATAAAAACTAAAAGATGAAAACAAACAAATAACAAAATGTGTCAACGTTCTCGCCATTGGGTACTTCAAATACGTACCATCAAAGCAGAGTTTAAGAAAAGAAACAAGATAAAAACTCAGATTAAGGAGAAATGAAAACCAAGCATCGTAGTTTTAAACAAATGTCGATAGATTTAGGTAGGCCTGGAGGTCTCTAGCGAAGTTTAAAAAGAAGCAAAATCGACATCATCACTAGGACCGGCCTTTTTCGAGCACAAGTCGCGAAAAGACCATCGTAGTTTCTTCTCATTACTAATACTCCGTACCTCTGTATTCTTCCATCGTTCGTAGCACGGGATGATTAAAGAAAAAAAGAAACCAGATTAAAGCTAAAATTAAGCCGTTTGTTTGCTCCGATCTTCTCTTCGATGTACCGTTAAACTCTTTCACCGGTAGTTCACAACGTGATACTAGTTTTTTGATCGACACGAAGTTCGCATAATTGATGCGACCGCGCGGCCCGTTTTTTCGTCGTCGCGTGAGCAGCGCTAGTCAGGCCAGCATACATTCCAGGATCTGTCGAGGTTCGCCTGCGAGTTTCGTCTTTCACCCCCCGTTGCGAACTTTCTCGTCGGTATCTGCGATTCCGTGATTTATTAATAATCTCCCTTCAAGCTAATCAATTGTAAATAAAACAAGAAAAAAGGAACAAAAAATGGAATTAAAAAAAGCGCGTAGATCGTCGTTCTTGCCTGTCAAAATCAAAGCTCCTCTCCGCCAGCATTTATTGTAAATAATTGTCATCCGAATCATTTGCCTCGCGAAACAATCAAAAGAACAAAAAAGACACAACTTTGGGAATCACAAATGCCGACGCCCCACCCCTCAAATAGCCCCATGCAGATGGCGCCACCAAGCAACCTGGCTGCTCACGCTCGGTCCGCGATCGGTCGCGCGATAATCGTTTGCATGCACGATTTTTGCAACGGCACAAAACGTCGACGATAAACGACATCTGGTGAACTCAGTTGTATGAACAAATATTGAAGTAAAAGTAAAATTATTAAAAACTATAACGGGGGAAAAAAAACAACCACGAAAAAACAATAAATAATTACATAGATAAATGGTAGTAATCTTAAAGGAAAAAAAAAACAAAACCTCGTATTATGATCATCGCAGGTTCGACGAGTTAGTCAATATAGAAATAAATGAGAAATAAAAAAAATAAAATAATGCAGACGGTGATTGCGTTGTCGTTCATCGCAAACATATAAAAGTATATATATAAAATACAAGGTATATTAATATGAAAATGGATATAAATATATATAGAAGAGAGAATTATATATAAACGTGAAAAACAAATTTCATTAAATGGAACTATAGATAGGAGAAAGTGGGGGGGGGGGTAACTTGGCCAGCAGGGAGAGGGGCGTTTTGTCTCGAGTAGGATATAGGGGACCGCAAGGAATTGCTTCGACTAGCCTCGAAACCAAATCCAAATCGCAAAAATATTGTCGTGATACAAAATCAAGGGGGGAGAATTTCGTTGCGAGAGGCAGTTGAAAAAAAGAGGGAGAGAAGTTAACTTTTTTCCGACGCGCCATCTACCAGCTTGGGCGTGTCTTCAAACTTGGCTGTGTGTGCTAGGCTAGCGTTCATGTTCCATCATTCAGTATCCATCGACTGGTCATAAATAAAAAAAATTTTCCCATCACCATCTGCGTCTTTATATACATATGTATATATTTGTGTTGATCAATTTTGCGCGCGCGTCCACGCTCCACGGATCTGTAAATATACGTTTAATCAAAGTTCGTCGTTGTTTCCGCCAGTCAATCGGACTCGAGTGCGAAAGTCTCATCGCGGGTTCAAAATTCGTCTTGGGGTAGTGAAAAAAGAAAACATTACAGACCGATAGGGCTTTTTATACGAAAAAATATTATCGGAAAAGAAACAAAAAAACAAACGAAAAAAAAAATTGATGAATTGCGAGGCACAATGTGTTCAGTCGGATTGAATTAGAATTTGACCGGTCAATTATTGTACGATTGCTCGTGTTCTCAACCTGGTTGACAATCTTGAGATGACGATTAGTGCCATATTGACCGATTTCCTCTCTCGGTTTTCTTTTTGTTTCATCATTCAGTTTTCCTCTCGCGTTTTTTGTTCCGATGGTTGTGATCGAGGGTCCTAGAAACAAAAAAAACAATTCAGCATAAAAAAACAACCGAAATTGTGCTCACCGTTTTCCTACGGACTAGTTGAAACATCTTTTTAAGCAGCGCCACCTGGCGTGACTTTTTTCAAAACTAGTGATGTTAGAATACAACTCCGGATTGGATTTTCGTGGAACAAAATGGTGCTAGGGGGCAGAATTCGAGGATGCAATTTCTCGCATTGCCATAAACGAAGGTTATTTGTTGGTCTTCCGGCCAAGGTCGCGATTTCCACGGGGTGAAACGAATTTTATTACGAAGATGATTTCTAATTGACTAAGTGTTAGAGGTTTCAAAGAATTTTTAAATTCACAGTTAAACCAGACGAGGGAAAGTATAAAGAGGGTTGAGAAAAGGTCACAAAGTAATATTACTGATGGACAATATGTGCAGATAGAAAATAGGAATAATCTCGAAGGTCGCAAAAACCGAGGAGAGGTCGTTATAAGAAGTTCACTGTCGGGAGCACAATCGTCGTTTTTAGGGGGAATTCGAAATTGGGGTGAGAGTTCTTTTGTTTTAAGAAAAAAATCAACTAATTTAAGGTAAAAAACAATCGAATTGGTGTTAATTTTATAATTGAAAAACTTGCGTAGGATATTGGAAAGGGAATTTCATGTCTACCAGAGGGCGCTGATTAAAATTCAAAAATTGTCTAGTAAAAACCACAAATTCAAACTTGAATTTCTTCATTTTTGGAAGTAGAGAACAGACCAACAATCTGTCACTCTTATTTTTAGTTTCTGAAGTGCCAAACAACATAATAAAAAGCAAAAGAAACGATTTTACAGCGCGATTTTGGTAGACGATGAAACAAGTCAGCGGACAAAAATTCGTACAGGTTGATTATAAATAATTTAAAAGTGAGAGCTAAGCTTAGGCTAAATGCGGTTTGATAATTCGGGTACGAAAGTAAGTAACTGTTAAAGCGAGACGATGGAAACTAAACAACATTGCTAGAATCGAATTTAAAGAAAAAACAAAACAAAAACAAAACTAATAAAGCAAGTCGAAAATCCAAACGAGGTGGTCATCATTGTTAAATGTAGAATTTAGCTTTTATTAGCAGCTCGGGGGTGTAGGAACCAGAATTAAGACAAAAAAAAGACAAAAAAAATGAAAACCAAGATTTAAGATTTAAACGTAATGAAAAGTGAAGATTGAAGTACCTTGTTGAATATAAGTAGTTTAATTGTTAAATATCGAAACTAAGAAAGGTAAATGAAAATAAGTAAGAGGAAAAAAACTTGAACTGCGGTTTGTCATCTGGAGGGTGTGCTTTCGCACAACCGGGTGTTGTGCGAGGGTGCACGCGCGTGCGTGACCTTGACAAAAACGAGCGTTCGTGCCATGGAGCTCACTCAAGTCGGGACATTTTGCAATTCGACCTCTAGCCATCTTTCAAACCCAGTCTTAAACTATAATTAGTCAAATTTTGCAGTTTTTGTCAAGGTGTGAAGAAATAAAAGAAACTAGGGCTATAAGCATAAGTGTGCGCGGAACGTTTAGTGCTTCGTACGGTCATTCGGTGTGGCGCTTGCGTCGGTTTTAGTGCAGCATGCATCCCTCACGAATGCCATTGAATTTATAGAGGTTTCTCAAACGGAGCCCACTTCCACGATGAACTAATTTTTTTGTTCTTTTTATTATTATAATATATCACATCTCGTTGTTTCTGTGACCCATAAACGCAATGCAAATTAATGAATAACCAACAATAAATATAATAGAAAGAAAGAAGAAATAATAAATGAAATAAACAAACGCAGCTGGCTGCATACGGTGGAAACGAGATTTCTATTTTGTTGGTTCGCTTTTCCTTTCCCTGAAGAGTTCGGTGCAACTTGTGATTTGTGATTACTGAACTCTGTTATTGCTTTTTTTTCTATTTTATTTTCTTTCGTCCATTGAGTTTCATGAATTCGTCACTGGTGGAGTACTGTCGAGTATTGTACCGTACATTCCTTTGGCTATAAAGTAAGATAAGGAAGCACGTGAAGTTCGCGTATCTTCAAATTGTTTTTCGTCGAGATCTGTTGTTTTCACGCCCGATATTGGGGGATACGCAAACATATATCAACGCGCATCTTATTTTTGTATGAAATAATAGAAAAACAAACAAAAATGATAACTACACACATGAGTCAGAACACATTACACAGGCCACAGACTACCTGCCACGTGATAACAAAACAACAAATTGTAAACAAAATATGAAACCGACAAAGGCAAAGAATGAAGAAAACACTTTAAATTAAGTTTCTCACTTGTTTCGACCGACGTGCGCAGATTGTAGAACGCGGCGTTGACCACCGCCAGGAGGCGCCAGTGTCGCGGTTGAACGAGCTTGCGAAAACATTCTCCCCTTTTTTTCTTTTCTTTTTTTCTCTCTATTGAGTTGTTGTTGAAAAAACGAAAAGCAACAAACAAAGGGGGAAAATGTTGAGAGTCGCTCGTGATTTCAAAGATTAAAATCTGGTTAAGGAAAAGCTTTAGAAAAACAAAAATCTCTATGGACAAAAAGAAAAGGATTGAACGAAATGGAAAGATAGACGAATTATTGAGATGAACAGTTGTTTCTGGCGTTTATCATTAAAGCTCGCAGAATATATTAACGCATGCTAATTAAAAACAAAAAAAGAAAAAGATTAAAAAATAATGGAAACAAGTCTTTGCGTCGCACGGCCGATAGACGAATATAAAAAATATAGATGTACATATATATAGAACATATATATGTATGTATATATACAGAAAAGAAACAGATGATGAAAGAAATCATATTATGAGTAAATATATAGATATGACTGGATATATAAATATATATATATTTATTTATTTGTTTATTTGATAGAGTTCCATCCTTGAAAGCATCTAGTGTAATTAATATTGAAAGATGATGAAAAGAAGAAAAAGAAAACTTATTGATGAGAATAAAAATGAAAACTAAAGGGGGTTGAAAATTAAGGACAAAAGATAAGACGATTAATGAATAAAGTAAAAGATGAAATGATGAGCGCTCGGTTCCACGAGCGTTGCAGTTGTTATTTCGATTGAATTGTATGATTAGTTATTATATCTATTGCAGAGCATTTTTGAAAACGACTAAAATGCGATTTGACCGCACCACCACCTCTTTAACCACATTGATTTACATCCACGAATTGTTATACTTTCATCATCAAATTATTCCATTGAATGTTAAATAATTATAAATAAACATAATATATTAACTATTTTCATTCATAAAAAGCATCGTTACCTGTATGACAAGTGATCATAAGAGCATAATAAACAGTCGCTCATTAAATGCATTCTGTTGTTCTTCATTTCACGACCCGAACCACCCGCCATCCATCCATGAAAACCATCTCTCGACTCGAAATTTGTTTTTCTATTTTTTCATGAAACTTTGTTCTGACTACTGTTTTGTTTTCTATTACTTACCAAGGCTCGTCTTTTCTATCCCGCATTCAGCGTTTTTTTGTAAGTCACGCCTTCCACCTAGAACCGAAAGGAATAAGAAGGACGAAATTGTAATTTTGTAAATCTCTTTTTTCGAGCTGTTGACTCTAATTTTGTTGGTTTCTCGTATTATGCTACTTTGAGGTGGACGTTTTTTATATTATTATTTTTTTGGAACCTTTTTTAAAGAAAAGTTATAATCATTGCTCACTGTAAATAGTATTTATAACTTGTATCCGACACCGGTTGCAATATTGTGACTCTGATTTTTTTAAAACTATTTTAGGTCATTCTTGTTTCGTTGAAAGAATGTTAATCAGAAGTAAAAGAATTATTTTTGTATGAAAAGTATTTTTGAAATTTCAAAACGGGAGCGCAAATTGCCACCGGCGCCGAACAATGTTCGATCGATATTCCATTTAACAAAAAAAAAGAAGAAGAAAATTGTTGAACAAAAAGTGAAGGGAGGCGACTCAGATTGTAATTTATAAGCGCGACGCGAGAAAAAGCCGATTTCTTCCAACTCGTCCAAGTCGCTCATTTCGTGATGAAACTACTTGTTCACAGATCTCTTTGTCGTGTTTGAAGAAATCGGGCGCAACGCGATAAAGAATAATATATATCTATACTGTAAGTGTAATTTTAATTGTAAAACTTTGAAGAAAAATTGTAAATACAAGAGCCGATGACAAACAAAACTAAACAAAGAAATTGTAAACATTTTCTATGACGGAAAATATCTATTGTTATTTAGATGCAAGAGAACAAAAACAAAAAAGGTCTAGTCGATAAGTATTGCAATCATTTTTAATTGTTCTTTGAATTAATCTAATTAGAAGATCGACTACTCGTTTGTTTATTTTTGTATTACCGAATTGTTCCAATATTGTTCAGACAGACAATTTCATCCGACGAAATAAAAAACACAACAGTCTAGCCGTTAAGTAAATCGATGATTCGCAGAGAGACTGACGATGACAATTTCAAAACCAGATAAAATAAGGAAAAACAAAACGAAAAAGAGTGAGTTTTCGTTCTGGTGACGAAAATAAGGTAGAAAACTTTAGCTGACTCGTAGACGTACAATTCAATAGTCTTAGGTATAAACAAATTTGTTCTTGATCGTAGAAAAGTGATACTGAGTAAAAAAACAGTAATAAAAGTTTAATTGATAATTCCAAGTCTGGTAAAATTTGCTCTTTGACAACTCATTTTAACGATAATTCAAGTAAACAAATAAGTAATAGAAGCAATTGAAACAAAAGAAAATAATAATCAATTTGGGGTCGCAATGTTGATTTAGAGTTTTGATAAGTTTGTCAAAATTGAACTTTTGAAATCGTTCCATGAATTGTTACTAGTCAGTTGATTATTTATTTAATGTTTTTTTCTAATTCGTTGGTCTCGTCACGATGATTGTACTCCGTTTTATATGAGCATGAGTTATTTTTATGTGACCATCACCGACAGCATAACTTGCCAGAACTCAAATACAAGATACTGAAACTATTTTGACATCGAATTATTGATACCCCAGTTTCGCACGAAGAGAATGGAAAGAAAAAATGAATCGCTTTTTTATTACTTAAAATTTTCATTTATTTTTTTGGTTTTCTTTATATTTTGACTTTTGTTTTGTATAGAAAATGACATTTATCGACGCGTGTGATACATTTTGGTTTTACCTTCTACAAGCATTGAACCCCCGCCTTCACTTATAAAATATCTGCTACTATTATTACACATGGCAGTTTCGCATTCGCACGTATTTAACAAAACCATTCATAACGCGGGGATATGGAGTAATCGTTCAACCCAACCACCACTGGAATCACTTTTTTACAAGTTGAACCAGTTTTCTTATTATTAAAGTTATAATTCTTACTCGTTAATCATTAATTGCTATCGTTATTATCGTCACGTTATTTTTCGTTATTTTATAGAAGATACAAATAAAAGTGGCAAACGATCAAAGTTTATTTGACAATTAAAAGCTTCAGTTTTGAATTTTTACGTCAGATATTTATTTGCATCTGAAATTCAAAACCAAACGATGAACAGTTATTGCACGATTGAAATAAAAAAAAATTAAAGCTTCGACGGTTTCAATTTTTTATTGTTGGAGAGACGTCGGTGTTTGAATCTCATTTGATTTCGTGAGTTTACAATGTTTGAGCAATATTTATAACTTTATACAGCGATAGAAGTGGTTATCAAAAATTGTTAATACGTTTGAGTTTTTGTTCAGTTATTTTTTTCGGCAGACATCGTAAATCTCCTCTTGTATAAAAAATATAAAGTTATTTTACAGGGCAGTCAGAGAGGAAGCTTTGAGACTTTCAATGTACATTTTTTACATCTCTAGTTTTTATTTGGCATTAAAAAATAGGTTTTTTTTTCAAACATCGTTTCACTCCAATGAAAAGTTATTACGTTTTTCGATTACAGTACAAACCTTTTGACAACACTCCATTCGCCCTTTTAACTTATCGTTGTAAAAAAAACTTGATAAAAACGGTTGGAAAACAGTATTCCAAACGATGTGAGAATCATTGCGAATCAAACGTCGCTCGCAAGTACATATGTATAAATGTCGCCACGTTTTTCCTCCTTCTACTCGATAAAAAGTACAAAAGCTCATTTATTTTCATGATCGATGTTTTGTTACTGCTTTGCAAAATTGGTTTCTGTACTTTTCAACCTAATTCTCCTTTTCCAGTAAGAAAATATAAAATCTTTCAATGAATAGGCAAATAGAAGTTAACAACTGATAAATAAACTGATCTTTACAAAAATAAAAACTCAAAGTACGTATTTGCTCCCTCAGTATCTACATTCACTAGCGCTGTGAATAAAAATACGGCGTACAAAAATCAAGCGTAGGAAGGAATGACAAAAAGTTCATCATCATCATACCCAAAAACCGAAGCTTCGAAAAATGGGATGAGACATTCAAGATGAAAAACAATTCTTGAATAATCACAAAATGAACATTGCTCATTTGGACCCGGCGTGATTAAACGCGACCTGATCTTGTCAACCTCATCTTGTCGTTGTGGTTTTTGCAAATTTTTCAACAAATAAGGTTTCACGATACATCTTTTGAGAAAGAACATAGCAGTTTTATTGTTTTGAAACTATTAAAATTTACAAATTAATAAAAAACAAACGAAAACAGCCCCATGAAACTTTTTAATTCAAATTAAAGTTTATTACGATAGTAAGACAAAAAATCGGATTTGAAAAGGTGGCATCAAAATTGAAGTAGATTTTGTTACAAAGATCGAACGTCAAAAAAGAAAAAGATGTTTTTATATTGTGAAACCTGATTGCACATTGAACGTTTCATTTATAAATAGAAAGCATCTTTATCGTGAGCCTCTTAACTTGTAACTCCAATTTCGTGTATCATTTTCCAGCATACTTTCAAATTCAATACACCTTAATACATTGTTATCACTATCGAAAAGTTGCATTGGGCTAATAACAATTGTATTCCCATCAAATATTGAAAACAGATTTCAGTCGAGCAAAACGAATCAACTTCGCTTCAACAAAATGACAATTTCTTATTCTCTCAAGCTATTATAAAAAGTGTTGTCTGTGAAAATGTTATCTCCTTATCTACTTTTCAAATTGCAACTTTACTTTGTTCTATAAAACATTTTCACAGACGAAGAATGTTAAACAAAATTATTGGTCTGTGGTCGTGAAATCTTAATGGTGGGTAATTTTCAATTTTAGATAGCGAATCGCATGCAACTTTGAAACGTCGAATCGCAATGATTAATGAGATGAGACAAGTTGCGGGCCTTGTTTGGTCACGCGCGCGGGACCCGGACCACTCCTCTTGTTCTTCCATCGTGAATTAGAAGAGAAAGAGGGTGGTCTGCCTTGCTTGCTACTTAGTCGCCTCGGGAGGACAGTCGGGCTGATTGTTGGGGTGAGCGGCGGTGAACGCAGGATGGTTCTCCAGGTGACGGTCCACTCGGAGGATCGTCGGGAATGGTCTCAAGTCCACGTGAAACCTTCGGGCGTTGAAGATTTGCGGCACCAGACAACAGTCCGCCAACGTGATCTCGTCCCCGACGCAATACTTGCCGGCGCTCGACGACAGTAACTTTTCAACCGCTAAAACAGTACGTTTTAATTCAATTTTTTCACTCAACAAATTGAAAAGCCATTAAGGGGACCTTCCTATAAAGAGAATCATGATTTCCGGCAAAAAATTGATATTTTATGATAGGGTCCCCTTAAAATAAATGGAAAAGATCAAAAATTAAGGAGTCATTTTTGCAAACACGAATAGTTTTAAAATTTGCAAATTGTAATTTGTTCCAGATGTTGACAAATAATACCTGTAAAGCCTCTGGTGATCCAATGCTGTGCCCATTCCTTTTTACGTTCTTCTCCTACGTAAATTAGTACAACTAAATTCTGTAAAGGCTGAATGCCACTGGCAATGACTTCACATATCTCACGCACTCGGGCTCGTTTCACCGGATCAGCCGGCATTAACGGCCGGTGCGGTCTCGTTTCTTCCAGATATTGTAATATGTTCAACTGTCGAATAAATAAACAATAAAGGTGTCGTCAAATATATTTTTTACTTTTGTATTCGGTATTGTTCAACCGTAAGTGTTGATTTACATGTATATGAATAACATTTTGTTTACTTCTTGCCTATGTATGGTACAATTTTCGTTCTGTTGATATTAATTAATGAATAAACAATAACGTTGATCAATTAAACTGTGTGTCGAATTACTTACTTGTTTTTTGTTTTGTTTTTATATAAAAACAAAAAATTAAGAAAACTTTGACAAAAAATGTTGTTTTGGTGTTTGTTATTTTTGAATGAATATACTTACAGATTCGATAATAGTGTGATTATCGATGTGAAGTGCAGGAACCTGCTCCATGGGATTGATCTCACGAAATTCATTGCTATGTTGTTCTCCTCCGCTTTTGACCAAGCTTATTGGTTTTATATCGTATGGAATTTCTTTAAGATTCAAAGCTGAAACAAAAATTACCATTAAGAATACGTAATCAAGGAAACGACAGGTTTAAATTTAGTTTAATTTTTTCCTTACCAATCCGCACTCTCCAGGAACAAGAACTCCGCCAATAAGAATAGAGAACCGGCTAAAAACAAACGATTGTTTAAACTTCTGTCTGTCTCTGTTTTGTTAGTCAAGACTTGTTTCTATTTTAATTTTGTTTTTTTTAGGATTTTTTAGTTTTTTTCGTTTCGCATCAGGTAAGTAAAACTTCAATCTTGTTATTGCTATTTAAAGACTGATAAACATGAATCTAATTAAAGAACTTGATATGAGAATATAAATGCCTGAAAATTTCCACTCTCGAGATGCCGTTTTGTCCAAACAAGGTTGAATAAGTCAAATTGAAAATAAAAATATAAAACGATTTCAAGAACAACAAATTCATGCACTTTAAATAATCAAAAATCAAAATACAAAAAAATGCACTCTGGAAAAAAACAAACGTTTCTTATCTCGTCAAAATCTTGTCAAAATTACACGACCGAACAATGCAAGTACTTTTCGAAATGTAAAATTGGAAATAAAACAAGGGTTGCGAAAAAAAATGGCAAGGGTAGTGAAATTTAGAGTGAAAGCGGCGCTAAGCGGCAACAAGGACAGAGCGATTCGGCGCCGGCGGTGATTTTTTGCAGACCATTACGACTCACCTTCCCCATGACGGACATATCGCCGCTCGTGTTGTGCAACGGACGGAAACAATTGTAGGACGATGAGTCGTACGACAAGCTGCGACTTTGTGCGTCGAGAAAATACGATTGATATACACTTTGGAACGAGATTGCGGACGATCTTCAACGCGCGAAATGCATGCCACCTCTTCCCCTTTATATTCGATTGCCCGACCTCCCTTCTCCGAAAAGGGTTTGGGGTGAAAATAACCAATCGCCGCTGACTTTACAATGGAATTATCAGTGACGGATGAAACGATCCGAACTGAACCGAACTAGTTATCGGGTATTGTTTTTTTGCAAAGTGACGGAACGTTTCAAAAATTTCGGGCCTTTTATGAAAACACAACTTTTTGAAAATTGAAATTGTAATTTGAAACGAAATTTCGTCTCAAATTACAATAACAAATTACATTTTTGTAATCAAATCAAAGCTAAACAATCTTGATTAGTACAGAATATGATTTTTTAATAAAAAATGGAGGACAATTTTAGCAAGTTGTTACAAAAAGTAAGTGAGAAAGGATGGAATGGTTGTTTTCAGTTGTTTTATTATTAATATAATCTGAAGCTGATAAATGTGATTCATCAATAGACGTCAACATTATAGAACACTATCCAGATCCAGGGCGATTTTTCGTTTACAATTTCAAGCAAATACAACACTATCCACTAAATAACGCGTTAGCGATGAGATCTAAAGCTTGAAAAAATAATCTAATAAATGCTGTCTTAGAATTCAAAGAGTCATAAAAAGAACAAAATTTCAAACAAGACCTTCTTGCAACGCGAACCTATAAATTTGCCTTATAAAAATACTTTAAAAAGTATACAAGTTATAAAAGGTTTCTCGTGCATCTGATAAGCTTGATTGTGCATCCTCAGAAATGATAAAATCGCCACTTGGTTTCAACAGCTCGCCGGTTGAAACCGAAGGCTCACAGAAAAAGTTAATCAGTCTTATAAAGGGAGGAATAATCGTAATCAATAGAAACCGGGCGGACTTAATTCGCAGTACTCTACTATATCTAAATCGTCAAATTCAAAAGCTCTTTTTTTTCACTTTCACAATTGTTCATTTTCACATTGTGATTAATAAGTATTTTCCTTCTATAAAGCTTTTTTTTTCGTACATTCTATTGCTGATAATACTGCATTTTTCTTCTTTACAATAAGTACTTTCGGTTGATAAGTTTTGTGCACGATTAAGGGACTTGCCTCAAATCATACTGATTACTTCAAAATGCGTTCTCAAAAAAGAATCAAGAAAACTATCCTTTAAAAAATGTCCACTACCAATAAACAACCATTCAGGTCGCAACTACATAAACTTATGTAAAAGTATCAACAATCATTAAAAAAACGAAATGACCATAATGAATCGAATCTCTGCGATAATTTTCGCCTCTTCAAACTAGAGGACTGTGTCCCAAACATTGCCACTCGGGTTCGCCGCACTCGCAAACCCTGCCAGCATGTCGAACTTGAAAAACGGTGACGACTCTTCGAGCATCGTCGAACCGACATGTGATATGCAAATCGTGGATGAGAAAAGTGTAAAACTGGTTGCCCCAGCGTTGTCGCAAATAAACCGATCGGGGATCCTCTTTCAGGACGTTCTCAATGGCTCGTTTTTCCTCCTCTGCTTTGTCGTCTAAAATCTCGTTCATCTGGATCAGCGCACCCTCGTGGAAAACTACGGACAGGGCTGATGTTTGAGGCCTTGAGATCCAGTCAGGAACACGAACGTCTGCATGATTGTTTTCAATTCTTGTATTGCACACCTCGACACTTGGTGTTGAGGCGCTGCTTGCACTTTCTGAAGCTACTCCATATGGAATTCGAGCAGCTGTTTGAATGTTTGGCACAGTTTGGGACGGGGTTAAACTTTGCGACTCAAATCCTTCCTCGCCATCTGGTGCTTCACGAACTCCCATCCTTACAGGAGAATTGTCAAGTCTAAAAATGCACAAAATGTCATCAATATTGCAAGATTCAGTTTGAATACAAGTTTAGATTCAATTTTTATATTTTACATTTGATTTTTTAACTTCAATGTTGTTAATTTTACCTGGACGTTAAAGTTCGTCGATTAATAAGATCAACATCAGTGCCACAAACAGTGCTTGGCCCGTCAGCACCATCCAGCAACCGTGAACTTCTGGAAAGAGCATCTTCAGGATTTCCCTCACCGTCCAAGCTGTCCAAACTGTCGCCATTGACATCTCCAGTTCCTCCTAGTTCCTCTTCCCTATCCTCCAACGAATCTATGATTCTAGGAGAATCAAATTCCGGAGTTCCTCCAACCTGAAACTCCTCCGCCTGGAGTCTCAAAGCCAGTTCCTCGTCCCTAGAAACGTCCACGGAGTTCCTAATCGACTCGGTGAGATTCAAACTCGAAACCCCAGAATCTATTGTCGAGTTGGAGATATCAGAGTTGGGCAGGGAGATCTCTGACGATTTCATTCTAGTATTTTCTGGGGATTCGAGTTCGCTTCCGTCTGACTGTCGGATACGTAGTTTTTCAACATGGAGAGGACTGTCGTACTGGGGAATGTAGGGTTTGATGTCCAGAACCGGAGTCTGGTCCACCATATCGACGCCTTCGAAGTAAATGACGTTTCGTTCGATCTTGGTGATTTTCACCAGGCTGAGACCGATTGGACAGGGACGGTGGGGCGATCTTGTAGAGAAAACGCCGGTTTTTGTGCCGTTTAATCTGGGCGGAGATACTTTTGCTCGGACGTGGGTCGAGTCGTTGCGATGAAAATGAAAAAGGATCCTGAAAATAAGGAAAAAATTAATGAAATGAATTAATTCTTTTTAAGAAAAGAGTTTGATCCATTGAAAATTGCAATGAAATTGTTTATTGGTTTTTACCACATGTGTGAAAACTCGTGGAGTCCCTCAAGAGCATGTTCAGGATTGGTAAAAACGGTATTAAAAATGGTCACTTTTCCCGGAGCTTTTTCGCAGATTCCAGGTTGTCTTGGTGTTGCTCGTTTGCTAGGAAACCAGGTGGAGATAACTCCGATCGGTTTGAACTTCAGACTGTCGTCGTCCGAATTATTGCTTGGTCCTGCCTGGTCCTCGGAATTGACAAGGGGCGCGCAAATCGAAACACCTTCGGAGCAGAGACCCAAGAGTCTTTTTATGTTGTCTACGTCCTTGTCATAGATGTACTTTAAATTCTTTATCTGTTGCCTAAAAACAATAAGTCATATTTTAAAAATTCATGTCTTCCAAAATGTTTATTAGAGTAATTTCATATGATACATTTAGTTGATAACATTGAAATTCATCAGTGGCAATAAATACTTGACAGGACATCTTGGGATTATTGAAAAGTGTGAAGTAATTGTTATAAAATAAACATTCGATGTTGAGGTTAAAAAGGATATTCTAAAATGAAACTGAATTAATTGGTAGGAAGCATCATCTTACCTTAAATTGTTTATCTCGTTTCTCGCAGTGTTCAACTGACCAAGGAGATGTTTCGGGTCCAAATTTAAATTCTGACAGTTCTGCTCCATGCTGAAGTATGATTTTCGTGCATTTAATGACTGCACCGACTCACTTGAAGATTGGCACTTGAGATCACACAGTGGTTATCAACTCCAACAATACCGCGCGGTTTCACGCCAAAAGTCAAATGTTTACTTTTTGCAATCGATCTGTCAAAGATCAAAGTAGAAAAGTAAACAGAAAAACAAATATATTTTGAACTGTAGAGTTAAAAAGGTCAAAATTAAAATTCAAATGATTTATAAAATTTACAAATGTAAGTAAAGAACTTTTGAACAATGAGTTTTTACATTCAAGACTTGAATCTCCAACGTAAGTTTTGGTTCATAATTATTTGGTTAACAAACAAAAATTGTTGTACATTTTATCAAATAGAATATTTGGAACTCATCGTGCGCGCCACCTGAAGCGCTAGTGTCGCACGTTTCGCAAAGACCTGAGAGAGAAAAGGAGGAATCTCGCGCGACTGAGACCTTTGTAAACATCTCTGAATCCTGAAAGTGTCCTTAGACTGAATTTTGTAACCCGTTTTTGTCGAACCGCGCAGGTGTTTTTTTGAAAAACGATTTTTCAGTATCGTGTATAAGGTGATCGAACGGAAGGATTGAATGCTCGCTTGGCAAATCTCGTCGTGCGAGTTGTAAAACGTCGCGAGTTGCGACCAAAACCTGCTTTCGAATGAAAAATGATGCGCATGGGATAAATCAGCAACGATGATGGCTTCGGCACAGGTTGACGAACTTCTCTCGGGACCTCTGGTCACCTGGGTGAGTGACATTGTTAACTTTAACCTCAATTTTTTCACCTGTTTCATTGTTTTGTTTGTTTACTCGTGACATTGTTGAATCGTCAATGTCAAACTATTGTTGATAAACAAAACGGTCATTCGAACCTTTCATTTTTGCTTTCTAAACAATCTAAACTGTTAGTTTCAAAACAACAGTTTAAACTATTAAAAGTAGGAAAGAGTTCGTTCATTTTTTACACGAAAATTTTATTTTTAGTTTATCAGCTGTTTGGAAGATCCATCCATTTTGACAAGTTACGATGACTTGGTGGATGGACAGTTGTTGCACAATGTATTTCTTCAAATGTAAGTTATTTTTTCACCTGACAAAGATATTTATTTGTGAAAATGTTGATTACAAACAATATTTATTTATTTTTTCATTTTAAAAGTGATCCAGAACCAATTCACGACGGTGTACTACCAAGTGGAGGCAATCCAGTGCAAAGAACAAAAAATCTGACAATCATTGTTGACAACATGAAACAGTTTTACGAAGAAGAGCTTGGTCATGTGATTCTCAAATTACCAGACACGAAAAAATTAGGAACTGAACCAGAATCTCATATTGGCGAGATGAGCCTACTCCTATTGCTCCTTCTGGGTTGTGCTGTGCAGTGTCCGAACAAGGAAAAATTCATCACCAAAATTAAAACTCTAAATGTTGATACACAACTTTCCATCGTTGATTGTATCAAAAAAGTAATTTCATTTCAAATATAATTTTTCATTTACTTTGTTTTTTTGACTTTTACAATTTCTAATGTTTTCAATGTAAAATAATGATAAATATTTTGTATCAAACGTAGGTTACTGACTGTCAAGATATTGTTCTGACCCAAGATGCTATGGAAAGTGTCAGTATGGGTGGTTTGTTCACTGAGATCAAGAAAATTATACAGGAGAAAAACTTGTACAAAGAGGTAAGAAGTTTGATCAAATTTTTTGATAAAATGTTTACAAATTTGAAATCTAAATTTGCAATTTTGTTATAGAAATGGAAAAATGTTGCTGCCTTGAACGAATCCGGCGACCAGGTTGATCTGAATGAAAGTCAAGAAAATCTCGATAAAAGTAAAGTTAAAAGAAGCAAAACACGATCTGAAAGAGAGGACAATCATCATTTTGCTGTAGAATTGGCTGACTGGAAGTCAAGGGTTCGAAAACAACGACAGGAACTGTACGTTAAACAATCAACAATATTAAAATAAACAAATTAAAATTGAAAACCTAAACAACTTTATTTATTTTTTCAGCGAGGAAAAAACCGAAGCATTACTAGAATGCAAAGAAGAGCTTGAGCACAACAAAACCCTCCTGGCAAAAATAAAATTGGAAAATCAGGAACTGATTTTGGAAGCTCGCAACGCAAAATCTTATCGAGACGAGTTGGACGTGGTGATTGAAAAGGCAGAACGAGCCGATCGGTTGGAGCTGGAAGTCGCACGTTATCGTGAAAAAATGACTGACATTGATTTCTACAAGACCCGCATCGAGGAGTTGCGCGAAGACAATCGGGTTCTGATGGAGACACGTGAAATGCTCGAAGAGCAACTATCAGCTTCGAGAAGACGTGCAGACAAAGTTTTGGAGCTTGAATCTGAAATTTTGAAGTACAAACAACTTTTGAACGACGTTGCCCTTGAGCGTGCAGCTGATAAGGAAAAGTATCAGGAATTGTGCGACGAAAACACGCAGTTACAACGTCTGACTAAAGCTGTGGCTAGTGAGGCTGCTATGGCTGGACAGATTAGTGACTCGGACGAACCTGGTACATGTTTTTCATTTATTTTTTGTTCAAATGAGGTAAATTGATATGAAAATTGTGTTTATAACTTTTGTTCTTGATTTGTTTAGTTACAACAGACAACAGATTGTCGGACCAATTATCAAACAGCGCACAAGCAAGGGCACTCAAACTCGAACTGGAAAACCGACGATTGAACACAATAATCGAATCGCTGAAGGAAAATTCATTCCACGAAAGTTCATCTCGAGTTTTGGAGTTGGAAAAGGAAAAGAAGAAGTTGACAATGAAGGTGGAATCGTTGAATGACAATAGCGAACGTTTGACGCAGCAAAATTTGGACCTTGAATCGATTTGCAAACAGATGCTTGAAGAGAACAAGAAGTTGCAAAGCTCGCTGAAATCACAAAGAGCTAATGCTGAAAAACAACAGCAGGAAATTCAGGTATGAACATTATCCTTTTACTTATTTGTTATAATCTTTATTTGTTAATGTAGAACTTAGAAGTTAAATTATTTTTGTTTGCAGACTAATCACACAAAGATTTTGGAACTGGAGAAGAACTGCGAAGCTGTGATTAAAGAGAAGCAGCGCATCAAATTGTTATTGGAAAGCGTGCAAAAACGAGCCGACGATCAGGAGCGTTCATTGGAAGTTGCTAATCAACAACTGGAAAAATTGAAGTGCATTGAAAGCGATGCTAATGATGTCAAGACCAAATGTTCCGAGCTCGAATTGAAAATTGCTGCTTTGGAGAAAGACAAGGAAACAGCTGTTCGGGACGTTCATAAGTATCGGGAAATTATCGAGGTAATAATCGAAACCAAAGGAAATTAAACTTTACATCATATCATTTTGTACTAAATCATCTTTACTTTTCAAGGAAAAAGATGTCTCGTTGGACAAGTACACAAATACTATTGAATGCTTCGAAAGAAAAGTGGAAGAACTCAAACAAGAACTGGAAAATTCAAACGAACAAATCAAAAGGTAAAACGGTTGCTTTTTTAAACATCATTTTAAATAGTACATCAAAATTGATTGATTTTTTTTTGTTATTTCAGATTGCAAGAAATTGAGAGGTCAAGTAAAGAGTTGGACTCACGAGCTGCAATGGACAGAGAAACCCTCGAAACTTTGCAGTCGAATTTGATCGCTGAAAAACTCAACACCCAACAGTTGCATGCAGTTTTGGAGCAGATTGGTTTGGATGTAGATTCGTTGTTGAATTTACCGTTGGATGACATTTTGAACAGGTAAGTTTTAAGAAACTACAAAACTTCAGATGAAAAAAGTTGAATTCCAACAAAAATATTGAGCTAATCAAAATTCCAGAATGATCAAGTTACCATCCATTGAAACTCTGATCAAAAAATCAAGTCTGTCAGAAAGTGCTAATCAGGGATCAACTGAAGTTTCGACAAATTCTCTTGGCGTCAATTCAGATAACAGTAACTTGTTGGAAGAAGTTGAAACTTTGAGAGTAAGTAATTCACAATTAAAACTCGAAAAAATCACAAGAATCCGAGTTTCGCATTTGTTAACAAAAAATGTTTTAATTGCAGAAAGAGCAAGATAACATGATACAAAAGTTGGAGGACCTGAAAACCGCATCGGAAAACCTGCAAACCGATAATGCCAAATTACAGGTTTATATTACCACTTTAGAATCGCAAAGTGCCTCGTTGACAAGCCAACACGCTGCCTTACAACTCGCTAACTCCCAATTAGTAGCCGAAAAAGATGTAGTGAGTTTTTCATTTTGGCTTACACGTCACAATTGCGCTTACACAAAAAAAAGTGCACCAAAGTTTTTACTCCGACGAATCTTTTTAATTATCATTTTTACCGCAACTTTATTCAAATTGAAACGAATAATGTAATTTAAATATCATTTACTTTTTACAATCATAGACGAAAGTAGAGTTTTATTGTAACTAACATTACCATATCATATCACCTTTCTTATTCTCAAAAACCAACATTTGGATGTAGATAAAAAATTTGTTTGCTGTAATTTATAGCTTTTGAAAGAACGAGCAAGCCAGCAACGAGTTCACAGCGAGTTGTTAAACGATCAAGTTACGCTTCAATCGTTGCACGAACAATTGACCAACGAATATGAGAATCTACTTCGCGAAAAGGAAGCGCTGAAAACTCATCTCAGAGACGTTAAGAACGAATCGCGTTTGCTCCGCGAGAACTGCGAAGTTTGTGAGTCCAAGATCAAGGCACTGCAGAATGAAAGAGACGCTCTCATCAATAATGCAAACAGTCTTTCTAACTTGAGAGTCGAGCATTCAAAGTTGAAGGTAATTCTTCAGTGGCTTTGCCTGCTAATTTTGAAATTCAAATTATGAAAACTCGAATTTCAACAAATGTACTTGGTTTATTTGTTGCATCTTACAGGAAGATTTCCGCAACTTATTCACAACAAGTGAGAAGATCAAACTTGAATACAGACACTTGCAGGAGGATTATAAAAAGACGAGAGATGAAAATAACAGACTGAGCGTGAGACAAATCGAGATGCAAGGAGAGATGCAGAGCAAGGACGAAAAACTGTCGAATTTAGAACTCACGAATAGCAAAATGAGCGATAAGTGCAAAGTAGGTAGCTTTTTTTCTAAACTTGATTTAAATTTGAAATTGGATTGTTTCATTAATTTCGGATGTTGTTATTTTGTAGATGTTACTTGAAATCAATTCTGGATTGGACAACGATAGGCGTTCTTTGATGGAGCACATATCGTTGCTGTTTAATCAGTACCACGAATTACTGACACACTCACTTGAGGATAAAGAGCATCATCATCTGGAAGAAAAGATGTACACGTAAGTGCAATTTTCTGAATTTCAAAGTTAAAAGATAAATCGGAAAAGATGTTCTAATCGAATTTTAATTTTGTGTTTTCTAGAGACAAACTGAATCACGTGTATCGACAGAAGGAAAAACTTGAAGAGAAAATCATGGAGCATTATCGAAAACTGGAAAGCTGTTCAAGAAAAAAGTAACCCTCCAAATCCAAAATCAATTTAAATTTGTGACTATCAAAATTCAATTTGAATTTTGATGAATAATGAAAATTCAAAATTAAATGTCAATATTTTCAATTTCAGGAAGAGTTTCGGTGCAAGCATCGTTCGAAAGATGCGAAAAGCCAGTTCGGAATTTCTGAAAGTAAGTTTTGTCGCGCAAAAACTTTTATTTCGACTTGCACCCCGTGTATCATTCCTAAAAGTGTTTTATCACCAAAAATTGTGATTTTTAGAATCGGCGATCTTGGGCGGAAGACTCGAAGCAGTTCGACAGCAAGATTTATGAGTCGGAATCCGGTGGCAACGACTCGGACGCAAGTGTCGACGATCATCAATTGCCAAGTAAGTTTTTTTCCCCTCACTTTCCAAAGAATTTCTTTTTGTTGACGTTTGCACAATGTTTCAACGAAAAAACCAAAAAAAGAACTCGAGTCAAATTTTGCACTTCCAATTTTGTTCCGATTCAAAGAATAAAACCCAAGTTTATATTCTAGGCTCCAGCAACATTGTTGATCCGATGGTTTTAGGACATGCTGGAAGTCGAAAAACCGTCTATTACAATGATGATCTTGCTTCCACACATTTGGGAGTAAGTTTCGAAAATGAAAAAAGCTCAAAACCGTTAAAGACCAATAGTAAAATTTCATTAAATTCAATTAAATGTAATTTTTTTTTCATTTTTTAGTCTGAAAAAAGGTCTTCGATCGACGACACTTTTCCCACCAGCGACGAGGGTCCATCAATAAACACAAATTCGAACAGCAGAACCGAACCTTCAAGCGACGCTCGTTCATACCTAATCTATAACAAAGTATCAGCAGTAATAAACGAGACAAAAGGTACAGGCTCAGTGAAAGATCTTGGCTCTGACGAAGTTCTTGTTGATTCTCCTCCAAAAGAGGGCAAAGGAGGAAACTCCGCTGTTTGGTACGAGTACGGCTGTGTGTGAACTGAAACTTATTTTTGACCAGGGATTTTGCTCCCACCGATTTGAACCAGGTCCAGAAGAAATCCACCCGACGTATTCCTTTACAGGCTTATTTTTGTAACTAATTACTAAATAGAAGTGAAAATTTATTTAGAACAGACTAACGAATGTTGCTACGAACAAAATGATTTATGAAGAAACGAGAGCGTGCCTTACGCCTGAACCCACTGCCGTCAGAAAGTGCATTTTAATAAACTGTAGTTTGAGACTGTAGAGAGAACAAATATTTTGCATAGTCCATGATCCAAACGTGATAAGATGCAAAAATTTTAAAGAAAAACTTTATTCAACTTTTATTCAGTGCTTTAAACTCGATTAACTTCTGTTGAATTAATAATAATTAATCAAAGTTTTTGAAAAGAAAAATATTATATTTGAGGTAAATCAAAACTGTTGATGGATTCATGGTAGATGTAGTTTAGATCGTATCCTAATTTGTAAAACTGCAATACTTGTTACCGAACAACGTAAACGATCTAGTGATAGTATTTATTCGTACTAATTTGTTTTTTTATATCGTCGATTTTTGTAGTAGACATTTATGTTTTATTTGCTAACCACATTGTGTTTCGACTTTCAATTCATTTGTTTAGTCACAAAATTGTTGATGAAAGTTTTGCGCTCTTATTAATCTTGATTCAACATTTGCACTCATGTTCCTAAGTTTACATTTATTTTACACCAACGAAAACAATGTATAGCTGTAAGTCAAACCAATTTTACGGTTGCAAAACCAAATTTTTTAACGATGCATTTTGTAACGTTTTTTATACGACTGCTTTTTTACATTAATCTTAACATGAAATGTATCAATAATTTTGCTTAACAACATTTTAACGTGTCATTTGGTTATAGAATTGAAATTGACAACTTTGAAAGCTATGATTTGTGAAAAATGAAAACCGCGAGTCTCGCACGTCTTGCCACTTGTAATCAAATTGTAAAAGTGATATTTTGTAATTGACCGTAATAAAAATTGTTTCGTTTTTTTGATAACAAAATAAAAACGACGTTTGATGTATGAAAAGTGTACTCGATTGCGTGAAGCATCTGCCTCGTTAGCCGATGATCCCTTTCTCCGTGGCGAAGGGGCTCGAGCACTTTTTTTTCGCTTAAACTTCCTTATTCTCACGGTGTCACGAATGCGTGGTCAAAAAATTGGTCATCAGCGCTCCCCTTTGAGAAAAGGCAGCCAAAGGTTTCTTCAATTTGCATATTCCCGGGCAGTTTTTTTGCGCCAACCCTCGGCTTTTTTTTCGTTTTACCAAACGCATTAAAGTGTTTTTCATTTCCTCGCGAAAACGTAACGTGAAACTTTTTTACCTCTCCCCTTCTTAATTACTTCTCATGCAAACAAAACATTTTTCGTTTTCTTTTTTCAACTCGAAAAGAAACAAACTCGTCATTTCCCTCTAGCAATTACGTTTTTCTCCGCGCAATAAATACTTGTTAATTACAAAAATTAATCATTCATAAATGTCAACAAAAAATCCATGTCAGAACGAAAAAATAGCGATCGATTTTTGTAAATAGTCTCATTAATTTATAAATACCCTAATAATTGAGTCTTTTTTTTTACTTTCGCAAGGGCTATTTTACGAACCGCGTTTTCCAGCTTTTTTTCGCAATCACGCTCGCGAGGGTGAAATAGAAAAATGATGCGGATATAAATAAATAGCGCACCAGTTTGTTTCGATTGAACGCGCGCTGACGTGCGCTGTGCTCAAAAAAATGCAACATTATGATTATATTATATAATAATATTAAATTGATCAATACTATAACGCGGCAGAGAAAAAGGAAGGAGAGGAAGAACGAAAAAAAAAGGCGAGAGAAAGAGACAACGAAGAGGTGCACATCGGTCGAAGCAAGCGTTTCCTTTGCACCCGTCTCTATTATCCTTTTTCTTTCTCCGTTCTGCCGAGGTCCTCCGGAGTTTCGTTGCAAAAAGCTTTTTCGCAATGCAATGTAACGGTCCGCGCAAAACCCTCTCAACCCCCTTCTCCCCCCTGCGAATTCCCCACCCCGAGCGGCTTCCGGAGAGCTTTTTTTTGCGCGACAAAAATAGGGGCGACGTTTCTTCTAGATCACAACGCCCTTTTGGCAGAGCGAATCAGCGACGAGCGGCGCTGCAAAAAGAAAAAAAGCAACGAAGAAGAAGCTGGCTGACACGAAAAACGGTCTTCGTCGGATTAAACATTTAGAAACGAAAACCTTGTATGTACATTTTATAGCGAGCCGGGCAAAAACGCGCGCGCCCGAGGAAGGAACAGTTTTTCTGGCTTGTCCACAGAAACGAAAACACGCGGCTGGCGAAACTATTCGAGGCATTCCGCGGATTGACGAGATTGCCGTTTCGAGTTCATTTGTGCGAGTTTCAAAATTTTTGTTTTCTCCCCGAGTGGATAACTAAGTTCGCAACTTCGCAGCTTCGGGTGCACGTTTTCGCGTTTCTTTTTCGCCAAAACAAAACAAAACGACAACGAAAATTGAAATGACAAAACCAATACGAATGTTGAGAATGACGCAAAAAATACCAAAAGTCAATAACAAGTTTGGATTTTCAAAAGACAAATTATGAGATGTTTAAATGTTTTTAACATGTTCTGAGAAAAAACACTCGGAAATGAGCCACTTTGGCTTATTTTTAATCGGATTTCAAAATAAGACTTGAAAAAGACAATCAACAAAAAAATCTTTCAGTTTCACATGTAAAAAATTGTTTCATTGAACTTGTAAAAAACGTATTAGTCGAAACGTTAGTCTGATTTTTTAATTTTATTATTGTAAATGGCTTTCAAACAAGTTGGAAGTTATCCATTGCGAAATCTTTCTTTCAAAAAAACATGTATTTACGTTACCCTTTTTAACGTCATATATCTTATCAAAAAACATCAGAATTTCAAACTTATCTTCATAATTTTTCTGAAAATTGCAACAACAGTAACAATAACAATAGTTATAGCTTATTTTGCTGTTTTCATACAATTTTTCCACTCAACCACATTTCTTATTTCCTAACTCGCATCATCAGAAGAGTAAAACTGTAACACAACAATATAACAAAATAAAAAAATTGAAAAACCCACCACCGTCAAACAAATTCCTCCCTCCCAATCATCCCTAAAAAAACTCCTTTATCTTTGCCATAAAATTACCAATATTCAATAACCCTTTCACTCAAACTACAATTTCCACGGCCCAAAATAAACGAAAAAAAACCCATCTACATTTTCGCATCCTTAATTCTCCCTCGATCAACAATTGGCCAACCGTTAGAGAGATCAAACAGCACAAGGTCACTGTCGAAATGGCTGATCGTCCCTTCAAAGTGCTCAGGAGAGGATGAATGGGGAGAAGAGAAGCAAAGAGCGAAAGGACGAGGAGAAAAAAAAATGCCAACCCCGTGCCCGAGGCAGGTAAGCTGTACTACGTTCTCGTTCGGGGGTAGTGTTTTCTGGGAGGTGAAGAGCGGGGTGTTTTCGCTCGTCCCCACCGCGTGTGTTTCTGCAGCGCCACTCGTCCAGGGGTGTGAGCGAGGCTGTTTTTTTCGCTCGGGCCCAGGGTGGGACCTCTCGAAGGGACACGCCGGTAGGGAGTCTTAGCCGGCGGGGAAGGGCTGCACGCCGGCTGTATAGTGGGAGGCGCTCGCTCCCAGCGGCGCGATCTACGCGAGACGCGAAACAATGTGTGGCACGCTGTCGTGCGATACGTTTCGCATCCTAGCGATCAGCACACAGCCGGCCGGCGAATCCTTGCTATCTCCTTCTCTCTCACCCACGTGCATCTGTCAATGGTTTTTCCGTGTGTGCGTGAAACAAGTTCGAACCAATTGCTTTTGCATTTTGCGATTTTGCTTTGTTTTTTAATACTTTTGTGCACTGCATGAACAATTGAACATTGGCTGGTTTGGACTGAACTTTTGAGTTGGTTTTGAGTTGTTTGACTCCTGATTGTTTCTTCCTTCGGCGGCAAAGTTTTTGACGAGCTGGAAATTCGGTCCTGGTGAAAAACATGTGAGTACAACAGTTTCGTAACTTTTTATTTTTCGAAGATGAAAATTTTCGTACTTGGAAAGTATTTGAGTTCACGTGAAACGTGAAAAACATTTTTGTAACTGCGACGTGGACAAAAAATGATTGGACGAAAAAAAAAGAGTCTAACTGGATCGAGGTTTCAAATTATTATAATGAATTTATTATATGCTACTTCCACGGCGGAGCGTGAAAGTTGCTCGTGCATCGTTTTTTTGGTCTTGAAATGTTGAAGTTTGTTTGAGATATAACTCTTATAAGGAAAAGAGAAAAATAAGTATGTATGATGAATGTTTGCGCACAGTTTTTTTCCCTCCCCGAACGAAGGAAATCGGTTTTTGCACTCGGGGCACATTGATTTTTGCAAAAGCAATTCTTGGAAGCGAAGCCTGCAGCTCACCATTAGAGAAATTTTACAGAGTCAAATGTTTTTTCGCGGCGAAGTAACTAAACAAATTGGAAAGACGGCGGAAAAAAGTTACAACAAAGAATGAAAAAAAAAACACGAACGTCTGAGTTTCGGAGGAGATGGAAACGAGTTTTTCGACGTGAACACAAAAACGACAGATTTTACAACAATGTTTTTTCGGCGGTTCTCTCGCGCATAGTTGTCCGAACGTCCTCCAAAGAGACATTCCCTGTTTATATCATACAATTTTACAGTCATCTTTTCAACTTTTTTCGCTCGCGCACTTTTTTCGTTTCCACCACGAGTGTAAGAAAACTTTGAACTTTTTGCACGCTGACCGCAGCCGGAGAGAAAAGTCTAGCGAATTTCAGACCAGTGTAATGTAAACTTTAGAAAACGAATGACAAAAACTGAGAAATACGTCGGCAAAAATGCATCGCTACTTGTTTACTGGTTTAACCGTCTAATTTCACAATGGAAACAAAAAAAACAATTAAACATTTACTAACTCAACATTGTAAACTAACAATTTAACTTGTCCAAAGAATTTTTTCTATCGACTCAAACTGACCTGGATTTTTGCAAAGATAAAACTCGATTTTAAACTTGTTCAAAAATTAAATATCTAATCTATCTATGTCTATCTTTAAAAACTAAACATCAAATCAAAATAACTAACTAGACTTAACATTAATATAAAGAAAGTTGTGTTTGAAGGATATAATAATAATTTTAATTTTTAGGTCACAATCGTGTAGATGAAAAACAAATCGGTTGATTATTGAATGGGATATCGTTTGAAGATCATCAACTGGTTGGATCTCGGATGGAGGCGAAAGTAGCGACGGTGGAGGAAACGTCGCGGGTCGTCGCGACGCCCTCGCCGGTGACGCCGACGACGACGAGCGTAGCGACGCCGGGCGTCGTGGTGCTGCCGAGTAACCCGCCGGCCAGCACTCATCCCACAAGCACCCTGCCCAAGATCCTCAGCAGAAACGTCAACGGCACGCGTAAGTATTCTGTAAACCGCACACGTACGCCGTGCGATCGTAAGATTTCCACCCGGCGCCGTCTGATAGACATGTCGACCGTTCGAGTTATGCACTGCACCACGTGCGACCAAACTGAGCTTCCAAGGCGAAAAAATAGATTGTGATTCTGAAAAAGAAAAATGAATGGATGGAAATAAATCGATACAAATGATGGACAAGGATTGTACATCAATTAATAATGGAGTTAGAGCGGAGAGTATGAAAATTCATGAAGTTACCTTAATTGGTCGAGGATTCTGCAAAACTCAGATTCAGAGGAATTTCGCGTCGCTTTTTTGAGTTTCGCCGTCATGTTTCATTAATATCAATATCGTTTGGGAACGCAAAAGAATAGTTTATTCAGTTCCAAGTTGAAACAAGTTTTTTCAATGTTGAAGTTTTTAAGCTTTTTTCCCCAACGTTTCAATCTATTCTTGTAGATTTCAAAGAAGAGACACAGAATTCACAAATTCTGTACACAAAAATTGGATCGAAAGTCAGTTTTTGGCGTTGATTTTTTGTTTCAACTTTTTTTTTAATATGATTTGAAACAGTAAAGAAGCAACAACAAATTAAACCAGTTTTCGTTGAATATTCGTTACTTTTTTCAACTTTTTCCAAACATTTCAACCTAATGTCGATTTATAAAAAAGGATATTTATAAATTTTGATACAAGAAATTTGTAGTACCAAAAAATGAAAACAAAAAGAATGTCAATTTTCGGGGGCTCTTCATACCGACTGAGACACGATGGTATTCTGATATACCAAACGTTCGACGAGTATTCCCAAGACATTCCAGAAATGTTTCGCCAAAATATTCTCATCGCCATTACTTCCCCTCCGATCACAACGTTAATGTGAGCAATTAGAATATTTTAAAATACATCTATAGTTTCGCAGAAAGAGAAATGCACCCAAAACAGGTTACAAACTAACAAAAACAACGACCTAAAAAAGTTCACTCAAACTAATGCAACTGAATGAAAAAAAAAAGAATCTTCAAACTGAACATTCGAAAACTAAAAAAGAAAATTGAAAAGCAAAGGAAAACCAAAGCATAAAAGTTGAGAAGAAAAAACACAAAACAGATTGTTTTGCACTGAACAAAGAAGTCATCGAGTGTACTGATTCGAATTCAATTTTGTCGTTAATGGAAGATAAAACGAGACAGCTAATTCCGATCGGAGTACATCGGTTGTTTTTCATACGCCTATCCATATATAATTCATCTTTTTCAATCTGAACCCGCGAACGTACATCGACGCAATGTTGCGCTTTTCTTTTTCAACTATAAGACTACACGTCCGACTAAAACGCGCTGATAAATAGAAGAGGAGTAGCGCATCGCTATGTTTATTTTATAATTTATAATGCGCGGCATAAAAACATATATATTATTTATGACTCGGTCGTCCTTTTTGCTTTCATTTTGCTTCAACGTTTGCGACGTCGCGCTTCGTTGGCTCGGCTGAAAAAAGCCACAGAAAAAGGTAACGAAAAAAAAAAGCGGAAAGACGAGAGTGGGATGAAAAAAAAAACGTGAATTATAATAGGTTTTAAAGTGAAAATGAAGTATTTGAGAACAAAGTGGGACGCGTTGTAGACAATTATTAAATAATATATGTGGCGAAAAAGTCATCCGAGATTGATCACTGTCAAGCTGAGGCTTCTTATAAGGCCGGTGATTTAGTCCTCAGAGCACTTTATGAGCGACTTAATTACGCCGCCAACGATCGCCATGATAATATCTTTTCCCAACAAACATTACAGATAGTTTATGTGGTTCGCTTTTGAGATGCCACGTCGCATTGTGAAACCTCGAGCCTTGTCTTGTATTAAAACATCCATCGTAGCTCGCGCTATTAAACCTTTAATGATCGAATCAAAAAAGGGTTCAAAATTTTCTACCAATTTGGCTTTTCATAAACTATTGAACATTTTATTTCAATTTAATTTCTTATCAAATCCTTGCAAAAAATGCGAATCTTTAAATTTAAAAGTTTACATTTGAATCATCATTTGGCATTAGTTTGGTTGATGTGTTTCATGAAAATTTGGTTTCACATTTTTTGTTAATCATTCAATCGTTTATTACATTGTTTTCCTTGAACGATTTAACTTTTTGTTAAGTTGTCATATTGTTGAGTCTTATCAAAAAATTCGCAAAAATGCAAATTTTTTAGATTCACCGTTTCAGATTTGAATCTTCATTTCGAGCATTGTTGACTTAGAAAAAGAGTTAAGTGTTTCCTTAGAACTGTGTTTCACATTTTTTGGCAACGATATAATTATACGAATTACGAGTCCTAAACTGAAAAAGCTTAACCTGAAGATATCTAAACTATGGGAAAGTTTAGAAACTATAAACTGTTTCATTTAAAAGAAATTTAATTTTAAATCAACCTTCGATAGTTCAATAATCTTAGTTTTAAAAATTGTTACTAGCTTATAGAAGGTAATTAGTGAACTTTGTGTATAAAAAATGTATAATCAGGCTGAGAATTGACATGAAAATGTTGGCTTGTGTTGGGGCTTTTTTATCATCAGCCTATAGAGAGTCTCGCAATTTCGGCTTTCGTAGAAACGCGACAAAACCACGAGAGACGGTTTTTTGCGCGACTCGGCTCGCCACCGCCTCCGCCCGCTACTTCGGTGTACGTTATGCGCTCGTCCGGTAAGAACCGTGCAAAAACGGATCTCGCAATGGCTGCGCCGAAAGCGGAAGAAAAAGCGCGTTTTTGCGCGGACCGGCGTTTTTTTGCCCCCGGACTGAGTCATCTCTCGCTTCGCGAAAATCACAAAAGAGCTCTCTCGCACTTTGATCGATTCTTTTTCCTTCGCCGACGACCTCCGCTTTGCCCACTACCATAACGATTAATGGCCATTTTATGTACTCCCATTGCATATCTTTTCATTTTTTTTCAATTATCTTCCTTCTCCTTTTGTTTCAAAAATTGCCACCTTCCTTTTGGATCTGAAACAAAAAAGATAAAATTGAAATTAGTAAATTTGAAAATCAAAAATTGAGATGGTATAAAGATCAAAACTTTTTATGAAATGAAATAGAGAAGAAATAAAAAGAAAATAAAGAAATTAAAAATTAGAAATTGCAAAGGCGAAAAATGTAATGTTGCAGGGAAGGATGGGTTTGTAAAAATAGTTTTAAAAATTGAATGAAAGTTAAATTTAACAAGTCTGTCTGGGATCGATGGAAAAAGAATCTGCGAAGTTGGTGTGGGCAGCAAAAAGTGCTAGGGACAAAAAAATTGATACTAAAAGTATCGAGGCAAGATGGTCGTTTCAAAATCGCAAAAAAGCGTCTTTGTTTTTTGTCGCCCAAACGTTCGCGCTCTTTTTCTTTTCGTTCGTTCCTCCTTTTTGTTTCCGATCATAGAAGAAGTTGAATTATGCTTGGCTCCGGTGATTCAGAACTAGAATGACGATGCAGAGAGAAAAAAGGGTTGTCGCTGAAATTCGACAGGAAGATAACAAAAAACCGAACCAAAACTATTTCACCCAACTTTTATCAATTTGTTTAACTACTAACAATTAAATTTCACAATAACGAAATTTGTCTGTCTGATCTTGAACTTTTCATCTTAGCTTGGAATCTCTGATTTTTGATTCATTGATAAAGCAGCTAAAGGAATGTTTCAAATTGTAATAATTAGTTAAGAACAATGGTTCTGAATGAATAACAACTGTTCAGACCTCGACTAGAAGTATTGGTTATATAATTACGCTTTTTTTGTCGCCCGCAAAAACTCGCGAGTAAAAAACCCGAGTACGCTTCGTTCCGTTGTACTTTTTTACGTTCGTTTTTTTTTTCAACCGCATTCAACCAGCAAAAACTCTAATTACACAACCTCTACCTGCAGCCATTATGAGAAAAATTATAATTCATAAAAGATTAATCCACATGTTAATAGAAAAATGCTAAATTGCCTGACAAAACGATTTTCATGTACGAATTTTTTTTGCCTGACAATCTACCAATTGAACAATGATCAATTAGCCCAAAAAAAGAAGGAAAAAAAGAAAAGAACCAAGTATCAACGCAGAACATCGATGTTGATCGACTCACACCGATTACATTGGAATAAATAAAGTCGCGGAATAAAAACTTTTCTCAAGTTGCATAATTAATTGTTTTACAGTCGCTTTTTCTCGCAAACCCTGATGGCCAATCAGATTCTGACAATAACAAGATACACCACGGAGAACGAACTTTGTTGGCTTTTTTTCGCGTTTCATTGCAAAAGCGTTTTTACTTCGGAGAAAATTTTTTTGTTTGTGTGTGTGTTTTTTTTTCCGTTGCAATTGTAAACCTTATTGCACTCGCGTTTTTGTCACACTTTTCAGTGCAATGTTTTTGCACGCAATCGCAAATGTTAAACGCAATATCGAATAAACAAACGCGAATTCGTCATTCAAACTGTTTTAATTATTCGCGATAAAATCATAATCGAAACAATCTTTGAATACAAGAGAATGCACGAGTTTTTCTGATCTAACAAAAAATTGAAAAAGTAAACTAAAAAACGAATTTAAATTAACAACAAAAATTAATTACAAGTGTATTTACAATGTTACAATGTTAATTTACAATAATTTGTTAAGTAGAGTACAAATTGATGGGTTTTCGAATTAGTTATTTAGAGTTGAAAATCGGAAGGGAATTTTTTTAGATTGGAAATGAAATGTGGTCTCCCATGAGTCAATAAGTAAACATTCTTGCATAATCTTGGGTCGCATTGTGACCGATCTAAGCAGCTGTTACGCGGCCTAATGAACTCTTTTCTCGAGTACAAACGTATGTAGCGCGCGGGTATGGATGTCCGGCCAGACAAGAGGGTAATCTGAATACGTTTGAAAGGTGGGTGGCTGCACTCGAATGGTGCCTAATTTTTTGGCCTGACAGAAGGGTCGTCGCATTCATATCACGTAAAAAACGATTCTCCAGCGTGTAAAAAAACCCTCACAGATGAAAGTTCCAAGTCAATCCTGTCCAACTTTTATTACCACCAATTTCCAACCTGAAATCAAAAAATAAATTAATCAAAATCGTAAAATTTTTTATTTTTTCAATTAGTCTTCAAGTTGGAGAAAAAACTTGTAACTTGAATGGTGCAGTTTTTCTAGATTCGGGTTTCAAATTTATTTGCACTCACGTTCAAGTTGATGTTCGTAATTTGCGAAAGGAGTTTAACTTTGATGCGAAAGTCGCAAAAACTTCATTTCCCACGTGAATAAATACTTTTTTTTTGAGTTCTAGTTTTTTTATCATCGCGTTCGTTCAAAGACAGAAAAGGGCTGGCAAGGAAAGTAGGGTCTTGTTTTTTTTTCTTCGCCGCGGATACACAGCGTATGATGAGATTGATCGCGAACACGTCTTGTACTCTCGTGAGTGCAGGTGCGTCCAAAGGATCAAACTTTTTTTCCCTCCCAACCCTGGTAGGCAAATAAATATTCAAATAGACAATTAGGGGTTTAGAATAACTTATCGTTTTGAGCACCCAGAGCATAATTACTAAATTATTAATCAATTTCACTAATTATTTTTTTAATCAAATAAAAATTTTTTAATTAAAATTAATTTTAAAAAACTAAAATGAAATTAAGCAAAGAACTCGAGGTTTTACAAAGTAGAGATTTTAATTTATAGTGAAATTTTCCTAGTTCAAATTCAGAGAGTATAAGAACATTAATCTTGTTAAACAAATAAAAATCATCGAGTCAGCAATTGTGTTATCATTAGCGCGGCCTCGACGAACATTTCAATCAATTTTTTCTACCCGACAGAAATTCTTTTCTTCCGCGTTAAAACAGTTTCCTCCTAGAAAACGCCATTACTGTAACGATCGCAACGTCAATGAGATAATAAGACAAATAAGAGAGGGCCCGAGCGAAGAAGTGGAGCCGGCAGAATTTCCCAGCGGTGGCGAAAAAAAAAGTGCACCATCGATGGAAAAAAGTGTTTCGTGACTCTGCCCAAGCGGAGATGACGAAATAGAAAAAAAAACGTGAGGAAACAGCGAGAAGAGACGACCGAGGAGCATAAGAAAAAAGTTTTTTTCCCTCCACGCAGAAGGGTTGCGAGACGCACCGGGCAGGTGGCAGTGCGAGGGCGCAGCGACGCATCTCCCTTGGGGATTATCGCGCGGGCAAAAACAAAAAAAACACACCTAACCCTTGCTGGACAGACGCGCCTTAATTTATTCGCGCGTCGCCACCCTGTGGGAACCCTTGCTTTGCCTATTCATCGCGTCGCCAGAATCGCGAAAAAAAAATTCCCCTCCTCGACCAAGAAGTATTGAATTTCGAATTAAGACGGGGAATGACTGTGATCATATGATCGCAATGGAATGTTTTTCAAACTTGAATCTTCTTATTGTATACAACTTTTTCAACACTTTTTTCGTCCACATTTCTAATGTGAGAAAAATTCTTAGTAAAATTACCTTTTGAATCGAACTAACTTCAAAATCAGACTAGGATGTTAAATTTTGATAATTTAAAAAACAATTGCAACAGTTTGTTAAATAAAAAAATGAGACTGATGATCAAAAATAGTTTATTGATAATTTTAATGAATTAAAAATGTTTTGTTTTTAAATGTAAGACTAAGAAAGTAATAAAAAAGTGGAAAAAGGTGAGTTGAAATTAACTGCGAGAAGCAAATAGAGGTGATATAAAAGGAATGAAAATGCCCCCCGTTTCAATATTTTTGTGTTTAATAATTCACGGTGATGAAGTAAGTGAAGTAAACTTGGCGGCAAAAACGCCTCGATGGTATATAAGACTTTACGAAATTGCATGCTGCGATGAATAACACAGCACAATTGTTTTAACTTGACGCTCTCAAGCCTCTCATTTTTTTTTTCACCAATTATTTTAGCACGAGAAAGGAGAATCCGCAAAAAAAGCCTTGGCGTTACGTAAAAGTTCATTTTACAAAATAGACGAAAGTACAAATTCCCAAGATCTAGCTGATAACTTTTTTCCAACTCAGTCTCAATGAAAAAAATAAACAAACACCATGAAACACAACTTCCAAAAACTACATTTCACATTTTGCAATTAACAAATTTTAATTCCAATCGAAAGTTGAAAAAAAAGATGAAACAAATTAGTTCAACATCGAAAACAAAAAAAAAGAGAGGTAACAATTCTGGTTCTCATGAGATTAGCATAATTGAATTCAATTTTTTACCTCTCGCCGACCTTCGTTTAACCGATTTTTCAAAATGGCGTGGAAAAAAAGGGTCCCAGACGGCCATTTTCTATCGGAACCCTCAGGGTTGAGTGTGTTAGGGTACCGGTGGGCCGTACCTCTCTCAGACCTGTGGGGTTAGTCCCATCCCCTGCCACTGAATAGACCAACGGTAGACTTTCAAAACTCAGGGGTACGTCGCTTATCCCCTCGATTTTTTTTGCCAATCTCCTTGGAGACCTTCAACCCTTTCTCTATTTTCTCACAATGGAATCATTTCAAATCTGCATAACCGAACTTTGATGAATTCAGTTGCAGTTTTCATTCTGAATGCCGCGAAAAAAAGTTGCAAAAAAAAACGAAAACCAAAAGCCAGAGAAAGAAACTAACAAAGATGAAGCAAAATCTTTTAATTACATCCGTGGCGAGCAGTTTGAATATAAATGTTGGTTGTGCGCGTCCGTTTAAAATAAATGTATGGAAATGAAAAAGTCGGCGGAGGACGGCGGATATTGGTAATTGAATCGCTGTCATCTCCAAATAAGTAGGCTTCACACATGCCCCGGTTATTCGCGACTTAAAAATAGGCTGGAAAAAGCGTTTGCATCTTAAAAGCGAGACACGGGTTTGCGGGCTTTTTGCTCGCGTCGTTCCACTGCGACCTGTTTACAATCTGCCAAAAAGCCTTTGGAGTGGAAGAAGAACTTGTCGGAGCGATAACCTGGTCAGTTGGTGCGAGACTCGACAACTTTCAACAGTAGTTCACATTCGCAGTACGTAAGTACCTGCAATCGTGTTTCGAGGAAGGGACCAGTTTGTTCGGGGGCTTTTTGTCGGTCTGCGACGAGGACGGCGCGCGAAGAAAGAGCACGCCCGGCGATACCAGGCAGGGTAAACGAAAAAGCAAGACTTCTTGATGATTTTTCTCAAAGGTGACTGGTACGAGGACGCGCAAACTACGATCTCCGCGAAGGGATCGAAAAAAAAAGTCGGACGAGAGGGGAACGAGCGAGAGAGCTGAGACAAAAGAGAGCCAGCGAGTCGCCGACCGAGTCCATCTGCCCGGTGTTTTGTCCGGGTGGGGAGAGGCGCAGTGCAAAAACTCACCTAACCCTTCCTTGATTACAATGCCGGCAAAAAGCGAAATACTAACCGCCGCCGCCGCCGCGCGAACGCCCGCTCCTAAGAAACTAGACCCGTTTTTGTTGTCCGCTGAGCAGAGGAGAGAGCCCCGGCTCTGTGAAGTATCGCACAAAGAACTCCGCAGGCACCTCCGCCTCCGACGGCTACTTCTTCTTCGCGTCAAACCGAGGGGATATCGCAGCCCGAAAACCGATGCCTAATTTGGTCGCCTGCGCCTGCACCATTCATCCAACTCTCACCACCGAGTCTGCCTGAAACAAATCGTGCAATTAAACGAGTGTCTTTTATTGCCTTTACGACTTGGTTCACTTATTAGTTTTACCTTTAGATGATGACCCAATTCAGGTAGTCGTATTTTTAGAACCGCTATAACCGTTCTCACGGTGTTGAGCTGAAACAAAATATAAAAATCAAGTTGAATTTGAATATTTTTAGTGTTGAACAATTTTGTTTGGAAATGTATTTGTAGAAATACAACTCTTATCCGAATATGTAAAAAGTTTTGTCGTTACCGACTGCTCTTTTTTAAGAAAAAAAACGCGTATATAATATTGAAGATGCAAATGGCCAAAAATATATACCGAGGCGGACAAAAAGTTTGCATACGGAACCAACACAGCGGAGCGCGATAAATAAAAATGGCGAAACGGCGACACACAAGGATATACAAGCAATCGGAATCGCATTAATTAATGTATCTCGTTTTATAAGTCCTTTGGAAACAATGACAGATAAATTTATCTCGTCAGGTTGTTATAAATTTGTTGACAAAAACTCTTTTTCATAACTTCTTTTTAGTTTAGTTTTTCTTTATAGGCTACTTTTTTCAGGATTTGTTACAAGACATTTAAAAAAAAACGAAAAACAACTTTGAAAATGTAAACAAGTCTGTTTCTGAAATACAACAATAGCAATTCAGAAAATAAACAATCATTGTTTCAAAATTTGCAACCAAATTAAAAAAATAAACAGAAAGTTTGACCTCTGTTGTTTCGTTTGTTAGACCTGTGATAAAGTATGTAAACAAAAATCTGAAACAGAAGACAACAACAGTTGCAAATGTAAACAAACATTGATTTTATAGTTTATGTTTTTTAGGTTTAATGATCATGAAAAAACAATACAAATCGATACTGTAAACTAACATTTATGTCAAGGGGTTAAAAACAAAGTTTGGAATGTGTGTATTGTTATTTTTCAGTTTAGATAATTCGCGAGGGTTGCGTAACTAGGGCAGGGTCGTATTCTGGTGTTATCGAAACAGCCGTCCGGATGACCTACTCTTTATCCTGAACAATCAGCCCATTTATCTTCCGTGCTCGGGATTCCCTCGTACGAATCTTACCGTTAAATCTTGCCGGTGGTTGAATCAAACCGCGATCGCAAACCAGAATTGCATGCCGGACCGACGCGGATCGGGAAACGACGCAATCGTTTTGAATCAGGTTCGAAGTGGGGGGAGGGGGGAAGATTCGACCCGGCAAAAAGCTGTTATGTAAATGACGGCTAGACGGATACCCGCGGTCGGGTACCCACGCGCATGATAAATCCCAACTGGAATAGGAAAAGAAGATGAAATAGAGACGGTCGCGCGCGACAAAAAGCGCGCAAGAAAAAAACCAGATGGGGGAAGGGGACCGAGCGATGCTAACGACTGTATCCGCGCGTTTTATTTTTCGCAAAGACAAATGCGTAGGATTAAAATATATTGGATGTCAGTTTGCGTTATTTATGACGAATTTGAGATGATATGATGGCTTGTAACTTAATTTATGTGACGAGTTTTTGGCGAATTTTTGTAAACTAGGGGACATTTTTGGCGGGATAAAAAATTACAAACATTAAAGTTACCAACATTTATTTATTAGTAAACATTTTGAACTTTGAAACAACAACAACATGAACTATCCATTTAAAGATGTAAACAAACATTTTGAAACATGTTTGTTTACATGTTATTATGTAAATAAACGAGGTTTAAAAACAAAAACAAGTTCGTTATTACATGGTGAAATAAAAATAGGACTTTTTTGCAACTTCGTAGAATCATCGATGAAAGAACGGCAACTTTTTAAATTCCGATGGCTTAATTTATAACACTTTTTCAAAAATCATTATTTACTTGTCACAATAATCCAATCACGTCTCGAGTTAACGCAAGTTGGTTTGTCATTAGGCTCTCAATATTTATTTGCTCTAAATACTATCGAGCAAGAAAAGCTTCAAGTAGAGTCATGTTTATGCTATACACACATATACATTCAATTCTCAGCGAACAAGAAGTCGCTTTTCTTTCATGCATCCTCCTCGACAACTATTTTCTTTTTGTTTACATTAGAACTCTCTGTCATTGCACTCGTCGCTAATAAACTGTCAGGATCTTCTTTTCCGAATTCTACTATGTCGTTGTGAACGCAATTTTTCAAATTCTACTGACAAAACCACATTTGTGATTTTTTGTTTTCGAATGGTTTGTTTGCAGTTTGAATGACAAATTGACAATTTGTCCAAATACGCGACTCATTGATTTTAAACAAACCGTAAACATCAATCATCATTTCGAATGTTTAAACAGCAACTTTTGAATTGATAAACAATACCAAAAAACCACAACAAAAAGGTATCGTCAAACTAAAAATATACAAATTGAAATATCAAAGATGAAAAAGACAGTTACGTTTGAAAGGAAAAACATTATTGTTGTTTTTAATCGGTAAACAAAAAGCGAGTCATTAGGCTCACCTAATAAACCGCGAGCACCTAAGTCGGCTACTTAGAAGGGAGAAAAAAACGAAACACCTGTAAAATTATCCGGCGATTAAGTTGAAGCGCCGTGTGTTTGATTAATGTATTCCGTGTGAGCGCGGATCGGTTACGCAGGCACACATCTTACTAAGTACGAACGTGCAAAAGCGTGTCATAAAAATCCCGCGGGACGAGTCACCCTGCGGACAGGATCGCGTACACACAAGCGTGAGAGCGGGGCCTCTTGCCGGTAATAAGAGCCGTCGGCCAGTTTTTTTCACCCAAGTCTTCCTTCCCCTCTTTCTGAGCCGCCGCGCAGCCCACCCTCTCGCTCGCTTTACTTCTCTTCTTCCTTTTCCATCCGGGTAGTATTAATTTATACGCGCTACGTGTGTGCACGCCGCTTTTTTCGCGCGCTTCCACGAAATTTGCAAGAAACTAGCCGCTACGCGCACCCTTCCCCCTCCCCCCCTACCGAAACCCCACCGCGAGTCGCACCATCTATTGGCGTCGGCCAAATTGCCCGCGAGGTGCAAAATTACCCCACCGATGCAAAAACATCAAATGTTACTTCCTCTCTTTTTTTCAACCTTCGAAGCAACGTTTATTTTTCGATTATCGTCATAAATTTTAACGTAAACAAAAAAATGTAGACAAAAAAGCACTAACGTCCAAATCATTGACCTTGTTTTTATTATCGACCTTGGAGTTTACTTTTGCAAATTCAAACAAAATGGCGGGAAAGTTAAAAAACATTGTTTGTTTACTTTGAAACTATCATGGCAAGCAAGTTAAACAACAATCAACCCTGATTTTGTTGGTGACCTTGAATAATGTTTATTGTTGTGTAAAAAGTTTGAAAAATAAAACTGTCTTGTGACTGCAATATAAATGGCGATTTGAATTTAATAATTCATTAAGTGAAAAAATTGCACAGGACACCTTAATCGGTCGTGTTTCAATTCAGAGAAACTTTCAACTCGGCTTAAACGAAAAATGTTTCATTACAATTAAACACCCAATTATGATAAACACAAGCGGTGCAAAAAAGGGGCATCGAGTGCAAAGCGCAAAAAGGCACGCAACTTACCTCTTGTGCTCTCTTCCTCGAACTCCTATCTTTATTTGCGCACTCAAGCCACTAAACTTCACACTGTTGATTAACGAAAAGTGACCTACATAAACCTTTCTAAACAACAAGTAAACAAAAATAATACATTCCTTATCATTGCCCTTTTAAACTTTGACCTTTAATTCCTGGTTTTTGTAAACAAACGAAAAACGTATTTTTACGATTGAAAAATGAATTTCTAAATCATTCGTTTGATAACTAAATGTTTGTTTACCATATGCATACTGTCGTTATGGTTGATTTTGCTGGACCGCTCTGGCCAATTTTCGTGTCACTTTTTCGCGGCGATGCCTCTTCGAGGAATATTATTCAAGAGGAAAGCCGCGATCGCATTCCAGCGGGGTTTTTTCCGGGCGCTTAATCGGCCCGATGAGAATGTGATTTGGAGGGAAAAAGCGACTGGTCATTTTTTCGGGCCGTTCGTTTGTTTGCATTATGTCTGGGAGAATCGCGCCCAGGGAATGCCGACTCGAATAAGAACTCAAATTTTTCGGTCCGCAAGCGAAATTAGCCGCTTGATATATATCGGCCAAGAGGAATGTCCAATTATTCACTCGGTGCATTTTAATTTGCACAAACCGATGCTTAATCGACCGCGGGTTCTGCGTCAAATGTCATTATACCGTTCGATACTCTTTTTGTCGCTGATTTATACGAATTCTTTACCTCATTTTTTCTTTGCTAACGAAATTTCGATCTGTTTCCAGTACCGACTAACTTCACTCTTTTTCTTACCGCCAAATTTATGTTTTGAAATTCTTCAACAAAAAGCAACAATTAAAAATGTAAACAAAACGAATGTCGATTGTCTGCGCATGCGCGATTTCGATTTTGCTATTGTTTTTAGAATTCAAAACATGTTTTGAATATTTAAAACGTAAACAAATCAAAAGTCATGTTTTTTCGCGCATAGTTTAACTTATTTCTTACCTTCTCGCAAAAAAATGACTGAAAACACACTGAAAAGAAGTTGAATTAATATTTTTGTTACGATGAGGGCAAATGAGGAGGAACAACAGAGTTGATTGCGTGTAACGTTGATTGCACTTAAAGTCCACTTGATGAAGCTTGAAGTGCGTTATTGAAAGGTATTTATGCACGACTGTCAGGACAGCGGTGCTAATTAACGCCCTTCATTTCAACTGGAATATTAATGCGATGTTTTCGTTGGCCGGCTTTATAACTCGCGAACTCTAATTTATGCGCCGAGAGAGTAGTAACTCCAGTGCTGAACCGATGACACACGACGGTGGCAATGAGTGTCGGCCCTCATAAATATAATTGATTGTAAAGTCGACAGAGAAACAGTGCGGTCGTAAGTTTAATTTGCCATGGCGCATTTTCTTTTTGTTGCATGTTGGGCCAACGCAGTGGTGCAAACTTCGGTCCCGCAAAACGAAGCCGAACTACAACTTTACAGAGTTATGCAGAGGGCTTCCTTGTTGGGATATTATGACACGTTACTGGAAATGGGTATGCACATTTTTTCCTCTTCTTCAAAACTCCTTTCAGTTGTTCTTATTTCGTACGATCAAAGTGAACATAAAATGTAAACAAAAACAAAGTATTGCAAAATAATTTCAAGTACAAATGTATTCAATGTTGTTGTTTAATTTTGACTTCATCTTTTGATTTTAGGCGGGGATGATGTGCAACAATTATGTGATGCTGGCGAGGAAGAATTTTTAGAAATAATGGCATTAGTCGGGATGGCAAGCAAACCCTTGCATGTTAGAAGACTGCAAAAGGCACTCCAAGAGTGGCTTACCAATCCATGTATAAACTATAATTCAGTTTGTAAAACTTTTCTAGTAAACAAAAATTCAAACTTTTGATTCAATTAAAACGAACAAATCTCAAAAAGTAATTTTGAAACAGTTAACAATTTGTTAGAATAAAAGATTGTACAAATTAAAAGCCCAAAGCTAAGATGAGTTTGTATTGTTTACATTGCAGCTTTATTTCAAACCCCTGTGATCCCACCGAGCGGAAGCGCAGCGTGCAAAAAGCAGCAGCCTCCAGTCACGGGATTTCCCTGCTTGAGTCCGAGGTCTCAGCAATCGAATCCCGTGGCGTCGTTCACGACATCGCAGACACCGACGCCGTACGTCGCGACGCATGTCTCGTTACCGCCTTTGCCAAGTCGGAGCATCAGTCCTGCGGTTCCTACTGCAAATGTCACTACTCCTGTTGCGTCGTCAACGTTTCGTCACAGTCCCAGTCCTAACACCTCCTTACCTTATGCTACACCTCAGAGTCCTGGTGTCTTACAGGTAAAATACAAAATTTATACAACAAAGAAAACAACAACGTAAAAACAACAGAGAAAACATTCAAAATTTGAAAATTGTTAACAATTGTCGATTTGTTTAGGTTGGAACTTGTGAATCTTCCTGTGGTAGTGGCGCAACGTCAAGTCCAAGTGGAGGAGGCGCGCCGGCAAGTCCGCCTCAAGCATCGCCAGTGTTACTTCAAGCTCAAATTCAGAAGCTCGCCGATGCAGCGGAACGACTCGCTGCAACTATCAGGCCGCTGGATCCAAAACCTCATAATGTGAAAAAGAAATTGTGCAAAAATTTGGAGGTCATTTTGTATTTCTGATAATGATTTTTCTATAAACAACAATAACATTTTCTCATTCAGATGGGCATTTTTGTTTCCAGATTTTTGCATTCGGATAATGATTCAATCGAAAATCCAAAAAATAATAAAAAAAAGAAAACGTCTGAATGAAAAAATCATTGTCCGAATACAAAAATCATCATTTCCATACAAGAATCATTGCATTTTTGAGTTTGATTATAACTTGATTCGTTGGAAAGTTTGTTTGATGAAATTTGATGTTTTTTTAGATGGTGATGGCGATGCCAGAAACGGATCCACATCGGATGGACGAGATAAGAAAGTACGCGGCAATATACGGGAGGTTCGACTGTAAAAGGAAGCCGGAAAAGCCTTTGACCATGCACGAGGTGTCTGTGAACGAGGCGGCCGCTCAAATTTGCAGATTCGTGCCTGCCCTTCTAACGAGGAGGGACGAGCTGTTTCCTCTAGCTCGACGCGTCGTCAGAGACTCGGGGTATCATTATTCTAAAAATCAATAGTACGTTTTTTTCAATCACGAAAGTAAAAAACACAGTCAAAGTTATGCAAAAATAAGAAAATTGTCAATCAGTGAAATGAGAAATTGTGATTTGCAAAACGTGGAGTAATTTGTGCGGGGAATGTAGTCTCTTTTTTTTCGGCGGTTTCTTGTTGAGTTATGTATTGATGGGATGATGAATGATGAATGTCAAAAATGTTGCAGTTTATCAATGTCACGAGTGCAAGAAAACGGCGAAGAAGCGGACGCCGAGCGGACGAAGAGACGAAAGTTTGAGCTCGAGGGTGAGGACTCGTCGCAGGTTAGCTCGCTGCCACAGCAGAAATAACACGCACCATCCTGACACGCCATGCACGCATGGTCAATCGCTAACTAACCGTTCGCGCAGCACGTAGAACACCATTAATCGCCAATCGCACATTCTTAACAACTCAGAAAAAAAAGGTCAAGTATAGCAGAACCGCGACTCTGCCGCTCCTCTACCTGTTCTGCAGTTTTTCATCATCCGCCAACGGAGACAATCACGAGTTATGCTTTCGAATTGTTTCAACTCATTCATACACATTTTTTTCCTTCGTCTCCCCTATCAAAAAACGCGCACAATCGTTATCCCCTTTTGTTTCCTCTACATTCTAGAATATGGCCTTTCTCTTTCGATGAAATTCAGTTTTGACAAGCCACTTTTTTGTCAATTGGAATTTCATCGCGTTATTTTCAATTAATGAAACATATTTTTTAATGCTTTCTTTTTGGTTCTTTCAAAATGTGTTGAAACAATTCGACGGACGAGTTTTTGATGATTTGGAAAAAAGTTGGTTTGTCAATTTCGAGTGTGACCTCTTTTTCTACTAACAGCACGTTTGCAAATTTTGCTTTTGACTGAAAAAAACTGCATGATTGAACATTTTAAGTTTTTTGGCTGCTGCTTTTGCTTTTTTTGAGTTTGCAACAGACGCTTTGAAACACATTGCACACATTTTGAAAACACATTTGTTGTCATTTTTGTCAAGTTTGAAAATGATTGAGATTTTTAAAATTGTCAATTTCGATTTGACAGTTGCATGTGAAACTTGTATTTTGTTCCATTACTAAGCAGCTTGATGTTTCAGGCGGAGTTGGACTTGCGTTGTTCTGCTATAGATAGCTCGAGTTTACAGAGAAGACGTTCATCAAGGTAATAAATTTTATTCGAGTCAAAAAAAGGAAATTCAAAAAAAAAAAGTTGATGCTAAAATTTTACGCATTCTATTGACTTGGTTTTTGTTTGACTCAAAAAACAAACGATCGTTCTTGTTTTTCGAGTAAAAATGTTCAGATTGGCATTGTTTCAGTCCAGTTTGGCGAAAGAAGAATAACAATGGGATATTCAATGCGAGCGTTGAGGAGGCGACGGATTCTGATAGCCAGTTTTCCTTTTCTAATGAAGAATCGTCGTCTTTACACGTAAGTTTTGAAATTTGAATAAAAAAATTCATTTTTTTATTCCAATTTTTAGTTTTATTCATTTTTATTTTGTTTGTTCTAGGATACAAACGAGGCTGAATCTGAAGTAGTAGAGAAAGACAATGACTTCAACTTAAAAGTAAGAAAATAAAAATAGAAGGAAAGGAAAAAAAGGAGAAATGTAAATGGAATTTAAAACGGGACTAAAAATTTGTAATTTGCAGGTGATAGCATCACGAGGCGACAACATCATAGCGGTAGCAAATCCGGCACTGATGGATTGCAGTCACGCGATAAAAGAAGAGCCGACAGACGAAAAATCAAGCCTGTAAATAAGCCGAAAATGAGCGTCATTGCAGAGGAATCTCGCGCATTATTGGCTATCGCGCGCCTGTAATGGCTTTCAACTACTGCGATTCCTTTCATATCATTTTTCTTGTAACAATGATCATTCCCCCTACCCTTCCTTGTCATTTTTTTTCAAGTCCTCCTTGAAGAGACGTTTTGCAACACCCATATAAAGTTTCGTGTATTAAGCGACCGATGTAACTGATCCATTTTGACGATTTATACTTATTGCTTTTACACCTTTACGGCAATCGATCTGCAGATTTGCATTCGCATTTTTGTCTTACGTCATTCAAACAATTTATGTATTGTATTGAAGAATTTGGATGAAATTTACTACTTGTTACTTAAAGTAGTATAAAAATGGTAATCAAAATTCGATTTTTGTGAATTTTTGAATCAAAATTTGTATTAGGAATTGTTTTATTTTGTATGAAACGAAATGTATTTGAGGAGCAGTTGCAAATTTATTTTCAGATTGTTGTCATCGAAAAATAAGACTGTAAATAAAAATCTTTTCTATATCGTCTATTCCGAAGATTGTTATGCGTTAAAGTTATATGTGTGACATCATCTTTTTAGAAATTTTCGTATTCTATTGTTATCCGTCCACATTTGTTGGCTGTGTTGTTCGTCGGATGAAACAAGTAAAAATTACTCAAATCGCTGACAATAAAAAATTATTCTCAACTGTTGTGTGTATACAATATACCATAAACAATTGTATAAGCGCGATTGTATAAGTTTTGAAGAAAACAGGAAAAAAGAAATACGTGTTTATCATCCTTCTTCATGTGTAAATACACTAATAAAGAACAGTTTTACGATTTTAAAAATGCAACCTTGTGAGTAAAATTAACATTTAGTTTTTAGTTTTTTTTAAGAAAATATCATTCATTAAATTTTTTTTGAATTGTAAGTTTGATTGTCAAAATTATAGGACAAAACAGAACAGTTCCAAGCAATAAATTTTTCAATTTGTATTCAAGACTTTTTTCTACATCTGAAGATGCAGTTTTGCACATTTCTGTGGTGTTTTTGTATGTTTATTAATTTCATGATACCAGTTTGGATGAAAAAGTAGAAAAGTATTCTAATGAAAGAAGAAGTTTCAAAGTTTTTTTCCAGATTCAAATTTGAATCAAATTGTAGAGGGCGTTTTAGTTTAATTTAAGCGGGAATCCTAGTTATTCAATTTGTCTTAGCTTTTGCTTACAACAAACTATTTTTACCACAATAAAAACCTCATTTAACAAAAAATCTCTGTAATAACTGTTTTAAGTTTTAATTCAAAACGTTGTCACATAATTGAGTTTAAAAATTGAATATGAAAATATACTACTCTAATGCTAAAAACTGATAAAATATCAATTTTCAACTTACCCAAATTCTGACATCATTTTTTCCTGAAAAAAACTGTAACATTAATTGAAATCTGCCTTCTATTGTTGTGTAACTTAAACGTCACTTTGAAGATTATTGAAATTCAACTTTTTCAATCTAACCTTTACCAACGTGAATCCCTTCAACCCACAAATACAAAATCAAAACAACCAATTTTCAAAAACAAATAAACTTCGCATAAAAAATTGCACAACCTCAGTCAGTCAACGAGCCCTCTACCTTACCGACCGAAGCGTTGGAGTGATTTGAGACTTGGCACCCGGTTTTTCACGCTGCGCCGAGGAAGTCGCGGAGCGTTCGGTGCGTGTGAGTCTTGTTTTGGCGTTGATAGCGCTATCGAGAGCTGTGTGCTGTGTGGCGTCTGTGACTGCGCGCGGCCGCGTGTGTTTCTCATGATCCGCGCAGCAGCTATCTCGTCGGCGGCACACATGTTATGGAATTTGTGGGTGTCTCTTCGCCAGGTCGCCTTCGAGGACTGATCAAGCGCGTGTTCCTCGGTTGAGAGCGGTCTCGGGCGGTGCGCGCGATCACGCCAACCAAATGTGCCTCAATCCCGTCGACGCTCAGTGCAAAACTCCATCGGACTGTCCACAATTCCGCGACCATGGATGTTGATTGCCCCATAGTCAGTCTCAAGCGATCCAGCAGCGCCCCGATGATCAACGAGATTAGTGCCACCATGTCCATCACGTCGCCCTCGACCTCGGCACCGAGGTACACTTTTGTCTCGTCCAAAAAAATCCCCCCAAAAAAGCATTCAAACTTACAACCACATGATCCTCAACCAAACACAAAAATTGGTGCCAGATGGATATCAAAAACAATTTTTTCACTTTTTAAATCTCTGCTTTTTGTGATTAAAATACGTTTTTTAGTTTTTTTTGTCAACAAACAAAGAACATATGAGTGGAGATATGTTTCATGACCACTTATGTAGGATTTGTTTAGAATGTTTTTCTAAGTCTGTTTGTCGATTGGAGCACGTGTGATTGCAACCTGAGAAACATCGCTGGTTTTCTTTTCTCATTGCTCGAGTTGCTGTTTTTCAACTTGTCTATTTGGCGTGCTATTCAATTTGTTTTGTTCAGTTGGCAAAATGGTTGAAATTCGTCTCCAACAATATGGATCTGTAGAATGTTTTTTGGTCTTTTTTCAGAAATTGTTATCTATGCTGTGTCTTATCTTGTTTATCGGTACGACAAGTTTTTTAAACTGCGCCTCAAAATGATGAATGAGATGCTGATGGGATTGGGTGGGACAAAATTAATCGTGGTCATGGTATCGGCGACAAAAATTTGTATTGACAAGAGGGTGATATTAAACATGCGTTTTAAGTCCTCTTAATCGCTAGGACGGCAATAAACAATGTTGTATTTTCAAATGAGGGTTTTATCATCTGTCAGAAACGTTGATTAGTTGCTCACTTTTTGAAATCTCTTTTATTCTTTTGCAAATAACTCATTCTGTAATTTTCAAGTTTAGTTGAACAACTAAAAGATCTGATTTTAAAAAATTAAGTAGCTTATTTTGTTTTTTATGGATGATATTTTGATTTTTTGTTGAATTTTTTTTTAGGATAGAAAAAGTAGAACTGTTGTACTAAGTTTTTTTCTTCGTTTTTTCATTTTCAGAGATGCTGTGTCGACATTTAACGTGTTTGCCAATTCACCTCGCACAAGGCGTTTTAGCACAAGTGTAAGTACTGCAAATGCAATTAAGAGTTATTTCGCCTCCTTGATACGCAAATATTTTCATGACCGAGCAATTCAGCACATGATTTCAAACTCACTTGGTCAATTATTTTTTTAGTTTCAATTACGTTGCCACTCTTCAATCAGTTATGTCAAAGACTTTTTTCTTGTTTTTCAAAGACTGATATTTAAATGAGAAAATTGTGTAAAAGAAAGAGTGAAACCAGAATGGATTTATGAGTTTTCATTTTTGTATAACACTTTTTGTGGTTCGTTTTTAATTCAAGAAATAAATGAAGTTGATTTTTCGTTGTAGGTCATAGTTTGCTTTTAACTGAGATTGTGCCGTTCAAGGCTCTACTATCACTGTACCAAAGTTGAATGGAACCTTTACTTTCTTCAATATCATATGTTATAAAAAGGAAGGGTGGAGCTAGCTTGACCTCTTACCTTAAAGACTTGTTTCAATATCAAACATGAAACCCAAACATATTCGAAATATTACAATTTCATAATTCCTTTAAATCAACAAAACTCAAACAATTTTTTATTCGAATTTTGTTTCCCAATCATCTCATTTCTTCATTTTAATTTTCCTACTGCTTCACTTCAGCTGTATTCAACTGAGAATTTTACCAAACTTTTTTCAAAATGAAAATTTATTGTTTGATTGATTTTGCAGAGTCCCAGTAGTGTTCCCAGGTTGACTCCACGAGTGAGTCAATTGAGGCAAGAGGAATGCATAGATGTGGCCGGACGAGAAGCGGCTCACGAGAAGGAAATACACAGTGCGATGCAGATTTCGCAATCATGGGAGGACCTGACACTCGAGGCTGAAGGCCTGTCCTTCAAGGAATCAGATTCGCCAACTCAGCACCTGAACAAAGACAGACAACTCACAAAGAGGGTATTTGACCCACTGAGCCTGAATTTGTCGGTAAACGGACCGCCGATGTGCTCATCGCCCTCGCCTACGCGGTCCAGCCTCGGCCAGAGAACCTGCTACTCACCTGGACTGCACATGGTCTCGTGGAAAAACAGCCTGTCTCCTAGTCCTACTAGGAAAGCTTTTGCGACTAGGTGAATTATTGAACAAACGTTTATTCAAATCTTGTTTTCAAGCAGTTACTTAAGAAAAAGAATTTTGCCTTCTTCAGAAGTTTATAGTAAGTTTTTAGGAGATGATTGTAATGAGAAAATTGTTTTTACAGGCGAAGTTTGAGTCCTATTGCAATACGTCCGAGTTGCCTTGGAAAAAGGAAAATCGAGCTGGATGATAATGCCATGGATTACCTACAACCACCTGCCAAACGAACTTCTAGTTTAGTCATTTCATCAAGGTAATTGTGCTTGACTTTTATTTCAATTTTCAATTATAAAGACAGGGTTAATCGAAAAATAAAAACCATAAATTGAATTATCAGCTGCTATAAACATTTTTGAATTGTGATCCAGTTGTTTTTGTGGGTTTTGGAATGTAATGTATTTTTACTGGGCGTACAATTTGACATTATTGAATCTATGTATTGAAGGAATTTTGATATCTCAAGGCTCCAAGTCTAAAATTGGTTTCAACCCACGGTTCAGAACAATAAGTTCGGTTTTTTTCGTCTTTTGATTAATATTTTATGGTATGCAGCCTTGGCGTCCGATTTAACATTTACGTTTCCAATCGAAAGTAATAAGTTCAAACCTCAAACAATACTGTCAGAAAATGTTTAAAAACTGTTTAAAATTCATCAACAAAATAATTTGAGTATTCTTCATACCAAATTATACTTTTATCATTTATCATCCGCCATTGGGGTTTTCCTTCCGTTCATATCATATCTTTTGGTTTTGAAATCAAGCTGTTTAACTAGCAAGCGAGTTTGTAATTAAATTAATTAAGTAACTTGGAAATTTTTTAACGAATCTGTTACGTCTAAGTAACGAAAAAAGTAACAACATATTTCTATTAGAGATATAACAAATCTAAAGTCGAAGAAACACGAAAAAGTTTGACATATTCGTGATTTATGAATCAGCTTTTCGAAAATGCAACAAAATTATTGCAAAGGAAAATCACTCAAGTTGACGTAATAGCGTATGCTGTCACCGATGATTGTTATATTTTCTCACGCACGAGATGATTTTGTCTTCTTAGAATAACGAAATTGTCACGTTTTTATGAGACACTAAATGTCATTTGAAATTAACTTTTATGATCAACGAAAAATTGATTTCATTAAATATACAATTTTGAAATTGAAGAAAGAGACATAATGTAATTTAAAAACTTTTTTTCAGATTGGATGCCATATCAAGTCCGTTACCAGGCACTATTAGTTCTGTAGGAACGCCAGAATCATTATCGAGTGCGGATTCTCCTAGCTTTTCGTTCCAACCTGTAGATAGTCCTTCGTCGTGTCGAGTAGTCTCGAACGGCGACGATCCAATGCTAGAAACGAATGAGCAACCGAAAACAACGTCGGATCTCACTCAGAGCAATCAGAGTAACGAAAGCAATCAAAGCGATCACAGATGAATGACACTTCAACATCTCTGTTGAACCCAAGAACGGTGTTAGGCCTTTCTACAATCTTCCTCACACAAATCGTCCAAACTTTTTCTTTTCAACCATTTCCTTCTATTAAAAATTGTTTTGTTATTGCACGATCAAGAATTTTCAAAATGCCTATTTGTATCCGTTTTCTTTTAAGTTTTTAAAACAATAAGTTAACAAATTTTTAATGAGCGTTGTCCGTTGTGTGAGAAAAGAAGCCTAACCCTGTTTGAATGTTGCAAGTCATAGTTACTTTGGATAATGAAATGTGGTTTTTTTTGCACCGATCGTTGCTTGACCAAAGGGTCGAGTGTTATATTTAAAGAGCCTCGACTTTTGTTTGATTGTGCGGTTACTGTTTTTATAATCAGTCGAAGTTTACCGTCAAGTAACAATTTCGTTTCCTCCGCTTTGTATAATTAGCTACAAATTGTTTTGTGTACATACTTGATTGAATCAAACTGCGATTGTAATTAGTTGTAAATTACATTTTCCTATTACAATAAACAAAGATAAAATCGAGTTTTTGAAATAACTTTTTCTTTTTTTTTACAACAAAATTTCTCGAGGTGCTTTGGAATATAACTGAATCCTTTGGTTTTTCGTTTCTTTGGATTGAAAAGTTTTTAAAAAACTTATTGTTTGCTGGAAAATTTAAAAAATATACAGAAGTAAATTAAAATTATAGCTAGTTTTGTGAGGGATCTATACAGTTGTATCATTTTATATAACTGCTTTGTTGAATTTTTATTGTGTATATTATAGATTGAGTATAAAAGAAAATTTGAAACCATGCGTGAAGCTGCAACAGCCTGTAGTTCTGTTGCAATAGCGGCTTTCAAATATAGCTAGTCCTTTGTATGGTATTAAGTAACGATGTAACGTTTAAGATTGTCATTTTGGAGCGAAATTGAATTATCGAGAATCAAACAGAATCAAAGTTATCGTCAAACAAATTTGTTAAAATGTTCAAATGCAGGATTTAGTTTTCATCGCAAAATTAAAACAAAAACGTTACAGCGTAAATTACGTTTCCGATAAAATTTTTTAGAGAATAGACGAGACAATGAATGAGAATCATGTTTTCTCATTCAACATTTTGTTTCGTCCGTTTCTCAATAGGTTTTAAGGTAAACATTTTGTAAGTAAAAAACGATGCAATGTAAACGAGCACCAGTACTGAGTATGCGTTCTGTAACTTTTAATCAAAAAACCAATTGCAAAAGAAAATAAGTAATAATTATGTCTCCCTCGATCCAAACAAATGGCGCAAGAAAAATGGTAGGAAGGTTTAGGACGGTCTTTTGTTTGCAAGACCGATACCAAAGTACAAGTAGAGTAATGCCATATGACTATTAATTTGTTAACAAACACCAAGTGACATATTTATATAACGTGTATATAATTTTAGTTTAACAACCGAGCGTGTCAAATTATAATTTTCCCCTTTATTTTAGTAAAACAATGGTTTCTTGTACGAAATTTGTCATGACAGGTGTTTTATATTAAAACACCTGTCAAAACATTTTAACATTCGATTCTTAATTGAGTTATCAAACAAGTTTTGAAATTTCATCGTTATCTAAAAGTTCAATTAGATTCATCAGAACAAGTTTAGGCATGCAAATTAAGTTGTTTTTTTAATATTTCAATTCCTGAATGTGTCAAACATTCTTTAAAATTCATTTTTGCAGATTCTAAAATTGCTCCAATAAGTTATAAATTGATGTAAATCATAAGGTACAAGGACCCATCAGAATCCAGATCTTTGAATTTAGATAATAGAAACAATCTTAGTCCTCTGTATTTGCGTTAAGTTTGTATACTTTTAAGCCTATTCAAACTAATGGATCCTATCAACCGAGTTCTTGAATAAAAAAAGAAATCATTATATGAATCTGTCAAATTGAGAATTTCGACGTTGTAACAGAATCGGAAAGAAGAAAGAAATTTTGTTTTTGCAAGGGGATGTTTTTGGATGATTAACAACAGTTTAATAACGGTGGATCGATTGTGTACGTTTTTATATAGATTTAGCGATTAAGCGGCGAATGAATGGAACTATTTTGTGTTTCTCTCAGTGTTTTATACGAGAAGATTTTGAATGCGTAAGAGAAACCTTTGCTTGAATATCAGTCGTATCAGTGTAGACTTTTGGTCGCTGGTATTCCGATCTGAGCGTTGGCATGGAACTATGTACGTATTATCAACGTGTACATTTAAAAATGTGACTTTTAAGACTGAACGATATGCTTTTTGTAATGTTGAACTTCTCCTCGATTCGGCTCTTTAATTAAAACTCATGTTAAAAATGATTGTGGCTTTATTTAGTCCTTTTATACAGCGATCAGGGTTTTAATTTCAACTTTTTTGGCTTCGTCTCCTCCACTTCCGGCTCTTTCAAGGAGATTATTGATTTTCCCATTACTCTTCTCTCTGAAAAGACAAATTAAAACCAGATTGAATTTTATGAAAGACATTTTTGATCAAACTAAATTATAAAATAGAAGTTTTTTTATCATTTTACCTGCTTTATATAAAAGTTTGTGGCATTGAGACAGAAGGGCTGCTTGTGCTTTTTCTCCTTGCAGTCCAAATACAGATGCTCTTTGCGTAAAGAAGTGTTAAGGATAAAATAATTTATGAAATGTTATTGAAAACCGAGTAAATTCAAAACGACTAACATAATCAAAAAAGGATACAACATCATCACATCATAAGGATTTCTCAGGAAGAATTCATCATCTGCTCCACTTGAAATGATAACATTCTGAAAAAATCAAATATTAATTTGTTATATTTAATTTTAAAAAATGAAACAATTTAATTACTATGCAGTCTCATCGCAATAATTCAAAAAGTAATCATTCTCTCACCCTTGATTTTCCATACGTGTAAAATAAATGAGTCCAATGAATAGCAAATTTTCTCGTTTCTAAATTGATCATATCGCCATACTGAATTTCAAAATGCAATCCTCTGTTAACTGCCTGCAGGTAAAGTTTTCTGTTCAGTCTCAATCCGTTACAGGACGAATTAATGTAAATTATATCAGCGTTCAACTGTCCACAGGCGAACTAAAAAGTGAAAAACCATTTTTAGTTAACAAATTGTTTTTATCAAGTTGAAATTATTTGTAATCAAGATATTAATTTTTTACCTGAAGTGCATTTTGGGTCTTAGGCACACAAGCATATATGTTACAATTTTTCAAAACTGATGACTGATTCTGCAAAAAGGAACGTTTTGTATGATTTTGAATCCTGATCTAGTTAAATGCTAAAGATAAAATGAAACTTTTCTCACCAATCTATAAGTTTTGCTGGCTTCAGTAAAACTGTAAGTTAATCGTGTCAGAATATTAAGTTTCCCTTTGAATATTTTGTTAACGTTATCAAGATTCATAGGATCCGGAATGGCAACAGGAGCTGAAGCTTCCTTTTTCTTTTTCTTTGACTTTTCATTGTCAAAAACACTTTCATCAATGTTTTGATTGATTGCCACTGTTTTATATCCTACTGTGAAAACGAAAAACAGAAAAATCAAATTGAAATTGTTTTAAATAAATTATAAACTAACGATGCAAAAATTTTTGAATAAACTTACATCTACTAAGTTTGTGTAGAGTTTTTATTAATTCGTCCTCGTTTGTATTTTTAACGTTAATACACAAATCACAAAACCCAACAGCGTCCATTATAAATTGATGAAATAATTATTGTTCACTAACTTTTAGAAAATCAGCTGGTTTTTTATAAATATAACCTCTGTTTCGGCGTGTTTGTTTTGCCGCGGTTTAAAGGTGTGTTTTTATGTATGAGTTACTAGATGAAACCTTAAGGTTAGTGTGAAGATGAAGAAACTATGAACTTTCCATGGGAAGTACCGAAATTGAAAGTGTTAAAACTCTGTTTGATAAAATCAAACCTCAAACTAAAAGTTAATTTCAAAATCAAATAATTACAAATAACCAACAATTTTCATTTTTATTGTTCAAGTTTTGTTAATAGTCTTATAACAAATACATAAGAACACGAAAAAAAAAGATTAATTAATTATTACAGATAATACGTTATGGAATAATAATATAATGATTTAAATAAAATGAACATAACTAAAGCATAGTTAGACTTGAACATAAAGTTTATAAAAGAATTCATCCAATAAGTCTTGGAGCATAAGCATCTCAGAGCAGAACTTGGGAGCTTTTTTGTCAAACTTTTTTAAAATTTGTCGTATTTCTTCAAGAGTGATGTTGAATTTGATACGATTCTTGTCTTTGGACCGGACCAATCTAGAATCCAAGTCAGTTGCAATATCAGAAAAATCCATCATGACTCTAGCCATGTTGTAATTCTCAGGATTTTTGTTTCCCTGAAACAGTACCAACAAAACTTGTTAAAAAAATAGTCATAAAAATTGAATTTACCATTATAAATAAATGAAAATTAATAAAACGTTACCTGTTTCAGCCACAGTTGTTTTTGAAACGGTTTCTTCTCATCGCAAGCGATACAGTTGCAATTTACACCAAACAGTTTTTGTTTTGTAAAATTCTCTTTGACGTTGTAACATTTTGTACGGGAAATTGTTTACTCGAGAAAAAACATTTTTCATTTTTAGTAATTTTACCTGTTCGCCTTTTTTGATCGGGGCAATTGTGACGATTCTTGAGTTTGCATACGAGGACATGATCATGGTATTAATGCCGACACATTGGTGATTTATGAAACTGCCGACTATGTTTATACAACACGAGTGGTTTCCAAGGTACCGATTTTCGATCTACAAAAAATGTCAATTAAAAAAGATTTTGAAATAATAAATTAATAAAAACATATAAAATTGAAAGGGATTATAGTGCATTACAGGAACATAGTTTGTTTTCAGAATTCCAGCATGTCGAAACAGCAAATTTCCCGCAAATATCACATTGTCTTCTTTAGAAAGACTTTCCCAGTTGTATTCATACTTCTTGCCCAACATTGTCGTCTGAGTTGCCAAAATAAGAAGAGCTTGTATGGATCGAATGTACGTGAATTTTATCAGGTCTTCGATATCAAACATTTCATCGTCGGTTAAATAGTTGAAAAGGCCATAAAAACTCAGATATTTGTCACCGTAAATTCTGCCGTCTTCAGAGAAACTTTTTGTTCGAGGATCTAAAACAAATCAACTGAATAAGTGCATCAAAAGATACAAAAATGTTGTAAAGTTAAAAAATATGATTTTTTGTACGAACCTTTTTGGTTGTTAACAGTTTTTACAACTTGTTTGATACCATCAAGACTCCCATGCTCTTTGATACCTAAAATTAAAGCCCTCACAATACCAAATTCCAATACTTTTTGAGGAGCAATGTCTTGGATTTTCATCACGTGGTGCATAATGTCACATTCCATATCATGGAACGTTTCCCAAGCTTTGGTTTTGCATTCCTTCGAGCAATAAATGATTTCCACACAGTGATCGCAGGGGGTGGCAACCCAAACCTGCTGAGCGCAGTTCCAACAAACTGAGTATCTGTGTTTATATTTCACAGCGATCAAATATGGACGTTCCTGAGCAATCATCTCGCCTGGGTTGATATTCCTCGTCGCTACCAAATGTCTTCCATAAGTTTCGTCATATTCCAACCTGAAATTCCATTTAAAATTAGTTGTACAAATACAAAGTATAAACTTTGAAACAAACAAAATAATGAAATGCGGTCTCACCTTAAACAACTCGATATGTATCTGAAAGTTCGGTATTGTCAAGTTTGTGGGCATAATCAGCGAGTTCCTTATCAATTTCCTCAGCTGTCATTTCTTTTATCACCTCTGCCTTTTTTTTAGCACACTGTTCTAACTTTTTTATTACCTTTTTCTGTTCATCTGCGGGTACATTTTTGCTGATCCATTTCAAGGCTTGTTCTTGGGCGGTTTTTTTTGCAGGAACGTTTTTTAGGATCGACAAACACTCAATTTTTCTTATGAGGATGTCGGTTTTGATTTTACCAGGACAGTTGAACTTCAAACAAAGATCCACAGCTTTCAAGCACTCTTCGTATTTTTCCAGTTTGTATAGAAGAATTGACAGGTTGGCGTAAGCGAGAGACAACTCTTCGGATCGGGATCGTGCGTTTGCTATGCTTTTGGAATATAACGTAATGATGGAAATGAGTTTGTCTGGTTCATAAGATAAGTTCATCAGGGTTTGGAAGATCTGATTTACCTGTGTGCGCAATTTCTCAGCTTGTTCTTGTGATTTGCGAATTTTTTCTGTGAAAATGGTTTTGTATCCACGCTTGTGGAATTCCATCATGAGTTTTTGGATCTTAAGATTGATTTTATCCATGTTTTAAATCTACAAATGTGAAATTAAACAATGTTTGCAAAATGATTAACAAATGTTTACTTTTGAGGTTAATTTTTGCACGAGTTGGTCTGTTTATACATGTTAAAATGATTGATTAGAATCTTACCTTCGTCTAGTGAGAATTTTGTTGAACAACAAAAACTCTTTGTTTTTTCATGTAAAGATTATCAAAAAGAACAATCTGAGATGCAGTAACCGTTTGTTTCGTTTTCAACAGTTTCTAATCTAATTCGGAGATGCCAACAACCAACAATGCCAACATTAAAATGGCGAATTCAAAAAAGTAGAAAAAAATCCAACCTAAAATTTCATTTTAAACATTGCCATCAAAGCTTGCATCAAGCTGAAAAGTCAAGTTGCATACTTAATGAAAAAATAATAACTTTCTCGTTTTTGTTTGTTGTCTAACACGCCAACAAGATCGTTAAATTCTATTGAACATGTACGGATAAATAAAACACGACTGAACACAACTTTAACATATGTTTTCAATTATTTCAATCTTTTCACTTTTACAGAATAGCATCGCAAAGAAACAAGATGTCAGTACATCTCAATGAGTACTGCTTACAAACCATTTTTGATCACCTAACACCACGCGAATGGATTGTTATATCTCAAGGTATAAAATTTTATCGTCTACGCAATGATGTTTCGAGATTTAAAAAAAAACTTCAAAAATTAAAAACTTTCAGTGTGTACGTTTTGGAAAGAAGCAGTGAAAAGACAGTGGAAAAAGAAAGGTTTCTACATCCGTTTCCAAGACGCAGATGTGCAATGTGTTGATATTGCGGATAATGAAACTGTGGAATCGGAGACACTATCAGCAAAAGATGTTCGAAAATTGGTTCTTTTCGCTGCTCCATTTGCTGAACGATTGTTTTATAGTGAAAACTCTACAAACACAATCAGAATCGGGTCTTTTGAGTATGAGTCAAACATGGATCGCAATTACTGTCGCGAAACGTTTGAGTTGTTTGCTCGCAAAACGTCGAAATTGACTTTCGTTCATCTTGACCAAACCCCAAGTGAGGATGCGTTGAATATTTTATTCAGCCGTAACAAAATTAAGAATGTCGTTGCCAAACACTCTTTCTTCTCATGTCTTCCTTCTGTTGGAGTCGAAGAAATGATTTTGAATTATGACTCTTACTCCACGAAAACCATCGTTTCATTCGAAGGGGTAGGTTTCTTCGATTTTTTATTGTATTTCAAGACAGATCATAATGCTTGATTTAATTATTAATTGCAACATTATTTACAGCATTTTCCGAAAATGAAAAAAATAAAAATGAACGAAGACTCACGCCACAATGGCACTATAGAGAGATGGCTATTGAAAAGTTTGCCTTACGTCAGCGAGTTGAAGTCATTGATTATTTCTTCAGGTGCACACACATTAAATTTTAATACATTTGATGAAGTCACCGTGCCACCGCATCTAGAAGAATTGAAGTTTATATTCTGGCATGGGCATACTAAAGTATTAGACGATCTTCTTATTCGCAAATTTGCCATTGGCTGTCCGCAGTTGCGAACTGTGCACTTTGGTAGTTATTGAAACTAATAATTTTCTATAACTAAAATAATTGATGTTTACTAATCAAAACATGTGATTTTTTCAGATTGTTTGGTTCTGAACAATAGTACGCTTGAAAAGCTGATGCATCTTCCGCAACTAGAGAGCTTGTTCTTCACGATATCATCAGATTTCTATCTGTCCGAAATTCCAGAAATGCCCCATTTAGTAGAGTTTCATTTTCTGTTTTCTGGTAAATTTTATAATGTACCGTCGAATTATCTTTGCAATTTTGGGACCATAGTAGAAAAAGCCCCAAAATTGCAACGCTTTCAAATCGGCAATGCAATCACGTTCAAGAGGCGGGATGAGTTGATTATTGCCAATGTGATAGCCGGTGCTGCAACGCAAAACAAAAGCGTCGTTTTATCTGTCCGTAGAGACGGATTCAAAAAAAACAAATTCAGAAAAGTGCGAATTCATAATGGGGAATCTCAATCAGTGATTGAACTTTCGTTTATGTGTTGGCAAGGTTGCTTTGACGATTTTTTTAGAGAAGTGAATAATTTATTAAAAACTTCTGTTCATTTGCGAGATTATCATGCTATTGTCTTCGAAGATGATATATAAAGAAAGCAGTGTGGTGATTAGTGAAAATGGTAGATTCGAATTTTAAAAAAACATACGAAAAAGTTTGTGATACATTTATGGCTTCATGAACTTGAACAAATTCAATTTCAAAAATGTATCATTTCGAACATTATTATTTTTCATTTTTTGTAGGGATTAGCCCAATGTTACCAACACTCAAAGAAAAAACAAAAAGTCCCTAAGTTGATTTTTTTAATAACTATTTGCAAATTTGCTATTTCTTGCACAGTTTAAAAATAGAAGAAGATTTACACAATTTATGTAAACTAATAAAAACACATTTTTTCACAATATATTTTTCCAAGTTTTTTTACCGGCCGATTGACTCCTAATGCCAGAGAGCGCTCATGTTAAGAATTTCTGACCATACGCTTTCTCATCTCTGTACATCTCTATTGCTATCTGTCAAAACATATATGGTCAAAACACTCATTTTGAGGTTATATTATCGTTACAAGTTGTTGACAAGTAAAAATTCACCTTCTAACAAACCATTTTTAACTTTGAATTGTTAAAAAATAATTAAGAGTGAAAAACCAACAATGAGTCTTGTGACTTACGACTTCAGTGACAGTGAAGAGGAGACTGTTGAAGATACAGAACCTGCACCAAAAGCTCAAATCGTCCAGGAAAACAGTTCAAATACAATAAACACTTCAAACAATGGAACCTTGAATGAAACGAGTTCTGATTCTAACAATGATTTGAACCTTATGACTTCAATGTTTAGTATTTTGCCCAAACCGAAAAATGACATTGACGAGCAAATTGACGAGGATGACGATATTCCACCTGTAAGAAAAATCGTCCCTGAGAGCAAACCTGTCAAACAAAAGGGTCCCGTGCAAATCAAAGTTCCATCATTGTCGGAGGTTTGTTTATTTATTTACTTAGTTCTTGAGTTCATGATCTTTTATGTAAATAAGATTCAATTTTCTCTTTTTTAACAGTTCAAAGATGTGGAAGAGGAGATAAAGGAGAAACGAACAACAATACAGCCATCAATTGTACGTCCAAAACATTGTTTTTGTACTTTTTCTAAATTAGTTGAATTTGCAAATATTTATTTATTTATTGTTTGCTTTCAGAACAAAAGCAGTTTGTTTTCAATGCTTCCACCGCCGAAATCTCAAACACTAACAAAAGTGTCCAAACCTCTGATACCACAAGTGTTGAGCAGAAAACCACCTGCTCCAAAACCCCAAGCAATAAAACCAAAACCTCAAACAAAACCATCCTCAATACTCGGCGCAAATTACGACTCAGACTCAGACGACGAAACTGCACCAAAAGTCGCAGCAAAATCGTCCACAAAACTTGATTTCTTCTCACTGTCATCCTCAGAAGACCAAATCTCCAAAAATGAACTGGCAAAAATTCAAAAAGAAACCGAAGAGATGACAGCAAAATTTTTGTCCCAACGAAATGCTGTTTCAAAACAATCCGAACAACGTAAAACTGTTTATCAAAATGCTCCCATGGAAATTGATCAGCCAGGACCAAGTGCGACGACCACATTTGGGCTACCAAAAGAGGAAATAATATTGAAAAACAATGTAGAAGTTGGCCCGAAATTGCCTGTACCTGAACAAGAATACAATATGGATTCTCAAGGCAATGTAGCGTTTGACGAAAAAGCAATGCAGTACTTATGTGGCAAGAGAGGTGCAAAGAGGAAAAACGAAGAGTGGGAATCAGCTAATATTATTGAAATTAACGGAGAGGACATCAAACCGGATGAAAGGGAATGGTTGGTCAAAGCCTTGACTGAAGAACCAGTCCATCGACCGGTTTCTCTCGGTTCCGGACCAGGGGGACAATCCAAACGGAAACATCAAATTACGTATCTTGCTCACCAAGCAAAAGCGATGGAATTGGAGCTACAGAACCAGTGGTCGCAAAACAGAATGTCCAGAAAACAAACACAGTCGAAATATGGTTTTTAATGTTTTATTTTTTGTTCTTTGTGGAGTTAACCTGATGTACATATGTAGAAATGTTTGATTTTGTATTTCATGATTCAATATTAAAAGTATCACAAAACATCATCTATTGTTTAGTTTGATTTCTTACAACATTTTCATTGAAAATTGTTTATAAAAACTTAATTTAACTATTCTTACATTAAAATTTACAATTTTGTACAAAAAACTACGACTAACAAGACATTTCATCTTGCAATTTTTTCGCATTTGCATCGTATTCTCTGTGCTTTTCCTCCAACTGCATCTTGGCTTTGAGTAAATCTGGAGCAAGATTGCAATAAGATTCCAGTTCTTTTTGCAACATCATCAACTCTGCTTTTTTCTCCGTCAACTCCCCCCATTTATTCAAAATTTCACGAGGTTGTTCCACCTCAAAATCGAGAAGATCTGTTCTGAACTCTTCGAGCTTCTTTTCGTACTCCTTCAGGTTATTATTCAGCACCATCTGCGTCGCGTTTTCCTCTTCGATATTCCTTTCATCCTCCTGAACTGCCTCCTCGCATTCAGAAACTGCATCAAACAAAGTTTGCATCTTCGCTTCAAGTAAATTGTACTTTCTAAACACCTTATCTGTAACAGTATTCCACGCTTTTTCTTCTCTTTCTTTCTTTTTTTTCTCTACTGACTTCTGGATAAGATATGAACGAAGTGCAACTTCATTAGATAAGTCTGATATTTCAAGTGCTTGTAATTTTTGAAGTTTTTGCAAATTTCCTGGGGACAGACTTGTTAGTTCGTTTAAACGCAGATCCAGTTTGTCTTCGAGGAACTTTTTATTCTCGTTGGCCAGGCTCAAGTTTTCTTCGATGGTTTCATTCAATCCTTTCATTAGAAATGACAACTTTTGTTGCATCGAATCCGGTTGTTTTAAATTCATTTCATCTTGATGAGAACTAGACGATGAAATCGACGAAAGGTTAGAAAAACTTGAATGAAATGATGCATTCATCTAAAAAACATGTAAGCGTGTTAGAAAAATGTGAAACTGATAGATTATGACTTGATAACTCACCATTTTGCACCGTCAGAAAGCCGTTGTTTTTCTTCAGAACATTTAAAAACAGCTCACATGAACGAAATGTAAACAATGACGACAACGCCATCTGCCCACTTTACGATTTAAGGGAACTACAAAAAAATAAACACAAAATATTTTAATTGATTGTTTTTCATCTTCAGAAATGGATGATAAAATGTTAATTAATGAAAAAATATTTTGAATTTCAAGGAAAAGCAATTTTTTAAGTTTAATTAGCTGCAAAAACAAAACTGCGCGAAAAGAATCGCGCGCATGTGCGCAGAAAGTGAAAAAACGGTTTTGTGTCGGTAGCCATGATGCAATGTCGTGTGTCTCACCCTAATGTTTTGTATTTTGTTCCGAATGCAATTGTTTGTATGAAACTTTGAACCAGTCAAAGGGATAAATTCCGAGATCGAATCGTGATAGCCTCGAAAAGGTAAATTCAATTTCGTCCACTACAACGAATTTAACTTACGTCCGATTAGTAAACAAGGCGACAAATCAACTGTCAACAAGACAATTTCCATGTTCGACAAAGAAGTCGGGGCCTTCAAACGGTGACACCCAATGAAATATCGAATTTATAGCGAGGAATCGTCAAAATCAGTGACTAAAAGCATCTCACGATGAGCGATGAAACGAACGAGCCTACTCAGGTCGAGGTGACTTGACAATTTTTGACAATCTTTTAATTTTTCTTTATTAAATCGAATTTGTTTTGTGTTCATTGTCATGTTTATTTGTTTGTTTTCATGACAAGACACGTACGTCGTTGTCAAGTCATATGACTTATTGACATTTTTTACTCAGCCCTAATGAAATCGATAAAATATAACAAAACATTGTTTATGATTTTTAGTTGTCGTCGAATGATATTGAGAAATTAGAGGAGGACAAATTGAAAGCTAAATATGGCAATTCTATGAATAGAATAACAGGCCACTCAGCTTTTTTGCAGAAAAGACTCACAAAAGGAGTAAGTTTTTTCACATCCTTGTCATTGAAAAGTTTTCTCAGTTAAATTTTGTTTTCGTTTTTGTTGTGAAATGTAAGAAACGATGTTTATTGAAATGTGTTGTCACAATTTCGTTTTTATTTAAACATAATTATGTTTTTTAAATAAAAAAACTGAAGTTTTTGTTTGCTTTTGATTTGCAGCAAAAATTTTTTGATTCTGGCGATTATCAAATGGCAAAACAAAAATCAGCAGCGAAGCCAAAACCACCTGGAGTGGTTTTGGCAACTGGCGACGCGATTCCTACACCGGAGACTGTGCCACAGCGAAAAACATCAATTATCCAACAAAAGTTCAGCACGTCCAATGCTTCCTAATGTTTTAAATTATTTCGTACTTACTAAAGAAAAGTTTTTCAACAATTACACATTGTTAGTGATCTTATGAGCAGAGTTAAACTGTTTGTCTTTCGGCTTGTTTTTTGTTTCAAAACAAAAAAGTAAATTCAAGAAAAAGAATTGTTTTTTTGTCTTCTATATTTTTCTAGTCTATTCAATTGAATGTTTGTAACAATATTTGTTCTTATTAAGCGAATCAGAATTTTTAAGCAAAATATTTTATCGAGTTTTAAAGTTTGAACTGTTATTTATATTGAATGTATTTGTATATTGAAATCAAAGGCAAACATTTGTATTTGCGCGTCAATTTGCATTGTTTTTATGCTATGAAACAATAATGAACTTGTTAACTGTTTAAACATTTGAGGGTGCGATTTTTAGTTTGAAGTTTAGTGATTAATAATAATGGCTTCTAAATGGTTATTGCTTTCGGATCTGCATTTCCAGATTTCTGTGATCGTTTCTCTTTCGTACAACTGCGTGGAAAAAGGAAATCTTTTTTGGTTTGCACACAAGCATACAAATTAGAGTACACATTCAAATAGTCACCAATGTGTTTTCAAATTTCACAAAACCAGTCCAAATTTTTCCGTTTCGATTCCTCTTCCAGATGTAGCATCAAACGAATCTGTACATAAAGTGGAACGCATGACTTCGTCTGTGAAAATTATTGTAAATGAATAATAAATTATTTTAAAGACTTAAATCGATATGTTTCAATGAATGATTTGTCAACTCTTTTATGTTGATTCAAATTTTGCATAATTTATTACATTGATTTATGAGTATATTGATTTATTCAATAATGAGCTGTTTAACTAAAGATAACTTTGTAAATAAACAATTTCAAAACAGTAGCAGAATATCGAACGCCCTCTATATCGGATTTCACGATTGTATTGTAATGTTCTCAGTCTAATTTTTTGTGTTCCACGCTTGAACTTCAGAAGCGTCGTTAAGCCAGTTCACTGCAGTTTTTGCACGAGTACTTAAGGTATCCTTTTAAAAGGCAACTGATCCGTTTTTAATACCAGTTATTATTTTATCAAAACAGTCCAAAATGAGTGGCGAACAATCTGTTCAACCAGGAGACGCCAAGGTAATTCAATGTACCATTTTTGATATTGAAACCACACGCAAAATCATGTTTACGTTTTACCATATACATGTTTTGTTCCTTTTCCCGCTCTTTTATACCTACAACTTTATTTCAACGTTAAAAAACATTTCCAGGCAAACCAATTTCTTTTTTTCGCAAAACTTAATGTCCTTTTTACCTCGCACACATATTTTCATAAAAGAAATCAAATTTTTCTCCTGAATTTAAAACCATTCTTGTGGAAAATGTTAGGTTATTTTGACTTTGAATGCTTTTTTCAGATGTCCACGAGTGATATTGAAAAACTCGAAGAGGAAAAGTTAAAGGCGAAATTTCCTGAAGCTATAAACAGGCCATTTGGTGGACATTCCATGTTTTTACAAAAGAGACTTGCCAAAGGAGTACGTTGAACAAAGAATAAGACAAAAGTTTTTGTGAAATGAGTAGAAACTAATTTTTGTAAATTTGTTTGTTTTAGCAAAAGTACTTTGATTCAGGCGATTATCAGATGGCAAAACAAAAATCATCAGCCAAGCCAAAAGCGCCAGACGTAGTTCTACCTATTGGGGATGCTCATCCCACACCAGAATCCGTACATAGAAAAACTTGCGTTCAACCGCCAACCGCCAAGATGCAACCTCCAGCACCTCAGTCGTGAACGTACTTAAACTTACGAAAATGAAACGTTTGTGTTGAATTAATGATAACTTAAGTAACATTCCAGAAACAAAAACCTTGTTATTATTAAGTAATTAGATTCGCATGTGTCAAGTTAAAATTCACCGAATTAAAACAGCCGAATAGAACAAGTCTGAATAGAACAGCCAAATCAAAACAAAACTTGATACCAGTCAAAGTAAGAAGAATCACTGTGATCTCAACTTTTGTATTATTTTTGTTAACAAAGTTTTCGATCAAGATAGTCAAATTGTAAACAGTGAGATTAACTTCTTTTTTATGTTTTCTTTTTAAGTAACTAATGAATTTTTATTTTTGTACTGTAATATGTTTGCTTTGAATGATGTATATATGTCAACCAGGAAATTTGAACACGAGTTAAAGTGTACAATAAGAATAAATTATTGAACAGATTTGCATGGTCATTTTTTATTCGCAAAGACACGAAGAAAACATTGGAGATACAAAATTTATTGACTGATGGTTTTCACTATTTATTATTACGCACCTTTACATGTTTTTCGTGTTTTCTAATCAAATTTCCTATTAAAGATACAAAATTTTACTTTAGAAAAGCTGTCTTTATTGTCCTTAAGTACAAAAATTTTATTTGTTCCGTTTTACAAGTTGTCTTCAATTGTTTAGGTATGCCTAAAATGCTGTATTCTAAGTTACAAGAGTGACTATAAATTACATTCCAAAAAGGTAAGTAACATCTTGGTATTGAGTCAATTTGATACTTATGAAGTAACAAACTTTGAATAAGTTATAGCTTTAAGTGCACGTTTATCGCAAAAAGAACAATATTCTATCCAGAAAAATGTTTCGGGATTGAAAATGTGCTGACTTTCCTTCACCTTAATATTAAAAGTATGAAAATTACAATCGCAATCTTTATTCTTTTTACAGACTAAGTCCACTGACGATTTCATCAATTCAAAAGCTACAGTTAGTTTTACACCACATTTCGCCGCTTCTCACATAAAATCAAAATCAAGTTGCATATTATGCCATTTCGTCTCATTGAAAGCAATAATTACAAATACATTAAAAACAGGTACTTGTACAAAAATAAATTAAAAAAACCAAGTTTTCAACATCAAAATCATATTCTTCAAAACCGTATTCTTTATTTTTAAACCATTTTCGAGGAATAAATTTGCAAAAGTCAGATGAGAAGTTCAAGAGAAAATTGTTCATAGATCCAATCATTTGCATAGGGAAACAGTTTTGACAAATTTTCTCATGGAAGATAGTCAATGAATACATATCACATTAGCACATCAGTATCAACAAACAAAATAAGTTCAATCAATACGAAACGAAAAAAATAGTTATAAGCATTCCATTGACTTTTCCCCGATGTCGTACAGCTGGGAAATTCATTCATTGTACATACTATCAATCAGATCTGTATACTTTTTCGCTACCACGTTGCGTTTTACTTTTAACGTCGGTCCCAATTCGCCGGTGGGGACCGAGAAGTCGTGCGGCAAAATTCTGAATTTCTGCACCTTTTGAGCGTTACTTGTCGACTTTGCGTTTGCTCGTTTTATCGCTTCTTCAATTCCTTGGTAAACCTAAAATGCAAACAATTTTTCAAATTTAAATTCAATTTTTATCTCATTCCCAAAGTTTAAAGTTTGTCTAGTTAACAATTCGTATTTACCAATGGATCTTTCGTACTCAAAATTTCGGACAGAGTTTTGGCATTGCTGCCAATGGATCGTATCCAGTCTTTCGAATCAGCTGCCAAATTGTCTAAAGGTTCTCCAGTATCTGGATCCATTTCAGTCTGCAATGAAATGCAATAAAAGCAAATTACATAAAGGAATCATTCAGTAACTTTTGCTGTTTGCAGATAAAAAACGAAAAAATGAATCACCTTAATTGTGACTAGCATAGTCAAGTATTTTCTCCTATCGCCAATAAGCATGGCGTAGCTCAAAGCCGGCAGTTCTGAAAGAACTAATTGTTCGATCGTCACTGGAGGAATGTTTTCTCCTCCGGCAGTGATGATCAGTTCCTTTATTCTTCCTAGAAGTTAAAAAACAAAATGTAATACCAAATTCATCTCAAATCCCAAAACATTTACTGAAAAATGAACGAAAAATAAACGTTTACCGGTTATGTATAAGTAACCGCTGTCATCTAATCGTCCCAAATCCCCGCTATGCAGCCATCCGTTGTGGTCTTTAGCGTCTGTCGTTTTTGTCGGCTGGTTCAAGTAGCCCATGAAAACGTGACGTCCGCCCATACAAATTTCTCCTTCGCCTGTTGAATCAATGTTGTCTAACTTTGTGCAGAAACCCGCCATCACTGGCCCAACACTTCCATGCCTAAATTCAACATTTCAAAGACAAAAATTAAACTCATTTGCAAAATCAATCAAAAGTAAAAATAAATAAAACAGTTCAAGTCAAAAAATACCTAAAGTTTGAGTTAGTAGCAAGTGTATGAGCACCACTGCACTCAGACATCCCATAGGCTTCCATAACTGGAATATCCAAGCTCATGAAGTACTGTTTGAAATCGTCCCCAAGTGGAGCAGCGGCCGAAACGAAAATCTTTGCCCTGTCGAGTCCCAAAGCAGCCTTGACTTTGCTGAAGACCAACCATTTTGCAATTAAATATCCCCAGCCCTTGTAATCGACTCCGTTCATCTTGTTGGTGTTGTAAGTCAGTCCCTGTGACTTCGCCCAGGTTGCGATCCACGTTTTGACTTTGCCATTGTTGCGTGCGACGAGCTTCATCTTCTCGTGGAATTTTTCCCAGACCCTCGGAACACCCAAGAACACCGTAGGTCGTGCTACCAGCAAGGTGTCAAGCAAACTTCCCTTGAGTGCATTTTTGTCGGCAAAATAAATCGTCCCCTTTAGTATCATGATTGCAAAAATATCCACGATCTGCAAAAGTAAAAGAAATAATCATAAATCATGAAATTCATGGCTGGGACGTTTTTGCGTGGATTACGTATTGTCCTGTCAGTGGATTAACAAAAGACGAGATTATACGATGAAAATGAGATTCTGTTTCGTACGAATGTTTAACATTTTTTGTGTTTTCTTTTTGACGTGACGAATAATTAAGCCATTTACTGCAAAATCATTACCTGCGCCGCGACATGAGACAGCGGTAAATAGCTGACCACAACTTCTTGGATAGAATCGTCCCCGGGTTTTGGCGCCGGGAAATTTAAGGTTGTGATTATTGCTCTGGCGTCGTGCAAAATGTTGTCGTGACTTAACATAACGGCCTTTGGATTTCCCACGGTACCGGACTAAAAAGCAAGATAACACAGTGAAAATAATTCTTAATCCTTTTTTTTCTGTGTTTAATGATTAGAGCTTTTTACGAAATATTTTAAATGAATGTGGTGTGTGAATTATTCATTAGATTATAAATACATACGGTGTAGACCAGTGTGCTACACTCATTTGCTCCGATTTTTTTAAGCACCGCCTCCAATTTGTCTTCTGATTCCGACCTTCCGATTTCCAAAAGTTCATTCCACTGCAACAACCAAAATTAACATTTCAATTGTCCTGTTTACGTTTGTTTTTTTGTTATTTTTTAATTTATTTTTACTTACACTAAGAACGCCGTTTGTTTTTGGTACACCTTCATACTGAATGATTGCCTTCAATTTTGGTAATTGATCTTTGACTTTAAGTATTTTTTCTAACTGTTTTTCATCTTCCAAAACTACAATATTTGCTCGACTGTTTTCCAAACAATATTGACAAGCCTCGGCAGAATTCGTCGTGTAAATTCCAGCAGCAAATCCTCTGAAAATGAAGAAAAAATTTAACTAATTAAACTTTTTTGTTAACTAAAATTTGAATGAACAAATCATGTTCAAACCCATTTTGACTTTCATTCTAAATTTAATTCAAAAAAGATAATGAAAACTGCGTAGTTTTCAGGCTGTTTTGTGACGTAGCTTATATTTACCCTGCATAGATTGCTGCAATGTCAGAAATAAACCAATGCGGACTGTTGAAGCCCAGAATACAAACACTGTGGTGCCTTTCCAGACCGAGTTTCAAAAATGCTTTTGCAACTGTCCTCACCGAATCTTCGTACTCTCTGAAAAGAAAATAACATTGCAATTTAAATGATCACATGCAAATTGTCGTTTGGAAAAAAAATCACAAATGCTAAATCGAATGACGTAACGTCAAATTGAGATCGTCGGAATAGGACAAGCAGTTATTACAAAAATAAAATTCAAAACTAAAACTAAAGAAATACAATTTTCCTCAATTCAACATCAGTATTTAAAAACGCACAATTTTTTCGGAAGTATGGAAATTAACAGTTATGTAATTACTCATTCTGGATATTTCAACTATAATTTCATTTGAAAATCTTGTTATTTTTTAAAAACGAATTTCTAAAAATGTTGTTCTTTCATCATTTGGAATGCAAAAATCGAAATTTCATGGAAATGAAACGAAACTTTCATTTGCAAAAGAGTCGCAATTACAAAAATAATATTTACGTTTGGGAAAGATAGATGTGGCAAAGACTGACACTTCCTCTTCAGACCTAACGTTAAACGTGCACTTTTCAATTGTCTATTGCATATTCATATCCTGTGTTTTAACTCAAGAAAAAATTGTCACAGGACAAGAATTCAAAACTTAAATTCAAAACATCGAACATTGTCGTTTCAAAAACTCAACTCTACCTGTAAGTAAACTGTTGTCTATTCCCTTGGGCGTCCGGTGCGGCGACCATAGCTATCCTATTAGGGAAGTTTTGTGCCGTTCGTTTCAGAAGACCGGGGATAGACATTGGTGTAACATGGTTAATCCCGTCGTTGTCTTTCTTTATCCGAACCCTTCCATCGGGACTGGTAGTGGTGTCTATGTCAGATGCAAGTACCTGATCAGGTCCTGTTAACAAATCACACGAGTTCAAAAATAAACTCCAATTAATCAATTCTACTACAATCATTTAACTTTAATTAGTTCAACGATAAAACACTATGTTAACATACATTCCAACAATCTAGGTCAAAGTTAATGTTTGATAGCACACTTTGAATGAAACTCGCGAAATTTCTTGTAGCAAACGAATTTCGCTTTTACAAGACCTACTAGTGTGACGGCTAAAATTGATGATTTTTTTATTGAACTGTGAGGGAAGAAGTGAAACCGATTCCGGCTCCCTTGTTCCTTTTTTCGATTGATAAAAAAGATTGATAAAAAAAGTTCGTGATAGTTTTGGGTTCAACAGGCAGAAATTATTTACAAACGAACTCTACAACTTATGTACGTCAATCATCGGCGTATCAATTATTACAATGCTTTCAAGGTCAATTTCAAATTGATAAGAGATTGGGGTAGAATCGTTGCTTTTTTTCAAACGCAAAACTGGTACTTTAGATGATGAGTTTGAAGTAATCCATAAAAGTAACATGAAATTTTGTATAAATTCTGTACCATCGTTTCCGGTTGGACTGGCTGGAAAATACTCCACCGTTGTTACGGACGAGTTCTGAAACCAAAACGGGTAATTGAAATTTTCCTCGTTTAAGTCATTGGTGTAGTTCAATTCTATTTGAACGTTGAACTGTCGATGATCACTTACCTTTTCTGATTTAGCAATTCCATTGATGGCACCGTTTAGTTGGTGCGGCTGCGTAGCAGTCATAATATCTGCAAATGAAAAAAACACACATAATTATTCAACCATTACTACGCGAAGAATTCTGCAAAAAGGTCAGTGATTTTTTGAACTTTGGATTTTAGCGTTTTTTAAGGAACGAAAAAAAGTTTAATTATTGTGTTGATAAAAATGTCAGGCGTTCGCGGTCAAAGGTTCCTTGGAAAAAAAAGTTTGATAAATTGAACACTCTTCAAATCTTGATTATTAAATGGTTTTCAATTGTTTTTAATGTATTTTTTATATATTTTTTATATTTTTGATCGTTTTATGGATTGTTAAAAAATTATGTGAGAGATTGAGGGAAAAAAGTTGCTTTTTGTTGTCTTATTAAATTGCGTCTTACCAAGAGGTGACATTATTAAAAAAACCGAACGAAGAACAAAATTATTGACTGGTGGAAATCAGCTCGGCATTTCAGTTACTGAATGACTGAAGTTAAAAGTGTACTATTATATTAGTGTAGAGAATAAGTTTGTGCGCATAAGCAGGTCTATAAGATGTACTATCTCAGCCCCACTTGAACCTTCCAATATTATTTTTTATACTAATCATCTATTATTTGTACAGATTTCCATTAAAAATTTACCTGAAACTGTACTCTATTTGTTTTCACTTTTCGGAATTGATTTGTTGACAATCTAAACCTCGTTTAACTTTTGAGTTCAATTTTAATAGAAAAACATTGACTAATAATGTCTTTAATGCTATCAAACTAGATCTTCTGATAACCTGTGATACATTGTTCGATAAACTTCATTTCACAATTCGCTTGATTGATTTCATTTCAATAATTTTCTTTTCTTCTTCAATGCACGATTTTAGAAAATTTCAATTTTTACTTTCCATATAAGAAGTATGCAAGTGGCAAGATATTTGAAAAAAAAACAAACAAATCTGAGTTGAAAGATTATGTCAAAAGGTGTCCTGAGCAACCCACAATGGAAAAACGTCTATTTTAGGAACTGCATTATTCATTATTCACATACGTGGCGCTGCTTACTGCAATACTGCAGTGTCCTATGAAACAATTAAGAAAATACAATAATTCTAAATTCTTGAATGAAAATTTTTTAAACACCTGAACGATATTGATGCTTTTCTCTTTTTTCTGGGTCAATTTTTTAGATTATCAAAATATGAATATAAAATGTTTTCTGACAATTAGGTATCAATTAGCTAAAGGTTGAAATGATTGATGATTTGATGTTACTATTGTCGTATTTCATAAAAATAAAAAGTTCTTCATTTTTAATACATGTTATTTTATGAGTTTTAATTGATGGACATTATTGCAACTTTGAGAAGTATTGAACAGATAAATATTGAATAAATGAATATAGGCGAGAAATAGTTTGTTTAAACGAAATAATTTTGCAAAATTAAATTTTTAATTCAAATTGGATTAAAATTGTACCTTTGAGTAGAAACAGAACCATGGCGTGATCTTACTGGGCGGTGTTCTAACGCGAAACTGTTCGAAGTTACGACGATTGGGCAGTGGGAGCCATGGAAATCGATATAACAAGACAACACCCTGTACTGAAGCGGTTAATTTGATTCACCCGAGTATAAAAGACGAATAAATTTCAACAATCAAACAAATCCAAAATTTGGATAACTATTTCTTTGCAAAAGAAAAACTCAAAGTCGGTTTAAGCCAAAAGTTTATTTCAACACAAAAACATTACTATCTTCATCAAAAAATCATTTATCAAAGAATGAAAATTCACGCATCATCAAATTCCAAATTTTAAGCTTATCATTCAAAAATTTCAAAAAAAAAATACAAAAAAAATATCGGACGATCAAAAACAGGGAAAAAAATGATGAAAGATAATAATTTTATTAACGATTTTTCATTTTCACTTTTTATTGAATTTTGCACTTATCATACGTCAATTGAAATAACATTTTATTACGTCAAGAAACGTCTGTTTGTTGTGTATTGTATGTACATTTTTGTTCAACATTTTGCGATAAAAAAAGTGACAGCTTCATATATCGATGACATGACAACATGACTGACAAGTAGAAAAACGATAGATTATAGCAATTGCATGATCTCAAAGTTTGCAAAGTATCAAGAAACAATTTTCAAGACAAAACAAAAAAAACAAGAATCACATTCTATGCAGTTCGAACGGTACCGTTATTACTGCACTCGGATGCATTTTATATGCTGGACAATTGCTAAGGGGGTTTCCATGGGACTGAACAAAGTTTGAAAATTGCAATCGATAAGTTCGTTATGCTGGTTGTATCATTTTATCATAATTTTGAAAAAATATCTGAAAAATAATTCCCAATCGAAACGTCAAAAAGAAAAAAAAACGGAAAAAAAGTTAATGGATTCGAAAATAGTAGATTTAGTTCAAATCGAGCAGCTGAAAATTTGGATAAAATTGTTATCAAAAAAACATCTTTTTTTCAGTCCATCAATTTTTTCCTAACGATGAAGAAGACAGTTTTCATCGACTGAAAACGAGCGGAGAAAGTTCCCGCTTTGTGGAAACTACAACGATGTCAACAAGTGTACATTAGACTTATAGAATTCGAAAAAAAAATGTTAGACGAAAAAATGAACTCCGAAAAAAGTTCGGGTCAGTACAATGTAACAAATTCACTTATAATTTGTGCATCCAATGAATAAATGCACGTTTGGATGCAAATTCACTAATGTACACAAACGAATTCCGACACAAATTTCGTTTTACACCTTGATATCCTGAATCACATTACAATTAACGTTGGCTTGTCGTTATCTAATTTGAAGAATTTAAAAAACTTTTTCTTCGACCTAGCGCACGATCTGAAGAATCCTGTTTTTTAGTGTTGTTTGTCTTGTTTGTTCGATAATTTTTTTCCATGATGCATCAGTTGTAATAACAGACATTTTTGAGGACGATCTTGAACGAAACCATTACATAATGGGCCCAATAGAATCGCACAGAATTGCACCACTCGAGATTTAATTGTGAAGTCACGTTTTGCAGATTTGAAAATAAACGTCTTATCTTGATATCTACGTCTAGAAACTAGTCTTTTGATAAGGTAAACCATTTTTCAACCTTTTCTTTTCCATTCGTTGAAAATACTCGTACAACATTTTTGCAAAAACGTGCAATTTATTTTTACCTTTTTTGGTATAATGAAAAAGATTTTCTTGTTTTTTTAAATTTGCATCTCTATGTTGCATAAAACATTGATTGTTTGTTGCAGTTTTATTTCAAGAACGACTTGAATGACAATGAATTGGATGTTTGTCCCGACAATTATTTTCAATTCGGGATTGCAAAATCCGATTGACAAGGTTTAGAAAATTGCTGATCGAACGACTGAACTTCACGGGACGAAGTTCAAAAGTACAAAACTAGTTTATTTTGCACGTAAACGATCGCAACGCGAAAATCGCAGTGCGCAAGCGCTGCAAATAAATTATTAATCGAACAATGTTGACCTTTTTTTTCAACTAGACAGATAGACTGTTTTTCTATTCGCACGCGGACTGTTTAAATTGCAAAAAAGTGCGATGAGAAAACAATCTCATTGAAAATTAAAATCTTTCATAATCGAATTGCCAGGTGCTTTTCGCGCTTTTATAAACTCGCAAATTTGTTTATTTTAACATCTTTCATTATTTTCCACGATACGTTAATCAAAACACTTCCACCTCAATCTGCAAAGTCAATTCTTTGTTGTTAAACCAATCATTGTATTTTTAACCCAAAAGAGCTGTAAAAAAGTGTTTACCTCGAATTGCTATTAGTTCGTTTTGTATTTGAAATTCAAAATGAGAAAAACAAAAGTGAATATTAAACAAAACAAACATTTTTGAAACCAAAATTCTAATGCAAATTGAGAGAATGCACTGTAATTAGCAGTTAAGATTGAAATAGAAATCGAGAAAAAAATGTTTGCTGATAAAAACTAAACCCTGATAGAAAACTGGTAAACTTGATTTTCGTATAAAATGTAGGAAATCGAGATTCAAAGATTCATAGGTGGTTTCTGCAGGGAAGCCTTCCAGTCGTAGACCCCCTTCCCTTCAAAGAATGCGTCTGACCTGTTTATGGGCTAAGCTACGAGGTATTTATGTAACCGTAAACAGTAAACGTCCAATTGAAAATATCCATACCCATAAATCTACAAAAAATGCTAGAAAAAATCTCTATAATTTTACAGTCGCTCCAAAAAAGAACTAAAAATAACAACCAGTTCGATACCCTCAACTTAAACTCGAGCTGCATCATCGGATTACCTCAACATATACAATGACATCAGTGCACAGTGTTTCATAGGATTCAAAAAGTCTGTTGTTCGAAGTCTGAACTGATAATTTTGCACAAACTTGTTTGACACCTTACATAATTCGCAGATACTTTTATCGCCTTCTACGTCAACGTTTTTGCTCATCAAGAAATGCACTTTTTTACAACAGTTTACCGGCTGCTTTGCAAACATTACAATTCTCACAATTTATCTCTATTCTTTCATTTTTAAACAATATGTAAGTACTGTTTTGAACAGAATTAACGGTTTTCCCGCGCACGACGCCACGCTTCAGTTATTGTTTACATTTGTTGCAGTTTTTTTAGCAGGATCGAGAACGAAAAAATGCGAAACAAAAGTAGAAAAGTTGATACTTTGTTGACATACCGTATTGTTATTTTGCAGTGCCGTTGAGTTTGTTGTCTGCAAGAGAAATATCACACGGGACACGACACTCGTAACGCGAAAGTTGTGCCTATACTAACCGATAAGACGGATAAAACGTGGAAATGAGTCGCCGGCCTGAATCACGCCACTCGATCGCCAGTCGAATAATGACGACGACACGACGAGCCGGACACCACGTGGCGGGGCGAAATGACAGTGGCAATGGCAATGAACACACAATCTCCCTTCCCTCGCGGTTTTTTTCAAACTTTTTACCGCCAGCCGCGCCAACCTATGGCTCGTGACGTGAAAATAAACAACGTCGGGTTTGGCGACGTGCGATTCATGCCGATTTTTTTTAAAAAAACCTAACCTCTAAATTTTGGCACGTGCAAAAAAGAAAGTAAGGGAGAGGGAAAAGGCAGCGACAGTTTGGAACGTGCCGTCCTTGTTTTTGTCGCTTGGTCGACGTGGTAAAGACGGAGATAGACGAACAGCCATCCCGACTCCAAGTCTTGGCGCCAATTAAACGCCGAGCATCGCGGTGGCGTGATCCTCGGCGAGCCTTTCCAAACAAATGACGTTTATGATGCGACGCGAGGATGCAATTTAGGAGAAATCTTTTTTCCCCTTTTTTCATTTCAGTCGCGGCTTTTTGCACTCTAATAATTAGGTTGACGATCGAAAAGTTATGATATTGTGCTGTAATTTGTTATTTCAATTTTCCGTTTCAGAAGGTACAACAAATTGTGCAAATTGCGGTACGAAAAAAGTTAGAAAATCGTTAATTTTTGATTGGATGAAACATTAGAATTTATTTAGGTGACCTTCAACTGACTCAGGGATAGAAGAGAAATGTAAACATTGAGATCTGGATACCTAAAAATGAACTTTGAAATCGACAGAAAACCCGGAACTAGATTTGCATTATAAATATAAAACAACTGTTTATTTTTGAGAAACCTCCCACTTCCACATCAAAATCCAACAGGTTGTTTTGAAACAATTAAAATCAACGCATGCGCTTTGTTCGAGTCTTGTACCAAAACAAACACCCAATGAAAATAGCTGTCCAAGCCCATAGCAAATGGAATGCAGGCGCACCTTACATCCTCAAAGAGGCAAGGGGAAAAAATAATCTCGTGAAACGAACAAAAATTAAGAGCTGACGTGGTGTCTAAATAATATTCCGCTCAGTGGCTCATTCGCAGTCATTAATTCAACAGACTGGACGAAGACAGAGAAAAGAAGGTCGGTAAAATGCCGGAACAACCAACCAACGGTAACAAAAGCGAGGGCAAGGAGGCGCCAAGCAACGGGCGTTCAACTGGGTCGCAACAATCCGAACCTGTTGTTCGCGAAATCACGCAGACTGATCAGTTGAACAAACGTTTGCTGTCCTCGTTGTTGGAGCGGATGAACAACGGCGACGAACGTGTCAACAAGTTTTTGGAGAGCAGTGGCAGCGAGGACCAAGACGAAAGTGACTTCTGATCTGCTAACAACATAACCTCGCTTTGTAAGGATTCATTGTTTTTGCAAAAATGTAAACAAAACAAAAACGTTTTATTTTTGTTAGTTGTACATCTGACGAATGTATTTGAACTTGAATTTTGAAATTCACCCTTTTGTAAACATAAACAAAACCGTTAACTTGGATTTTGAATTTAAAACTAATGTAAAAAAAAAAAGAAATGTGATACTGCAAAGTAAACAAGTTTATGAATTTGAAAATGATTTGTTTTCCAGACGTAGATCCTTGATTTATTTGAACCCCACCAGAAGAAATGTCGGAGGAACTGATCAGAGAATACGAAGAGCGAGACGAAGAGGAAAGTGGGAAAAGCGGTAGTGAAGACGAGAACACAAACAGCAACACAAACCGGAATCTTGTAGAACTTTCTGACACCGAGGAAACAAAGAAAAGCGACGATGAAAACAAAGATGACAAGGACAAAATCAAAGACAAACCCGCGAAACGAAAATCAATGAATCCTCGAGTGTGTCTGAACGACAGGTTTCTAAAAAACCCCAAAAAGGGTATCACAAAGATTGAGACATATTTTGAAAACTTTAAATTCCATGGGAAGGGTCATGAGAAGGAGGATCTAGATCGTGTAATGAAGAGGTTGGAGCATTGGAGTCACAGATTGTTTCCCAAGTACAACTTTGATGACTTTTTGGAAAGGACTGAACAGATCGGATTGAAGAGATTGATGAGTGCTTATGTGGAAAAGTACAGAACTGATACGCTGGAAGATGATATTGATCTCAATGATCAGGATGATGAGGAGGAGGACGAGCCTGTTCCAGAACCTGCAAGGGATCAGTTCGACGACCTTTTCCAGGAACACGCTCCGATTCGTCGCCAAATGAGCCAGGTGCCAAAAGTAACTTTGTCGGATGAAGCGAAGGAACGGATGGAACGGAACAGACTTCTTGCCTTAGAGAAGAAGAAGGCCAGAGAGGCGGAGAGACAGAAACAAGCGGAAGAAGCTGCTAGATTGAGAGAATCAGAATCTCAAGAGGTAGGAAATATAGTTCATAGTTCAAGTCCTGCTCCAGTCCAACAGGAAGAGATGAGCATGGAGGAAAGAATCGAGATGAAGAGGCGGATGGCACTGGCGAAAAGGTTGGCGAGGCAGAAGGAGTTGGAGAAGAAGGCTGCTGACGATCTGGTGGTGGAAGAAGTTAAAAATAAGGGTGATGAGGGTTCGAATAGGGTTGAGGGAGATTCTAATTTGGTGAGTAGAAGAGAAGAAAGTAACCAGGGCACTGAAGAGAAAATGGTGGAGGAAGAGATGTTTGAAAGTGAGCAGGGTACAGAAGATAAACATGTAGATGAAAAAATAATGGAAAATGAGCAGAGTGAAGATCAAAAAGTTGAGGAAGAGAGAATTGAGAGTGAAAAGGTTCAAGAGGATCAAAATGTGGAGGGAGAGAAGATTGAAAGTATGGAAGTGACGGAGGAAGATGGGTCTTCTGAGAAGATGGATATTTAAGTGATTGTAATAGAGTATTTTAAATTAGCACTGTTTCCTTGTAATGAATATGAGTATTTTTAATAAATGGTTCTCATTTTGTACATTGTTGTGATCTCATTTTATCTTACTGATATGTAAACGTCAATCATTCTTTGTTTCAAAAAATGGTTTCATCGATATTCTCAGACTCTTTTACAATTAAGTAATAACGAACAAGCAAACCTGTTTATTTGTACTTTTGACTTTTAATCAAAAGAAATGGTAAATACAAGAAGTGGAACATTTCTAAGAAAAGTCGATTCTTTATTGTTATAAATAAATGTTCATATTAATAATAGTTTTATCCTAAACTTAAGTTCTACGTTTTTGAGTGCTTATATAAAGAACATTGTTTCCACGAATGAACGCGTCACCATATTTATCTTTTAGTTGCCCATTGACATATTCCTCAGTTTGTTCAAGGGCGATGTTCATGTACCCATCTAAACAAGCCAAAACGCCTGAAAAATAACAAAAGATTTGTTGAAAAGTATTTGTAAACAATGTGACAGTTGAAAGCCGGTGTTTATTGCCATTTTTTTTATCTTTTACCTCGATAATCAACACCACTGTTCAATTTAACCACGACTGGACGACCGTGAATTGACTGGATGAACTGCGACAATGCTTCTTTACGACTCATCTGAAAAATTAATTAATAAACTTTAATCAAAACATTCGGCTTTGAGGTTATGTTTTGAGAAGTGTTTGTTTTCCTTCAAATTAAAGTGTTTTTAAATTACAGTGTGTTCCAATTGTTGTTATTCTTACCTTCTTATTGGATGGAACTAACGTTAAAAAGTATAGTGAGTTGGTAAATTCGAATAAAAAGATAGGTTTCAGCGGATTAGAATAGCAATTCAAAATAATAACAATTTCAAAACCGCAAGTAACCTTATCGGTAAGGTTGTGTGTTTATTTACCGATCAATTCAGATTTGAACGACACATTTTGCAGAAATTTCAAACGTTATCTATCTTTTTTATTTGCTTAAGTTAAATTTATTTAATTTGTGAAACAGAGATAACACAATAACCAAAAAATAAACTAAAGATCAATGTATGACGTTATTCTTTTTTATATGTTTTTATTCTTTTGATTATTATGATATCACAATGTTTTGTCATCTTACAATATTTATTATACAATCTAATTTTCAAAATAAGAATACGCCTAAACAGTGTCTTAAACTTTCAAGTTGCAATTTCTAAATCAGGTTTTAAATGATGTAGACTCAATTTCTACTTTAAAAATTAACAAACTGTAGACACAACATTTACATATATACAACTGACTGTGTGGATAAAAATAAGGATTTTCTAAGATTCATCACAAAATATCACCAAAATAAAATTAAGGAGAAAAACTATTTTTAAATAACATCTCAATAATACTTATAAATCAAGAAACAGACAGATGTAGTTGATGATTTTCTAGCGATTATTTTGTGCTTAAACTTCTGAAGCTTCAGCAGGATGAGTTTCTTTCTAAAATGAGTTTAAGTAAATTGCAATTTTTTTCACACATCGAAGCTTGCCGTTGATTTACAGAAATTCGCATTTACATTATCATTGTGACAAAATCATTTACCACAAAAGTGCACGCACAGTAGCCATTCAAGTCTGACGAGAACTTGAAAGTACAGAGTAAAAACGGAGTAAGAACTAATAGTCAGTCAACACGGTTCACATCAACGTACGCATTTGGCATTGCAAATAAGTTACAAAAAGTAAAATAAAATACTTCAATATCTCAATTCAAGGTACGACTGTGTCTTCAGAATACTATTAGATTAATCAAATGTACGCATTAGAGACGGTCTCGTTCGCTTACAAAACGAAGCTTAGCTTTTTGAAGTGCTTTTCACAAAGGACCTGAAATAAAAATAAGTCAATAAAGATTCCATGTATAAAACCGTAAACAAAGTTTGTTTTTGAGTTATTGCAATTAATGTACGTACTCGATGATGCTCGGTAATTTTTCATACCGACAAATGTACTTGTGTCCAAGACCATAAGACGCGTCTATCCTAACCATTTGAACTCTACTTGAATCGTTCCTGTGATGACTCAACGCCGTTTCATAAAGCTAAAACGAAAAATTGATTTTTAGAAGATGGAAAAACTTTTCTATTCGTTTCTTGTTCATAGATTTGTATGTTCACCTTGAGTCCTAACTTGAATGGCACAACAACATCATCTTCAGCGTGTAAAATCATGACTGGGCATTTCAGTTTTAAAATGTGTTGATCAGATTCGAATCGAACTTCGTTCTCCTTGAATGGCCTTACGATCACCCAATAAAACCATGGCAGATGCTTGAAAATCTATTAATAAAACAAATGAAAAGTTTTAAATCGTTACTCATTACAGTCCAGAATAGTTTTTTAGACTTCAAGTTTTTCATTTTAACAATAAATTCTATTTTACCCGCGCAAATGGATGTTCGCTAACTTCGTCAGCAATGTTGTTAAAGGGGGATTCCAAAAACAGCCCTGCAGGCTGTATGTTTTCATCTGCAAGCTGTGCTAAGACGTGGGTTGAAACTCTAAAATCAAAATTTTAATTTTAATTTTGATGGGAAGTTAAAAACTAGAAGTTTTTTTTACTTTTACTTTGTTGTTTTTACCCTGTCCCTAAAGAGTGTCCCCAAACATAAACCGGCGCAGAACCGTTAACCAAATTCATTAGCCATTTTAGTACGTATTTGCTATCCATGACGACACCAGTTTCCGATAATTCCACCTCCTCGCTATCGCCGTAACCTTTGGAAGATAATTTTATAATTTGATGATTATAAATGCGTCTTTTATAGAAAAAAGCCAATATAAGAAATAAAAATAGCATGATTTTTCTTAAAAATATATAAATAAGTCGAATGACGTACTTCGATAATCAAAGCACACAACATGATAATCCAACATTTGGAACAGTTTATATAACTCGACTCTGTGACTGCTCGCCCTGTTACCGCTGTTTCCATGCATGTACAGAACTATTGGCCTCGTCGAGTTTCGCAAAAAACTCTGATAGGATTCGTCCGAGTCGGGAATGCTTTGGTTAATTAAGGATTTCGGCAGGATTTGCCTAAAACATTAAAACGTGGAATTTAAAGTATGTAAACAAATTTTTTAGATAAAAGTAGAATAAATTAAGGCTCTTTTCACTTACCAAGCTCCAAGCCTCACATTTTTATCAGTCTTTAAATAAAAATTTCGAGTTCCTTCCATCCCAACTGACTCGGGTTGGGAAAAGTTTACATTGAGTGGCCATTGCACTAAAACAATAAACAATTAGTCGCTAATTTTTGTTATCTATATTAACATTTTTGTTTTTTACTTACCGAAATTCAGGAAAAGTATTTTCAATTGCAAAGTTGTCGAGTAGCAGAATATCAAAGGTAAAATCCCAAAAAATATTAGATAAGTTAGTATCCCAATTTTGGCTGTCCATAGTAAAAAACTGAAACCAAAAAACTGCCCTGTAAATTCCATTTGATAAATTCCATTCATGAAAAATGAAAAATTTGAACGAAATAAATATTTCAAAGAACCAAAAGTTGATGGAACATTTACGTTTTTGGACCTTTGTACTTCCTCTTCAATCCTAGCTAAAATATCAAAACATAGCATAAAACTCTGTTCTCTTCTTGATACTTTTAGTTTAATTTTTGTAAAATACCCACCGACTTGTATTTCGACCAAAACAACATTTTCTTCATTGAGATACAATTTTTTGATCAAACTCAACTCGCAAACTTAAATTTTCAAACTAAGCAATTTTACATCGCAATACACTTTGTACGCCAAAGAAAGTCGAGTCATGACTAATGATATATATAATATTATACAAGTTAAAAATAATTCCTAATTACTCTTTGAACCATTTTCCATTAACACAAAACTACTTTGTAATATTATGTAATCATAACTCAGTTATAGTATAATGTGATTGATCCCAAAACTCTTTTTTGTAATAACCAAAATTTTCAAATTGCACGAGAATTACAAAATTATGCAAAAAATGAATTTGTCAATATCACCGATAACGATTTTTGTAAGTGACAAAACATGTTTAAGTTATCACAAACACGTGAAAACGAAAAGACACAACCTGTCAAAACAACTCTGTTGATAAAAAAGTGACAACGAAAAGTGGAAAACCGCTTTGACAAGTGAATGAAATGGCGGGTTGATTGAAAATAAATGTTAGTAAATGGATAACTAGAGGTAGATGGTGAAACTTACAGTCCATTGTACCACAAAGCAGCGAGTGCTATCGGGACCGTTGCTAGCAAAACGCAGCCAGACAGACGAGACTTCATGCTTGTTAGACTATACACAATGCTCTTTTACCACACACTGCAACCTTTGTCTTTATTTGTTGTGAGTTTATCAACTGCCTGATTGCGGGGTCTACATCAAAACGATTGAACAATGAAACAAAAATAAATGACGCGAGTTAATTACTTATATTAACCAAGCCCAAAATAGATGGAGACCATGACCGTGAAACCGTCTGTTCAATGGAAAGATGATGATGAGTCTTTTGTGTATTACATTTCCATCTTACGCGCGCGCATGTTGTATGGTTGAGTCATAACATGAGTAGTAGCAGGTAAGAGGATCTATGAATTGATTTAAGTACCAAAAGATCAATGTTCAATTCTCATTTTGTTAGGTATATTTTTACCAAATCAAAGAAACGCAAAAATAAACAAACAGATTTAAGATGGTAACATTAGAAAAAACATTTTTTATTTTCCAAAAAAACAAAAAAGTTGAAAAGTAAAACAGTACAATTGAAAACATTTACACGTAATTCATTGTTTACTTAGCAAAAAATATTTTGTTGGTTTTTGAATAATTCACTTAATTTGGTATTTTATGGCTTGTTTCCCATTCCAATTTCCTTTTTCTCTCTTTGAATACAATTTATTTTATTGAATCATGTGATTGCATACGAGGGTGCAATCAAAAAGAAATTGTAATGACAGTAATTGTATTGCACCGGAGGAACACCTGCTGTATTTTCACATGTGATAACAAAACTTGCGTGACACCATCATTTCATTCAACTGTAAAATTGATTGTACTCCAATTTCCAACATTTTTCAACCGAAAATTATATTATATTTATTTTGTGGCAACTCACTAACTTTTTGGGGGACAAAAAGTGCACATTTACACACCAGAACATTTGTTCTTCTTTACAACATTCATTTCTACTGGACTTGCACTACTAAACCTCTGTTCTGTGAAGCCATAGCTTATCCCGTTCTGTAATCTAGTTTAGGGTGTTAATTTTAGCGAAATGAAACAAACCCAAGAAAAATAATTATAACAAATTGAAAATGAAAAGACGAAAAACTACTGGAGGGATTTCAACAAGCTAAAGACATGATTTGAGACGTACCTTTTGCACTTCATTTTTTTGTCTTTTCGTTTCATCGACCCTGTTCACCGGTTACTGTTTTATTTTCAACTTTGATACTTGGTTTGTACCTTGACTGAAAACCAAAAAGAGTTTTTTTTTCTGAATCACCAATTCCAGACAGCTAGTTGACTTGTCAAGTTCTATTTGGCGATTGAAAAATGTTGGACAACTGAGTTTAGAGAGTACCTAGATCAGTGTTGACTCGAGGGTATTATACAAGATGAATCAAATGTTATGTCACTCGCTAGCAGTTGCAATCAAATTATCAGTCGTCAAAATCATAATCAAAACACGAGATGTAATTTTTCTCGCGAGTGAAAGTCGAAGAATTGATAGTTACGGGTTTACGTAAGATGCGAATGTGGAACTGTCAATTAGCGGGACGATTTTGTTTGTGTAAACAATTCGGGATGTCGTCTCTCAAGAGCAGGATAAATACCTCTTAAAGTGTAGTTTTTGAGGCGCCCAGAAAATTATCATAATCGATTTGTATCTGCACTGACTGAATGACAATGTGAGAACGAGTGAATGAATGAAAAAGATGTGTTTCGCGACGGTGGTCTCGCTTTTTAATGAGAGTTCATCGATGGTTAGGACGGCGAATAGTCTTTGGATGCACACACTCTGATGCACCTTCTCTCTTTCCCAAGCAGACGCTTGCGTCGAAGCAAAAAGTCGATAAACTGCCACCACATTGTCTCGCAAAAATGTTATTCTTGGCGCGCAATATGATGTACGTACAATTTTAGCACAAATTTACATTTATGATCTTATTAAAGCCAAAAAACGATCCAATCTAATTTTCTTATTTATAAACAAGTGATTTTGTATACAAAAGCTATCTAGATCAATATAACTCACAATAATAAGATGAAATTAATAAATTTCCCTTTGTTCATATCATTAGTTGAGTTAACAATTGTTTAAAAGAACTGAAAGATTTATCATACAAAAAATTAATCTGAAATTTGATTTCGATAATGCTGACGATTCAAATACTGTCAAATTTCCCGCCCTTTAGGGCCAACCCCTAATTTTAAGTTTTGCTATTATATAGAAAAACAACAACAACCTTTTTTGTTGAGAATCTATTTATGAATAAACAAATTAAAATATGAAACAGAGCATATTTTTGGCATATTTAATATGAGATAATTTTTGTTCTTTTATACTTTTTTCATAAGGATCGATATATCGAATGCTCGATGGGAATCGACTGTTTTCGTCTGTCAGAATAGTTTAACAACAAAACATTAAATTAGAGCAATCAGAACAAATTTTCTAACAGAAAAGTTTGTGTGTAAAGAAAACAGTTTACTGGAAAAAAATTGTATTCATTGTTGGAATATTATATGAGGCAATACGAAGAACACATTCTGTGTATCAGAGATGACAATTGATGTCTTCCAAGATGAATTTGAAGGTTAGTTATCAAAGGGTTTTTTGTAACCATAATAAGCCCTTCTTTTATCTTAATTTGTCAAGTTTCAAATAGTAGGTCGTGTTTTGGATGAAAACTTGTTGCAATGTTGTAGTAATTAAAATTTTGTTCTGTGAACATTTCGGAAACTCTACAGTTTTTCTATTGTTTACCTAATGAATTGTTTATAACAGTAATAATAAGTTGAAATTCTTTTCCTTTCAGGTGTTGTAATATTTACAATGTAAAAATGGGATTTTTCTGTTCGTAAATGAATGAGAAACAAAGTTGATGCATTTGAAAGTATTAGAATCGAACAATTTTAACATAATATGGCTAAGTTTTTATATACCGTAGTTCGTATTCTTCTAGGTAAGTATTTTTATGTTATTTTTTAATACAATTTGAAATGTACAATTTTGATTTTTACAAAGTAATCAATCCTAATGAATTGCCTTTTATAGCAATAGGATTCGGTTTGTTACATCGTTGGCATGTATCAACAGTTTTCGAAAATGATAGACATTTTTCACATCTATCAGAAATGGAAAGAGAAATGTCCTTTCGAACCGAAATGGTAATGTCTAAACTCAACTTTCATTTTCAAATGAAAAAATTCTAAATTTTTCATTCCTTCACAATAATTTTTTCAGGGAATGTATTATCACTATTTCAAAGTTATAGCTGAATCCAAAAACTTTGACGAAGGACTTGTTAAGATAAGAAATGATAATTTATCCGAATATCCAAATGTTATTGATGCTGTGAAAACGTATTCGTTATTACCAGAAGTAAGCGATTCTGACAGAAATAATCTCCAATATTTTCAACAAATTTGAATCCAACATTTGTAACTTTGCATCTTTTTGTCCGATTTTTCAGATTATAATAGGTAGATTATATCACATGGCAAAATCTTTAGGACTGTTCCCCCCTAAAGAATGTTGGCAGGTACTGATAAAAATCCAAAATCAAATAAAAAAATATCCATTTTCAATTTCAACAATAACAAATGTGAAAACTTACAGGTTGACCGAGGCAAAGGATTGTCTCCAGTGCAAAGTTGCGAAGGACTGATAGTGCCAATATATTTTTACTTGGAGTGTGTTTGGTTCTGTGCGGCTCTTACCGGCGTCTTTCTGTTTCTCTTTGGTACTCATCTGAGCGGCTCTATATTCGGTGGATTCATCACGATCACTGCTTTTTTAATGAACCACAGCGAGGCTACACGAATCCAGTGGACACCTCCCTTGAGAGAAAGTTTTGCGTACCCGATTTTGCTTTTCCAGATGTACAAAACCACAACCTACATCACCAACCTTCAACAAAACTCTCACAAACGATACCTGCCAACTTTAATTGTAAGTTTCTTATCAAATCAACATTTTTACAATTTTACAAGCAATATCAATACCCTTCTCATTTTTCAGGCCATCTTTTTTAGTACTTTGCTAAGTCTCAAATGCTGGCAATTTTCGCAGTTCGTATTTCTCATCCAGCTACTCGCCCTGCTAATTCTTAAATGGCTAAAACGGATCTCGAACAATTCTTACCTGCTAATCAGCATGGTTCACGGCCTAGCAGTAATTCTCATCTCGTTTGAAACCGGAAACTCATTTTACTATCAGTCACTCTATGCGTCCTTGATCGTAACTTCATTCATCTTCTCAATGACAAAAAAACAAGTTACAAACAACACCAACAAGATCTACACCGTTTACGAGATCATTATCACTCTCTCAGTAACCCAGTTCACAAAAAAATGTTTCTCAACCGAGGACGACGTGCACATTTACAACATTTTAAAAACCAAACTGTTCTTCTACAAGGACTTTCATACTTTACTTTACACTTGCTCGCCAGAGTTTGATTTTCTGAAAACCGATACTTTTATCCGGATTATCGAGACGCTTCTGTTGCCGACTGCTATTCTTGCGACTTTCCTTACGCTTTATTTTTACTTTCGGAACACCGTGACGTTACGACAAAAAGAGCCTGATGAGGGTGGTGGAAAACTGCTGTTCTGGACCCAGGTGGAACCGGACATCGCGTACAACTACTTGCAAACGGGTGCCTTTACCGTTATGGCTGTTTTTATTATGAGACTGAAACTGTTTATGACACCGCACCTGTGTCTCATCGCTGGCTTGGCGTCAAAGAAACAGTACCTCGCCAAAATTGGTCTTAAGAGCGAAATCACAAGACAGGCTTTTGTCATTCTGTTGGTTTCGGCCATGGTTTATAGGGGATTGCCTCATTTGAAAAACGAGAGATCGGTTGTTGGTGAGGAACAAACAGATTAATAAAAATTGTGTAATTTATTTTGGCAACTTCTAGAATTGCATTACATTTTTGTATGGTTAATTTCTAGGGGAATATAGTAATGTCGAGCAGGAACAGTTATTTGAATGGATTAAAGCAAACACTATGCCAAATAGCGCTTTTGCAGGAAAGATGTCACTTATGGCGAACATAATGTTGTCTACTGGACGACCTATTGTTAACAATCCGTATTATGAAAATAAGGAGATGAGGTAAAATAACGAAATTAAATGAAAAAAATAATAAGAATTTTCAAAAGAACTGAAGAATGAATAGAATTATTACAATATTGTGGAACTTTTGCAGAGATAGGACATTCAAAATCTATTCCACTTACAGTAGAGAAAATGTGACGAGTATTTATGAGACTTTCAAAAGTTTACATGTGGATTACGTGGTTATTGACCATAGGATGTGTTATAGCTTGGTGAACCAGTAAGTATGAGCTTTGATTTTGAAAACAAAAATTGAATGGCTTTGTTTATAGGATTTGTTATTTTCCAACAGCAAACTTGGATGCAATATTTTGGACTTTTATGATGTAGCTGATGGGGGCGAGGCAATACTTTCTGGACGACTACCAACTTGTCCGCTTTTATTCCAAGGCAATCCGCACCCATTTAAACGTGTGTTCGCTAATAGAAACTATGCTGTGCTGAGCATTACTCCTGAACGAGTAACTATTTATCAAAACATAAACAACAATGTTGGTTATTGAGTTTCCAATTAAAAATTGAAAATAAGACTGTTCAATGTTAATAAATGGAATTTTGTTTATAAAAATCAACCAGTATTTTTCATTGCTCAAATACCACAGTTTTTCCTTCAAAAAGTTGGTTTCTTATTTTATAATTTTTCAAATTTTTCATTCGTGACTACTAGCGCCATTAGTTTCCGAAATTCCCGCCGATTCAAAACAAAAACATAACCCTAAACCGCCACCTGTCACAAGTCACACGTTTATTTTATTATTTTATGCGAGTTGAAGTTAAAAACTCTAAAAAACAACAATGAGTTTCTGCAATTTCGAGTCAGAACTCGCCCTCTGCAGCGGCGACCAAGTTTTAATCTTCAACACCGCCACATGCGAGGAAAAATTTCTACAACTTCCAAAACCAGCTCACCCAGAAGACCCCCGGCACAACAACGAGGACCAAGAAACCTTCCACTCGACAACTATCGTGACATTTTCCAACGACGGAGAGTACCTCGCAGTTTGTACCAAACGAAAACAACTCTGTCTCTTCCACCGAAAAACACTCCAACTTCTGGCCAACCGGACCCTTGTTCGAGCAGCCAGTAAAGTCCGGTTCACTCCGAAAAATGACATCGTCGTGGCAGACAGGACGGGCGACGTTTATCTCTACTCGACAACCGAACCAGAAAAGAAACCAGACCTTCTTTTGGGCCACCTTTCGATGCTCCTTGACGTGATGGTTACAAACGATAACAAATACATTGTTAGCGCTGACAGAGACGAGAAAATTCGTGTTTCAATGTTTCCGAACAGTTACAATATTGTTTCATACTGTCTGGGACACACGAAATTTGTGACAAATGTCGCAGAGATGCCGAAGGAAGGTACTTTAATTTCTGGGGGTGGCGATGGGTATCTTCGAATCTGGAACTACAAAACTGGCACTGAAATGATGTCAGTCAATTATGCAGAGAAGTTTCTGCAGGAAGATGTGGAGAAGTTTAATGAGAGGTTGAAAACTCATGATGTGGACGAAATCGAAGTGAGCATGCCAGTTAAACAACTGAGGATTAACAGGATGGGGGAAAGCAATTGCTTGGTTCTTCTGAGTTTTCATAGCTGTAAGAAATTGTTTGTTTATGCATTTCTGGAAAACGAGGAATACGATGGAGGATGGAGTGACGAATTTTTGGACGAGTTGGAGCTGGATGAGGAACCCCTGGATTGCATTTTGATAGATAAAAAAGTGTGGGTTTTGACTGAAAGGGATGTTTTGGTTTATGAGATGAAAGAAGATGGGTATCGTCAAAACAAAGAACCAGGACTGGAGAAACTGTCGATGTCCTGGCAGAAACTTAGAAACACTGTTAATTCTGTGCCTCTGTTCCCAGTTTTGTACAAACGAAAATATGATAATATCAAAGATTATCAGGAAAGGAAAAAACTGCGACTTGACAAATGTAACTAAAATTTGATCGCTTAACTTGTAAATGTTGTAAAAAGTTTTTTTGTAAAAATAAAAAATTGTTTTACTGAAATTGAGATTTTTGTTTTTTCTGTAGTTTTATAGATTCTCTTTAATGTTAGAAAATGATTTCAAAAAAGAAATAACAAACGAATTGCACTTTTGTAATAACTTTATTGCTAATTATAAATGATTGTAAATCTGGCGATTGTTTAGTAACACAAAAGAAAGAAAATTCTGGATGCAAAGTTGTTCAAAGTCTTAGTTATTATTTGTTACTTTCCATCTTATACTGGTTTATAGTCCAACTTGGATTCGAGTTTCTTGTTGTCAGAAACCTTTCTGACCGCCTTCATGAAATCTTCCTGGATTACATATTCGCGCTCAAGTCGAATCGCGAACAAACCAGCCTCCGTACAAACATTTCTCAAATCAGCACCGTTGAAACCGTCTGATAATTTCACTACTGCTTCGTAATCTGTGAAAATATCAATCCAAATTATTACAATCTGCTTATCCAACTGAAAAATGGTAAAATACGAAAACAAAAAATCTATTAAAGGTGAATCTTACCAATCTCTCCATGTTTTGCAATTGGACCGGCATGAATCTTGAGAATTTCCAATCGAGCCTGTTCGTTGGGCAGTGGAATTTCAATTTTTCTGTCCAATCTTCCAGGTCGCAACAAAGCCGGATCCAACGTGTCCGGTCTGTTTGTTGCCATGATCATCTTGACTTGACCCAAAGAATCAAATCCGTCCATCTGATTCAACAACTCCATCAAAGTTCGCTGAATTTCTCTGTCGGCACTTGTTCCCTCTGAAAATCTGCGACCACCTGAAAAGTATAACAAAATTAGCAAAAAGTGACAATTTTTTATTTCTAAACGAATTAAAAGTAATTGACAAAAATAAACGAACCAATAGCATCGATCTCGTCCATGAAAATAATACAAGGCTGATGATCGCGAGCATAATTAAACATTTCTCTAATCAGTCTCGCAGACTCTCCAATGTACTTGTCAACAATAGCGCTGGACACGACTTTCAAAAAGTTTGCATCAAGTTGACTAGCAACAGCTCTGGCAAGGAGCGTTTTGCCAGTTCCAGGAGGTCCATAGAGAAGGCAACCCTTAGGCGGGGTGATTCCTACTCTCTGGAAGAGCTCGGGGTTCATCAAAGGAAGTTCGATGACTTCCCGAAGTTCACGAATTTGCTCGCTGAGACCACCTATTGAGCCATAACGAACCTGGCCTGGATCTTCGTGAGACATGTTGTAAACCAGAGGATCAACCTAAAAATTAATTTAAATAAACAATTAGTTAAGTTTTACTTAAAATATTTCCGAAAAGTTTGCGCAGTTTGTTTTTTTATCTTACTTCTCTCGGCAGGTATCTCATAATTGTGAGTGTTGTCATGTCTAGAGCAACTCTGGTACCGGATTTTAATTTGTTTTTGTCCAGCTGCCTTCTGCAACCGACGACATATCTTGGCCCGTTTGTAGCTTTTACAATAACTGAAAATTGAAATAAAATTCTTAGTTATTTGAACTCCGTTCAATGTTTATTGTTACTTTGAAAAGTTGCTTTTGTACTTACACTTTTCTTCTGTCAGTTGCTTCAAAACTTCTCCAACAATCTGAAATAGGGACAACAATACATTAAAACAAAATCAAAACAATAAATAAATAAACAGGACTTTTTTAACGATGTATCATACCTGACCGACACTTTGCAAAGCTTTCAAATCATTTTCAGACTTATCATATTGTTTAGTTAAGTCTTTGAGGTGGTCTCGCACTAAAACCAAAACCAAAATCAATATTATTGACTCAAAAAACGTGAAATCTAAAAAAACTTAAGTTTTATTTTGCACAAAATGTACAAAAGATTACTAAATGACCTTAAGTTCAATGGTAAATTCGAGGTTATGTTCACTCCAGTTTCTTTCTTTTATTCATGTCACTGAAAAGCTTTTGAGTAGAGGACGAAAACTTACTCTCTTTGAGACGCGATTCCACCTCCTTGTGCTCAGTGAGCTTTTTTCTGTAATCCTGAAGGGCTTTTTCCCTGGCATTTTCTTCGACAACCATCATTTCTTGTAATTTTATGCTGTATAACGCTGATCGTCACTCCACTACAAACTTGTCAAGTCAACAGAAGCAAACGCGTTTCCGTTAGATCTGAGTGATCTTCATTTTGATTGGTTGTTGTGGCTCCTATTAAATGACGTGCAGAAATTGCAAAATTTGGATGTCTTCTGCGTAAAGGATGAAGGTATGTAAAAGTAAGTAAACAAATTAGAAAAACAATACAAACATCGAAAGGGTTATTTGGGTTCTTTTGAAACTTCAAATTGATTCAATAATTTCGTTTATTTCCAATTATTAAAAAAGTCCTTTATAGTTAACAATATCTTATATACTATATAATTTTTTCGTAGATCGTAAATAAATAACATTCGAGATAGACAATCAAGATTTTTAAAAACTTCCCATACAGCGTTTACATATTTATGTGGCCATTTGCGATAACCAGTCGACTGATTTTGATGTTTATTTTCACTATTTCAGTTCTAACCATTTTTACTTGTAGATGCTCTTGAAAACGTTTACTGGTTATTGCAAACTGTCATAGATTCAAAAATTTTGATACCAAAAACCATATCTCTCATTTAAAAGACACCAAAAATCTTCAAGGTATAACTAAAAGTTAAAACACAGATAAAAATGGTACATATTTGCCCAACAAAATCATCTCCTCGACTAATTTTAGATCAGTTTACGTTTATTTTAACACTAAAAGTTATCCTTAATAAATGATCAAGTCTTATGATGATTCAACTATCTATCGACTTCTTCGACACGATCCATATTGTCCAACTTTGTCAAAAACAACAAAAGATTGAAATACATGTCTTACAGAATAACGAGTATATTATGAATTGTTGAAAAAAGATCTTGTTCAATTTTTATCAATAATAATCAATTATTAATATCAATTAAAATATCAATGTTCTTGAATACATGTTTGTCAAGATCTGTCATAATTTCGTAAAAAATATAAAATATTGTAGTAATAGAACTAAATCTGTTACAAAGTTGTGCACATCTTGTAAGAAAACATTTATACAGACTCATAAATACGCTCCATGAGACCTCACAAAGTTTTAAAAGTTCATACAAAATGTTGTGCTACGTAGAAGCGTGATTATCGTTGGCTGTAGGTATCACTTTTAAGATTTGAACGGCTAACAACTTATAGAACAACGTTACCAGTATTTCAATTGATGATTCAACTTTACAATCGAATGATTCTATATCTGTTCTGCAGCGTTGTCTGAAATGATCATATTGAATTAGAAAAAATTAGATTTATTCAGAAACCATGCAAAAACGAAAATTAGCTTACCTTGATCTGTCATTTTAAAACCATTTTGACTGTACCCTTCTGTGATAGGTTCATCTACTATTTCGTTAGCTGATGCCCGCGTTGATTTCGGTATTATTACTAAAACACAAATATCATACAAATGAAACAACAATTTTCGAGTAAAAAAAACCAACGCATAACAAAAATTTGCAAAACGTTGAATCCAAAAACGTGAAATTTTTCGAGAATTTGTTTGAAGTATTCTGTTCTCAGAATGAAGGAAAATCTACCCTTTCAATAATGTTACTGAGAATCGAGGAGGTAGGCGTTTGGCGCCTGGTGGATCGTGCGGTAGAATAGGGACACCGTGAAACTTCAAGCCTCGCTCACCAGCACTCAAGGCATTAACAGCCAATTTGACAATTGGTTCCAAACGAGATTTTTGAATCACACTCTTTCCGGCAACTAAATCAGCAAAGCTTGAAGTATTTCAAGGTCGTGAACACACTTACATTATTTTGTTCAGAAATACTTACGTTCTGCAACATTCATGGGCTTCTTCTGAACCTTTGGAACAGACTTCATCTTCAAATTTTCATTTTCATTTTTGATCTGAAATGTACATTGATGTTTTAATTAAGTATCAACAAATTTAAGTAAGGATAAAGCGAACATTGCCTCATACCTGTTGCAGATCTTGAATCAATTTTTCATTTGTTTCTTTCATCGTTCGTACATTGATATTCAGAGCATCTTTGTCTAATTTCATAGATTCAATCTCTTCCTTTTGACTTGCCTCCAACTTTTTTAACGAATCTAATTCTATCTTGCACCTCGTGACTGAATCCTCCGACTCCTTCAGGCGTTTTTGCAGATTATACTGGTCATCTAACTGCACGCGAAGGAAGTTCACTTCAGACTTGGATCTCTCAAACTCTCCTTGCACATCTCCAAGTTTTGTTACACATTTATCCCTTTCATCAACGCTGAAATTCATTGAAATTATCAAAATGTTAGTTTCTATTCCGTTTAAACACGATCTATTTCTAACATTATTATTTTATGTTTCAAACACATTATGTAAATCAACATTTACAATTATATAATAAAAAACTTTTTTATCAATAAACTGAAGTCAAACAAAGAAAAAAATTGCGTAAACATAGTAGCTAGTTCAACTTTCTTACAACTTTGTTTTGAACTTCCCTAATAACTTTGGTTTTGAATAAATAAATACCTGTATTTGAGCTGTTCACTGAGTTCATCGATTTGTCTCAAAAGTTCGGCATTTTCAGACGTTAAAGCCCACCAGTTGCAAAGCAACATAATACAGACTAGGAGGAGACCACCAACAATAAGAAATGGACATCTTCCACCGCCGACTCTCATACCGTCTATCCCCATTCCGGGTGTGTTAGCTCGAAAAGCTTTTCTTGACAGTGATGCCCCAAGCAAAACCATTCAGTTGCTCCGACTGACGCTAGTCTACGTATTTTTATCGCGAACGTCTGCTGCAAATGGGAAAACCTGTTTGCAAAATTTTTTCAACTTCAACAAATGTCAGTTGTTGTTTCTGCTGCTCCTGCAAGGCAACTCACGTTTGACACGTCAAAATAAACACATTCACATTCTGTCACTGATTAAAGCTTCAAACTTATCAACAAACTCAGACTTGCGAAAACAAGATTTTTAAGTCGCACAGACAAATGCAATCATTGTATTTACATTTCGCGCATTGCACTTTTTTAATATAATAATTCTGTTCCAAACGATGACAACCACAGACCGGTCTGCCGTTGATAATGTAGAAACTGTAAATTAGCTTCTCTCTCTTTTTCTCTATCTCTGTCTCTCTCTATACTAGAGCAACATCTACAGAAATACTTATCAACTAAAACGTCATCGAATTGATGCAAATTTGGTTCATCAGGTTCAATCAGGTTTAACCAAATCACAAATTACAACCAATTGATTGTTTGATTTTGAGTTTTTGCGATCAAGCATATTGATTGTTGAAGAATAAAAGTAGGAAAGGTTAGTGATAGCGACCCAATTTATCCTCAAAAATGTTTACCAGTTTTGCTTTGTATGCACTCCCGATTATGTTTATTTATAATTGGGAATAATCAAAGAATATTTCACATAAATTCCAACTACCATAATTCCTGAATTCAGTCGGTTTTGTAATTGCCTAAAGATAATGTCATGTCATCTTTGTAGACATCTCCACGCAATTGTCAAATATTTGTTCTCTGGATAACATCATTTCAATAAACTTTTGAAACTTATCATAATGCGAATGATGTAACGCAAACTCGAAAAGCTGAGTTTGAGCACTATTAGTTTCACTGCTGATAGAATTCTGCAAATGTAAATTTCTGTCGAAATTCTACCTTTCAATAAAAGTATAAAAACCAATGTTTTCTAACACAGATGTCACATTTTTTTATAATGAAAAATTCTCATTTATTATGTTGTTTTTTTTATCAATTTGTTTAAATAGTTCAATCTTCGATTAATAATCATAATAAACATTCTTGCGTAGAAATTTGCATGGATGTTGATGCATATTTATAGGACACATATTCAATTTCTAAGACATAATTATAATCCTTATTTCAAACAACAAAATGACGGCTATAATTTTGTCATTTTCAGGTGAAATAAAATTTCTCTAAAGATGGAGGAAAGCGAAATAGACTTGGTGAAATATCTGAAGAACAAAATTGATGACGGCAATGACATTATTAAACGTTTAAAGTCCGTCAAACACATAGACGGTGTTGAGAAACTCGTTAGAAAAGTTCGCCAAGAGATAAAATTCCTCGAGAAAGTAAGCAAACTAGAAGATATTTTAATCATTCAAATTAATTAATTGAATCGAACTGGAGTGAAAGAACAGTTGTGAATACGAATCTCAAAAATAATCAATTCAAGGTACATTCTAGTGGACAGATCAAAATGGAGCAACTTCAAAGCACGAATTTAATCCATCTTAATGCCATCACCGAGTGTCTCTTATCATCTCAAAATCCGATCGGAGTTTTGAAGCCGTTCGAGTCGGACAACTCAAAACTAGAAGTGGACGTTGTCTGCTGTGGAGGAGCCCGTTGGATCAAAGCTATCGCCAGGAATGCTAAAGCTCTTACTTTAATTTCTCTGGGAAACGGAGAGTATGGGCAAAAGTCAATTTTAGCAAAAGCTAAGTCGTACCTGGATTGTGCAGAGAAACATCAATACATGTACAGGTCACCCAAAGTTGTGTTTCACTTTGCCTATGGAATTGAAGCACCTCTAGCTAAAGAATTAGACAATTTAGGAATTGTTGTCCAAGGTCCAATCCTGGCCGGTTCGCCAGCGAATTTCAATGATTCCAATTCGTTAGGTACGAATTTGCATTCTTCATATTAAAAAAAGTAATATCTTCATTCGTTTTATTTCATCTTTTAATTTCAGATGAAACGTATTCAGACGATCTAACGACTCGAAAATTGTCAAGTTCCAGCAGTAATAAGGATTCAGCTGAGATTCGGCTTCTGAACTTGGACGTTTCAACTTTACTGGCTTACGTAACGAATATGTCAAACGGGCATGCAAATTTCATCTTTCAGGAGCCACTGTTGACGGAACAAGCAGCGTGGGAGAGGCAGAGACCCATCAAACCTGTTTTAGATGAATTTTTTGAGGGAAAAGAGTTGACTGTTTGTCAGACTGCTTATACAAATTTTACTATGATTCTCGATGTTATTGGAGGACCACAGGAGGTTGTCAGGGCAAATGAACTGCTAAAAAGGGTTCGAGTAGTTGATGACATTGCAGACGGTAGGATAATGCAATTAAATATTGGTGGCAAAATCAAAGACCGATCGAGACTTGTTTTTGCTACTGGAGAAAATTTGAAAAGTATTACTGTATCAGCTAATGAGGGATTTGTGAGAGCTGCTAGAATGCAGGTAAATGTGAAAATTTACACGTTGCAAAATTCATATCAGATAAGTGGCTAATTCAATAATGTTTCAATAATTAGTTATAATAATGTAAAATTTATGTTTCAGGGTGTAGAATGCATGGTATTTTTACACGAACCACGATCTCTGTCTGAAATGAAGGAAAGAAGTGCTAAAAAAATTGTACCAGAAAGCGACCGGTGAAACGAATGAAACCACCAACTGCTGCTTGTTCAAAGATTGTATCATATTTATTATTAAATTCATTTCTATTAAACAAATGTTTTCACTGACAACATTTCACTTTACGTTGTAAATTGATCGGAATTAGCATACAATTTTTCTTCATATTCTAGAACAACCGAAGAAAAAATCATTCAGTTATTGAAACTTGTGCTTGATACGTGATCGAAATGTTAGGGCTGCATTACCTTTGATATACGACAAATAAGACTTATTTTTTTCTCTGGCAAGTTGTAGATATTCTCGGCACTTGTTTTCGTCCTCCATAAGCTTGTAACATTTCGCACTGTTCAGCAGAGCTTTCAAGTTACTCTCGTTGACTTTTAAAGCCCACTCAAAATCCGACAAGGCTTTTTCATACAGCTTCAGTTTCATGTAAGACAAACCTCGGTTGTTCCATAACAGCGATGAATCCTTCCGCTGCTCAATTGCTTTCCCAAAGTACGTGATTGCTTTTTCGTAATTCTCCTGCTTGAACGCGTTGTTTCCTATTTTCTTATACGTTTCAGCTCTTTCGTTACGAATTTTTCTGTCTTCGGTTCTTCGTTTTACGTCCACTTCTATAGATTTCATAAACATCTCTGAAATGAATCAAACTAATTAATTAATTTTAAAGTTTTTTAAAAATATAATTCATAATATTTGTGAACAACATTTACTATTTTTGTATTACCTTTGGACATTTCATCGGCACTCTTCTCCTCTAAAATTTTGTTAATTACAGTTCTCGAGCTCGTTACTTTGAGTACCTCATTTTCATCAACGCTCGTCTTTTCTTTCAACAATTCGTCAGCCAACAACTGGCCCTGTTGCTGTTCCGCAATCTCATCAGACGACAACTTCTGCACGATTTTCTCTTAAATATTCAAACAAACTCTATTTATAATCTCTGCGGCCAATTCGAAATCGCCAAACTTACCCACTTGGGTAACCTGGTGTAAAAAATTGTTAAACTCCTCCTCAGTTCCTTTCGAAAACACTTCCAAGTTCGCCTTCTCCATGATGTCAACAAAAATGCGTTGTCATAGCAACGAAACAATTCAACAGTAAAGAATTGACAAAGAAAGAAAATTACTCTCGAGAGATAACGCAAGATTAGGGGGTCCTTCTTTCCATCAACATAAAAAGCATCTCGTCCATCTCCCTTGAAATGGCGTTTTGACAGTCAGATCCTTCGCAAACAGGATTCGCAGGTACGGGCTCCTGATATCATATCTTTGGATCATGAGTTTCGTTCACAATGTCTGCATCGTCTCTGATCACTATGACCTCAAAGTCTCCAGAGGGCCCGGTTAAGGATTTTACTTTTCTCTCTTGCGCGCTTTGGTCTTTGCTTCGAACGTCTGTGGATTGTTTACCAGGGGTGATTTCCACTTCGTTCATGATGCAGAGTTTTTTCAGCGACATCTGCTCGTTCTTGGCGATTGATTTCAAAACTTGGTTCCAATCTAAAATTGGTTCTGCTCTTTTCCTAGGAGTTATTTGAGGACTCCTGCTCGGTCCTGGCTGGATGGATTCTTGTGGATTTTCAAAAAGTCCGAACCTTCTTCTGTCTTCTAATAATTTGGCCCTAAAAAACAAATATTTTCAGATTAGTATTGAAGGATTGAGTTTGCGTGAAAGAGAATTTTTATTGCAACTTTCAGAAGATCAAATTGTACAGATTTCTTAACTGCATTGTTGTATTCATAAAAACAAATTACCCTTCTGGTGTGTTGTTAGATTTCAAAGGAAGTTCAATTTTTCTAACTGGTAACTTTTTGCTGAGATCCTGCGGCGGTAATTTGATGGGTCTGGCCGACAAATTGGAGTGCAACTTGACTCCGTCGGTGAGCTTTGGGTTGACCTCGAGTGACCTTGGTTCGGTTGTCGCCACCACCGGCTTGGTTTGTATATCAGTCAAGCCGTTGATCTGCAAGATGTTGGCTATCTTCAAGATCCGCCTGACCTCGCTCTCAACCACCTGTATCTCGCCGCAATAGATAAAATTGATAATCGTTTTAAGGTCGTCGGCATCTATATCGTGCAGGATAATCATCGGATGAGGGTGCTCATTAGAAGCCAGAATGTGACAGAAGAAATTGCTCGCGTTCGCGAGGATAATTTTATGACACTTTAGGATCGTTCCGTCCCGGCAAACTAGGGACACGTCGACGAATTGTTGTTTTTCGTAACAGGCGTCGAGACAGCCGGTTACGTGCGAGGTGAACTTATCCCAGCGCAGACTGAGTATCCTCTCGGATTGCATCGTTCCGTTGTTTTCAATTCACAACATAAACAAACAATTTTTTGTTTGCTACAAGTGTTTCGGCGTTTTTTTTCAAAATTTCTTTTTCAAAATGTTTCAGAATTCTGCTGATTCGGTTGGTTGACGAGATGAAAATAGACGCGAGACAAATGTAAACATACGCGAGAGCACAGAAATGTCGCGTATTATCGAGATCATTGTTACCAACGACGGTCGCGGGTTAAAGTTCGTCAGACGCTTTTTTTCCATCTGATAAAAAGAGAACAATTGTTCAGGTTTAATTGCGACTAATTTCGATGAAGTGAAAAGAGCTGACAACAGTCGGATTTATTTGCAAAGATTGTTCATACAAATCGAAAAGCAATATTCAAACAACTGTTAAAAGAGAGAATAATGTAATTATACAATGTTAGGTTGATTTAGTGAAAATGTAATTGAGTTTTGAAATAAAACAATCAAATAGTGATTAATGAAAAAGTTATCATTGCCAATATAAAAATGCTGAAAAGATAGAGATTTTTTAGCTTTTGTATTCTATTATTTCAACGTCAGTGACCGTTTTTAAACGGGTTTTCACCCCCAACGCCATTGTAGTCGAAACTACCCTGCCGCGAACGTTCAAAGAAAAATGACATCTGTTCATCCCAAAATGTCTTTCATAAATTAATACGTTGATCAAAAGTGTTATTTCAATAATTAACCATAATTAATACTCAAAAGAATTATTGTTTTGAATTCGTTTCTAAATTATTTATTGCTACATTAACAATATGTTTATTATTGACGCAAATTGAGGATACAAACGATACAAAAACGATTGAAGATCGTTTGTATTATTTGTGTTTGACATCATAAACTTTATAATGAAGTTGACCGAAAGAAAAGCAGTAAAAAGTGCGAAAAATGTAAAAAAAAAGGTTGCTATTAAAAAATTTGGATATCGGAGTAGAGGTCGCTGATTGCGGCGCGCGCAACTACTATTGCAGATGTCTCCACGTCCACGTACATCGGGGGAAGTGCGTTCTGGCGCTGAGTGTCGTCGGTCGTCGGTACAAATTCAGTCTGAATTCGTGGCGAGTGTTGCGCGTTGACTGAGTCGCGTTTTGCATTCAAGTTGTACGCGACTGGCCCTATTTGGACGCCAAAAAGTGCCTTAGTTTGTGAAAACAAGTATAGAAGTTGTGAGCAACGCTAACAATGGCGGACGACGGCCACGAGAACGGTACGAGCAACGGGGACGTGCCTGAGATAGAGCTGATAATTAAGGTGAGCAAACGTTCGTTCAGCCGTTCTATGCGTTTGACTGGGCGTGGAACCACAACGACTTTCCGTCAGCCCACCGTTCTATTCCCTTTCGGCGCCACTGCTTCCTATCAAAACAAATGTTTTTCCATTGCGTTCATCCTTTTTGCATATGCGATTCGAATTCAAATGTTTCTATCTCGCGAGCACTTTTTCTATCGATAACTCGACTTTGGAAATGTCATCCTTTCTGTCCACATCACCACCAAAAATATGTGTACATCTTTACAATTGCTTTATATATTTTCTGTAGTTTCTTTAAAATTATCAAAATTAATCTGTTTTGATTCATTTGGAGTCAGTCTAGTAGCAAAAATAATGAAATGATAATGATGTCAACAAAACGGTATTAGAAAATTAAAAGATTGTCCCTATTTGTTGTTAAAGTAACTTAAAAACAGAAAAAAAAACATTTTTATCAACATGCTTTTTTTCACTTTCCCTTTCAACCTACACTATTTATAACTATTAATTCTCTACCAGTAGAAAAAAGTTGTACTCTTTTTTATCAACTTAGCTGATAACAGTCTATCAACAAATTTGAAATTCCGGACACATAATCACACAGAATAATGATCATTTAATTTCTATTATTGAGTGGAAGATTTCATTACATGTTCTTCTAATCGATGATTCATTTTTTATTGGTATTGAAGAATGTTTTATTATGTAAAGTGAACTTTTTAAAAATCGTAAATTTCTATTTGCCTAATCTTTGTTGCGACAAGAAAATTTGCGTGGAATTTCGGTGCTGTAATAATGACTGTTCCAATGTACAATTCCGTTTTATTTCTCCTGTAACAATCCACGATAATTAAGTAGGCACAAAAGTGCAAAAAAAAGCCATGTCGATATTTGTCTGAACTCGAAGACCGTTAAAACAATTATTTATTTGTTTGCGTCGCTAACAGGCGGAAATGTTTTACATAATTTTTTTTGACTTTATTCACGTGCACATGTTCATGAAACTGAACTTTGTTTCGACCTAATCTTGCAACGTAACATTATATTCGAAATCTATCTAAATCTAAAAAAACTTTTCAGAACTAATGAAATCTTAATGATTCTAAATTTATTAGATTTGATTAGGTGATATTGACTTCCATCAAATGATAAAAAAATTTTTTTTTTCTCTCAATTTTGGATTGTTTTGGAGCATACTTCCAACCAAAACAGAGTCGAGTATTTCAAGCGACGAGAATTTTATTTCAAACTTTGACAAAATTGAGTACGAAGAAAACAGGAAGATTTCAAATATTGACAATCATGAAAACCTGAAGATAACAATTAAAAAAAACAACACCGAACAATTTGTATTATATAATACCAAACTGAAATTATAAAATACATTAAAAGATTAAAATCTCATTTAGCCAAATGTTTGAAAATATATGAATGGAAATTGTGAAATGTAGGATTAAAACAAAAAGTGTTGCAACTTATAATTGAAAACATTTATTCGAAATCTAAAAGCAATAATAAAATATTGTGTAATGAAATTTGTTCGAAGGAGTAAAATTGAGAAACTTGATATCTGTAGGTTTTGCACTGAATTGGCAAGACCGGCGATTTCCGTTAGAACTTTCGTCGACCTAGAGACGGTCGACTGGTCAGCGGTCAGGAGAGCCGTAGATCAAGCTTCGCAGTTGCAATTCGGAGGTAAAAGCGAGCACGTGTTTGCAGATAAAAACTTACTTGCGCCCTTTACCGGAGTAGGAGGAAATCGAGAGCGGCCGGTTTCCACGCACTTGTACTTACTATCAGATCAGCGGTGCTAACTGAATTTGCACCGCCGCCTATTTAGACAAACACGTTCAATATTTCTATTCAAACAAAAAATCCAACCGAATTTCCCGTCTGGGATTATAAATATCTACGGCCCCGTTGCAAGCTATTTTAATGCTACCATCAAAATGTTTTGACATAGCTTTTGAATTTTCACTTATTTACATTTGTTTCAAAAATAGTATTGGGGTTTTAATTGAATTAACCCTTGGAAGTTGTAACAAAAGATTTGAAACCATTTCTGTAATTAATAGATAAATCAAGATCGACTTGTGAATTGTTTACGGTTCGAAATAATGCAATCGAGACATATCGAATCGTTTCATTCAATTAAATTCGAATTTATAGTCACCGGTTTCAATTCACGGGAAACAAAAGTCAAATTATGCAATGTCTTTTGCAAAAGGCACCTTTTTTTAACGACCACCATTGTTGCAGGTCATAAACTCCTGAGCCGTTAATGCCGTTGCAAATGATTGACAACATTTTTCGTCCGTTTGCTTTCTTTCTGTTGTCGTGTTTTTTACGCACTTGCAGTTCAATTTCACCGGCGAATATTTTTGCTAGAGAAAAGTCAAGTTCTAACAAGGAAGCTGGTTTGTGGTGTTCATTAAAAGCAACACTACGACTTTCCCTGACCAAATTGTCAAGCTTTAAATAGTTTCAAAAATAATATCAAGTACAGAAACTTAATTTTCATTTATTTATTTGTTATTAACTCAATTAATGATAACGAATTAAACAATTTTCAAATTAAAATCAAATATAACTCAAACATAAATCATCAAGATAAAAAAGGACAAACAATGGCAGACAAATTGAATTAGAAATCTATTTGAAAAATCATTCAAGTTGAAATAAAATCGTGATCACTAAAATTGACCCTGAGTCTAGAAACAGTCATTTTTATGCAAGCAAGTACAAGAGATTAGACATTTGCACTCGTCGTTCAGTGATGTAACTGGATGCAGTTTGTATTTCCTGAAAAGAAAAAAGATGAACTTTGAAAAAAATTGTCAAGACATTGTTGGCATAACTCAAAAAAGGATACAAAACAACCACGACGAAATTAATAAAGCAGAGAACTCCGATAGGATGGCGCACGGATCTTCGATTCACGCCATAAATCACGCTTATGATAATTTGTACCCGGCGCAATATTATACGCGAGTACATTTGTAACAACGGTACTTTGCTATCGAAGCGAGGAAAAAGCACTCGTGACCATCCTCGTAACGGTTCAGCAAATTTATGCAAAACCGCCATTCATTTGTTTTCTTTTTCCTAGTCGTTTTTTTTTTACTTGTTAATATTCCACAGTCCATTGGACGCTACGACAATCGATCCAAATTCCCAATAAATGGATAATTAATCCAATCCACGTTGTGGATTTTAGATCCAGTTGCATAAGTCGGTTGCGTCACTTTGGTTTTCGTACGTTCCTTCGTACGCGGATGTTCCATCTTATTTTTGGCTAATATCGTTTTTTTTTCTTGTTTCTTACATAACGATCGGAAGGTATGCATATTGTTGCATCGGCAAATTGAAACCTGTGTGCGGACGTTTTTATAAACGTGACTCCATTCTTCGCATTAAGCGCGCTCAATCATTTTTATTCGATCAGTTTTCTCGGAAATTATAAAATTGCAATTAAAAAAGTTTCCCAGTGACACAATGGTTATCGCACCTTGACGGCGTAACTTATTTATTGATTTATTGTATAATCCAATGAAATTGTCAGTTCAGGATGTCGGCTGATCGAATCTCCTTATCAGACTAATCGAACGATAGTTTGTCATTTGTAAAGTTGTCAAAAAAATCATTATATTTGTTATTAGGAGATAAAATTAAGTGCTGTCAATGTTTTTAGTTTAATACACTTGAAACTATTCGTACAAAAACCCAAATCTAAGTTTCAATGTAAATATTCGTTTGATATTTGAGAAATCTAAAAAGTTCAAAACATTTATTATTTTTTTTTTCATTAACTTTATATAACAAAATTAGACAACTTTGTCCAGTCGTTCCTTCTAGGTGGACACTGTAATAACTTTGTTAAGTAAAATAATAAATGTGTGAAATTTGTACAGTGTTGAAAGAGCAATAAAAATAAAAGTCATAAAGCTTCAGTAAAGAAATTCAAGAATTATAGTAATTTGAATTTGAAAATTTAAGGTTTGTCTACTGTGCCGAGTTAAAAATAATGTTTTAATTGGGACCAAAATATCAGCTTGATGACCGATGAATAAATTGGGCTAAATAAAGCGAAAGAAAACAAATGAATGTACACGTTGACGTAAAAGGTCTAAGCGTTGCTTTCACTCGGAGAGCGCGCTCGCGCGCGACAGTCATCTGGCCTTTTTTTGCGGCACATATTCGTCAAACGGTGCGTGACTCACAAGCGTTACTCGCCTGTTCCCCATTAGAAGACGCAAGTACTTGATGTTGTGACGCCCAACTGCCTTATGATCGAGTATCCTCGAGCATCTTTATTTTTAGCAGAAGCTCCTCGCGCTATTTTGTATCCTCGGAACGTGATAATTGGTCGATTATGTCTAAGAGCTTCAAATCAGAATTTCAAACGTGGAAAATACCCAATCCCAGCAGCTTCTCTGCGAACATTATGTTTCATGTTTTTTTCTTTGTTTTTCTAAGTCTTAGTTCATGTCTTCATGCTTTATTATTAGACTTGACTTTATTTTCAGCTTACGACCTGTTAGTGGAATATTATTTGCAATGATTAAAAAGTAATAAACAAAATTTAATGGAAGGTCGTTGAAGAAGAGATGGTTGCTGACAGGTGTGACGTTTCATAGAATCTTTGATTGCGGTACAGAAACGGTTTTAACAAAAATGTTAAGTATTTTTAGGATACGAAAATTCAAACGGTTCAATCGATTGATGTAAATGTAATTTGGAGACTATACGAGTGTAGTTTCATGTTTAATTAATGGAAACCAAAATTTCAAAATAAATCAGTGGAATTAAAGATGGATCAAAACTTTCAAACATCTTGAAATTAGAAAAAGTCTCTTTTTAATCTAGTAAAATTTAAGCTGCAGCTTAAATGTTCATTTAGTTAAATTTGTACCACTTAATATTTTGGAAATTCTCAATCCATCGAACCTAGTGATCATGCAATGAACTTTTCATCTCGTTCTTGATCTGATCATGAGTGTCCATTGATCTATCTCACATTACCGTGCATCTCACAAACACACTCACACTCGACTAAACTATAACTAGATCTCAAATGTTCTCACAGCGTCGTACAAGGCAACGCCGAACAAACGGCCACAAGAATGCGATGACGTATTATTGATAATGTTCTTTGTGCCTTGACCCATTGCAACACTGTTTCAAATGCTGAGTCCAAGTATGGAGATATGGCCAAGTACATTTCATCCTAGTTATCATCACACTCTTTAAAACCCTGCCAATTTTCAGATTTTTCTGAAAAAAATCTAAAATGTCTATTGTCTCTGAAGATGGAAGATAAAAAGGGATTAATAATAGCTCGACTTTTGTTTACATTCATTTTATTACATTATGCAAAAGCGAGAGAAACTGTACCTTGAAATGTCTGCTACTTTGTGAACGAAAAATGTGTTAAATGTCAGTCTGTCATTGGTTCATCTATTGCTCGTCACTTTATTTGCGCTGTTCGATCCTTTTTTATTTTCGTTTAGTTCAAACACTTTCTACAACCTAATCCCTATTTAGCATCGGTTCAAAATCTCTAATCTGAGGTATAATTTGTTATGTTTGAAATTTAGAATTTAATTTTGTCGGTGAAAATACATGTTTAAATCAATTCAAAGGGATTTAATCTTGCCAGTAATCCGGCTAGGTTTTTATAATTCGTTATGAATCTTTCGATTTTGCTTTCTCCTAAAACGAAAACAATAAAAGTTAAAATGAAACTAAAAAAACGTACAGACGACACCGATGATAATCATGTGACAGAACCGAGGCTGTACTGTAAAATTGAACACAAAAAATGAGCCTGCAGCAAAAAGTGAAATGAGTTAAATCAAAAGGACTGGGGCGCACCTTGACTCAGATGAGGTCCGGTGAGGTAAAGCGCGAGCCTTGACTTTGTTGGATTGCGCAATCGGGTCCCAAACGTCGAGGGCAAACACACGTCAGCGTGCAAACACGAGCGTCATACTTTGCAGTTGGCTCCCAACATCCGGCGTGGAGAGTACAACAGAAAAACAAACCAACGTTTGTGTAGCACGTCAAACAAAGCAATAGAAAACTAGGAAAAGTCGACCTCGTTTTCGTTCATTTAATTCTCATCTAAACTTTGTTTTTGTCAAACACAAATGAAAGATAAAAACGAAAAGTTGTTTGAAATAAATAATAGCGTTCTTTTTGTTCGATTACTTGATTATGATTTGCAAACGAGTTGCAGAGAATCAAAGTTAGTGTGCAAATGTGTCAGCGAGTACTTGCCAGTTGAGATTAGGCTAAAAAGTTGGATATGACTTTTATGAGCATGACATTACATCGTGTGAATAAGATAAGTTCGAAGACTGTCCGAGATAAGGCTCGCGTCCTAAGTAGCAAAGTAGTTGAACAGTCAATTTCTCCTGTAAGGATGCCGGCTATACTGCACGCCGGTGCAGTGATTAATCGAGCAAATCGAGAGTATTAAATACACCGCGATGCTCTCCTTTCGAATGTCACACAGTGTCGCTTTTATCTTATCTTTGTTCAAGTTGGAGTTCATAATTGTAATTGTCAGTAAACGACTGGAAATACGTGAGCCAATTTAACAATTACGAGTCAAAAACACATTTTAGCAGGACCTTCCGGTGAAAAATCATGAACAAATAACAAAAATTATGTGCATATCAATTTGTTCACAAACTACCTATGAACAATGTTTTTTTTTTCAAATCCTGCCAATTCACTTGTTTCAAATCTAAAAATAAAATGTTCAGATAAATATTCCTAATTTGTTAAGACAGAATGTTGATACTTTTTAAAAACAATGCTATCAACAAAAAACTACAATGTCCCATTGTTCCTATATTGTTTACATTTTTTGCGTCTTCATTGAGGAAGATGTTTATAACTTTATGAACGTGGCCTTGACATTTTCTCACATTATTCAGATTATAACAATAATTTTAAAACAATTGTCTTTGTTTTTTTAGGCCTCGACAATCGATGGACGTCGAAAAGGAGCGTGTTTATTTTGCCAGGAGTACTTCATGGACCTGTACCTTCTGGCGGAATTGAAGACAATTTCGTTAAAAGTGACGACCGTGGACATGCAAAAGCCACCGCCAGACTTCCGCACCAACTTCCAAGCGACCCCGCCGCCGATCCTTATCGATAACGGAGACGCTATTCTTGAGAACGAAAAAATTGAACGACACATCATGAAAAATATCCCTGGCGGTCACAATCTGTTTGTCCAAGACAAAGAGGTCGCTGACGTCGTTGAAAATTTGTTCAGTGTAAGTATACACGATGACAAAAAATCAATCCTAACAACAAAATGCGAACTTGACTTTTCCCTGACGGGTTTCGTCATAATCCGGTTGGCTATCTAAATGCCTCCAATGATTCACACGATTTGAATTCGTATTTTTATTTAACGAGACAAAGTATGTCTTATCCGGTTGTTGGAGTTGAATTAAAAGTAGTTTACAAATATCAAAATTAAAATTGAAAATAAGATAGAACAGAAGCTGCTAATGGATTGGATGTCAATTCCGCTTTGTCTCTCGGTTTTATCGATGTCTTTTTTTTCGAGTTCTTATCTCTGACGTATGAGCTTTTCTACAATCACAGACAGATTATTTGGATAAACAATTTTCAACTCTGTTACTCAATCAAAAAGTGCCAACTGTTGTTCCATTTTAAGTTAGCAACAACTCAGCAATGTTAAGTCATTTAACAATTTTTGATGTAATAATAAAAAAACGAGTGTTAGTTCAACGCGACGATGGTTCTGAGATAATACCCGTATTTTCTGTCAAGTGGTACGTGCGAGTTCAGCTTGCTGATACGAATTAGAAAGCGAAAGATGACGAGATACGCGGAGAAAATAATAAATTTTCAAACAAAGGGCTAATACGAAGCTATATGCAAGTCAATTTTCGTAATAGGAAATTGTCTTAACCGTGAAAGTCTCATTTCCATAATCACATAGTTGGCATGAATGTTTATGCCATATAATTAAATTGATACGGAGTTGGTTAATGCAAACATTAATTGTATGTTTTAGAAATTGAAGCTGTTACTGTTAAACGTTAAGGAGAAGGACAAAGATCCAAAGGCGTCGTCTCTATTGGCGCATTTGCGCAAAATCGACAAGCACTTGGGCAACAAAGGCACGCGCTTCCTCACAGGTGACACGATGTGCTGTTTCGATTGCGAGCTGATGCCACGTCTGCAACACATCAGGGTCGCGGGCAAGTATTTCGCCAACTTCGAAATACCTGAGACCTTTGTACATCTGTGGCGATATATGCACCACATGTACAGGCTTGACGCGTTCCTGCAGAGTTGTCCGGCGGATCAGGACATCATCAATCATTATAAACTTCAGCAGGTAACTATCTCGTAATTGATATTCGCTCAAAAAAACAATTATCATATTTTTTATCATCTTTTTGAAAGAAGTCCAAGATTTTATTTAACCCCTTTTTAAATCGAATTAAACGAGCGCAAACATGTTGAATAATAAAGTAAAAATCTTGAAAAGTTGAAAATTTTCAATGTACTTTGGAGATTAAATTGGATAACAGGGTTTAATCCACGATCAATTGATTAAAAATATATTCGATGAATGAAAAGAAAGTCTGGTCGTGGTTAACCTACTTATTCAATTAAATTTACCTGAATTATTGGCTAACAGATTTACAAGTTCTGTAAGAAATCAAGCGTGTGATGGTACTCTTAGTTTCAAGTGGAATTCATACACTCATTTGCACCGTTAATGCAATCGAGTTACGCTTGCTCAATGATCATAGCTCACCAATTAACCGCAACTTAATAAATTCGATCAATAGACTTAACAAATTTATTCGTGCTTAGTTAATGATTCAGGTTTACAAAGAAACATGTGCGTGTTCAAAATCGTTTCGAATCATTAATTAATTTGCCATCCCATTTGAAAGATTAATTAATCAATGCAGTCCTGTAATTAAATACCTACAAAAATTCATTTGTTAATTGATTTCGTTCATTTTGTTTGTTTCAGAGTATGAAAATGAAAAAACACGAGGAGCTGGAAACGCCTACCTTTACGACCAGCATCCCTATTGAAGTGAACGATGATTAAACCTCGAAGGACTTCAAAACCGTCGCACCTTCGGCTTTGGAGTAAAAACCCACAATCAATGGACAGAAATTAAATTAGAAACATGATTAACAACGATAAATGGGATGCAACTTTGATTTTTCACGTCCATTATGATAAAACAAGAAAAAACACAAAACAACGACAAAAATTCATAGACCAGTAAGCGTACAAACGTGACGTAAGCACTGAGTTGAGAAGGTTGACGCGCTCTGTTATTTTGTCCCGAAACGTTAGTCGCCTGTTAATTTTTGCATCTGTGCCATATGGGCCCATCTTGTTTTGAACGGCGGTTCTAAGTTTTGAGGATTAACGTGCAGCTATTTAACCGACAATCAAATAGCATTTTGATGTCTTTAATCTTATGTTTTTTTTTTCATTTATTTGTATTGTTTTGCTTTTTTCTTACTTCTTACATACGTACTTGTTGTTGTATGTAACAAAGCCATTCAAGTGGACAGATACATCAACAAAATAATAGTTCGATTAGTTTTGAAATGTGTCAGGGCCGGCATTTAAAAGCTTATTCAACAAAATGTTTAACTACAAAATACTTTGTTTGCTTTGAGAAAAAAAGCTGTTTACTATACTGCGGTGCCAAATTTGATAAAAGATGTCACTGAAATATTGATCTAAAAGTTTAAAGCAATACCTCAGTCTGTTCTATTGAATAAGCGCCTGAAAAATTAAAAGAAATTTGCTATTTTCATACACAAAATGCGTAGCAAGTTGAAATGAATCGTTTGTGTATAAGCTTAAAATCACAAATGACATTGCGCAGTTCTGAATGAAGTGAGACACTTTTCGACGATGTTTGTACAACCAAATTTTTATACAATAGAGACGTATATTTTGTCACGTGTTTTTACATTTGATAAACGTTCAACAAATTGTCGAGGGGTGCGATTTTTGTAACTTTTATGAACGATGGATGTGCTTTGCTGCTTTAGATCATTAACGTACAAAATGAATCAATCAAAACAAGTTCTAAATTTCCATTGTAAAAGAAGCGAATGATAAAGAAAATTATCTGACGCAAATGAATCATAATCGACATTCAAAGTGAATAAAATTATCGCGCATCGCTATGTCGTATATTATTAATTATAATATTATAATATTGTATCATCGCATTTGGTTTATACTTGTAGAAAAACATTATACCAGTGTTTACAGTAGAGTTGTCTTATTCTTTCATCCTATACTCTTCCCAATTAATTATTATCTTTAATTTTTATGAAACTAGAACCAACATTTGAGAATAAATTGATGAAAATCTTCTTAAAAAGTTTGTTGGTTGTTCTTTCCAGCAGTTCATTAAAACTTACAATTATTTTATTCAATACGATTGACTGACAGTTAAAAAGTTTTAATATTTGAAGGTACAGTCATTTTAGCGCTACATAGTCACGTGACCAATATTTTGTGCCTCGAGAATTCGTGGCGCTCCAATCACGTCATCACGTCTAAAGTTCACTATCGGTCTTTTACACTGATAAAAGTTTGTTTATATTTTTTTCAAAATGTCGCTTATGAATTGTTAGGAAATCTTTTCAGTATCATGAATATTGTTTTATAAAACGATCTGACATTTAACAACATAAAGCACACATTGTAGTTAAAATTGTTGCTATGATTTTAAAAGCAGTTAATTCTCAGTTATTGTCAATAACAGTTTACATTTTACTTTTGGCACTGACCAACTGTGATTCGGATTTGGAGTATTGTCCGGCGTCTTCCTCTGATTCTGAATGCGGAACTGATGGTGTGTACAAGTCAAATAAAAGGTTATTTCATTCAAGTTTATTTGTTTCTTTATTTTGAATCGATTGATCATTACTTAATGTAAATAACTTTATTTGTAGATATATTTTGTACGATGTCAACCCACCGGAAGGTTTTAATCTCAGAAGAGATGTTTACGTACGAGTATCTGCGTTTGTAAAAAATTTGATTCAAAAGGAAAAAGAGTTTGAGTGGATTTTAGTTTTACCGCCATGGGGTGAATATTTTTGCATGCAAATAAGTTATCATTATAAACAAAAGTAGAATTTAAGCACAATAAATTTTACGGTAAATAAAAATTTTCAAAATAGTTGAATGAACAACTTGTATAAATTGATAGTAACAACTTTTTTCATAATTTTATTTGCAGTGAAATTTATAGCGCTCAAATTCAACTTTTCGATTTATAGATAAATTCTAAACATTTGCATTGGAACTTTCAGGCCCACTTTACCACTGGCAAAGCAATGACATAGATTCGCAGAAACAGTTACCTTGGGGACTTTTCTTTGATGTACCTAGTCTTCAAAGATATGTGCCTGTAATCGAAATGTTCGAATTCCTAAAAGGTTTTGGATTATAATTTTTCTGATTGATATTCAGTTTATTGGATGATTATTATATGACTTTAAAAGTTAATAATTGCTACTTTGCTTGCAGAGAATTCTATTGGAAACGGTCACTCAATAGACAGAACATACATCTTACAAAATGACGAAGAGATGTTTAAAACTGGCAAGTTTATAGAAAAAAATAAAGTTGTAAAATGTCCCTCAAATACAAACTTGTACAAATTCAATGGAAAAGAATACTATGGGCCTTTTTGGGGCTATCATAACATTACAACTAAATCTGTAAAATGTGTAGTATTTCATGGTACGATGTCTGCAATAACAAAGAATTTAATGCCTCATAAATTCAGGTAACCTGAGTTTCTTATTTTATTGTACTATCGAAAGAAGACATATTTTGTTTTCTAAAGTTTTAATCATCAATGTAACATATTGACGTTACAGATCTGTAAAATTTGATCACATGGAAATTCCTTTGCACGACTCCTATGGGTCAATAGATTATTGGACAGCAAGACGGAGTATGCGATATAACAAAGAGTTATATGAGATAGCAAATCAATTTCGACGAAAGTATCTGAATTCAAATGACGTTGATGATCGAACAGAGAGACCGGAAAATTGGACTGAAGAAAAAGTGAGTAAATGAACCAGCTTAAATTAAGAAAACAAATTGTTTATTCTGTTTTTATAGTTTGTATAAAAACAACAAGTTACTTAATAATTTGCTTTTTCAGGGAAGAAGAAATGCATCAGGAGGACCGTACATATCGGTACATCTGAGAAGAAAGGATTTCATTTATGGCCATAAGGATTCTGTTCCTACAATAAAAATGGCAGCGATTCAATTGCAGAAGAAATTAGAAGAGCTTGATCTGAAAACTGTCTTCGTAGCTTCCGATACTCATTCAGAAGGTTGATTATCCATTTTTATGAAATTAATACTTCTTTACTGTTTGATCCTTTTGTGTATTTATTTCGCTAATTTTGTATTTCAGAATTTAAAGAACTTGAAAGTTATCTGCCAAAGTACAACGTACACAGATACGTTCCATCGCAGTACGTGAAGAACAAATTTAAAGACGGAGGTGTTGCCATAATTGACCAGATCATTTGTTCATATAGCCGGTAGTTACAAAATTCTTATTTGTTAAAGTTTTATAAATATGAATTGGAATTTCGTATTGAACTGAACTGATTTGATATTTCAGATATTTCTTAGGAACCAAAGAATCAACTTTTACATTCAGGATACAAGAAGATCGAGAGATCATAGGATTTCCATCTCAAACAACATTTAACTTTTTATGTGCCAAAGAAAAGTGTTCTTCCAGTGGAAGATGGGAAATCGTATGGTAAATAAAGATGTGAAATGATGGACTTACAACTTTGTACAATATGAAATGTATTATCATGTGCAGTAAATGCAATAAATGTTATTACAATTTTATAACGACAACCCGCTTTCGCATTTATAAATATAACTTTTAGTCTAGTAAAAATTATTTGGTACCTTTTTGTAACAACAGTTTGTTAGCGTAAAAATGCTTGGTTCTAACTTTGTCCCTTGCTCTGTGTTTCTTTTTCTTTTATTTGTTGCAGCTTCAAAGCTCTTTTCTGCAAACAATAAGTAAGTTAATAAAATGACTGACGATTTAAAAAAAATAATGTAACTAAGAATTGAAAGGCTCACTTTTAATTTAACTGTTTTCTCAAGTAACAAAAACATATTTTTTTTAATGTTCACCAACTTTTCCTGGTAGATTCCTAGTTTCGATGCCTACAAATACAAATTGAATGTTATACTTCAATAAAAAGTGAATTAGAAGTGTTATTTATAAATTTGTTCATAAAAAGTTACCATTTCATTCAACTCTGCATCTTCTTGCATGTCTAAAAGTTTTTTATTTTCTATCTGCATGTGAACTACAAGGGCTTCTTGCTTGGTTCTAGAAATAAAACATAAATTGAAACTTTGAGAATTAAAACAATTCAAAAACCAGAGTTTGAACATTACAATTTAATGATCTTACGTCAAATCGTCCAGTTCTCCTTTGACATTTTCTAGCGGTTTTTGAAAAATAGCTAGTAATCCTTTGGTCAACTGATCAGTTGCTTTTGCGAAATCGATACTAAGTTCTCTGCAAGTTAAAATATTTCATTAGTGAATGATTTACGAATTTTCCTATAGAGATTGTTGTCTATATGTTTCCTATGAAGATTTTGATTTCATTTCAAATTTGAAGTATCAAAACTTGCACATCAATGAGGTTACCTTTCATTTGACATCTCTTCATCCTGAACTTCTGAAGCAACTGCTAATTCTTCAACGTCTGTCATCATCTTTACAACTTAATATATATCAATGGGTTCAATCAAAATTTGCAAAACAAATAATTGATCGTGATTTATTGACAATTACATTACGTTTTCGCAGACCATACAGCCATTATTAAAATCAGCTGACTTCATATTACTCTGCCTGTGTTTACACTATAGATAGTCAGAAACAGGTGGCAATTAGACTACCACAATAACAAACTGAATGTGACTCAACAAACTTTGTTTTCTTTCAAAATTAATTCATCTGTTCATTTTTTGATATTTCATCTTCAATAGCATACATTTGCAATGTTAAATGTTCGGTTTGAATCGTTTTCACAGGCAACAGGCTTTTATTCATCATTTCTTTTTTGTTTTCAGTAACGATCCATGGAAAATGTTCGCACTTTTTATTTTCATTCAGAGCAACGTGGGCTGTCTCATAAGTGACGATCTCAATGAAAAATGATACGTCTTGAGGAAGTGGTTTCAAGTATGATTCTAGCATTGATAGTTTTAAACAGATTGTCCTCAAGGCTTCTTCTGTCTTTAACAAGTACGGATCTTTCCTAAAATGTAATAATGATTTCGTTGATTTTTGTAATTTGAAAGTATGTAACATAAAGAAGGCCAAAATTTTTACTTACTCTGCACCAGCCGTATTTAAATTGAGCAAATCGAAAACGTAACTTTCAAGTGGAACCTTTTCTTTGTTGACAATTGTTAAACAAATACTTTTGATACTATTTGGATCTTCAACCACAAGCTCTTTCACAGCAATGAGAATATTTTTGAAATACTCATGCAATTCTGGGTGTACTGTTATATGAACAGGTGTTCCATAGATCTTCTTTCTCACAAAAATTTCATCCGGGTAAATTTTGCGGTAATATATTATTGTATTAAAAACGACTTCAAGAAATTGCACGAGAATGTCTTTAGCAACTAAAAAAACGTTTCGTATAGTTTTGCATGCAAAATACAATGATTTTGTTTAATTTACAATCTAATTAATAATATACTCACTTAATTCCACTTGAGACATTTCATCGTTTTGTTATATTGTTTATTTTTTCAGCCAGAAGAGTAATTTAGAGCAAAATTGTTTCACGTTTGACACGTTTGTTTTCGGATTCTTCTTTGTTGTTTGAAGTTTTTGAAGCCAACTTCACTATTGTTATTTTTTCGCGGTACAGTTGGCAACAATGTTTATCTAGGGATATTTCTCTAGCAATTCACTAGAATGCACTAGAATGCCAAAGCAATTCCGATCTCAAAAAAATAACAACGTGACTTTATTAAATTGTCAAGCAATTCATTTGTTATAATCGTTGACTAAAAATGAAGAGATTATCAGAAGAAAGGACGAAACTAGTGATAGAAAAGTTGTCGAAATAGTAAGTTATTGAAAGTGTCACTTTCTTTATGCAACTCTTTAGTGTAGTGTCTTTTATTCTAACCTAAATGTCTTGTTTACATTCATAAAAATGATAAATTTTCTCATTCTGCTCGTACCATTGCGTTAATTCGTAAATATATTGAATATTAATGTTCGATAATGTTTTTAGCATTGGAGAAAATGTCAAACTTTTGATTGACAGACCAGATGGGATTTATTGCTTTCGAGAAAGAAAGGACAGGGTTTATTATGTTTCTGAAAAATTACTCCTTCATGCCAATTCCGTATCCGGGGACAAACTATTAAGCTGCGGAACATGCTTTGGTAAATTTACGAAAAGCGGAAAATTCAGGCTGCACATCACAGCACTACATCACATAGCACAGTATGCTAAGGTAAAAAACTTATTATGACGAATCAAAGTTACAAAGATGATGAATGTTTTTGATAGAATTTTATTATTGAACTGTCATATTCATTAAATGTTGTTACAGCATAAGATTTGGGTCAAGCCTGCTGCGGAACAATCATTTTTGTACGGCAATCATATCACTAAATCAGGTTTAGGACGAATCACAGAAAACACGAATCAGTACCAAGGAGTTGTTGTCCTGTCTATGAACGATTTGCCATTGGTAAACTGGTTTTTTAAAATTGAACTTCTTTGTAAGGATACAAATAGAGTATAGAAATTTAAATATGACATTTATTTATTATTTTAGGGATTCGGAGTGGCAGCTAAGGGTACGGCAGAGTGTAAATATGTTGAACCGATGACAACAATATGTTTCCACCAAGCTGACGTTGGAGAATACATCAGATCTGAAGATACATTGTTATAAATTGAGTTTTAGGCGTGAATGTAATGTTTAAGAATTTTTTTGTACGATACAGAACTTTATTTCAACAACGGTTTGAATTAGCAAGCAATGAGAATAAAACAATCATAGGTTTTAGATGATTGTTTTTTACGATAAAATTTGTAAAAAATTCGTTCAATAAAAGTGGTGACATGAAACGATTCTGTTATACATCTTTCATTGATATTTTGCACAGTTTTATGAAATTAAAAGTACAAATACTTTTCTAATTAACAAGACTACAAGATTTTGCGATGGAAAAAAGACTGTGTATTGACTGTCACGACATCTGGTTACGCGCGTAGTCGACGCATATCGCCGACTCGTTTCCCTCACTTTTATACTATCTTGTGCATTATTTTTGATACCAATTCAAAGTGAAAATCAAAGCGTCTGAAATCGTAGACAAAATGACAAGTTTGGGAGAATTGTGTGAAAAGTATTTTCAAGCTCGTGATTTCTACGAGATCTTGAAAATTCAAAAAACTGCCAGCGACAAAGAAGGTATGTGCAAATATTTGCATCCTAGCTACATAACCTCACACCTTTGTCATCATACAAAATGTTTTGTATTGAATTTATATTAAAAATTAAAACTTCCTGCGAACAAAGGCTTTCAAAATGGTTAAACATTTTTATTTTCTACATATATTTTACTCGAAACTCTAATGTAGTTGAAAAATGTTATGATAATGTTGCTTTAAAGAAAGAAAACAATGTTGATGTTTGACTTTGCAAATGTTTACATTGCCTTTTTTAACGCGCAATGAATGATAAACTTAGACTAACAGAAATTGATTGATTAAGAAATTTTGCAACTGCCTCTTTCAAAAGTGTCTGACAAAAATTTCTGGCAATTGTAAACAAAACACGCGGTGTTTTATCTTATTTCAAAATAAGTCAGACAAGTTTATAAACACTTAATCATAACAGATTGAAATATAGGTACATCAAGTCCTATTCAAAATATCTTAAATCTTCGTAAAACCTTTGCAAATAAAATTTGATCTACAAGATTTATGTCAATTTTATGACTGATCGAAATTGATTTACATGCGTTCTATTTGTTTTTTACAGTCAAAAAAGCATATCACAAATTATCACTTTTGGTTCATCCTGATCGAGTTGAAGATGACATCAAGGAGGAAGCAACCGAAAAATTCAAAGTTCTTGGCAGAATACACGAAATTCTTAGCGATAAAGACAAACGCAAAATCTATGATGAGACCGGCTCCTACGACGAAGACGGCGAGGAGGTATTGATGCGCAATTGGGGAGATTACTGGAGGACACTTTTCAAACCAATCACAGTTGAAGAAATTTCGAAATACGAAAGTGACTACAAAGGCTCTGAGACTGAACTCAAAGATCTGAAACGAGCCTACATGGACAGTGAGTTAAAACTTTTTCAATTTCAAGTTTCAATGTCGAATTTTTGTTTAAAAAACTTTTTAATTATATATCATTAATGTATGACATGTATACAATTGTTTAGAACTGTAATTTTTACTGATAAGATAGCATTGAGTACAAAAATAACATAAAATTGAATGCAAAAAAATGATCATCAATTTCAAAAGGAAGAAACAATGATTAAAATTGGAATTTGAAGATTTATAATAATTCAATCTGCACAAGATATTTTAACGATGATGAAGACATCCAAATTGAATTTATACACAGAATTTTTCATCTAATAAGAAGACAAGTTTTTTATTCAAAGTAAATTGCAAAAAATTCAAAATTTTTTCCTTGATTCGACGTTTTTATGAAATTTACAACTTAATCACATTATTATTGAACTTTTCCGTTAATTATTTCTATTTGCAGGATAAAAAGGGTCAAATCATTTTTTGCGTGAATAAATGAATGATATTTTTTTCATAATCTTATTTTGAAATTTGCAATATTTGAATTCAACTTTGTTATATAATGTATTATTAATGAAAACTTGTTGAAAGAGAAAAGTGTTAAAAAAATTGATTTCCTGTTTTATAAGGCAAAGGCGATATGGATTACATTCTTGAAACAGTGCCATTTACTAATTGTGATGAAGAACCACGTCTGCATGATATCATACAGCGTTTGATCGACAGCGGCGAGGTTCCTGAATACAAATCGTTCACCCAAGAAAGTGAGAAGAAGAAGGAGAAACGCAGAAAGAAGGTAAATAATCGTACAAAATCAATAATTGAACGAGACAAATATAGGCCGTTTGCACAAGGAGTTTTATGATGCAGCGGAATGGTGTATGTAATTAGATAGAAATGGGGTTAAAAGGATTTTTAATGCCAGTCTAACCCTGCAGGAAATGTATTTGCCAATCATTCGTTACTTTATCCAATCCATTATTTTGTCTCTCAGTTTCAATGCTGATTAAATTCACCTTTAAAAATTCTCAGAAACAAAGTTACAATATATCATATGCATCAAACGAAATCAGATACACTGTATATAAAGAATCAACTAAATAACCATCCATTTGTTTTGCAACTGATAAGAAAATACGTGAAGGGATTAAGATACATAGTTATCACACCGAATTTGAATTGGACATTGAGAATCTTTAAATCATGAACGTGCGATTGAATTTGCTTATTTCAAAGTAAACACATTTTTCATTAGCTCAATTAGCTCAACTTCAAACCAAGATCCTATTAGAGCTCACTAATTTTTACTTCTCAACAATGATTAGCAAATGAAAAGTTCTACGACAACAATAGACTGTTCAATTCGATGCAACTGAGAAAAATCAACAAACAACTCCATCAATTAGACTGAATTAACATATATCTCTATACGTAATTTAATATATAACACGTAACTAAATATTGAAAATAAAGGATAAGATTTGGAATGACGTAGATATAAAGGAGACGTCAATGTTTGTGCTTGTTGGAAAATGAAGTTGTGCAAAGAAATTGGTAGAAAGAAAAAGTAGTTTATTGGGCGGCGAACGTTTGCCGCGCGACTCAGAGTGGCTCCTCTATTTTTACCGATAGGCATTTGCGCCCGATGATCGGAGTCGGTTGACGGAGGTAGAGCCGACAAGACGTGTGTGCGCGCTTTGTATATACACGCACATTTGATGCTCGCATAAAAGAGGAGTGACGATAGAAATCGCCCGGTGGGGGAACCGTAGTAAATAAATAACGGACTGTTTCTGTTGCTGTAGCCAGTGCGCTATAAGTTTCGTGGTCGAGTGCAACCCTTCGGGAACCCAAGATCTCGTAAGATGCAACTGCGATAATCCTCCGCGAACCAATTTACCAAAAACTCAGTCCACCAAGTCGCACGTTTAACATTACAACGATCAGAGCAGTCACAAAAAAATGATCTGGATCTCGGTGCTGTCTCTGTTTCTGCTAGCCGCCAATGTTTCGGCGAGGTGTGTGCAGGTGCCGAACGAGGACATGGTCGAGTACAACTGCGAGGGCGGCACTCCCAGCGACCTGCTAAGCATCCCCGAAAACACAGAAAAGATTCGAATCACTCGGATGCCGGTTTCCAAAATCACCGCCGACATGTTCTCGCGCTTCGGCTCGAATCTCTGGGTTCTGTCCTGCTCGCACTGCAACCTGGAGGACATCGATGACAATGCTTTCCGCGCCCTTGAGAATCTACAGCAACTCAGCCTGGACAACAACCGACTGAGAAATGTGAGGGCGGTCTGGTTTAAGAATCTCGAGTACCTCACCTACCTCGACCTCAATCACAACCAGATCGAGGACATCGAACTAGGAGTTTTTGAAAACCTTCCGCATCTCGTAGACTTGCGACTATCCGGAAACAGGCTCCAGTGTCTCAACATCGGCGAGATGAAACATCTGAAGCAACTGAAACGGGTTTTCCTGACCGAAAATCCCAACTTCAAGTGTCCCGGGGCAGTGACTAGGTATTTGCAAACACAAAACATCATGGTGGAGAAGGATCCTAGTTGGGCTTCTATAACTCAGGACCTCGTGCCTTATTTTGACAAGTCTTATTCTACGAGCACCGAACCGGCTTATCGACAACGACTTCATCTTGGATACGAAACTAGTACTGATTATCCTGATACTACTACTTACAGACAGTACTACAATACTAGACCTTACCAATATTCTAGTAGTGAAGCCCCAACCACGACGGAATCGGACATGGTTCGAATGCCAGGACCAGATTGGAGAACCGACTATAGTTCTGAGACGCCAGACTACGACAGGTCCGAGGAGGATAAACGATCTTGGGAAAATCACACCCCTCAGGCGCCGCCTTCGGTGCCCATTGAGATGATCCATCCAGCATCACCAGACGACTTTTATCAAGGCCCGTACTATGCTCCGAAAGTGACTAGTCCTCAGATTGTTGACAACTATAGACAGTCTGCGGAACCAACTACTCAGCACAACGACAGAGTCAGTGAAACAAAAACTTCCTCGTCGACCACGATTTTCAACAACAACAACGTGCTCGCCCTCGGTTTCTTGCTGGTTGCTCTGCAGAATTTTATTAGATTGTAACCCCAGCTCGAGCTCGATGGTGAGTTCGATCGCTGATACTGTCAGTTCAGTTACTAATTATTGTGTCATTCTTAACGACTTGTTTTCAAGGGTGTTTAACTAATTCGAATATGGTTGGACGGACAAGGTTTTTTCGAGTTTATTTTGTATGTTAACTTTTGTAGTTGTGGTTGGATGTTTGAAGTTGAGGTTGGTAAAACAAGAGGCTGACGAGGATGGGTGAGGCGAATTCCTCACGAGACTCGAGCGACGTCATGTGTAGGTAACAGTTGTGTTTTATTTGATTAGACGATGACTGTGCGCGTTGCCCTTACGATTTTACATTTGACATTTCTTTTTTTCATTCTTTTTTAACCAAGTTGGTCTCACGTGGGCGCAAACTACTCATTTTGTTCGACTTTTCCTCTGTCGATGGCTTTTGAGTTTCGATTTTGATTTGCATTTGATTTATTCAGTCAATGTCATAGCCACTGGATTAATCGCGCCGTTTATTCATTATTTTGAAATAGAGTAATAAGTTTTGTATAAATAGTCGGTGATGTGTTTAAGAAAACTTTACACCTCGCTGATGTTTAGTGTGAGTGCAATGATTGATTGTCCGGAGTTGCACCATTCGTTTCAGCTCATTTTATGACATTTTATGTATTGATCAGCTGGATACAATGAATAGTCATCAAAATTCAGAAGAATCACTTTCACATTTTTCCACACCGTACGTAACCGTTTTATGACGTCTTGAAGAATTTTGTCCTGCATTGATATGTTAATTGTCGACCATTAATTTTTCAAATGAGAAATGATAATCAAACAATAACAATTAAGTTTGAATGAAAAATTGCATAAAAGTGGAAAACGAAAGGAGACAAAAAAGACAACTATTGCAAAACGTTTTGAATTCATCTTGAACCATCTGATGCAATTACTCGACGTAGCTAAATTGACTGATAATTACAATTTGCATAGACAATTAACACACTGTAATATACAGCATACATTATGGATCAGCTACTGGTAAATCAAGCACAGTCAATAAAATGTCGCGCTTCACTGCCACTAGGAATTCTTAAGAATTATCTCATTCAAGCTTTCATGCCTGACATGTGTTTGTTTTTAATTCATTCTATTATCGAATATTTTATTATTATCAAAATTCAGATGACTTTTCAACGTGGAGTTTAAACGCAACAAATCATTTTAGTCGCACGTGCTACATCCACACATTTCCTTGTAGTTTTCAAGATCAGTGCTAATTTTCAACGATTTGTTTAAAGTCTTTCAAGCACGATTCTTTTTTTATCAATCAAAGTTTATCTTTTGTTTCTTATACTGAAATTCTTGTTTCTTACTTTTTTTTGTTTAGTCTGCTTTTTGAAAATGAAAAAGTTGGTTTAGAAAGTTGAAATCAACAATGGAAAGAAAAATGGAAACATTTATTTTTAGATATTTAATTGGCCGATCAAAAGATGCAAACGTACAACTCGGGACAAAATGTTTATGTTGCATTCTCAAACGTTATAGAGAAGGAATTTGGAACGAGATTACTCGAGCGTTTGGCAGAGCGCGTGTTTTGCTTTCTGAAACCTGTCCAAGAAATTAATGCAAACGAATAACCGCGCGTTTTCAATATCTGTTATTCATTTTAACATGTCATTACTGGAAAATTCTTGTGCCAACCTTGACATATGTCAATTATTGACGTTTAGACTTTGATGATTTTAAAAGTTTCAATTTTCGGATACCAAATTAGATTCTTCATTTGATCTCAAATCATGTTTCAAATGTTTGTAAACGAAACTTTGAAATTTCTGGCAAAACTTCCTGATCCAAAAAAAAGTGAAAATTATAAAAAAAATGTTACAAGTTGTAACTTACTATGTTGAAAAAAAAATTTTGTGGCGGGAAATTTAAATCGTGAAAATAAACTTTTCAAATTAATCTGTAACTGATGAACCAATCAGACGTTGCCTTCAAAATTGAATGTATTGTAAAAATAGATGACTGACGCTGTTTGATCAGCACTGCACATACAGTGCGAATGTTCAAAAGTAGAAAACGTAAACTGTGTCTATAATAATAGTTTTGTGCAAATTGGACAAAGTTGCAAGTGTTATTCAATTTGTAGCATGACTAATAACGTGCTATCATTCTGAAATTATAATGATGAATTTCGAAAAATATCTTTTGCGGTGCAGAATTAAACAGCCGCTACCACAAGTGCAATAAATGAGACAGTTCATTACTTATAAGACGCGCTACAAATACAATTTTTCGTCGTAATAAAAGTTCACCACTTTCGCGTGCTTCACATTTTTCATTCTTTCCAGAGCAAACGCGGATTATTTTTGTAGCAGACCAGAAATTCAGTCAGTGTTTATCGACTGTTTTCATTCTCCTGATTCACTATAAAAAAGTGGAACACATTTTTTTACTTTTATTTTCAATTTGTATTTTAATTAAATCATTCACTTTTACTCAATTTTGTGCTGAATTATCTCAGCAAACAGTTACAAAAAGATGAATTTCATAGGAAGATTTATTGCGCATGAAATCTTAAGGTGCATTCAGATTTGATAGACCATTTTCTAGTTTGATAAATTTCATAGTGCCCAATTACTCATATCTCAAAATTTATATTCAAACCTGACCTCGTTTTTCGATGAAGACAACAGTGTAGTAAATTTTAAAAACGAAAAAAAAAACAACATTTGGCGTAAAACCAGTACGTTTCATGTCGAGTAATAAGATATCAAATTTTACAACTCTCGTTCATACGTTTTTCATGATAAAATTGCAGCGCAACCCCGCAATGATGATTTTTCATCGCGAGCTTAAAATAAATGTCACTTAGTCTGGCTTTTTACACTCATTTAACGAATTTACCAAACGCTTCGCAATTACCAGTTAAAAAGGTAATTGCAGAGCGATGCTCATCAGTCGAGCGCAAAATCTTTCAATCAGTCGGCAATGAGGAACTACGTTAGATTACCGTCTTCAATCATGACCCACTTTCGGTGCAAGAAAATGACAAAATGCACGCACACGCCTTATTTTAATTAATTTTTTGCGCTCAAATAAAATTGATATAAAAAAAAGGAAAGAAGAAAAAATAATGACTGACGGCCAAAGAGCCATATTTGAGATAAGATCGACCTTGGTTATGAAGCGTCAGTTAACGCGTTGTCGCGCCCATTACAAAGCCCACCGCAAGGCAAAGATGAAATGTACTGTACGACTTTGCAAAGCAAACTCTCGCTCCCATGTCCTGACCTTGACAATAGCACAAATCCAAATATGCCTTAGTATGTATTATCTATTAAAACATCATGCACGCGTGATACTTTTCTTCATTGCACGCATTATGGCTTATTAAAATCGTTACGAAATATCGCCTATATTTAACATAATTCCCGTTTCTGTAGTAATTGTAGCTTTGCAGAAGGCTGATCTGATCAGAGCTCCTTTTTATTAGCTTCTTTATGCTATTGCATTTCAACAACTCTATTTTCATCTTTTCTCACGTCAGTCACATTTGAAATCAATGAAATTGTTAGAAAAACAAATAGATGGGACGTGCGAAATTGCCGTTTTTTAGTTTGCTCTTGAAATTTATTTTAACAGTAGCGAATGCAATAACAGAAAGAAGCTCTGTTTTTGTAAATTCTCATTTCAGACGGTTGAAATCGACGAATTTGCAAAACAGCACTCGAACCACCAAGGAGAAATTTGTTTAAACATTTTTGACTTAGTTTTCGTAAAGTAAACAATAGTAAGTAAACAATAAGTGGAAAATTTGTAACAGGATTCCTCACCACGAAGTCATATAATATTACTATAGTGTTTATTGGATCTGTTTTCATTTTTTTTTTCATTTCTAAACAAATCCACTTAGTAGTTTTATTAATAAATAAATGCAAAGTGCAGGATTGCGTTTTCTAGTCAGTCTTGAATTTCAGGTGGAACCAAAATTTCAACGAGATAATTCGTCTTGAGGATTACATAACAAACCAGGCTGATCTAGTTAAAGTTTGGTGGAGAGTAGGACGTGACGATTTCCTCGATGTCAAGTTCGCGGTTGCTTGACACACTCAGGCGTTGACAAAAAGCACACAAATTCTTCGTCAGAAACAAAAACACCGTTACGCACATGTAAATCTTGATTCAAAACAATCGCATATTGATTTCCTGCGGAAGTGGAAGATTGATCATGTACGCTCAAACGTGTATTCGATGTGTATCAACAGAAGCACTATTTATGATGCACAGCTATTCAAACGCACATAACTGTGAGTTATTCGGTGAATGAATCGGATTCTTAAATTAGTATAACGATGGATCGTGGATGTTTGATCATATGTGCTCAAACGACGCTGTTGGCATCGGCGTGGCTTTGCGATTTTCTGACCGGATTATGTAACGGGTCTCAAAAAGTTGAACGCAATCACGGACCGTCATTTTGACGTTTACGACGAATTTGTAAATGTCGTTCACAACTCAATCCACGAGACTAAGCCGAAAATGACGTCTATGACAAATTGACACTTGTCAAATCAACTGAAATATTATCTCAGTTTTTTGTAATTCAGAATTGCAACTGATTCGAATTTTTGTAAAACAAATTTATTAAAAATGAAGAGGCTTGAGCAATATTCTTGTTAGCGTGTAAAACATCCTGTGTAAAATTAATGTTCGGTCGACGTTGGGATTGATGCGATTTTCAAATTATCTGGGTCAGTTAAATTCTTAATCCAGCCGGGCATTTGCAACATTTACGATATGATTGTTACTATGTATCAATTGGTAATCATTAAAAAGGCCGATTAATAAACTTTACACTGTCTATTTAAACCGCAGTTTTTTGTTCTGTTAAAAAAATTGCTCCTTATTTGATACACGATTGCTCAACTTTGCAATAACGATGAAAAGCACGACTTAATTTTTAACGTGAAATCACGTAATGCAGTGCTCATCAGCTTCAATCTAATGAATTATGATTTCATTTAGAAGACGCGCTAATGTCTCGAAGACACAGTTTGTCAATTAATACAAATTTCTTAATTCGTCGGATGGTTCGCCGTATCAATCAAAGCCATCGTTGTTTGTCGTTACATAACTGTTTTTCAATTCGGTCAGCGCACGTGCTAACTGACGTATTTATAACGCGGCTGTTTGATAGTTTCCAAAAACTCGTCAACAAGTCACGCGAGTAAATCAAAGCCGCTTCGTAAAATTGGTCACGATGTGTTTGGATAAGGTCAGGTCTCTTCGAGTGTGCGGTTCTATGAAAAGCTCGCTTCGATCAGGACGCAGTGAAACGTGCGGGCTTTGACAGTTGGTCAAAGCTAAATGCTCAAGAATCTCAAGATCGAACTGAATTGAATGCTATAAACATAGCATGAACAATAACAATTTGAATGCACATAACGTGTCGCGATACTGCGAGTGCCATAATTTACGAGCTCTGGCCTATTTTTCGTTATCGAAAATAAAAGCGTTTACGTGACTGGCGGACGGCCCTGAGGTGCGGTCCTTGTACAATCAAGGGGACCCTCCTATGAAAAGTAATGAAAAATCGATTTGTACTTATTTTATTGCAACTATCTTAATTTTATCATTTTTTAGTCATTCCATTATCAAAATTAATTAAAAGTTTGTTTTTCAATATGTAAAAAGCTTCAAATTAATGATATTTGTTTAAAGTCAATACATTTTATTTACAATACAATTTATTTGTAAAGTTATGATTGATCAAATTTGTTCTAAACATGTAAACTTTTGCCAACTTCCTTAACCGGGGCATTTCCGATATGAAATCATCGCAATCGGTAATCCAAATGTATATATAGTATTTACGATCGAGTTTCTGCAATAGTAGAAACGTTAGCCGGTACAATGCGTAGCATTTTATTAGCGCTTGACGTTAACTGGGTGCAAGGTTTATCCGTATCTTGATAAATGGTTACACTTATGTGCACGCGGCCTTGCATAATTTGTAATCGACACTTATTCGCAACGCTTCAAATTCGCTCCAAATTCCATAGCTGTGAGGGACATTGAGCAATACTAACTTATCAATTATTGCCTCGCGTTTGCAAATTGATGCCTGGCGTTATATTATGTCACATCCAAGTGCCGCATTCCTCTGCTCATGATGACAAAGTCATCTACATAACAATGTCGTTCGCTCCAAACTGCTCTGCGTCCGATGCTTTCTTTCTCTCCATCCACAATGTCAACCATTTTACCATCGCTAAACATCTTACTTTTTTAGTCACAATTAAAAATTCACTTCTTTTATTCTTGTCATTTTTAAGTACTTAAAATAACGTCTTTTTTTAATTTGTGAATTGAACAAAAATTAAGGTGGGACATAGGTATCGATTAAATAGCCAGATTGTTTGTAAATTTTGAATTTAGAATCTAGTAGTGCAAAAGTATTTATGGTTAAATTTTCAAAGTGATCCACTGACTGTGAGCTGAGATATTTAATGTAGAAATTCGGCAAAATAATATAGCTGTAGAAGGCATGAGTTTTTCTGAAAGTTTGGAATTGATTATCTCGAGTTCGGTTCAGTGAAACTTTTTCAAATTTGGACAGATTATTTATAACAACAAGAAGAGTGCATGATCAAATCATAAACTTATTCTGACTTTTCTAAAAACAAATTTATCTTTAACCTTCAAACTTGCATACAAAGTCAAAAACAGTTTCGAAATCAGCCATGAAATATTAAAATTAATATAATAATTTAACATTTAAGAAGTGGGTTTAACTTTTGTTTCGATTGTACCCGACGTCCTACCTTAAAATAACGTCATTTTTTAATGTTTAAATTGATAAAATTAAAAGCTCTTCAATTTCATTCAATTAATTTGGAATTCAACGTTTGAATTGTAAAATGCAGTAATTAAATGACGAAGACAAGAAAGTGTTTTAAATTAAGGGATGAGTTAAACATTGATATTGAAGTTAAGATCAATAATATGTTCCAAGAATTGCGATGAATTAAGTAACACGGTTTCTCGCGAGCAAATGACACAAACGGAATGATTTATGATTTTTTGCCTGCACCAATTAGACTCGTTTCCGAATAGATGGCTATTCAAAGGCGCGAGTTTGAATTGTGCATGGAACGGCGTATTTGTGTGGCAGGCTAAAGACTAGCAGATGCTCGGGTCTGTTATTGTTCTAATTGAAAGCAGACGTAACGATATCTCGTCAATTTCGTCAGGTCATTGCACCAGTGCTTTTAACTCGCGCGCGATGTCTCAATTTTACACGCCCATCCATTACAGTTTATCGCTGCTGAATAAAAGATGAATGAATTCATTATATTAATTTTCACTTTGTTCGCGCTTCCGCGACCACACTGATGCGAAATAAAGATAAACGCTCTCAAACGCTCTCATTTGTTTGATGCGATTTTGACGTTCCTTCAATGTGCCATTTACGTGACGTTTCGCGCACTTATACGCCTAGATGATTTATGTCGCTCGCATTCTATTTTGAGATATTAGATTAATCTGAATTGGTCAGTTACGTCGCTGATGCTTCCTATTAGTTGTAATAATAGATTTTGAAACATCCACATTTTTCCATCACTCGTGTATCTCGCATGCTCAAAGATAAACCGAATATTGGTTCGAGAGAAATTTTCGCAAAAAAGGGTGACAAACTGCAAAACAGGAGAGAGCATTATTGTCTCGCTCCGTTTTGTACTTGGCACCGTTCGCAAGATCCATCTCAACCAAATAACCAGTACAATATTTGCACACTGAGTTCATACAAATCCAACTCAACTTAAGTCGTGACAAATGATGGAATTAATTTATATCACAACTTTGTTACGCTTGGGTTCTAAGTCTAATCCGCACAGTGTCTTTTTTTTTCTGTGTGGTAGTTGAGGCTGATTTATGAACGGACGAAATCATATTTCATTGGACAGGCCTATTGTCTAAAGTCCAGAGATGAAATTCAGTGGCAGTCACTTTCTCAGACGGGTCGAGCGCCAATCGGTGCACGCCTGAAAAGTTGACGCGTGCGTTTGTGCAATCGCCCTAACATTAGGCTTCAACTGCGACGTTGTTGCCAAAAATTTATAAATACCGGAACTAACAGCGACAGGTCGTAGACGAGAAATGGGACAAGGATTGTTACACCTTACTCTTGTCCACATTTTTCGTCCCGTCTAACGAACACGGTTTAACTCCGTTTCACGGACAGACGTGTGCGAAATAGTATTGACCGTCTGTCTCTCTCTCTTCGTGATAATTACATTGCACTTGATTGATAATTAACGCTTGTTACTAGAGTAGACTGACGATGTCGTTTTGATGCACATTATAGTGCTCTTATCCATCGGCTGTGCAATCACGTGGCGCTTGTTTTAACACTAGAACTGAAAAGGAACGATTCTGTCCCTTTTTCAAATTGGAAAGTTTTTAAAAGATCAAATTTGCACTGAGTTACTTAGTTTTTGTAAAAAGTTTTTTTGATATTTGATAATTATTATTTTGTGAGGCACTTCCTATCAGCAAATTTTGAATTTTATTCATTGAATTCGTTTTGAATTAATTCGTTTCTGAAAAAAGTTAAATTCTATGTAGAAAGTTGCTCTGATCAAAAAAATGATAACATTTTTTAAAACTTGTCTTGCACGTTTGTTGAACTACAATTATGGGTTGGCATTCAATTGTACTTTTACATCATAGGTGTTACGGCAAAACCTGTAGAGGAACGGAACGTAAATGCATTGGTTCCAGGATAAAATAGCAAAGATTGAGCAAATAATTGTGACTAATCAAAAATTTAAGTATAGGTATGCGCTACTGCAGCAAAACTTGATCGTCAATTTTTCCATAAATGCCAATTTTATCACACATCATAATCTGAAGAATTCTAATTGAAAGAAGATTTTTCAACTCGAAGCACAATTTTCATTGATGTCATTATTAATCTTCCTCTCGTTGCTAAATCATTCATGAGTGTTGATTTTTTGTTACGTGCCATACACCTCATTATCTTTACATCTTACATGATAATTATTGACGACAATCATTTTTTTTTCAATATTTCAATGTGAATCTTTACCGCGAAAAACGTAATTATTTGAAGACGATATCAATTATTAATCGATCATATCAGAAACCATTGACGGATTGTTTTGTAATGCATCCTTCCAATTTGTATATTTTTTTTTCGATTAGAACAATGGTGTAGTGTTTATTTTCTATTGCAATGGAAAAAACTGGTTTGCAAAATTATATCCAGTAATTGTTTATTGCTGAAAAAAGATTTTTGTAAAAAAATCGAATTCGAGTGAATGCAAATTGTTCGTAAGGCAGTGATTTATTCAGAAAAAGCCTGGAATTAGTATCGCAAAAGAAGGTCAAACGAGATCTCGAATTGAATCGATAATAATTGTGCATTTGGTGATTTCACCGTAAGTGCCGGCGGCACAATGGAAGTAGTTTATTTATTATCAACGCCATTTATATCGGTAGTCTTTTGAGGAGTGCACGGGCTCGCTTCAGCGCATCAAGTTGATTAGACAGAACCGAGCGTTTGATATTGCGGGTGTACAATGTACTCTGATATAAATCCCTCGGTGCCTAAAAATATCACGTCCGAATCGAATATACTTATCGCCGGTGTACACAATGGGGCCAAGCATTATTTCGCGGAACCATTAACCTTCCCTTTTATAGCGTCCTAAAATGCGAGTTTAACGATCGCAAACTTCCGTGGCCTGCTGAGCTTTGCCTTTTAATTTCTAATCGACTGTCTTTCAACAGCTGCCAAAACCCAAAACCAATATGTGATAAACTAACTCTTTCAAATTACATTTCTTTTTGAAAAGTCCAAACCATTTTTTCGACGAAATATTAACTAAGTGTAACGAAAACACAAGTTGCGACGTTTCGTCATGTTGAAATTACTAGGGTGTAAAGTCGTTGCGACAGATACAAGAACTTGGGAAATGTCATATTTTGTGTTTTACACACACTTCTCTGTTTGCATCTTCAAGAAAACTATAGAGAACATCTAAAGGTTCTATTTTTTGAAAATCTGAAAAAAGTAATTTGATTACTAAATTTTGTTTATTTTTGTTTTTTGCAGTGGGCCAGAGAAGCTGAGGAAGCCGAACGTTTAAATAAGATGCAAAAGATGGAAGACGAGGAGAATGCTCTGACACTGGCAATCCAAAATCGAAACAAAGCACGAGCTGGCAACGCTGATAGCTTTTTTGACTCGCTGATCGAGAAGTACGCAAAAAAGGCCGACAAACCTGCAAAGGGTCGTGTTGTGAAGAAGAGCACCTCGTCTGCTGGAACAAGAAAGACCAAGAAGAAAGCCTAAAAGTTATTTATTTTTCATCGTGAATGATTAAATCACAAGTGCGATCGTTTTTTATAACATTTATTATAGTCTGATGTTTCGTTCTGATGCACGCCGTGGGTGTACTACTTTTTGTGTATTATTTGTCTCAGTCATCGAAATAGTTTGTATCCATTTTTTTTGTAGATTATATTTATTGGTTTTCGACAAACATTCGCGCGTCGCAAAATTGTTAGCGAACGATAAAGGAGTTTTCTGTTATCCACAAATACGACATCTGCGACGGAGTACCTGGTACTAAATTATTAAGCGTCTTTCTTACAATGATTGATAAAGTAGGGAACTTGTTGAATCACGTAGGTAATCAAAATACAAAATGTGTGTTAATCATCGCGATAAGCGTTTCTTATAAAACGATTATACATTTTTTTCTATGATTCTAAAAATAAAATGAAACGAAATAGTTTGTGTATAAAATTCATCTAATGTACTAATATAAGCGTCCGCGAAACATTCAACAGTATTTTTTATCTAACACTGGAAAGCAAAATTTTGCAAAACGCTTATCAAAAGTCACGAAATAAAGTGTAACATTCCTAGTAATGAAGATCTTATTATTTTTGTCTTCAAGTTTGTCCTGTTCTGTCGTTATTAGAAACAATTTTTATTCGAATAAATTTTATTTAATATAAGTATGAATGATCACGAATATTTTGTTTTGTGAATTAAAAACCAGGTATATTTCTGTGGGGATTTCAAAAGAATCAACTTTTTCGAAACAAAAGCGTATTTTTACTATCAAGAAGACACAGTTTTCATTTTTTGACTTGTTCTGATAGTTTCTGATAGTTTAAATTAATATTGTGCACATATTAATTATAATTTTGTGAGCTGCTTGATCATATTATTTATTTGGTAAAAAAAGTGAAGATTGTTGTGTCAGTGGCTTTCACATAATTTGACATACTTGAACTAATACAGTTCCACTTGATCTCGATCAGTTTGATCTCGACGCGAGTCAGGTTTCATTCAAAAATCCTGACAATTTGGGTCCGATGAGCCGATGCATGGCTTGATGTCGCTCAAGCTAGTCCAGACGTAACTCGAAACTGGCCATACGTGGCGGCCAGCCACTTATAATAATACCGTGAAAGAGTCGACCAACACGGACCTGCTCAATGCAATAGCGGTGTAACCGAGACAATCTCTTGTCTTCACCATGAGCAACAACAACCACCGTGCCACGAATCAACGATGATTAATGACAATGCCAACACACACGCACGCTCCTGTCCAATTACAGCCCAACACATCCACAAAAGTCTAAAAGTGTCAACAAAACGTGCCGGAGAAATCGACGAAACGAATTATGACAAAGATATATATGCGACACATATTTCGAGTCAGCATCCAAGACATCCGGATGTTGATTTTCAATAACTCAGCTCTTATCGCGCACATCGAACAATCAATCTCGTCTAATATTGTGATTGCCTATTAATTAATTTGTCATTTAAAAACAACTCGGTCTTGGCTATTATTCAACAGCAGTCAATGCTTTTTCTCAGCGTCATAATTTAGTCACAATTTTTCATCTATCGCTGTCTTAGATCATGTTTTATCAAATAAATGATTGTTTCTGTCAGATACAATTTATTATTCAAACTGGACACAATTGTCAATTCAGCCTACAAAATTCCCGCTATAAAAATGAGAGCATAGAACCGCAAAATCGTCTCGTGAATATATTTACTGCTGAGGAATTTCGGTTTTGCGTTCGGTCAAGACACCCGGTACGCACGAAATGGGTGCCTTTTGCGTTAAATGATCATGTACAAGCGACCATCTTATTATCGATGTGATACCAACAGTGTTTCAACCGAATTTTAAATCACACTTGTTTATTATTCCAACAAAAAAAATGGACCAACGTCCAAAATCACTTTTTGCAAAATCATGTTTCAACATTTTTTTGCGCTCCTACAGTTTTCCATGGTGTCTGTGAGATTGTTGAAAATGAAACTGAAATATTACGACACGACTGGACGACGATTTGTTAATCTTTTTTGTCTAAAGTCGAAACACCAATTTAATCCAAGGATAGGGTAATGCTAATAATACAAGCATTGATCATTTGTTAGTGTCAGAATTTCGGAATGCAGATGAAGAGACGGATACAGTAATGTATGACAAAAAGAAATTAATACATAACAGAAAGCTGCGAGCAGTGGATGATAAATCAAGGGCGCACAGTGTCGCGAAAGTTCGTGTAGCGTGAGAAGCTTCGCGTTAAGAGGAGCCACGTGAAATCAGATAGGCTGAGTCCAACACGCGCTATCCGCCTAGGTGAGAGAATGTTTAGGAGGTCGTTTGTAAACGCGGGCAAATGAAGCGTCCATTTAGCATAATTTATTTTCATTGTTTTTTCGACTCAACTCGATTTAAATGTGTGCACTGCTGTTCTTGACATAATTTTTTCATAAGAAATAATAATTTTCGAATAAGGTTCGAATTTATATTTTTTGCACAATAGCAATTAGGATAAGAAGACGATGTAAAAAGTGTACTTTTGGTTTATTGTTGAAAGTGTTGAAATACGTTGGAAAATGTGTTAGAAGATAAGAATGATGTTAAGTTATTATGTTTTGCAAATGAATTTGATCGCCAGTAAGACGAACAAAGTCTTAAAAGACAGAAGCGAAAGAGAGCAAAGTAAAAAAGAGAAGGACTTAGGAGATGAGAGGGAAAGATTGGGATGTGTAAGGTAAAAGGAAGTAAGAGAGAAGCATGAAGGTGGAGAGAAGAGGATGGGGTGTAAAAGGAGGCGAGTGAAAGAAGGGCGAGGAGGTGAAGGAGAGAGAAGTTGTAAAGAACAGCAAAGGGGGGAGCGACATTCCAGAAGGCGGTGGAGGTGGCGGCAATAGTGGCAGTGTCGGCGGCGGTACTCGTGGGAAACCAAAGACGAAGAGCACAGATCAACCGAGAGAGATTGCCGTGTTCGTGAAGAGAGACGGTGTGTAAGTCTCCAACTATCGTTCTCAACTCGCGCGACGACACGCTGCGCCACACAATTCAAAATATCAACTTTTCGTCAGCTTCCTTTTCCCAAATTAGTATCACCTTATTTCGTTTTCGAGCCTGCGATCTCGAAACACCAAATTCCACAATTACCACCTCTCACAACGAAAATTCTTCCTCCCTAATTAATTGGGTTTCATAATTTGTTCGTTGGAAACGAAATTCAACGGCTGAGCTAATTGGTGAACGCTGTTTTGGTAGTCTCATCGTCGGTTCAACATTTAAAAAGCGTTAAATTGATAGTACTGTTATTTTCTCCACGCACGTTTTTGTATGCCCAACGCCTAATAATCCATTGAATGCAAATAATGAATTTCCATATCCCATTGTTGAGAGCTATGACTTTGCGGTTGTCACCTCGGAACTGGGCCACTTATGACTTTGACATCAAGATGATTATTTGTTTTCCAGTCGGATTGTTGTAGCTCGAATATTTTGGTTCAAAGTCGGATCGAGTGTTTGCCCGGGCTTGAGAGTTTATTTTTTCAATTAGTGTTCTTATTGGATGTTAATAGACCGTCGCGCTGAATCAATTTCAAATCCATTCAAAGGCGAAATTGTGCTGAAAGATTTTGTAACCTCTGGCAGAGTTGAATGGTCCAGTGGGAAGCAAGACAAAAGAGTTAGCCCTTTGGTTTTACTTATACTTGAATTTGTGATTTTGAGTGGATATCCATCAGGTTCTTGAGTCCTGAGTCCACAATGGATTCGCCGGGATTGAATCAACAAACCAGGATGGAACCTAAAACAATACCCAAAATCAGCGTGTTTACACTTTCTAAATAGTCTTTTTTTTCTTGTCATTGCATTTTTCTGTAACAAAATGATGGGCTTTGTTTTAGCATTTTAATGGCATTGTCAAAGAAAAGGCGTGTTTAGAAAATGAAAAAATTTGCATACGATCGATGAGGGCTCAATGGGTCGGCGTGGGTACGTTTTAAGTTTCTTTTTTTTAAAGGAAATCGCGGATGGTTAGAACATGCTAAAGGCCCGCACAATGTCTCATAACAATAATTGTCGGCTTTGTTCAAGTCGCGGCGTTTGCGATGAAAACAATGCAAAAAGTTAAAACAGAAACGACAAGTGTTATGATTTGTATGAGGTGCATAATGTAATGCGTTGCTCGCTTGTATACGTTTAGAGCGACGTAATACACTTGGTATAAAAGAAGACAAGCAGACCGCTTTTTGAGATGAGAAGAAGGAGGCAAAAAGGTAGAGAGAGTTAATTGAATCCAAGCAGCGTATAAGTGGAATAGCCTATTCCTCGTCGACTCGCTTATTCTTCTTTCTCTGGGTTTCACCTCAGCCCCCACCTGCCCTGCGTGTTTCCTCTTATATTGTACCCCCGATCGCCGAGGTACACGAAGAATGACCAGAAGGCATCACACGCACAAGAGCCTAGATGCTGCTTTTCTTTGTCTTAACACGCATGGCACTGCATAATACACGCGTGCTCCAGCCATGTGTACCAAAGTCACATCGCTGTGCGCAACAACTCGTGCCTGATGCAATTATTGTCAAGCTCCTGCTCAACTGTCTCATAAGTGTTTCAGTTACTTAACCGTTTTTTATCCTGAATAGAAATGAGCATCGTAAGACTTCAAAAATGATCTGATTGAATTGCCAATTGTATTAAAATGCCAATTTTTTTAAATGCCAATATTTGCAAGTTTCTTTTTGATTTGCATATCCTTGTTTAAATAGCGTTTAGTAAACGATTAAAATAAGCACAAATACGTTGGAAAATTAGGTCGAAATGTTAACATTGATATAGTACGATAACTAGGTTCAAAAATGAAAAAATGTTTTGCAAGAAAAAAGTCAATTTTCGATTATGCGATTTTGGACAGTCTCTGTTATGTGCAATTTGGTCAAAGAAACTTGTAGACTTGAATGACAACTTTTTTACAGCATCTATTGTTTAGTTTGAGAAAAATTTGAAAAATTATTTCGTCGTGACTTTCTAAACATTTGGTAACTCCATTAACACAGTTAATACTTTTTTCTACTTTTCAACTATCAAGAAAATGAAAAAGTTTTATTATTTCACTTTTTTCAATTATTATCAGTCGTTATCAAAGAAATTTTTTCTATACGTTTTTAAGTTTTTGTTCGGTCAAGTAGCACATAAATACTTGATTATAAGTCCAGTACAACATTTTAGTACAGTTCAGTACAGACTTTGTTCAATTCAGTTCTTCTAGACTTTTATTTTTTGTTGAGATGACAACGAAGAAAATAATTCCCAATTGTTTTGCTGTGCTATTTCTCATGGTTTGAAACAGAAGATTTGAAATTATGAATTATTTTGATTAACAGTATTCGTTTTCTTATTGTGGTTTTATTGAATATTGATTCCAGTATACATTGTTGTATTTTTGCGGTCTGGGTTTCTGTTCAAACACAATTGAAAGGTTTTGTTGCCGGATTATCTCCAGTAACGGTGAGTGATTTCTATTTTCAAGTGTTTCTTAAAATTAATTTTTTTTCTCTTTACTTGTTAATAAACTCAAAAACCTTTTCAGAGTGGTTACAAAGATGGAATGACAAAGAAGATGACAAATTTGAAAATAAGCCAAGAGGAGTTCAATAGTAGTCTTATTTGGGTACGGCTTCCAAAATTGAAAACGGAAATTAAATTAAATTAATCAAACTCGACAGATTTTAATTATAAATAACTTCGATAAACAATTCTTTTTTAGGCTCACGAAGAAGTAATCAAACTAAATCGAGGTGATTTTTTGAAAACTCCGGTTACTCTTAGTGTACCATTCGAGTACCCAGCGGTTAGTCTAAGGAAACCATTCAGGTACCCAGCGGTTAAACTCAGTATACAGCTGGAGTACCCAGCGGTTACTCTAAGTAAACCGTTCGAATACCCAACGGTTACTTTTAGTATAACGTTCGAGTACCCAGCGGCGGTTACTCTAAGTCTACCATTCGGGTACCCAGCAGTCTCTCTGAGTCTATTGATCGTGTACCTGGTCGTTCCTCTGAGTATACTATTCGAGCACACTGCAGTTACTCTATCTAAACCGTTCGAGTACCAAGTGATTAACTTTAGTATTTCATTCGGGTACCCAGTGGTTACTTTTAGTATACTGTTTGAATACCCGACGGTCACTTTCAGTATAACCTTCGAGTACCCAGCGGTTGATCTAAGTCTATCATTCGAGTACCAAGCGGTTACTCTCAAAATACCGTTTGAGTACTCAGCGGTCACTTTGAGTCTATTGTTTGTGTACCTGGCGGTAATTCTAAGTATACCATAAGAGTACCCAGGTGTGCTGGGCGAGAAATAAAATGCGAGACCTGCAGTGTCTCTTACCTGGTGTAAACGAATTCCACTTTTTGGAACTGTGACAAAGTCACGAGGTTTGTAAAATGGGAAAACGCAAAAACATTTGTCTTCATTGTTCGACATGACCCAGTTTTTATGTGACCGAAAATGAAATCCAAAAGGTACCCAAAAATTTGTGGATACCATAAAGTAGCCAATATTTTCATTAAATTGATATTTTTAATAAATATTATGTCTTATATTTTCCGTACATTTTTGTCCACGTGTGTTTTTTTAGTGCTTGTGTTAGTGTTTGAGCTGTACACTAAAGAATAGTGAAAAATTATTGTTTATAGGTAGATTCTCAACAAAGAGACTTCACTAAATTCAAAAACAGGGTTCGCTTAATTCAACCATTTTGAATCGTTGCTTATTCGTTCCTTTCAAAATAACAACAAATAAGTATCCACATATGAATTCACAAACAATTTGCATTCTTCAGGTGAGAGTTTTTGCATGCTTACAGGTGGAGTTCAGTATCATATATGATATCAGTATACAATGTCCTATTGTCTGCGATATGTTCTGCAGATATGAGAAGCGGAAGATTAATTGTGATCAACAAATTTTGACATTTTTCACCACATTATGCTTTTAAAAGATTATTTTACAATGGTACAGTGTTGTACAAGCGGAATCTACATTCACGCCAACACAGTTAGCAACTAAAAAAAAGTTATATACAGAAAAAGACCAGCGTGCGCAATATTTAGAATACGAACGTTATTTTGTCATATATCACTGCATGCTGAATTCACGTCTTTGCCAAACTTGCACATATATCATTGCATGACAGCAGTTGTAATTAACATACTTTTTATTGTCAAAAAACCTTTGACGTTTCATTTTATTGAAACGCTTTATTGAAACGTGTCATTAGGTTGAAATTCAAGTCCCAACCTCGACGACTATTCTGAATTGTGCTCATTTGCAAAAATGTTTTTGCAAATCGATTTTGCGAAAAACTAAAAAACGGATTTGTGTAAATTGTGGTATGTCACAAATAGTCTATCAGAGACAATGACTAAGTGGGTGAAGAGAAAGGTGAATAGAAGGAGGAGGAAGATAGGAAGTAAAGCCAGGAACGTGAAGGAAAAGGAGAAGAAGAAGAAGCTACAGCAGAAGCGTATAGCGCAAAACCAGTTCGCGGGTGAGTAAACAAAAAACGAGAAGAAGTCAACGCCGTGGCATGCCACATTGCAACGCAGTCTCGTTGTACGAGGTGAATCACTGCTTTATTGCTAACTCGAAGACGTTCTTTGGTAAAGATGAAATTTTATTGTCTGTCGAAGGGTCGGGTGCAACCTTATGACAAGTTTGACAATTCGAGCATCTTCTCTGAGACTTACTTACAATTGAGTACTAGATGATAATTGTTTTCTGATTATAGAAGTACTTCAAACTCTAGAATGGTCCTTTTGAATTTATAAAAACTTATCATTAGTCATCCAAATTTGGGGACATAACAAACAAAAAGTAATTTAAAAAGTTCAGTTGTTTATGAAAGTTTACAAATTGTTGTTATTTTTGCAAAATAAATAATAAAACTAAACCAGGAGGTTGGAAAAACGAGCAAATCATAGTGTTGGAGTACGAAGTGGCAAGGGTGTTGTCGTTAGCCAATTGACAAATTGGAATGTTATTAAAGAAGTGTGGAGATAGGTAGGGTGTGCGAGCGACGAAGCAAGGCAGGAGACGTAGAAGAATGTACAACGTACAAGACGCTTATAGGCGCTTGACACTAACAGCTAACAGGTTGCAGGCTCGCGTCTGTTCAGTTTGCAGTCTTGCCTCGAAATGCCACCCAGGAAGCGTTCGCGCGTGCGCGATCTGTGTGGGCCTAACCGAGGTGTGCCGATTAGCGCCGAGCGCGCCCGACCTCGACGTGCTACGGCCCACCCGGTAGAGCGCGCGCGTGCCGCGTCCTGTGTGGTCCCTGCTCCGTCCCGGTCTGCCCGGCCCAGATCGGCCCTGCGAGACTCCGCTCTCAACTATCTGCGTGTCCCGTGCTCCTGCTCCTATTTGCACACAACAACTCTTGCCTCTTTTATTACGCACCTCTACAGTGCCTCTAATGTTCCATCAATTACATTCAACTATTCTACCAATTATTGCAAATCAGGTCAAGTTATAAGTGTGTTTAAATTTGTGCGAAATTTTGCGAGGCTTTATGGTACAATTTCGGTTGAACTTTCCATACAGTTTTTAATTTTTGCAGAAATTTTCGCAGAATTTTTGCAAAAACTGAACGTTCTTTGTTATTTGGATAAACTACTATATTTTACCCAACAAGGTGCACTAAAAATTGCGTATTAATCATGTAAAACGTCAGATAATAAGACTGCTAGACAGTCAGTACCAAAATTTGATTGTACTTTTAAATTGACAGAAATAAATAGTTCTAATTATAGCCGTTTGTTTACCTTATTCTACCCTTTACATTTCCAACGATATAGACAATACAGAAAATTCGAGTTTCAGCTTTTGAAACAGTCATTCAAGAGTCGAGTGCTACAAACAGTTTCTTGACTTTTCTTCCACGTTCCGCTGCTGTCTAGAAGATTCTGTCGGGACTATCGTCTGTTTACCTTGACTCCTCATTCGCACACGATGTGCTAACTTATGATCTATAAATTTCATTCACTCGTTTTAAGTTTCTCAAAATTTTCCAAACTAATCCTGTAACCATCCCCTTGGTCGCCAGTTAGGAGAAGTCATCAACCCTTAGACAACAGTTAGTCACACATCCTAAAAGTCGATCAAAGCTCGACTTTTTTTGATTCTTCAATAAACGTCCGAAATCGAAACCAGAATGAATAATAATTGTAATTTATAACAACTGTTGCAAGAGCCGTGAACAAATTTTGAAAAAAATTCCGAAGCAATAAAGACGAGAAGCGCGTGAGAGAGTGTGCAAAGTAGTAAGAGCGGAGGTAATGATTAGCCCGGTCTATAAAGTGTATTTTCACGTGTAAAATGTAAATGACTCTTCACGCTCGTGTTTAGCGGCCTAAAGAAGCGAAGAAAGACTGGCGAGGAGGGCCGCCAAGACAAGGACAGCCGGCACAATGACGAAGAAACCAACACCCAAGTTCAAAGCACCGCCGTCGCTAAAGAGCTCGGCGTCTCTCTTCTGCCGCATACATCCAACGGGCGCGTCTCTCCGTCTCGCTTCTTCTCGCCGCACTTTTCTCTGCGCGATGGTAGCATCTTTCTAACTGGTCAACTTTCAGATATTTCGCTTCTGTCTCTCGCTCGATAAACCCCCCTCCCCTCTTATCGACTTTTCCCCTCTTTTTTCATTTTCGTTACTTCACTACGAATTAAAATTCTGAATTGAAAGAATTCACATATTTTAATATCGATTTCAGGAGTACGCTGGCGAGTGATGCAAAAATCGTCGCGTCTCGTGACGATGTTCGATTTTGGCTGAATCGATGAAAAAGTATTGATTTCGTTGATTTAAAAAAAGGGCTGACGTTTTCGTACACGAAAAGTAGATTAAAATTCCGTATGAAATTTCCGTTATCGGCGAAACGTGAACTGGTAATGAATAAATAATGAGAGAATGAATCGGTCTTCACTGTTAGGCCGAAGATAGCCGTCCTTGTCGGTCCAAATTTATTTTCTATTTCTATACCTTTTCTGAATGTTTCACAATATTTGGCTGTATTTTGACGTCCTGTGAGCAGGCCGCAGCGGTCGATCGGTCTGTCGGTCTTAGTCACTGGATACGCTACGCTTTGAGATCACGGTGATGGATGGTTCCCGCTGCTCTACAAACCGCTTGCTCTTCGCTTTCTCTGTTTCTCGTAGGTATCGACTCAGGGCCGACCCGGCTGGTGTCAGTAACAACGCAGATTAAGGAGTTCGACAACACACAAAAAGCTTCTTATGCGATCACTCCCCCGATGCGTTTTCAAATATCACAGATCCACCGATCTGATTCAAAGATAACTCCCATTCTAACATCATCAAACTCCATCTCATAAGAATTAACTTTTTTTTAATCATCTGTCAACTAATTCGTTATCTTATCTAACAATTTTTTTCATTCACCAAGCCATTAAAAAGCTAACACATTTTTTGCAGTATCCAAAACCCCGTAAAGTTTTATTTTTCTAAACTTCGTACCTATGCCCCGGGAATTGTTCCTGGGTCTAAACAAACAAAGAGGTTTTACGACTCCGGACGAATATGATTTTTTTGCGGACAAAAAAGTTGTAGATGAAAATAAAAAAGGCCTGTGAGAAAGACTTGACAAATTTGAATACAAGGTGGAAAATAAAAAAAGTGACTGAGAAAATGTGTCTTCTTATAGAAAAATCATCGATTGTCGAAGCTGCAGAGAAAACAATACAAAAAAGATTTGAAAGAACATCTGTCTATCTTGTGTTTATGTTGTCTATCGCCTAACATGAGCCTCTCCGAGCGGACCAAATTTTTTTATCTATCCGAGATATACAAATTTCGTGACATCATTCAATCGAACATCTCGTGTGATTCAGCTACAAATTATTCCACGCCAACTTCTTTTTGTCTCTTCTAGCCGGAAAGCCGAGTTCTGTTTTTTGATAAACTCGAATTGTACGACATGCAATTATTGATTATAGCAAACCGAGGTCTCACATTGTCGACTGAATTTCAATTCATTAGCAAACGTTTATTCAAAACAAAAGTACACACAATTTTTTATGATTCCTGTCTTGAATCATCGGCAACTTGAATGACGCTTCACACAATCAATTCGAGACATTTTTTCATTCGAAATAATTTACAGAGCGATAGAAAGAGACAACAAGTTTCCTGTTATGTCTTCAGTTTTGTCATCCGTTTTGTTCGCTGAGAAAAGAATAGAATTTTTTTTCCCCCGTTTTTCATCAAGCTGATTGGCATGCGATTTTTCATTGAAGGGGTTTCAAAAAAAAAAGCTATTCCTCGAACACCGGAACGTATTCACGCTTATACAAATTTTGTCATATTTCGTTGCGTCCCTCGTCACATCCCAAAGAACGAGATGCGCCATCCTGAATGGAAAACGATCTCTCACAATACGACATTTTTTGCAACCAGACTTTTTCCAACTGAAAAGTTTTGACTTTTGTAATCACGTGACAATTGAGCCATTCATCTTGCGTTCTGATAACAACCTGATTAAATTCAGATGCGGAAGAAATGCGAGCTCCTTTTGTGACTAGGGAAAATGACAAAAAATTTTGAAACAAAAAAGCGAGAGAGAAGGAGATAAATGAAGCCGGCGAACAAATTACGAAAGACCGCAATGATAAGTAGAAGAGCGTGCTAAGAAAGTACGTGTACAATGTTGACGCAATGGTGCTGGCGCGTGTGGATGTACCCGGAGTTGGTGCATCCCTGATGGTGTTGGGGCATTCAGTCAGTTGTACATGAGCCACTTCACTCTAGTGGCTTCGTGCAGGTATATAAATTCTGGTGCTATTATTGGGGGCCCGTAATGTTGGCCTCTCGCTCTCTCGAGGTTCGAGCGTCTTTATCTCTCGCAGGCCCTGACGATTCCAAGGCGGCGCCTTTGACTTGGCGTCTTTGTCGCTCGCTTGATGTACCTTGCAACGCCGCGGCGGTTTTGCCTTGTGAGTCGCCCCCCCCCCCTCTTTCTCTCGGTCCTTCCTGTTACTCGGGCCTCTTTTTCTTGTTTGTTTTCCCTCGCGTCTTCTCCATTTGTTAAACGCACCTTAAATTACGCAGCCAATGATAAATATTGACCTCATCCATTACGTTTCGTCGGCTTGACGTGACTTTTACATTTCCGCCGGCTTACTCCATTTATCTGTGCGGTTTTGTTTCGTGCTCGTTGATCAGCGTTAATTTTGCCACCGAGCCGTGTTATATCGCTCTGGGACACTTTAGTCACAGTAACTAAATTTTATATGGCTTTCCAGAGACAAAAGATTCTCGTTTTTTTTTCGCAGACTAATTTATGGAAATTTAGCAACTTTTATGTTCATCGTACATCTAATGGTAAAAGTGATAATTTTTGCGAAAAAATTGCTGTGTCCTTTTTTTGTAATTTGATACAGTCAATGTTCTTAAGCATTTAATCGATCGTTAAAAACAGTTTATTGTCATTGAAACGTTTTATTGTTTTAACGTGAAAATTGAAAAAAATTAAATAACTTCGGTTAAATGACAAATTATTATTACATTTGGCTAATATATATTGTGTGAAATTGTTGGTGTATCGCAGTCAAAATATTGAACCTTGCTAAAATAGCCTGGAATTCCTTGCGATAGATATGGTAATGTGGACTATAATTTTTGTCATATCGAATAATTTGGACAGAAGAAGAATCATCCTTTAATTATATACGGAAAATAATATTGATGAATATCAAACAGCCGTCTAATTTATAGTCACGTTGTTTTCTCACGAATAAGTTAGATTCCCGAATGAAAAAAAAGATTGATTTAATATAATTTCATTTAATCGAATCTTGTTGACATAATGCCAAACACGAAACGGTCAATAAATTTTTTTTTTTTTTGAATGATTAGGCAATATCTATGTCGATGACTATTTTGACATAAGTAGTTTAAGCTTCATTATTTTCACATTAAATTTTTATGATGACTGCAAAAAATCAAAATTTAACCATTCACTTCCGGTGGTTTGCCCCTTGAATTTGTCAAGATTTTGCTCACCGAGGGTCTTAACCTACCTGACTAAGAAGAAAAACTGGAACTGTCCTATTGCAGCTGTAAACTCGTGTTTAAATTTCATGTAAAAGTTGAGACATTAATTCTGACTGGTTGTATGAAAAACTACACTGTCCCCTCATTCTTGACCCAAGAAAATTGAAATGTAATACTTTTAATCCTTTTTTTTTTGTTGAATACGACTTGGAATATTACAACTCTATTTCTAACTGTTATATAACAGCCACTATTCACACGACTGTTTTGAAAATACATTTTTTTCTGAAATTGTTCCATTAGTTGCATGTGAAGAAGACCAAATTCAGCTCCAATTCCTATGTCTTTTTCCTATTGACTTTTAAAATCCATTTGCTCATTAACAAACGACTGTTCATTTACAATATAAATTTAAAATCGTGGCTGCATAATTTCCCTGGTGCAGTGTGTATAGCGCATAAAAATCTCCTTCTCACTGCTCAGAGGAAGGGAGAGAGATAGAAACAAGGATGGAAGACACGTTCTCCGAAAGCGCCGGCTCGTTCGCGTCTGGCCGGCCTTGTCATTGATACCACCGAACATCATTGAGTCTGAAACCCGAAATTCCCTCGTTTTAATATGCACATACCAAAAAAAAAGGAAAAAAAAACAAAGAGGCAAAAACAATCGGCAGAAAGAAAATGTTAAAATTGACTGTAATTTATATCTATGCGAGTGGAATTAGTATGTTGCAGTGGAATTGGAAATTGGTACTAATTTGAAAATAATCACATCAATGTACTACAAAAATGCGTCTCAGAAGATCGATACACGACAAATGGCAAAAACGCCGAGTCGATTATATTTCCAAATACAAAGTTACAAAGTATCCTCTTAATGAATATTTTGGCAAAAAAATTAAATTGCAAAAAAAACAATGAATAGTCAATGGAGAAAGAAAAAACTTTAAAAGTCTGAAGTGCCAATTGTCAATCATTGTCGAATAAAAAACTCTGACGATTAATGGTAAACATCAAAATATCACCAGACGATCTCGACGATTAAAATGGCGATTGAAATTTGACAAAATGATATTACATGTAATTGATTGTACATCGGCATTGGAGGTAGGAGTGAAAAGGTGAAAAAAGGGTTGAGTATGGTTGGGAATGGGTTGATAGAAAAATCGCGTAGGTAATATGAGAAATGTTGTTGGTAGCAGGCAAAGTTTTGGGCTAGAAAGGAGTTGGGGACAGTAATGTATGAATAGGATCGGCGCGATCGGCAATAATTGAGAATCGGTTCCTCCTGTGCGTGCACCTGTCTGAGTTGGTTTTCGTTCGCCCCGCCCCGACCAATAGACGAGGCGTGACGTCAGCGGGCCGAATCCTCGACGGAGGGAGGCGCTTTGGGTCCGGTGGGGAGCGAACTCGGAAGGAGGACCCCAGGCAGCATACTGCAAAAGCCATCGTCGCATTGCCCACCTCCAGATCGCGTAGGAGCGTTCGCCAAATGCTCGTGAATCTGAGCTTGCAGGTGAGCTGTGAAAGAGTTGAGATCGTGGGATTTGGATATTAGTGCTTTTTCTGCAGGTGATAATTGAGTGAGAAAGCGCGCGGTCGGAAGATGTAGGTGCGGCGCGGATGGTTCGGCTGATAATATCGGTGGTGCGCGTCGGGGCTCGAGAGTTCGTTCGCGCGGTGTGTTGATTTTGGCCAGGGTGTGAGCGGGGTGTGATGCCCTGCTTGATCAGTTCGAGAGTGCGCGAGGTCAGAAGGCGGTCGTCGTCTTGGCGCAGCAACAAGTGCCTACTGCCCAAGCTGGAGGCGGTGGTTGACGGCACGTGATTATGCTCCGCCACCATCGCGCCCTGCTGCCGAGCTACGGCTCCTCTTACCTCAGGCTCGTGCTGCTGCTCGTCGCGCTCGGCCTGCCGAGCATCCTCGTCGGCGCCTGTGGCCCCGGCAGGGGCGCCGGCCGTCGGCCCATCCTTCGCAAACTTACACCCCTCGTCTTCAAGCAACACGTGCCCAATGTCAGCGAGAACACCCTCCCTGCCAGTGGTATTAGCGAGGGACGCATCTCCAGGCACGACAAACGATTCCGCGATCTTGTCCCCAACTACAACGCAGACATCATTTTCAAGGACGAGGAGGGAACTGGCGCAGACCGTCTCATGACCCAGGTACCAACCATTCTACAACCAACTTTCCAGACAACAAACTTTACCTTTTTTACTTTTCTTTGTTTCGTGGGGTTGGCAGAAAAGATAGTTCATGTCAAATGGTTATCATCTATGATTTCTGGTAAAGACCAATCTAAAATTCCATCTTTCAAGTCCCAGAGACGCTTTCTTGTTTTATAATATTGGTTAGATCAATTGCATTGGGTTATTAAGCAAATTCGTAGATATAGCCTGAATTGTAGCCTGAAATTGAGAAAACCTGAGTACCTTAGGGAACGAGTTAAACATGTCACTAAACCCTTTTGACCCCACCTCAAGGGGGGGGGGTGAGAAACAAAAACTGCATCTTATATTTTCAGAATTCAAGGATTAAAAGTATCATAACTACTTGGAAGTTAGATATTGATCTCAAGTACTATTTTTAACTTCGTTAAGGGTTTGTACACAATAAAAAGAGGATTAAAAAAAAGAATAAACCTACTTGAAAAAGATCAAAACATTGGTTACGCTTTGTCACGCAGTCACAACTTTTTTCATCACCATTTCTTGCCGGGTCATTTTCTAAATGTTCCCTTATTCTACAGTCATTTTAGATTCAATTTACATAGAAAAAGTCATTACGTTATCATTACGTTGAAGATTTCAAGATGAAAGAAAAACAATCAATGATGCATCACTGGCAAGAGTTGGGTTAGTCTTCTAAACTTCAAATTCTAATTGCATCTGATATGATATATAAATAAAGGCGTTATAAAATACACCTATACAATATTTATTTATATTGTTTGAGGTTCGTCACAGCGAAGAGCTATAACGATCGTGAGAGTTCCAAAATGACTCGACTTCTTTGAAGAATTTTTTGTGCCGACAAAGAAGACGAAATATTGTGCTGTATAATTTACATATTATCGTACAATAATTATAATGAATTATTCTACAGTTAGAGTCATGCGAGATACGTTTGTTTTCGTTTTTTTTTTCAATTCTCAAAATTATTATTATTCTTATTGAACGTTTGACGCTGATTTATTTGTGTCTCATTGGAACTATTGATTGGAAAACCGTATCCTAATCATGACAAAAACTAGAACTTTATGGTCAATATTGACTTTTGAACAAACAGTTCTAATTGGCGTGGAATAGACTTTTCTCGATTTCGGAATCCTCAAAGACCGATCGAAGCATTTGAATGATGTAGCGATAACTCACAATTGATGAATGATAACTCTCTGAAACCTAACCTTTGTCTTTTCAAAGTGTCTGTTTGACTATTTTCACAATTAGCCATATCTCGTGCAAATAAAACGAATCGGCTGACTTAATAAAGAATAGATCAAAATTGGATTGCTTATCTGTCGTCAAATATTGAACAACCTGGGAAACGTCCGGTTTGATATTCTGTATGTCGAGGTGCATAAATATTGAACTCTCTATGCAAACTTATGAACCGTGTATCGTGCGGTATTTTGTAATCACAAACACCGTCAATTTGTACTGTAAATATACTGACCGAGTTCAACTCATTCTGGCTTTACTTGTAATTTGATATCACCGAATAAAATTCCAAATTTTATACAAACCCTTCGTTTAACAACTGGCAAAGCAAAAATTCCATTGCAAATTTACACACCAAAACAAGGAAGTTGTAAAACAAAACTTTGTTATTTTGGTTTTGTTGTTTGAAGTATGATTTGATTCTGTGGCGTGTGATTGCTAATAACAGCACTCCGAGTTGTAAAACATTGTGTGTTTATATACCCCTGCTTAAGAAAACCGTCATTAATTTTTGTATTATCACGAGTTTCTCTTGCGTGCTAATTGATACTCCCGTAAAGACCGATAAGCATAAAGGGGTCCATTATCCGTCTCACGTGTTGACATTCAAAGGTCTGAGCATAGTTTAATCAGGTGTCAAAACTGTTCACAGTCGAAACAAAAAAACCTATTATCTGTCCACGGTTCCTAGTTATTTGAACCTTTGTCGAAAATTCGTGGAATTGGGAAAAACGAACACGAGAAAATTTATTCAAAGGGCATCGCTGCTTATCTTGATCTTCTCAGTCGATAAAATCTCTTTCATTTGTACGCTTAGTCATCAATGATGGATTTTCACCCTACAATTTGATACGGAGACAGATTGTCCAGCTTTTTTTTTTCTTCAATCGACACATGTAGCTTGATTGGTGAAAGAACATTTTCATGTTTTTACTCTACCTGCGGTGTTTTAAAAGCTTATATTTTTGGGACTGTCAAGGAGTTGATGTTTTCACAGGGAGATTAAGGAAATCTGACGACTTTCCCTCAAACACTCAGCCGCTGACATTGTAAACGATCGTGTCTTCTGGAAATCCACCGGTGTTGACTTTTGGAGCTCGCGAAATTCCGAAAAATCGTAAACTCAGGAATTACCATAATTGCACGTTTGTTCGAACGATAAACTTTGCACAGAGTTCCGAAAGTTCAACAATCTCTGCTTGACAAGTTTTAGAAAATCATTTTTACCCACTTTTCTGTCAGAGTTGCAAAATTTTTGCAAACACTTTTTTCTGGCGGTTCAAAACCAAGCGAGTAAAACTAGGATAGGATGTAATTTTGAATTGGTCTTTTTTTCTTTAGGTGACTAACTTCATTTTTGGATTAGAATGAAAAAATTTGGGTCGCCACACAAATGCGCGGATATCTAATAACAAACTATGGCCAGTAACAAACCGGTAACTGGATATGGGCCGCACGTGGCGCTACATGATACCTGCATAATCTTGGCTGTCGTTCTTTCTTTCAATCGGTCTATCGCATGTGCGAGCGCAGCCGCTATAGGACACCAATTCAGACATATGGTTACAGCGAATCACTAGTTGTATACGATAATTAGTAACATCTTCAGTTGACTCTTAAAGACTGCGCATTGAAAGTCAATCGAACCGATGAGTGCTTGACTTTACCACAAAACATACCCAAATTTTCCCCTGTTTATTCGTCATTTCTTTTCTTTATCAAAAAAATTGTTTATCAAAAATTGTTTATTCAAAAATGAAACAATAAATATAATCAAAAATGTTAAAAAATTTTTAATTTTGTGAATTTGTGTCACGTGTGGTTTTTCTGATTGATAAAATCGTCTACCAGGCCATGTCCAATACACAAAACGATGTGCTAAGTGAAACATGAAAATTATCCTCGTGTTTAGTCTCTCGCGAGTATGTTGATGATTTCGTAATTTGTAATCTAACTCCCTTCTTGATTCACTGTTCGTACATTGTGCGAGCAGTAATTTCGTTTCCCATTCGTTTCTCTTCGTTGGCAATTTCGGTCAAAAAAGTGAGTCGTGTTTTGTCTGCGCATTCTTTTTTTGATGACATTCAATCAGAGAAAAAGTGTGTCTGCTAATTTGACATTTCACTAGAAGCAATTACAATAATTAGATACACTTATGATTGGCATATCAACATCTCGTGGTTGAAAATGAAAACGAAATTTTTTTTGATTGGATCGAATGTTTGTATTGTTGATGGTTTCGGAGTAAATTAACGACGAGAGGGTCAATTAGGTTTTTTTATCGCGACTCTTATTAGTTTTCATTGAAAGTTTATATCTAAGCTGAGAAAACACAAAAGCCCGGTGACACATGTTTCAACACATGCCACTCAAATAAACGCACATGTCAAAGAGCGATACTTGAGACTTTTGACTTCGATGAAAGAAGACTGAAATAGTATTCATCAGCAGAAGAATCCGTACATACATCTGTCAACGAGATCGTACAAGTTTTTTTTTCTCTGTCATTGTTATCAAACTCTCTCAATTTATCACATTTTTCATTTTGTCCAGGCTTGTCAACTTCAATGTAATATCATTTAACCCTTTTCAATCTATACTATCTTTAGAGTTATTATCTTTCAATTTTTAAAATTTTGCTTTAATTTCAAACACTTTGTTTTGATGAAATTTTCAAAAAATGTCTAAAAATTTTCTGCAAAACTAGGTTTTATAAAATTTGCAAAAAATATCGAAAAATTTATCTGCAAAACTATAGTTTTTATAAAATTTGCAAAAACTATCACAAATTTTCCGCAAAATTTCATATTGTTTTGCTCGGAGGTAGGAAAGGGTTCAAGTCAAAGATAAAATTGGCCAGGTTTTTCAAACTCAGGTGAAATGCGCTTTTCACTATGATTCATCGTCGATGATGCGTTGCATTGCATCGCGTTTCACAATATCGCAGCATTCTAATAAATTACAACCGGGTGTATGCTGGAAAGAAAATAATAGTGCGTGGCGCACTCGCGCAACACTAATGAGCGGTCGTTTCAGATTTGAATTAGTGAGGAGGTCTTTCAACCGAGCACACCGCGGGGTACGACGAGTTTTCGTTGCGCCAAATGAAATACACGCCCGAAATCAACTGCCGAACGCATAATTCATCTTTGATAACGCGAATGTTGAATTACGTGTCGTCGCTTGTAGAAGAAGAAAGAAGAAGAAGAAATTTCGTCTCTGAAGCGAGGCAAAATTTGAACTGCACTTTTTGTTACAAGACGGCGATTCAGAAAGGGCTGCGGTGTATCAAAAACAAAAGCGTAAATGGGTGTTAAATAGAAGACGAACTGCGATAATGAAAGCGAGTTGGGACAGGCTATTGTTGCGAACGGTAGAAATCAGAGAAACTGGAGGGTTGTATTGATGTGTGGAGCATGGAGATCATAAAATGTTGGCAATCTAGGCAAACTGCTTGGGTTTTTTAATGAAGTTCGAACAAGGGAAGAGGCCTGCTTTTTATGCTCGTTTTATGCGGCGTGCAAGTCAAAAGCGATACTTGTCAACGAGTCGGCTGAAACGAGGTCCAATAAATCGTTGCGAAATTACATCTTCACACGTTGGTTACGTAAATGCGATTTTACGTATGGCGCGACGATGCTATATAAACTCGCGCGCGAATAAAGCCTAACCTACGCTCATCGAGCGAAAGTCGGCATCGTCTTCGTGGCGTGGATTATGTGTGGGATAATGCGGTGAGAACACGATGCGAAGAAAGAAACAACAAGAGACGAAGCGAGATGGAAAAAGACGAGTCGAGAAAATAAGAGAAAAGGGAAAGGAAGGGAAACAGAGAGGAGGAAGAGAGAGAGCGACGTAATCTGGTTGGTCCGCGGGTTTTAACGGGGAAAGGATGAAGGAAGGGCCGAGGGCCCCGAACGGCCGCCATAATGCATGGTGAGAAGTGCCCACGGGGTCAACCGGGTCAAAAGAACGTCATGGCGTTCTCCGTTGTTCGCAGCTTCATAAGCCAACCCAGTGTTTCCATTCGCCCGATTCTATGACATCCCGTACCCTAACAATAACACGCTTTTAATCACATTTACATTTATCAAATAAACCATCTGGAAACAACTTTTGTTTTAAAAATTATTCACCTCCGAAAATTCGAATCCAAAAAACAAATCCCGTTTGGTGTTATTTTATAAACTTGTAATTAAATTGTTCGCAGAAAGTTGTAATTAGTATACCAGTTTTGTCAGTTCTTGGACTAATGTGAAAATGTGAAAACATTGAAATATGAAAATTGTAAACAATTGAAAAAGTGTTGATGTGTTACTTTGGTGATTGATTTGACTGTTGCTGAGTTATGAACGGAGGATGAAAAAAAAATGGGAGTATTACAGAAAAGTGTTGATGCAATTGTGGGATATTTTACGGCTGTAAAGTGATACGTGCTAGCAACCACTTCCTTCCTACGTCGCGCGCCAAAGGATTCGATGACCAGTTTGAGGTTGGCCATGACCGACGTGGGAAAGGATCGACAGTCACAACATCCCGTCCTTTTTCATTTCTTTTCCATCACATTTCTCCACCTCTCAGTGAGTCCTCGAGCTTTTACCACGTTCGCCATTTCATTTTCCTCGTCTTTCTTTTTGTTTCGCCCGTCCGTATTGCGCCCCCACTTTGACTTATTCGCATGCGCAGTTTGTGCTCCGCCAGTACTTTACATAATTTATTTCCCACCTTATCTAGCGAGAGCTCAAACAACTGCCATTATTTATCCACCAAACGTGCGTCATCCTCTTTCGCAGAATCTTTTAACCTGATGTCTGCATATACCGTTCCAGCCAGCGTTCATATACACAGTGCCCCATCTGCGGATATTTTTTGGTTCTCATTGTTTTACAAATACAACCCTAATGTTCCAATTTTGACAAGTGTTTTCTTCTCAGTCAGGGAAACATCTTTTTAGATTCGCTTAAGGTGGGACGTTGGGTACAGTCAGAACAAAAGTTAAACCCACTTCTTAAATGTTAAATTATTATATTAATTTTAACATTTCATGGCTGATTTTGCAACAAGTTATCAATAATGGTGTTATCAATCATCCGATACTGATTTTGAAATTGATTTTGACTTTGCATGTAAGTCAGAATGAGTTTATAATTTGATCATGTATTCTTCTTGTTATAAATAATCTGGCCAAATTTGAAAAAAGGTTCACTGAACCGAACTCGAGTTATTCAATTCCAAACTTTCAGAAAAACTCATGCCTTCTATAGCTATATATCATTTTGCCGAATTTCTACATTAAATATCTCAGCTCACAGTCAGTGGATCACTTTGAAAATTTAACCATAAATACTTTTGCACTACTAGATTCTAAAGTCAAAATTTAAAAACAATCTGACTATTTAGCCGATACCTATGTCCCACCTTAATTCTTATAAGAAAAGAAATTTCAAGAAAAAATCAAAAAATTGAAATCCCCTTTTTCATTTTTGTTTTACTATTGAAAATCTGATTTTTATATTGTACTGAATTGCTTGAAAGAACGAAAAAAATGAATATTGGAATGGAAAGAGAGAAAAATGCGGTCTGGTAAAGTGTTGTTGTTGAATTAGCTCCGTTAAGTCGAAGTAATGCATTAGATGAAATGCAAAAGGTATAAATAATGTCTGCAGCATAATGCGAGCTGCGGTATATAATGATAAACGTTGATATATGAATGAACCTGTATTCGGCCTAAGGCCCCGCGCACGGCATTCAGTAACAACAGTGCATGGCGTATGGTCAATCCATGTTCGGCGTAGGTGGGCAGTAGGAACAAGCAGTGAACAACACGTTTATTCAAATACATTCAATTAATTTCCATAGGACGATAACAATGGCTACTTCCCAGCATGTAATGTTCCTGCGAAGCCGAGTCCCATCCCGCGGCTCGGCGTATTCAAAATACAACCCCTCCTAATTTCGTGGACAACATTTCGTTCAATCAATCTCGCGGAATGTCAAAAAGAAGAGACAAAAAATAGCCACTATTATATTACGGTTCTGGCGCACTTTTATTTTCTTTTTTCTGCATCTTCATATCTTTTTACTCTTTTTTCATTTGTTTGTAAAGATAAATAAATGCAAAAACAGTTGAATAAACAAATGAAAGGATTAATTCAGATTTGTTTTTGTATTTGTATCAAGAAAGTTTTGCGGACAATGAGCGAGAGCAAAAAAAGCAGAGAGGTCGTTGCGTCGGTATGCATATCCTTCGCATGCAAAGGAGGACATGATTGGTGGATGCTGGTAGCATAAACTCATGGCGGAGGGTAGCAAATGGATCCTCCGAGATCATTTTTAAAATTTGTTCAACGTGTAAAATTGTTGAACAATGAGTTTGAAAATTGATATAAATAAGTTTTTATTCGATTGGTGAAATTGTGAGAGTGAAATGGTGAAATGTTTGGAGAGTGACGTTAAAAAGAGTGGACAGTATAGTATGTATCGAGATTAAATTATGACATGAACGATCATGTGAACGGTTGGAGAAATCGAGGCGTCACGAAGGGTCGAGATTATACAAGGGAAGATCGGCTCTGAATTGTGAATGGCTACGCCTTTTGATAGAACATATACTAGGGGCAAGCGAGGATGCAAGCGAGGAACCTCTAATTAATGGGGCGGTAACCGTCCACCTTCCTTATCTCACACAGCACTATGTATACACATTCGAACACCTTCCCCATTGGCCTTTTTCATTCTTCCACGCCGTCGCCTCGTCGTCTCGCCATGCAAAATTACATCTTACGGTATTACAAATCATTGCGCCTCGTCGGTACCTCGTCAAATTAATCCTAATTTATTTCGAAAAATCACAATCACTCGCTTTTTACACTCACTACATTTTGACATCCCTTTCGATTATCTTTTTCTGTCATTATCGATTTCAACTTTCGACGTTAAATTTGTAACGCTTGGAAACATTCAAAAAGCTTTTCAAACTTCGACCACTCTTTATTTTTCAACTCAATGACGTTTTGTCTGAAAATTAGACTATCCTGAAATTGTGAATTTTAATTTCAACCGGGTTTAGCAAAAGAAAAAGTCGAGAATGATGAGTGTGTTTGAAGATAAACTTGCGATAATGACAAATTAATATTCAATTATTTTGAACATATGACTGCAAGCCGGCAGATTGTATAAGCGGACGTTTAGGCACTTTCTTAAATATTCAGCGGCGTGCTACCTACGCATCGAATTTTTACGCTCGTTTCTTGCGGCACATTGTTTGTACTTTTTATTCAACATTCGCACGACTCTAAAGCTGTCTTCATTTCTTTTTCAGATAAGGCGAATAATTAATTTCAACGTCGTTTAACCGTCGAGACTGCTAACTGAAATGAAATTCGATAGTTGGGTTCGAAAAGGAGCGTTTCTTTTCGTTTTGACAATTGAACAAAATGTTGAAACAATTTGATGAATTGATAAACTGTGTGGGGTCAGGGTCGAAGCGCGTGCGGCGCGTTCTAAAAAGCTGCGCCAATTTTCGCGGTACGGCGAGCGCATTTTGGACAAGCACGTGTGGCATCCGTGGTATTAAGAATGAGCGGACGAAAAACGTGAATCAGAGCGAGGGAAAAACGCGGATTTGCCGTCGATTCTTTTATTTATCGCCCTAATTTAAAACGTCATACGGAATGTCGCATGCCATTCCCATCATCGGGACGTCGGTAATTAATTTAAGTTTTTGCGCCGCCGATGGCGGCTGCTAATGGTTTTCTTCTACCGCTCATGTCCTTCGTCGCCTGCTTCGTCTTCCGCCCGCGACAGGTTCGCAAACACACGTTGAACCAGTTTAATGCCACGGCATTGCTCGCCTTGCCTCGCCACGCCCCGCTTTGCTTTGTTTCAGGCTTTGTCTACATGCACCTTTTTTATTCTCTCTCCAATCGAATATTAAAAATTCTTACTTTTTTTTTCCGCAGCCGCATTATCGCAGTTATTTTAATTGGACGAATGTCGCACAAATTTACGGTCTCACAATTAATTTCATTGTAATTCTATAAATATATTTGTGTCAAAAAAATGACTGAACGGCTTCGAAAAAAAAAACTTGTTTGACGTTTTGTTTGATCATTTTTTTCCTTGCTGTTGTTCGTTCAATTATTATTTTAATTTGCACGTTAGCTTTGGTGCATTGAGTTTTTTTTGGCTGCCTATTCGAGCTATTTGCATAGTTCATTATCGCTTTCGAATACTCAAAATGCCGTGGAAGCCCCGCGATTACAATGAAACCTTTATGTTCGTGTTGGGCTAACACATTAACCAACTTCGCAGACTGAAGAAAGTGCGACTGATTTCGGAGCTATGGATTTTAACATCAACTCTGTTTTCTTTCCTGATTTATTTACAATCAAATTGTTGTTGAATATATTGTCTTAAACACAATCGATTTGCATTGAAAATTGTTTAAAAAAAGTTGTTAACAAAAATACTAATATTTGTCAGTGACTAGTACGGTCTGACTCTGGTACGGTTTTCGAATCTCCGTGGATGTGAAAAGTTTTCCCACGCTCATCACACCGAGACGATTCGCGACTTATCCGGCTTAAAGAATTAAGTTATTACAATTCAGTTTTTACGGTGTATTACATAATAATAACATCTTTTACTACAATTCACAACTCTGTATATTTAAAGACGATCTTCAAAGGCTGAAAAATTTTGCGAAATTTATTAATACAGTTGGCAAATTGAACTACAAAATGAGTTGACATAATTGAAGTCTTTTGTTAAACAAACTTTTCTTCTTCATCCCTCGAAAATTGAACGTTACAGAAAAAAACTTTTCTATTTCAAATGGATTTATACCTAAATATATTTCATTTTGTTACGATTTCAATCTTTGTAGTCCAAAACCTTGACCCAAAATCATACTTACAAATTAGATGCGTTTTAACACTGTCAGAAGTTCTTTTGTTCCTGATTATCCTAAATACTCGATATTCAAATGAAAGGAGTAGAAGCTGTTTAATCTTTGAAAATCCATGGCATTTGAGTACTCTAAGTTCATATTTTGTGCCCGAACGAGTAAGCAAACTTTCAACCCCTTGAAACTGAAACAAAATCTTTGAAAAAGGAACTGCTCTTACGATTCCAATACATTGGTGTAAAATTTTGTTTACACATGTCACGAGGCGGTGTTTTGAAACTTTGGAATCACCTTTTTTATTGGGTTCTTAGCTTCGTGACGAAATACGATTCATAGCCCAAACACGTAATAAAACGCCTAAAGAGGAAAGAAAAAGAAACGGTTACTGTACTGCGAGAAAAACACAAAGAAATGGAAGAAAGTAGTAACAAAAGATCTCGGGGTATTTTTAAAAAAAAAACAACATTTCCATAGCAATTTGTTATCATTTAACTGAGTTTTGCACGACATAAATTTGTTTATACAAAGCAGATTGTTGTCAGTTTTGATTTTTGACTCGAGTTGTTAGTTTTTATTGATAACAATGTAAAATTTAATTAAGTTAAATTATTTTTCCTGAAATTTTAGTGGGGAATATCTCAAAAGCAATAAACTGGATTTTGCAAATCGTCAAAGATTCGTAATCTCACCAAGTCGAAATATTGAATGGTTTGATTTTCATACGCCCAGAGCGGCGTGCAAGATTGTTTTGTCTTGCGTATACTTGGCGTTTGCTAAACCGTTTAATAACCATTAACAAGCAGTTATCGTTCAGCTGAAGAAAACTCAACGAGCGCACCAAAGAATAGGGTCGACCGGAAGCGCAAAACCAATATCTGATCGACAACAAAATTTTACAAAAAATGCCAAAATATTGTAGCAATTTTTTTTCGAGGGAACAAACTGTGTTCAGATTTATACAAACGAAATCTTGTACATTTTGTCAAAGAATATTTGACGTCGTAACATTTATGACGAAAGGTGTCCGAAAAAGATCGATTTTTTCGGAACGGCCGGTTTTCAACTGTTTGTCTTTTGAGACTGAATATAATTCATGGGCGAAACGTAGGACATTTGTTGTTGGCCGCGAAATCGCCGGAACGAGGCTATTGGACAGTTAACAAGCGTGGCGTCGTTTGACTTTTGGGACGAGTGCCGAGAAAAGTCATTTTTCCTGTGTTGTACTAACATCGACGTTGGCTTAGATGAGCGGCGCAGTTGGGCGCCCATTGTGGGGCCGTGCGAGGTAGCTAGCAAAGGGTCTGCTTCCGTTTCAACTTTTTGTCGACGCGTCAAAGAAAGCCCAAACATCAAAACTAAAGCTGAAAAAGCCGGCCTCTCGGTAAATCATGAAAATGAATTTAAACGCTGCCCCTACGGTGTGATGCGATTTTTTACGCTTAGAACAGTCAAGTTGACTTATCATGCTTGATTACTCCACAACGCATACTTGTTGCTGCAAACAATTCATAAATGTACGCTTTCAAATTAATTGCTATTAGATTATGTTGTCAAAGTTAGTTTCCCTTTTTTCACACATTCTTGAATTCTGCAAAAATACATGAATTGTCATTGATTTCAAGATTGCTTAAAAAAATGTTAAACAATTTTTTTATTTATTAATTGTTTTTTATTTAAAGCACGAGTTTGTATTCTTACAAATTGAGAGAGGTAAATAACGTTTGAAATCAGTTTTCGCGGATTTTCTATGAACTTCAAAGAGAGTTGATCTTTTTCAAAACTTTTTTTAATCGTTTCAATCTAAAAGATTTGAATTGTTCTGAAGAGATAAATATGAAGAATGTCTCTGAACATTTACGAGAGAATTATGTATTTTTACGACGTTCTTTTACATGGAAAGGAGAGTGACATTTTTGACGTTTGTGTAGACTGGCCGATTCTTCAAAGTACAAGTGAAAAAAATGTTGACTTGTCGGATGTCGCACAAAAAGTGAAGGCAATCGTAATGTCTAAATGAATTGTTCTATTTCATCAGAAAAATTGGCCGCTAAAGAATCCTTCCAGGCACGATTTTTAGAATGTGGCATTTCTGTCTTGGGACACTAAGATTTTTAGACCCGGCGTCTCTAAAATTATAACAAAAATTTGCGGTTTAAAAAAATCGATAACAAATTTTGATTATAACATTTTAAATTCAAGCTCCTAATTTAGGATCTAAACATTTTTTTTGCAAGGTTCTCCACAAAATCACTAACTAATCACTAGCAAATTTCATAAAGAAATTCAAGCTTTTTTCAACTTTTTTTATTTGTTTTTTTTTGTTTTCAGTTTGACTTAATATTTTGATTTTACAAAAACAAGAAAGTTGTAAGTAGACTAATCAGAACAGACGCAATAATTTTACGTGCAATTCAGTTGTGAAAGAAGGAAAATGATACCAGGTTGATCGTCGTTTTTAGCGCGGCTCGTTGGTTCATTCTTACTTGGATGGGCTTTTTTCTTCCTTGTTCGGCAAGATTCAGGGGTCGGGGGTCGGGGGTAGATGGTGAGTCAAGATAGGGAGCTACTTAACTTAACCCTTGCTCAAGCTCGTGCTCTTGGGTCTGAAGGACCGGTGAGACCGGAGGCCACACACCAAGAAAGACTAATAGCCGAGAAGATAACGCTCTTAAACACTTTGGCCAGCCAATGCTTCTCTACAACCTGCCACAATTGTCTTCCTCCGTCTTTCTCGTCGCATTTCTTTTTCACCCTAACTTCATTATTCCACCCAATTCCATCTGAGCGCATGCATCGTTTCCTAAATCATCCTCTTCTCTTCGCATTCTCCACTTCTTCCCACTTATTTCAGAATTTAGAGTCTTCCTATCAGCCTCTTATTATCTTCTTCCGACTGGCCAATCTGCAGATAAGCTGCCGTTATACAACCAGTTTCCATTCAACGCGCCACAATTGTCTTTTCGATGCGATTTTTCGTCTTCCTTATCAACTGTTCACACACTCATTATACGCCGCGATCTTTCTTCTTTTTCCCTCCCTGCTTCTTCCGGTTGTACCTTTTTTAAACCACCAAACAATAGAACCTACCCATTCTTAATACAATACAAGCTTTCGTCCATTCCAATTTGACTCTGATATTATTTAATTGGACCATTTGTAGTACTCCTTTTCTCATCACGAAAATTCACTCTTACAACACTTTTACACGTCTGTCCCATCTTGATTTACAATCTGAAAAAAAACAAGTAAGAATTATTGTTTCTCATAATCAGCGTGTTACAACGAGCTATAAACGTGGGTGTGCATTCGAAGTAGAAAACGTGATTTACAAGCTAATGAATAAATAAACAATTTGTCGGGTGTAATTGATCGGGTACAGTGAATTGATACCGGCAAGTTCAGCAGCTATAATAGGATCATGCGCGATTGGTGCTCGACAGAACAAGTGCTTGACATCTTAATTGCAAAGTAGCAAGCACCGTAATCAGCGAGCGCATTATTAACTGTTTTCTTATCCATAAATAAACTCTTATTTGTAAGTTAGATTATGCATCGGACGAACACTTGTTATCGACTGGAACACCGGGCCATTACTCAAGCCGTCCATCGCAAAGCGTGCGGTTAACGAAGCTGACATTAAATAAATACCAGCGCAGGAGATATCCGAAGCTGGACGCCCAATTTGTTTTGACAGACATTTCTCTTTATCGGAGCGCATCTGAATTAGAATTGACGTCATAAAGATAAGCTAGGCGCAAAACAGGCTCGGCCAATCAGCTTGCAGAAGGCTTCTGTGATAGCAAATCGGCGTTATCATTCGCGTTATTTGGATCGGCCAGAAATCAAAACGACCGTGCAACGCGAACGGGAAAAACACAGGCACGCTGGTATATCGTGTTCCAAATCGCGGCTAGGATCAAGGATCTGATTATTAGGATCGAAATGAATGTAAATCCCCTTAACACGATCCTTGGGCAAAACACGGCTACTCACGGGACTTAAACTGAGCGGATTAGCCGATATACGGGGACTTTTTTGTGCTGCCTTTTGCAAGTAGATTGTTATCACGTTGAGCCGGCGGTTGTGCCTAGTTCGCGTTGTGTTGCTGGTGCCCATCTTATCCTGCACTCCTGCGTGTGTTGTCGCCGAGTGTGTCCGAGCTGGGCCGAGCCACGCCGAAGCCACTGCTTGAATATTATGAAAGCGAGCGCTTCTAAATCTCGAGGACATTGCAAGAATGTCGAATGCCTGAGACGCGCCTCAACTGAAATTTCATCTCGTCCGTATACTCCTTAATCGTTTGTTTCCCTTCGAACATGAAATTCGACTTTGGCATACAACGGTAACTGCAATTACGATCACTGACCGAGTTTGACGGTAATCGAGATTTTACACTTTTTTTTTGCATAACACTTTCAACTCTCTGATGTCAACTGGTTTTTGATTTTCATTTCGAGGCATCAATGTCGGGTCCTGTTGAATTATAAAGTCAGAGGAACACTGAAAAGTGTGAAGAAACTATTTATTATGTGAAACGTAATTATATCAAATACATTCCAGTAGGTCCTTCAATCAGAAAACAGTTTAGTTGAATCGACTAAATTTAGTTGGATATGAACTTATTAAAAAGTTTAGTAGGTATTTAGTAGATCCATAAATTTAGTGAATTTAACTAAAAAATTACTAGGTTCAAATATGCTGTTCTCTGAGTGTTGGACAAAACATACAGACAAACTTTTGAATTGACTCAATTTAAGTAGGTTAAAAGTAGAGTTGAATATAGATAACTGCACAGAATAATAAATTCTAAAATACAGAATAGAAATTGTTGAGACGAAAATGTAGGCAGATATAATAATAATAAAAGAACGATTGCGAGCAATTTGTCAGATGATCTTCCTAATGGCTGAATTTGCGTCAAGATACAGGATATATCCATTTCGGAGTCAACGAGGTGTACACTGATCGGGTTTGATGGTACGTCATCACCCGTACACCTCTCGGCGCGATACGTCTCGTTGACGACGGAAGTGATGTGACACGACGTGACCCAAAGGCTAAATAACACGATCGGATCTCCTTCACTAATCCGTTCCCACAGACAAAAGAGATTCGTGGCCTGTCGCCTCTGATCTTGCTCATCGGCAATCTTCGTGGTCGTCTCGGATATTGCAGGTAATAAGGATGTAACCTGAACCGCCTTGAGACACGGACACACGGCGACACGGGTCCTCAGGATCATCTCCGATCAAATGCAAGCATGCGTCCATCTTTGTACTCCTCTTTTCGACCCTCTCTTGCAGCACCACCAACCCTCCAAAAATTTGAATTGGTATTATTGCGCGTGAGACACGAGGAATAACAACACGCGTTTTTTATAAAAAAACAAAAGAACTCGCTTTATTTAACACGTTTTAACTCTTCAAGCTTTTTGACAAGACTGATTGTTGACAACTCAAGACTCAAGTTGTCAACCTAACAAACTTGCATAACATAAACAAAAGACCGACGCGACATCTATTCGAATTCGAATGACGAAAACCCCTCGTGCAAGCATGCAACAGTATAATTTCGTGGCTCCGATGATTAGCTTTGTGGCGAATTAAAAGTATTGGGTGCACAAAACGTGTGTGGACAAGTAGAGAGCCGAGTGTGCCGTGAGATAGGTCATCCAGAGATCCACTTGCCTAGCTCTCAACGTGCCGAGGTTTTTAGAGAGCTCAACAAACACTTCACAGTCTCGCTCGATTCTCTGCGGCTCTTATACAACTGCGCTGCTATTGTTGATGCGTCATCATTTCACTCAACTTATAACGCACTGAACAAATCAGATGCAAACTTGTTCCCTGATGGTACGCTTCATCGAGACAGCCTGAAACAGCATGTAGTTCCATTTAATTAGATGTATCGTAACTCGAATATCAACATCTAATCAGTATACATCACGTAAGAGTATCTACTAGAACGTTGATCAACTGGAAAAAAATTAATATGTTTTGATCTTCAAATCATAGACTTGTAATCAAAATGATTAGAACGATTATAAATAATTATCGATAGTGAAAACGTTGTACAAAAGCTACTTCCATAAGGTGTGCTTAATTCGACTGTTTACATTTTTGATTCGACTTTCTCTCTTTACATTTGCCAATATTGGTTGCAAAAAAATAAGAGCAAAAAGGGTAAACAGTTTTGGTTCGTCACCATGTCAATAACAACGGTTTTTATTATTTACTTTGAGCATCGATTGGCGAATGCGTGCAGTCGACTGGTTATCCTATCGTTGACCTTCCAAAGAAGATTTAGAGAAGTGGTGGTTCGACTTTTGCGCCGCACATCTATGTCTCCCTCGGCGCCATCATCAAAATTCATGATGCTGCTGAGCTACGAGAAGCAGGAAATAATTCTTAAGAAGATTCAAAAGAATCGAAAATTTCTTTTTCACATTTTTGAAAAGTTCAAGAAGAGAGGGATTTGTTTTTGTTTTATTTTTTATCTAATCCATTCATTAGAAAGAATCTGATTAACTGATGTCTTCTAGATTATAGGAAAACTAATTTGTATTGAAAATATTTTTGTATTAAAACTGATACATTGTTTTACATTACATCTCAAATTATATTTGACCTAAACCAGATAGAAAAATTGTAAACTAAATTAGCGAATATTGCTGACGCAAGAGTAAACCAATTCCATCGAGAATTCCATTTAACCTCTTCCATTCTGGACCTAAAGGAACTCAACCAATCATGTTGTCATAAATGTACTCTTGTGTAGACCACAATAATTCAGTTCTCAATTATTTTTCGTTTTCATTGAATCAAATCTTTACATATTTTGTTATTCAAGATTTCAATAAATCATTATTAAAATAATTAATTAAATACTTATTATTGATAAAAGATTATTATCAAATTTTGTTACCCCGTCGGTTGCTAATACATAATCACTTGAACAAATGAACAAGCATTTTTGAAGTTAGTTAGGCAATCTAATCATAAAGGTAGTGTCGTGCAAAAAAAGTGAAGTAAGATTGGAGCGCTACAAAAGCTACAGGTTTCAAGATTTAGCGAAGCGAGTACAAAGCATGTTGTATCGTGTTGTGACACGAGAAAAGTTGTCAAAATTAGAGCTATACGGAGGACAATAATCGGCTGAGAGCTAGCGGAGTACGTGAGAGAAGGGAATCGTGCGTGAATGAAGAAGGAGAAGGGTGTTACCCAAAAGTAACATTGTGGCGGGGCGGAGCCGACTTTGCGATTCTGAGATGGAGCTCGTTCTCCTTCTCCATCTTTGTTCGCATCGGTTGTTCGCTAAGAAGCCAACCCTCACTCAATCCAGGCCCACCTTTTGGCTTATATCTCTCGTTTGAAACAGACACTTTTTCATCTTTCACAAAGCTACGCTTTTTTTTCTCTAGTTTCAAACTATTCGAAATTATTAAAACTCTTCCCCGAATTGAATCTCAACTCAGACCCATTTGTGAAATTGAGTTCACAGCATTGCATCATTGAATTCCACATTCCCATACCGACTCATTTTCGCTCAAACGGGCCGACCTAATCGGTCAACACGAACAAGTTGAATAAATGGACGCTGGGAATGCGTCCTCCAGCTACTTTTCATTCCAAATCAATTGACACGACCATTTCTAACCAGTTGAGATAACACCGGCTCATATTTGCAAGGACGTTCTCACGCGAAAAATAATCGACTGATAATGTTTAAATGAAACCCATGGCAAATGCAAAGATCCAGTGTTTGTATTCGAACGGTCTTTTTGAAGTGCCAAAATATTTGTAAACAGTCGTCTCTCCGAGCCGGAGAGTTTTAGGAGAGACCCCGCTAACGGACGTCCAGCTGGGGCCAGACGCCCCACCGTGACAGTTATTACAGGAGGACCTTTCGTCATATACTTTTCACTTTTTTTTTCTTTACAGACCATCCGCTCATTTGGGCGTTACACACCTTAATGAGATGAATTCTCAACAAATTATTATGAATCAAAATATTTCCTACGTTCAAAATCTGAGGGATGAGAAAGATGCATATTTATATGACTAATTTCAAATACAATTTTCTTCAAGTTATTCTTCAAATTATTTTGTTTACATTTTTAAAAAGATATACAAAAAACAAGCTATAAAATTTAATTTTCAAATCTAATTGTCATGACTTCAATATTTTTCATCCAAAGCACTTTCAATAAAGCTACATTTCAAGTTCTAAGGTTGTAATTTTAAACTATTTTATGGCGTTTAGAAAAACGTACTTTTTTGAACTGTCATAACTCGAACCGATTCCACTGAAAAGAAACTTGAAGTCAGGCCAATTTGATTTACGAGTTTGAACTGAAAATTTGCACGCCGATTGAATGTCCACGCGGATATTGAGCAATTGAGAACTTGTTAGGCAATTAGCTGGCATTGAGCGATCGAAATGCGAGCCGAATAATGCGATGATTCGGAAGCTTGCAGTTCTTTTATTGACACCCCGAAACTGGTTTCGCGTGAAAGGCCGCTTTATTCGTTGGGACGCGACTTTTCCAGGGATCGGGCCGAAACGTCATGCCAAATCAAGGCTCTACGTGGACATAATACACGACCTTCGAAGTTTCGGTCACGCCAACCGAGCGTGGTCGTTCCCCTTTTTTCGGCATTTTTACTAACCTAAATCTCAAAATAGTAACCGATACATGCAAAGAGCGCTTTGCCAAACGGAAAACCATTATTTGGAGCGACAACAAACATCCAAAAAAGAAGGTCCTGATCTCTGTTAAAACCCCTTGACTTCGACAGAGAACGCCGGGCAACTTTCAAAGGCACTTTTCTCCTTTCATGCGCGTGTCTCCTGAAGCGAAATCATGCCGGACAAGCAATTTCCTTCTTTTCTTGTAAACCAAGGGTGGTTTCTGATCTGCTGCGCTCGCTTTCTAAAAGGAATTCCTGCCGATTGAGAGTTTTGTCCAACGATTTGCTGAACCTCTTGTTGCGACGCGATGATTTTGCGCTATCGCGTGAAAATCATTTTCTGTTTATATACAAGCATAATGGATAGCTTTTACGGTGCGGATTTTAGCCACTGTTGCTTTTCTGTTGTAAATTGAAGCGTGTGACTTACATTCGATTATGAGCACATTGTTGCGATTGTCAGAGAGACTCGTTTGGATTTGGGGGTGAAAGAACTTATTTCACAGATGTGCAGTTCAGTATGTAGAATAGTTGAGCCGAAAACTGGTACCTAAGGACTTTTCATAAAAGGAATAAATGGGTTTTCTGTGCAGTAAAGAAATATTATATCGAGTTGAAAAAAAAAAATCTTAATATGCCAATCACAGACCGTTGAAATTGACTGTCAAATTCAAATTCATGACTAATCTCCATCCATAACCTAGAAATTTCAATGATGCAGAAATGTAACAGGGTGTAATTACACGGAAGATTTGTTAGATTCCGAAGGGTTGATCGAAGGGTTGGAATTAGTTTTGGATGGTGTTTGTTGTCTGGTGTGGTAAATGTGTTTATGCGTGGATAATGAGGTTAACCGTTTGGTTTGCAGAGGTGCAAGGAGAAGCTGAACACACTAGCAATATCGGTGATGAATCAGTGGCCGGGAGTGAAGTTACGAGTGACCGAGGGCTGGGACGAGGAGGGCAAGCATGCAACAGACTCGCTACACTACGAGGGCCGTGCCGTCGACGTGACAACGAGCGATCGGGACCGATCCAAGTACGGGATGCTCGCCAGGCTCGCCGTCGAGGCAGGCTTCGATTGGGTTTATTATGAATCCAGGTCCCACATCCACTGCTCCGTCAAGTCAGGTTGGTATCACATTTGTGTACATCTCAATTCAACCGGATGTATGCAATCCACAACCCTGTACTAACACCTCATGTCTTACTTTCATTGCTAAATCTTGTAGTTGTCATTTTCGTGACTGGACACTGAATTACATTACTGTCTTTTTCTGACCTGGTCCTTCCGTGGGAATGTCCATTGAGCCTGACACCGTACCTTTTTAAGCCGATTTATATGCATTTTCAATACATATTTATATAAATCTACAGGGGTTTCTTTTATACAGTTGCGTCTACAATTATTACAAGTAAGATCAAAGAAACATCTTGAATGGTCAATTCAAGAGGTCAGTCAGTATAATTTGCAAAGTTTATGGTTAATTAATAAAATGTTGAAATTTTAAAAGTTAATTGAACGTTTTTTTTATTGATGCAACAAGCAGTCGGGTCTCTTGTCATTATACTAATTATGGTTTTAGTTAAGCCTCGGTTCTCCTTTTCTAACAATTTGTTGCTGTACGATGAATGTTAAATCGTGAATAATTTTTAATCATATGGAAACGCAAATATTCGACTCGTTTGATCTATGCTCTACATTATATTCTCGTTTACCCTGGAAATTCCCTGACGATTGCTTTTTGAAAATCGCACCGCAAAGAATCGTGTCGCCTGTAAGCGATCCGCTCAGGTATACACTGTGTTTAAACAAGGTAAATTTATTCTTTACGCAAGTATTATTTCCCACGATGTTGTCATCGTGGTAGCTCTCCTTCTTTTGTATCACACCTCCCGTTTTTGTGCCCGGCTCCGATTACACGACCCGAGAATTAACTCTTGCTTTTTTCTTAACTCTTTGTCTTCTAATTCGCTTTCAATATTATAATACCACCCGAACCATCTACTCGCATTTGCTTTTGGCTATCTGACAAACATCAAATGTTTGTCTTTAGACTCTTGAAACACTCTGGAACTTCCTAACGCTGGTTAACTAAAATTAGTTAAAAATTATGGACTTTATTTACTCCATGAAAGGGTTAATTTAACTGAACAGAAAAAAGTACTTTAGATGTGATAATAATGATGACTACTTTTGGTTTCAGAATCATCGACTTCTGGAAAGTCCGGTGGTTGTTTCCCAAGTAAGAGCATGGTGCAAACCGAGAATGGCAGAAAACGAATAGACAAGTTGGAATTAGGAGAACGAATAGCATCGGTGGACTCGAGTGGCAACGTTGTCTACAGCGAAGTGATCGCGTTCCTGGACCGGTCGACGCGAGCAAAACGACAGTTTGTGCGGCTGGTGACCGAGTCGAAGCGAACGCTTACTTTGACCCCGTCGCATCTGGTGCCTGTGGAAGGCAAGTCAGCGGTTTACGGCTCGGACGTTCAAGTGAACGACAGAATTTTGGTTCAAGACCTGGTCGATGCGACTGAAACGAACGAGGTCGACGACACGGTGAGACTTCGCTGGGACCGAGTAGTGAAAATCGACCTGGTCCTTGAGGAGGGAGTTTACGCGCCTCTCACACGAGAAGGCACCATCATCGTTGACGACGTGGTCGCTTCATGTTACGCCGTCATCTCTAGCCAAAACATCGCGCACTATGCTTTCCTGCCTTTCAGACTCTGGAGCAGTTTGAGCTCCGTATTTACGAGTCCAACCTCAGATAGGTCTGCACAAAGTCAACCCGAAGGGCTCAATTGGTACGCCACAGTGCTTTACTGGATCTCTTCCTTTGTTCTTCCACATTCAATGTTGTACCACTGAAAATTCACCATTGCCCATGCAATAATGACAAATCATCAAATCGTCTTTTAACTAGCATTAACTTTACTATTTTTATATTGAACGAAAATTCTTTATACGTTTCTAGACATGTTATTGCAATTTGTTGCAAGTTTTACACAATATTTTTCTCCAAGTTATCGCTGCATTTGTGCCAATCAGGACAAGTTAATGATTTTTTTAATTCTTTTTTTTTCAATTCAAACCATAAAATCAAATTTTAAATTGCATTTTTTACTGGAAAGTTATACACTTGAATATTTTTTATATAAATAATTCTTAGCGAATATTTTTCGGATTAAAAGAAAAAACATTTCTCCAAAGGGCATATAATGTAAATGTGAATAGTCAAATTAAGCTTAGAGATATGATAATTTCGGGAGCGATCCCAGATAGGTAAATTCTGCGATGTTTTTATATTAATAATTCTAAAAATACTGTATCCCTTATTGTATGTAAATTATTTATTTATGCGCGAATGCTTTAATGAATTGAACGCAGAGAAATTGTTTTTTATTTAACATAGTCGAATTTGCGTCTATTATTATTTTTCTCGTAGTAATGTCTTCATTAGAGTAGTGTAAAAAATTGTATCCCTTATTAAATAATAACTGAAGAAGCGACTATCGAATGATTTGAAGCAACTCTTTTGCGATCAAAATTTCGGTCCAACATGAAAAGTATTATTTCGTGCATTTTTCAACGCGACAAACTCAAACAGCGTTCCTAGATTTAAGTCGAAAGAAAGTTATTCAAAATTGCGCGTTCAGAGTAGGTTATAAATTTCGCCGCTCTGCCTGTACATATACATACAAATCAAATTTTGCACGGCAGAGTTTTGCGAATCACAAACAAACTATAGCGAAAGAAAAACTGACGTCCGCGCACAAAAGGGAGTTGTAAAAATTGTAAATATTTATCTGACTAGTTTTTAAGTCTTTGAAATGTTCGATAAATTATTTGAATTGTACGTCTCGTTATTGAAAAGACACGTCGATTTTTTTTCTGGAACACTAAATGTATTTATTATGAATTTCTCTAGATTTTGCGTAACTTTCTTTCCTGTCCCTGACTTTTGGATACGAATTTTGTTGAAGATGTGGAAGGAGCGACGTTTTTTTGTGTTTTTGTGCGATATCGAAGTGCAGGGTTGAAAAACGCGAACTCACGTTTTTATCATAATCGAGAATTTTCCCAATCTTCTTGCACCTCTAGTCGAGTCTCGATGATAAAATGACGCGAGAGCCATTTTTTGTCTCGCTCAGGTCAGCACGCGAGGCACTATTACACTGCCATCAGTTTGGGACTTTCTCTTGTATTAATCATGATTCATGAATTACAACGGTTACAAGAAACACGATGCGCTTTGGTTCGGCGTGCTTTGCTGTCTCGCCGGACTCATATTTCTTCCCTCTTCTTCTTTTACTTCCTCCTCTCATTGTACGACTATACGATATTGCAATCAAATCATATTTCTATAACGCGGCAATTCTGTTAGACAACTTTTTGATTACTATCTCGTTTACAAATTTTGTCATTGCGCATACATACTATTTATTTCTCTAGAAGCAGATGATTAAGTTGGCCAGTGCTATAAAAAACCCCTGAAAACGATTAATTAATTTTATTCAACGTTAATGACAAAATGAGAAACGAAAGAGAGAGAGAGAGAGAGAAATTGAAAGCTTTTGTTAGTGACTAAGTTAAACTTGTATAATATTGAACAAGAAATATTGCAATTGAGTAACTAAAGATATGACATATTCTAAGGGAGAAATAAGTGGCTTTGGCGAGCCCATGTCTGATGCATTTGCTGAAGAAATGTAAAATGACTGAAACAAGTGTGAATAGATAAGTTGTTTAGACATAATTTTCTATATAATCACCAGGGCCAGGAGACAATAATTCTATAACACTTTGTATATATGTATTTGAATTATTGTTATGTAAGTGATCCTTCCCGCAATGTATATGTCATTCCCATTGTCTAATCATCTAATAAATTTTCACCTCGCGAAAGACATAGCTTATTTTATACCGCGCATATGTTTTAAATTTTATATTAAAAAAAAACAAAAATCAATATTTATATCCGCGAAGACGACTTGACGTGGTCGCAAAACCTGTATAGTATGCTTAGGTCAAGTTTTATATTACAACTAATTGTTAATAATCGTTGTACCGTCTTCAATGATCGAGACAGCGTCAGTTTTTTCTTATACATACCACAATTCCAGATGCCATCAAGATCGATTTTATCGCATTTACATACTTACACACACGCACATCGAACAATCTTCACATCGCTATTATTTTATAATTTAATAAATTAAACAATAGTTATAATGAACTTTTATAGTGCATACGGTATACCTACAAATTGACTAAGGGAAATAGAAATGAAAATTTGTAAAACCAAACTGAATGTTATCATTAACCGACGAGAAACAAAAGTTGAAAACAACCTGTGTTCAATCATACAAGTTTGAGGCAAACAATAATTCGAAATCATGTTTTTATAGATAATAATGAGCAATGGAAAATTAAACACTATTTGTACATGTAGGTAAAAAATGTCGATCACAACCACCAACCAGTTTTGAATGATGTATATATAAATAGTACAGTATATCACTGATAAATGAATTTATATTGAATCAATGTTGTGTTGTTATTTGAATTATCATACCTCGTCATGAAAACTCAATTTTGTTACTTTTTTCAAACAGATCAAAATAATGTAAAATTTACTACATTTTTATACTTAAAACTTAGCAAATTCAAATAAGAATAATTTCTGTAATTTTGTTGCACATCTTCAGTGGAATGAATGTAGTAAGTCTAAAATATTAAGTCCTATTCATCAAGTCTGGATTCAACTTTTTGGCAAGACGACGATCTAAGCCCAATAAATCATTGTAATGAGGAATTAAAAAACAGTAAAAACTTAGTCACTTGTAAATCTACTCGTTGATTGTTTCAGTTGAATTACATGTTGTAGTTGGAAGGACAATAGATCTATCAGATCTGTCGCTTGGACCACCTTTATTCTGCCGGAAGTTTTGTGGTATTTTTGGAAGTCAAAACGTTTCTACTAATGGCATCGGCACGCATGTTTTATGACACCGCACGGACCCAATAGAATGAGAACTTGACATATATCATCACAGATTCAAGATCCGACTGTGTCTTCGTCGAAAGCCTACGCACGCACTATAACTATACTTGTGTCACAACGTTTACAATCGTAACAACGGAATCCTATTGTTTGCGCTTGACTTTTCCGAAGGCGCCGCAGATGGGCCCTTTCACGGCAACCGACAAAAGTCCCGAATTCAAAACAGCCGGATTCTTTAATATTAAAAATGAACGCTGACAACACGCGCCATGCTCAAAGTCAACCCATAAAACATGACACCGGAAGTTTCGTTTGAGTTAGTTCCATTTGACACAAGCCGATGAGCCACTTTACAAATACATCGGCCTTTTATGTTGACTATTACATTCCCGACGATAGACAAACACGGAATATAAATCAACAGTTTAACTTGATTAACATTCGATTCACAAAGAAGCTCGTATGTTTTTACAAATTGTCTTTATTTTATCAATTGTTTTCACAAGCACAGAGATCGTACGCATAAATTATTATATTCAATTTGCACGGTAATGAAAATAATAAATAATTCGAACTGAGATGCAGGCGTTATTAAGATCCGCGGATAAATCCTAAAGCCTGTACGGTTATAACATTGATTTCATTGAACAATCAACATAACAGGAATAAATGCTAATACGGTATAACAATTTTATATCATCGATAGGATACTTTTATCATCTACGTAATTGTGCGCATGTAGACAAATTATGAATACAAATAATTGTCACTAATCTAACACGATAAAAAGTTTATAAAATCAATAGAAAATTGTATCTATAAAATTGGTATATCAAAAACACGTAGTTATAAAATTGAAAAACGATGTTTTTACGCAGAGTTAGTTTTCAAATGATTGACAAAATTGAATCATCGATACTAACACTCATCTGATTGAAAAGTAACAATCAGTTTATGTTTAACGCAATGTTATTATAAACTATTGTCATTTCTATGAAATGCACCTTTATTTTTGAAGTTTTGATTACGCTAATATCAAGAGACCCAATATTTTTTGCGATAATATTGAGTCCTTTTATGGTGATCGATAGAACAATTGATATTTTACCTGAAATTTTAATTTATGTTGTTGAAGCTATTTTGAGTGGGTAAGGAACAATCATTAGTCTTGTCAACTTTATAAACATGGCTAAATTACTGTTTATAGTTTGAAATTGAGCGATTGATATACCCACTGACAGCGCGATGCATTTTTCGAATATCTGAGCACAATCTGATCTGTTTAATATTTTACGACGATTGTTTTGCATAGTATATTTTATTACACATACTGCCTAAATACCTCCGGCGTTGTATAAAATTCCTAGGCATTGTATATTAAATTCCTAAAATGCCTAGGCAAAGTATTTAAAGTTTAAAAAGTTTCTTACTTTGCCGGTAACATCTATATATCCTTGAACTACGGCATGACCATTTTACCATCATATAGTAAATCACACATAAAAATTGCTTTTAGGGATTGCCTTGAATCGCATGGAATAATATAAGCAAAATCAGTCGAACCTCATGCAACCAAGTAAACAAACATATCTTTGTAAAATGGTCTTCTATCGAAAACTAAATCTAATGATTCAAATTACATAACTGGTAACATATATTAATATGGAATCTTTATATCATTTTATCCGGATACTTTAAATAGTTCAAAATGATATTAACCCTTTGACATCCATAAATTTTTCTGACTGTTCAATTTGTTCGAATTTATCAAGTTGAATCTTAATCAAAATGCGTTTAAACACAAGCGTGTTTAGAATCTTGCAAATCAAAGTAAGCTGGCGGCTGGATCGGAGTTGAAAAAAAGTTTAGAATTTTACAATTCCGTAGTCATGTGGGAAGTGAGAGCTTGCACTCGAGCTGCGTTGCAACTTTTGCAATAAATATGGTCGTCAAGGGGGTAACATCCACAGCCTTCAGAATCGGAACTTAGAACCAATCCGCAATCCTCGCATTTATAGCACTGAATATGGAAACTTCTATCAAGCGCTACAACTCGAACGGTTTCGTCTTGTCCAGGTTCTGGCATAATTGGCAGTTTACAGACACAACAGCGAGGTGCAAATTTCCTGAAACATCATTAACATTGTTACTTTGTTTTTCATTACATCTTTTTTTGCTTATTTAATACTGCTTAAAATTTGTGAAAATCTTACTTGTGGAAACATTGTATGCAATGAATTTGATTGGCAGCATCGACAGTGAACGGTATTCCGTCCAAGCTTTGTCCACAGACAACGCAAGTGAAACAAGACGGATGGTAAGGTTTGCCAGTAGCTCTGAGGATGCGGTCCAAGATGGGTCGCGTGCAAACGCAACACTTTTCGAGTGTATTCAAGTAATCTTCCTCGCAATAAGGCTTTCCTTCTAACGAATAGAACGGTTTTCCTTGTAAATTGATGCGACATTCGTAACAGCAGAAACAGCTAATGTGGAAAACTTTGTCCATGGCAGAGCAACCAGTGCCCTCTCCCTCGACTTTGCGGCCGCACTGCTCGCAGATGCCGTAGATGTCAGTGTCTTCTGCGTTATCTTCCATCCCTTGTACCAAAAGATCAGTCAAAACATCCACCTGAAAGAAAAATAAAGTTAACATCCAAATCTGAAAAGCAAACAAGAATTTGGGTATGAAAAATATGAATTTAGAAATACTAACTTCCTTGACAGGAGAGACTTTTGCCTGGACATTAGTTAAAGATGCGGATCCATAGCCAGAGTACATGGAATAATTGCAAGATAGTTGCGAAGGTGGCCTAGGGTTGATTGGTTCATAAATAGATTCGTATGTTGAGCTAGACTGTGATTCGGGGCCGTAGATATCGTCGTTGGAATAGTTGCCTCCGGGGTAGTTAGTTTGATAGGTGGCTCTTCGCAGTTCACTGTAACTTGAGGAAACTGGACTTGGAGGCGGTGGAAGTTCCTCGACTGGTGGAGGTGGGAAATTCGATGCTGAAATACAAGGAACGTATTCAGTTGGCTCTGCGGGCGGTGGAGGCAAATCATCTGCAATAAGCGCGTGCATATCAAAATCAAATAAACAAATAAACGAACAAACAAACAAACAAACAAATCAATTCTGAACAAGCTCAGCAAATTAAACCATTAAACAAATCAAAAACGAAAGAAAAATTTGTGAAAAAATAAAATTGTATCTCCGGGGATACAATATAATATGAAATGTCCAAACATATTTGAAAAATCAAAAGTATACCATTGCTATGAACAGCAATATTAGAATAAGTATTCTCAGGCTTGGTGTTCCACTGGATGTTGCTGTAAATTAAATTCTTTTCCGTCTTCATTGGCTGACGATGTGAAATAGCTGTCGGATCTACATTGCTGTAAACAGCATTCAACGATTCGTTCATTGGATTTGCACGTGAGCCAGTCATGCTTCCACCAATGTTCGAGTACAAATTCTTATCGAATTGCAATTGCGTGTCACATTCTTCGTTAGGTTGGTTCGAGTAGTAGGGCTCGTTGTTTCGATAAAATTGCTTTTCGCTTGCGCCATTTCTGCTGCAATCAAACTTCTTGTTGGTGTTCATAGACCCATACGGGATCGGCGAGTTCATATACAAATTTGTATGTGACTTTTCATTCGCACCGGTGCTATTTAGCACAGTACTATAAGACGGTACTGAGGCAGCCTTTATGGTGTAACTTTGCGGTACCTAAAATTCAAAATTGATTAGTCAGAAAACTGACCACAAACAGTTTTTAATCAGATACATTTTTTATTTTTTTGATTAGTTTTCATGTACCATTCAAAGTCCAACACATGTGAGTGCATAAACAAACGAATAGCAAAAGTCTTAAAAATGTGAGAACGTGATTGGGAGTAAAGAAAGTTAAAATACAGAAATATAAGTGTGTTGAAATGATTACTGACCTGCGGCTGAGACTTTTTCGGTTTTGGAGGAATCGCCGGTCCAGGTTTCTTAGGCGAGCTCATATTTTTAATAACGCCATCGTTGTGGCCCAATTGCAAGCCAGACAATTGTTGCTCTAAGTTATCAACTTTTGACATTGTGCTGAAAGAATAAACCAGTTTGTTCATTGAAATTGGGTTTCAGAAAAAGTATCGAGGTCGATTTGCATAACTGATGAAAAAGTGATGGGTCTGCAAAATGTCATAATTTGAATGTTAAATTAAATGGTACTTAAATTCGAATTGAAAATATTTAATGAGATTAACTTATAATTCAATAATTAACTTGACTTGGATGCATATAATTTTGTAGATTAGGTAAAGTTTTAGAAAAGTTTCAAGAATTTGTCATTTATTTATCTGTCGAATGATTCATAATTCAGGATAAAAAGTGATTCATACAAAGATACTGTCAAAGATATTGAAATTGTAGGACCTCAATTGTTTAACATTGGTCGAGAGTTTACAAGATTATCAATTGACTAATGTCAAAGTATGAATCACCAATGAAGTATCAATGATCAATGCTTTGTTCCGGATCCTGGAGAGTCAGGATCTGGTTAGGTTAATTTGAAAAGATTGAAAAACTCTTAATAACAAATTGAGCGAATTGATGTTTAAATACGAGTTTATTGTAAAAAAAATGAAGTTTAAAACTTACGTTTCAAATGCTGATTGCTAATCAGAGATGAATTTCTGTGATGTTTTGAAATATCTGTCGAGTCCTGGACTCAAATCCTGGAACGGTCCTTTTTATTTTCCACTAATTACTGATGAGTAGCCAAAATTGACGCTATATTATTATGCTTGTGATCTTACGATTGTAACAAACAGTAACAGACTGCAATTCCTCGGTTGTTATATCCTTTTATTTCGTTCCACTTCTCCTCGATCCTCCACATTGACAAAATTGAGCAACAGCGGGATTCGGTAAGAGAGCGAACGAATTTATCTTAGCATGATACTTCAGACGCAAGGTAGAGAATTATGCTTTTTCACCGTGGATAAAAGTGAGCAAAGAAATTTTAAAAAATTTCTATGAAAAATCATTATTTGTCTACAAATTTAAGATTTATAAGACACGTTTAAAGATTTAAAATCTTTATTCGTCAAGATAGATTGCAAATTATTTGAAATCTTAAAAAAAACATTGTTATTTATATTTTGCAATCATTTTATAGAGGAATGGGGGGAAAAGTAAGTCGACAAGATTGTTTAAATTTGTAAATTATTAATTTATTGTAACAACGTATAAATAATCATCATTTAAGACACTCACAATTTTCATGATGAGCAAAAATGTTTACCTACTTTTCAAACAGTAACTTTTTATTGATTACTGGAAACAAAATTGAATTTTTACAATGTTAACAATTCAGGATTTATTTATTACTATGAATATTGTCATAAACAACTATTGATATACAGGATATTTATAGATTTTCAATTCATCTCAGACTGCAAATTGAATAACTTTTAAGTATAGATATGTGCACGTAAAAAAATAGCAATAGCTATTGGAGTCTTGAAGAAAAATACTCTTCTCTTTTATTCAAAACATTACATCAAGTTATTGCTTTTTTCAATCGTTCTCATTGACACATGTCAGGCAGGCAACTATTTAATTATATAGTTGTACGATTACAATTGTTATTATATTATTTTTTACTATTATTCTGATACTAAAGTATTGCGAAATGAACATTTCTGAAACCAACGAATTTCCAGCAATTTGACAGAATGAAACATTTTCTTCTCTCAGTTTCCATCGAAGATTGCAAATTAAATTTTTAAGCAACTCTAAACTAAAAACTTAGCACGAGAATTCTAATAATAAAATGACAATTTATTTCTGTTTTTGGAAATTGGAATCGCGTGAAAATAATTGTTTATCAAAAGTCGGTCAATTAAAATGATAAAAAATTGACATATGTTACATTACTAATATACAACGAATGAAATCGTGCGTCTTTAAAAGCTATCTGTATTTTTCAAACCCACTCATTCTAGAGCACACTGTTTTATTCAAGTTCCCGACCTATTCATATCACTGTGATTTTTGTCGTTCACCTACACAATCTCATCTTTTCAAATTTCCAACACATCTGCAACATCGATCTGCTCGAAATAAGACACCGGTTAATAATAAAGAGCATAATTTGAACAATTTATTTGTGTGTCGATCCGTGAAGATCATTTTATCTCTTCAGCTAATTAAATATTCTCGTCCAAAAACGATATGCTTCCTTTATAAGTGAGTTTATGTCAAAACTTAATTATAACACATTGATTTATCCTTTTCTTGGGTTATTAAATAAATATTAACAACTAACTAATTGACAACCCTGTATATAATTTCTCACATTACTTAAAAAAAACAATCGATTTTTTGTTCAAGGACTGTATTTTTTTAAATTCTTCATGGACTCTTAAGTATCAAATTGGAGGTATCAAAAAACGCCATTAATCTTTGATTTTATACTGAAAATTTCACTTAATAAGGGTTTTAGTAGTGATAAATTTTGTACAGGGTTGGTTCAGGCTCAAAGCCACGAGGGTCGTTTTATATGCAATAGTCAAGACAGCCCGACGATGATGAGTATGACGGCAAAGTGACCCGCGAGTTGGGAAGCGGTCGATCAGCCAAAAAGATTGCTGACAAGTGAGTTGAAGCCGTTGCTGATCGATGAGAAGATGCCGTTACTCGAGTCTGCGACGTTGTTGGCACCGGAACTCGGCCTGAGATGTAAAGTGTAATCGCGATGAGGATACGGACGGTTTCCGGCGTAGACCCCTGGACCAGCGTCACCAATGTCGCCTTCTAATCTCTGTTATCACAAAACAAACAATTGTCCAAAATTAGTAAAAGCCAAACAATTCATTTTCTTTCTTGCACTTTTTTGCACCATAACATTTTTCTTTTCAAACTGTGACTGTGAAATACGTGTCACATGAGTTTATTACTTTTGCATGAACAGAAGAGTTCTGTCGAATGTATTTCTATACATTGCCAACTTTTTTATTTCAATACAAATTTTTCTGATTCAGTTTGACATAGATACTACAATGCAGAAATACATGAAAAGAAAACCTCATGAAATCAAACCATGAAATTATGATAGCATTTGATAATAGAAATGTGTTTTGATTCTTCGTTCAAGTATTAAAAGAAGTCCAATAAATAATGGCAAAACGAGGAGTACAGTTTTTGGAAAAGATCCATAGAGAAGAACGATGTGAAAAGCAATGATCATTACATATTCAGCGATACACTATCGGTATTCGCAAATGTGGTTCTACTTTTTTGAATATTCCTGTGGAGATATTCCAAAAGTATAGTTCTATTGCAAGCAAATGATTTCATGTTAAGATATGTTTTTCTTGATATTCCACAAAAGTGCATCGTATAATTTTATTTGAAAAGTATTGAAACGTTCATAGACTTCTAAAGGTTCGTCCATTGGCAATCATTAATTCAAGGGAAAAAGAGAGAGAGAGCCAGAGGGACAAATTTGAAACTTTTCGATTAAGAGTTGGTCTTAAAATCTTTTTGGACGATACTTTGTATGAGAATTTATGTGACCTCAAAGTTGAGAGTATATGCACGGCTATCACGTAACTCTCGTCCTTCTTGGCACGAGAAACTCAAATGAACATTTGATGCGCTTTGACCAGGCAACGAATGTTGCTTCGATATCACATAATAAAAGTCGATATTAAAGCACAACAGAAATTTTCAGCTCGGAAAAGAAAACGTCAAATTCTAGCGTGTAATGTCATTTTAAATTAAATTTGTCTCGTACGTTCTTCTTTTTGATATTCTACGCCGTTCTGTTCCGAAAAACAGATGCACAACATCGTGTCAGTAAACTGAAACCTTACAACGAAATTCAATTGTTGAACTTTATTAACAAGCTATATCACATCTATTTTATTTCATTGTTTTGAAAGAGAATTGGTTCTTTTTTCATCTGGGCAATTTCATCGCGAGCTCGGATTATCCAAACGGATTTTCATGATTATTTGAAAACCCGAAGCCTAATTAGAACCTTATAATTAATTTACAACTCGCTCTCGGTAACGAGTAGGTTGTGCATAAATAAACGTAATTGCATTTTAACCCTCATTAAGTGGTTTGACTTTTATTTTTCAGAATAAAGTCGAATAAATAAATTTAGTAAGTAAAAATGTCGTGCAAAATAAAGAAACGCTCTTTTGCATGTTTAATTTCACGTGAACAATTATTGTTTTCGACATAATTTAATAATATCACATTTGAAAGAGATGTTTAAACAATTGTTTTCAAACACGAATTAAAAATATTATTGAATAATTTCCTGGTGGAAAGATCAAATCAATCAAATCTTATTTACTACATTTAATCCAACAGAATTGAAAGATGAAAAAACAATTGGAAATAATTATTTGAAAAAACTGATGCTTGAATTATTAGACACGATACAAATTATGAAGGAAGGCAATTTCCGTGGAGAAAGTCAGAAAAAGTGACATGGTCGGCAGTGAGATATAAAAACAATTGAAGCACAATGAAGCGCAATGAGTATAACAAATTCCGGGTGTTTCACTTGTTTCAGATTCTTAGCGAACGAATGAGCTGGATGGAGCAGAGACGCAATAAATCATCTAGGAGAGCGTTTATGTCGTAGCAAAGAAGCGAAGCAGGTGCAAGAAAGCACCGACAAAATCAACAATGCAATACTTACGTAGATACGAAACACATACTAGCCAGAATATACATTACGAAACTCAAAAGATCAAAATGAATGCTATTAGGAGGTGGGAAAAACGACGGCGTCGGAGTCGCTCGGTTGCACCACTGGCATTTGTAATAATTTCGAACTAGTCGTGCGCTCGCTCATCACACCCTGGTTTGCGATCCTTCTCTGTTGCTCATTGCGCCACTGTATATAAATTATTACACTTCATCAAAAATAACAAAACATTCGTTGTTCCAATTTTTTTTTTCATTTCAGTGACTGTGAATGATGTGTGCTCTGCTGACGACGTTTTTTTTCTTTCTTTAAAACATGATTGAAAATAACTGAAAGTTGCAAACAAAAAACTGACTGCAAAAAGGTTGGGCTGAATGTACAGGGGTTTTTTTTGCACAAGAGAGCAACTGCGGGCTCGATGAGGACGCATCCGATTGTTCGTCTGTGAGGAATAAATTTTACGTTTAACGTTTGGAGGAAATCCAAACTTGTATATAAATTATAGTTGCAATCAACACTCGACTTTGCATGCGACCAAACTGCAATACAGAAACAAAACGTCTGATTTATGAGTCACCTTAAAATCTAGGCTAAGTGAAAATGATTGTCCACTCTCTTGTGCACAATAATTGATTTTGCACAAAATAAAATGTGATGAAAAAGTTGTTGAATAAACCTTTGCACTGATGAGGGACGATCAAAAAAAAAAAAAAAAAAAAAAGCGAGGTGGAACGGTGTAAAAGGCGATTTTACACGTATCGGTTTCGAACACCTGAGCTTAAATGAGCCCGAAGGGTATTGGGCGAGGCATTTTCATCGAACCGTAGAGGATAACGTTTGAATCCGTTTTGCATTACGATAGTGAATTTTCAATAGCGACGTCATATGTCTTTTGTTACGCTGGGATGGGGAAATGGTTTGCATATGCGCGATAAGGCTTGAGGCGTCAAAGATACGTACCTTGGTGGCATAGAGGGTGACATTTAGCAGCGTTGGATGCTGCTCGACTACCACGAACTCGACCTCTCGGGGCGCATATCCGTTCGCGTAAACCTGAAAGAGGCAGATACGCCGTTAGTGTTTGTCTCTCGCAAATGGGCTCCACTTCTTAATTGTATTCTCGATAATAAACTTGAATGGCGCGCTGAATTAATGCACGCCAATTCAGACGTACGCTCCGAGCCCCGACCAAATAGTCGCCCTGGTAATAATTCAACTGTTAAGACTCAACTTAATCGAGTAAATCAATCGCCAGCGACACGATTTCATGCATTTCCGTGCAAATTGTCATTCAACGTCAAAGGCTCGCTCATTTCAACCAGTATGGGATTGATAATATTGTGTTTATGAAAAAATAGTCATTTTTTTACTTCTGAATTAATACAGCTCTTGAATTAAAATATTTTGAGTTTTTCAAATTTGAAGACTTCAAAAACTAAATGCTGTACTTTGACATAATCCTAAATACCCATTGAAATACTTTGAAATAGTTACAAGTTTATTTAAGGAAAAGAAAAAGAATGAAAAAAAAATGTTTCTCTTTGTTATTTTACTTCGTGAAGTAAAGTTAGACTTACCTCAAGTTTGTAAAGTCCGGGTAGTAGTATCCTCCAGAATTCGCCGTATTTGGTTGTGAAGAAGTTGATGTCACGTGACTTAATTTTCACTGATGCCTTTTCAATTGGGTTGCCGTTTTCATCCAAAACGAACCCATGCACGCCTCTGTGAGCTTCAGCTAAAAATTTAACTAATGCCTGCAAAACATAATAATTTGTATTCAACACATAATACAATAAAATACAAACGAAACATAAACTTGTGAATTGATTGAATCAATCATTATCTTAAGTATCAATTTGTGTCGCATTGAAAATAAAATAAAAAAAAAAGATTTAAAACAAGATTTTAAAAGATTCATACAAAAATCTCTTGACAATCCTTCTAATTACACTGATGTTATTTTGACTAGGTAGGCACATTCATAAATGAAACTGCGCAACAAGTGGTCGAGTCCAGGTGTTGATGAGACGTCAAAACAAGTGAGAATGGAAAACAATGTGACACAATTTTATACCATATTCCAAATATAAACATTAACGTAAGATTTAAAGTCCTAAAAATGACACTGCAGATTGAAGTCAGATGGATGAATGAAATCGTCAGCAAATTGGATTGTAAAGTGTGTCACTAACCACTCGATTCTCTTCCCAATAGTATGGCAGTTCTTGTGCGAGTGGATACTTGCAACAGGAGAGCTCAAGTGTGATCTCCATGCAACCATTCCAGACGTAATTGAAGTCTTGCATGCCTCCAGTGAGCGGGTACCATTCGGCGCCGTTCGTGATACCGTGTTTAAATCCCGGCTGCGATGTTGAACAAGCCTGGCCTTTGTACATGGACCCATGATTTTGCGAATACGTCAAAGACAAATGCCGAAACACGTCGTCGTCCGGTGAAATGCTCGGTGTTGATGAATAACTCTGAAACACTGAGAAAGCTAACAATGATCAATTTTACTTTGACTCTGTTTTCTTGATTTAAAAATAAAAAAAATCTATAAGTAAATTCACAACCACGATTCATGAGATATGTCGCATTTTTATTTTATTAACTTTAATGTTTTACGATATCGAGAGTGAATGACAAAAATAAATTAATTAGTGTTGTCTTGTTATCCCTAATCACGCTTCAGCGAATAACACTAATTAAGTCGGGGATTTTCTGGTATATTAAAAAATGGTAGAATCAAAAAGTATTGCAATTTGAACTTTTGATCGAACAAAAATACAAAGACGAGGTTTGTGCATTTTGTCGATATGACGCTTAATTACAGTACAATTTGATCGTTAACGAGACGTCTTGTGATTGAGGGAATAATGAGAGTTAATTATTCACTTTCATCAGAGTCACACGAAGTGGCATGGAATGAAGCGCGTGTGTTATTAGACGAGTCGTTATTACGAAAAAGAGCGATGTCGACGTGGTTTGTTTGATCAGCAGAGTTATTGACGCTCGTAAAAGGCAATCTAAATGAACCAGATTTTTTTAATTAAGGATCGAAGCAATTTGTGACTGCAGACTTCCGCAATCCAATGACTCTGATTCAAAACGGTACTACGATCTCTCTACACATCATGATCGAGTGCGTGTAATTTTTCAAACTCATGAAAGATGCTTCGTTGGTTGATTCTTTGAATTATGTAAAATATTTATATTGTTTCGAATACATCAAACTTGTTACACGATAAAAAAAGAAAAAAAACAGTCATGAATAAGAAATAACATTTTTCATTTTGCTTTTGAAAGTTTCATGACTATGTTAGTGTTAATGAAATATTAATTAATATTTGGTAAAACCAACTGTTTCATCTGGATAACTTCTGACCAAAATAGTGATCACTAGTTCATGTTGGGTAAAGTGATTTAATTATTGATTAACGTCTATTAAACTAAACTTGAACGACAAAGTTGGCTGGTTCGTTTGTGCTCTAGGGTTGTTTCACTGTACCTGCACACAACGGCGCTGAACGACATATTCCTGAGATTGCATGAACATTTGTAACAATGACGTAACAACGTTATTATCGGTACAGTATTCACAGGCTAATTAAAATCAGTCGATCATGTAGCCAACGAAACTTTTTGTGCGTTCCAGTGACAATGAGGAACTTGAAAAAATAAATTCAAAACACTCGCATAGACCATGTAACGAAACGTTGAACGAAATATTTGTTGAAAGAGTGTTTAAATAACGGTTAGAATACATTATCGACTTAAAGTAGCAGCGTTGATGCGATTAAACTAAAAACAAAACGTGATTTCTTACGCGAGTTTGGAGTATTATCGAATGGGTAACTGGCGACGAGGGCACCACCGTGAAGGCTTCCCGAAAGTACAAATTGGATCTTCGACACCCACTCCTTCACCGCTTCTGTTTCAGGTTGACTCTTTTTGATATTCTGCTTAAAATAGTCAGGGAAATTTCGATTCAAGTCGAACCCTCGAGCGTTGTACCTGCAAACAGAAAAGCATCCAAGCTAAGAATCATTCTTGTTTATTAACATTTCATACTGACAAAATTTTAATATGAAAATTTTCAAATTTTGCAATTTCGGATCTTTATTCAATCTTCCAATGTTTTTTTTAATCTTAAACAAGTGTCAAGGTTTATCTACATAATCTTTAATTTCTTTTGATTTCAATGTTTGCCATTCGAATGAACGTTTTTGACGATGGAAGCTAATCAATTGTAACCTGATCGAGATCAATCCATCGTAATGTTTTACCGTACAGAAAAAAACGTTCCTGCATATTGATTTTCAGTCTGCCTCACTCGGGCAGAATACCATCGAGCCATTCGCAAACTAAATTCATCTGCCTTATAGACGCGATTCAATAGATTTATGTATTTTTTTATTCCCACATTTTTCATCTCACATTTTTGCTTATAAATTAACTCTCATAATTTGCATACCGTGATTAGGTTGTAAATTGCATAAAAACGTCAAATCAAGTAACAGAATTTGTTTTTTTCATTTTTCGCCATTAATTTCTTAACTTGCAAACCGTAGTTTGATTTGTTATTATTAGACGTTTCAAACGAGTACAAATACGACAAAAAAATGTTTAAAATTGTTTCATCAGGATAAATGGTTGCTAGATAAATTGGCTTTATTGTTTTAGTAGGACAAAAAGTGTAAGAAAATTGTTTTACCGGCCAGGTCCACTTTCACAATGTCCTTCCTTGGAAACTTCAAAACCATCTGGATTCATGGACGGAAGTATGTGAATTCTGGTATTGTCCAGCAACCACGTGAAATACGGATCATTTCCGTACTTTGTGACAAGTAACTGCAAAACAAGAAGATGCATTAAAAAAGCGTCGCGTGGAGGATCATCATTCATCGGATCTTTTTGCTTCCTGCGTTTTTGCCGTCATGCGTGTGTACCTCTGCATGGTAAAAATAAAATTACGATTTTTGGCCGGACGCCAAGTAGCTTTACCATGTTGTGCTGCATCGCGTCACCGAGTTGACACAAACGATAGTCGACGTTATAATCACGGATGTTACGGCTATTGCGCGCAGCACAATTAACACGAGTTTTACTGTCTCGCGTTTCTCATTGTTTGTACATTTCAACAACAATTGCGCGATCGCAATCTAATTTACTTTTCCTCTAATCGAATTTGTATCCTTTGTTTAATCAGCTCTTTTTTACATCAACAATTTTGAATAATTATGTTAAGTTTAATGCTCCGTTTAAAGGTTGAAAAATAAATCAAAATTTAACGAGCGTTGCTTGTTATGTTTTTTTTTTCAACGAGTTAAACGAGCTACAAAATTTTACCGTAAGGTATTATTCAGGTTTGTCCGTCCGGTTGTGTCCGAGAAGATAAAATATTTACCCAATGATAAGTGATTCGTCTATACAAAGAGCAATCAATCTCAAATTCAAATCCAGAGTTAATATTCCGTTTGCTGATGCTTGACCATAATTACATAACGTATCTTATCTGATACTGCTTCGTTATTTCTCAACGTAATCCTCTTACTGTTATCACAAATCAAACTGTCCCATACCTTTAAGGATAAAAAATGTCCCTTTCTGAAAATGCGTTGCTTGAAAAAAAAAACAACTCTTGAAAAAGTGGGTAGAATTTCATCGCTGATAACGGAGTGACATTTGGTTGTCGATTAAGCAGTCAAAGACGATTAAAAGCAGAGAAAGAGGACGAGTGGAAAAAAAGAACAAAAGGCAGAGGGGAAAAAATTTATTAGCCGCGCTCGAACTCGCTTGGCAATTATGATTGTCTCAAAAGTGATTATTCAATTTGATTCGACCGAACTTTTCGCGCGACGCGCTCAAGTAGAAATCAATGTTGAGCACAAGTCTCTTTGGCGAGCAAAAGAAAAAGTTCTCGCTCGTTTTTCTCTTCTTAAGCTGGCACTTCGCGAGATCCAAATAAGAATATTTCTACGAGTGAGTTTTTTTTAATAATAAAAAAACAAACATTTCAGGGTACGTAAAAGGTACTAATACAGTAAAGCTGAAATGATGAAAGAAGGTTGATTGCATTTACATACATGAATGAGGTGGAGCATAAGCTCGCGGCCTACAGCCTCGTTGCCATGAATATTGGCCACGTATTTGACGTCGGGTTTGCCGATCATGTGCTCGTACGGCGATGATGACACGACCATCACCCATAAATCACGACCTGAAATCAATCAAAATTGATTATCACTTGGAACATTTGACGTGCTAGTTTTTATGGTTTTATACGACTAAAATTAATCAACAAGCTTTATTGCAAAACAATACGTAAATCATCTTCCAATCAACTGAAACTTTTTCAAACAAGGAAACTTAGAAGACAAATCCATTGAATTAAAATTAGAAATTAAAATTGCAATAACTTTTAAAAATAATTTCGATTTTTTTTAGTTCTTTTAATTCAAATTGATCAAAATGATTTTTTAAAGTTGTGATTCTTAGTTTGAATTGCACGTTTAAAAATGTTCATTTTTAGTTGGTGAAATTATTGATTTCATACCTTTGACTGATTTTCCAATAGAATATAAGGCAGTGAGATTTTCGTATCGATGAGCAGTGGTCCTCAAAAATCGGCTCATCTCATCGTGGTTGTGGTACTTGAATTCGATGTCATAAGGCTCATCGTAGGCGGTTGAATATCTTGAATTGTAATTACGCGCGTGCTCTCCATCCCGAACTTGATCCTGGCCTTGATCAATCGCGACTCCTCGTACGCTCGAGCACGCGAGCACAATTGTCAACACAATTGGCAGCATTCTGCTAACATAAAAAATGATTTCTTATTGTAACCAAACAAATCTCAGATTTATTTTTTATCCTAAAATCATCCCGAACTTGTTGTCATATTGATTTCACATTGAACAAATAAACCTAAACTGAAATGGATATGACTGAAAAAAATTGTTTGAACTTTTCTTCTCCTGAATGTTGATTCAAGTTTATCAGATAAAATTTCCTCGAGGTACATCAAGATAAAGCTCATTATTTGAGCAACTCATTTTCATCCTGTCAAGATCAAATCATGATGATAATTCATTTATATTATTTGGGAGAAAACTTTGTTACAGAAGAAGAAAACACTCGACGCGCACGATGACTCGAGACATTTTTTTCTCCCCGCGGCGAGTAGGAGGATCGATAACATTTGCGCTTCGAGATTTCACGTCAGACGACCTTTAAGAGTGTTCTTTTTTTTTAAAGAAAAAGGACAGATGGGGTAGCCGTGGCATCTTCCACATGACGTTTCATCTCAAGTACGTATTGCGAGTCGCCCTCCGGCTACGTGCATTTAATATTTCTTAAGTTTCTCTGCAATAAAATTGTGATACGTATGACAAACGACACTTCCTACTTTATCATAAAATTATTTTGTTTTTGAAGTTATGAGTTCATATTTTTTTTTGAAAGAAAAAAGATTTTTCAAAAGTTTAAGAACAATCAAGATTTTTAAAACATAACATAAAAATTAAGACAAGTTGTCTATTGAAAGTTGCATTTTTGATGGGCACAATTATCTAACGGAAGTTAGACATTTATTGTAACAATTTATAATTTTTTTACCCGTGGAATAATTAACGTTGAGCACCACTGAGCGCGCAATAAATTCCAGGACCGTTAGGTGTGCCTCAAGAGACCGCTATAGGACCGCTTATCGTATAAGTGTTTTTCATTTCAGTATTTGATTTTTTTCTTCATCCTCGTGTTTACAGGCCTTTTTGTTGGTACGAATATTTTTGCTTTTTTTCATTTTTGCATACAATCAATAGTTTGTGCAAATTTCACCGAAATTTTAGAATGTTATTTCTGGTTTCGATATCTATCAGCGTCGAAAAATTATTAACAGTTGAAATTTCCTGTTCGAATCGATAAGTTACTTTTGAGAATGATTATTTATGCAAATCGTCAATGACACGGGAGACTCTTTTCTGTAACCGAGTTTTGAATCACGGACATGTATAAACTCGCAGACACGTGTGACATCTTAACGGTGTATCTCTCGAACAATCAATAAGTTTTTTTTTATTTTCCTTGCAAATTTTTATGATAAAATGGAAATCTTTTATATCAAACAGATAGAAATTACGAGACAAGAAAGTGTAACTAGTTTTTCTGCTCCAAATCAGTGAGTTTGATAGATTGTTTTCAACAGTGCAATTGTTGAAATTCAAAAAATTGTTTCTGATTGTTTCAATAACAAATATTTTGTTGGAAAGTTGAAACCGTAGAAAGTCGATTGTTTTTGTTATTATTTTTTCTATCAAGTTTAACTATCTATTGAAATGAGAGCGTTTTGAATATTTCATACAAAGGACAATAAGAAACTCAAGTTTGGAATATAAAATGGAACTGACGAAATCGATTTTGACTCTCTGATATTTATAAGGACTTTTGGCATTGACGTAATGCGATTAAAAGTCTTGCGCTGTGCGTGCATTCATGTCTCTTTACGCCGATCTATACATTTTCATCGCCAGACAACTTTTAATACATAATCGTTTACAACTTTTTCTCATTGAACTGCATCTGTGTTATTTTATCTTGCACATAAACAAAGTACACAATCTACCCAGTTCCATCCACCGAAACAAGTCTTGACGTAGAAAATCAGGAAAATGCTGCTGATCAATTTCAGATTTTTAATCAAAGTTGAAACTTAAAAAACAAAGAATTTTCGTAACTGATTTCAAGCAAACTCGTTTGCTGTGAAAAGTACAGAAAAAAATATTAAAATTGACACATTCGCAAGTCAACAGAAAATTATATTTGATTTCAAATTCCCGAGTTTGTCTTATTGATCAAAAGTTTGCTTGTCACAGTCGGTGACGTTTGCAAAACAAAAAAAAAAGCAGTCGAAAGTACGTCGAAGAAACAAACAGACTTTTTTTCTCGCGCGAAATATCGCACGTGTCTTCTGGGGAAGGTTCATCCGAGGCTGGACATGTATTGTGTTTGCAGTCCGACGACTGCTGGAACTGACGAGTTGAAATTAAAAGCTTATCTCGAGGAAATGCTGCTGAACGTTGGGCTGCTCATTTTCGCTCATCTGCTATCGATATTTTGAAATGATCGTGCCGAAGATTTCGAGACGTCGTTGAGAACAACTGTTCCGTAACGGTTATCAGACCAATCACAGGAGCGTGCGATCTGTAAAGCGTTCTGACGCTTTCTCTATTTCGCGTCGCCGCGCCATAATTGGGTCAGCAGTGTGCTTACTGCAATTTACTTTGTCTTCTTTAATCAAGCACCTACAAATTACACCAATTATTTGGACTCCGTCACTAAAAGTTATATCATTGATTGTTCAATTTTCAAGCTTTGGCGAATTCAAATGAATCATCTTGATTGAATGATCTTGTGTTTTTCCCCGGTTATGCAGACTATTCAAATCGACCGTTTAAAGTTCCATGATCAGTTAAGCTGTTGGTCGATTCATCAATGTGTAAACCAACCGATGACGTTTTCTCATTTTTGATATAATTATTCATTAGATTTGAGATGCGATATCAATGATAGTCATGTAACTTTCGTTTGGATGTCCTGCGGAAATTAATTTTCTAAGACACTCTGACGTGCACTTTCGATTAAAACCTTTTTTTTAAGCAAAGAAATGGTTTTCTCAAGATTTGTAAATGAAAATGTATTATAAACTACTCTTTAACTTCAGCTAAATTATTTCCAAACGTAAAAAAAGTTTATTTGTTAATTTTTTAAAGCCACGAAATCAATTTGTTTTTTGTTATGCAGTTCAATTTTCAATTTCAAATCTCAGTTTCGTTTAGAATGGACAGGCAAACTGTAAACGTTGTAAAACAAATTCATCAGAATAAGAAAAAAAGTCAACATCTGTCATCAGCAATTTTTCTGTGAAAAATAGAATAAATTTCCCCAACAGAACAGACCGAATGTTCAAACGAACAAAAAAGATGCTTTTCTCTAAACTATACCATCTCAAATTTTAATCCAGCTTTTTCTTTCCGGCTGGAAAAGCGAAATTCCGATGTTTCTTGGAGAGCGCATCGTTTCCACCGAAACAGCAATAAAAGCTGGGATGCATTCCTCCATTTTTTTCGGTCTAAAAGGTGTGTAGGTTGAAAACAAATTACCTGTCCCCTCGAGAATAACAAAAGTGGATGTCAACTTACCTAAATAACAAGTAGGGCAGTAAGACTAAAAGTCTACGTTCAAGTGGCCTCACTTTACAATTTCCGGTTATTGTCCCAACTTCCGCATTTGTCGCACCTCCTTCTGATCAACAACGTTTTACTTAATTACAATTTCGAATTTCTTTCTCGTCTCACAATTTTCATCCACAAACATTAACGGATTCAAAATAATAACAATAGCAACAATACTGATTGTTAATATAATTTATATAATAAAATTGTTAAAATTGGTGGGTTAATGAGATGTGAAACTAACTGTGACGATGATCTGTCGCATCGCTTGTGTCGTGCGTGACACGAAATCAGAACGAAAAGTGAGCGGCGGAAAATTATGAGGATGACAGGAAGAGACGGAGCTCGTGTGTTGATCGTACGCGCGACGCGCGACTACTGTCGACGTGCCGACGTCGCAACTTGACGCGTCGGCTAAACCCCTTCTCCGAAGGTGTCTGACTTTAGCCGCGACGCTACTACTGTGTTGCACGCCACATTTTTCCGCACAGGCTAATTGCTTCGGGCTTACCGAGGATGAAACAGTCTTGAAAAGTGTCGGCTGTGATCTATAAACTTTGTTTCTCTAGCAAGTTGCAGGTCGGCAAAAGTTAAACTTACATGGAAGCAGAAAAATACTCCTTCTCATAAATGCTTTGTGAAATTAAAAAATATCTTCTTATTTCTTACTTTTTTATATCTTCTTATTTTGTTAAGGTGTTAACAGGAAATTTTTTGAAGCTAATTTGCTCTCTGGCTCCAAGTTAATTAATTTGAAAATCTTGTAAAAAATTCTAACAACTGATTATAAATTAGTCATCCTAAATGATTCAAATCAAAATTTCAAATTTCAAATCTTTGTTTCTACATCTACAAATTGATAGTGATTGTTTACTTTCAATTCTTTGTTATTTTGTTTTTAATATTTGTAAACAAATTCTGGTTCGAATTCAGTGGAACATATAAAAACAATAGCGAAAGTTAAAAACACGAAGTTAGATGAGAAAATGCAAGAGAGGCGCCTGATAATTAAATTCACACTTTTTGATTTCGAGTTGTCCGTTTGTACAGATGTACGTGAAAGTTTGTCTACTTTGACCAGTGTAGATTCATAAGAGTTATTGACACGAGAGTCACTGACACTGTGTCACCCGCTCTTTCACGCACATGATTCTATCGGGGACACACGAACGCGCGACTACTTTCAAACATTTCTGTATTGCTCGTTCAGAGTGTGTACGAGCGCACAAATTTGCACTAATACCGGTTCAATCTCCAAATTATACACGTTCATCCTCAACACTCACGTACATTCTCCTCACAAAAGTGTACACTTACATTTACGACTCATCAAAGAAACACTTTGCTTTTATATCTCATTGCGGGTTTCAAAAAAAAAATCGTCACTAAACCGTATTTCATTTTCAAAATCTTGATTTAAACGTTCTGTCTCCAACGACTTGAAATAAGCAATTTAAACTCGAAATGCTACTTTATACTTTTGTCATAAAGAACAAACGGCTCCTTTCATCCTTTGAATGCTGCAATCCCAAAAAATGGTTTCCGAAAATCGTACTATTTGCGAGCCCTTTTGTTCCGTTGATTCTTCTCGACGAGATTGAATTCGGGAGTTTATTTTATTGATTTGAAAGTGCAGGAATTTAATTTCGTTAATAAATGACGGAGCTACCTTTTTGTTTCAACTGTAAAGTTCGTCTCCGGTGGAAATGAAATTTGATTACAAATTCGCGGAGCAAACGGAAGTGCGAGAATAGAAATAACAAGTAAAAATCGTTTGCAACATTGTTGAGCCCATTGTACAGGAAACAAGAATGTATAGTGAACGAAATTTTGCAGTCTGAACTGAGATTAATGTTTTTTTCCAATAATGAAAAATAAAAAGGAAACAAAAGAGCAAAAAGGATGTCATGTGGAATGAAGAAGGAAAAAGATTTGACACGTGAAATGTCACTCGCGCACTTAAATTATTTGCATTTACGTGGATTGGACTCAAACTATATCAGCTTGTAAACGTCAAGCCTCGAAGAAATTTGGACGGAAGTGTGTCAACGCGTTGACACACGTATTGTGTTGATTTGTACCGTCATGTTTTCAAACAATCAGTTTGCAATAACAAAAATGTAAAATAACAAGAAGAGTTTGTTAAAAATCCATCGCGGAAGAAACGTTTAAAAACTGAATTAATGTTTCAATAAATGAATTCTTTTATTGAACCGAATTATTATGCGGTAATATTTTGAATGTAACATTTTCGACAAAGTGAAAACTTCGTTCGATGGAGTATCTTTGAAATTCGAAGTTCTGGCAGAACAAAATCAAAATCCACTGTCATGTGGCATCTACATCTTATTATATTTGTTCAAGTATATACAATAACCAATTCAATTTACACAGACGTTTATTTTTAGTCTACAAATAGCCGTAATAGTGTCCTTCTCGGTACGCTCGGTGCATATCATTTGAGTTACGCCTGATGCGCCTTCCTACAGGTTCCAAGTCATTGTAACAGCGTGTAAACACACGATCCACTGCTGCTTCTGCTTCTTCTCGCGTGACTTTTTTTATTGCCAGTACCGACATAACGGCTCGGTCTTTTACGCATAACTGAAACAAAGAAAACAAAGAAAACAATATAAAAACACGACTTAGTCACACACATTCGTGCAAATCTATGACTTGATTTTGTAGAACGCCAATAAATAAAAACAAAAGTGAAATGTAAAAATGTAAATAGCTTCATTGTTTTTGTTTTAATGAAAGTGAAACTTGGTTTCACTTTTTCTAAATATGCATTTGGAGAAGTAGAACGTAAAATTTGTTCAAATTGTTATAGTTAGAACAGCACATTTTTAAAAGAATGAAAATAAGACACGCTGATAAACTTGAATCGCAGATTAAAGTCGAAAAAATGGAAATTTTACCTGGTGAGCTTGTTTGATTTTACCAAAAGGATGACATCCCTGCATGCTCGAACCCAAGAAACTACAACCAGTTAAATTTGCAGCCCGGACTTCAGAACATGCGACGTGGTCAATATTTTTAAAATCAAACTGATTTTCGCAGTAATCGAACATGTGTACTAGCTCATGCGCTAACGTTCCTCGTACTTTAGATTCTGAGCGACAAGTATTTTGACAAATAACAACCTGTAACAATACAAATTATTCAAGTAATGAAACATATTGATTTTTGTTTTATATCAGATAGTTTCGATTTTTACCTGGTTCAACTCAGGATCAAAGCCACCAGTTAATCTGGCATCACATATTTCACATACAATATGCCTTCCAATATCAAATTTACTGAAAGAAAAAATAAGTTTTATTCGTCATATAGCAACAGTAATTTTTAAACTGTTTTGAATTGTCATCTAAGTACTTTTTAAATATTTCAATTAATACACATACCATCCAGCACTCTCCAAAGCTCCAAGAAATAATTTAATAAACGGATCTGGAATTTAAAAGATTGTAAATAGTCAGGGCGCAATGTAAAAATATGATTAACCGATTAAATATATTTTTTTTTAATAAATGAGTGTTGAACTTACGTTTTAAAGCTTTAACAACGTTATGTTCACAGTTTACTTTTGCTATTCCTTCTCTACCTTCAAAACCGATGAGAGTTAAAAACCAATTTCGCTTCCATTCTCCACCCCTTCTTTCAGGGTACAAATAAGTATCCCACGTACCATCTCCAGGCGAAGGGTCCAGTGGTTTGTTCCATTCTTTTTGCAAATTCGGTTTCTTTTTATCTTCTTTATTGTCTGCCATCTCAATATAAATGTTTATATACTCAGTGCTCAATGGTAAAATTTGTACAATTTCTTAAAATGTATTCTCCGTAGAATAAAATTAATTCAACTAATGGTTACATCATTTTATATCCATGTTTTCAGCTTTGAGTATAGTAGAGGTTAAAACCGGTGTCAACATAATAATTCTGCATACTGTTATTATTTTTTCGGGTGAAAATTTAGTATAACACAATTGAACAATACACTCATTCACAATTAAGATAAACAAGGTAGAGATATATAAATAAAATTTTGAATTTTTGCATACAACATTCAACACACTGTATACTGGTTGGAGCACAAACACGTGAGTTATGTTATGGACAGTGAATGGCAGCTGATGGCAGCACCGTACAGTGTCTATTATTTCATTCAGATTTAAAAAACTTTTTTATAAGGGATCGCTGGTTATTAACAAAATATCAACGAATCGGTTGTCGATTGATCGTATCGTATCATTATTGGTAATCAATCAATTCTTTTTTCAGAGATGCGTTTGGTTTTTTCGATAGATGTAATATAATAATCGATTTTGTTTGTAAACATTCAAAACATTTTTCAAATGAAGCTTATCGTTTGTTTATAAATTGATTTTTTCTTCGTTTTCTACGATGAACGTAACAATATTTTATTATTAACAATCAAATATAACAATCAATTTGTAAAATTCGATTGATCGTCGGCCACCCTTAACTTAAATTCGATTCAATTTTATATGATATTACAATTTTTATTATAAAATTATGCGTTTCTGGGCGTATTCAAGATCGGATGACAACTTTGAAATTTATATTTAATTGTATACAAATAACTTTATAGAATATCAAATATGTTATTATTTGCAATCAAAATAATTGGCTGAAATCGATCCACGTTTATAATATTTGATCATTCAAACGAATTACAGAACCCTTTCGGTAAATCGAAAGGTGCATTTTTATTGATAATAAAAATGTTTAATAACACTTGATTATGCGCATAGCGTCTTCTATTTGCGTTGTGCGGTGTCCTCGAAGATTTGTAGGTTATGGATGCGTGTTAATCGATAAGAGATGAGTCGTGGCGAAGAAAAATTTCAAGTATACAAAAACTGATATCATCAAGTTGAAAGTGAAAAGTGTAAACAAAAAGACTTCAATTATACTCTCGGAATAAACAAAAAGTACGATGCGAGATCAAGCGATTGCCTTGATTTGTTGGCAAATGGACAACATAACCTCAAGGCTGTGTCAATCGGACGGTGCCGACATTTAAATGACCGTAACATGAAGTTTCGGTTCGACAAATTTTTCGTTAAATTGATTTCCGTTTCTGTTTGAAAACGCCGACCCTTGAAACTTGAACCGATCCTTGGGATCGGAATCAATGCGATCAAAGTACAATTATGAGTTACTTTGCGTTGTGCCAGCTAAGACACTCCATCAAAGAAAAGTATATTTTTCAGAGGTGCATTAGTCAGCTCAGGTCCAGCTTCTATCAAAATCATGGACAAATACGAAAGATCCAGGGTGACCATCCGTTCACCAAGGAGAGACGCGAAAAGCGAAAAGCTCTTCGATCCAAGTTGATCAAAGATTTGAAACAGACAAAACAGAAGGTCGAGCAAATCATTGAGCGTGAAAATATTTGGACGGTCCCGAATTTTCTATGCATTGGCAGAATCGTTGCCACTCCCTGCCTCAGTTATTTGATTTTGTCACAAGAATATCAGGTATTCTACTTTTTTTCTGAAAATTGTTTTTTTTTTAATTACTTGTTCATTACCAACAATGTAAAAACTTGTTTTATTTCAGGTTGCATTATGTTTACTTGGTTTTGCTGGACTAACAGACATGGCAGACGGATGGATAGCTAGAACTTGGACGTCGCAAGCTTCTAAGCTTGGTAGTTTTTTGGACCCTGTCGCAGACAAGTTTTTAGTAGGCACACTATTTTTATCGTTAGCCTGGGTCGGATTGATCCCAATGCCACTAACTTACTTAGTACTCTCCAGAGACGTTGCTTTAGTTATCGGTGCTATGTATGTGAGATATCGCTCATTACCACACCCTGTGAGTACATCGTAACCAAATCAAATTCATTATTGTTTGCAACAAATCCTTAACTAATTGAATATTGTTTTTTTTTTAGAAAACATTTGCGCGGTACTGCGACCCAACTTACGCGACAGTTCAACTTGCTCCGACACTTGTAAGCAAGGTCAACACTGTTGTTCAACTCTCGCTCGTCGCTGGAACTTTAGCAGCTCCAGTCTTCCAATACGTGGGTCACCCATTACTGCAACATCTATGCATCATTACAGCCGTCACAACAGTTTTGGGTGGGCTAAGCTACTTGGTTTCCAAAGACACTTACAAATATATGACAAAAAGACAGTTCCGAGAAAAGCCACGAAATCATTCTGACTGAATTGTACCATGCTAGAATCCCACAATTGTATATATGTATTAAACGATTTGTTAATCAATTTTCATCTCGAATTCATTCAAAATCCTCAACAGTTTTATATTTTCCAAATCTATCATTACAATATGTACAACTTAACAAACAAAAAAGTGAACGATTTACTGCATCGGCCTGGCGAAATTGTACATTTCATAGGCGTGCTCCTCTTCGTGAGACTCGTCAAACATACAGCCAATGTAATCGATTTCAAGCCGAAAAGGTCCGTTTATTTTGTCGGCTAGTGTGATGCCAACTTTGAGCACGTTGTTTAGAAGAAGAGGACCCTGAGCGTCTTGAACAGTTGCTTTACTGGCGTAGAGAAATTTGGAAAAGGGGATTTTTGTGTACTGCCAGTATGGTCCTCCTCTGGTGTACAGATAGTATGAGTGTACGTCGAAAAATGCCATGTCCATGTCCTGCTCCATGGAGAGATTAATGAGATACGTTCGTCCGTCACCTCGAACGCGAAAGACCATGTGGGTGTAGGCCTCCCACTGGTATGGGTTTAATCGGAAGAATGATTTCGTTCGCTCCACTGTGGTCATGTTAGCGTAACCTGCCATGTCAATCTTGCCATCTTTTGGTGTCGTTGTGTCTATATGACCTGAGAAAATTCCTGTCCCAGCTTCAGATAACTCTAATCTGAAAGTTACCATTTCATGTACATTTTCTAAAATATAATTTGTTCAACTCAAGTAAATTTGTCACGATAGAGAATTGTTTCCCTTATGCATAGTTGAAATAGCAATTTATTCTGACAAACAATATTTACTTTGCAGAAGAATATCCAATGCCATAATCGCTGTCAGTCGATACCACCCACTCATCCAGACAATTAGGATTTTGTGGAAACCTCAAACATACATCAACTTCGCCATGCCTGTAGAATAGTCGTGGGGCGAAAGAAAATTTGTCCTTTAGCTCTTCTTTGAACTTTAAAGACTCTTCCTTTAAAACATTCAAAGTTTGCTTTGATCTATTAATGAAACCCTTTTCAGGTTGAAACGGTTTGTCATATTTGGGTTCAAGTCCTCGTCCTCTGTCCCTTTCGAAAAAGTAAGGGGCAATTCTTGATGTGTGGATTTTTCTTTGGCATCCAGATTGGGTCCTTAAAATCCGTATCAACGTATTATCTGCAATTCCAATTTTCCCTTAATTATTATGATTATTATTGACAAATAACAATGTGTATATTTGTAATTTATTTCTAAGTAGAGGTTATGTAAACTTACTCATAATAAACTTCCTCATTTTGCAACTTTTTAAGCAATGATAAAAATAACTTTATAAATTACAGGCAATCCAAAAATATGTCACTTTAAATTGTTACACAAAACTTCTAGAAATTTAGTTTTTTCCTATGATTTTGTAAATAAATCATTGAACAAACTCTGTCGTTGCATTGTTTGTCTTGAATCGTTTTAAAAGTTTGTTTGTCATTGTTGACAACACTTGTCAACAATTTCAACGAATAATTGACAATGTCGTTAATTTTGCAGAAGCTCTTTTTTTAATTTCTTTAAAGAACGTACACAATCGAATAATCAAGCCCGAGTCCGAGTTTATAGTCAGTCCTAGTCAGTTTTCGAGATTGATCGATACCGGTGCGCGACGATGCTTGCGCTCGTGACTTGTAGGTTAATTCGACATAAGAGGGTATTTACTTGTTCTACCTCTTATAAATTTTATTTACAAACATACTGTACAACTAGTTGTACAAATTTCATTAAAAATGATTCACCGGGAATCTCCAACGCATCTATCAAGTTTTCCAATGGGTAAGACATGACATAACCTATAAGTTTGATCATAATAAATAAAATAAAAAAAAATACACAAAGAAAATATACAACTCGCAATTTTAAACTAACAAATTTGCGAAATGTCAATTGTTTGTGATTTTGTTTTTCGATTTTCATTAACTGTCTTGTAGACTATCTTGTAGAAACAACTGTTCACAATTTTGATGAATTTTGTATTGTGTCAATAGTTGCAACCATAAATTAAGAGTATTTAAGTTGTTTTTGGAGAGAACAAGGCTTTCAAAATTAGCAGATCCATATTTATATGAAAATCATGTATCCAACTGTTATTAATGGACACAGTATCATCACAGATTATATCAGTTTGTAATTATTGTGCAATCACAGACGTTTTTCCATAGAACAACGTTTTTTTTCTATTCAAAACTTATTTTATCGCCTAATTTTCTACATAAGGGCATTATTTCATAATGTTGACAAATTCTAACAACAAAATCTTGTTTTTAGACGAGAAATGACAATATCTTCAGGCCGGTACGCTCGACTAGCGGACGGCAGTGCAGTGGCAAAATGTGGCGACACATCAGTGATGGTTACCACCGTGAGCAAAAGTCAAACATCGAACAATTCCTTCCTCCCTCTGACAGTGGACTACAGAGTGAAAGCAGCAGCAGCCGGGCGAATTCCAACCAACTTTTTGCGCCGCGAGTTGGGAGCTACCGAGACAGAAGTTCTTACCAGTCGTCTAATCGACCGGTCCCTGAGGCCTCTATTTCCTCCCGGATACTGCTGCGAGACTCAAGTAATGTGTAACATGCTGGCACTGGATGGCGTTAACGATCCTGATGTAATCGCGATAAACGCAGCCTCGGCAGCGCTCGCGCTATCTGACATCCCGTGGAATGGTCCTGTGGGTGCCGTCAGAGTCGGTTTATTCGATACCGAAGTGGTAATAAATCCGACCCGACGAGAGCGACAATTGAGCAGCTTGAATTTGATAGTTACTGCGACGCATGCAAATTTAGTAGTTATGATGGAAGGATCTGCCGACAACGTTGATGATTCGATAGTGAGAAAGGCGATTAAAGCAGGGGTGAAGGAATGTCAGCACGTTGTCAGAGCTATAGACGAGATGCGAAAGAAGCACGGTAAAACAAAACGTGCTATGCAACTGCCCGATCCAATCTCGCCTGAAATTTCAGAAACAGTCAAATGTCTGGCGGAAGTTAAAATTCAAGAAATCTTGATGAATAGCGAGTTGGATAAAATTCAGAGGGATAATGCTCTGTCGGCACTCAGGCATGAGATTATCGAGCAAGCTAAGTCCAACTGCGCTGACTCTGACCCGACGATTTTGCACGAAGCTTTTAGCCAAGTTTTTAAGGAGGTATTCAGGTCTTTGATTTTCAATGACAATCGGAGGTGAGAAAACAGAGTTTCGCGAAAAGTTAATAGGGTTCAGAAGTTGTTGGAACAATTTGTATTACTGATTGAATTGATTTGCAGGTGCGATGGAAGAGGATTGACAGATTTAAGGAATATTTCATGCCAAGTTAACATGTTTGAGCCTTTGCATGGTTCTGCTTTGTTCCAACGTGGACAGACCCAAGTTCTATGTACTGTAACACTCGATTCGATTGAGAGTGCTATGAGAATGGACCCTTTGTCCATGCTTGTAAGGTAATTAATTGTAAAAGTATAAAAATGTTATTAATAATTACAATTTTCAGCTTTTAGAAACCCTCCACTAAAAATTCGAACTTTGTTAGACACCTTGTTAATAATAATTATTATTTCACTCGTCTGTAGTTTTGATGACAATAACATATCATTAAAAACAATATTGTATGGAGAGAAATCCGAAACGAAACTAAAAAGAAAGCGAATAATACGTGTTACAGTGGCATAAAAGAAAAAAACTTCTTTTTGCATTATGAGTTTCCTCCGTACGCGACTAACGAAACAGGAAGAGCAGGCTTCGCGGGGAGGCGGGAATTGGGTCACGGAGCATTAGCGGAGAAAGGCATACGAGCAGTTCTTCCGAAAGATTATCCTTTTACGATACGATTGACAAGTGAAGTCTTGGAGTCGAACGGTAATTTGTTTGAAAAATGTAATTACATCATATTATGCATGAAACGATAATTTATTAATTAAATCGATTTGGTTTAGGTTCATCATCGATGGCTTCTGTTTGCGGAGGAAGTTTAGCTTTGATGGATGCTGGAGTCCCCATAACTGCTCCAGTCGCTGGAGTTGCAATTGGATTAATGACGAAATATGACAATAATAAGACTGTTTCAGATTATAGAATTTTAACTGACATTTTAGTAAGTGCATTATTGGAACTGGTTGATGTTTTTGATTGAATCATTTTTGAGCATTTTCATCGACGCAGATTAAATCAACTTTTGTTTTCTGTTCGTAAAGGGCATAGAGGATTATTATGGTGACATGGATTTCAAAGTAGCTGGCACGCGAAAAGGAATAACTTCTTTTCAAGCGGACATAAAAATTCCTGGACTGCCGTTAAAAATAGTGATGGAAGCAATTGATCATGCGAGTCGTGCGCGAGGAAAAATTCTTGATATCATGAATGAGGAGATCTACAAGCCGCGCGAAGGTACAAAAGAAAACATGCCTGTTACGGAAAAAATGCAAGTCCCAATACATCAGAGAGGAAAGTTCCTTGGCGTCGGTGGAAGTAATATTAAAAAAATTTTTGTCGAGACTGGAGTACAAGTAAGTTGTAAAATAAAAGATATTGTCCATCAAGTATTGTGACGGACAATAATTGATATTTATATTTCAGATCAATTCAGAGGACGAGACACATTTCACACTATTTGCTCCGAACAAAGCGGCTATGGACGAAGCGAAGGAAATGATTCAACAGCTGCTATTGCAGGAAAGGGAGCCAGACTTGGAGTTCCGGGGCATTTATACGGCAAAAGTGGTAGAAATTCGGGACAACGGCGTGATGATTCAATTGTACCCGACAATGAAACCAACGCTGCTACACAATTCACAATTAGACGTGCGGAAAATAAGTCACCCTAGTGCACTTGGTCTGGAAGTTGGTCAAGAGATCCAAGTGCAGTATTTCGGTAGAGATCAAACGTCCGGAGACATACGACTGTCTCGTAAAGTGCTTCAGACGCCAAACATGGTTCGATCAATGATCAAAAATTTGTTCAGTTGAAAAATTCGAAACAACGATTGTACAAAGTGTAGAATAGTATTTTTGTATGACAAAATGTAAATATTTGTAAACGCCGTCATATGTTGATAATTAAACTAACTGTTTTGATTAAGCACGTGTCATTTCATTATCAAAGCCGTTATGAAACGTTGTTCCTTTGTTTGTCGCGCGTGTCAATGTCAATGTTCTGTTAGCAGTCGGATAATCTCGAACTTTTAGTTGATCCGCTGAAACGCTGAACTGCAAGCTTCGAAGTATAAAAGAAACAATGAGTGCGATTTATAATTACTTATTCAAACGCACGTCCACTTTCGTGTTAACTATCTGTGTAGCTGGGATTGCGTTTGAACAGATTTATGATCCCGTTTGTATGATGATATTTAATAACATCAATCAAGGAGTACGTTGCGATTTTCATTTCACAATTGTACAGTCAATTTATCGTTTTAATTGGTTACTTTTAGAGATTATGGGATCATATCAAAGATAATTACCCACCGCCACCGCCTCGCGTTCCGGAAGAAGAAGAAGAAACCGAAAACCAGTGTTAATCATTCAGACGAATGTCGTAAGGTTAAACAAACAATTTTCATTTCCTGATTGAACAAACATTGCATCTTCAAGATAATGCGCTGACCCAGCGAACTCGCAGCATCGCCGAGTGTCTCTTGTTTCAACGACATCCGTATTTGATATGCAAAATTTTTACATTCCTACCCTTGACATAGGAGATGAGTTAGTTTCAAGGCTACCGCGAATCTATATGTACTCTCACCGCGCGACAAAACTCATGAATTGTAACATCCGCGCGAAAACCGTTCGCGCGTTTACTACATCGACTCGTTTACTCGACCATTAAACAAATATAACAATGAAATTGACAAGTGCGCTTGTTTTCTTTCTCTTGCATTCGTCTCTCGTGTTTGCTGTTTACTCAACAGTTACATTTCCTATTCGGAGTGTTTCTCATTCGATAGGTTTAAGCACCGACTTGGACGACCAACTTTATATACCTTCGGGAAAATGCAAAGATTATCCCGAGAGAGATTTAACTTGGAATCTACCACGTTCCCATCTTCGACACGTTTATCTTGGTAATTCTAAAATGATAAAGCAAATCAAAATAAAGCACTTTTCATGCAAGTGTGTTGTTGAATGATTGAAACGTTGTTTGTCGAAGGATTGAGAGTGTTTGAATAACAGGGGCTTAATTGTACAAACTGATTGCAATAGAACTAATCGAAGGTAATTAATTTCAGGTTGCATGGAGAGTCGGCACGTGTCCTGTTTGAGCTTGCGAGACAATCTAATAGATAAGATCTCCCCTCATGCATTCAACGACCTGCCCAATTTGCTCTATCTTGATCTGTCGAAAAACAGGCTCGCCTTCTGTGATCTATTAACGTTTGGCGACCATAATAAATTACGCACACTGATTGTCGACGAAAACGAGCCACCTGGGGACAACGTTCCACGTGTCATACTTCGTTCCGACTACTTCCCAAAACTCGAACACTTGTACCTGCGAAAAAATCTTCTTGGCAGCTTGCAATTCTCGCTGAGAAGTTCGTTCCCAAAACTAACTCACCTTTATCTCTCAGACAACTTTATAACATCAGATAATTGCATCAGAGACTTGCCCCTGTGTCTCAAATATCTTCATTTGGAGAGGAACAGGATCCAGGACTTTGGTGGACCGACTCTCCAAAATCTACTGTCGATTTTTCTCGATGGCAATCAAATCAGGAGTGTTTGCAACAGACACTGCAGTGGCTTGAGACTGTACTCTGCCCGAAAACTGAAATTTCTCTCCCTGGCGAAAAATGAGATTTCGAGGATTGAATCGGACGCTTTCATAGAAGCCAGTGAACTGGTGTCTCTTAATTTGGCACATAACAGGATAAACCACTTGAGTGGAGACGTTTTTGATAATCTGTTGCTGCTGCAGGACCTGTCTTTGGAAGATAATCAGCTTCAACACGTACCAGACCTGTCTAGGAATCGTTTGCTAACGAGTTTGTCACTGGCCAAAAATGAGATTCGAGTTTTGGAGACTGGTTCGTTCAAAGATTTAAGAAAGCTTATGTATTTGTACTTGAACGGCAATCAGATCCACAGAATCGAATGTGACGCGTTCTCTAATCTTATTTCTTTGGAGGAGCTGGACCTTTCGAATAATAAGCTGGACCACTTGCCTGTCGATTGGTTCAGACCTCAAATCAGTCTGAGAAGGCTGGATGTGCGAGGGAATTTTTTCACTTGCTTGGAACACCTTTCGTTGACTTCTGCTTCGTACTTGGCGAATGTTTACTTGGAAAATAATCCAGTCACTACTGTTAAATTGTGTTCGGAGAGGTATCATAGCTGGTTCGCGCCAGATGTTGTCATTTATCTTAATAACAATTGTAGATTAGTTAGTAATCCTTGTAATGAGAGATGTTTGGACGAGTACAAGCTTAGTTATTATTATAAAAGGAGATTCGACGATTGGTGAAGACTGATCTTACTTGTAAATGAAATCGTAATGAATAAAATCTTTCAAAAGCAGACGAGCATTTGCAAAATTCTCTTTTTCCATTACGAAAATTGTTAAAAAACACATTTTCTGATGAAAAACCATTTTTATTGCGATTTTCAATAGATCAAACTTTGTTATTTTTCAAACGAACAATTTTTTCGAAAAGTTATAAACAATACTATAAAGAAAATACCTGAACTTAGTTCGTTTTTCGAGGTCGCTTTACAAAAACAGGAATTACTAAGCTGAAATGAGTGTAATAAAAATTTTTTTCTAATAAATTCTGCGTGGTAAAAAAAGGAAAAAAAATTCTAATAGGTACGTAGACTGATTTGTAAACAAGCCAATTTGCAATTGTCGTAGTCAAATAAAAGATTATTTATGAACTTGTTCTAGCTTGTACAGTGCTTCTTCAATCCACACCTACACTGACGTCTTTCAACCACAAATCATTACATTTCATTAAAAACTATAGATTTTATCCATTTCAACGTAGACTCCCTTCCTCGGTACACCGAAAGATCTAATTTATTAACAGTTGTTAGTTTGTAATTCATACACATCAACTCCTACATTGATATAACCAACTTATTTATTCTACTTGTATTCTCGTAGCTGAGTCCTAACAATTTGCTCGCTTATAATCGAATTATTTATTCAAAAGCACGTGCGAATCCATAAAAGCGCCCATCCGTTGTCTTTCCTACAATAAACATTTGAATTCGTGCTCAACTGAAACAACTCAATAGTCAAACTGACAGGTCGCGGCGCGTACCCAAAGTTGCTTCTTCGGCAATTTGTTGTCGCGATGAAATTGTCAAAGTTTATTTTAGAACGAAAGCGATCGCGGGGCGAGATCGTGGGGCTGCTGAGATTCGGTGTGTATAGATAGACGAGCGCAGGGAATGTGTGAAAGCAGGGGAAAAGCCTCGCGCAGCGAGACGCAGGCAGGGCGAGGGTGAAGCTCTGTCTGGTGTGTGGGGCTTGCGCGCTCGTCGCGTTCAGCTGGGGAGGCTCACGAGTGAGAGGTGTGACCCTGGGGCGTAAGCGCGACGTAGACAGAAGGACAGAAATAGCCGCGCGCAAACGGCCGGAGTGAAAGGGTCTGGTCTGGCGCGGGCCGACGAGCTCGACAACTCGACTCGAGATTGTCAGTGTTAGCTCGAACGCGGCCCGGTTGCGTTGTCCGGCGTGATGGGAGATCGGCAAGGTTCGGTACTACCTTGGCTCTTGGATCTGAATGCGAAATTAGGAACAATCTGTTAAAATCGAGCCGACCCGATCGAAACGACAGACCGACCAATTTGTACCAGTGGATCCAAGTTGAAGCGATGCGAGACAGGATTTAAGGATCAAAAAGCGAACCAAGTGAGAGAGAGAACGACTGGAAGATGTCGGGCAACTACTCGGCCCGGTGCGAGCCCGGGTTGATGCTGCCAGTGTGGCATCCAACGGATAATCTCAACCTCCTAGACATCATCATTCGGGGCACCGTGTACTTTTTGACTCTCGCCTATCTGTTCATTGGCGTGTCCATAATCAGCGATCGCTTCATGGCGGCGATTGAGGTGATTACCTCGCAGGAGAAGGAACTCATAGTCAAGCGCCACGGTAAAGAGCCCCAAATCATTGTCGTCAGGGTTTGGAACGAGACTGTCGCGAATCTCACACTCATGGCCCTGGGCAGCAGTGCGCCCGAGATCCTCCTTTCCATCATCGAGATCTGGGCGAAAAACTTCCAAGCAGGCGAACTCGGACCGGGAACGATTGTCGGTTCCGCCGCGTACAATCTCTTTGTCATCATCTCCATCTGCGTCTTCGTCATCCCCAACGGCGAAGTCAGGAAGATCAAACATCTGAGGGTGTTCTTTGTCACGGCAACCTGGAGCATCTTCGCGTACGTCTGGCTGTACATCATCCTCGCGGTGTCGAGTCCTGGCGTGTTGGAAGTCTGGGAAGGTCTTCTAACTTTTTCCTTCTTCCCAGCTACTGTTCTGACTGCGTGGGTGGCTGATCGCAGGTTGCTCATCTACAAGTACCTGCACAAGGGCTACCGGATGAACAAGCGCGGAGTGATTGTCGAGGTCGAAGCTGGCGACTCCGAGGCAAACACTGCCGTGGAGATGGAGTCCAAACACCACGATGGACTCAATGGGATGATTGAGAAGATGCCGCACGTGGACTCGGCGGAAGCGAGGGAGTTCGAGCAGACCAGGCGCGAGTACATCAAGACTCTGAAGGAACTCAGGAAGAAACACCCGCAGCTCTCGTTGGAGCATTTGGAGGTGATGGCGCACGAGGAGGTGTTGGGCAAGGGTCCAAAGAGTCGCGCCTTCTACCGTGTCCAGGCAACCAGAAAGATGGTTGGCGCCGGTAACTTGAGTCGTAAAATCAGCGAACGAGCTCAGAGTGATTTGAGCGAAGTGAAGGCCGAGCTGCAGAAGGCGGAGGCTGAGAGCATTGACATTGACAACATCAACGCCACCAGGGTGTTCTTCGATCCCGGTCATTATACGGTCATGGAGAACGTTGGCACCTTTCAGGTCGGCGTCGCGAGGCTTGGTGGCGACCTCAACAGACCTTGCACCGTCGACTATTGCACTGAGGACGGCTCTGCCGAGGCCGGCACCGACTATATTCCCGCGCAGGGCACACTCACTTTTGAACCTGGTGAAACTAGAAAGACCATTAACCTCTCTGTCATCGATGATGACCTCTTTGAGGAGGATGAACACTTTTATGTCAGGTGACAACACTACTCTTACACACTCATCATCTTTTTCTAGTAAAAAATACCATTTATTGTTCAGACAAACGTATTTATTTTTTTATTTTTTTTTAATTAACAATGTATTTCCAATATGCGATTTGCAATAACCAGTTAACTGACATTAACGAAACCATCAACATTCCAGGAAAAGTTTTTATTTTTATTTTTTTTCAATTTGCATTGATACTCAATGAAAACTAATTATGACATTGTATTCTTTCAAGATGGAAATGTTTTTTTTTTTCAAAATTTTGAGATGAAAGTAATTAAAAGCAGTTAACTGGTTATTATTACAAAATTACCTTAAATAAATTTATTGAAAATGTATTGTTAGTAGATGATCGTTTTTACTAGGGCTACATTTTATATTCTACAAAATTGTCTAACAACTGCATTGAATTTTTGGCTCTTGAATATCGTTGCATTTACATACAAGCGATACTTGGCATGCGTGCATTCTATTTGCTTCATTTCGAAATATTCGTCTCGTTCTGTATTTGTTGTGCGAACAGATTTTACACCACCAAAATCATTCAACTCGTATCGAAAGCGAACAAATTTTTCGTAACTTGAAAGTCAATTTAAAATTACAACACATTAAATTTGAGTCTAAATTTTTGTACAAATTACAATCTTGATTACAGTTCGACGAAATTGAAAGAACCAAGTTTGAAGTGCAAATGTTTGAAAGCATTTTTACACTTTGGAAGCTCTCCAAGAGTATCAGCTATTTAGTTATTATTTTTCAAACCAAAGAAAACTAACACGAACAATATGAGTGACATAACTTGTTGCACTGCTGATTGAATTTTTCAATTACAAGTACAATTATTGCATGTTTAACCGATTTTAAAATGAACAAATTTAATTGAAATGCAGCGCAGACGAGACCAAACGAAGAAACAATCCGTTCGTCTTTTGTTGAGGTTGAAAAGTTCGCAATTTGCGGGAAAATTAAATTTAAACAACACGAGCGGCACAAAGTGGCTAGAAGCTCGAATGTATAAATGTTCGAATCAATGAGAGCCAACGTACATTGTTGTACGCGCTAATGTTGATGCACGAAACTATTGCACTTTGCATCACACCCAGCGAATGTGTATAAAATCAAATTGAATCCAAGGTCGTCGAAGAAATAAATTATTTCTTTCGCCGAGTTTTAAGAGCATTTTCGAATCGTATTTTGAGTAACACATCAGCGTGGATCAAGTTTTTTTGTTTCGCCGGCAAAAAGTGCATTTTTTCGTGTACATATCTGACGCAGTTTAAATGGCACGGAAATTCCTTTTCATAAAACTCGTTACTTTGGCCGCATTTTTGGTTTATTAATGGTGTCATTTTTCATTGGCACAACCGTTTGCGCGTTAAACATTTTCTTCGCGCTCCCAATTATCTTTACTTTAAAATGCCCTTTTACTTTTTTAATAACCTTACATTTCTCATGCTAACCTGTTTAATTTGAAACATTTTCTTCTTTATCTGCTCACCTCTATTAGAGTACTTGCTAACGCACAATAATAAAAGCAAAATTTCAAATAGGAAATTCAAAAGTCAAAATTAATCTCGTCCTCTAAAGCATAGAAAACAACAATTCGTTTTAGTTATACAAAAAATCCATTACAAAAATAAACGTTGAGTCAGAAACGGGAATTCATAACTGAGTTTTTGAATAAATAATGTAAATTTTGTGTTATTGTTAATGAGGGCATCGCATCATGTTGTGGAAATAGACAAGAATCACTGCAGTCATTAGCAAACACGCTGTATTACTTCTTTCCCACAGATTGTATCACCTCTGGGTGATTCACGCTCGGAGCATTCAATTGAGACAACATTATTGATTATTTTATTACTTTTTTCTGAAAAGCACAACAATTTTTGTCATATCACTTTCATAAATCGGCATTGTTCGGTGAAGCGAATAAATGGAATCCTTTTGTTCGGCTGAACCAAAAATGATAATCCTCTATGCGGTACAACATCATTCACAATCGAGCGTAATTTGATTGCGTCATTAACGCGACGTCCAACGCACGTCGCGTCACTTTCTTGATCGCTGCATAAAGAGCATTAACTATGGACGATGCACGTTATATCATTAGAAATAAGCCGCGCGATTTTAAAATCACGCTGATTTAATTTTAGAAAAAGAAAAAGGAGAACAAAAATTTATTGTCGAATTAAAGTAAACATCGGGGAGCTGGTTAATTTCTTTTCAACGACTCGAGTGGAGGGGATTTTAAAAATATCACGAAATTTCGATCATTTTTCAAGTCCCGGATGTGTTTTGTACGGTGATATGAAGTGTTCCATACTCATCACAGATATTTAATAGGTTGTTCCCATGCGCGTTCTATTTTTGATTTCGCTGAGCGTCAGTCAATCGAATATATAAAAATAATCTCACTTTTCACTCTCATTTGATCGCGTTTATTTCAAGCTGGAACGGCTTAAATCTTGAAGGCATATCAAAGTTGATTGACTCGTCCAAAAAGCAGTAATCTCTTTTACAAACTTGTCAACAGAGAAACTAAAATTAAAACTTGTGAAATTAAATATGCAAGTTTCGAGTTCAACGGAATCATAGAATGTTTCAACATTCAACTCAAATTATCAAGTTATATTCGTTATTCAATGCTACTTCGTCAAAATACTAAGATTAAAACTTTATGAATTAAATATGAAAATTGAAGTTCAATAGGATTCGTATAATATTTAACCGAACGAAAAGGGTTTGAAAAGTTTTGTTCATTATTCAAATACTTTGTGCAAATTTCACGGAGCACTTTCACAAATTTTGTCAACATTTTTTTGGTTCGTGAACAAGTGCAATTTCATTATTTAAGCATTGGACTTTAATTAAATCCGTTCAATAAACATTTCTCGCAGCGTGAAAAGCACAATGAGCTTAATATTTTTTTATATTCAACGAGCCTGTGTGCAAGCTCACCTGTGCCAAATTACTTATGCATCTCGTGCGGCAATTACTGCACTGCTTTTCGTTTTCTTATATGACGCTGTGTTATTAAAAGCTGAACTCGAGGGGTCGTAACGCGCGATCGAAACTCATCAAGATAAATGTATAATCAGTCAAGAAAAATGCACACGACCATTTGATGTCGTGACGATCGTTAAACGCAAGCAGCGTTACTTCATTATAAAACCTTCGCTTGATATTTAAGTATCGGTTAACGCATAAACAATTAACGTGCTCCACATTGCTTGTATTTTTATTTTTTATTCATCAAATAAAAAACGGGCCGTTTCGTCGAACACCGTCGCGACAATTGAATCAAAATTGTTGCATGACATCAAAGAATTCGCGTCACAAATATACAAGTCAAATTTTCATACCAACTCGAGCCTGAAACCTCGATTTGGTATGTCAATTTATTAACTATACGCCTGATATTTCATCATTTGCTTTGGAACACCAATTAAGCCGTATGACAAAGTAGCCATCGTTTCAATTGAAATGTAACGAGCAATTTGCCTGGTTCATATCTGCAACACACGAAACGAAAGTATTTATCAATATCGCACAAGAAAACTGGTTCTCGACAGAGGTATATTTTGCAAAATGACCCAAATCAGAGCACATTAACAACAGTTCAAATCTAAATTGAAAATCCAATTAAATTAAATCTAAAAATAACGTTCACTTAGCGGTTCAAGTAAAAACAGTAGAATTTGTCGTCGCTGTTTTTTTTCCGCACCTGCGACTCGAATGTGCGGTTCTCACTTCCTTATAAAACATGTTTCCCGGGCCGAAAGTCGACTCTCGTCCTTCATAAGTGGAAAATTACTTTTGAACGAATTGTTTGTTTTGTTTCTTCTTTTGAACGGTGCAAAAAGTCATTCGGGTCACCGGTGCGAATCTTTTTTTTTATTCTAATTGTTGTCAACGTAATAATTTAAGTTACTTAAGGCGATATGAAAATGGCGGGTTTGTTTACAATAACGGCTTGAGGTCGCGGGCCAAAACAACAATATTTCAGACAACACAAAAACTATCAGAACCTCGAGCCGTTTTTCTAACCTCAAAAATTTCAAACGAACTTTTTGTATGGCCTTAGTAAGTGGATAGTAATTTGGATTTAATTAAATGGAACAGTTTAACAAATAACAAACTGAAAATTGTCGTTTCAGCTTGAAGAATTGTTCACAACCAGCCGTGCTGACATCGCCAAGTTTGGCAACAGTGATGATCTTGGACGACGATCACAGCGGAATTTTCGGTTTCCCCGAAAGGGACGTGGAATTAGTGGAAAGCGTTGGACAGTTTCCACTTCGTGTTATAAGATATAGTGGTGCACGAGGACGTGTTGTGGTGCCGTATCGAACAGTTGAAGGAACGGCGAAGCCAGGAAAGCAGTACGTGCACATGGAAGGTACTCTTACCTTTGAGAATAATCAGACCGAGTAAGTTCAATCTCTATTTTTTATCAAAATGAAAACAAAGAACAGCAAAATTGTCGAATGCAAAAAATGAAAACTAAATTGTTCTTTTCAATTTCCAAAGCTGTGGCATGTCAAAGTCGAAGGTCGTGTGAAGTTGATAATGTAGTCATGGAATTTGAAAGAAGCACGGTTGAAGCGGGTTATCATTAATAAAGATTCTGTTTTGTTATCGCACTTGCTTTGTCAGATCTAGAGCAGCCTTTTTCTTACGACTCGCTCTCAGATCGATACGATTCGACTTCATTATATTTGTTAAAGTTCCGCAAGAATGTTTTGGAATTTCAAAGACCTCACAACTTTGACATTTGAAATCACCTTGCAGATGAATTCTCGAGTATCTGCAAAAGTTCGAATTAAACATTGGCGAAATTGTTCCATTCCATTATTCACAATAATGTCGCTTGCGATGCCAAAACCTGCGAATGTCCAAACTTTTAAATTTCAAACTTAAACTTAACGCTCGCGTTAGAATCCCAATTATACAAAGCTGAAATTGGAATTTATCTCGTTTCATTTTTTGTTCCGGCTGACCGTAATAAATTTCGGTGTATTTTAATGACTCGAATTTGTATTTACGATTGGGATTACCGTTTTAATAAATTTAATTGCTTACAATTACAGAAGTTGGCGTGAAAGTTTGTGGGGTTTTGTATTGATGCAAACAAATTGATGGCAATTATCGCTGTGTAGGCACGGAGTTGTCAACTCCGTTGAGCAATTACAAAAGAGGATTCGACATAGTATAATTGATCAACCAACAACTACATTAATAACCACTCTTATTTAATTTTCATTACTTATTTTTTCATTTCAAACTTGAAAATGAAACGTCAAGAACTTTTATTTCAAAAATTCATTTGCGCTCATCGATCAACCTAATTACTATTATGTCATTTTTTTCATGTCGAGTGCTATCAGTTGCCTTGTAAGTTGATAATTGTATTACAAGTTACACGGTAACAGGAAAATGATAACAAAGTTGTAATATCTTAAACAATCTAGAAACAAAAATAATTATAATTAGACAGTACAAAATTGTTGAAAAAGTCAGACTGCTTAAAATGTTTCATAATATCAAAATAATGGCACTTTCGCATTGTTCGTATTTTCGCCAGTAAAAAAAAGTGGATTGTTAAACATTTTTCGTGTAAAAGAAAGAAGATTGCTGCTCTTAAATTGACGCTGGCAAATGGGTTTGAACAAGAACGAAATTGTTTGTGGCAAATACTGCGCGAAACATTATGAGTCGAGAGAATCTTTTTCAGTGCGCAATTCGCACGTCAAATTTGTCATTTGTTTCACAGACAGCGGTTGAGTTGAAATCAGTTTTTACGTTTCTCACAATTTTCATTAAAAAAAAAACAGCCTGCTCTGAAATTTGCACAGAATTGAATTCGTTTTCTGTAATTAACACCAGCAAAAATACGTTGCAAAAATGTTGAGAAATCAAGTTAAAATCTTTTAATAAATGAACATTTTTAATGTATCCCTGGAGATGCGATAGGATGAAAGGATTAAGGAAAAAAGTTATAACGGTTTACCGCGGCAAAAAATCCCGATAAGAGTCGAATTTTCATTACAAAATTGGATGCTGAGAAACTATTATCGTTGTTATAAAATTTTACGCATTTTGTTTCGTATTTTTTTGAGATTTATGGTTAAAAAATGCGTTTATAATAGAAGGCCAATTTGACGCAAGATACGAATTCTGTCTGGATGAATTGCAAGCCGATTGAGTAAAACGAAAAGCTTTCTACTACTACTAATATTGTTTGGAAAAGTATTTGATTGCTGTTGTCTGATAAGATGTAAATTTGAGTTAGCAAAAGGTCGGATCTTTTGAACGAATATTTGAAAAGCCACTGCAAAAGATAGAAGAAGTGGATATTGAAAACAAACGAGTTGTAAGTGGGCCAATCGGGGGGCGGGAAGCCCCGCGGCAGCTGAGCGCTAAATTACTATATATACGCGTTCGTTCGCGCTTGCCGTTTTCTAGCATTTCTTCGAAAATGAAAGACTTTTTTTTTCTAAAACGTCACTACACGCGATGTACGTTTCTGAGCAATTCCCTCGTATTTGTTTTTCCCTTTATCTCTTTAAGACCAGCTTCTCTTACAATTTTTATCGAATAATTTTGACTTTGGCAAAACGAAATCCCGAAATTTCATTTCAATTTTTGTAATCGTCTAGAAATCTAAACATTAAAAGACCATTAAAAATGTAACTGTTCTGTCGAAGTGCACAAAATAATTCAATAAAAATCACACTGAGGCCTTCAATTGTACCAGACACCGGACAAATATTTTGACAGATACCAGTGAATGACATTTATTGAAACGATATGAAAAATTCAAGACCGTTTCGACGGAACATTTCATATTGTTTTATTTTAACTCACTTACCGGTGAGCTCTGGCGGTCTCTCTACCAATTAAGTTTGCTAATTTAAGATGTTGGGGTTTGAATTTTTGATGGAATAAATTGCTTAAAAGAAAAATTCAATTACAAGGAATAGGTCCTACTAAACCAGATACATTTCGTTAAAAAAAGTATATGATCCTTTCAACTAGGGTACATAAATTATCCCTAATATACTGACTGTCAATATATTGATCAAATTTTAATTTTGTCTTTGACATATTATTAGAAAAAAAGCAGAAAACGAAGAAAATGTACTTTCTTAATTGCATCTTTATAAAAGATCTTGAAGAAATCATTCATTTTCTTTGAAAAAATGTGATAATTTAAAACATGGTTTTATTCAGCAAGTTCTTTGCTAAGTGCTTGAATCCTCAGGCCTTTAAAAATAATATCTTGAATAATTGTTCCACTCCTAATTTTAGATGATTATTTTGCTATCGGCCGACAGTTAATTATCGCCTTAGGCTTTTAGCTAACAGGCTGGCTTTTATATCGGCCAACTATATAATTTCTTGTTGAGAATTGCAGTAAGATTATTTTATCACTTTCTTGATTAAAATTCGTGAACTGATTAAACCCAAAATTTGTTCAACACTGCCAGGACCAACAGGACGAAACTGTCCAATTTGTTACGCAAACTCGATAAAAATATCAAAATCAATATTAATACCTTCCAACGATGCAATTGTTATTTCTGTTACTTTAATACAAATCCCAATTTAGGTCAATGTTGGATGTGGAATCAAACTTTTCAGATTTTTCAAATATTGAATGTCGATTGAAAATATTTAATATCAACATACAATTTATGTTACGGATTCAGGCTTTTCACATATGAATATTTATTACTTGTAAAAAAAATTACTGCCTTATTGGGTTTCTGATTCAAAAAACTAATATTTGTCTCGTCCTTAAAAGGGATAAGTCCGGCGACTGGTGCCGGTCCGATGACCGGGTCCAATACATTACGCGAGGCGCGCAATCAATAACTATAACTCATCAAAAATGCATAAACAAAGGTCAACGACATTGTACAAAGATAGCCGGAACTGATCAATGTTTCATGTCAAAAGGCAACTGACTTTTCTCCAGATCGGTATACGCTTAACCTCGTTTCCGTTTAATCTTTTTGACGGATTGCTCTCTTATACATTTATTGAAATGAAACCTTGACCTTTCAGCCTAAAGTTCTCCTATACCTCTTGCTTACGTTCATACAATACAATTATTATTCTAATTACCGGAAACTCGAGCGTATTAACAAAACTCGAATTAGAAAAAAAAGCGCGATCTTTAGCTTCATGACAGGAGAATCGCGTTACCGATTATTGAAAGCGCATTATTGAATCAGGGTCGCGGAATATTGGGAATTTACAGCCGCGCGAATAGACAGGCAGGCGACGGTGTGACCCGCATTTCCGGTGCACGAATGCGAACTTTTCAAGACGAAAACTCTCGCATTGCCGATAATAAGCTCAATCGCGAATATCATGCGCTTGGCAAACACACGATTGTTCGTCTCAGTGTTTTTGGTCAATGTTTTTCCGAATACATTTGAGCCATTGAAATATACTGGCGCCTACGTTTTGGTCGCCAAAAATGTCTCGCGATCAATTTTGGAGACACGAATGCTTTAACAAAACGTTGTTTTGGTCGTGCAAAAAATCTTCGTATAAACGGTTCACGATACCGCAGATAAGTTATCACAATACCAAAATTGTATAATAAAAACATATAAACATAAAGTTATATATAAACAATATAAACAATAAAACGTAGATATAAACAATGTATTTTGAAATTTGTTACAATGCAGTTTTTTGAGTTGATTTTTGTTTTCCATTAAAACGACTGAAATGATAGAACTAGTAAATGCAAAGTGAAGAAGAGAAAAATTGTTTAGATGCAGATGAGTCACTCGGTTAATTGCGAATATCAGAGAAAAGCATTAGCAACGAGCACGCGAGACTATGTGTGTCCGAAAATAACGACAGTGGTAATCATATACATGTATTAAGGGACCCTGCCCGATTACACTTGACGCCCAACGCCAACAACGAGAATTCTGGTAAAGTAGGGAACAAGCCAAACTCTCCCGGGTTGTCTTTCTACACATGATAATATCACATTTATATTCAAGCTCTGTTCAAGCGAACGAACATAAAAAGTTTGAAAAGTAATCAAATTTCGTCCATAGCAGCACATTGACTCGTCGACATTTCGTATAAAGAAAAGTCAAACTTTTATAATTTGCACAATAAACTTGATCCGTACAATAAAATTGTAGATTGAAGTTTGGACTTAAGTTAGAAAGAATAGTTTTGACAGTGACTGTACACAATTTATAATTGTATGACAATTTTGAAATAAGAACACTTTGCTATTACTTGAAACACTTCTATTGAGATCTTAGTACTCGTTTAAAATCACCTTCTTGAATCAAACCAACAAGTGTGCTTCTTAAGTAGGCGTCATATTTTCTTGAGTGCCATCGGCATAAACATGGGCTCAAGTTCGGGCTTCACACTTCAAACAATCGGAGATGAAATTGTATCTTGATCAAATTTCTTAGATTTCTCAATTTTCGCAAGAATGAGACTTTTTTTTCTGCGATTCGTTTACAAGTTGGAGTTTGAAAGGAGTGGATATTTTGCTGGGTTGATGATTTTAGTACATTATGATGGACTTGTTGATTGATAGGTTCCTTGGAGAGCGAAATCAATGCAACGTTCTTCGAGGAAACGAAATTATCTGCGACATGTGTGATTCATGAGCCTATCACACTATTGGGAAGGCAAACGCCAGTCTCTTTACGTGACATCCGACAAGTTCTACACTTAAAAAAAGTTCTGTACTTTTATTTAGAGGAATTCAATTTGGTGAAAATACATTTTCGAGATGTGTATTCCAAAATTGTGAACAATTCTGCGCAAATTGTTTTAACAAATTCTTCACTTTTATTTTTGAAATTTTCAGTAATCAGTGAATTGCTTAAAATATTTCATTTAAACATTTTCGTATCAAAAGAATATAATGAACGAATTGATTTTCACTTGAACCCAGTACAAAATATCAGTGTAAGCTAACAATTCATGTCGAAAGCGATACGATCTAAAAAAATATAGGATTACATCGTGAAAAGCATTTTTGAAAATGTCAATTAACCGAACACTGCGAATTGACACAGATTTGATCTCAATTTTTCGATTATTTTAGGTGTATACGATTTCAAGTGGGAACCGAAAAGGTCGACGAATTTTCCTTGTCGAGATTGATCTGCGGTATTTTAATACTCGTATGTTGTTGATCGAAAAAGGTTTTATACATAATCAAATCTTTGATTGCTACTAAAAACGAGATTGCATCAACTGCGACGTTACGATTCAAACTCGAATTTAACAGCAACTCATTGCATCGATTTTTGGCTCTATGGACTGCACGTACTTCTATCGCTGGGGTGACATATGGTGTTTGCGTGAAATTGATCACACATTTTATTGGAAATCGAGATTCATACTTGGGGTCAAATTGATAATCCAAGATAGAACTTAAAATGGAAAACGTAAATAAGTTGAATTGTTAAACTTAGAATCGTCAAGCTTGGAAGAACGTTATTTGTAAACAAAAAAGAGGTAAACAATTAGAGCAGGATAAAAACTCGAACGTTAAAGTGTTGAAAGTGCCATCAATAGATGTGCCGGAATTGATCAAGTTTTCTTGATAGGTTGTCTCTATGCATCAGGCCAATCGGAAACCCTAATTACTTTTAATTGCTCGGACGTATTAAGTCACCAGAACACGAGGGTCGAGACGGTCTTTGCTATAGTTGTTTCAGTACAATCGTGATAAACTACTCCTCGTTCATTTTATCGACTCAGCCGGTAAGTCTATAACTAGTCAACGACATTTCCTAGACGTCATTCTCTATTAATCCAATAACTTAGAAAATAGTCTTATCAGCGCTCGAAAACTTGAATCCTAACTGTTCTTGACACTTTTCAAGATGACGTTTCATTCATTTTTTGCTTGTTTTCTATGAATGAAGAACATGACTCTGTGCATCTGATCAATTTGTGCCAATTTTTTTTGTCCATTTTTCAAAAGTGCTGATGGAAGGAAATAAGCAATATCGGCTTTCGACAGTATGGTAATAACTCAGGGTTTTCCCATGTGAGCGATAACTCAAAAAAGTCTGTTCGCAGTTTCTCGTTTTAATCTTCGGTGTTTAACAGTTCAGCCTGCAACGTTTGTAACGGTTGCGACATTTCTCATAAGTTTATTCTTTGCAGATGATTATCGCGACATGACTATGACTTTAAAAATGCGACAAGGGTTGCTTCAAATTTCCGCCTGAATTTACAAGTCAGGATTTAAATTCAGCTTAGATTTAAATTCAGCTCAGGTCTGCTAGCTTTCCGAAACGATGGTATCTTCTTTTTTTCTCTCTCTCTATGATTTATCAAAGTGTGATTTACATAGGAAGCAAAAAACAGAAACATAACTTCTGCAAGGAGAACAGCAAAAGTGAAAGTAAAGTTAATTAAAAACGCTTTACCTTCGCTTTTGCTCTAGAGGGAGCGAAAATCGATTTCGCTCTCTCCAGAGACAGGAAATTTGTTCGTTATAAATAAAAAGATTGTTGACATTCGAATATTAAATGTCAACTTTAGTAATGGCAGTTTTTCTTGTAAATAAAAACACGATCAAACAATTCGACGATCTAATATTTGTGTTATTAATTAAATGTTTTTTTTCTCTCATCTGAAGTGACTAGTGTTCTTGCAATGCTGTTCCAGGTAACTGTCGATAGATTCTACCGTCGATATTGTCGCGAATCCAAATTCACAAACATTCAAGATTAGAAATGATTCGACAATAAATAGAAGTTCCGGCCAGTGATTACATTAATTAAGTCGCATTACACGTGACAGATCGCAAAATGATATAGAACGCGACACGTCTCACAGCATCAAAATTGATTAACTTCATGACGTCGCGTAATTTCAGCCGATGAAAAAGAGACGACGTTCATGAAAAACGACTTCTGTCACTGAGTCAACAATGGACATCGTATCAAAGAGACGATATTTATCAGACGATTCCTTGCAGTTATAAGAATTATTTGATGTATTATGTCAAACGATGTACGATGTAAAATGTTGGCTCTGAAACCTAACTCGGGTTTTATAAACACGAATGTTTATTTTCTCGCTTTTTAAAATCATTTATTTAACATAATTGTATGTTGAAGAATAAAAAAAGGTTTGAAATGAAATGTTACTATCGCTGGTAAAATGACTGATACACATGGATTGACTAAGGAAGGTTTAAATCTCCGTATTGTTTTCCATCAAATCCGTAAAACACTTTGACCTCAGCTGACCCTTCATTAACATCAAAGGTTTCGATTAAATGAGATTACGGATATAGTATATCGGATTTGTTTGATTAATTTTATAATCGGTCATGATAGTCTGACAGCATTGTTGGATTGTTTTGTTCCAAAGGCTTATTTGATTAATCGACTTGGTTAGTAAATATGATATGAAAATGCTTAATTATTTTAGAGACTAATAATTGAATGTGTTTTATTTATAGTTAACGTTTAAGCATTGGGACAACGTTGATAGTAAAGTTTCTGATGTGTATAATGTGTAATGTGTATTATTGCAAAATTGTTGGTAATAATTAAATTGTTGATAATAAATAAAGGGCATTGTTATTTGAAAGTTAGTTTGAGCTAAATGTGAAATAACTGTGAAGTCATTATGACTCCTCCAGGAAGTTGCTTGTAAACGAATTTGGCGAGGTAATTTTTAATTTCCTCGCCACGATTTAATCAATTGTTAGTCCCAGCGTATGTTTGTCTGGATTTGTTAAAACAAAAAATCTGATTTTTTTCTGATCAGTTTTTACACGTTCATTAAAAATTCATACTTTAAAACTCAACGAAAGAATTTCTTCATGTCTGAATAACATTTTCAATACCGTTGACGGAATTATCGTCGAATTTATTGAGCGAACTCTATTTAATATCGTATTTCATATGCAAAGTTCTTAAATTTAACAACTTTGCAATAACTTTCAGCTTTATTATTTAATGATTAGCGAAATCAAACGTTTTATGAATTGCCTTGAACTTTTATTTAACTTTTTACTTCCGGTGTAAACTATTTTTATCTTCCTATCAAAATGCTAAAATTGGTGCTAATATTGAGTCATTAAAAATTGATAGAAAGAGGAAGAGAGAAAGAGCTAGATGACTAAAACATTAATAGTTCTAAAATTGGCGTGGCTTATTTAAAATTACCGAATAAACACAATTGTGAATAAATATAGATAATCAGATTCGAATTGGGCGTGAGCCCAGAAAACACTAGTTTGGGGGCCTTGTCCTATTATACAGTTTTATATAAGTATCGAAAATTTCGTGCGTCGCTTAGAAATATTTTAAGCGTTTAAAATTCCGTCTCTTTTATGATGTTAATGATCCCGAGTTCAAACATTTTTAAAAATTAAATATCAATATCAGTCCTAATTTATTTGCAAACTCCATTTTTGGAGAACATTATTAAAACAAAAATTCAAATTCAAATTTGTTTAGGCCGATGTCTCAAAAGTTTGTTTGAATTTTGTTGCAGAAAAATATTAACTCTGACGATAATCGAGGAAGACTCGTACGAAAAAGATGCCCTTTTTTACGTGGAATTACAAGAACCAATGTTGCAAGGAGGTAAGTTTTTTAATACAACAACTTCAACATACAAGCCACAGCACGAAAAATGAATTCGTTGATTTTACACACTTGATACTATTTTTGCGACTTGAAAATCTTTTTCCAACGATCACATGTGTATGTTTTTGAGCATATACATATTTTGAATTTTTTCGTTTGCGAGAGGATAGTTTTTCGTCTGGAATAATCGTACTGTCTCACCGACAGTTCTATTACCACTGATGTGTAGACCATTTTGATATTTTTCTCAAGTTTGATACACACGTTGCATCTTAAGTACAAATTTTTTGAGCATGTAATTTTTGAGCGAACTATTCGGTGTAACTTTTTCATGCATTTCTCATAATGTCAAGAACGTTTTTTCTCGACATCGGATTGTATTCCAGCCCTCTACGTGCGAGGCTTTTTTTGAGGAAAAAAAAACAACAAAAATCAAAAACAAAATACTATTATTCTAATAAAATTTTTCGATGTTGAAATGCAAAATTGATAACTTCTATCCGTCTGTAGAGGAAGCACTTTTAGTTTAGACTTTTCATCCAATAACTTTTAATATAATTAGTAAACTCTAAAGTTCACGCAATGTTCTTTTCTTTTTTTCTATCGTAATCTTCTGTATGCCTTGCATCGATACTGATATATAATTACCTATCGCAACTGGCTACCGATCTGGACCTGTCTTGGTGCGATTATCCGTAAGTGATTGAATTTTCAGAAAGTGATGACGCAAAATGATAATTGCAAATGTTGTTGGCTTTGAAACCGTTTAGCAAGATAGTAATGATCCACGCCTGTGAGTGTGAACAGCTAGAGGTAATTGTTTATTAGACGCTACATTGTTATAGTCACTAAGCTCCTTTGTTCAGGACATGAAAAGCATGAATTAGTATACCTTTGACTTGAAAACAAAACCAACCTTGGTAGTGACGTATTGGTTACTTTGCATAACCAATTTTGGAATGATTTTTTTTAGGTTGACCGTTTTGAAAATAGAAATCTGAATTTATTAGTGTACATGGAACAAACGTCTTCAAAGTAGTTCAAAAGTACGATGCTTCTTACCTGCTGCAGCTTCAATTCTTTTGTAATAACAATTTGAAACGAATTTCATGAATTTTAAAAAAAAGATACATCTGACAATTCATTTTAGCATATTTTTAACTTTGAATTTGATTTTCAGTTGTAAGAATTAATTTTGTTGCTCGAGTTCAATTTGTTTTCAGATACATTTGGGACATTTGTATTTGTTTCAAGCAATGTCAGATAGTTGAGAATTTCAATTCTGATACTTGCCACGACGAAAAAATTCGAAAGCAACAATCGAACGAGAATGTCATTTTGATTTTCCTTTTTTTATCCGAACAGAGCATTCATAAAAAATTTGCAGGATCCTTGACTTTATTTTGGGTTCTTTAAAATTGTCTAACTGGTAACAAATTGTTCAACAATTTGATAGTTCGCGTCACTATATCGCTTTAGTAATTACCGTAAATCTGTGCTTTAATCGCGGAAAAATTTTCCAACAGTATGATTCACGAGCGAAATTCCATTTTGATTAAAAATCAGACGTAAATTAAGACAAAAGGACGAAAGACGTAAGAAATATAAGACCGTATATTGTAGCGGAAGTTTATCATAATGAACCAGATGTCGTAAATACATCTTATGTCGTAAATTTGATTTCGTTGCTGGTAATCTATGACGTCGATGAACCATTCGACCGCACTATTTTAACGTTTTACTGTTTTCAGTTAAACTCACGGTTCATGTCTGTCTAATCGAATCCGTAGAGCGAGTTCACGCATCGTTGCGCCTCACAAATTACCCCGAGACTGTATCCCGGACACTTTTAGCGGCGCTAAATTAACATCTTGGGTTTGAAAAATTGCAGATGTTTCTCCTTTAGATAGTATATTGTAACAACATTTTCTCAGCTGCAATAGGGAATTAGAATGTTGCCATCAATTCTTTTTTGCTCCGAGTGAAATACGATTCTTTAACATCCACATTAACTCACAGTCAGGTGCAAATTGTTGAATTAAGGAAGAGTTCGCAGAGGCCTTTAAAAGGAGGCGCTAATAAGCAGCTTTCAGCAGTTGGAAATGACGAGAGATCAAGTTTAGTTATAACGCGGCAGCTCTTTAGATATTCGTCGCGAATGCTTAAGCAAAAACGGTTAACCGCGGCAAAAATCAATTTTCGTTTATAACGAGTTCAAGTGTCAATCAGCGCGACGCACCAACTGGATCGCAATAAATGTCAATTGTCGTGAAATCACACAAAAAGTTGTTCAGTTTTCATTTCGACAGAAGAGTCTAGTTGAGTTTAAGAGGGTTTTTTTGTCCGGCCGACTAGGCGTGGAAAGTAAATCAATATTGGCATCTTGGGCCATGCTTGCAAGTAAACATCCCTATTAGTCCTGGAAACAAGTTCGAACAACTTTCGTACTTTGTCAATAACAAAAACTGTTTTAAACTGCTTTTCAATCGTACTTGTCACTGATCAACGATTCGTTTTATGACAATCTTTGAAACATTTTGACAGTGTTTTCCGAACGAACAATCTTAATTACCGCGAAATCAGGATTTAGTTGTTTGGATGCTTTAGGTGGATCTCATTTTCATTTTGAAAATCCATTGAGGTTTTAGATGGCATTGTTCGTTTAGACAGTCATAAAATTCTTACGAGACACAATAAAAGGTACATTTATCTTGCTTGAATTTCGTCAGGAACAAAATAAAGTAATACTGCAAGCTATATAAACAGCACAAAACGAAATGGGATTGATCCACGTACAGAAGTATTAAGTAGATAAGCTTTGAGAGGCTCTCGATGCCAGTTCAAGTTGATGGAAAGCATTATAAAAGAGGCGAAATTCACTTCACGTGCGCCAACACGTGGATAATTCATTCAATAATAAAGTTTGCAGCGTCTCTGCCCAGAAAGCTTCGTTAATGTTTATGAAATTGCAAATACATTTTTTTTTCATTCGTACGTTCATTCGACTTATCTGCAGAAGCTGCGTCCTAAAGTTCAGAGAAATGTCAGAAAGTTGCGTTTACAAATTTGAATACAAATTTACATATTGAATCGCAAATTTGAATATTTGCAAAGAACAATCACAAACACTGTAGGCAAATTTGTTTTGTCACTTTGAAAACGACACTGTCGTTTTTTTCTGGAATAACATTTCCAAATTCAAAAGTTGTTGTATCCGAAGCTTAAATCGATTTTGAGTGTGAGCAATTCGCTTCATCCGAAAAGCACACTTTCACTATTTTTTGTGCATAACTTTACCGATGTCGATACAAACAAACCATTCGCACGAGCATGTAAACATGTGACTAGTTATAAAGTGTTAAAAATTGTAAATAAAGTAAACATCCGATTTTGATTTGTCCACAAAGACGAGTATTTCGTTAAATACATTAATGGTTTTCCAATAGATGAATCGGAAAATGAATAATCAATTCATTTCATTTTATATTTAATGATAAGATCGAAGGCTGTATGTGAATTATTTATTGAATCATGAATCGAATGAAATCTAGATGAAGCATGAAATTGCACAATGTTGGTATAAAAAATAAATGTTTCAAAAAATTTTGGTTCTGAACTTGGCGTGCACGTGACAGTTTTCCCAGAGGTTTTTACACATCAGTGATACGTAAATTCAGCGCATGGAAGGTCCATCGACCAAATTATCGGCCGAAAAAACGCTCCAATGCCGTATAACAAGCAGCCCAGATAAATCTAATTTATTTGAAGCGACAACCAGTTGGGAATGAACGAAAACCCGGAAATATGCATTTCAATTCTAATTCAATTCTGTGTTGTTTTACGAAAGTTATTTACTTATCTGGATCTGGAATGTCAATAGCGGAGAACTTGGACGATACAATTTCCGTTGCACGTCGGCGAGTGCGAGTTTGAAACGAATTTGAATTATCTTATTATCAAGCTTATGCCGTTTAATGTCAACAATGACCCTGTGCCATTGTGAATGCCGCTACTAAGTGGCTTATTTCCGTGGTTCTATAAAATCTCGAGAGACGTGTTGAGTGGATCTTTTGCAACGACACAAAAGCATGCACGCAAGTAGTATCAGCCGTCAATAGTCCGACCAGAACCAAACCGCTACTCAGAGCCATTTGTGTTCGCGAAATTTATATAAACGACCTTTCTCGACCGATTTCCTGAAATAACTGTACAATTTAGCAGGTAAATTTTCTTTTTGTTTGTTCTTGGAAATGTATACTCAGTCAAAAAGTGTATGTTTCGTAGCCTTCTCAGGGGCTCAATATGAAAATCGTTGAAAAGTGGAACAAAAACGCAACGAAGACGTTGACAATAAGCTGGTTAATGAAATCCAGTTTTGTCATACACATAAACACGACCATTGAAGTCCACGCCACAAACAAACGCTTCGGTTTGAGCTGAAAATGATGACAATGAGTCGGCTAATTGATTGATTTGTACTCCTTGTATTAATCAATCGTATTATGTTTCAAACACAAATCCTTTTTTGAAATTGCTCGTTTGAAATCACAACTAAATTTGATGTTAAGGTCGGTTTCAAATTGTATTCTTTCGATTGCTATGACTGTCAAAGTTGTTTGTGTCATGTCACAGTGTAAGTCTGATCTGTCGATAAAATTTGTTTTCCATTGTCCTATATGCATGAATGATTTGTTTATTGTTCCATCAATCTTTCAATAACTTTTGACAATGTTGATAATTGAGAATTTTTCAATTATCAACGATTTTAATTGATTCAAGTTTAATTAAATACTTTTGACAGTCGCTGAATAAATTTGAAATTCAATCGGAAATTATTTTTGATTCATTTTCTTGATTTTTCGATTTAGATGTGAAGAGAAAAGGAGCAGATAAAAGATAAAGTAATGATGAGAAGAGGCGCAAACTGAGACATCACCCGGAGCCACTTAACCGAAGCGTCTTTAAGAGAAAAAATAGCTCAGATCTATTATTCCTAAGGAAATGTTCTTCTACGTATTCAGTCCTTAATGGATTTTTACATTTACTCCAAAGACCTTTCGTCTTTACCGCAATTCGAAGTTCAGTTATTTCCTCGTACAATATACAGGATGATTAAATAAATTTTTCATTATCGATCAATAATCTAAAGGCCAAATGTTTGAATGATCCACTCATCATTGGTTGGGGAGTAGGCTAAAAAACCAATGAAAAATGATTTGTACTTTTTGAAACACTTCATCCCTATTTGTAAAAGTAGAAAAAGTAAGATAAAAATGAAGCTACACTACTTTGTCATAGATCGAGTATTTAACTTATTGTTAGGTTGAGACCCTTTCATAATTTCTACACGATTTTCAAATTTATTTATGAATTTATGGTTTCAATGAAAATATAATGACATACCTCTCGTTTGATGCATCTCAGTCTGTGTACATTCACTTTGTACAACTAAATGTTCATGAGTCCCTTGTGTTCAAACTTTGTTATTCAAATCATACATGTTGTACTTCCACAAAAAGTAATATATCCTTGCACACAGTCGGGGAACATAAAAACTCAGCAAGTTCAACCCAAACCAGAGATTGTTTGATCTGTGGGATTTAAATGATTTCTATCTGTTGATTAGAACTGTTTAGACCCTTGTTTGAAATTTTAAGCTTCACGTTTACATTTGCTTTCAAGTTTGATGAATTGAAGAAGCCATTTAGCGATTATTTATGTTGTACAGCGATCATGAAAGACGCTACAAAAAAAAATGGATGAATTTCCGAGAGGAATGCCGAGCTCTGTTTTTATATCCCTTTTTATAAATTTGTTCTGTAGAAAATGAGATTAATACTTGTGCCGAGTCTATCCTCGCTCTGGGCTTCTATTAATCAAACCGTCGGGAAATTTATGCTTTCAGTGGACGCAGGACTGGCAGTGGCTGCTGAAATGAAGGCACCTGAAGAACGAACCGAGGAAGAAAAAATGGCATTGCTTGGTAGACCGAAACTAGGCGATGTTTCCCGAGCACAAATCAGAATAAAAGAGTCGAAGGAATTCAAAAATACCGTCGACAAACTCGTGCAAAGAGCTAACGCATCAATAATTCTTGGTAAAGTAACACTTCGAGCACCAAAATTTTAAATTCCATTTTGTGCATTTGTTTAGTTTTGAATTATTAATTCTATTGTCAATATTCAATCAAGTACTACCGTCCTAGTGGAAGTTCCTAGAAGAGCTTCAACTGACATCACACAACAATTTTTGTCAATCAAATATGAAACAATATGGATTGAAAATACCAGACAAATTGTTGAGTATGTTTTAATAAGAGTTGGGACATGTTTTAAGTTGCGGCACTTTTTGCTTGGGACCGCAGAGTGAGGAAGATAAAAAAATTGCTAACCTTTGTGCTTTGAACAAGCCGACAAATGAGGTCGTGCGAATTTCTTTTGAGTTTAATATCAAAACTTATTGTGTGGTGAAAAAAGATGGCAACTTATGTTTATCGTACGTTCCGGTACAACGTTATATGGTTATAACTCAGTGAAGCACTTGAAATGTATATTAATTTTCGTGACACATATCGCATCGGAATATCATAAATCTCGACTAATGAATTTAAACGTACGTTTTGTCCTACATTTGCAAAGAAAGAACTTATACCAGAGGGTTACCAAAAACTAATGGCTTTCAAAGAGTAATCCTAAACTTTATTTAAACATAATTTAACATAAATTTAAAACATAAATTAAACTAATTTCCATAACTAAACTTTTCTAATCCTCAACGTAATTGTAGTCGACCTAGACGTAAAATTACATCTTTATATTTTTCTGAAATTCAAAAAACTAAAAACAAATCAAAGATTGTTATCAAATTCAATGAAATAAAACATGAACAAGTTAGCTCAATGCCAGGACCTTAGTAGGAGCCTGAAGGTGACTTTGCTTGGTCTTCCCAAAGATCCAGCACTAAGTCGTGTAAGAATACTTGTACATGAGAGCCACCGCGATTCGTCAGACACGATGCAGATTAAACTTTCTGGCTGAAAGTGTCGCTGGCTACTATTAGCTAAAGTGATACAACGTAGCTTGAAGCTCACACGAAGCAAAGTGTGTGCTGCTTGTCGCTACCTGTGCATTAAATGTCCGCTTTTGGCTTATCTTGAAGTCACAACGTGTTGGACTAATTAGTGGCGTGTATCTCGTTTAGCACCAAAAGTTGGCATACTCGATTGATAAGCAAACCCCGATTCTTGACAGTTGTAAACAAAGTTTGAATTTTTTACTTTAGGAGTTAGTTTAGGTTGATAGTACAAGTTGAAACTGATTCCAAGTTTAAAAGTTTTTTCTGATAAAAATATTTTGTGAAAAACCTGACTCTATATCTATTTTTATCGTGTTATATCGTACAAAATAATAAATAATGTTTTGAACATTGATTTTATTTAGTTTCCCACAAAAACAATTTACGTCGACTGTCCGACATAAAATCTTGCGTAGTTTCCCCTTGGTCGTGCACGCCACTTCTGGACATCCGGTTTCGATCGGAAGTTTTGATTGTCCAAACATAGGTTCTAACGTTACGTAAGCTGTAATATTTTACACACTATTTTGAAATAAAAATCAACAAAAGGTTTCTTGGGAAACAATTAAAAGCCATGAGTCATGCCAACGCTCGGGTCAACATACAAGAGTTCTAAAAAAAATTCGACATGAGACGTATTCATGAAAATTTAAAATGATTTTTTTTTTCGAATAACGATCAACATGAAAACGTTCTTGCTGCGACCCATATCTGACAACTATATACCAAACTGGCAAGAAACTTAACTTGATGTTGCCACGAAAATACAGTCAAGTTTGAGTTTAATTGTAACTCGAGAATGCCATTCCTCGGGCTTGGGGTACTGATTTGTAATAATGTGACCTACATTCCTTTTTTTTATTAAAATCAGGACGCACTGTCGACTTGTCTACTTAATTACGAATTTCGGCTTTGCGAATGCAAGCTTAAGCGCGCAGTCAACAATAAATCTTACCTTACATTCATCTTGAATACAAAATTATTTCGCAAAATTATTTCTTCAATTACCATGTGCAAATAATTTTTGCATTCAAGCAGAGTCCAAAATTACACAACAATGCTCTCAGCTGCAAAGTTAACAGTCTTCGGTCAAAACTGAAAAGTTAGTTAAAACTAAAGATTACCTCAAACAAATTGACTAAAATTGTTAAATGTCAGTAAATGATTGATTTTCTTTTGAACGATTGTTCACGGTGAAGAATTTCATTTAAATTTCGAAATATTTGCAGGAACGAGTTCTTGGAAGGAACAGTTCACGGAAGCCTTGACGGTGAGCGGAGGAGACGACGAAGATTCCGAGCAGGGTTCCTCGCCGCCTTCAGCTGCAGACTATCTCATGCACTCGCTCACTATTTTCTGGAAAGTTCTCTTTGCTTTCGTTCCACCCACTAGTAAGTACATGCCATTTGTCTTTTTCAACTTTCGAGCTGTTTTATTTCGATCATTAATCGCAGTGTCAATGTAGGAGAATTTTGGAACATAAGACACAAAATAAGTCAAATGAACTCAAAAAGTAGTCTTATGAGGGCGTTCTCCGGTTTGATAAAAAAATTCACAGCTGTGATAACTTTCGCACAGTGCCTACGAGAACAGAGGCTCGTGACATGGCTGGTTGTGCATGCGCTTTTCTTGCCACGGTGCTGCTCTCAAACTCGTTGCGTCGAGAGTACGCTTAGGGAGGCCAAGTTATGGGCCCCAGCTCGCTAACAATGCGCCTCTATATCGGTTCCTTTATATAGTGATTCCAATCAGAAGCTTAACAAAAGCTCGAAATTAAATGATCGGTGGCCAAAAGCTAATTGAAAATAATCTAACGTCATTGTGCATTTCGCACTTATATAACGGTAATTTGGCAAGTGGGCAGGTAACAACAGGATTGCGTAAAGATGAACGCTAAGTATTTAAATCCCAAAATAAACAAAATGAAAATTTCGTTTTTTGCGACACCTATCAAAGTGGATTCTGACGACACACGTTCGTTACAGGGATGACCAGGATAAACCTACTGCGAACATAAAAACTCTAATTTATTTAATCAACTTAAATAAACGTAACGTAATCAACAACAAAATCAGTTTTGCTCGACGAAACGGCGGCGAGCAGTGAAACTAATCTACTTCTGGTTTTAACAAACTTTTATAAGCAACAAGTTAACATTTTTTTTTCATTTTTTCATTTTTTTCACTAAAAATTTACCCTACAGGGCAACGTTTATCGCAGTTGTCTATATTTATCATGTTCTGGTGTTTATTCACTTGAATGTTTATTATCAATAATGATTGAAAAAAATTTTTTGTTTATAGATATTGCTGGAGGCTACTTGTGCTTCTTTGTCAGTATATTTGGTATCGGCCTGGTCACGGCTGTCATCGGAGATGTCGCATCATACTTTGGATGCACTCTCGGTATCAAAGATTCAGTCACTGCTGTGGTGTTTGTCGCACTTGGCACAAGTATTCCCGGTAAGTATCATATCAATCTCTAACAATTCATTTAACGATTATCAAACAAATTTGAACGGATAATTTTATTTTTTAACTATTTGTTGTTGAAACGAAAATAAAAATTTGATGAATCTATCTTCGAAAAACTTTTCTTTTAGTTTAATGATGACTTGTATGAAATTTCAATTAAATCAGAATAAAAAGTTGAAAAAATCATCTAGCAACGAGATTTCATAATATTTTTTTACAAAAAATAGGTTGAAACGTTTTTGTGCGGTGTTCTTACACATATTCTGTTAGAGTAAATCAAGATTTACAGAATATCGAGAATCGTGAAGCGACATTAAAATTTTAAATCTCAGCTATTCAGGTTGGACTTCCCCTAAGATCAAAAGCTCAAGATTTCTTTTTCTAAAAAATTCACTCTTAAACAAGTTCACTTTTATATTCTTTATAAAACTTGTCTTATAACGGTTCAACTTAGATCAATAAACCTTTCGGTTTCACCTGATTGTTCTACGTATCGAAGTCGCAGTTAAAAAGTATTCTTAAGCACTTTGTAATATATCTACAAATTTATTTCAGACACGTTCGCGAGTAAAGTGGCTGCCTGCCAGGACAAATATGCGGACGCCAGTGTAGGCAACGTGACTGGGAGTAACGCCGTGAACGTCTTCCTGGGTATTGGCATCGCGTGGAGTATTGCTGCTATATACCATTCCTATCATGGAGAAGCATTCCTCGTAGAACCTGGAAAGTCTGTATCACTTGAATCGCAAAAAAATTTATCTTACAAACGTTTCAAATAAAAACCTTCACTGAGAAAAAAAAAGTGTAAAAAAATCTCGAAAACTTTGTAAATAAATCTCGAAAACTCTGTTCCATTTCTTGATCATAAAATGAAAAAAATATGAACTATAATCTATTTCAAAATTATTGTTCCAGTTTGGCCTTTTCCGTAACCCTGTTTTGTTCGGAGGCTTGCTTAGTGATCGTGGTTTTACTACTAAGACGGACAAAAGCCATTGGCGGAGAACTTGGTGGACCACGTGGACCGAAAATCGTCACGTCTATGTTTCTGTTTTCTTTATGGCTGTTCTACCTTATAATGTCTACTTTAGAAGCCTACGGCGTTATTCAGGGCTTCTAAAAAACACGCCGTTGTATGGCCTACCAACAGCACGTGTTTTTATTGCAGCACGTGAACCAAAGACAAAGCTCAAGATAAAGTTTACACGGTAACAACTTTCACGATATATTTTCGTTTTCTTATTCGTTACAAATTGCTGAGATCAAATAAAAATGAAGTATTTCTCTTGTTAAATTGCTCGACAATGCGTCTGCAGTAAAAATCCAACGTTTGCAAACGGATAACATCTCACCCTCTTGCTTTCTAGTGTCAAAAAATCATGACGCAGAGTCACTATAGCCTTAGGGCGACGACGTCTGTACTTTAATTTGTGCTTTTGAAATTCATTTCGAAAGTTATTCTGATTTCTTTGTCAAGGGTATCAAATTATTCATAAAACTCGGGATATAGACATTTCAAAGAGTGTTCTAGAGATAATAATCGCTGAAAAATATGTCAAGTGATTTAGTTCAACTTAATTTATACTGTTTTGTGAAATTATGGAAAAATAGATGGTCATAATATATCAGCATTATACAATAATTGAAGTACTTTAAAATCACTCTAAAGTCACTCTATTGTCAAATTAAGACTAATCGGCAGCGTTCCTAATTTTGAAACGTAGGATGTTGAATCATGGCTTTTCTTTTTCTTATCATATATCAAGAAATTTGGATAGATTTGTATTAAATGAAGTTTAACAGTGATTTCTTTTTTCACAGAAAACAGAGGCCCTTAGTGCTACATCGAAGTGAAACCGTGCCAATGACAACCAACAACTACTAACATTCATAATGGATGATTAATAATTACATTAAGAAGCATAAACAACCAAATGTCTGAATGAATTGGAAGTGTTTTGAATGTGCAAACGTTCGTATCAATATCACGAACTTTTGCGTGCCTGTTAAATATGTGTATGTGTACTTAAGTAATCCTAAGAAACGACAGAGCAAGATGAAGTATGCGTGAGTTCTTCAGAAAGACTTAGTTAGACATAGTGACATGTACAGAACAAATGAACATACAGAAATTTGCCTTAAACGTTAGAAGCAATGAGTAACATCCTAGTGAAATAAAATTTCAGCACGACTTTTGACCAAAAAGTTGCTTGTTGCATTCTCATATTGGAATTACAATAACAGTAATAGTCGATCGTATATTCGTTAGTTTTTATTACGCGGGTTTGATACTGTTAAACGAATAAAAACATCTTTGGAAACTTTGTGCGGGAACAAAATGTATACATTTATCACATTTAAACAAGTTACTAGAATCGATTATACAAAGAAATTTTATCTTTATTAATGTTTGAATTATATCAGATTCTAATGATATATCAAAGTTATATTATATACCGAAATTAAATTATATATCAAGATTGAATTTATCGAAGAGAAAGTATTTAAGCAAAGTATATAAGAGTTTACTCTTATATACTCTGCAGGGCGAATAGCCTAGTTTTATTGACTTGAGTTTGATCGCAGGTCAAGAAGATTCGTTAATCGATAACAATTTTTTTATAGCTACGTGGAAAATGTAAATAATAACGGACCCGAGATAGAGTGTGTAAGAGTGCTGTAAAAAATTGCGCAAAAACTTAAATCGACCAGCAAAGTAATATTATTAAGAAACATTATCAATTTTAAAGAATCATACTCATTAGTAATTGGTATGCACCCCCAAACGCTGGTACGGTCAAAGATATTCCAACGCTTTGAGTAACTGCCGCAAGCTTTTTTTCATTTGCGTACGACATATTGCAAGTGCCTTTTTCTCTGAGAACTTGCAAAGTTTGTGCCCTTTAAAGGTGTACCCAAATATAAAACAGTTAATATTCGTTGATAGCAGAACGAGTTGTTCGACTAAAATTGACCAAATCGGCGTTGCAATATCTCTCGACGAGTTGTACCAAATTCTAAAGACATGCAACAAACGCTTGAATGTGAATACCTAAAACATTTCAGATACCGTTTGTGAATTTCAGGTTCTTGTCGGCAATTCAAGACAAAGTCTCATTTTAGTCACACAAATTTCAAACTGAGATCGTTAATCGACCTGTAAGGATACAAACTTTTACCATTTTCTCCGTTTTAGGTTGATCCGTTTTTATTTTCGAGATGATTTGTTTTATTCCGAATATGCCTATTTTACAATGTCTGTGACAATAAGATACGTCCAGTATAAATACGTCCTTGTAAAAAGCTTTTCTGCATTATAACAGACCAGTCTCAACATTTTATGGTGACAATTTTTTGCACATTAAACGCGTACCACTGTAGGCTCTATATCAACAGAATCTCCTATCGATTAGCGATTTCACAAACAAATCGTTTATTTGCAATATTTTTTTATTTAAAAAATCAAAAGTGCCTTAGCTTTACAAAGGCACGCTAGTCATGAATATGTCTTATGATATTTGAATTCAAGTCATTTATACTAGTTATTTTGAATATGTCCTGATTCAGTGAAACATTCACTTATTCTTGCATTTGAAGCTCTAGACATTTGAAACTTTAGTAAACTTTATATAACCGTATACTGAACAATACTGAACTAATTCTCACGTGTAATTCTTACGAATATCATTCAAAGTTTAATACAAAACTATTCAATTTAAATTCAAATTGTACGCTATTATTTGGGCGTCCCTGATTTAGTCAAACTACGATTTCAACTACGCTCTTATGTCGATGTTAATTCCCGTATACGCTTTTCGTAACACACAAAATTTTAAAGTCCCCCAGGGATAAGACATATTCATGTCAGAAGTGAAAAATTTAAAGTCATGCCCTTTAGTCTTCATACGTGCTTATGTTAGTAACTCAAAATACGTTACGAGACTTGTGTTGTGATTCCCTATTATTCTTCTTTTTTAGAATCATTTCGAAACAATCTTGTCTAGATAAATTTCGGATTCGCGGTGCAAACGAGAAATCAAATTTATGTTATCGAAATTGACTGGTAATTTTTGTTTGCAAACGGAACTTGGATGAATGCTAATTATACGAATAGGTTAATCGCGACCTGTTAACTTTACACATTGTTATTAGAAATGTAAGAAATTGCGATACACGAGAAATGTTATGAATTATGAGTTTTTGAAATTGATGGATTTCTGAAACATCGTATACAGTTAACATTTTTAAACTAATCTCTTCAACACTTGGCATTCCTAATGCAACCTCACTCATCCTGACTTTATCAATTATCATTATAAATAAATTACATTATTATTATTATTCATGCATATTTATCATGACATTGATTCAGTTCCAATTTCGAATATTGTTTGTATTTAATATAGACAGAAAATGCAACAAGTATTGTTTATTTATGAATTGTTGTATGTTTTGTTTATTCTTGAATAAAGTGAAGGTACTTTTTTGTTCATAGTTTGTTTCGTTTACTGATTTCATTACCAGAACATGTTTTCGGTTTGTCATCTTCCTAGTATCAAAGCTTAGTTATGATTTGTTTTTGCACAAATTATATAATTTTTTTCTCTTGCAATGCATCATCGTCACTCATGTTGGCAGCTTTCGAAGAGACAATGAAGATACTTATTGATGAGAAGTTTTACGGAAATACTGAATAGCAAGAATAGCAAAGCGTTCAAGTGATAATCCCTGCGAACGAAATCCCGCATTTAAAGTCTAGATATTATATTAGTGATGATTATAAATAATAAGAACGATTCGACGTACATTGGTAACCTGGATACTCATGACAAAAAATGGATGTACCGCAAAAAAGTGTATAAAAAACAACGTTTGCATGAGTTTGAAAAGCTGTTACTTAAGTTAGCAAATATTAATTCTGCGGCACCAAAAGGAACCACTCAACTCCTGGATCAGTTTTTTTGTCCAGCAAAATATTTGTCTAAAAATCGAATATTTATCAGCTAGTTTTTGAAAGGTTCCCATTGAATATACGATGATATTTGACGAGTAAATGATTTGTAAATATGTTGATTTCAATCACAAACGAATCTATGTAATCTTTCAACTTCCACAAAAAAGTCTACGGAGTCTTTCGAGTTAACAAATTAACAACATTAAAAATGTTATGATGTTCAAAAAGACATTTCTAAAAAACCGAGAGAGATAACTTCAAAAATATGTTATATTTTTTAGTCATTCCAAGCCAAAAGAAGATAGACAGAAGATGAAGTTCGTAATTAATATGTGTACAACGATCCCAATTGTTTCTAAATGATGGAAACTAATCGAATGAGTTCAAATATTGTGGTGAATTTGACCATAAGTGATTTTTTCATTGGAAAAAATGCAATATAAGACTTCAAGATTTTTACCCCCTTTTTTGAAAGTATATTTGAATGTCTGAAGCGTGAATTTTGTTATGAAAGAAGTCAATAAGGGGACCCTGAGCTACGTGTTTACGGCGTACAAATCCAACTGATGTGCAAAGTACACAGAAACCGAAAAGCTTATTTCAAACGCAAAAATGTCACGAGATTTCAGAAATAAATTAAATTTCAAAGAGAATGTCGGACGAAAATGTTGGAAAACATTTTTATGTTTACATTTTGCCAATTGAGAAGTGAAAAATATCGAAAAAAAAGTTTCTAACAATTTCGGCCCGTTATGCTCGCCACAAACAATTTTCTTTGTTTTGCACAAATCGACAAAGCTGTATTTATAGTTCTCCCGCAATCGTGCACACCAGTTTCGATAATCTCGTTTCGAGAAAAACGCTATTACAGTTTTCGATACTCTCTATCCAAACGCAGGTATAAATCCAGTGTGGCTTTGACTTCAAACCGAGATTTTGATCGGAACTAATTCGAGTATACCAAAAATAGATTTTCAGGAGTAAAAAACATTTCAAAAAAAAACTTACCGCAATAGAGATGATACTGAGACCTGCGTTTGGTATCAAATTATGAAAAAATATACAATCCCAGCGACGTTTAATATTCGTGGTGATAACAAGAATTTTATTCAAGACTATATTAAAACATAATCGTGTTGTCATGTGACAAAGCGACCAGCCCCTTTGTTGTTTTTGAATTTTTTAAGTACGTTGAAAAACGAAAAAGTACTCGTCAAATCATACATAGAATTTAACGTAAAACGTAATAAAAGGACCAAACTCTTTTCGATTTTTTCAATTTTATAAATTTACGCCAAAAAAGTATATTTGGCCTTTGCAAATGTTAAATACCAAGTAACAAAAAATTCAACAAATATCTACGAAACTGTTTTTATATGGTTCTATCCGAGCGATAGCTCGAAATGTGTTCTAATATAAAGTTGAATTACATTTTAAAAAAGTACATCAAACAACATAATGTTGAACGACCAAAAATTAGAAACCAATTTTTGAGCTACACAGTTAATACGATTGTTGAATGAATTTATAGAGCAAGACAGAAAAGTGAATAAGACCACATGTTGATACTCCCTGCAATCTGAATATTGAAGTCAGATCTGACATGCCAAAAGCAGCTTCATGAAACGTTACCGTTTTATGTCAGGAGAATAGATTTAGTCAGACGACGAGTCTTTGAATTTCAGTTTTGACGTTTGAATGACTAAAAGTTGAGCAAGTTAGAATCGAACCTTTAGACTCACAGATATAAACGAAATGATTATTAAAATTTTTCACTTTGTCTTAGAATATACACTTTAAATAACGTTAAAAGTACTAAGATAAGAATCCTTAGTTTCTCACTATTTCAAGATCAGTATTTTCCGACTTTTAAATTGCTTTAACATGAATTGTCATTTGTTTATGAACGAATTAATGAACTGACTAGCAAGCATCGAATGTTAGATTTAATTTTCTATTGTCGTTAAAAGTAACACATGCATCTGCGTCTGGACCAATTGAAAATTGACAAATCTTGCAACGCAAATATCACCACGATCGGTTCAACGTTAATCCTTCTCTCGGCAGGGGCTGGTCACTTCCTTTTGTACAGAATGTAATCGCTTTGATGTATCTATGAGCTTTCGAACCTTCTATCGACTATATCAACTGTAATCTGTGTAAACAACACACTTCTACGACTTTGAAAATACTGTCTTTCTTAATCTCGACTTCTAATCTACTGAATAAATTACTCTTCGATTCAGATCGCAACGTCCTGTTGAAGCTTCATAATACACAGGTAGATAATCAGCAGTAAATTTTACTTCTTATCTTTAGCAATCGTGTTACCGCAATTACCGCAATTACTAGAAGTCAAAATGATGTAAAAGGTAAACAAACTTTAACTAAAAAAAACTACTTGTAAGCAAAATGAGTAAAACAGAGTGAAAATATAAAAGAAATTCAACTGAAAAATAAATTCATTGTGCCAACACCGTTGATAAAGATTAAGTACCATTTACTGTACCTTTTTGCTTCGTGTATTGTTAAAAACAACAATGAAAAGAAGAACCAAACCACTGAAGCGATTTACACGAATTTTCAAGACTTAAAAAATTGAAATCAACTGCACCGATATCAGTATTGCTGTACCACCGAATATGTATAAACAAATAACCCTATGAAATGTTAATTATAATAAATGTAACAATGAACAACTAATGGAAAAAGAAATCAAAATGTTCCAACAAGTAATTAACAAGATATTTTAAATGTAGTTAGTGTGTACTGTTATAGAAAAAATATAAACAAATATGAAAAACAATGCAAGGAGGAAAATGGTTTTTGGTGAGCGGCTGAACCACATATTTTTGTCTATAGGACGTAAAACTCAAGATGGTGCAGAATGAGAAAAGTGAGTAGTGCAATAAAGTTTAATAACGGAAACAATTTTTCTCCGCATGCTTGTTTTCGAAGGTTAGCGACATTTCTGTAAGGTGAACATAGCGTTTACAGATACGACGAAATGCATCAAAGTTAAATTTTGTATGTGTTTCAAAGTGAGGCATACATGTATAAAAATTAAAAAGCTGCAGACTTTTTAGTTACTTAGTGCTTACATTTTTTTCTCACAGACTGTACTATCAGAGCATTAACCCTTAGTCACTGCAGGCACCGCAAAAAATGAAGTGCTAAAAAGATAATTTAAAAAAAATTTGAATTTTCATTCTCTCATATCTCAATAAGTTGGTTAGAATAACTTTGCAAATATAAACTATCGACGTCAGTTAAAACAAGCGCTGACGCATGTTTACATTGGCCAACTAGCCTATTGAGATATGAAAGAAAAACATCATCTTGTTAAACTTTCTTTTCAAAATTTGCTCCCATTCAACCTATAACTCGAAAATAACTTTAGCACTTTGATTTTTTCAATAACATCCTTAACACTTCAACCGAGACTTTCAGCTTTCTTAAACTTGTGATAATATGAAATAAAAATAGTGAATTGCAAAACGTACGGAACAATAATGAAGTAACGAAACCTAACAAACAATTGTTTAGTAAATTATAAAAGTTATTAGCATCAGTATTAAAAAATATGAATGATGAATTCTCATAAAGACATGTTTGGACTTTCTTGAAAAACAACCTTGTAGTTTTTTGCTTTAATAAATACATTTTTCTGTCGTTTAACAACGCTTAATTTTTGTTCGAATAGTATAAACAATGTAAATACTTCTATACGCATTCGTTTGTCTTTAAAAAGTGCAGCCTTTCTTGTCTTCAACCAGCCTCTGCTTACCGAAAAACTTTCTTTAAATTTCTGCGGTTGCTTTTTGTCTCTCTTAATTCTTTTCTGAAATAAGAAGAATTGAACTAGAACTGTTGTTCCTTGTTATGAGTTCATGGAGGAATAAAAGAAAAAGACCCTTTGAATAGGAATTATATACAAAGTTTTTATTTCACAGTTGTATGACTTTCAAATTTGGCCTAGACTGAGTCGAAATGCACAACTTTTTTATTCGCACCTGTTTTGTTCAGGTACTACTACAGAGAAGTACAAAACATAAATAATTATCAATCATATAAAAATCTTAATTGGAAAATTACAGGGGTGATTTCAGCGAAGAACATAAAGTAGATGTCGACAATTTGGAGAGTTTAGTTGGGGATATGTTTATGCGAATCAAAGGAAGATGTTCCAAGGAAAAATAGCAGCTAAACTTGTAAAGAATGGACTGACGATTTATAAATATCAAAAAATCCTAAAAGTACTTCAATCCCCCACGTTTTATAACGTTTCACAACAAACTACAAGTTTTGTACGAATCATCATATCCCCTACAGAACCAAAACAATGATGGTTTGGTGTCTGCTCATGATGATTGTGCAAACAAAACTTCCATTTTTGATTGTATAAAAATTTTTCATTTCACGTCATATTAGGAAATCTAGTGATTAAACCAGAGTTATAGAAACCCTGAAATTCGAAATCGAACGAGATTGTTTAATCTAATCTCTTCATTTAATAAACTTTCGAAAAATTGCAATTTTTTTATGATTGGTAAAAAGGAAGATTCAAAAGGATCTAGTGAGACAAAAAAGGGAAGGGGAATATTTATAAACAATATATTGTTCCAATTTCTTCAATGAATTAAGGTCAATGAAGCATGATATGATTAAAAAATTCTATCTGAACGTTTATTTATAAATTATCGAACATTAGTAGCCTAATAAAAACTTATGTTCAGCCTCCGAAGCTTGAAAACATGAAACATAACAAAAAGCATGTATACAAATAGGCCATTATTACAAAAAATATACGAAATTTTATTATCACTTTAATGTAAAATCATTTGGTATAAAATTTCATCAGAGTTACGCAGATGTTTAAATTTGTATGCACCTGTTGATACCAATTTTTTTCATTAAAAAAAGTGACTCACTGTCAACAATTTAAACAATTTTATCATACCTACAATCGAAATCTTGTTATCAAAAGTATTTGGTTTATTTATTTTACCGGTTAATAAACTCGCTATTTGGTATGTTTAGTCGCGTCATTTTTTTATTTTTAAATATGTTTTAAAACTCTCAGATGTATTTCTTTTATCTCAACGAAACTACTCGCTTGAACAGTTTTGTTCGTTTTCTGATTACTCTGAATAATACTGACTGAATAAAAATCATCAAGATTTAAACAAAAACAACGAAATAATAACAATTCTTCAACAGAATTCAACAGCGTTGAAAGTAGAGTTTACACACGACATTTCTGTTTACGCAAAACATGTACTTAATACAAAAGTAATACTGTTATTTATAAAAATTATATTACATTGTGATCAAAATCAAAACGTAGGTTTAAATGTAATACTAAAACACATAACAATAAAGCTTCACAATTGTACATAAAAATATATACTAGAGAACACTTGAAAAACCAATTGGTCTCTTTTACTCACGCACGACACAGATTACTGTTTGTTTTTATAAACTCTTTTGCTTATTCACGCACTAACAATAATATTCTTTTTATTTACTAAACATATAATGTAATATAGCAACGTTGTAACTATAGCACGATTATATCATTTTTGTTCTAGTTTGTAAACATCTTTTGCACCATCACTCATACTTTGTTTTACTATACTTGATAGTAGTCAACAAATCATTAAACTTTTTCTTAACAATTACCTGATAATCAAACAGCGCGCCATAAATAATCATTTTGCATATAAATAGTATTCTTTTCAACAAATAGTCTATACGTCGTAACTCCTATGTTGGATCAAGCGTTTGTTTCAATCATTATGTTTTGATCACAATTTAAAATTTGCGAGTTTTTTATTTCATGATAAAAACAATTTGTATTGTTATTTGACCGAAAACAAAGCTGATAATAAAATGAAGAATCATTTTCGCCGAACTCAAAACGTTTCCGTTTCACTGATCTATCAAAACACGTTCAACTTTAAAATACAATCAATTCGAGTTATTTCGAGTTATTACATAATAAACGATCAACCAAATGATAAATCGCGAATTCCACGTATCGACAAAGATTTCTGTCAAGAAATTCCAACGTTTGATCATTGTCATGTTTGATCATCGCTCTCAGATAATCGTGTACTTTATCGCCAGATAAAAGATCAATAACACAAAATTTGAAATCAAACCAGTTTGATCCAACAATTAAAAAATATTTGCATTAAGACTATGCGCACATATAGGTTTGCATTATAATTTTGATTATAGTCTATAAATGTACGATTCTGGTAGTTTCTCCTCCTTCTTTGTCTTCCTCTTCTTCTTTTTTTGACATCTACTGCGCAATTGTCAATAAATAAAATTTCCAACAACGAAATGCAGAACTTGACTAGGAAGTATTAAGTAGCGACTAGATTCAGAATAGTCAACGTCTCAACCCATGACTAAAGAGGATCGGTCGTGTGCGCTTGGTTTTGCGATTTTGTCATCTGTGCCCCCGACGCAAGTCCACAATTTGTGTCCGGTTGCACGAAATCCGCCTAAAAGAGTTTGAGCAATTCGTGAAGTACGATTGTGATAAACGTTGATGAATTGTCCTCAGCGGATTATCATGTTGCAGATGAATACGGGTCGACTGTGTGTTTTCGTTTTTGTTTTCTCGTCGAGGACTAGCTATAGAACAGCATGACGGAATGCGAGGAACCAACCTGAATTTGGCATAGATACGTTTAAGTAATTCGGGTTCCCAAAAAAGTTTGAGTTTTTAGAATGAGCGTTTGACACAGGTCAATATCCTCGCGATTCGCTGGCTCAATTTTTTGTTTAAATCTAGACATTACTCTCTGATACCAACTGATATTGTTTACAATCACTGACACGATTGAAAACATTGTGCGATGGCTAAGGCCATAGTTATCTTGTCTCGTTCTTATTCTTGTGTCATACAGTTTGAACCTGAAAATCTGAGACAGACGACTATTGAGTTTGATATATGGTAAATTTGATGAACACTGAAAAAATCCAAACTTCAATTCAAAAGACTGTCCAGCAGTCGGCAGTCAGACGGCTAGTTAGGAGTTATTGCTGAACTTTTCTCAGTGTTGAAAAACATAAACAGACCAGTAAGAGCTGCGTCTGTAAAGACTTTGATAAACGATGAAATTGTGATCGAAACGATCAGGATTGTCGAAACACTGTTCACAAACTTGCGTTCGCAGAACTGGGAATTCGTTGTTTGTCTGAGGGAATTTTTGATGGTGGCCCAATTTGTGATTTTGTTTCTCTCAAATCTCGAAATTCCTCGACTTTGTGTTTTGCGTTTGTACTGTTCAGCCTAAGGAGAGTAGTGTGCATTTTGCCTCTGCTTTCGTCGAAAAATGAAAGCAAATATTGAGCGGAGACGCCACCAACGACTGTGCTTCCTCACGTTTGTGCGTGACCTCTCCTTCACGCGGATTTGTCGCACGAGCGAATAAAAAGCGTCGTCGATAAATTGCCTGAGAGCTGCGGACGTTTCGTAAAAAGGACACCCCATCTGATCGGCCAGGACCTTACCTTCGTCTGTTGTCACCTAAAAAAGTATAATTCAACACAAAATTAATTGTCTGCGATTAGGAAACTAAATTGAACTACTTAGTTGGTCGAATTTTACTCACTTTGCGCTGATGCTGCAGATCAAACTTATTCCCAACTAGAACTAATGGAATATCTTCGTTCGCTCGCACTCGTGATATTAGTTTGCGATACTCCAGCACTTCTTGAAAGCTGTGTCGATCTGTCACCGAGTAACAAATCATGAAACCCTCGCCGCATCTCATGTATTGATCTCGCATCGCCGTAAATTCCACCTAAGGCAAATTTACATTTTTATCATCCTACAGAATGTTTTTATTTGTATGCAAATACAATTGCGTGGACGGTAAGTAATTTCGATGCACAAATTTGACGATTCGATACCTGTCCAGCTGTGTCTAGTATATCCAATAACGCAGCTTCACCATCTATGACTGCTTGTTGCTGATATGAATCCTCTGAAATTTGAAGCCACGTTAAACAGAATTCAGTATCATTTTTATGGAAATTTTTTAATGAACAATCAATAAAACACTCACCTATTGTAGGATCGTGATAATCTAGAAAACTGTGACTAACGAATTGTAACGTTACAGCTGAAACATAATTGTAATGTTGTTTCAAATATTTTGATCGATCATTATCAGTCTGGGAAAGATTCAAAAAAGTCATATCTTGACAAAACATTTGATTTGTAGTTGAAATCTGAAAATGTATCAGATGTGTATTTCAAATTTGAATGATGTAATAAACGATACCATTGAATATTGTCCATACATTCCTTTACAATTAGTGTTATATCTCAATTGTTTGTTTTTAATGATCTGAATGCTGATTACTATGTTCCTAGTAAAAAGGACCATATCTATTAAAATTAACAATAACCAGTTAACTGTAAATTTCCAAAAACAACAATGCCTTTTTGATAATGCGTATTTTTGCTAAATTTATCATTTCTAACATTATTTTTTTATGTACTTAATTGGTTATTGCAACTCGTCACAGGTATATTGTCCAAGTAGAAATAATACATTGGGAATAGGATGATTTAAAAAAATGCGAGTGAGTTACCTGATTTGCCTACTCCTCCATCTCCGAGGACGACAATTTTGTAGACCCTGAGTCCGCCTCGAGTGGTGGGCTGCGTAGCTACTGGAATGTCAATTTTGCCACTCGAGGCAGAGCTCCTGTCTGGTAGGACTTGGACGTCCATCGCACCGGGACCGACGTAAAAATGCGCTCCTACTTAGCTGTTAATGTTACAAGTGTGATTGCCTCGAAAAAGCACTTTTGACATTTGACTGGCTTGCGCACCTTGAGAACGAACTCTCGGTCTTTAGTGGTCGTCATTTTTGCCGCACGCGCCGACTCAACGCGCTCGTGCTCCAGCCAAATTCACGCGCCACCACTCCATACCTCGAGCCTCGGCTGAAAACAACTCCTCACTTCCTGGCTAGTCCAACTCGTTCATAAGCCCCTCAAAATGTCGCACATATTAACACCGGATCAACTCGCTCGTTTTGACAGCTGCCGATACCACTCTGCAGCAGACAAGAGCTCGCTCCTCAGGGCCGTACCAATCATTATTTTTCAATCAAAATCCAACTCAACATTTTTCAGTTATTATTTTTATAATCAATGTAAAATTTTTGCACGCAAGTTTCTTTATCTTTGTTTGTTTATCACTTTTGCCTCGTTTTTTTAACTATTATTAATGTTAAGTCTAATAATTTTCTCCAAATCTTTTCCCTTCTTTTTTATAAAAAATAATTTGAATGCAAATGGAGCACGATATTTTGATGAAATCGTCAATGTTCATCAGTCGTTTATTTTTACGTTTGAAGATATAGACAACATTTTTATTTTTATTTTAAGTTTCTCAAACCGTCCTCGAGTACCAGTCGATAATAATATAGAAGTCTTCTGTTATCAATATATTCTGAGTCGATAATCTAGTTCTATTTGTTTTGTTCTCCATTTTTTTCAAACTGTTTCACATTCATTCAAAATGTTTAGCCCTTTTTATCCGGATAATGAAAATAAGAATAGCAAGACTCAAAAAATAATTTGATCGAGTTGCATATTGTATAAAAATGCTCAATCGAGCAAAAATTTTTATTCGCGTTTTATGCAATTTGCATTCAATTAAGTAAATTCAAAATTTGCACATCGTACTTCAACTCGTTATGAAAAGACGATTCCAACGAGCACAAATACGTCGAGAAAATGTTGAAACATAAAATCAAAATCCTGGAAAATGAAATTTTCAATGTATCTCTGGAGATACAATAGGATAAAGAGTTAACAATCAATAACAATTTCTCGAGCGGACCTTGAAAATCATGTTGTCAAAATATTTATCGAAGTGTCATATTTTCTCCCATCATCAGTGCAGTGTGACTCATAATGACGCATGTAAAGATAACGTTTATGTGCAATCGAGCACTCGAAAATTTTTGATTCTTCCATTAGTTTTAAATAATCTGTTCCTTGCATCGAAAATCTTTATGCTAATACATATAATATTATTCTCACTGACTTTTGCAAATCCGATGCAGTTTAATACGTCTATGTAATATATTGTCTTATGTTGGCTGAGCTTAAAACTGTGATGGATGTAGAGTATGTATGATGCGTTAGCAATGAAAATGTTGATCCGGCAATAAACTGAGCATTTTAATGAGGTCAGTATTATGAAAAATGTTTTTCTTTCATGGTTTATAAAAACTTTATGATCTGACTTTAAGTCTGAAAAAAAAACGGAATAATTTGTGGATTAGCGAAAAGTTATAATTTTAACGATTCTCACAAAAACTTCATTGCAGATAAAAATAATGTTGTATAGAAATTTGAAAGAGTTGTATCAAAATTTTCGACCGATTCATACGAAAAAATCGCTAGTCAATTAGAAAGCAGATTTGATAATTTGAATAAGTGACCAAAAATCTTTTTCATTTAATTGTTTTTCGAAATTTGTGCACAAGTTTGTCTGCAATGAAAATTTATAGTACTCGAGTTGAACCTTTCGAATAACGAGTGTGCTAAGTGCGTTTCTGTGGCAACATTTCAAATCATTGCAAATTGGCGCCGTGGTCAGATCGTCCCTCGTCCAACGAACGTTGATGCAAATAAAATAGAGTTTAGTTCAGAGATAGTCGCAACTGCGCAGTTTGATGTAAACAAATCGGATGAAGTATTTTTCATCCGGGCGCGCTGCGGTACGAGCGTGCAGCTAATTTTTGAATGATGAATTGAGCAGTAAACGGCTCAGTCTGATCGGTATTTCTAAAAATACCATCATAACAACGCGCGTGTAACAGTCGCGCAGTTTTGTTCTTTTATTTTATATCATGTCGAATATAATGCGTCAAGTACGAATCCAAGGAAAACGGGATTATTTGAAGGTCGGGTGATTCACCTCTAGATTAATTCAAGTATACCATTAAAGGCAACCCGCGTTAAGAAATGGATCCTCCATGTCCAATCTTGATCGCTATTGCGACAAAAACTGACACATTTCGCTCTTTGTCTTATTTTCTTCCGAAAGTCAACTTCAACCTGTGCATCCACTGCCCTGAAAATCAACCAACAGCAATCAACAAAAAATGTGTGACATGTATTACAAAATTCTTTTAGAAAAACTTTTAAACATAATCTGAAAAAAATATCATGTTTTACCTGACAAGATGATGTTTTACATATAATATTATGATGATTATTGCACTAGACAGTTCGTGTAATTAAAGAAATATTGGTACATTCTGTTTTGCATCTGAAACAAGTTTTCTTGAGTTCGTTTAAGTCTCGTAAGTAGTTTAACTGGCCGGCTAAAATTGTATTTTAATTGGATCATTATATTTTATTTACCTGAATTTTCAGACAAACATAAATAGATTGAAATTGTTGGGAAAGTTGGCTCAACTTGATAATTTCACGTCGATATTCAAAAGTTTGTCAAAACAATTTGTAAATTTTTCATATACGATAACTGAAAACAAATTAGTTATAAGGAATTCTACGAGGAACTCGTTTTTTGTGGCATTCAATAATTATTTCTACCAAAATATCTCGATTTTTTATTCGGATCTTTGTCTTCCTATCTACCTATAATAATTGCAATTGGTTCCACATCCTTTGACGAACCATTGGCATCCAAGGTCAATAAATTTGAAATCCCTAGCCGACTGTTTTTGCTCAATTTTTAACAAATTGAATTTTTCATATCATTCATTCACAGAATTTGTAAAATCTACTTTCAATTTTTAATAAGTATTGATGAGTGGTGATTTGGCCCTAAAAGTTTGAACTCGATTGAATTCTAGTTCCATTCTAGTCTTCTATGGTAGTTTTGTTTTGATTCCATCTTGATCATTTCGTTCCGTTCCTAGTTATGTTCCTAATTTTATAAAAATGTTATAAAATTAGTACGATTTTGTGAAATATGAAAGTAGCAATGACCTTAGTATGAATCACAAATAAAAGTTGTTCGACCAGTGTTGCCAGCAATGTCTCAATTATGTTTTTAAATGTCTATTATAGAATTGAATAAGTATCGGTTGGAACAAAATCTTGTGATTCGGATTTGTCAGTGGTAGAAAAGTCAATTTATGTAATTATGTACATAAACTTACAATCGAGTAGATTATGAGGATCAGTTTAATCTGTAAACCTAATTTAAGATAAAAGCTGATTGAATTTGTAATCATAATTACATGATCACACACGTAATGAACACCAGTTGACTTGATAACAATATCTAACATTCTGTACGAATTTATCGCAATTTTTGTATAAAAAATTTCTCAATTTATTATTAATTTTAAATAAATTTTATACTGACGCATGTTTTGCCGTTGACTCTTCAATGCATCATTTTCGAAAAATCGATTTTGAAATATTTTAGATGTTTCACATTTTACTTAGTCATAAATGAACGCCAAGTAATTAAGACGCATTTAGTTATAAAAGTTTTGACACGTGTTGAACGAAAAGACATATAGATAGTCATTCTTTATCGATTTAACATTTTTTTTGTCACAAAATTTCGTTGAAAATCAATTTTTAGAAGGACAATTTATAACTACTTTAAAATATCCAATTTTTTTATCTTAAATAATAAGATGATCGAATTCTAAGAGGATCAATTTTCTGGATGTTGAAACTAAAGTATTGCGATATTTTTAACTAAAGTCAAAACCTTTTAAGTCAACTACTATTCAAATAAGACTGTTATCTAACAGTTATGAAAAGTGCTTCTACATCTGTAATGCCTGTATATACAAAGTTTCAATGTAAAAAACAAACAAAACATCTAAAAAACAAAATTTAAACAAATTTTTGCCTTCTTATATAAAATAATGCATCTGAAAATGTCAGTACAGCTAGTTTCCACAGATTTGATAATCACAAGACGAAAATGTATTTTGTATTAAATAATTCTAGAGAAAGAAAGGAGAAAAAGTAAATTGCGGATAAAAAAAATAAAAAGCGCGCTAAAAAACGTGGGGTGGAAGAAAACGAAAGGAGGTTTTAGGTTGTCGCGCGAGATGTCGCGCGGTTGTTGGGCCGAGGCAATCATCATCGGAGATTCAGATCGCTCGCGAGTCGCGCTGGCGTCGACGTGCTTAAGGACCGTCTGGAGTGTCGCTCGCGGACGTGACCGCAGGCCGAGTGAAAATGAGTGTCAGATTGCGTGTGGCATCGCGATCCCGTGGTTGTTGAGAGCGCTATTATTTTGACAGTGCGATGTCCGTTGAAGTCGTGGCAGCGTAGACAGGCGCTGCGTGTAACATCACAACAATCACAATTGACCGTGAGTGCTCTCGCATGCGTGAGCATACGATCTACGCAGGACAGCAATTTTCATAGCAGCAGCAGCAGCAACAACAACGGCCAGAGTGCACAGCCAAATGCCGAGTACGGCCGAGCGTGGCGCGAGTTTTTGGGTCGAGCAAAGATATTAGAAGTGCGCGCGTGTGTGATGCCCGGGAGTCGCTCAAGCGCCGACCAAGAGCACAAGTCGCCGCGCGAGAGTGGTGAGGATTCGGAGGATGAGAGCGAGATCCTCGAGGAGAGCCCCTGCGGCCGATGGCTCAAGCGACGCGAGGAGGTACGTCATCCTTACGCCGAATTAACCTCAATCCAGAGCACAGGTGTTCCCAAGCACTGACATTGACCTTCGCCCGTTTCGTACTTTTCTTCTCTAGGCCCCAACCATCCAACATTCCTCCAGTTTCGCCAACTATTCAATATCACTTCTAGGTTAGATTCCCTCACGACACCCTTCCTTCATTTTTACACTTCATTTTTAATCCCATCTCTCACGCCTTCGCCAACTTGTCATCCCAAAAGCAATCCCAAAAACTCACATCTCAACATTCATTCCAACAATCCAATTCCACCTTTTGTTTATTTACGTTTCGTTCACGTTTTACTTTCGTAAATCAATTAAATTGTTAATAATTGTATTCGGAAAAACAGAATTGTTTATATGAATTGTTTATAACTTGAAATCGTGACCGAAATAGGTTTTGTAAAGTAAATAATATTCGAATCAAAGTTGAAGCTCGACATACAAGTTGATCAAATTGTGAGTCGGACCTGCGACTATAAAAGGTAAAAATAACTTTCAAGTGGTCGCATTAACTGATTCATTGCGAATTTTATTAGAGCCTGTATTATATCATATTGTATTATATACAATTACCTATTATATCATTGTCGGGTGTTGTATCGGAAAAATGTTTACAGCCAGGGCGAGCATCGCACAATTTGTATTTATAAATCAATAAAAACCATTTCTTATTAATCAATGGTTACCATCAGGTACTGCTTCTAGTTTTTTCCCCTTATTTTTTATTGCTCACTATTTTCCAACTTTTGTTTTTGTTACATGTTTTGAGCATTCCTTTAAAGACATATTGTTGTTTTATAAAACTGGTAAAATTATCTGGCGCCAACGCCAGTCACGCTAGATAAATAATAAACAATTGGCATGAGTGCAAACTTCACTGGCACGACTCAGATCATCCCCCTTTTTCTACATCCGACTTTTCCACGTTTCAGAGCTCGCTCAGCAACAACCTTTATTAATCCTCTTCGTGTCCGCCTCTTGCCACTTATTTATATTTTTATATCCCGACTCCACTTAGCACACCAATTTAAACTCACAATTTTTTTTTAATTTAATTTATCGCCTTCCTAAGAAAGTTGTTTATTTCTATCCACTAAATTACAATTTTGAAAAATCGACCTCAAAAATGAGCGTCGTGAAATTATTTTTCTACCGGTCTATACGAAAGCAGTCTAAAAATATAAAACTCCTCGGCATTTGGCTAATAATTGAAAATCACGAAAGTCAAACTCGTTGGGACATTTAGCAGTTCTATTTATAGAAGAGCCTGTCGTTATCATGTGTTGCTCCAAAAGTTGTTGGCTAATTTTCAGATTACAGGAAAGAGTCGGCTTAATAAGGCTACTAATGTAAATGAATTTAAAAGCGAGAAAAGAGTTGCGAGAGACGTAAAAGAGTGACTTTTGCGGCATTTGTCACTTCCGGGCTTGGACGAAGTAACGTAATTTAAGCTGCGACGACTCATTAGACCAATGATGTCATATTTTGAAGACACTCGTAGCATGTGAAACGCGTGATTATACAGCGAAAGGAGAGTCTAGTGCGTGTGGCACAGTTAAGACAGTACGAATCCTATTCAACTTGTGGGTGTCGCGCACTTTGATTGGTACTTGAATTCAATTTCCTGGGTTACTTGAACTGAGAATTTATGGTCATACAAGTCAAATTTCACTCACCTATGATCAATCACTAGAAAAATTAAAATACACTGCTTCGAAGTTTAGTTTGTTTTGCCTTGGAGATAAAAATGTAAATTTTGATCATTTTGTTGAGCCAACTTACGTAATATTTTAAATTATATTTTTCGTTTGTCAATTTCACAGCAGAATTAAAGAATAAGTCACGAAGAAAAATGCCAGAATGAGAAGCAATGAGTTTGTTATCAGGAATATTTGAATTGAAATTTAGCCAGCGCTTAAAAAATGCTATCAAATATTTGAAGCAAACCGGAAGCACAGACATTTGTACAAATAATCGTTGCGTCGGGAATATTAATGGAAAAGGTCATACCTGTTCTTTTGTGACATAGTGTCTCGCTCCTTGTATGTGTCTGCTCTAAGAAAGTCATTGATTAATTTGTCTACTTTGAAATTTTACCGATGGACAAAATAACAAATCTAGCAACAATTTAAATTCTTTCAAGTTCAAATTCAATGTTGTCTGGGACAGTTTGATGCACAATTTGGTACCTCACTGAAACCCTCATATAATTTAGATGATGAGGAATGAAAAAGGCAGAAAAATTTAAATTGTATGCTAAATAAGATTTACAGTTCGTCACAATAACAAGAGCAACAATAATGAGGCCTATTATTTGATTGTTTGATGCCCCCTTTTGAAATTCCTGTCAAGGTCAGATCCATGGAAGAGAGAAGAGCGCGTGACATTGTTTCAACAGCTTTTCAAACGATTCGTTACTGCGTCGTCTAGTTGAATCCCCGAAAATAACTCCTTAATTGCCGTGCGCCTTTTTTGCCGCAAATGTTCGCACTTTGGTGCTTTCTAATTGGAACGTCTTCTTATTTATAGATCGGCATTAATGTTTGCTCTTTATATACCCTAATCCCATCCTATTTATAATCGCCAATTTCTCTCTTGAAATTTGAATTTGATAGAACTAGTTAGGACAATGTTTTTGAGCTGGTATTAAAATATTTGTAATGACAACAGGTGGAGCAACAAGATGTTCCGGGAATCGACTGTGCGTACCTCGCGATGGACACGGAGGAAGGTGTGGAGGTAGTTTGGAACGAAGTACAATTTTCTGAACGCAAAAATTTCAAAGCTCAAGAGGAGAAGATCCAGCTGGTGTTTGAAAATCTGACGCAGCTGGAGCATCCAAACATAGTCAAATTTCATAGGTATTGGACAGACACCCACAATGATAAGCCACGGGTGAGTCAAAAATAAAAAGAGCGAATTTTTTTCGCAGATTCCGCTAGCGCCATAAATTACAAACGTGACATACTTACATTTGCTTTCGCAGGTTATATTTATAACCGAGTACATGTCTTCTGGATCCTTAAAACAGTTCCTAAAACGAACGAAACGTAATGTGAAAAAATTGCCTCTCCAAGCGTGGAAACGATGGTGCACGCAAATTCTATCCGCATTAAGGTACAAAACATTTATTATTGTTAAAAACAAACGTTCGAAACGCTAGAACTGTTGAGGAGACGAACTTGTTCAGAAAAGATTTAATTAGAAACGATTTTTTAGCTATAAGTGTAAAATTAATTTCTTCTTTAGCTTTTTGATTCCTATTGTTTTAAATCTTCTGTTAATTTGTCATAGAAAATGAAACCAAAATAATGAGAACGAAAAACAAGAAACAGTTTAGTTCTTCTTAAAAGAAGTCCAAATAAATTTCAAAAGGTTCAGTGAAAAACACCAAAATGCTGATATTCAAATTTTTTTGAAGTTGAATCACTGATATTTTCAAACGAATTGTAATTATTCGTGGGACGTCTTGAAATGTATGCGCGGTATTGATTTTCAGATTCTTAATGAAGAAAAAAACAAAAAAAAACACCGAAAGATTATATATGACACTTTCATGCTCTTATTGATTTCATTCAAGTTCGTGTCAACACTCAAATTATAAGTTGAATGGAATTTCAAATCGACGTAATTTGTTTATAAATAGTTTCTTCGAAACTGCAGCACAAAAGTGGTTGTCTCTTGATTGCAGTCAATTCATTCATTCGTCACTATTAATAATTTAAAAAGAATAATAATTAATTTAATGGTTAACACTTGATTCTTGACCTTTCGAAATAATCTCTCATAATTGAAAAAAATGATTCACTTAATACGATTACTGCTGATGCAAAAATGATTGCACGTGTCAAGAACGCTTTGGAACAAAGATAATGAGCATTCTTCTTGAAAATGTATTGACATGGTTTTGAGAACTAAATTGTTGCGTTTGAAAAATCCAGTGAAGCGTCTTTATGACAATAATTTGCGAAACATACGAAGACAAAGTTCATTAATTGGTTAAATGTATACAGTTTAATTTAATTTCCGCTTATTATCCTAATGAATGGTGCACAACGTAACGAATCATTTCTTGAATTTGTGAAATTGAGCGTGCATTTCCAGCATAGCGATTAAATTAATTGTATTACGTCAAATTCAATCCGTTTATAAACCGTTCTAACTTCTAACTGATACAATAACGAATCATCAATTACTCCAATCCTTTCATCAATTGTCTGAATCTAAATTTAAGTGAAACAGTAAAATTGTCAATAATTTAAGTACTAACGAGGATGGTTATTAAATTGGAATTTGTTTTGATTTTTCAGTTACTTGCATTCCTGCTCACCGCCGATCATCCATGGAAATTTAACGTGTGATACGATATTTATTCAACACAACGGACTTGTTAAAATTGGCTCGGGTAAGTCCGGAGTAAAATGAAATGCTCCCTTGAATTAAATGTAAAATCCTTGATGTGCTTGCGCTGATTTTTATTAGCAACATATCGTTCTCGGGTATTATGTGACGGGTTAAAGGTAAAACGATCTGGAAGTAAACAAAGTATCGAAAACGCGCGACGCAATCAGTCGGCGACGCTGCGTCCTGAAACGCAATAGCGCTCTCTCGGGTTACGCAATCGAACGCGATTATTGGTCAATTAGCACATAAAAATTTCAAATACACTTCTTTCTTCTTGTATTTGTCTTTTCTTTAGTCACGACGAAACGGCCGTTTTATGCCAGTTTAGGTTTTCCGACCTTGAGATAACATGTCAGTCGTAAAAGGAAAATACAAGTTTCAGAATCTTTTTATCTTTCATGTAGTATCGACTTAGCTAATTTTATGGTTTCATTTAAATTCAGTTGAATTGTAAATAACTTTTTGCAATTACAATGTTGTATTCGAAGTTGAAGTTTCAAGAAAAAGTAAACAATATCTGTGATGTACATTGAACTTGCTTAGTGTGTCATTTTATCGGCAACGGAGAGAACAAAATTCCATGAAATAGTTCACCGGAATGTTGTTTGTTTAAATCATGTTTTGTTGTTTGTCACAGTTTTTTTGCCTTCGTGATAATGAAAATATAAAGCAACGTGAAATGAATAATAATTGAACCTGAAAAAAGCGTCACGTAGCTTCGTGTGAAAGATGCACTCGTAAATTGTCGTTGCAGCCAAATTGGTAAATAATTATTGACGTAAATAGGTGAATAAATCAATGAATTGCTTGTGATTGCAGTGGCACCAGATGCAATTCATCATCACATTAAAACCTGTCGGGGAGGCACTAAGAATATGCATTTCGTTGCACCAGAATATGGAAGTGAGTAGCAGTTTATTTTGATGATGTTTTTGTCAATCATATATTTTATTTTTAGACGGCGTACAGTCGATCAATTTTTGGCACATTTTCCAACTTTTTCTTTCCAAATATTCACTTGTGTTTGCAGTACAAAAATTGAAGTAAAAAATTGGAAGTAATAGTGGATTACTTTATCAAAAATAACATGTTAAATAAAATAGTTTTGCAATTATTATTTCAATGAACAAGTGTTGTTTTTTGTTTTATATATTTTTGTTAAATTTATGGATGAAGACTTTTTGTAATGAATCTTATTATGAAAAATTACAGATCATGTCTCGCCAGCTATTGACATTTATTTATTTGGAATGTGCGCGCTCGAGATGGCAGCGTTGGAAATTCAAGGCAATGGCGATAGTGGAAGTAGCGTGACGGAAGAGAATATCTGCAAAACGATTGAATCCCTGGACGATGCTCAACAGAAAGACTTCATTCGCAAATGCTTAGAGGCTGATCCACTAAAGAGGCCGAACGCGCGAGAACTACTGTTCCACCCCGTCCTCTTCGAAGTCCATTCGCTCAAATTGCTGGCAGCACACGCGTTGGTCAATTCAGCAAGTATGTTTCAGTTCCATCCATATTATTGATTCGTTACATCAAAAATGTTAAAATAAATAACATGAATACAAATTTTTCAATTTTTTAGCGAATATTTCTGAAACAATAACGGACGAAGTATTGCACAGACTCTACGGTCCTGAAACAGTTGTTGCTGAGATCAGATATAAAAACAAACCACCTCAGGAAATTCGATTGAGTGATATTCCTGTGGCTGAGAAGTTAGAAAAATTTGTCGAGGATGTCAAGTAAGTTGAATTCGACTTACTAAGGCATTCGATTGGAATTTAAAATTACATTATGAAAGATTATATCATCGAATAAACTTGTAAATTGATTTTCAACATTTTTATCAATACCGTTAGATATTTGTAGAATGACGTAATACTAAATTCAGCCTAGTTGAAATTTGTACTTTGTTTTTAGGTATGGTATTTATCCATTGACGGCATTTATGGCAAAACTTCCACCTCCAGTACGACCACGGGCAATATCACCTGAAGTGACGGAATCAGTGAAATCGGTTACACCCGAACCAGTAGACGTCGAGTCTCGTAGAGTAGTTAACATGATGTGTAATGTAAAACCTCGAGATGGAAGTTGTGAATTACTTGTAAGATTTCGTAGTACTTTTATGAAATCTTAATGTTGAAATAATTGTTCTTCTTTGGTTTAACAAGTTGACATTCTTTCAGATGACAATATTGCTGCGAATGGATGATAAAATGAATAGACAATTAACTTGCCCTGTATCTCAGACGGATACATCGATGCTCCTTGCACAGGAACTTGTACATTTTGGATTTATAAATGAGGTTTGTTTGTAACATCTTTTGTGCTTAATTTTTTGTTGTTGACTAACTTTTTTCTTGCAATTGACTAACTTGGAAACAAAAAGTTGTACGAAAGACCATTGAGAACAACGCTTTGAGTGTTTTTACATTTAAGTTGCTTTGTTTATTTTGATGAACTTTAGAGTAAAAAAAAACAAAAGACTAAACCGACATTTAGTTAGGCTTTATGGAGAAGCAATTAATTTCTATAATGTCAATCGATTGTTGCGACATGAAGAAGCCAAAGAAAAGTTAATTATTTTGTTATCGCCGTCGTCACGTTGATTGTATCAAGTTAAAATAATGAAAAAAATGATTCTTCATTTTGCATAGCTTCATTTATATTAGATTTTTTACTGATTCCTCATCTTTGATATGAAAAATCAATTTGAATTTTGAGATTAATAGTACTTGGCTTTCATGAAACGTGACAATTATATTTTGATGCGATTTAAAATGATTTTCATAACAGTATCGAAGAAAGATGAACGATGACAAGATGATGTAAAAGTTATAAGGTTTTTTAATTTAGCTTCAAGAGCAACTTGATTGATTATGTCTTGTATTACAGAATGATCGTGATAAAATAGCAAATTTGATTGAAGAGGCATTGCGAAGTTGTTTTAATAAACAAATGATGACGCCAGGAATGGTATCGTTGACGAACCTTCCAACGCAAACCACGCTACTGCTACCCGGACCTGAATTTCCGTGTTTGCAGCACTTAACTGACGGCAGCATAGCGCACGCCGTGGTACCCAGTAACGATAATGTAATTAGTAACCCGCCAAAAATCTCAGGATTCTCAGAATCTATAATTAGTAAAGCAAGTCAAAATCACGAGGATGTGGAACCGCCGACGATGATTGCTGAAAGCAACAGTTAACCGTACCGGATACCTGGTCACTCAGTTCACTGTGCCACTTTGCACGCTCTATGTATAGACTGGCTATGTATTTTTATATTTAAGTCAACTTTTACGGGACACGCGTGGCGAACAAAAATGACGACCGTGCGATCTTTCTTCTTGCTTTATTTTGTCTATTTTCTTCGAATCAGGAGTTTTGCATCGAACGTAAAACAGTCAAAATGCATCAAAATAGAAACGAAAGATTGAAATTGAAAGGATAGCAACAATTTCACCAATCACAGAGTGACAAAACATTCTCAAGTGGCGGTTTCAACGTTGTACAAGGGACAGGCTTTTTATTGAGAAAATTATTTGGAATCGAATTCTCATTTTTCAAATAAGGGTCGAGCATTTTTGTCTCTCAAAACCCCCCAAGCATTTCATGAAGGCATGGCGATGTAAAAACGCGCGACTCAAATCACTCGCAGTAATTATGACTATAGGGCATTGAACAGTTGCGAGGCGTTTTGTTTGATTTTTTTATTTCAACTAAGATCATTCGTGTTGATTTATCAATTTATATGCGAACAATTAAAGAATAGAGACATTTGTATTTTGTACGTATTTGAATTTATTTTTGCAAACGAAATTTCTGTGTTTTGTACGTATTCGATAATCATAGTTTAAGTGCGAAATTTAGCTTCGATTAATTAAGGAGGGCCAAATGAAACAATTTTTTATTAGGCAATTTTGTATACGTTTTGCAGTTACTTTTAGAACGTTGAGAATGGCTGTTTATTAGAACTGAGATGAGATAATTGCATAAGGTTGTAAAACTTGCGATAAAAAATGCAAATTTATGCAAATCCCATTGCTGGAAATTGTTATGTTTTACAAATCATTTTATTTGCTTCATCATTTTATATTATTTCGTATTCGTATGTATGATTTCGAAAACAACAAGAAACGAAGAAAACATTCATCTAGCCTTGGAAAAGTGGATAAGAGAGAATACAGTTTCGTTATCGATTGTAAAGCATAATTACCTACAGAGCTGGATTTCGAAACACGTCCTAATGTCGATGACTCTCCGCAAGTCGTCGCGTTTGTTTTCGCACCACTGTATATATATCAATGTACAATTAAGTATTTTGACATGGGTCGGTATATCGACTTAGATGAACATGTCGCATTTGATAAAAGAAAAAAAAACGAAAATACGTAGCGATGATTCTATGTGATTCTTATTAAGCTGTTACGTTTTGTATTAGCCAAGAGGGTAAAATAAAAATAATCAAGAATTGGTTACAGAGAGCAAAATCGTTAATTTATATTTTTAATGACTTCATTTAAAAGACACTAGAACGAGGGGAAGTCAAGTCAACATTACTTGGAATAAAAAACGTAGAGCAAAACATAAGATATGAATTTTAAATAAATTTTAAATAACAAAAAATAACATTGGATTTAATTAAGAATATTTGCGTAATTATTTTCGTAATCAATTGAAGAAGGAGGTTTCGATGAGTCTCGCACAAACAGAAGAATTTCGATTTATTCTAAAACATAATGAAGTAAACATGTTTAGTCTCTTAGCTTAGAGAATCGACTCAGGCCTACTCGGAAGTGTGCGTGTATGAGCGAGCATGTAGTCGTTCTCGACTCTAGCCCTAATGACCAAAGTTGTCGTGTGACGCGGCGTTTGTAATAATTGATTACTGCTTAGTATTTTTAAGACGAGCAAGTGGTATTGGATCAACGTTAGAAGTCGCCAAATATAATAAATAGTCCAATATGTCTTCGAATTGCGCTTCGATTACCTCGATCGAATTAGCCAAAAAATAAATGAATACAAAAGACAAACCAAGAAAATAAACTGCAAACAAGTTCCCAAGCCGAACATCGTTTAATGAAATAACAATACTATGAAATTTGAACAATAATGAAATTAATTTTAACTTGATTACAAAACTTATGTCAATGGAAATCTTAGGCCCATAGAAAATCATAAAATTTGAATTTTAAAAGCAAATGTAAAATGCACCAAAATCGAAATAAGTTGTTTATTGACTTTGAACGATTTTCAGCTACTGGGGTTTTTTAAAATGAAAAAAATGGATGATCGGTAAAGCGCGTGTCTGTCGTCAATATGTCAGCGTCGCTGCACCAGACAGAGGTCGAACTAAACATGATTCTTAATCGCACAAAATAGGTCCCTAAAGATTCGATTCTTTGTCCAATTGAGTTTGTTGATCAACGATAATTCGGGGTTTTCGTTATCTGCCTGCTCTGTGTTTTCCTACTTTTTTTTTTCATCAAGCTGTAATTGCTGATCGAAGGTCTTTAACATATTTTTAATGACATGCATCTTTTTTACGCAAGCAAACGTTACAGTTCTGTGACATGAATTGTTTATTTATTGATAAAAATGTGTCTCGCAAGAGTGCTTGATTGTTTGTATATGTATGTGGATGCCGAGAGAACGCGAGTGATATTTTTATATAATTTTTGCTAATTTTGATGCAATAGTTACGTTGAATTAGGGGGAAATTAGTTATGGTGCTTCAAAGATTTTGAATCTTTCATTAATCAATTTTAACTTCATACTTTTTTCTTTGTTATGGAAAATTAATATTAATCGGATTTCACGAATACATTTTTTGTTCACAATTGGCATTATTACCAAACATTATTTTTTGTATACTAAAATGTCAGCTGTTATATATTTGTATTTATAAGTAATACAATTCATTATTGAAATTTGTTTGCTACAAACAAAATTGTTGTTGCTAAAATGTTTTAAATAATCTGTGTCAGTATACTCAAACATCACTCGAGTAACTTTCAACAAATTCATAATGATGATTTCATTGCTTGTACAACATATTTGATTATTTGTTGATCCGTTAATTAATTATTACTGTTAACATACATAAATTGTCTGCAGTGAATTTCAATTCAATGCATATTATAATAAGTATTATTCCCCTGATTCAACCGAGAACCGTAGCCCTATTCCATACTGAAACAAACGATGTGATTTTGTGAATAAAGGTTGACATAAACTTGAGTAAAGCTGAATCGAACAGAAATTGATAATTCGATAACAAAAACCTACAAAAACAAAACTCGAAACATTAGTTGAAATTCTTGTACATAATTTATATTTTTAAGAGGATCTGTCAACACAGAAAACTAGTCACATAGCTATACTCGATTTCTAATTGAACTAACACCGACCTTGCTATATTTTTTTCGCATTTATAACATATTGCTTGGCCAACAAACGAATGCAAGAAACAAACAAGAAGTAAAAATTGAAAAGTGAAACAAAGCGAAAATGCTGAGAAGTATTAAAACAAGTGGACATACGAAAAATACAAAACGCTGCTCCGTTTTCGTGTCTTGGAAAAAAATATATTTGAAACGCATTTGAGTATCCATATTTTAGGAGTTATTACAACTACAACAGCAAAAAACTTTGATCTTGAGTATGTAAGTAGGATACGAATATGAGGGAATGAAACAAACATGTTAGCTTTATAATAAATGAAATGATTATGAGCAAGAACGGGAGAATTGTGAGAGAACTTTTTTTCAAGTGCTGAATGTGTGAGAAAAACAAAAGGGAAGAATGTCATGCGACGACTGAATTATGGATATTATGAAAGAGCTGTACGTTATAGTGATAAATAAATACTATAATTCAATGAGAAGACATTTTTTTTCGCCTTTCGGATGATTAACATCGATCTTACATATACACATTCGTACATGGTGTCAGCATATCATAACGGTGAAAATCAATCAGGTTCAATTAATCAAGATCACTGATCAACCGTTGGATTTAACAACAGTCAATTAATCGCACAAATACTCATAAAATAAGAGAACATGTAAGTCGCTTTGTTTGTTTTCTTTTTCGTCTGATAAATTTCATTTTACACTTTTTCTATCTTACGGATTTTGCGCCGTTCAATATTTTAAGTCGAGTCATCTATTTTATATAAACAAGAACGTCGTTTTCCGCGCGAGCTCTATTTCAGGGAGAATAGAAAATCTCATTTTTTATACTTGAGTTTACATTACAAAATATGTAAAACATATTTTGAACGTGACTTCTGTGCAGTTTTTATTATAAGTCGTAAGATTAGATAAACCGTACAAAATGTATCCTGCTTCGAATTTGATTTCGAAGCAATTTTTTCCGTTATGAGCACTACTTTTTTTTTCGTTACAAGATTTTTCTTTGATGATGATTATTGTATACAAACGTGGACTTCCTTAAAATTAAGTTCGAAAATACGATTTTCAGCTCATTATTTTGCAATTTTTACAGTCACTTTTTTCGCATTTATCATACACTAATATTAAAAACACTTCGGTTTGACGTGTTTCAGAAGTGAGAAACTATGTAGAGCTTTTGAAGCAATCTCTACATAATTTTTGTATTTACAATTGAAACTTCATTGCAAATATTACAACACTTCGTTGTTGATTCCCGTTAAATCTTTCATCTGTAAAGTTGTGCGTTAATTTTTGCAATGATAAATAGTTATATTACAAAAGATCCAAGTTGTGGATTGTTATAGTCGCTTAACAGTATTTTTTCGTCTCTTATTTGACGTTAGAGTATCGCATCGTATGATTCATAATTACATTTTTTACACAGACAATAAACTTAAATATAAAATTTCAATGTTGATAGATACACAATAATATTCAAAAACCGTCTTTTTCGCTTTTTTCAAATAACAAATATGTATAAAGATATAAATCATTCGTAGATCAACTATATATTTAATATCATTCTCATTATCAGTGTATGTTTAAGTTAACGCAAATTTAACATATCAATGAATAACAATTAGTGGTTCAACTCCATTATAAATTCTACTATTAATTAATAACAGTACCAAACTTAACAATAACGTTATGATACAGACAATTACTTTCATCTGTAATTGATGGAACAGCATTGCTAACAGTCAGGTTTGAACTCAGCCCTATTTAATTATTCAACAAAATTATCCTTCGTTTAAAATTGAATCGTTTAGAAAAATTTGCATTTCCTTGCGCATTTGCGAACTTTCTTAATGTCATAATATAGAATTTTGGCGCTAACGTAACTCTGTAGCCGTAAGGAGTGAATAAGAGTGGAAGAAGAATACGCCTGGGATGAAACGAGGCAGAAACGAAATTAGAAGTGGAAAAGAGAAACGGCCATAGAAATTGACATTGAAGCGAAGGGATGCTGAAAGAAATTGAAAAACTTTTCCAACCTTGCAAGTACACTTTGCGTCTCTATTTTCTATTTCGGTTCTGTTCTGTAGTCATTATTTTTTATTTAAATTTTGATAACAATACTGTCCTATCTCAAAATGATACTCGGGAACGTTTTAAGGAATAATCAATAGAGCAAATAAATGATCCACTCCAGCTTGAACTTTCTTTTCCTTACTTTTACAATTCAGTATCTGATTTTGCGTTCTTAAAATCTCAATTACGAAGGAAAATAAAGCGTGGTATTCTAAAACCAAGACCGCTAACTGCAATCCTACCGTCCGTTATCTCTATCAGTATATCAATTGGCGCGATCTAAAACGTAATGCGGGCAATTGAATTAGCCTTAACGAAGCCTCTGATGAAAAAGCATCTCGTCTTACATTCGCCATCATTAGTTTCTAATTATTTCTTCCTGCTGATCTCGGGGGCTCGCTCCTAATTAGATTGCAAGCGCAATATTTCGCAGCGAGAGAGAGCCAATTAAACTGACGCGAAAGCAAAATTGAAAACGAACGAAAAAACGACAAAAGATTCACGTGTCCTCGGCGCCGGAGTGCGTGCGGTTCAGCAGGTAGTCGAGGTCGTGGGAAATGCGGTCCAGCATGCCACTGGTTGAACTCTCGTCTATCGGCAGAGGCGGCGCGGGCGGCGGCGACGATGACGACTTTTCCAATAGTTTTTCCTGGCCTTCGGGCTGTTTGCGCTCGCTCGTATGTGCAATATCAGGCATCGCGCGACCACTTTCCCCGCGGGCTTTCATCTCCGCGAACGTCTCACTTGGCTCGATTTCCGGCTCGCTGTTCACTGCGAGCGTCACGTCGGGCATCGCCGTCACTCCGAATCGGGGCTCCACCTCGGCGTTGCAAAGCACCTTCGTCCCCATGGGACACTCGATTGAAACTGTAGATGACAGTGCACAAACAGGCGCTGACTGCAGCGGTCCCACACTGCAGATGAGCCCCGCCGCTGGGTAATCGCAAAACCCAATGCACCGCTCAATCTTCGTCAGAGGCTCCGCACTTGGTGCAAACACAGGTGGAGCGACTTTGCGACACGAGAAGCGCGAGTCGAAACGCGACTCGTGGTACTTGCGAGGGCTCGTCTGGTACGTCTCCAGGTTGATCTCGTCCGAGTCCACCCGGATCTCGGGCAGGTACCTCTTTGTTGGAGGGACGGAACTTTTGAGGTACGAGCCTGAAATGACGGTTTCGCTGTCAAACTCGCGCAGATCAAGGCTCCCACAGGCTACGCCACGGCTCTCTAGGTACATGTCTGCCAGGGTAGGCGCTGTGTCGTTCTCCACTTCTGCTCCAACTTAAACAGAAGAGTGCAATCGTTATTGAAAAGCTTTTCTTATCAATTGTAAATTGTTATGATTGCGTTTTTATTGGACTTTAAACGGTTTTCCAACTGGATCGTGTAATATTGAGCTGTACTACTTGCTTGTTTGGTGCAGGTAAACTTTGTTATTTGTAGGACTGTTTTTGATAAGGAAACTCAATACTTTATAGAGTGAAATGAATGATGAATGATCGAATGATCAAATGTTTGATCATTGGATCACTCGATCACTCGATCATTAGTCATTTAATTTCAATAACCCTATTTAAACACTGTCCAATCACAACCTCAATGTAATATAATATTCATTACATGACATACTATCTTTAACAGTGTAGATTTAGATATTTTGTACTGGTTTTCATAAATTGTGTTTCGTTTATTTTTATAAATTCAATTGAAAGAAACAAAAACATCGAGCATTACAAAGAATAACAATTTAAATCGCTTACAGTAATAATAGTATTATTTTTGTAATCGACTGGTTCAATTTGAAAGCTTTGACTCAGCGCTATAGTCGAAATATAATTCGTCATTTCATTTCTGCGAGGGTTAAATTCATGGTTACAGAGATGTAAATAGATTCAAGTTTAAATTAGGTCATGGTATCGAAAATCAGGCCTTTTGTGGAGCCTAAGGAAACCCAATTTGCCAACTGTATAGAAGAGACATCTTAGGACTTGTAATATCCGTGTTGGCACTTTAGAAGTGCTTGATTTGTATGGAAGGTGGGCGTCACAAATCGGATCACAAGGGGATTTTAGGATCGAAATACTCTAATGATATTTACTGCAATATCACTTACAATGTTTATGTACCATTATACCAAATTGAACTTTAACTTCGTGGCATCAATCAGAACGTCATCTTATCTCAAAACGACGAGAACTAGAAATCATTTCTTATAAGTCAAGGCATTATTTAAAATTTGCTTCCTTTTGTTATTAGGTACAGCTAATTACAATTCTGATGATTATTATTACTCTGATGAAACGAATCTTCCAATCTAAATAAGGTCCCGAACTTTTAATCGTCAAAGAGCAACTTGTCCATTGTTTAAAAACAGATTAAACTTTCTGGAATATGAAGATCTTCAAGTTGGGTACCCTTGTATTTGCAGTTATACGAATAACGACTTTCAATTGAATATTCAAAATCCTTAGAGTTGTAAATCCTCTTAAAAATATGATGCAAATGATTATATTATGTACTGCTTTTTTTACGAACAATCTTCTTTTAACTTTCCTGTTTAGCGGTCGGCTGTTGCAATAATGTTCAATTATAAAATATAAAAAAATTATCAATAAAAAAGGTTTCTGTATTAGAAAAAATTGAAATTTTGTTGGAATCGAAACACTTTAGTGTGTTAACTCAATTCCTGTTAGAGACAAAGATTTTTAAACTTTTTAAAGTTGTTACCTAAGAACGGCGGTTTTTGTATTTTAGATTATTCACCTCGTAAGAGCATTATCCTGTAGAAATCCAGAGAATTATAATAGATTCAATTGAACAACACTTGAACTGTTCGATTAAAGCTAGACGATTTCACTTAAAACTAATAGTACTCGTAAGAGGCATTATCAAATAACAATATTTAATTACATTTAGCAAACGATAATGCCCCTTCAAAACACACGCTCGTTAATAGATTCAGCCTCTATTGAGTTATTGACTTTTAAATTGTTGAACTGTGCGACTTGATAATAGCTAGAATTAAAATGAGTGGAAGTAAGCAACAATTTAAGCAAGTAATTTTAAGTAGCAGCTCAGCGTAATTTGAACTTTAGGAGTAATGGTTATTTGAACAATTTGTAGCACAACTTTTTCTAATTGCATTTTTATTGCGGATTACAACGAATTTCCCCGGTGAAAATTACTCAATTATTCGTGTTTAATGTATATAAAGCTTGTAATGAAAACATTTTTACGCTCGATGAATTCATAAAGAAGAAACGAGCTTCAAATAACTATTTCAGCCGCATGACCAGCCAACCGAAATCTTATATTTTTTTCAGCAAAACTCTACTTTCAGACTCTTATCACTTCTGAGCAACTTCGCTATACCGAGATATTTATAAAAAGAAGTTATCTTGTTTTTAAGAGTCGTATTTTGTTAAGCTCTCTTGGCGGTACCTACTTATGTGGTCACTAACATCTCGAAACGCGTCAATACTTTGAACGTGGAGGGGGCAAGACAAGCCCAGCCAACACGGTACTTTTCCGCTCCTACGTACTGGTTCATTTCATAATTCTAATTTATATAAAAAAAATATAAAACTCAAAAAGTGGCCCTCTTTTGTCAACCAGTGGATATTTCACAATTTGACATTTGTTTTGTGCAAAGTTTCATTGTCTGGTAACGTTCACCGAGTTTTCATGCACTCTTCAGAACGTGAATGTGCAAACTGTGACTAAATTGCTTTTTGTTAAGTTAAATTATTGCAGGCAAATGCGTGCACCGGACGTCTTATATCACGAGTTCGGTGATTGTGATGAAATATCTGTGTTTAAAATGAACATTATTATGATCGCAAGATGAAACAGTTCGAGCGTAAAACTCTATTTTTCCCCCAACAATTTTCGCGTTGATGAATGATGACAGTAATTGAATAAGAATTATCTTCCCACGCAAACATGTGGTTCGAAGATAAATTGCATGTTTGATTTAGTGCGCCGTACGTCGGCTCAATTGATTGTTCTTAATTACTAATGCAGTTTTGATTAATGCAGTTGATTTTTCAGTGTCAAAATAACGCACTTCGCGAGAACGATAAGTTCGCGGAATAATTGAAAGATTAAAAGTTCAAATAACCTTTGTTGGGCTATACAACTCGATGATAAATCACAACCGAGTGTTTTCTTTCGATAACAGCGCAAATTCAAACGGCTGGAAGTTATGTGTACACTTGTGAGTAATTGATTTGCGTAACGTCGTTATTTCAGTAACAAGTGGAGCAATAAAAATAATTTTCAACGCTTTTGAACGTGTACGAATTATGAAAATATAAAAATTTAACGGATCTAGATTTTATTTACTCGCGAACGAAGTCCAAAGTCTGAAATAACAAAGCGATGAATGAATAAACGATGAAAATAACAATATTCGGTACTTCTTATTGAATTACAAATTTGATATTTCTTTTTCGATCGCTATAAATAATTCAATGAAAGGTCAATGCCCGAAAATCTGCAATTTTATTTCGAAAGGCAGATCCATGAAAACAATCGTCAGGTAATTGTTATTTGTTTGTTGAAGCGGACAAACAAAAATGTCGCATGATAAAAATTAAATCATCTGATTTGTTTTTGAAGCGCGCCAAGTGCTGTTGCAAAAACTCTTTGATCTCTTTCATGTCTGACATATATTCTTACGTATAATGAAACAACTTTGAGAGAGCGAAACGGATCGACGACTGACCGAATAAGTTATAAACTCGGCGTTTTGACTTTGAAAGCAGTTATATTAAGCACGCACTGTTTTACAATAAAACAAGCACGGAACTTGTCGACAAACTGGATGTTTTTAGTATTCAAAAATGATTTCAATGAAAAAAAAATTAAACTTTCGCATTTTGTATATCATAACTTTCGTTCCTCGGTTTTTGTCAGATTAAATTAACAGTTCTGTTTGAGCATCACGTTAGATCTGCAAAACAAGTCACGCGCGTAATTAACTTTTTCGGTCCATATTTATTTTGCATGTAACGCCGTCCTGGCGAATTCACAGTAAAAATACCAGTGCATGACTCCAAACTCAATTTGTTATAGTAAGTTCTTGGTAACCAAATTGGCATTATAGTATAAAAGACTTTTTAACTTCGTTTTTTTGAATTATGCAAATCTTACTAATTTGTTCACAAATATGAACCGCACGTTTTTTGTTATTCGAAACTGTCTACTTGTTAAGAAAGTTTTCACGTTTTTATTTTCATAAACATAAGGACTTGATGTTCCAGAAGCTAAATATCAGTCTCGCTGCATTTTGTAAATGCACAAAATAAAGTTGGATAATGGATAACTCGATTATCAAAATATCGTAACTATTCGAGACAGGATGATATTTTGCCCGATTGTTGCTAATTTTGGACGATGATAAAAAGTTAGCCGTTCGCACGTACACACTTGTAAAACATAATGACTTGAAATGTTGAATTTATGATGCCGTTGGCCGAACGGCCGAGCTGTTAGGAACAGATGGATTAAGCCAGTTTTTTTTGTTTGCTCGACAATGCAACGCGAGGATTTGCACCAATAATATCAACATTGCAATGCCGATGCTCACATGTAATGTGCGATTTTCACGTGAGTGCGCTTTACAACTTCGGAAGAAAATTCATACACGGTCTGCTAGGTGCGATGTTGAAATATACATAAACATCAGGACGCAAATAAATATTGTAGCGAGGCGATCAAAGTTGGTCGCCAAAATTCACATACTTTCATCGCAGTCACCTGAGAATTGTCGCGATGATTAAATAAACCTATCCATTTGTTCGAAAGTTTGCACGTTAAACTCTAATAATAATTGACTAATGGACAAAGTTTGACAGGCGTAGATTTAGAATGGAAACCGGGTATAGCCGCTTTTTCGACAACTCCATCATTGCAAGTTGAATCAATTCGGTGATTATTAATTTATTTGTATTGATAATTTTGGAGAGGTGTATGGTATGAATTTTAATAAGAAATTTCCATTTCTCAGTTGGGGAAATTGATCTCCATATTCTATGAATAATTAGTATGTTATAAAGAGGTTTACGACGGCCAATTCGATACGATTCACTTTCGATTTATTTGAGACGCACGGATTAGCTGTCGGATTAATTAGTTTTCGTTCACCTCTTTCATTGCTTCCATAAAAAACATTAGCTCTTTTAGAATACCTTTTATTGGCTCCGAGATGTGCTCCTCAAGTTCTTCTTTCTTCTTGATTTTTTTAAAAAGTTTAATGAACGGATGCTCGCTCGCTATCACATACATCATTAATATAACGAACCCCTGAAACATAGCAAAGTTCCATTTAAGGGAGAATTATTATTTTAGGTCACTCAATTTCATGAAAAAATTCCAATGATTAATGCATTATTATTATTATAAGATTTTTCTTTTTTCCAAACAAATATTTGAATTTGAAATTGGTTCAAGACTAAATCGTCTGAAAAGTTTATGTTTTTTTGTTTTCAATAAAATGTATCTGCAGTATAAAAGTTATTGCGACGATTTTCAGTTGAATTGCAAATATAGTTAATGAATCCAATTAGCTCTGTACGCATGCTGATATCAATTAAGGGTCTTATCAAGCATTTATTAGCTTTACGGAGTATTATTCAAAAACATCGATTCGTATGCGATACAGAGGTTTGAATCATTAAATTTGACATATGCGAATCATCAAATACGTTCTCATCTAATTGCATGCAATTTGACGATATTATTTTGCATGATCATTGCACACACGATGTCGAACGATTTTTGCAACTGAGACGATTTGTCCGGACATGAAAGGCTCGTTAATTTCATACTCACCAGTAAACTTGAAAATGAAGCGAACACGTAATGAAAGACAATCGTCGTTGAATTGATATAAATGATGGAAGAAGCTTCCATGGCGATGATACCGCAAATGATTATTGCCGCCCGATGCAACATACGCACTCTGCAAACATAATTATTCACATTTATAGTTAGTTTATTGGGCTGTTTATTTCACATTAATATTCAGACTCAATAAAAATCTTTCATTCATTAATTACAAGTTTTTATACTAACACAAACATTCATAGGACAAAATTTTAAATTTTGAAAAGCACGAATTTCATTTCTTAGGTTTAAAATCTACATTTATCTTGACGAATAAAAAAAACTCATCTTTTTTTTATAATTTTTGTGCACTTTGCAATGAAGTTTTTAGTTCTGAAATTCAACCCTTTGTTGGATCTTCAAATTATGTAAAGTTATCTACCAAAAGAGGCCTCTAAGTTTTTTACGATATTTGATCGGGATTTCTGTAACTGCACTGTATAGATCACAAAAAATGTCGCTAAAAAAACTTTACCGTGAAAGTGCAAATCAAACACTTGATTGATTTCAGGGTAAGAGTAAGAGAGAGAACGTAAATGCCTTTTCAGTTCTGGCTGCTCGAGGCTTGCTGGCAGCACAAACTGGTGTAATAATCGAACAACCTATAAGTGCTTTGAAATGCTAGTGTTGTCGATAATTTTGTAAACAATAATTTTGTTAAAAGTACTGTCAAACGGCAACTCCACAGTTGACTTTTGTTCCCCAATCAAGGAGAATTAATAACACAAGTCGAGTTTGAATTTCAGTTGAATTACAAGAACGTATCTCGATAATCTGATTTTCACATGCACAATTAACGGCTTTAACAATTCGATCCTAGAAAATCAAACACATAATTTGTACAATTAATTCAATTGATTATACAACAAACGTGTCTAAACAATAAATTTAAACTAATAAACTAATTAACAATAAATTGAAATGTTTGTTCTGGTTGATTTGATAGATTTTGTTTTTATGGTAATCGTAAAAGTGTTCACAAACCTTGTTTTCATTTTCTCATTTTTGATACAGTTTCGTTTTGCAAGACCGTGACTTTTATGTAATACTCCTATGTACAATAGCACGAATATCAAAAGCATGACGGTCGTGCAGGTGACGAAGATGTTGTAAACTCCGCTACCGAAAATTAACCACCAAGATTCGTGGCTGAGTCCGGTGCTCTGGTGCGTTAATTCCGTTGCTAGCAACGACAAGACTGGTACACCTGTTTAAATATAATCACGCAATAAATTTAATTTCACCGTAATTCAGTTGATTCTAATTTCATTAGCATTTTCGATTGCATTTATTGATCGCAGTTTCATCAGCACCGCGCAAATTGATTTTGTTAGACGTTCAAACTGACGTCTTTTTCCTTTAATCTACACGTTTCAAAACAGTTACAAATTAAGTTCAAAGTGATAATTTTTTAAACTCATTTTTCAAGTTGCAAAATTGTTTGTCACTTAATTATAAATTAATAATTGCAATTACCAGTGATGAGAGCGATGACAGTTGGTTGAAAGTGTTGACTAGGACGGACGTGTGTAAATTCTGCGTAGATAATTAGTGCTTGGGAAATTGGCGCCGACATGCCAACGAAAAGAAACGCTTCCAAAGTCACTGCTACGATTGGCCATAAACTCTGTGCCAACATAAATGTGTCGCTTTTGATTTCGCGTTATATCTTTAGTTCCGATGAAAAGCATGAGTGATTTTATGGATTTTGTACTTTTTTGCTTTATGTATTGGAAAAATAATTCTCTATTGTGTATCGATTTTGGGATCATAAAAATTTACGACGAACATTCTATTTCAACTGCACATAAATATTTAATCACTCCGGTGAGCTCCGATTGGTGCTTCATCGTCGTCGTTTTTTTTATTGTATCGCAAGTTCGTTTAGTAGAGAAACCTTAAGAAAAAAGAACTTGGTCTTACGTTTGCGAGGTAATTATACATGGCGTAAGTGAAAACAGCCATGGCAGCCGCAATCGCACCGCAGCATTGGATTTTTAAAAAGTTGAGCCACGTGCGGTTGTTGAACCAAAAGAAAGTGCTGATAATCAGCGTTAACAGGCACTGCAGAAGACCCAGGCCACATCCAAAAATCTCCACAAAAGTTATCAGCTCTTGGTGAACTAAAATCTCCTGCGCACAGGAAATGAGCTCGTATATATTCAGTTACAGAGCAATTTCTTGTAAAACAATGAGAAACATATTTCACTTCTTTATTAAACAAATATTAAAATAAAAGACAGGCAAAAAATTCAGGTTAAAGTAAAAAGTAAGAAAAAACTCACGAAAAAATAACTTTGCACGAAAGTTGTCACATAATTTTTCATACAGAGTTTGCAACACTTGATTGCGCGAAAAATTTCTGACGGTTTTTTTCATCGATTTGCAAATCACAGGGATGACTTACTTTTACCCGTCGTGTTGTGAAGAACAGAGCAAATGTTCCAGTTTTCGGGCACAGACAATGCGTTGTGCTCACGTTGATGTTAACGCCAGTACAAAGGTCTAATTTCCATGAAGCTGATTCTTCAAGGAAGCCACAAGAAGCGTTGATACTGCTGGATAGATTGACTAAGTGACGAAACTGCAGATCAACCCAGACATTGTCCTCGTCCGGCGAATTAGAGGACACTCCCACAGTGATAACGTGAGAATTTATTTTGTGCTTGAAATCGCTGTCCTCGCTGCAAAAAAGCAAGACCTTGTTGATTTTAAGCTTAAATGAAGTTGCATCATGGAAAGTAGATTTACATTCACATAGTGATATTGCAAAGCCGACTGTGTGGCGCACGTACTCGAGTTATATTATTTGACCAACTTTATACATTGAATTTACAGCAGTTGAGTCGGAACGAATGTATATTTACAATGGTCTACTTTTCTATAACAAATTGAATCAGTCTTTTTTTGTGTGCCTCTTTTGTGCAACAAAATTGGTACGATTAATTCAGTTTGATTACAATCAGTAGAGATTGATTAAAAATAAACAAGCCGAAAACTATTCGAGACAAGACAAAATGTTGGTTTCAATTGTGATATACAATGCATGATTGAATTAAAAAGAAGACAAATTGTAGGATCCACAAACGAGGAACTTTAATCTTGTGTAGAAATAGTTTGAATTTACCAGTACCTTCGTGCCAAAATTGTAAATAACTAAAGTTAACGAGTGGTTGAGTGACATACGCTTAAACGTGCATTTTCGCAAAGTTAACATCGATTTTCAAATAATTCCATTGTTATAATTACACCGTACGAAAGTACACATGTAATTAAACCACTTTTGCGGCTGTTCAAACTGATTTGTTCTTCGTAATTAAATAAACCCGACAACTCTGCTACGGCCATGAAATATTTACTTTATACAATTTTTATTCGCCTATTACCTGCGATTCGATTCACTTTACCATCGAATTATCTCTAAATCACAATCGAACGAGATACATGGACCGAGAAAACGTTGACGAATAACCATTGAAATTGTAAATTCAAAACGATTATTTGCAATTCGTCCCTTTAACTTTACGTGCACGTAAAAGACAACAGTAACTTTTCTTCTAGTAACAATTGTGATCGTAAAACATGCCTGAGTCAATTAGTAAAATGGATCGGTGGAGTTAAAATCGTAAAGTTTACGATGCGTTATAAAAAGAAAAACGTGCATACGACTTGATCCATCCATTGTGCTCACTTGGTTATTTTAATGAACTCCTCGGAGATGAACTCATGAATGTTTTTATAAACGACGACCATCACAGTGGCATTACGCAGATCGATCTGCTTCCCGTGCAATCGAAGGGCTAGCGAATCGTTGTACCAATTTGGGTATCTGTAAAATAAATCACACTCAATTAAACCCACTTGCAAATCTCAGAAGTAATCTCGACTGAATTGAGGCACAAAAAAATTTTAAATACACCGTGCTTTGGAATAAAAAAAAATTGACCGTTGTAAAAATATTCGACCTGTGATCAGAAGGCACTTGAAAGTGTCGACCGGAGCCAGTATTGTTGAAGGTCACAGTTGCCATGTCAATAACCAGCGACGACAAAGCAAGATGTTTGACGTTGTATTGACGCTGACTCCAGTAGAATAAACTTTGTCGCATAAGCAGATTCAGCAACAGCAATTTCTGCAATCAATAAGTTTGTAACTCGAGCCATAAATTTGCAACAATTCAACATCGAAAGTAGTTACAAGAATGGCTGATATCGAACGGACATTTGGCCGAAATTATTAGTAAAAGTTCTATCGTTCGTGAATAATAATTATTCCGATACTAATTTGCTTGCAGAACTGACTGTAGATAAGAGTCTTTTAGAACGAGAGAGAGAGAATGAAAGAGAGGAAGCCTTTAAGTGGTTGGGTTAATTGATGTATCGATTTTTGTTTTGATTTTCTGTTTCTTTTTTGGTTTAAAAAGTTTTCATTTTTCATGTTCTTTAATCAAAACTTGTTCGTTGTAAAAAGCAAAGATGATTTTTGAATTTGTAAGTTACATTGTTGATGTTCTTTTGACAGAACAAACTGAATAAGAAATATTATTTTGGCAAAGCTCGAGAAAATTGGAAAATGTCAACGAATAATTTAATTTCCTGTTGAATGAAAATTAGACAAGTCAAATTATTATTGCATCAAAATTACAGTTGGTTGAATATTGTTAGTCGAATTTCTGTTTTGGAATTCATATCAACATCAACGACAAGGACACGTAATACACATAATTATTATTCGGCGCATTAAACGTCAGATACATCACGAGTTGTGAATCAAACGGTTTGAGAATCCTTACATACGGTATATACGGTAACGTATGATAACCTGACAAGTCAAAGTACAGAGTTTCAAATTCAAACTGCCTTCTGCGAGCTTTTATTATCATTTCACAAGTTAAATCGAATTAGATGCTATGTTGCAATCAGTACAATTACAAATTCAGAATTTGTAATTTAAACTTTAGATTGTAATTGCAATTGTTGAATTGAAAAAAAAAATTAAACTGGTTTTGTGCCGAGCAAGTCCGATGTATTTTTGATCACAAATCATATTGTAGACAAGAGTTATGATATGGTGAGACGTAACGATTTGAGAGCGAATTTTGAGACGGAGTTTATATTTCATTTCATATGATTATATTTCAAGATCGCGATTTATTACGATCAAGTTTTCAACAAACGTGTAGCTTCAATATCGAATACAGTACCTGATACAGCACCGGCTTGACAATTCAGATAATGGAGTTAAGTCAAAACTTTGCGTATGAGAAGTGCTTCAATGTATATTATTATGAACTTCGTTAAAAAAAAGTCAATCAATATGATAAGACCGATAATAATGAATTTTTGATTGCATATTGCATTTATAATTCAAGTTTTATTCATTACTTGAATTTCAAATTGTTGAACCTATAATAAGGACTAGTGATAAAAAATAAATTCAACTTAATTTTTAAACATGAGTAAATAATCCGTTTACAAGATTAAATATTACGACTCAAAAATTTATGATATTGAAATCGATACTTGTTGATTGCATAATGCATTTATAATTCAAGTTTCATTCATTACTTATATTTCAAATTGTTTAGCCTATAATAAGGACTAGTAATTAGGACTAATCAGGACAAGTAATCAGTAACTAAATTCAACTCAATTTTTGAAAATAAATAAATATTCCGTCTAAAAAATCAGATATCAGGACTCAAAAATTGATGTTTGATTTATCGAATCATCTTATTACTTTTCATCGCCATCATCTCGTCTACAAAAGTCGCATCAAGTGAATGAACAAGCTGAAAGGTGATGCGAATTAGAATAATTTGTGGATCTTGTGTTCAAATTACTCAAGCTGATCTACAAAGCTAAACAATCTGGCATTGATTGAAAGCACGAGGGAACAGAAAAGGTAACAATCTGAAATCAAAATATTGTTAGGGACGTATGTAAAAAGAGCCATCGATTCGAATCAATCTGCACCTACCTGGCGATCAAAGATAGCAGTGCTGTTGTTGAGAATCCAGTCGAGTAAATGCACAAGGTTTTCCGGATGTCTCGTTAGATCGTGAAAGTTGCCGATGTTTCTTTGATAGTGCTCAATCTCCGCGAGGATGTTGAGCAGGCGATCGGCCTCTCCCGGGTATAAGCGTGAGTTACGTTGACGCAGAATGTCCCAAATATCGCGCACCGGCGTCGGCTCATTCACGCTCTGGTAGCCCAGAGTGCCACTGCGGAACTGGAAGAAGAAGAAAAAAAATTTTGTTCCTGTGTACTTTAGTCGCGCAAAATCAACATCCCAATTCAGACTCGACTTCACTTTATTTCACTCAGCGTCAATTTGGCCCTTTTTTGTTCGCAAAGTCCGTAATCTTATTAAGCGTACAATCCACTTAATCAAACAAGTTTTCTTTCGTTTCGAGGTTTTTCATTATATCCGAACACATTTGACGGAGTAAGACGCGCACAAGTGAAAAGAAGTAGAAAAAAGAAAGGTTGCTCTTACACTGTTGTAAGGCTGCACAAGTGGCTCGTACAAGCACGCAGAAAAGTCTGGCACTTGCCATTCGGGCGTTGTTGCATCTTTCATCGCACAGATTCTGGAGACGCTCGGCCCGACGAAGTTGCGGGGACAGTCGAGCAGCGCGCTGCTCCCCGGTGCAGTCTCGGGCCACTTCAGATCCCACGCCTCCTCCTCCGGACAGATCGGTATCGCTGACCGATTCACAACTTCGACTCTCACGGACGTCGATCGGTGCGCGACGTTGCAAGTATATACAGAAGACTTCTGAAAAACAAACAAAAAGCCCCGAGTGCTTTTTACGTCTCTCCTTTTTTTCACATCAGTTTCTAAGGCTAATGGAATCAGTCCTCAAAGGACGAAATATAAAAATGTGCACAGGAAGGTCTGTGAGACTCTGTTTTAATTATTATAAACGAACTACAACTTGAGAACTTTTGTACAATCGAGAAAATTCTGTGAGTTTAGTAAATTGACAACGACAAGTTATTGTTTATTTGACACATCGTAGTTGGAATGAATACTGTTGTTATTACAGTAACAAAAACAATGAGAACCACATTTTGAACTATGGTAATTAATATATTTTGCACAATTTCCATAATTTTCCATCTGACAGTAATTGTATTTTTGACGAAAACTCGTGGAAACTACTGAAAATGAGCTTAATCACATAAAAGAGAGATTATCTATGTCGAAAAAGTTAATGAAACGAGTTTTACATGACTTACAGAAAATTTGCTCGAACATTCACAAAGTCACAATGGCGAATTCTCAGCCAATTCAAACTACAAAACTTAGTTGTATAATTGATAATTTTAAACAATTGATTTATTTCAAAAAAGTATACAGTTATACTAATTGAAAAATCCACTGGGTTCTGACACAACTGTGCACGTAAAGATATAAGATTTCACACGAACCACGCTTTTTGTTATACCTGAGCTTTGGAGATTTTCAGAATACTGCCAGCTGGATAAAGATCCTCCCAAACCTCGCTGCCTGGCTCGAGTTTTAGCAGGGCCCGGTTCTTCGTCCAACCGAAGCCAATTTCGTTGCTCAGCATGTTTGGGGTTGTGCAAATCAGTTGGATGTCGCTGTCCTAAATTAATTTCGTTTGGTTATGAAAATTGCTTCTTTGTGTTTTATACTGACAGCTGGAGTAGCTGGCAGCGCAAACGTACAGTGCAAACAGGTGCTTTGATTAATGCGCTTCTTCTCTCTCTCTATTTCCAGGTCGCTCGATTAAGTGTTTGTTTGATTTACATTCAATTTACGACGGTTTCAAGCGCAATTGGATCAATTTTGTTTTGAATCAATGGCAAGAACTGTTTAGTTGAATAAATTAAGATTTTGAGATTGCGTACATTGAGGACGATTTATAGACTTTTGCGTGATAGGTTTTAAACAGAAGACACGTTTACAGATTTTTTGAAGAAACCACAAACTTTTAATCTACGAACTCGACAGTTAAAGTGAAGTCAAATAATCGTTACGTTTTTATGTTATTAAGTTTGGTATCACATAATTAGATTTTCCCCGCAGTTAAACTAAACGTAATAAACTTTATAATTAATGAAAATTCACACTTGGGCGGTTTTTATGAAGCTCCAGTCACGTGTTTGTGACATCATAATGCAATTATAATTACGGCTAGTCCGTATGTAAAGTTGTAATACAGCTCTCAAGTTCCACTTAACTTTCATTCATTCTGTCCATTCTTTCTGATTTTTGTATTCTGTTTGTTCACTTTGCGTCCACTCGGACAAACGCAGAGTCAATTTTAAACGTTGATATACTATGTTTGTACAACGTCCTTTACGGAAACACAAAAAAACTATCAGTAACATAGAAACAATTCTTCGCACAAAAAATAAACTCGAAAAAACAGCTAAATAATTAACTAACTAATGTCTAATTATCGTGGTGATTATTATCTTCGGGGAAATTTTTCTTCTGCTGCATAAATAGTAGAAAAAAAGTTGCATCAATGAGTCAAACTTTATTCATCTCAGATTTGTGTCAAAGACTCGGCACATTTATTTTCGCGAGTGAAACAAAGTTTTGATTCTTCGTCAAAGTGTACGGAGAAAGATAACATTGGAAAAAAGGTGTATCCTGATTTGTGAAATAATCAAACAACTTTGATTACGTACTTGTGAGACGAGAAAAAACAGTTGCTCAACTCCTATACAAGCTGATAATATTTCACAACAATTTGCAGAACGATAAAAATCTGTGCTGCGTCAAACGTTGAGCATAAAATCATCTCAAGCTATTTTCAAGCGAACAATGAACGCCGTGTTAAACAACAAATTGAGGAATTCGTGTAAAAAACATCATCGGTGTTTCAACAGAAAACGGAAAACAAACAAAAAACATTCTGTTTTTCATTAAATTCCAGCTAAAAATCAATTTGAATGAACATTTGAAAATTAAGTGGAAAAATCAAGCCGTACGATTTGACGGTTGAATAAGAGAGAAAGAGAGAAGTGCATAAAACTGCGGCGAAAGTCCTACTCTTTTCTATTGTTTATTCGTTGTACTTTTACAATGAAAATTTTATCACAAACGTTATCACGTTTAAAATAAAATTAAAAATATTGGGCAGGATGTATTCATGCAGGCATTACAAATTTTTAATTTTCTGAAATTCAGTTTAAAAAACGAGTTTGAAACATGGTAATAACTACGATTTTGACGTGTTATTTCATTTCAATCAAGTATTATTTTTGAACATTGGTTTGTACCACATTCTAGTATATAAACTAGTTTTTCTGACTGCGTATGATACATAGTATAAGGATTGCTACATGATTCAACAATTTTACATTGATACATTTTCGTGCCAGTAGGGTTTTCTAGAGTGTACACTCTAGCCAAGCTTTTTAGTGTCAGTGCTGCGAATGACAAAAAATAAAAAAAGGAAACGGAAATAGTGAAGCTTGTTATTCGGATGCTATAAAGTAAAAAGTTGATTCAAGATAAATGACGAAATGGTTTTCATAACACAATGCTAACTTTATAAGTGGGCGAGTGACAAATAATTGGCCGATGGTAGCACAATTATGGTGACTGCGCAAATTCTATGATCCAGAATCGTTAAATTAGCATTCAACTTCATTAATTATGTGATCCTATTATTTTCATCTGCTTATCTCATCATAAACTTAAAATAAAGTGTTTTAATTAAAAGCTTCCGAGCTTGGTAATGAAATAACACCCGTTTTCAACATCGAGAGTCGAAACACTTTGATGAAAAACAGAAGACGCCGCTTCGGCCGGATTATTTTCAACGGCTGACTTAATTTTTCCAGGACGAGGGAAAAAAATATTTGCCCGCTAACAAAAGATTGCAGTATTAGATTCCATCAATTCAGGATTACAGAGGAACGTTACACAACTTTTATCACCATCTGATAATGTGCAAATTTGATGAGCTGCAAGATGAAAGCTGCGCCGACAACATTCTGTTATTTTTCTGTTTCAGAATCGCACACCTCAAAAGATATTTATTCATTGCAAATTCAAAGCAGCGCTCAACTCGCTCGTAGAAAAAAAAGCGCAATTCACAATTCAAATATTTTGTCCCGTGGAATTTGAAATCCGAGTTATTTCAAAAGCTGCAGGGATAAAGTAGAATCGCTGTATTCGATCGTTCAACAACAAACTGTCAAACCGGCGTGACACGAAATGCGATATGTCGTTGCGTATGCTTCTGTGGGCTTGTAATGTTGAATTCATTTAAATGTTAAACAATTTGTCCCCCAAGTTGATCTAGAAGTTTGCACTCGATGTAGTATGAAATTTCTCTACATTTTGACAGTATCAACATTCGAAATTGACACGTGAACGAAAAACTAACAAAAAAAGGACGAATAACATTTAATGTAATAGAAAATATAATGATAAATGGTCGCAAAGGAGATGGACAATGGGTTGCAAAGCCGAGTTGTATATAAAAGAATCTGGAGTGAAGGTTAGCAGGCATAACATCCGCTGTTTTTGTCATAATCGATTGAGGCTGTTTTGTGACAGTGGACGGTTGGGATTTGATCGCGCGGCAGAAAAGCCAACAATAACGCGGGTCGAATGAAAAAAGAGCGCGCATGAAAAGGCTCGGGGCTTACTTTTTGTACGGTGGCGCTCATCGGGATGATTTTAACATTGGGCTCGTCCTTAACTTCGACGTGGATACTTTTGCACTGTTGTACACCCCAGTCGACGACTTGGCACGTGTATTGGCCCGTGTCCAGCAGCGTTGCCTGTTCTATTGTGAGAAGTGACGTGTGCGAATCTGAACCCTCGTTCGGCGAATTTCGATACCAGATATCTCTGAGAAAAGAAAGAAACAAGTTGAATCACATAGTGATTGATCATAAACGATCAATGTTCTACTGATATAATGATCAAAGAAATAGCTTCAATAATCCACTGATCCAATTGACCCAAAAATGATAATTTAGCTTCAATGATCCAATAATTATGGATCAGAGATAATGTCGTTTTATTGTTTTTTTTTATTTTAATGTCGTTTTATTATATTAAAATATACGAATATACAAAAAATTGTGAGCAATAGGTCAAGGCTCATGGGAAATCGTGATTTTTAGTCAAAACCTCAGAAGTGAACTGACAGTGTTTATATAAATAAATAGAATAAAAAGATTAAGTTTTAATTTAAGTTTTAATTTAATTTGAAGTCAATAAGTATTACATAGATGGGACCTTGGATAGGACAACGATTAAATAGTATAAAAATAAGATTTAGTGATTATTTTCAACGATCCTATGATCATTGATCATCGTTGATCATTTATTGATCTAATGATCCAATAATAATTATGTTTAATAGAACTGTAGACGATTGGATCATGGACGTTTTAATATCGCATGCTATATAGGAGGATAGTTGAGACAAGAGCACTTGGTTTTGTACGTGGACGAAATTATTAATTACCTAATGGCTCGGCTCGTGTTCACCAACATGTTGTCTTTGTACCAAGTAAAGTTGAGGCCGTAACTTCCCTGAGCCTTGCAAGTTAGAATGAATCGATCGCCTAATCTTACTTCGTGCTCATTTCCATGGTTTATTTGGAGACTCTGCGAATGAATGTTGTTTGATTAATTAATGAACTTTCGCACGATTTTGTTGAGTAATCGCGTTAATCCCGCGGGACATTTAATTCGGCGACGTCGCATCCCGCGAATTAGCATATTTCGCGGTCGGCGCTATTCGCGGTGATATTAAAAATCGTACGATTAATGCTTACGCGCGACTGCGTGCAAATCAATATTTATTTCGCTTGACTTAATTAAAAACGCAATTAACCCTCCAACATTTATCACCGGCGATGAAAAAAAAAAATGAAAAGAATCGCTTTATCGGTTTAACCGCGATTATACCGGGCCAATCAAGGTTGCTAATTGATAAATTATATTAATTTCGTAAAAGTGCTTAGCGGCGGAGCTACGGAGTTGTGAACGAAAAAGAAAATATACGTAATCCGTAGATATAGCTTTTGGAGCGGCTTGTTTCTTGGGGCGATATTCGACTCTTTGAAAGCCTTTAATTATCTACCGGGTCTTGTCAAAGCTAGGCGCTTAATTAAGCCGTCCTCTGATCGCAATTAATCCGCGGAATATTTTGATTGTAAAGTAAGCTATAACGATTGCTTATTTGCGGACCAAGATCGGATTAATAAATCGGCAGTCGCCGAGCCAATATCGCTTGCTAAGCCGAGTAATCGGTTATTCGCGAGACTCTGAAAGGCATTTCTGATTGCATTGAGATGACGCGGCGATACTCACCTCCAGCCTTAGGGCAGGCTTTTGCTGAAACGTGAAATGTGTAGGCTCTAATGCGATCTTATTAAGTCTTCTGCGTTCCACCAATCGATTGAGTGCTTCTCGAATTTTGCCGCCGTCATTTGTGTTGGCGAAAAAGTAAAAAGATACCTCCGACGATGATCTGTCCAACATTTCAAATTCACATGTATCAGCTCCAATCAATTTCTTTTTATAACCTTTAATTATTTAACCAATCTTCACAATCGCGGCAAATAAAATTACCCGCTCATATTCCCGGATTTACATTTCAGATCCCGCGTGTGACGAACTGCCGACGAATAATTAATTTCACTTCAATTTTTTTCCCACCGATCGTCAAAGTAGACTTTCCTATCTAATTATTTCTGCGCGAGCTTTTTCGATCGCACTCGCTTCATAAAGAGGATATACTTCATTTTGAAATTGTCGTTAATTTTTTTTAATGAAAAAATAACGTTTGTTGATTTGTTACTTAACCTAGAGAGTGAAAACGGTGAAGTGTAAAGGTGCTTTTACGAACTCGTAAAAACAGATGTACAATACTTTTCGTTATGAGCGCACTCTTGTTTCGAGATAATATGCCCTAAACGATAGTTACATTTAAACAAAAACTGTCTTAATTAGCTTAATTGCATGACAGAAAACCGTTCTACTGTTATTTATTAAGATGTGCAAAATAAAACCTCACGAGTTACAATTCGCAGAAAAACCGTGCAAAAATGTAGTAGAGCCTTTGCATCCGAGGGAATATTTTTCAGTCGAATTATTCAACATTATTAGCTGACGTTAAATCTTGAATTACATTTTGTGCAATTGAGTTACATTAACCTGTGATGAATTATTTTAACCAACTTCGTTTTAAAATCTGAATCGACGTAACATGGAACTTAATTAAAAAACTAACTGAATCAAGTTGAGATGGAAATCATTTGGCTGAATTCTTCTCACGTTTTTTGTCCTTCTCAGATTCTTTTCATTGTTTGAATCCAATGTGACGTTATAATGTTGAAAATATGAACGAAATTGAGAATTATTTGCTGAAACTGTGTCATTTTATTCTTTAATTTATGCGTGAAATTAAATTAAGATCAAAATAAAATTTCATGAAAAATGTTGGAACTTACGATACGCTGAGCACTGTCAGGTCTTCCATGGAGTTAATATTGGAACTTTTCAAATACTCCGTCAGCTGTAAAGTAATTGAATGAAATAATTAATTATACAGTACAGGTCAGTGAGAATAATTCAGTGGCGGTGTTATTTATTAACAATTTTATGAAAATGCAGTCTGACCATTGCTTTCACTTCACTACTGAAAAAATTTGTACGAGCAAATAGCTCGCATGCGTCAATCGAAAAAAATTCTTCATCTGTTGATTAATAGTTTAAAATGACAGCTAATTGATATTTACTTAGTTACATCATCCATGTCAACTAAGTTCAGCAAGTCGCATCATAAGTCATGAATGTTGAAGTTTGATTATAGAAAGGTTCGATGCTAAACTGCTTCGGTTGTCGATGAACTTTGTACTTAAGAAGATCTTCGTCTCGATACGTAATACGACGATTAAGCAGCCAGCAATCAATAAAGAATGTTGTTGCAACAATTAATGATCAGATAGACTTACAACATTAAAATCTAATTACGATACAAAACTTCGCAGCAGTGACGTAATTAGCACTTTGACGTGGCGTGATTTCGCAATTTATTTTTTGCTTGCTGCACTGAACGTTAAATATTTGAACGCAAATTCTCCAAAACAGCTATGAAGACGATTCAACTTTCGTTCGAATAACAATGTCACATTCACGCACAAAAGTTGCAAGGAAGTACTCAATTTTGCATTATTTTTAGACAAGGTATTTCAGCAGTTTCAATATTGACCATCGAACTGTTAAATAACTGCATGACTCGCCATTCTAAGAATTTTTATGAGAATATTTTTGTGATAAAAATGTTGTCCGTGAAAGTGCCTTCAATATACTATTCGCATTCTTCCATTACGTCGTGAAACATGGCTTTCAATCATGGAATATATGTATTTCAACCAGACTTGAAAAAAAAACATTTATCGTTTTGCAACTGAATTAAATTCGATTCCTCTATTGTTATCATTGTACAATTTATTGTTCATGGTGACTTTTAAATTTTATTCTTTATTTGAAACGCTGTCGGGGAGCCATTTCGTTGAATTTCACCAGATAAAATGGTTTGTTAAACAATATTTACGTTGCCTTGGTGGATATTTTATTACTTTCTTTTCAATTGGACACGGATTGTTCGCTTTCACATACAACTTACGGAAACGACACGGATCCGCGACTTTTATTCGACGGTATTACACGTTAAGGTTTTGATCACATGTCACTGAGAGGGGATCAGTTTCGGTGGCGTAGAATAAAATGATTTGAAAATCTTTCGAGACACCTCGATGACCGTATTTCGATTTGCCTGCAGTGTGTGTCGTTGCGGCAGTGTCATTTCGAGGCGAGTGGTTAAGTTCAACTCGTCGTCCGGGAGGATACAAACATCGCGTTTATTGTGACATCCTTTCTAGACGATAATACTTGAAGAGCTGCTAACATGTATGCATTATCGGCTGGTGTTTGTCGTTTTCATAACGACATCGTTCGCCAGAGCAAACAACCTGTAATGAATATTTAGCTGTGCCTTCATTATGCCAATGGAACTTGATTGTTTTTTAATCAACGAATTTTACAGTGCCATGTTTTGTTCGGGAAGACACGACGGTTTTCAACGGAATACGTTGTATCAACGGACGAGATGAGTGAAAATTAATTTACCTCACGTTGGAATTCAATTCTGTACATTGTAATTACACCGATTAATTTCTAAGACTACGGGATACCGATTAATCACAATTTATCAAACTGCTAACAAACGGTTGCCTTTTTTTTGCAATTTCAGAAGTGTTAACAAACACGATTCTGAGTTTTCAGGGCTGGGAATTAATTAACCGGATAATCGATTTCAAAAACTACATTTTGAGTCACGTTTTATCCTGTGGAATTCAAACAAACAGTTTCTTTTGAAAGTGATTATCAAAACGGCGGACTTATTTTACGTAATACGAATTAAGTAATTCTTGGGTACTGACCTATTATGAAGTAAGTTCTTGAACGTGTGAAAGCATGAAATGCGTTTCCCAAGTTATTCTTATTCTAATGACTCAACTTTTTAGTTTTTCGAGGGATGAAAAAAGTTTTTCAAATTGCATTATGATGACAAATGTTGTTATGAGAATGTGAAATAATATACTTGGGAGATAAATTTTAAATGAATCAGACTCACGAACAAGATTTGTTTCATTTATGATAATCTCGCAAAAGTAGCACGAAGTCGGCGAGGATCTTTCTGTTTATGAAATACCTCATATTCTCGCTTTTGAAATTAAACATGCTTTTTTTCAAAAAAGAAAGTAAATCAAATCGAGGACACAAAGCATTTCTATGTAGAACAAGTTTTATATGAACAATCATAGTCGTTCAATGTCGAAATTCATTTTAAATTGATGTTTTCTGTTCTAAGTAGTATAATCAATGCTGCGTCAGACGACGTCTCCGAGTGTTACGAGTGAAAAAGAGCGCCACTAGGGATGCTCTACGACTGCTGATTGCATTTAATAAAGCGATTAATTTCATCTGAGGATAATTGAAAAATAACGTTTTTACTTCAGTTAAGTAGAACACTCAGACGAGGAGGTTAATCAATGTTGGTTTTGATTTTTCAACATTTCTCGTTTGGATTAAATTGAAGTGGACATTATTTTGTACGACTTAAAATTTACATCGTGCGAATTTATATTCATGTTCTGTATCGTAGGGGATCAAAAGGTCCGAATTCTCTAGCCTGAATGCATGCAATAAGATATGATTTATTAATTTGATATCGTTGTCAGAAATCTTGTCACGTTTATACAACTACGTTTCACGGATAATAGTATATATGAACGAATATTAAAGAAAAATAGTCTCAACCTTAATAAAGCGACGGAAAATTACGGACGAAATTTGCGTTACGAAAAATGTCCAAACTTCTGTAATTGCGGGATTCAAATTGGAAGGCACGGTACGTTAGATTGGGTAATTATTCACATATGCGTGCAACGCAGAGATAAATTACATTTGTATAACGCAAAGCCGACATGTTAATTCTTTACTGGCATTAGTAATTGAACGAAGCGTCGTTTATAAATATTCGATTCGCTAAATCTGTATCCTCTTAGAAGTTTGTAACGGGTAAGAGAAATACCTTCGAAACACGAAAACAAAAGCGAGCGGTTAGGTCAAGTTGAATTGGCGTAAACTTGAAAGTCACAATGAAATATATTACCGCAGTATAAGCGTAATGTCACATTAACGTCAGATCTCAAAGTTTCGAATTCACTAGGTCGGATGCAATAAAGTTTGATTTATAAATTCGATATCCTTATCAGGAATCTTGTCACGTTTACTGCGTCAACTAACATAAAGACTGTAATAAATTCAAAAAGAAACATTAAAGAACCAATAATGTCATAATAATCCCGGATTTATCTGAGACGGATGCGAGTTTAAAATGTGTATACAAGTTTCGCTCACGAAATTATACATCCGCTAATGTCATTAAGATTCGAACCCGAAAAAAATCGCACAATAGGAATCGCTGGGTAATAAACTTTTATTTACAACTTTGATATCTTCGCTCCGACTATTTATTGGTTTACGATACGTACATGCGAATGCCGCTAATAAATGCAAGTTGCTAGTTTAATCAGCGCAACCCACTAATGCATTATCGGCCAATATTACGACGTTTAGTAATCGCGAAATTAATACGATCTTTGGAATTCCTGCACTAAGAAAATGGACAATTTGTATTCAAAATTTTATGTGTCGTAGTAAACACAATGCGAATGCTAAATTGTACGATTCGAAGTGTAAACAAAGCAATTTGTATAACAATTCACTAAACAAACACACAATCAGTTGTTTGTTGAAGAAAAAATGTGTTCACGCAGATTGCCAAAAACTATGATCGCGACAAAGCAACGAATTATTGAAGTTCATTTATGTTCGTGAATTTTAATTAATTCTATTCTCTGTCGCTCGCTTAATTCGACTAAAAATTAGAATAACTGAATTGCTCAGTTGCACGAAGGATGGTATATCCGCCTATGTAACGCACAGTAATATTTGAGTTTGTATTAAAGTAATGTCAACGTTAGACCTGCACGTTGCATATTCTCCAGATGAAATGAAACGTGGATTGATTTTTGTACGTCATTGTTAGAAGTCTCGTCACGTTGGCTTCATCAAATAACGTTAAGACTTGCAGAAATTCATAAAGAACATGTCGAAGTCAATGCTTGTCGAAATAATTTCATGCTATGGGAATACAATGATTTTACATCCGTAATTAATTTGCAAAGGCTGTGTTTTATTTGATCAGTGCGAAAGTTACTATCTATATTTTACTCGAGATTAAGTCTCATTTTACATTTGTTAAATTGTTGCTTGACTAATTAGGTCAGACGTTCATTCTTGGGCTACAAAAATCAAACCTTAATTTGAACCGAGCTTTTTCTCGGCAAATTTCCAACCTTAAAACATCAATATAGCGACTTGCAATTTTTTCTTATTCGTCTACGTTTTTAAATCGCGTCGTACTACTACAATTGCAACAGCGCAATTAACGTTCATCCAGACTCTGTCTCAGTGAAAATTAAGATTTGCTTTGAAATCATCTGTTTTTCTGGATGTACCGCAAACGAAAATCTGTGATTAGCAATTAACTTTTTACTTTGCTGCTATGCGAAAAAACTCATCTAAGTTGTGTTATTATTTGCGAAAGATGATGGTTCGCAGTAATTTTTTTTGTGCTTCTATTTTTCTTATCCTTTAACATCTGAATTTGCTTTAGCTACATGGCCGGAAAAGATGTTGGTATCCCAACGATATTACCACCAGTTTTAGTCGGATATAACAAAAAATATAATTTTATGCTTAGAGACAGTAAGATACTATATAATATTAACTTTTTTTATGTTCGAACAGTGACAAAAGACGGAAATAAATCTAAAATGTTAAAATCAACTTTTCCAGAGTATAACAATTTCGAAAACTCAATTACCAGAAAACGATATGGGCGAATTGAAAGGAACATTCAAAGAACACCTTTCACAGAGACGTTTTTGCAAAATTTTTAGAGTTTTATCATTTTGGCACTGCTTTGAAATTTTCCATGTATTACGTTTATCTCGACCGACGCTCGCAATATAACCTTCTCAAAAAAGGTGAAAATCTATGAAATATTTATTCCTCTATGAGAAAACTCATAGTGAATTTTAGATGTGAGGACAGTGAATTTTCATGTATTTTATTTTTCACTCCGAGATAATTATTAGAAGCTTTCCCGAACGGTTCGAAAGTAACAATTTATTTCAAATCGATGTCTTTACACTGCAATATATTTTATTTTATTTCTGCACCTGCATAGCTGCAAGTGACGTAATAAACTCATAATGAAACCTTCCACCATTTGGACGGATGTGAAAACATGTTATGATGATCGAATTTTATTTAAGGAAATACGGCGTTGACGTGCGAAAATTCGTATTTACATGAATTGCCTTTCCGTAGTTGTATATAGCTTTCGCAGAAAATTCAATTTCAGTATAAAAATTTTAATTTGAAACTCATAAAGGGTTTATTTATGGAAATTCGAATTCCATCATATTTGCTGTCGTCGAAAAAACAGTGCAAGTAAATAACGCTTAACAAAATTCAATACTTCGGTTCGTTGAATCACTTGTGTTATTAGGAAATATCAGTTACACCGTGCATGACTGTACGTTTTTAAATAATTCCAATTTCTTGAAACGGCTTAAAAAAGTGTAACAAAAGTACACGAATTTTATGTATTTCGTGAAATTTTCAGGTACAACACTTGTATGGACAAGATTAGTTTTATTTAGTTATCTCGGCTCATAACAAATGAAACTTTTACTGCAACAAATGAATTGTGAATTATTATTCATGAGTTTTTCATATCCATTTTTTATTATGCGAGTAAAAAGTGGAGGACGTCGAAAAATAACAGCGCAGGATCACGAAATCTGATACCAGCACTACCTCAGCGCGCGTGAGCTTGAAACGTCGTCGGCTAAATGGTGTGCGAGCGCGTACAATAAGATTTGATTTATAAATTCGATATCTCTAAGGGGCTACTCTCTGAGTCTTTCGACCACTTGGTTACAAGATACTTTTTGAATAGAAATATACTTTCCAGGTTCGCCAATTTCTATTCTCGATTTTATACATTCAAATCATCAATTTACAAAGGTACTTTCAACATTGCCAAAAGTTTTTGTAAATCTCTTATAAAATAAGTTATTCGAAGCATTTCAAGTACACTTTGAAAATCGACTTGAAGTATTACGGGGTACGACTTTAATTTTGAAACATTTCGTTCAGCTTCAAAGACAAAGCGCCCTTAGGTATCCCTATCAGCAAAAGTCTGATCCCGTAGTAGAGGTCGCAATAAATCCGTACCTTTTGGCAGTTGCCAGCGATAATGAGACAAATCGACGAAGCTCGCTGGCGATAAGTGATTTTTGCAATTTGATTTTCGCAGTCGCTTAATCATCTGGTTGAACGTGTGCCGAATATTCTGTGTCAGTTATATTGATCCGTATCGCGATTACCGCGGGATCGTTTGAATGAAACGGACCAATGGAATCCTCTTAAACGCAGCATCGCATAACCAATTGTACAGCGCGGACGACAACGGGATCCTCCTTTGTCTTCACTCAAGTCCGCTCAACAGCGAGACGTTCACCTGAACCGGGGCTGGATCCTGACTTGGTCACGATATTCGTAGACGTCTTATATCGACTTTCTCCACTAGCTGCGCTTTTATGTGAAAGAAATCCGTACTTCCACACGGATATTCCAGATAAGCCGATCGTTCTGTCGGCAATCCTGAGAAGTACGGAATTTCAATCGCAAAATCGCTCGCCGATTCTCACGAAGATTATGAAAAGTGTTTGCTTTCTCTCTGTTTCAGTGTTGGACATAAATTGACATAAAAATCCGCAGCGAATTTTTTGTTCCCTTCGTTCGTTTACTCCTTTATCTTCGTTTCTGGCTGCTGGCTTTTTTCTTGCATTTTGCATTACATTCGAGCTGGCGGTGCGGGTTGTATCTTGCAGATAACGAGAGTGTTGTCTGACTTTTGGAATACGAGATATTAATAGCTTTCTTCTCCTGTAATTATTGAGAGCCTCCGCGTTGTACGCTTGCATAAAAAAAATCAATGCGATGTTTAACAAGCTCCCAAAGAAAATCATTTGTATTCGTTTTTGTTTTCTCGTTTGATTCGGTATTGGATTATTCTCTGTGAAACATCGCTTCGATGCACCGACTTCCTTTTCTTGTTAGACATCTTCGTTTACTGTGTGCTTAATGGAAGTTTGTATTTTATATTATTATGAAATTCATTTTATCGTAAGGTTTTTTCTATCCTGTTATACTGAACCGCTGTTATCTTTCCATTTGATAAACAATTCTATCGTAACTATATAACGATATTATAAAAATTTAATTATTCTAACGTTCAATCTGCATGCTAAATTTAATAAATGAATTTGCAACCTCCGCGCTTCGAAATTGATTAAGCTCTAGATAATGAAATTTCACTAACAATTTTTGTTCGAATCAACTCATACGTATTTCATATGTTTTATTTATTATTTTGGACGAAACAATTGTTCCCCACGAGCAATTCATCAGTCTTAAATTTCATGTCGTAATAAAATTAACCTTTGCACAGGTAATGTTTACCAACTTTTGAATGAGGCTCCTGTTTCATGTCAGTATTGAAGGATAGAAATAATAAACGACCGAATTATTTTGGATGAAACATTTGTGGATGAGAATCACAAATAAAAATGTTTCATCTTGAATTATACCATCAAGTTATAGTCTGTTTTGTTTTATTTCGACAACTATTATAATTTGAGTCGAACTTAGTGAAGCATCAAGATATCAGACACAACATTACGACTTAGGTGAAAGTTGAAGAATAACTTTCGCTCACAAACTGGCGACTATTGCTTTGAAACAATGGAACGTGCTGTGTTCAAGTAGTCGGGTATAGAATAAATTAATTGGACGAAAAGGAAATTGCAGACGTTTCTTGAAAAATTTTCTTGTTACAAAACGTTTTCATTAGTTTCTTGCGAAGCATAAGCAATGATGACAAATTAAATGAATTTTATATTGTTTACAAAAGTCGATAGTAGATTGTGAGAGACAAAATTAATAATGAAATATAAATTATTTTGTGTTATGTACAGTAAAAATACTGAGTAATGAAGATTTATGTGATGATTTTCAACCCAATTTAAGTATCTAGGAGAGAATTTTAAATTGTGGGGTCAGTCAAACCACAGTGAAGGATCGCTTGAGAAAAATGTGTGCTAAGCTGAGGCTAAAAACGTTAATGAAATGCCCTGTTTGAATTTCGACTTACTCAAGAAAAATTAACTGCTAAAACCATTATTTTAAATGCTGATTTAACGGTCCGTACAGGAACTTAACAAATTTGAACGTTTCAAAAAATGGTTTTAACAAAATGTCATTTCAATTCAAGTGATTGTTTATCAATGAAACTTTTCACTATCAATTATCAGACATAATTTAACAAAGGGAATTAAAGCGCACTCCATTGCTGATCGTAATCGCTAATAAATTATTGTTCAACAATGCAACATTCGTCAGTGTAATAAAGCTAAAAGTACGCAATTTATTCATTGCGTCGCATCAAATTTTGAATACGCTTATTATCACACAAGCAGCTTAAATTGTTAATACTTAGGCAAAATTCAGAAATGACAGAATTTTCAAAACATTACATATCATATTTGGTTTCCAAAGAAGATTATTGTATTCAACAATTGCATTGTTATCTCACGAAATCATTGTTTTAATTACGAATTAAAAAATTGTTCAGACAAATTTTCTTATCGGTCACGTATGTCGATTGTCGTTACATTTGACAACCATCTCGAAAACCTTGATTTGATTCGGATACAATTTTTGAAATTCAATTTGAAGATCGACTTTCGAGTCGTCGTGTGTTTATATTTCATTAACTCCAAGATACGATTTATAAAGTGACCATTTTCCGAGCTCGAAAAATTTCGCGTCATCTGTTTTTTTGCTCGGCCTCTCTTTATCTTCCGAATCAATTTCACTGAAGACCGTAAGGCTGAAATAGGCGAAATCGAAAAGTAACGAAAAAACAGAGGTCTGGAGGAAAAAGAATTTCATCCTTATTTTTTTTCATCCTCTTCGTTTTGGGAATTCAAATGGAAACCGAGTTGCTCTTAATTCAGGGACATTTTTTTTGTCGTCGCCGAAAGTCACATGTAATGAAAAATGGATTTGCGCTCGCGGTATTGTTTTAGAGATAAAGTGAAAAGTATTAACCCGACAATAAAATCGCGCTAACAGCCACGCGCAAGAATTGTAATGTCAGCAGAAATTACGACACGGCAAATTTAAAAGCGATTACTTATTCGTTTGCATTTTTTATCGCAATTAATTTTCGCAGTTCGCGCATTGCTTTTTTTCAAACCACTCGTCGCTGTTGTTCTGCCATTATTAGAGACCGGATGACAAAAAAAAACGTATGCATAAACAATCCCGCAAGTTAATTGCGCCATACAGTTCAAACAAAAATCATCATGTACATTGTTTCATTTCGTTTTTTGTTTTTCAAAACAAACGTTTACCAGTACTGTTTTCAAAACAAGTCGTATTATTTATTACACGTACAATTTCGGGAGCTTGTCTCGCGTCATTTTGACGTTACAAGCGAAAAATTATTGCGATGATTAGTGAAATCACGTAGTTTGCATAATGAGACAAGCGAATCCAACTGCAACACTACGACCAACTTTATTCCTCCGGTGCGCAACGGTATCGCAGCAAGGGGCAACGCGAATAGCCGCGGAAAAAATTTTGACAAGTGCGTCGTTTGAAGTTCATAAAAAGCTGGAGCAACGCGAAAAACTTGAAACGCCCAAGTTGCGGGATTCTTTAAATGCGCGCCGACGAAACGGTTTCATTAAACGGCACGAGACAAATGAGTTGTAACGTTTCAGGCTCTGTTTCGTCGCATTTCCATCTCAACTTATCATCGTGAAACGGATATTACTCGCAAAACGCGTTAGACCAATGAATGAATATTCTTGACAACAAAATAAAAAGTTAAAATTATGAAAGCGTACTTTACATTCTGACGATCGATTACAGGGTCATTTTGTTGAATTATAACGCGAAAATCACGCTCTGTTTTCAAGATGGGAGATTTTCAAATCAATAGCCAAGTCGTGTTCGAGCGATTTTTCCAAGTGCCATTTTTCAGCGGCGTTTATCGTTTTTGGGAAAAATGCCTCGCTGGAGAGTTTAATCGATTTTGAAATGTAGATAAAGATGGATGAGAAGATTGCGACTCTTTGCGAGGATCAGAAATGAGGTTTTCTGCTGAATTTGATCCGTTGGGACTGTCATCAGCGCTTCATTATTATTGTAAAAAGCATTAGTCGTGATTTGAGCGCAACATGTCTGTTGATGTACTCGCATCGGGCAACAAACGAGCAGCTTATAAATGTATCAGTTTGTGTACACGGTGCTTCCTTGTGTTGGGCATTAAGCAACCGAAATGCTTGTCAATCTATTGGTCTGAACATGCGACAGACATTGCGCTGATCCGCCTCGACCTTACGTATTAGCGCCCATGTAGAAATTTACAACCCGACTGGTAATGGACCCGCGTTGGCCTTAATCCAAACACAAAAGTTTGCCAATCGAAAAAAATTTGTGTACCAGCACTTTTGGCAAGATTTACAGCTCAAAATTTACATAAAGTGTCGCTCTCTTTATAGTCTTCTCGATAATATTGAACGAACGAGCAAAATTTTTGATAATAATTGCCACTTATGTGTCGCCTCTCACCGACGATTTATCACTCCTGAATTGACCCAACTTCGCATTAATAATACAAATTTAATTAGACTTTGCTGCATTATCCGATTGTAATATGAGATTGCTCGATAAATAGTCATCAATTATTCCGACCTTTTTTCCCAAAGTTTTGTGTATGTATATAATTTTCGCTCGATAACGTAACTTTGCTAACGAATTATTTGCCAAACGCTGAAAACTATATCTAAGTGTGTAATTTCATTTTCTACACGGAATTGTTAAATTTATTGGAAACGATCGATCGAATTCTGCAGTTGAACTTGAAATTTAATCTGAATCAGCAGCGAATTGGTCATCTATTGTCAAACTCGGATTTTCCAGAGATAACAAAGAAGAATCGCTTTGAGGGAACTGTGCTGTTCCCGCTAATTAAACCTTATTGAAGGCAAGAAGTTAAGTTTGCCGATTTAAGTCATCGCAAAATTCAACTGAAAGAATCTCTGCGAAAACATATGTACCAAATTGAATACTTGATTGATTATGCTTGATGATTTGTGAAATTTGACAAATCATGCCCAAATTTTGCGATTCAAATGTTTTCTACGATTGAGAATGATGGAATTATAATTCTATTTTTGTATGAATTCGATTCTGGTCATTTATCCATCGCAAAAAATCTGTATCAATTTGATTCAAAATTTAAGCGTTGGCCTACATAACGACAGTTATGTCTTTTCTTGCTACGCCACTAGCAGTCTTTAAATGCAGTGAGATACATCGGCAGGTCTCCGCCTGTTCTCTGCTCATGTGGAAAATACTCGCGCAGATACTCTAATTCTTACAACACACGCAAAATTTACACGTTTCCGACAAACATTTACAAGGATCACGTATACAATTTACTTACAACTATTTCACGAATTCCAGATAAAATAGCCAGAGTACTCAAACAACCAGTTACAAATTCACAAAAAACCGAAACATAATTTCAAATTTCCATCAGAATCCTTTGAATTTCTGCAAAAATATTTCATTCGGATGAAGTTGAACTAAAATGTGGGATCAAAAAAATATTTGTACGGAAAATGAATTTGTTGTAAAATGAAACTTTTCACCGAGTGATTTATTGTTGCTTCTCTCTGGCAAGTGTAAGTGTTGATTAATTTAGCATGAAAAAAAATGCCCATAACTGTCGTTATAAGAGACCAAGTGGAGAAATTACGAGCAAGCTGATGAATGCTGAAAACAAAAACATGGTTTGCAGTGATTCTCGGCTTAATCGATTCGTGAAAAAAGGATTTAGAGGGTGCTGCTGTGATTTACAGTGAATGTTATGGTTACACGTGGGATCAAATGTGCTTCACGTTTTACCCGACGTGTAGTTTAAAGATGTAACTCCATCATTTATTACGGAATTATATGCAAAGCCCCTTCAAAATGTTTCATTTTCATTGATAAATTGCGCGGTGATTTATGAACAATTTTGTTGCTTTTTATATTTTGCTAGCAGTCCTGTATTAATAAACTCGAACAAATTTCCTTGACATGTATCACGTACGAAGTATTTATTCTTACTAGTTATTTTTGAGGTTGACTAAATTGATAATCGGACTGAAATGATTTTTGTTATATGATTAATTTCAAATAACTCAGCGTTGTAGCAAAGAATTATTCTTTTCAAACCGTGGCCTTTACGGTTAGTTGGGTCGATTAGAGCCGAAACTTCGACGTGTATAAAAAGGTTGATTTTCGTTTCGTTGCTTTTATTTCATATTTGCGATAAAAAAGCGATACTCAGTTTTGCGTTGACTTGTAACCGATGCTGCTCACAACTTTGGCCGAAAACTCGAAAGTCGGAGGTCTGCCGAATACTTCCGCAATAGTTCAAGATGGACTTTTATTCTCGATTGGACAGGAATCAAACAAAATATCCGAGTTTTGAACGAACTTCAGTCGAAAAGTTGAACGCGGCTAATGAAACCACGGTTGTTTTGCCTTCTGTGAAGATATTCGAACTCACCGAGAATCGATTCTACGGCTATTTAAATTGATCGCATAATAAATTGTCACGGATAGAATCGCGACAAGTTCGCATCGAACAATGCTGTGTTTACGACAGAATCAATTGTCGATCAGCTTTTTTTATCGTAAATTATGACAATTTGAAAGTTGAGTGTCGCTTTTGAAAAGCGTGATGCCTTTTTAATGATGTACTTCGTCAGTTATAAAAGTTGGCACTATTAAGCACCTCGCAATAAATTCAACGCGACAGCATATTATTCCGGTTCTATACTAATTTCCATTCAAAGAGACGATCCATTTTTGTCCACATAATTTTGCACTCCCGCGGTCGCGTAAAACCATCGCTAAAAGTAATTCAAGTCTGTGTCAATGCGTGCACACTCCTACTACACGGGGTGTGATTAAATTCCGCTATACACGTTGATGAAATTCTTGTTCCTGTTTTTTTCTTGTTCAACTTCAAGCCCTGTGTTCGAAGCTCAACTTCAAAAAACACTACTAAATATTGAGTTGATAAAAATTACTATCTCACAGTGACAAACACTTGAATTTTCATTTCACTTTCACAATAATTAAATTGGACCAAAAAATGCAGCTCATTTTTAATAAAAGACGTTTCTATGAGACTACCCGCAAAGGTAAAATGAGACATAAATATAAACTACTTTTTCAAAATGAGAAAGTTAATTCATTCCGATAGAGTTCAAAGTTGAGCATCAAAAATGCAATTAGATAAAAATAAGGATTGGAGAATGAATGAAGTGAGTCGCGTTCGTGATAAATAACATTACATCCCCGAAGTCATACATAATCTTATAAAAAGGAGAAAGCAAGCAATCCCTCACAATGTTGCAGATAAGTGAGGACATTAAGACAATTTATTAACATGTTTAAAGCGTACACGTGAAATCACCTGAGGCTAATAAACCCAAAAACATCGCCATTGTTGCGCCCTGCTGTATTATACAACGCTCTCGTCAAGATAACGCTCGACGGTAATGCATTTGACGTGGCGAAAATATTGATGCAACAAATGATTCGCACATCAGGCTTGTTTCTAAGCAGCTGCCAGCTTGCGAGTCACGTTGATTTATTTTGTTTTTTCAATGGGATGAAAAATCTGAGTGACGCGGGACGTTGGAATATAAAAAAGTTTATAAAAAAAAGCGTCATAAAAGTATGAGTGCATAAAAAGCGACTCATAACAAACTCGCAAACGTCATTCATCATTCGGATTGATCAAGTGCGAACACTTTTACAACTTGGAAGTAATTCCCGAACGAAGCTGCACATAATTCAGCAGCGCCATGAAAACGCACGGTACCGACTTCTATTATATTGATGCGTGTATAAAGTTTTACAACTGCGCGCGGATACGCCTGATGATTTATAAACTTTCATTATTGCTCCGCACGCGTATGGACGTGTGTTTCGTACGGCGCCTCGGCTTGCAACACCGCATCACGTCGTCAATCACGCAATTGACGGCTAAGATTCAGGTTTTTCGAGTGCAAAAATTTTCGATCCTTATGAGCGCTCATCAAAGCGAAATTCCACATCACGATTCAATAAGTAAGACGCAATAATAGATTCCCAAGGGTGCTTGACGCAAGTAGCACTATAAATTATTGTGAATTGATGGCCAGTAGTGAAATATGGTGCTAAATGCAACGCCAAGATATTTTGACAGGTGCAATTGTATGTCGATTAATTTGTGTTATAAGTTATCGTTGCGAAGTGTAATCACTTCCTTCGTGTAACAAAATAACTTTCATTCATTAAGTATAACGTTAACTGTTGGGTAATTTATAATAACGTTAAGTATATTACGTTACTTTAACGTTGCTTATAAGTAACTTAAAGATTGACGTTGAATAACGTTCCAGTTATTGTGAAGGAACTTTTTTCAATTATACGAATTAAAGTAACGTGAAAGTAACGTTACTTTTGTGTTTCTAGAATTGTGGAGTAACTTTTTCCAACCATACGAATTGAAGTAACGTGAAACTAACGTTACTTTTATGTTACTAGAATTTTGAAGTAACTTTTTTCAATCATACAAATTAAAGTAACGTGAAAATAACGTTACTTTTACTTTGATATAAGTTGTGAATCGTTACTTAAAGTTATTTCTGAAAGTAGTAACATTTATCCGTTTAAAAAAAGGTTTTAGTAGACAAAAAAAACTCTAGTGATAACCGAATGTTTAATCTCGTAATTGGCCAATCAATTTTTGTTGTCCAAATTTTTTGATCGACGTTAATAACGATATTTCATTGGGGGCGTGTGAATAAAGCATATAACAAGCTTGTTTTGAGCCGGTGTCATTGTGTGTCCGTCATTTTATTATGTACACAACATCCGTTTCATGATTTTCCGGGGCAACATTTTACAAGCTTTTGTCACTGCAGCCTGTGACAAGGACAATGGCACGCGCACCACGCCGCGCGTTATTATTCAATTCATTAATTAATCAATCAAACAAATTTGATTTGTCGAGTTAGCAGGCTTTTGCGCGCGAACAAGCGAGCAAGCGCGATAAATATTGGAAATCATATTGTTTCGTTGCTCGTCGTGTAATTGTTACGTGTCGACGGCGGTGAGCAATTGCACGTCTAATTCTGTTTCTCGCGAGTGTAATCGCAATTTACAGAACGCGCCGCCACAGCTAATACAATTGCGCGCGATGAGTGGCGATCCTTGAACTGATGTGTGCCCGACAGAAACTGCGCTCCTTAATTGGGTTCCCTTCATTCGACTTATTCGCACGTCGTGCCGCAGTCGCAAAATTCCCGAGCGCTCGAAAAAAAAAAACAAAAATGTATAATGTAGCATTTCACGTCTAATCGACCGCGTACAAAACTTTTTAACTGCTCGCGCTAATTGACATTTATGTTGTTGCCGGAAAAAACCCAACTTCATATTGGCATCCACTCTCAGAGCTGAATTTCCGCCTTTCAAGCGTCTACCGCAAATAGTCATTATAAAATAGATATCACGATCCTTTTCCGTTCGCGAAACTGAGATAAAAACGCGGCTCTTAATATTGGTGCCGAGTCGTTTCCAGCTCGTTTTTTGACGTTGAATTTTATCTTTATCTACTCTTTGACGTTGGAGATATATAGAAGTGCGAGCGTCTAGTGTAAGACAAAAGAACGCATGTCAACGGGAGATTAATCTTTAGCTCCTCTCCACTCGAATGTGAATCATTTATTCGCGCCGCGTATTCCGAATCAATTCTCATTTGAAGCCGCGGAAATTGTCGCCGTGGTGTTACCACGCACGTTCTTATTCCTGCGCGTTCAAGCAAAATGAGCGTCGCGCGTCTTTTTTTGGTTCCAAGTACTTTTCCAAGTTTGCAAGAGACGCTCACTAATTTGCGAAAGATTTGAAGGCACTTTAAAACTTAATCGCGCAATCCACATCTGGTTCATGTTTATTTGAGTATAAAGCCAGTTAGGAATTATAAACGCTCAACTGAGCGAGGAAAAAGAACAACGGGGGAACGAAAATTTTTATCTAATAACGAAATGAACACGATAGGAAACGCATGCGAGCGAACAAAACATTTGCGCGATTGAATCAATCTATTTGTCCGCAGTCGTTGCGCGCAAAACTCGAGTGCGGATAACAAGTTTCGTCGTTGATGCGTTTTAAAATATTTATAATTGCAGAGAGCGCGTGACGAAAAGCATTTTTGTCGGCGCTGAGAATGATGCATCTTTTAAGCGCGATGATAATTCATTTGCCGGCGCTTCATCGCGTAGCTTTTGCGCAATTTGAATTTCGATCGCGACCAGTTGGACGTTTAATTAGAAGTTGAGAAGCCGCAGCGGTGGCTCCTCACGTAAGATATTGTGTTACCTGAATCGAGAGGCTAACCGGAGCATCGCGTATTGTTCATAAATGCGCAATTACTTGGCCCGACTCTATATCAGAGTGTCTTCGTAATAAACTTGGTCTGAATGAAATTAGCATCCCTTGAATACTTGAGCATTTATTTGTCGCATTCAAACAATTCGTCGATGAGAATCAGTGTCGAGGGGCGACGACTTTCATTCAAATTGCCGACCATTTGGACTCGATTATCCGGTAATGAGCAAATTTTCTGGTATGTATACCGGACGACCTACATGTGCAGATTCACACCTCACTTCATATAAAGTAATTTGGATGAATTCGATCGTCGGACAAGTGATGCGTGTTTGCTTTTAAACAATAGATCGCTCGCTTGCACCGTGATATATACATTTGTACATACGGTTTGCAACGCGCATCGATAATTAAATTTCATCGCGTTATCGATTTTCAATACACCCATTCATATTCAATTTTGAACAACACATTCAAATTTATTCGGCACAATGGATTATTGCTCATCTTATCGCACGCCCCATTATATTATTGACTCTTCGATATTCGATATTTAAGATGCGAGAGCATATTCTTTGGCGCGCACTATCGGCGGCCAAAGTTGCCCGCTTCCATTCAAAGCAACTGGCAAGTGTCTGACTAAATAATTGTCCGCCGTTGAACGGAGCGCCCGCGTAGAACAAAAGTGAGCGCGATATTTATTGGACCAATTATCCCAAGTTCGTGACGTAATTTTAATTTTTGGTCATTCGCAAAAATGTCCCAATGAATAAGCGGCGAAATGGCCCGGGTACATTTGTCCCTTAACTTAGGAACAAAGATTGCGCCAAACTTTGCATCAATTTATTTATCGAAACGCGTTACGAGAAACTTGCGCGAAACTTGTATTCAACTTATATAGGTTCTAATGAAAAAACTCTTTGAAAGTCGCGCGAATGATAATGGCAGTATTGGCGAAACTATGGCGACCGTATAAACGAGTTGATGGAAAAAAATACGCACCACGTGAACTTTCCATTCAAACATTTTTTCATTATCGCCGACAAATTTTTTTTTTTCTACTTTTATAAGTTTTGGGCTTTATCCATAAGTATATTTTCAACTTCTGCCACCGCTCGCAAAATCCATTCCGTCGCAAAATTACAACAGGTTCCAAAATTAAATCAAACTATTTTCTACCTCATTTTACTTTTCTTTCCTTTGTCTGTTCTAGGTAATGCCGAGTCATTTAGCCGAACGGCTTTGCAGTTCCACCATTTTTTCCATACCTTTTCTACTTGTTACAAGTTTGAAAATTGAGTTTATCACTTTAGCTTCTAACTAGATTGTTTGGTTTTAACCAAATTGTCATAAGAAAAAAAAACTTGGTTCTTTGTGAAGCCGGGCAAAACGTTGAGTCGTATCACTGAAAAGAGATACGAGATGTACCATGATTTGGAGCGGTATATATCTTCGATGCAAATTTGCCTTTTGGAAAAATGTTGGGTTCAAACCGGAGTTTCGTCTGATTATAATTGGTAAACCGCGAATTCATGTTTGCCAAAAATTAGACCTCGTTAGTAGCCGTCCATGAAAAAAAAAGATGGCAAATGTTTGGAGGGCGGACAGTTTTTGGTCCGGTTTTTGTCTGGCTTAAAACTTCAACATACGATTTCGCGTTAAGATTTATTGTGAAATATGAGGTTAGCGATGATATAGCGAAGCATCAATTTTGACTAGTAAAAACAAGCGAAACAAATTCATTCAATAAATAAAAAAAGGAAAACGACAGCGCCGAACTTGGTGAATAATGCCGATGCCGGTAAATTAGGAAAAATGTTCGTATCAAGACACAGAGGCGGGTGTAAAAAATTTATTATGCAAACGTGTAAGGCAAGTTGGCGCAAAAGTAGGATACATTTTTTAATGTTGCAATCCAGCGTTGATTCTTTGCTTTGGTCACTTGCACGCTGAACTCGGCTGTTACAATAATAATTTATCCTCGGGCAGGAAAGACGTAGAAGGGAAGGTAAAGAGTTGCGCAATTTTATTCTGGCGCTCAAATAAACGTATGACATTCGTCATAAAATAATACGTCGTTATTTTACTTTTTACACTACAGTTAGACAGTGGATTCAAGACCGGACGTTTCATTGACAAATGAGACTCAATTTTTCATTAAATGCGAATTTTAATGCTGCTTCTCTGATGTGACATTCCATTTCACTTCTAAGCGAATTATGTCCGACCATTTCACGTTTCAACAATTGGAATGGCAATTTTCGCTGTGAACTGTATGAAATAGAAGAAATTGAATTGTATGTGAAGATGGGCGATAACAAAACAAAACGAATGCATGTTTAATAAGTTGTACACGAAATGCTTCGGCTGGAGAAGTTTTTGCAAGCACCGCAAAAGTAGGATTAATCTTATTAAGTTTCTCCATGTCTTGATTGCATAGCTAACAAAGCTAAACAATTCAGATAACTTTATTATAAAAATAGGCATGAAAAACGATTGCATCAGTGGTACGTGCGCTGTTTGACGGTTGTTATGCGAAACTTGTGCATTTCAGCTGACGTCTTTCAGCTAATGAGACCGGTTCAAAATCTTCTTTCAAACTTTTTCGAAGAAAAACAAAAATTAAAACTCGCTCGCTAATGCTTTAATTACAAAGTTTTGCGGTTACGACACAATGACTGTTATTGTAATGCGACAACCTACATTTGAACTCGATTGTTCGGTCAACACAAAAAGTCACTTTTTTCGTATTATTTATGTGAATGTTTTTTTAATCAGGCTTCGTTACGATTGGAATTAGCTTTGATAAAACTAGGTTTAAACTGATACACGCGAATCAACAAGTTCGTTTGAAGCTTCTATTACGACGGTAAAATGAAACGTTCTCAAATTCGAGTAAAAAATCACGTGTTTCAATTTTCTGTTCACAGAGGTGGAAACAATGATTGGTTCAAATGAAGGAAGTTGTGAATTCGCAAGATTTCACTGTCGCGGAATTGAAATTAATATTCTGTGAGAAACAAAAGTTCCATTTCATAAGTGGCGAGAACGACAAAAATTCAGTGGCGTCGCGTTTCCGCATTAATTTACGTTATAATTTATTATTCACTCTGCACTTTGTGTGCAAAAGTAACGCGAGCTAATTGTTTTTTCTCTCTCCCTTTTTCGCTTTACAATAGCGAGAAATCATCTCGATCAGTTAAAATGTACACCAATTAACCCCAAACGTGTTAGCAAAAAGTTAATCGATAACCGCAGAATTTCGGGGAAAAATTGTTGTCAGTCAATATAATAAAGGTCGGTTTTATGATTCGCTTTCGATACAATCAAATTTAACGCTTTCAATTCAAGATTAGAAAGTTGCGAAAAATGATTACGAAAGAGAATTTTGAAAACGGATAAATGTAATTTTGTATTAAACTTTACGAGAAACCTGTTCGGCTTATCATGCGAAGCACCCCGTTTAGTTAAACTGTAATTTTTGCCGGTGATAAATTAAATTCGTTCGATATACCATTTGATGAAATCAAATCTAATCAGATAGATTGCTTGCGAAAAGAACGCTTACATTCGAGCAGATTTTATCAAATTGAAATTTATGTCTGAACGCTTTTCCAAAAGCAATGTTCGCGTCCTTAATCAGAGATGGCTATTGAAGCTGGAAATAGTTAATTGGACAAAGCCGTGATTAGCGATTGTCACGCCGGGAAAAAAGAGGCCAAGTAGCGAGGTCGAATATTGTTGAAAAATTTTTCGTCCACGATGATTCATTATTCTATAATCTAATACAGTAAGTGTGCGTCAATTATCACGCGTTGAAAGTTTATGTATTAATACTAAATTTAGCGGATTAAACGTTGTTCCGTAACTTCCATTCACGAAAGTTTTGAGTACTACATTTTGCGCGCGGAGAAATCGTTAAATAATGTATACAACTTTTTAGACACTGTTTAACCACGTACAATTGTTGGCAAATTTTCGTGCAAATAAAGTCGACTAAGCGGGCGAATTTTCGTTGCGCAGTAAAAACGGAATTTCGAATATCACAAACTTTTATGGACAAAAAACCAGACGAAGCTTTATGCATGACACGCGTCTAATTCGCGTTTCGAAAAATTGACAGTTACTAAAGAGCGCCGACGAAAAAAGCATTTTCATTAAAGAGTGATCAACGTTTTATGAAGGTCGCAAAACGTACAGAGAAAAGTATCGTTGCATTCCATCAAATTTTTTTTTCAAACTTCCACGAAGCGAGTTTTTCTAATCCTCGAAATTGTTAGTGTATATTCCGTGCATGCACCGGTTATAAAGGGATGAACAAATTTTACAGGGCAATCTAAAGCAAGTCGATCGCGAGCTTTTGAAAGCATTTATTAAAGTTGGTCGATGTCTACTGACAAAATCTTGCCAAAGCTTGGGTTTTCTGTTTCGGTGATTCTTGCAATTTCGTTTCCTTGACGAAAATTTGCGTTAGCGTTAGATTTTTTTTTTTCGTGTAAATAACTGCCTGTTGACTTGTTCCGGTTTTTTCACAACTTTTAAACTAAACTTGATTACAAAGTGCAGTCACGGATGACAATTTTTGTCATAATATCTCTTGAGGTGCCTAATATTTTGCGGTGATACAATCTCCAGAATTACAAAATTAGCTTAAACTCTGCGTGTTCTAAAATTTGACGCAATCTCGCACGTGAACCGGACCTTATCTGATCTATATTTGAGCTTGAATTTTGACCGTACACTATCACAAATCTAGATTTCCTTTTTGAACGCACTTTCAAGTGGGAGCAAAATGAACATTTTACGTCCTTCCGTTTGCCAGTTTTTGTTGGCCTTGTGTAAAATTTCAATCAAACGTTTCCTCTAATTGTTTGTAGTGTCGACTGAATACGTCTAGCATAACCATGTAGTTCGGAATTTCGCTCGTGAAATGTATTGATTTTGTTTTTTAACCGACACTCGAGGTATTAATGAATATATTATTAGATGACCAACTTGAAACTTTGACTTGAAAGTTTGTAAGAGACATTTCTCATTAACAACATGTTTTGTGTTGTCAAGTATCTTGTTAACGAACTTCTGCATTTCTAACGAAATTGTTCTCACAAAAAAAACACCCTTCAAAGGGCATATTAAAACATTGTAATTTGATCTCGAAAATTTTATCGTATTTTTAACTGTGTTTCTGTCAATATTTTGTTCCTTCCTGTTTTGCAAATTATTCCAGCCTTTATTGCTTAAAACAACTTTAAAATATTGTTCAGAAGTTTATTATTCGCGCAAAAACAATTGAAGGATGCATCTGATACTCGGGAAATTATTCTCGAGATTTCTGAAATTCTGGAAAATTCAAAATGTGCTATCCATGTAAAACGTCGGGACTTGCTAAAGTCCGAACCAAGCTGTTCCGCCTAATACGACGTCTGATATTTTTTCCAGTGTTTTTCTTTTTTGCATACTTTACGGCATACTAGGATTTATATTCCGACCGAAAATTACAGGTAACCCGAGAAAGAAGAACCGAAAAACTAAATTCCATTTAAAAACTGTTTAAGTGTCAGTAAAACTTTGTTAACATGTGATATTTTTTTCTCTCAATGATACATATTGTATGCAACGAACCAAAGCAGCTAGAGAGAACCGTCGAGAGAAAAATCCAAAACAATTCGTTCAAAAAATGGTCCATTTGTTAGTATTACGAGCCACGATTTTACAATAATTAAAACCAACCGAAAAGCAAATCGTAAAAGTTCCGGAAAGATTCATGGAAAACGAAATGTTTTAATTAGATAATTGAAACAGTCACGTAGGCAAGAAGTCTTTTGTCACCGCATGAATGAAACAGAAATCGTATCATCTAATTACGTTAATATCATATTCATTGCCAAGCCCAACGGTGGGAACGAATGATAAAAACACAGAACGATGGAGACCGAGAGAAAAAAAGGGGGAAAAAAAGTCGACTGTACACGAGGATATCGTGAATGATATATTTCATGTTGAACATTTGCATAAACCTCGGGTATAAAATGTTGTGAGTGAATATTTGAAACCAAATTGACAAATTGAAGTTGGTTTATCCACATTGGCGATGAACCTCTGATTTACGCTCGGCTGTAAATCAGAACGCGCAGCGACTCGACACAGAGCCCCCCGAGGACTTGGCTTTTTGAATGCCGCGTCTTTGTTGCTAGTGGCGTAAAATTCAACAAAAAGTGACACAGATACGTGGCGCACTTATTCATCAAACGGAAGGTGCGGGGATATATCTCATTTTTGGTGTGAAATGAAACACGTTACAGCAGATGTAGTTGAAGGCGCTTTCATTTGCGCGTGTGTGTGTGTCGACGATAAATGTTGCGAGTCGCATACGCGTCTCGGCAAGCCGTAATAGGTGGCGAGAAAAAGCGATCGGCGTGATTTTAATACAATTGCGCATGATTTACCAAGTTGGGCTCGCGATTGACGCCGCCGAGGCGAAAACTTTTGTACAAACGCTCTCATTCCCGATGACGCCTCGGAAGAAAGAAAAACACTCGCTCTATGAGCGAGAGAGGGTTCGAGTGTTGCTGTGTGTGTAACTACCCGAATCTCCGAAGGGAAAAAACTCGAGCTAAAAGCCAATGACAGATGCGTGCTACAGGTTTTTTTTCGTCAGCCGCTTTCACGTTCTTTTCTATTCAACACGTTACGGATAATCGCAATAAATCTTTTTTTCATTCAATTAACAAATTGCATTGCGATACGGTCAATCATCACGAACGATTGATTCAACTCCAAACACGATTTTTCGATTCACTTGCAATAAGACTTTCACCTGAATGCGCGGTATATGTTTCCACGAGTGAAAACTGCGAGTGCATGCTCGCGATAACAGTTTTGAATCTTGCAAGAAAAAATTTTCTATCGTTCACTTTTTTTATCAACAACGTTTTGGGATTTTTGGAAATGTGTCATAATTGAACAAACTTTTAATGAATTATAATTTATTAACTGTGTAACTTCTCTTTTATTAATCCGATCACATTTTCAGTAGTACGAGTCGAAATTTGATCCGACGCGAAAAGGAAGTGGCACTGATGAAATAAACTTTTCAAAAAGGCGTATTAAATTAGTAACTTGCATTACTCAATAAACGTCGGGATATTAAAGTTTCGACAAACAGCGTTTCTGTAAAAGTGTTTCATTGATAGGTTGAATTGCCGGTCATTAAGATACGTCGAAAATTGATCCGTAATACATGAAAGTTTGGCTCTAAAGACTTTTTGATTTAATCTCAACCGATCTTAAGTACGATCGAATTCGTTGAAAGTTTGTTGGATCTGATTTTGACACAATTTTCCAACAAGTGAATTCGGCTTTATCGGATCAAGCGGAGTTTGAATTTATGATATGTTTTCTCAAATCTGAATTTATTCTCTGGGAATAGCGACAGAGGTGAGATGAAATGAAAAAAATTATGTTTATACGGAGGGAAATGTGTGCGTGCACTTTTGCATTTGCTGAAAAATGGATCACGTATTCCTGTGTTATCGCAAAAAAAGGTAAATGACGCTGTTACAGAAAGCGCCAAGCATTCTGCATCAAATCAGAAAATTTGAATTTTTTCGATTCAAACTTTCGCTGATTTATATACTGACAGAGCAGCTGTGGTTTTGTATTTCAAAACAAATGTGCGCGGCAACAAAAAAATTCATCAAAATTGTTTGCTCTCTTTTAATAATGTTTGTCTGCTGTATATCCGCGACTTTGTTCAACTTTGAATTTCGGCTGATTCGATTACGGCGGACATTTTTATACATCGCGATAAAATTAAATATTCCTCCGTGTAAAACTTGCTTCACATCCCAAGGGTTCCGTGACATATTGTAAAATTCATATGTTTTATTCATATACTAAATCCGCGAGAAATCCGCAAAAATATCGGCTTCTTGAAAATTAGCATACAGGTCGTTTTGCGCTTTTTATGTACTGTAAACCATTATGAAGGATTATCCGTTTAATCATGATTCGAGAGATTGAGTCGTCGGACGTAAAAGGCTTAATTGTTCTTTAAGCAACCCTCGATTTAAAAGTTGAATCCTCGAAAATATGTTACAAATCAAAGGTGTAATTTTGAACGTGATCCATCACATAAGAATTTTAAAATTTGTACGACGAATTTTGAAAGGTTTTAATGAAACGTAGTAAAGCAACCGTCTGAAAAACGACTGCTCTTAAAGTTCCTCCGAACTATGTAATTAGATTTTTAATCCAACATTAACTTGTCATGTTGATTGTTCTGTCAATGAATTTTAATATAACACAGGTTTATTATTCTATAAGTTCTCAATGCGTTTGCGAATTATTCATTCAATACATTAATTCTGCATAAGCCTTTCCTTATCGCCACTGAATTTTCCATTACATCGGCTCAAAGTATTAATAAATTCATTGATGAACAAAGATCCGATTTAAGAAAAACCAGCATGCTTACAAAAATAATATAAATCCGATAAAAATAAGTCAAAAATGTTTTTTACAGAAAGTTGGTCTATTGTTTGAAGTGATACGAATAATAGCAATTGAAGTTAAAATTCAATTAATTCATCGAACGAAGCTTTCAAAGTATAATATCTTCATTAACGTAGTTCTACGATATTTGGGACGAATAAAGTGCATGGCTAAACCGATTTGCATCGCAAAATAGAAGAAATTTCGAAAAAGCTATACATAATGCGAATATTATGCATGAATAAATTTAGATCTGCGTCGAACAATTTTTTTTAAATATTTGGCAAAGTTATCTTTTGTTCCGTTATTGCATTCCGCGAAGTTTTATCATGCCTTCACGTTACACTTTCAACGAGAACGTGATACCCGATGTTCATCTTTAGTTTTTTATTCTTGGTGAAAGAAGAATAAAAAATTTTTTTGTAGCCCAAAAAGAAGGACGAGCAGCGGATACAAAAAAACCGAGTCTCCTTAGATCGTAGATGGAGCTGTCTCCCGGGACTGTCAATCGCAACGCAAAGAAAATATAGAAACTCCATTAGATAGCTTTCTAAATAATATTTCCGTGACATTGAATTCTCAAAGGGCAAAATAAATTAATGCTCTTCGTTTCAAAGCGCGCTCCAATACCGCGTTCGGGTTTTGTTCTCAACTTTTTTCTACCTTGATCGAAAAGCTACTGAACTTAGATCTCGAAGTCGTTGTAATATTAATGTTCGAATTTGTCCTCTTTCAATCTTTTTCGCGTTTTTTCCCCATTTTTTCAGTTCAAACGATCAAAAGCAATGAAATCTATAATCTGTGTCTCCTCAAAAAAATATCAGAGGTCTTTTTTTTCGAGGATCCGTTTTTTTTCGTTCCAGGCATTTACTTGTTATAGATTAAATATGATTAAAGTTTTCTAACTCCGTTTTTTTTCGGACTGCGTGAAAACAGGACGGATTTACTCGAAAACCATCTCCCCGAGATTAAATGGTTCAACAAAGTTGCCGCGCAACGTTAAAAGGTCGTAATTGAATTTGACCGTCAAATGGGCTGTGCTGATTTTTGCATAGTCTCGCAAAAATGCTAATACAAATGAAATTTATGCGCTTCATTGTCCATTGGTGATTATTTTGCCGCGTGCATATGTGTCGAGTAATAAATCCGTTCGCAGGGTTGCATAAGAACTCGACGAATGAAGTGGAAAAAAAAACGAACAAACAATATTGTATAGGTACAGCAGTGTGTTAACACGAGTCAGAAAAACGAGACGGTAAAATTCGTACGTTTTTTTAGTCATACATTTGATTTTTAAACATATTTTTTTTCTGCCCGATAAATCATCAATCAGACAATTAATCAGAACTGCATTTTAACTATCAAATAACACTGCCAGCTGAAGATAACCAATTAACACTTTGTACTGAATAAGTCGATTCGATTCGAGGTATTGCAGGACCGTTGAATCGCTAAGAAAAAAAAGCAATGTATTAGATAAACTTACTTGTCTATCAAGAAGCGGTTGAATGCCTCCGTCAATGTGGTGCAACGCCGAGACGTTTGACAATTTGATTTTGCATTCGTAGCGAGATCGATCTGGACAAAAGTTAAGTATAAATAAAACAGTGAAAATTTGTCTCAATCAACTTGTTTATAATCGACAACTCACTGTTATAAATTCTCGTCCCGTCTTTGCATTGGCAGTCTGACTGTTCGGAGCCGTGGAAAGGGCACTGTAGAATGCACTCGTCTTTGTTGCAGTCTGCAATTTAATAGTCATTAATGTCGTTTGAGAGGGCACGATTTATGATTAAGTAAAAGCTCGGAATTGATTAGAGCTAAATTCAGAGTACGAATTCAATTACATTTTTGATGCCGGTCTTGGATAATGCATCGCATCGTCATTTTTCTTCCGCAATAACAACATTTTTTCCTTCGATTCCATTTCATTATGCATTGTCTTTGACGGAGAATAATAATCTCCTTAATTACATGACAAACGAAAAATGAAAACTGAATCACGATTCAAATGGAAAGTTGAACGTCGGTCGGTCGCGAATATACGAAATACAGCGTTGAAATGAAGTCAAAAGTTTCGGACAGACGGTTCTAAGTAAGTTAAATATTTATAAAAATAATGACCTCGTTATTTTCGCGAGTCACGGAATGTATGACGTTTTTAGCGCACGTTTCATTTGAATTTCAAATGCAACTTTTGCTTCGAGCTTTTTATCATCCGAATTCAATTGCAATGGACACTTGATTTACATTGGTACATGTTAACATTACGTAGAACAGTTATTTTGAATTAACTATAATATTGCTCGAAAATTTGGACTTTGCATATTTATATATTAGCTTCAGGATCGTCCAAAACAAATAAACGCCAATGGTCTATTTGGCTGGAATTGTGAGATGAAAAATTTCTATACGTCCCACTACAGCAACGGCTCGAAAATCAAACTTTTAGAAATCCAAAGAAAAAACAAAAAATGCGAAAATCAAAGATAATTAAAAACTCGACAATAATATTTTCACGTTGCAGTTTGTTCTACTTTCACGATCAAAGAAACTGACGTAGATTCTTCTTATTACAATTGCAATTCATTTACAATATTACAACTGTAATAACGTTACGAAACATAGGGACAAATTTTCAAACAGCAAGTTTAATGAAGTAGAAAAGTTTTGCTTGCAATTTATGAACGTCAACCTATCGAGGAATAAGTCAATACTTGAACCAGGTTAAATATTTGTAATTGAAAGTAATGCGAACAATTAGTTGCGAATCGAATACACGCACGGAGCGTACGTTTGTCTACGTGAAGCACGCTCGACTGTGTGTGTAAAGCGAGAACCATTTTTACGACATTTTGTATGGTTTTGCAAGTAATGCCGATGCTTTCGTGGAACTTTTCTATCCCATTTCCGCGCTACGAATGCACGAGCAATTATTCATCCCATCTCGCGGATTTCACTTGATAATGTCATGGCAATCGTATCGGAGCTGACGATTTTTCGTATACGTCTCGAGAGCAAAAAGGTATCAAACAAAAGTGCATCGCGAAGAAGAATGCGCGGCGTAAAAACCAAGCGAATGAATAATGAGGACGAATAAAAAAAATAAATATTTCAACAAACCATTATGCCGGGGTTCGTTATTCATTCATCTGGCGCTCGCACGATATCACGAATATTTAACCCAGTTATTAATGCGCAATGAGCATCGCAGGTTGGCCAAACGGAAATAAAGCTAATTCCCTTTTTGAATATATCAGCTCAAAATGGGCAACGCTTCAAAGTCCTTCCGTTGCGGCAACTTTTATTGCTCCCGAAGAATCCAGAAAGCGTCGCGTTGGCCCGTTAAAAACGCGTCTCATTTGCACTTGATAATATTATTTAGAGAAAAACAAAATATCCTCGGTTGGTAACGCGAATCAAATAACGCAATAACGAAATAACGCAGTTATAACCAGTGGATAATGTACGCCTGTCTTGGGGCAATGAAAAGTGGCGCGAACAGGTCCTTGAAAAATTTTCGCAATGTGAAACAGCCGAGACGTCTTTAATTAAAGTTTATGATTATTATTGCAAAAAGAGGCAAAGAATGAAATGAAAAGAAAAAAGGAAGAAGCGGAGAGGTAACAAAAAGAAAGAGAGAAAGGAGAAACACGAGTGATGATATTAAAACTAAAGCGACAACGTACAATGCACGAAAAAAGCAGCGACAAAAAAACTTACCGCTGTCCTTTGTTTTTGAAACCGGTATTTCGCAAGCATTTCCGGTAAAATTATCCGGGCATGAGCAACGCACGGCTTTAGCGCCAACGTGCCTGAAACACATTGAGGAGGTGGTTGAAACACTTCTTAAATCCCGCTTCTATTTTGCATTAACGACGTCTATTGTTTGGCCTGTCAAGTTTTGCAGCGATTGTACCTATAGGTACAAATTCGAATGATCATTGTGCAATAAAAAGCACGCGAATTCACCACAATGCTGGCAAATGCGAAACACTTTAACTTCAACAATCAGTTATTAACTCGGTAGGGTTCAATTTATCAGACTATTCTTTCTGTTAAAACTTGAAATTAATTTGAAAACAATTGTTGAAAGAAGGACTTCGTACTAACACTTAATGTTGATTGAAAATTGCAATTTTTTCATTGAATTGAAGTTGGCCATTTCTATAAAAATGTCACTGAATTGTGAAAACAAAAAGTTGAGAAATAGTGCTTTTAAGTTGAGAGTTAATCTGTTCGAGATACAGTTTATGAAATACGAGTGTGACTCGCGTGAGTTATTTTTGTTTGAATGAAAGAATTTAAAATGAACCTGCACACTCCGCCATTTTTGCAGACAGAATCCTTCTGATCGTTTGAACAAAGTGGTCCCTCGCCGCAATGTTCACCGCTGAAACTCTCAAAGCAGTCGCAATAAAAGGATCTGGAACAAAATTAATTTTTTTTTCTGTTGTAAAAATGGGAAAAAAGGCTGCTGCTGCGGTGGCGAGAATATTTCGCGTGTTTCAAGTTGCTAAATATGAGCGCGAATTAACAAGCATTAATATTGCTTGAATTAACAAGCGCAAGTATTGTGTTTGCTAGTAAATGATGGACGTTGCGTAGTTCGCAATGAAAATAAACAACCAAGTCAAATCTTTTATCAAGAATTGTTTATTTTCCGAAAACATGGTTTCGTGAATTATGAATTATAAAGACTTTCCCGATTCATGAGTTAAACAAAATTGTAGGTTTGTAGATTTTTAACGCATTTTTAAACAATTTTGAATGATCAAACAAGTTCGAATTCAAGAATACTGTTTTGAATAATCCATTTTTGAGTGCGTCAGTTCAGCATAAAAAATGGTCCAAAAGGAAAAAACAGGCAAAGTTGATTGAACATTTTTTCATACAAATCCGTCATTCGTTTTAATGAGCTGTTGCTCATTGCAGCCTGATGGAATGATGCTTTCATTATAGAAGGCAATACTCTCTTCATCTCCTGGCAAACACTAAGTAATGCCTTTTTCACGTAGATATTGGATTTTAGCGTTCGAGAGGAAACCCGGATGTATCTGTAATCACGAGCTCGGACATCCGGCATTGTTCATTCCGATGATACTTTTCGTTATGATTTTCATTCTCTCCCAAAGTACAACTTTTCATGAATAAACAAATTTGAAATAGCTTTTTTTTTCATTCACACACTTTAGAGAAACGTAAATGTCAGCCTTCCACAAAATGATAAATGAATCTTTTGAATCGCTTTGCTGTATTCACTTGGGCTTTATTGCATTACGTTTGCAACAATGCTAGATGATTATTGTAGGCTAATCCAATTTATCTGTTTTTCTGTTGTTCTCGAATTCGGAAACCAGTATTCTGTAAGTTGAACTACTGTGGTTTCATAGATCAAGCGCACTGCATACGTTTGGACATTACTATCAAATCTATTTAACGGCTCCAAACCATGACCCAGTTAAGCTATCAGATAATCAGCATAACTTAACATATTTGTCGAGACTTACTCCAAGACATTCAAAGACGAAATGAACGACAAATAAGTACTCCCTTCATCACTTTACACATTCCAATTAAAAGAATATCACTTATAACATTTAAACTTCTAAGATCCTATTACTATAATAGGAAGATAACTTCGCAAGTTGACCAATCTTGTTTCGAAAATCTGTTGACTTTCATGGACATTTAACATCAAATAAAAGTTTCTGATACTCATCTTTTATAGTTAAAATGTACTGAATCGGTTTTCTATATCAGAGTAATCTCTTGGTAACCAAGGAAGGCAAATTTTCGAGTGTGCCCACTACAGCTAAATCACAGTTTCCACTTCAAGGCGTTTTGCTTTCAAACAATCGCAAAATTTTCTTAAGCTCAACATTTGGTCGTTTTATTTTATAACAGTAATTTAAATTTGAACTCGTTCCACGCCCGTTTGCAAGTAAGTTCGCCTCGTAGAAGTTACGACTCCTTCAGCGGTGTTGAAAATACAGCACACAGCTGTACAACCTTAATTTAATACTTACAAATACTTAAAAGCTGTATCACTACGAAATTCAAAGTGTCAAACTAATAAATGGCATATTAAAAGTTTGCGACTGTTTTTATTTACGTGCGAAACGTATTTGCGAAAAAAAAGCATTATTATGACTCGACAACAGAAACCATTATGCGGTAAAAAGGATTATATTTTCGCTAGTGTATTTACACAAGTCCACAAAACGTATGCATCGCACGCTGTAGTATTACGTTAAGTATCACATTCACTAGTGCACGTGTGCTTAAAAGTATACCCTTTTTTATATTTTATAATTATGACTTTCTCTGCAGTAGATGCGTTAGTTCTAAAACTGATTTTTTATTCGAAAATATCCTGTCCAACAAATTTGTTTTATACTGTCATTCTTTTGAAGTTCAATTATGCGCGAATTTCGGTCGCACAGTGTTTCCAAATTGATTAAATTTAGTATTTAAAAATATTCTAAACACGAAAGTGGTTTCAAATCAATTTAACTCGCGTTAAGCTTCTATGTGCGCCACAAATATGTGTGGCACTTCCGAGCAAACCTATTATTCATACAACTTACAACGCGCACTCATTGTTTGAGTGTGTTCATCAGACGCATCAGCATCGGAACAAATAATATATATAATGTTCCACAAACATCATTTCATCGATACGAAACAACGCGACAGAAGGCTTGGAACAAAAATCTTGCAAAAGTTTTGAATACATGATTATTAAGTTACACAAAAATATCGCGCATGATGCAGAGCGGATCGTCGTAATGCACACGATGCATTTTCTGTAACGGTATTGAGTGCAGAAACATGCGAATACGAGAATATGTAGGTCTATTCGGAATTCATCCATTAAAATTGCACTACATAAAGAAAATTAGAGCGGCTTATATGAAAGCGCAAAATCGATGCGTGATGTGTCTATGACGAGCATTAATTAAAAAATGTTACGGGATGAAATTGAAAAGGTGATATTTGGAGACATGGTTGAAATACGAATGTCGTAATTGGTGCCGAAAATACTGGTTTTGTCGATATTACGTTTACGATAACTTTTATGAAACGACGACTATACGGTTATGGCATCGAGTTTTTTGCTCTCAGGACGAAATATTATTTTCACACAACGAGCTTTTGCGTATTCATTAACTTCTGGACTTTTTTAAAGCAGTTCATAAATCAGTTACGCGAACAAACACTTTCAAACAATTTTAAAATCATTTCGTTGTCAAATTGAATGAACAGTTCGTTGTGTCGTTTTAATTGAAGAAAATGTAATTAAATAACTATTATTGTCATCGATATATATATTTTTAAAACTTATTTTATCAATTTATAAATTTATAAGCCTACAGGCTTCGATGTAAAGCGATTTCAATAATTGTCAGAAATTTCAAACACGACCCGGTATTTAGAAAATGTGTGCCGATCGAGTATTTACAATGAATTATGTGCCGATTATTCATGTTATATCTATAGAATATTCGAACACAATATTCCAATAATCTCTATGATGTAGACATTAGATGTACACAAGATACAATACTAAATATCTAGCGTCGCGTATTAATTCTACAAACCGGTTCTGAGAGCGGTAAATTACATTTTCCGAATACACTCTAATGGTGAAAGAAAAACTTCGACTGTAATTGTTTTTCCTACGTCAACTTTTATTTCGACTGAATAAAACACTTCATTAATAACGAGTTGTGAGAACGGTGATTCAAAGGTTTTCATTATTCAACAAGTATGTTTCGGTGACAAACACATAGTTCGTCGTCATCGAAAAAGCTAAAGCAGATGGCATTAAATTATTATGAGAATTCAATATTGCCGGTATCGAATGATTTTCAAATTTGTGAAGAATTCAATTTGGCCAATTAACCGAACAGTTATTTGGTTGCTGTGTTATGTATTTGATTTGGCAGATTACATTAATTCAAGTTCTGAATATTTGCTTCCAAAACGTTTCGATTTACACGAAGTAATAAAAGTCTTTTACATCACAACAGGCTTTTCATGAGACAGTATAAACGTTTTTGTTATGCTTTTTGGCAGAAGAGTTCTCGAAGCATGAAAAAAAACCGAGCGCTGACAAGTTTGATTGAAAATAAGAGCTAATTGGGATGAATGAAAGGGCGTAAATTTTTTGCCGCTGAAATTTTTTTTCATTACGTTTGTAGATCTATATCAGCTCTCAGCTCTTTATGAAAAACGAGATCAAAGTTCAGTGTAAACTATAAATTTATGAACCGAATTCTACATTTTAGTGAGCTAACAATTTAACGAATTCGAAACCTGCGAGCAAACAATTATTATAAAACGTTGTACAACAAATTTGTAAGGTAAATTATCAGAAAGGTTGGAGAGAAGGATTCATATAAATCTACAAACTCTTTGTTTCAAAGACTTAAATATTTTCTTTGTACGCAACTAGACGTAGAATTTTTAGATTTCCATACGTCAGTTAAATGTTCCAGCGCTTTTCTCTACCGAATTGTTTGAGCAGACTTTTCACTTGAATACACTTGGCAGTAATAACGACACTTCGTAGCACTATGTTTTACGCTTAATAATACTCGACTTTCAGTTAGCTCGATACGGTAACCCCTTTATAACTATCGCGCTACAGATTACATTTAGTAGTCTTACTATAATTAGGAAGCACTTTATATTATATACTAGCATTGTAACACATTCACGAGCTTATTAAACAGTATCGCACATAGCGCTGACTTTATATAGCAAACACTGGGGTAAAGTTTCTGCTATCGTGAGTGACACAGCACGCTGCGGCTTTTCGAGCTAACGAAATGCACTACGCATAAGGAGTTTGCAGCAAATCTCGTGGGGTCACAAACATTACACGCTGAAACGGTCTTAATCAACCAATCTTTCGGTGAGAATTTTATCACTCGAGTTGAAATTCTTGATGTACAAACCAGCTGTAAATCAGATTAACCTGATTGCACTACACGTAGTTGATTTACTTTTTTTCATTCTTTTGTTTGATTTTTAATTTTTTTAATGTTTACACAGAAAATAATTATTGAAATGATTCAAGAGATTCAAACTTGAATTTTGAGTTAGTTATTGTTCGAGATTTCATCAAAGGATGCTTGCTGACGAGTAATTACATTTAAATTTACTATGCCTCTTCAACAAGTATTCCAACTTACTCATTTTCATTATTCGATTTTGTTTGTTCATTTGAGGATGCTGGTGAAGTGTCCTTCACGATGCTTCGCAACTTAAATAATGTATTTATGAATAAAAAAATTGACGGAAAGCTTCTCGTATTTTTCAGAAATAATAACCGGTTTGTGAATAACAAAACTCAAACCATGAAAGGAATGATTTTCCAGCCGATTAACCGCTTTTTTCGTAGTGTCATAGAGTCAGCTTTCGCCTCTTGTAACCAAACCCATATAAAAACTTTGATAAAATGCTCGGCTTTGATCAATTAAACGTTTGTTCAATTTCCACTTGCTGAACAATGAAACCTGATACTGTGCATTAAAAAATACTGTTTCAAGATGTATGCAGATATATTATTTAATTTTTACGACTTTTTTCTCATAACTAACTGTTAAATCTTTTTGCAACATCTTTTCCTAACATTTTATGGTTTTTTTTGCATGGAAAAAGTGAAAATGGAAAGTTGAAAATGTTGAAATGTTTTAAACATAACTAGTCATCCGCGATGAAGCTGGTTTATTGTCCACTGATGTTTGCGGTTAGGTGGAAACACTGCAAATTTGCGTGTAATTGACCAGTGCATGAACAATTTATGATTATATCAAGTATTTTTCATGCCCTCTATGTTAAAGAGGAAATGTAATCTGATGTACATAATCATTTTCCGATTCTCACAACCAGGCAAATGTAGCAGAAATAACACACATGATTTGCAATCTCACTCCATGTATTGCACACGAATAGAATGTATTTTCGTGCTATTCTGGTAATGTCACTCGTGATTTATAATTTGATTTGGATTTGAACTACGAGTTATTTTTTGTTCATTCAGACTCGTACATTTTCCATGAAACATTTGTAATTCCAATATTGTAAGATTAAATGTAGTTGTTTTTGTTTTAACTACTTTTCTTTTTTTTCGACTTACTTTTCAATTGAAAATATTGCAGTTACGTTTTGTCAGCGACATTTAACAAAAATTTAAGCCTCAGTAAAGAACCCACAAGGATTGCAAATCGATTGATTGACAACATAATAAAACCGTGCTGACGTGGCCTGATGAAACGGCGATACCGAGTAACTAAAATTCACAACCACAAAGGCCAAGTACTCATTTTGAATATTGTAACTAGAAACTCAACTGGTGCAACAGGAAAACGTAGTTGTTATAACTATGTATATCACAACCTTAATGAACGTAATTGCCAGAACTACATAAATTGTTCCCTACGTGTAGGCAACGAGAAGCAAGCTCGCAGATATAATTTCAAAATTTCTCGAACATTGTCAAGAATTTACGTTTAACAACGTTCGCCAATGTATATTTAATTTCTTACATCTTTAAACTCAGTTGGAATATCCAGCTCTGTGATAAATTTTTCATTTTCTCTCATAACTGATGTCGTTATTTCACATAATTGCGAAGTAAAAAGTCCTATCCTTGAAACTACAACTATTATGTGTGGTATAAAATACTTCTTCTAAAAATCATAGTTGAATTCCAGCAAATTTCGTCAATCAGAAACGTTTCAGAATTGTTTATTGCAAAAGCAAAGTCACATTGAAACAAAACTTCTTCATTTTATCGTTCATCTCTTTGGATTTGTTGGGAAACATTTGGATTTGTCTTTATATTATGCACGAATTTCGTCTAACAAACTGACAAGTCTGCACTCGAGATGAAATCAGAATAAATCAGAAATAACATCAGCAACCTAAAAACGTCGAGCTTAATACACAGAGTAATTGGAAACGAACAAACAAGCATCGCTAACGATTAAACTATCTACTTGGCGTTCATGAATTACTTTGTTCGGTTAACTAATCATCAGCTATGTATTTTATTTTTAATTTTCCGTTTAATGTGCATAACTTTAATCCTTGAAAACAGTAGCTTGATCCCGGATAAATTAATACAATCAAATATCTGGAGTTACGTCGACAGCAATTAAACAAATAACATCTCCAGAAACTATACTTGTGTTAAATGCCGACAATGGCTTCGTCACACTAGTCTTACTAAATGGATTACCGCTGATGACCTGATTGATGATGAATAGTGGTGACTTAATCGCTAACGTTGTATGAAAGATCGAAACATTTACGCTTGCCTGGTCTCACTTGATACGTAACTTGACTTGAAAATTACGATTTTGATCAAATATCATAATCTTAACAACACTAAACTTTAATAGATAATTTTAACAGAGCAAACATGTGAGATCTTAGACTGTCGAATCGAAGGTTCGTACTATTCCTCAACTCACAAAGTTTATGTGCTTTTGTTGGAATTGAAACATAACTTAATGAGAGAGCGATCGCAGCAGAGTTGAATTCACCCTGCTGCCTACGCAACCACACTCAAGCGTTAGTTCTCACGTCAGAATTGTGTCTGTTAGAACGCAAAAGCAAATGTAAAACATTCTCGTTAGAAATGGAACCGTGTCGGTCAGCATAGAGAAATGGGATCGTCCTAATTGTTCATTCAACGTTTACAAGCGCTGGTCAATCAATGAGAATAACTCTATGATTGATACTCAGATTGTTCGTCCATTTTGGGCTCGATATTTTTTCCCCCAAACTTTCAAAATTCCATCCACGAGTCATAAAATGCAATTAACAGGCTAAATTGATACAGTGTAAAGTGGGCTTGAATTTGCACCGCACTTGATGAATCTCAATTTCGGCAGAGTCAACAGCACAATGTACAAAAACATTATTTGTTCAATTAAAATCACTTCCACTTTGTGGTTCGGCCAATAAAATTAAAATGCCGGATATCATGCAGTCACACGTCCGCGCGCTGAAAATGAACCTGTCCGAGGCAACGTGAAAGCGGTCAGTGCGCTAAAGCAGAAAGAACTGAAGCTCTGCTTACCTATAATTAGAGGATAAAAGACAATTTCCGGCGTAAGAGCAGTCCTTAACGGAGCAGGAACGAAAATGCTCCTTTTCTTCGGTAATCTCATAGGTGATGTTAAATCCGTAAACGTCGAGTAAATCGTAGAGAACTCGCACATGATTGCCTTCAAGCCGGTCGAGCTCAAAGTCAAGCACGAGATACGGTTCGCTGGAACGGTACCGCTGGAAATCGAACACGTTGCCTTCTGTGATTTCTATAACCAGTTTGCCGGCGTAGTTGACTCTTTCGGACTCGTAATACGAGTACTCGGTTATCCGCAGCCCTTTGTAGACGTACAGTTGGGTCAAATAAATGACGATCGAACCGTTCGCGGAGACTGGAAGGTTCGACGCGTCGATGACCCAGCGGCACTTGATCGGCACGTCAAACGCCCGAGGGAAGTTTGGCGTTGCGATGATGCCGCGTCGGGCCGTCAGTTGCCGCATGCACGTCTCCTCCGAGGCGAACGAGAAGCCAGAAGTCCAGACCAACAGTGACAGGCAAAAGTAAGACGGCGTTAGGTGCATCTTTTACATCATCTGCAAAATATAATTTATAGCTTGCTTTACTCCTTTGCATTCTCAATTTCATTCTACAAGATTTATTTCTCGCGTGCCACGCTCGAATTTTTTTATTAACGATCTCTCTATGATACAGTATAAGCTCCACGTCAAGATGCTTTGTATCTGAATAATGCAATTCTACAAAAGATTTACATGAAATGAAAATGAATAATGTACTTTGTTTTGATGATCATCCAGTCATATTTTTTTATGGTAAAAAACATGTGGATAAAAGATTATAATCAGTTTCTTTTAGAAATAAATAATTAATGTTTGCGGAACTTTGAAGATTTAAATTTATACAGTGATATTGAGATTTCAGTACTAAAGATTAGGTTCAATAATCTCTGATGAGAATAGTAAAGGAAGATTGGAGAAGATACCGGTTAACAGAGTTAATAAGCTTGTCAATAGTTTGAATGGTTCGAATAATCCAAGAATTCGAAAGTTTGAATGATCAGAAAAAGTTTGCAAGTTCATATTTCAATATAAATTTCCCTTGCAAACAGTTTCTGTTCGAGGTTTTTCAAATCATACAGACCAATGTATATTTCTCCAACTTTGCATTCCATCATGAAATGGCAATTGCATTCAACATAAACTAACGCTTTCAAACACGAATATAAAATTCCAGTTTCGGTTATAAAAGTAGCAGAACCGATTGTTTAAACTTTCCTTCTTTTAAGTTTGATGAGTTATAACATTTTTTTCATTCACGTAAACTTTTAAATTTTGAAATTACTTCATCAATTTTTGACTTTCCTGAGAGAGATATCTTATCCTCGGATTAAAAATGCATATTGTTTGTAAACCACACCTGGACGTTTGGAGAATTTTAAATTTTTCCACAAGCTTTATAACATTGAGTTTGTAGACCATCAACATTTTAATTGAATAAAAACCGTTCTATCCAGTGACGGTGAATATATTCGAATCCTCATTTAGCATTTTGCTAGAGTTTACGGGAACATTCACTCGAACAAATCTTATTAATTACGTAATAGGTTGGTGTGTGTCGTGAAGAAATTATTGTGTGGTCGTGTGAGAGACTGAAAACTTGTCACTTGCTATAGCTTTCATTAGTCAGCGTCTACCTCGCAAAATTCTCTGCAGATATCTATGCAGACGTTTTTTGGGTTTTTTTCCTGAATGAAAAAAAAAGTAACTAATTGCTCAACATTAGATTTTTACGTAAATTATCAAGAATTCCACTCTGACTAAAGAGTGAAAAACGTAAGTCTGGAGTTACATTAAACTCTATTCAGATATACGTTCCACAGAACGTATCGATCTACATAAAATCTATCGAACGTATAAGGTAAAAACAAATAAAAATAAGAGACATTCACTTTTCGAAGCTTCTTCGAGAAAAAATTAGAGAAGCACTTGCTATAAAAAGTAGATTTTCCAAGTTTGTCAGAGAAAGACACGGCTTTTGATGTAAATTCGATTTTCATTGCTCAAAGAAATGGAAATTTTCTAAAAATAGTTGAGTGATTGAAAATTTGTTTTAGAGAAAAAAAGAGACGGGTGATGCGATTTTTATACAGAAGGTTGAATTAGATGTTTGATTAAATTTTGGGTATATCAATACGGCAAGGTATAAGAGAATCTCAACAACTTTCACTGCTTTAAACGTTTTATATTAAAATCGTTAGTTTGAAATATATTGAATCACTTTAAAAGTGGAAAAAGATCTTGCTTTGAGACTAAGTCAGTTGATAATGAAATGAAAAAGCATTTTAATTTTGTTTGAAAAGATTTTACGGAAGGCTTGATAACATTGATATTATAAAAAAAAGTGTGCACTTTGAAAAAAGAATAAATAATTTGAAACTTTCTAAATAAATATAGTGTAAAAAGTGTTTGAATAATTCATTCACCGTTCTTATGACTTTTTTCAAGTAGTAAAACGTACGGATAGTCCGACATGACATTTATTTACACGAAAGAATAAACCTTTATTTTTCAGAAGAATTTTATTGAAGACTTTTCTTTTTCAGAACTACGAGTTGCCTGGAAAAAAAGATTTCCAAACTTCACTTATGGTGGCGAACACTTAGGGTTTAGTATTTATGCTGCTTTTACATTCGTGCATTTTTATCCACGGGTACTTCGTCGTGCACGCTAAATTTTTAAGTGAATACGAACTTTGAATGAAGAAAAAAAAGTTATTTATAATCTACTTGGAGAATTCTACCGTCACCTATTTCATTTGTTTGTCAAAAAAAGCGTCCCCCACAACCATGCTTTTAGCAAGGGCTCCAGACAAGTTCTAATACAACTTATTGAGGTTGTATCAAATGTTAATAGTTTAATATTATGATGATACGAGTTTGCTTGTAATCGTACGTGCAATAATGTTATGAAAGTAAATTCCGGTGAAAGCTGATGCTTCTGAAGGTAACTTGCTTACAACTGGGAACCAAATAATCATTATTAATTATCACAATAATTATGTCTGTGAATTTTGTTATAACATTACATGATATTCAGATGAAGTTTAGAGCTGTGGATTTCGCAGTCAGATGAATTCCTCTTTAGGGTTAAAATAATGCCGCGCTGGGAGTAACTTACCACTCTGGAATTATATCCTGACAGCACACTTACATTAAACGAGCGTTTCCCTTGTATAGATATTTTTGAGTTGCGGTATCAACTGTGCATTTTCTTTTACCTTAACGAATGTTCCTTTATCAAGTGAATAAGTTTACATTAAGACGGAAGCAAATTTAGTAGAGCGCATGATAATGAAATTAGGACTTTTGACTTTGATAAACAATCCATCATGAGGTTGAAAAGTATAAAATTTTCGGATTAAAACAATCGGAAATCTGAAATCGGAAAAGGGATATCAGAATGATTTGTATTCGCCGAGCATGCATTCTTGTACAATATTCACAAAAATTCAATGTACTCAGATAAAATAAGATAACTTGAAAATTACTTCGCGTGTCCGATTCTGCTTCGCTCTTTCTACAGCGCCGTCACCGGCGCTGGGAAGCTCTCTTTCTTCCACTTCCTTCCGCTTTTTCACGCGATAACAGAGAGCGCGGGCTCCGAAGAAGAACAGCGGGAGTAAAAAAAATTGACGTTTTCTTATTTCAACGGAATATATTGAATTTTTTTAATATCGCTCCACTATATGCACAGTTATGCGTCAAAAAATCATCGCGTGTCTGCGAACGTGTTAACCTAAACCTGATTCCAATTCGTGATTTCAGAATTCCGCCTGTTTTATGGCGCGTCAGTGTTATTAAAGTTCTCCGCACTATCCGCACATTTGTTGGAGATAGAAAATAAAACAATTGCACGGCACTTTCTCTCTGGAAGGATGCTTCTTTCATTTAAACTTGACGGGTAAGATTTACTTGTGGAATTATAAGGACGACGTAAATAATATACATATCGTGCGCGTGATAAAAACATACACGACGCATTAAAAAACCTTAGGCAAAGTATCGTAAATTCAGGTTACGTACATACGCGTATTCATAATACAACGTTGCTGGTTTTTGAGTGTATGATTTTTTATCACGTGCGCGTACGTGAGTTCTCAAGAATACGGCCCCAGGAGTCTTTGCGGAAGATTATCGGGATCTCACACAACCTCACTATATATCCATTTAACACAATTTTCAAGTGCGTTTGCACTACCTAACTTTATATCAAGTGACAAAGAACCCGAAGCGCGAGACAATCTAACAATCAGTAGAACATCACTCGTCCTTAGTGCGAGAAGATAATTCCCCATGTTCGCCATTATAACAATGTCAAACTTTTCGGGCTCCACATTATATGACAAAACAATTGGAAATACTTGTCACATTTTATATGGTATTATCTTTTCCACTTTCATCTTTTCACTTCGGTAATGAATTTTCAAAAGTTGTGGATTTGCAAGATTTACTAAGCGTGATTCACTGTCGTTCAAATTTTTTCATCTTATTTCGAGTAATGACATAGAATATTAATGTCATATTGAAAAAAATCCGAAATTTGCATGATCCCGAAGTAATCGTAAATCGATCGGTTTGGTTGATGGGAATTTGATCAGCGACGTGACGATTTTTGAAAGCCTTCTGCGCAGATTCTCAAACTCAGAACTTGATTAGATGTCTGGGAATGAGCAGTGTGTGAGCGAAAGTTTCAGAATGTTGTTCAAGCCTCAAATACAGAGTTGAATTCAAATTATATGTAAAATTCTTGCGATGGGAATACCCAACAACGCATTTAGGATTTTATCAATCGTAAACCCAGAAATGCTAAACGCTTTATTTGAGATTAACTTGGTTCTTGTCAGATAAATGAAACTTTTTTTTCAAATCAACAAATTATCGTTTCGATGATTTGGTAAATTAGAAATCACAATTTTTAATGAATTTATCCATATCTTTTTTGAAATTGATTATCAATTTTTCCTTCATTACATGGGTCTTGGATAAAAGTTAAAAAGGTTAAACTATATTCAAACTACTAGTAAAATAATGCATTTTATTTAGAATTAAATAAAATTCAAAATTGAAAAATTGACTTTTGCCTATATAAGTAAACCCGACCATTGTAAAAGCGTAAAAAGAATTATTAAATGGCCAATTTTGCGCACTCATAAATTACGAAATGTACATATCTTTGCTGATTTACGCATTTCACGCGATCATTTAACTGACAATTACCGTTGGTCATATCAGCGCTCGCTCGCAAACACGGCTGCTAGGAAGATCTTATCAGTAAATTTGAAATTTGATGAAGCAGTCATAACATGAAAGTAGTTTTATGGACCGGTTGGCGGGATATTAACTGTACGTGTGGAATAAAACTTTTATGATTTCTGTCTGGGATGCCCACGCTGATGCATTGTGGTGTACAAATAATGGCGTTCTTAAAATTACTGTCAACTTGTAATACAATGGTTTGTTAGTCAACTTTTCTGATTTTTTTTTCACTGGATAAATTTTTGTAATAATTCATAAATTGCCTGAAGCAAAATTTCCTATAATTCAATGTTATTCTGCATCGACGAATTGTCATCATCGTGCATGAAAACAAACAAAATAATGGTACTAATTAATCAGTGCATGCGAAAATGGTCCAATTTTATCGTAATAATTTCGAAACAATTATTAGATGATTTCACACGCGAGAAAATGTTATCGAGTAACATATATCGTTATCCAGGATATCGGCAGTGCAACAGAGTGTGGCCGCGCTGTTTCCTGTGCGCTCCGTATGCAATGTAAAATATACCGATCGATTGTGCAACGTACGATTAGCCGAGCAGCATAATTGTAACAAAATCTCGCCTAATGAACAATAACAACATTGACATACTGTAATCTCGAATACCGCGTTTTGTATGCTCTCAAAGACAACATTTAGTCACGTATTGCCAACAAAATAAACGCCATTTCATAATCAAAAATGAATAACCATCGAACAGAATTCAGATTCAAATTAGAATTAGAACTTGTTTGATTGTAAATACTCTGGGCGGATGTGATGTAGTTCGAAATAACAGTGTATCGCTAGCGACGTTGTTTACGAAACGGTAGAAAAAATGGAGTACACGTTTTGTCAGTTGCAATACCCCCTCGGTAAGCCTTTGTCGGTGCCGATAGCATCGCAGACATTTTGATTAACCGACATGAAACATTAATGCGTTCAATCCTGATCCTTCCTGAGCGTTACTTACTTTGATTAGAGCTACAAGAGAGTTAATTTTAGAATTAGGCGAAGAGACGAAAGTTCAGTACATCAAATAATACGTCACTGAGTGTACATTTCTTTTTTCATTTTCTTTTCAAAAGAATATCTTGAAAAAAATCCTGTTAGAAAATAATCTTCGAAATAAACGTTCTTAAAAAAAGTTTGAAAAACTGAAACGAAATTTCCTGTGGTTTCAAATTTATAGATCTTTTTTCCCAAGAAGAACATATTTCTGAGTGGAAAATATTGGCTTCAAAAATTTTTTTATTCTCGGAGGAAGAATGAAGCCAAATGTGAAAACCCAATTTCGATCGAAGAAAGAAATCTTAGGCACGTTTTAGTGCCCGTAGTCAAATGAGCTATCAGTGATTTTTGTCAAAAAACACGCAGTTCTCAGCGGCTGTAATTTTGTAATTCGCAATCGCGCGTGCTCGAGGAAGATAACTCAGTTGACGAACAAAGTTACGACTTTATTTGTCTTCTTAGTAAACTCATTAATTCGGGCAATTCAAACAGAAAGCACAGATAATCCAGCGCTCGTAATACTTTGATAGCATTTCGCTTTATTGTCAAAGAAACGGTGCATTTATCATTCATTTGGGCTTTGAGATGCGTGTCGAACTTACGGCGCGGTAATTAACACCCAAGAATCAACACAACTGATCGATAAGAACGGGCGTCCTTTGTGAATGGAAAGCGCGTAAAATCGTAATGTTAACATAATGATTATACGTACAGCACCCGAGGAGCTCGCAGTGGTATAAACGATTTTCGCCAGCGATTGCCATTTATGCATATTCTATCCGACCGGTCGTCATAATTAATTAATAACGCTAATCCAAGTACGATAGTTAGCCCTCTAAATGTCGCGTGTTTAAACAATCGTAAAACAATTATAAACAAGCCCTGATTTCGAATGGTTTTTGTTAGTGAACGCGGCGAGCCGCGCACGACTGCTCACACGCTTTTGGGCACGAGAATTTCACGCTGCTCGCAATGATAGATTTTTGAGCGCACTTTGTCAACCGAGTGTGTGTCGTAACCGCGCCGATTTTATATCGCGGCTGCATTCGCAAACACTTTGCGTCACTTCAGATCGATTTGTTGCAAATTTCGTTTCGACAGCGCCCGGCACTTGGCGAAACCCGATCGTTTCATTTGCATTGTTAGCTGACAATAGCCGCCAACAAGCGCTTTTTATTCAGCCAATCGTTCGGTTTTTTGCCTAACTCAATTCTCCGCGAGTTACGTTTAACTGCGGCTCAAAAGTCTACACACTTTTGATTTGATTCCAAAATGTACATCGCTACTTTTTTGCCCGTCGTTCAAAATTAAACACACAATTTTTCGCTTCCGCTTCTCTGTGTACAAATCGTTATGGAGTATCCTCCGATAATATTTGGACAAGTGCATTTTTCCTGCCGGCGAAATGTATCCCGGTAGATACCAGGAGTAATCCGAAAGACGTAGGAATGTTTCAAAAAATAAAGTAAAGAGTTATTTCATAAGTATTTTCGTTCCAGATGGAGTCATCTTGAAATATTTCTCGTTATATTATTCGAGCGATTCTTGTTTGCGAGTTGATAGGTTCGTCTTGTTACGTTTGTCCCTTTGGTTGTTTTTGTTTGACAAAGTTGGATACAAGTGTTTGCCGTTGCGATTGAGTGTCGAAGTCTCGTGGGGTTGCGTTTCATTTGCATTGTTTGCGATCGGTTGCGGCCGATCGGTTTTTATGCCGCGAGTCGTTTATTAGAACGTACACATTATTAGTTACGAAGAGCCAAGCCAAGATAACTACGGTAATCGGATTACGCGGCGACTAGATGAGGTATAATCTTACAAATGTAGTTTTCTTTTCAACTGCAAACACGATCCGCCGTGAATTAATCGCTGAAATTCCTCGTTTCTTGGTTTTATTGAGACTAGTTTTCCTGGCAAAAAGCGAATACCGGTGGCGTCTCTAAAAAGTCGTTCTCAAGCGTGTTATTATGGTGTTTTCAAAGTATACGAAATCCTCTTCCTGGGTTACCTTTTACGTTCTATCAAGAGCGCAGGAGAAAAAAAATGAAGAACTTCTGACATCTCAACAACTCGACCTTATTTCAAAAAGAAATAAAAAATGTAATCAATTTGACTCGCAGAAGTGAGAATAACGACGCTGTTTCAACTTTCATCGATTGCTCCCTTAGAAACTTGTTTTCTTTTCTAAACTCGAAAACACGAATTTAGATAATTTAGTCGTAATGTGAAAAGTTTTGTTTTTATTATTTCAAAAGACGGGACGAATGACGTGCAAGTAAAATGAGTCTTAGAACACGTTTATGCGCAAACGTGCAGCTGGCCAAAAAGCAGAAGGGTATTTTATTGTCATGAATTCGCACGAGTAGTCAAACACATTTGGCGTCCGACTGTTTCATCCTCTTTATTCCTTGCGTGGTCAATCTCATTAATCATAAAGCTCAATCAAAATTCCATTCATCATTTTTATTGACTCGTAATAAACTGGTCTCAATTTGAATGACTTGGTATGATACATTTATGAAGCACGAAACACATGCTTACAGTCGGATCGATCGCGATGACAACATTGTCAACGATTTCGTTCACGAAACTCGTCAACTTTTTAAAATGAAAGCCAGGAAAACAGGAAATAGAAGAAAATAAAAAGAAACAACGTCGGGCGATTGTAGACAAGCTTTTCGTTCGACTTGAATTAAAATAAAATGCGATTTTTATCCTTTCTCCAACGAAATCGGACACGAGTGTTTTATAGCAAATTATTTGGTTGCGGTTGGTAAAGAAAGTTATTTAATTCTATTGGAAAATAATACGATATCGAAGTATAGTAAATCAGTTTCGGTTACACAAACGTTGCTGCACAAAAAAAGTAAAGCGAAGCAATCTTGCCTTAAGTTGATCACAAGTTTGACCTATTTTTCTTTGATAAACAATTCTGCTCGAGACTTAAAATTGTTAGATTCACACAAACTCGTTTTTCATGTATGAAATGCGAAACAAGTGGCAACATTACGTACGGCTCGGTTTGTTTATTTTGTTCCATTTGTTCGCTCAATACGCTAACAACAAATTGTTAATTCAACCAAACTTAACCCGGGATTTTCAGGGCAGACATAATTAAAAACCTTCTCGATAATAATTGAACGAAATAAGATAAGATTTTTATATTCTAAAATGGAGATTCGCATTGCCGTGTAATTATTTCTACGAATGTATGTACACGAGAGTAATAGGAGTTCATGTGATTTGTATAATCAAACTATTGGATATACCACGGATATCGATATCTATCTAACGAGTATTAATTGATTACGAGCCGCATTAGTTTTGAATAACAGAAAAACAATAATCTGATTTGCTGCAAAATAATTTGCATACAAAATTTACTGTTCTTAGATTGAAAGAATTTCGAATCAAAAGTTACTAAGAAACTTGTCTTCGTTTAGAGATAAACAGTAGGTGTGATCAAGACTTTGATATAGTGAATTCGGGCATCATTGTTGGCGGGAGAGAAATATTAAAAGTTATTTACGACGGGGGTAAGGAAACGATGTCGCAACAAAGTTGGAGAAAAATTTAAAAATTTCGTATGAAAATGGGCGATACGCAGCTTCGGAACTTTGTTTATTCTTACGAACGACTTTAATGAATATAAATTTTCAAAAGTTTTTTACCGTGATGGAAAGTAACTTTTCAGAATGAAATATGGGATTGTACCGATGTACAATACTAATGCCTCTGAAAACGTGCGTACGCGAAAAGCTACTATTTTTCTTTGCCAAAATTTTTTCCAATTGTTTCAAATTGCTTTTGAAATATCACCACTATTGGGATAGTACTATTTTCCGTATTTGTCTCCGCTTAAAAACGCCACGTATATTTTCATTACTTGCGACAACGTTGTAATTTGACTTGTGCGATAATGTTCCATTCTTAATTTGTGTCGATTTAACTCAACCGATTGCATAATCAAATGTAAATTAACTAAACATTAATCCACAGATTTTGATTATATCAATTTGGTTCATGTGTTATGTATATTTATGCTTCGATAACGAACACTTCGATTGCGCATATCAATAATTAAAGATCAATTCTATCAACAATCTTTGCAAAAATCTCCAAGATTGTTGATTACAAAATTATTTACATCGTCAAATTATATATTTATTGGCCATTTCGTTAAAATAAACTTTTCTTAGCCCCGTTGACTTTCAAACACAAATTTAGTTCCAAAACTCGAACTTCCGCGATGGCTTTCCTTTCCATTACAGGAAAAAAAATAAATTCTATGACGAAGTTACAATCGATAACTTGCGAAGTTATAGCATAACTTGCGAAACTATTGTTTCTAGACCAAAACTGAAATCTACAAAAGAGTACGACGAAAAAAAAAGTCGGAAATTGAAATTCTCGCAAAGACAAAAGCCCGAAATTGTTACTCTTTCACGAGTATCGTCGTTCTGTATCGACGCGGTTGGGTCGAAAAAATTGCACGCTCGCGAGTTTGCATTTTTCTCACACTTGACAACATTATTCAGAAATGTCTTCGACACATTCCTCGCGTGCTTTGACACGTTTATTCGATAACAGGGGTAATATCATTTCATGTAAATAATTTTGTTCGCGCCGTCATTCGTGGCGATAAAATCCGAGCTGTTTATCATTCGCATTGACAATATCGCGACGTGTCATCTGCCTTGGCGTCGACTTCAATCGGATACAAAAAGACTCGTTGAGTCGTCAATTTCAGGCCACTCGCTCATACCGACTCACACACACCTACGAATTATCAAGCGCCGTTTAATTGTCAGGAGAATTGTGGAGAAAATGAAATCGTAAATTGAGCCAGCAACACTTGGTCAAGATTCATTTCAAATTGGCCAACATAAACGTACCGTTCGGTTACAACCGTGCAATTAATTTGACGCCGATTAATAGCATCGCACTGTGTTGCGGCTTCTTTCGAAAAGCTACTACTCGGCGACCGAGGAAAAATATTAAGTACAAGAAAAACGGAGACGGACATATAAGAAAGAAGTCAGCCGAGGAGAACTAGCAGGAGAACGATTCGCTGAATCCATTAGGTGAGTTCATTGAGAAAGAAGTCGCATTATGAAACTGGGATGAGCGCGTTCGCACTCGAACTGCGCGCTTTATTTGACTGCAATTTAGCGCAATTTTTGTCAGCGACATTGTCTCAGCCGAGGCTATTACAATTTGGCCGCAGTTCTGGCCGCGGCTAAACGTCGCTTTGGCCGCGCCGCAAAACTGCGCGACAGCGTTATTAATGAATTCAAATAAATTCATAACTCGCGATTAATAGCAGTGGCTGGCTTTGTCAATTAAACATTAGCGGGAACAATTGAGCGCAGATAAATCACAGCCCGGCCGTCATTTTCGCGGCCCACGGTCATGTTTTTATGCCGAATCAGAGTGCGCCATTCATCGGGCCAACAAAGCCAAGAAAAAGCAACACACAGACGCATAGCGCACGGCCGTAAAAACGCGCGCGATAAATAATTTATTAATCCAGTGAGCGCGCTTCGTTAAACTCGCGAAACCCGTTATCAAAACGCGCGCTCTCCTTTGAAGCTCGAAGCTAAATTTATGACGACCGCAGAAAGCGGCGCCACTTTTTTTGTCCGCCGATTAACCGTTCGTCGGGTTAATCCACTCGTTAGCGCGACATCAAAAGTCGCATCGACGTTTCAAACGCGAAAAACAACAAACAGTTCCAAGATCCTCGGGTTGTTCTTTTGTTTTTTCTTGACTGTCCGTTTATTTTTGTCGTTTGTGCGCATTGGCGCAGAGTGCAAAACGCTTAGCACGTGTTCCGACCGAAGTTTCCAATAAAGTTGGCGAAAATTGATGAGCGCGCATTTGTCAACGGTTTGGCTAACGAGTTGGTCGTTTACACTGCAAGGAACAAGCTCGCAAACACTTGTGACGGCGATACTCACACAACACACGTCAAGTCGTTGGACAAAAGTTTTCTGCGACATGCGGCAACAATTATTGTCGTTGCGACGCGAATCGTGACGCGCGACATGCGTTCGGCATCGCGTTCCTGACCGCGTGACGTTCCGCTGGCCGCCGAACTGACTCGAATGGCACGCCGCGCGGGCCGCTCTCGCGCGAGCCAGCGCGCTCGTGTTTACACGAAAACATTCGTAGGACTGCTGGGCGTTAGCCCTCCACGAGAAATCATCTCTGCGCGCACCCTCCGTTGCGTCAGGGGTTCGAAGGGTGGTCGTATCCCCACCACTCAGCTTCGGCTCCAGGCTCAACAGCACCGGAGATACCTATTAAATAAACTTTAAATTGTATTTAGATATGCAAAATGCATCTGTCAAATGTCATACGGAGGATCAGCGGTTAAAAAAAAACCCCTGTCCTTCTTTTATCCCTTGTGGTTTTTTTCTTTTGTTCCACTTTTTTTTCACCCACTTTTGGCTTGACAAATGTGAGCCGCATACGCCGAGAAAGTTTCGCGAGCGGTTGCGTTGAATTGTACGACGGCAAGTGTGTGTTAAGAAAATTAACTAGTTTGAGGGATGAATGCGAGACATGTATGATCAATAATTACGCAAATGCGACTGCGGCAGTTGTGCGGAGAGATTTTTTCGCGTGCGAAATTTGTGCGCTTCTGCAAGACTGACGAGAACGCTTTTTGGTCCACAATTTTCTTGTTCACTTTTATCTGCCAACAGTTTTATGATACTCGGAACTTTTTTACGGGGTTAGAGTGATTCGATCCGTTTTTTTTTTCAAACTCGGATAAAAAATTATGTACTTTGTTCGTTATCAATGCTGCTTATTCTGCATTGATCGATAATTATTTTCGCAGAACTTTAATTACTTAGCTTGAATAACAAACGTTCGAATTGTTGTTTGTTCACGTGGCTTTGTTAACAATGTTTATTCGCAATTTATGAGGTGGTAAAAAAAAAAGTTCAATTTGCCAAATGGTTTGTGGTTTTACAATATTTTACGTGCGGCTTTGCTGCGTTAAAAAATAAGTATCGGATTGGCAGATCAAAATGCGGACTGAAAAATGAGATTGAAATATGATCGCGTTTAGAACAAACATTGTTTGCGAGCGATATGGTTTGAACAGGGTTTTTTTCCGCGACATGAAAAGCAGATGAAATGTAACGGTTAATTCAGATCGAACTGAGAGAAATTGTGTGTATTCGGGGGTATTTATAAATTACTTTGGGCATGCATCATAATTTATCTATCTCGCAAAGTTGCACCAGACCGACGAGAAATTGATTCAAGTTCTTGACGGCTAAAGTTAGGGAAATATAAATTAAGCATACGATGAAGTACACTCAAGCATCAAAATTCATTCATTTTGGCGCAAAATTTGTTTTTCAATTAGAAATGGTAATAATGTTTTGAATAAAAGTCGTTGAATTCAAAATTGCTGTATTAACTTAATCAAAATAATTTAAACTTGGATAAATTCCGCTCTCTTTCTTCTATTTGATGTAAAATAGTGGATCATGTTCTGATATTTTTTGCTCCAATTTCGCGATAGTATGAAATAGTAACTAATTATAAAATCAAATTATAAAACTTTTACATGAAAAGTAATTGGGGATCAAAAATAATGATAGGTACACAAAGGCAGCTTCCCGAACCGTGATTTATTGTTTTTAATCTCAAAACACACAATAACGTCTGTTTTCATCTTCCAATTATAGAGAGAAACTTGTAACAAAAAAGTTTATTTTTCGCCGGATTGTTCTTTTCACTTGAAATATTTTTAGAAACGGCAACAAACGCTGCCTTTTTTGTTCGCTGAAATAATAATATTCGAATGAATAGAATATTAAACGTCGCCTGCGGAAAGTTATTGTCTTTTGGTTTTGTTTCAACATACTGTGTATGCATGTTATCGGGAAACCGCATTGACAAAAATTGCATGACATCTTGTTAAAGGCATGATAAATCATATCGAAAATTCGATGTGATAATGTCATTTTATTCAATTTCACGCTACAAGCTACAATACGTAATGCCGTGTAAAGTTTATGCATTATGTAGCTGCATGACAGCTAAACAGATCATTTTATTTAATGTACACAAAAAGCTGGGATTTCAGGTTCATCTTATCATGACGTGTCTATTTTCAAACACGAGTACACAACGTATGTCATAGAACTCCATCAAAGAATGGAAAACAAATTTGAAACATTGTATTTAGTAGTGCGAGTCAACCTTTAGTCGGACAGGGGAACTAAATATCCATCAACTGAACATAATGAATGAAGAAACGAATTTGAGTAGTTAGAGTAAATATTTAGTCATACATAAGAACCAAAACCTGTATCCAACCAAATAGACACCTTATCAGGACTTGTCTATTTTCAAAAACGAACTCACAACGAATGTCATAGAACTCCATCAAAGAATGGAAAACGAATCTGAAATATTGTATTCAGTAGTGCGAGTCAACCTTTGGTCGGGCAGAAGAACTAAATATCTAACACTGAACATAATGAATGAAGAAACGAATTTGAGTAGTAAGAGTCAATCTTTAGTCAGGCATGAGAACCAAAACCTGTATCCAACAAGGCGTTGAATTAAAATGACACGAAAACAATTAGGCGAAGTGAAAAAAAAGATCAAATAAAAAGTTGGAGGAAAGTTTCGTTCGATGAAATGCAAAGCGGCTCACTGAAAATCTGGTTCGACAAACATAAGTGATTTAAATGAAAATGCGGTCCCTGTAGATATTGAAAGTTATAACGATCAAGCCGGAAACTCAATCTCGGTCCTATTTCGCGATTTAAGTGACCCTGCCAACCCGAACTGTTAGTTTATGACAAAATTTGATTAGAAGAAACGGATCAGTCGCACGCAACATCTTCCCAATAGAATAAAATTCATGTTATTCACTAACTCGGAAAACATTGAAAATTATGCAGTTCGTTTGATGTGATCTCCTGATCTCTTAATCAATTAATCATAATTCCCGGACTATTAAAACATCGCCAACTATTTGCCAAATCATGAAAGTTGAATAATCCAACTATTTTCGTGCTACATATTCATTAGTACATATTATATTCATCAAAAGTTTCCTGAACGCTTTATCCCTAACACCATGGAGTTCGAACTTTATTTAGATATGCAAATTGCTCAGCTGGTTTCCTTTTAAAAAGTAACACAGATGTGAGACTTTTCAAGGTTTTGATCAAAGAAGAAAAAGGACCTATTCATTATAGATACGAGATGAAGACGATGGTATTTGCAGAAATTTAGTAAAATTTTGTTACCAGAAATGCATCGAGGAAATGAACTGCTTTGAGTGCAAAACGTGTATGATCAATAATTACTCCGCTACCTGCGGTGAGATCAGAAATGCAACGAGGGCTTTGAGAAATTCGGAAAAGGAAATTTGAATCTGTCCCGTTTGAGATATAGAAACAAGATTGTACGAGCTCTGCTGTTAAATATATATCTGAGTATATTCCACATGCAATTCCCAAAAAAAGTTTCACTGAAAAATATGAAATGAATTTTTGTAAAAACCAATTCACGTCTTTGCGGTTGGTTAATTGTCAAATCAAATCGCCAGACATAAACTATTTGTATAACTGAAATTGAATCAAAATTGCAAAAAATTGATCAAACATTTGTTGATTTGAAGCCCGTTAAAGATTTCCACGAACATAAAACCGATACAATAACCGTAGATTGCAAAATTAAGTTAAATCAAACAGTACAAAAAAGTTGATTCGACGGTATAAAAGAATAATAAACTGAAAAAACTGTTTTTTTTCCGACTAAATAATTTTTTTCAATGCACACCACGCAGGTGCATTAACTCGATGCGAAAATTAGATTTGCAAAAAGTGTCCATCAGGCATTGAAAAACGAACGTCATTGTCGGAGCGTTCGCAGTTTTTGATGGGAATTATGGGTACATCCGAATGATTTATTGAGAGCGAATGTCTAAGCGTTTTTAAGATAAGAGCGCCAGGATTCATAGAAAAAAGTTTTCTGTTCCGAAAATACTCGGCATATTTTATGCGCGCCAGAGATTGTGCATTAAGAGTCCGATCTGCATACAAAATAGTGAATTCGAAACACGTATGACAAGTGCACCTCAAATGAGACTGCTAGTATGTTCAGGCCATTAATACGCTTACCACACGGCAAATTAAAAATGAAAATCAGCTTGGTACAAGCGAGATCGTCGCGCTGCTTTTGGAGCTTTGTGCAAATTGACAATTATCCGTTTCTCTAAAACGAAAATGCACCTATCTAAACCGTATTATTCTAACTGCATTCGATTATAATTATGAAACTAAAATCGAAAATCGAATTCAATTCAAGCTTCGAGCATTGGGTGAACACATAATTAATCACATTTTAATTACAGATTATTTCATTTTGCAAGTACGATGAAACTTTGATTGAATCGTGAACGCTCAAAAAAATGAACAAAAAGAGCGACTTGCAGTTTCATTTTGACGGCCTGTCCGCCGGAATCAAAATAAGTAAAAAAGTCGCATCCCGGAAAAAGGAGATGAATTATTTTGCCATGTTTATTCTCGTCTATGGTTGTTCATTTCGAGTGTTTGGAGTGTTCTCGGGTAGGGAAAAAAATCAGCGCCAGAAAAATCCACCTCGAATTAACTAAACAGGGGAAATTCTTATCCGGAATAATTCATAGCGGAATCGGAAAACGTCAGGTAAGCGTCGGTTTTATTTATCACATGATTACACAATGAAAGTATAACGAGCGCCTGGGTGAACACCGGTTACGCAACTTTTTTTTGAGCCGATCACAGACTATTCACACAGTGACACTAATGTTTTATTTACTTTCATAAACGGTGTGCCGTAACAACTTCAAACAGCAATAAATTTCACATTCTGCCGTTTTATTTAACTTCGTTGATAAATTACAACGAACAACAAAAAATGGTTTAACAAAATCGAAAAATATGTAAGATTTATACAGTGCAGGGATGAGTGATGAAAGTATTGATCCTTGCAAAAAAAAACCATCACCCCCAACATCTATGATTTCATTTTTAGTTACTCTAAGTTGATCATAAATCAGTGAAAATCTTGCTTGTCATAATTTTTTTCTGATTGTTAGACAGCTTGAAAGTACTCTGAACGGAAATCATTTAATTTGCCTTGAATTGATACTAAACTCACGCATATTGAGCCGTCACTGCACTTTCATATCGACTCTGCTGTCTGACAAAAGAACAAAAAACGCGTCTCAATTGACTGTGATTGATTTTGTCAGATACGATTCTTCAATCGCTCGAGAGAGCGCTGTTACACGGAAAAATATTATTTTTCTAATACACGTGTGCGATCGCTGCAGTCAGACTTTAATGGTCTTGTCATTAATAATGTAAATTACGTTTTCGAAATGTCGTGCACGGAGGACGAAATAGTTTCTCGATTATCAAACGTGTTATAAATTTGTTATTTTAAAAACATGAGATGGGATTTTGTGACAAACTTTGCGTTTGTCAAATGTCGTATGTTATATGAGTTTGAACAACTTGAATTAAACTCCAATTGATAAGGGGAAACGCAATGTTTAGTTGATTAAAGTTTTGCATTTATTTGAATAATCAATTCGTTCGTATAACAGAATTTAATAAATTCCCTCCGAATCTGAATTAAGCTCTATTTTCAAATATACCTTTTTATAATAGATCAATATTTCCCTGTGAACTTATCATTACGTTACGATTAAACAAACGTCAGAAACATTAATCATTCATAAAAGGCGGAAACGTTTATTCGATTTGTACAAAATCCTCCGATTAATCCAATTGGATTCAATTTCAATTAACACCGAAAATACTTGTTTTTGAATCAGCAAATAGTACGTGAACATTATTATCCGTTGACAAATTTCACGAATGAAAAAATCGAAACATTTCAATTGGAACAAAACTTTGTTTTGAACAATTTAATTAGTTGTATTATATAAGACACGTTTACCTTGTACTAAAAGAGAATTACACGTTTATGAGCGATGTACTGCTCAATCACATCCCCTTTACACGACACATAACATAGTGGAAAGCATCCAATATTTCTCAGTTATAATTGATGGTTCCATCAAACTCAGCTACGACATAAACAAACTTAAAAACCAGATCTAGTCAATATTGAAATACCAAATTAACTCAAATTCAATAGTTTATGTTTGTAATTTAAACGTATTTTACCCACGTATATTCACAACTTGTATTATTACATAAGCTAACGACCATCTTTGGGTACTCGATAATTTATTGCTTATACATATTGATAGTCCACTAATTCGAATTTCAACTACGTTTACAAACTTATTAATACTTTTAATCAAAAAGGTTTCTTGCACTTGGCGATAAACATAACAGTTTGTAGTAATTGTGTTTTAGTTCGACTCGCACATCAGATTCGTTACAAACATATTTAACTCTGCGCTAATAATGTTTAATGTTCAATTAGTATAAACTTCATGTTGTGTAGAGGGTAAAGTTGAACGAGATGGTTTCTAAGTTTGTAAAGCGCCGACATCACACACACGATTTCCTCCGCGATTTGTTCACGTAATAATTTTTAGTTGGAATTTTTCATACGTTCGAATTGCACCTAGAAAGCGACTTATATAAAACGAGCGACGATGAAATGCGAATATTAAAAATGCATCATTTTGGTTTCGCAAAAAATTTCACGGACAAGAATTGTTTCGCACAAAAGAGATTTCGTTCTTTGCGATTTTATTTCAAACGAGATATGAAAAGCAAGCGCTGTTGTCCACTGACCGCTGTTTACGTCAGCAAACAAAAGCACGCAGAATGGCTATCGACAAAGTTGAAATTGTTTGTTACTATTCAAAGGACGCTGATCAGACATCCGAATAGAGAAACAGCTTGGTTCAAGTGTTTGCACGTACGATGGAAATTAGGTGTTCATTTTGAAGATTTATAAAAACGGTCGTTCCGCCAGGGGGGGGGGACTTTTTTATACGCCAAACGAGACGAGAATATGTTGAAGAAAATTGTCACACTCGCGAGACGTTTCGCGCAAAATAAATATCGAATGATCGATACAGCTGTCAGAAAAGATTCGCAGTACACATAATCAACTTAACAAAATATGTTACGTCGATCAGAGTCGCGTTTATCTTTCGATATTTTATTTTAAAAATGTATAATACAAAAGTTTCGCTCGGGCACGTTCTCGCGCGGTAAATGACAACTGAAAGAACGTAGACGAAAAGTTCCGACATTCATGAATTACACAAACTTATGCACGTTGTCGCTGAGACTCGGGAGAATAAACTATCGTACATTTGAAACACTGAAGGTGTTCGACATAAATGATTGCTCAGTTGTCAGTCTAATTTACAATCGTTGATTAAATTTTTTAGTTCCATTTTTGACGACGAGTTTATGGGCGATTATAATTCCCAACTTTGAACCTGCTTTGAATTCAACATTTCAGAAAAGAGGGACACAAAATTTTATAATAAACTGAGACCGAAAAAGTTACTAATGAATCGGTGATCAATCTGATAATAAAACATAAATTAACCCTGAAAAAAAGTAACGATTAATAAATCGTTTAGTCGCTAGAATATCGATGTAGAGTGGCATTTCTCGGGACGAATTTTTTCTCCGCTGCATTGTTCGATGCTTGTCTCGGTTTATGTAAAATTATGCAGACGAATTGTGTCGCGAAAATGAACGCGCCTGTTTTTGTTTGATCAGTAATCACTGGAATGCGTTTGTCTGTTTGTAAAATTGCACGACACACATCACGAAAAGCTCTGTTTGAACAATAAACGAACTTGTATTTGACGAACAATGTTAATAATTATCAGCCAATGGTTTGTACATTATGGATTTCAGATTGCCCGATTGCCAAATCATTCAAACTAATCTCTATAAGTTCATGTTCATTATTTGGCGCTTATTAAATCTCGTCCAAACCAGAGATGCATCAACAATTTTCGCTTTAATTAAAAGAGCTCCGTCTATGAAAAACAAAAATTTCTATGTGCTTTTTCGTGACAAATTGATCCTGGATGAAATTCAACTATCAAGCCCGTTCAATCAATTTCAAACTGTGTTTAAGATACATCAAATGACAGAAATCCAACTACGCTTCATAAATGCGAACGGATTGAATATTTTTTTCCTGTTTTTTTTTGTTCATACTCGTTATTTGATCAGTTTTTGTTGAAAAAAAATCGGTTATTTTAATTTTTTTTTGTCACCGCCGCTGAAACCTCGGTTTTCACTTAAAAACTTTGAAAATAAAATGTAATGAACGCAGACACATAGGTGGGAAACTAAAAGTCTTAATTGACGATAAAACGTAGACAGCTCGATACGAGGACCTGAAATTCCGAGGTTGAATTATTATCGCGAGGGGAGAAAAAAAAATTGCAGCGCTGGGAGGACGAGTAAGTCCGCGTTTTTTCTGCTCGTCGTCCTGGTTTCAGATCAAGGGTGACAGAGAAGCGCATTTAATAAACTTCAAATTGTATTTAGGTATGCAAAATGCGTCTGCCAGGAACTGAAAAAGGAATGTCTGCTGGCGTGTTTGCACGTCGATGCGAATTATGGGTTTAGTTCGATGGGACGACGAGTGTGTATATTTATGCTTTGCCACCGGCGAAATGATTTAAAGAAACGCTTGAAAAACTCATCGAACCCCCGTTGACGTGAGCGAGCATGTCGCGACCATTATCGTCGACATAACAAAAGCCACGTAAATTATTATGACTTATTAAGTTCGCATTAAATGAAATTTATGCCACATGACCAGCTTGTAAACATCATTTTTATGAGATCCAACTTCTTGCCTCTGAAATATGACAGATTTAAGAGTAAAAATGGCACTCCCTATATGCTATTCCTCTTATCCCTTAAATTATTTACCGTGCATGCGGGATACGTCGTCTTCTGGATTCGGAACAAATTTTCAGCTTAATTTTCGTATTGGCAACGATATTTCACTTGTTTGCGAAACTGGACACTTACATATATTACTCTCAAACTTATTGATTATTTTCGTCCGTTCAATTTTACGGCGTCTCAACAAACGGCAAGCATTTGAAACAATCCCTCCGTTGCATTATATCTTAGCTTTTTGTCTGACCTGCACATTTTATGCCAACTGTTGTTTTGGCCCTTTTTGTTCACTTAACTTAAATATGTATCGGAACATAACAATCGCACATATTCCAGCGCGTCGAACTAATTCCTTCTGTTGTATATTTTAACTTTGAAATAAATCATTCAGACTGAAATGTTCCATCTTGATTTTAGACACTTTATATGCTTTTTTGTGTTTTATACGTTGGCTTGACCACACAGAGAAAAGTCTTGCATTTGCATATAATATTTCTTAGAATTTTAGAGCCACGATAAAGCTGCTCTCTTTTGTTTCCGCCCGATGTGTTTTATCCTACGGTGAATTCATAAATAATGTGTATATCATATTAAAGTCTGCGCCGAGACAATTGTCCAGCGTATTTAATATGCATATTATAATATAAAAGGTAAATAGAATCTCTCCGTACAATGCAGAATTATTATCCCAAAAATTATTATTATATTACAGGGGCGGTTCAAATCCTCAAAGTATAAAGACAAACTTGGAATGTTGCAAGAAACACAAGTGCGGGATCAACATTTATCCGTCGTTCCGCTCGTGGTAAGTAAAATTTGCCTATTTGTATGCAGATGCTTTGAATCTTTAACTTGGAATGTAAATGATAAAAACGAACCATGGATCCAACATTTAAATCCTCTGACAAAGACTAACACGAATAATTATAAACCTCTCCCATGCTCTTTGATGAATATGGAAAAACTACCAAGAGGACATATCTGTCTCTTTTGAAATTGAAACGTTCATAAATCATCCAATTCTCATCGAATTCGTCTTCAAAATTGTTAACAGTTATTACTTCTTTGTTTGTCTTAACGTCTTCAGTCATAAAATTCATGTTTCTATTTTATGACTGGGGTTTATAAGCAGACTTTAAATATTTTGTCAAACTTTTTTCATTCAAAGTAAAGTTGACGTTTCGGTCCTGAGGTTTGGGACCATCTTCAGAACTATCGTTATTTATGACTCAAGTCGTGTGTCGTATGTGTGACAGTTCACATTGTTAATAAATAAAATAAATAGAGGACGAATAAAAGAAAGAGAAATTGATACCGTTAAAGTGACTAGATTATCTAGATTATCTGACTAGATAACTTATTCGTCCTCATATCTTGGTTTCGTTGAAAAATGCAAAAAAAATGTAAAAGTCAAAATAATCTCAGTGAAAAATGTTTTTGAAAAAGTCATGGTTATGAATGAGATTGATTACAATTCTGAGGTGTGAATGAAGAAAAGGTTTTTGTATTATTTGGACGCGTATTAGTGAAAGCATTTTGGCAGCGAAAATTTGAACCAAATGTGCTGATAATGGCGCGCAAGGGAAGTGTACTCGCGGTACACTCGGGTGCGATACAACGACGCGTCGCTGTGGGCTCCGCTCGGGTCGCGGAGGGTTATTTCTTTATTTCTTTTGCGTACTCGACTATGGTAAGCGCGACGCGTATGCAGCTAGAGTGTACGATGACTCTGACTGAGTAAACCTCTCCCTTTCTGGCGCAAATTTTTAAGCCGCTCCTTTTTTCAAACTCCAACATTTCAGCTTGTGCAAAAAAATAAAACCAAGTTAAAACTTTTTCATACTTGTAAACGAAGCTAGCCTCCCCATTTCAGACATCATTTTTTTCGCGAGAAAAAAAGAATTCGCAAAAAAAAAAGTTCTCCCAACGAATGTTTAAATTCCAGGACGATTTATGATATTGAAGGGAATGTAAAATTGAAATAGTTGAGTTTCTTTCGCGCTGATGCGCAGAAATAGGAAAAAAATGGGACCGATTTTTTGAGCGTGCCCGTAGGGTCCATTCTTATAGGACTGTTATTTAATGATCGTCGCTTTTCGACCTCGCAAATTCAGCAAAAATTTATTGTGCTTCCACATTGACAAAGCACACTTCTGAGAATAATATCACTCGCAGTACACTGAAAGTTAAGTCGAGGTCAGTTAAAAGAGAATGGAGCGAGCATCCGCTAAAGTTCAACTTTTTTCCCTCGCAAGAATTTCTTGTAACTTTGTGTTTTATTATTTTTGATATTTCAAGCCCTGAAATTGCTCATTTTTTTTCTTAAGAACTTTATAAAGGTCTTTGGGAGTCAGATTATTTATAAAATTCGTCCTTAAATACTTTCAACATTAACTTTGTAGTGAATCTAAATACTGATTGAAACAAAAAGTTTCTTTTGATTCTACGAAACATTATGTTCAAGAAAGTAAGACCCAAAGTGGACATAACTGTTGGTAAGAATGGACAGAGCTTAATGCATTATGAACATTTACTGACGGTCCATATTTCGTCTATCAGAACAGCTCTAGAAGAAACTTGTCTGGTGCAGTTGTCGGTGTATTGTCTTGCACTTGCATTGTCTCTCGAAGATGTAATATGTCAATAAGCTATAGATATAATATATTATATGTTGTCTGTTAAAGACAAGATGCTGACTGCTTGAGACGATTTCAAACAATGCAAAACCCCAAGCTTAACAATAATTAATTCGACCAAAAAAATTATCCTAATACAATTGTAATTGCAATTCTACTCATCCAATCAAACTCAGGGGAATTCAAAATGAAATAAATATGAAATCTAACCCAAATCCACAATCACGAAAAAAACTTTGTTGTTAGCTGCGTTTGAATTTCCATTCTCATAATTTATTTACAAAATTTATCGTTTGCAGTCGACTAAAATAAATATTCAACCAAGGAGGTTTGGAGTTTCGAAAATATCCGAATTCTGCGAGGCTGGTGAGCGAGGCGGATTCGACAATCTTGAACTGAGATGAAAAAAAATGTTGAGTGCTCGAGAACTCGAGTCTAGCTTTCAAATAGTCGACTCTTGATTTGAAGATGCAACATTAAGCTGCTGCGTCTTGATTAAAAACCAAGTTTACGAATCGTCAAAATCCTGACTCGGATCCTCAACTTTTTGAAGCAACGTATACATGACAAATATCAAAGTACTATAGCTCTCCCGGTGTCCTTATTTATGTTCGAAACATTTCGCCAAATTTTTCAAATCCAAAATTGTCATTTGCTGTTGAGTTCTACTTACGACTAGAATGTTGATACTAGTACAATAGTTTCATTATTTGAGTTGTTTCAAAGTAGAAGTTTATAATAAACCAAAGGTATACAGGTTTAGACATTGTACAGTAATGAGTATTAATGCTTCGAGGTGAGATTAAGATCAGGCAGATGGCTCAACAGAATGTATGAATTAAAGGCATCCCCCTTTCCTCTCATTTAACTCTGCCTCTCCACTCAAAAGCGGAATAAATATAATTACCAGAATAAATCCGCTACACAATAATTACGTTCTGACATGAAAGGTATTATTTTTTCATCCCATTTCATGTGCTCTGATTCTCTATTATCGATAGCATTTTAATTAAGTGGATACAGAAAAAATAAGTGGATAATAAAAAAGCTCTCGTTTTTCTATATTAAGTTGTTAATGATATTTGAAAATGTAAAAAGTAATTGAAAATGAGTTGCGAGCAAATTAAGTTAGAATAAAGGTAAATGAGGATTAATAGCGTGTTAATTCATTGGGTGGAAGATCGCAATTAATCGCAAAATTGTTGTGGAGCAAGAAGGGTGTCTGCTGTGAGCATCACAATACTTGTACGACGCAGGGTAAGAATATTTATGAAATGTTCCGAGCTATTAGGGTGGATACATAAGCCACAGTGTTATAAATTAAGCAGCGTAGCAACGTGTAAGTAAATCATGGGTAGACCCACTTAATGTAAAAAGAGTAACGCTCGGGGCGGAGCTGGAAATCGAACGATGGCTAAAAAAACTAGGTACAATGTACAAGTATCGTATCAAATGTACGGCAAATTTAAAACCCCGATGTAAAATTAACGCGACACAAAATCACGTTTTCCAAGTATTAAAAATCCACGTAGGTACCTTGCGGCACTCTAAATATCTTAGTTCTGTGGACCTACATTGCCATTTCATTATTTACATTTCGTACGAGCAAGATATCGATGATAAAAAATACGACACACCTAAACATTTGACACCCTTTTTCACGTTTTGTGTTTCGAACCGTTCAAAGGCTTGTCACTTATTTTTCTTCTGGACTAAATGAACTAAGTCAAAGTAAAATGAAAACACGAAGAGTGACGAAATTTTATGAGCTGAAACTAGTATCTGGATGGTATGATTTTCAGTTGGAAAAAATTTCTGGTATCAGCTTTTGTGGATTTCAAAAATCGAGGTTTCGCAAACATATTCATCTGGAGTGTTGAAATGGGAAGCAATTTGTAGAATTAGTGGGAAATCGCATTTATTATTGGTTAGACAGAATCGAAGTCACTTGAGCGCTAAGTGGTCGATGTTCGTTTTCAAGCAAAACACAAAAATGTCGAAAAAATGCGACGAGCTGGTGCACGCTGGCACTCGACTCAAAAATGTAACGTTGATGGTTTTTTTTTCGGACAAAAAAACTTTTTTTTTTGTCTATTCAGTTCAACACGTGAATGAGTTAGGGAATTTATGGCGTTTGTACCACCACGAAACTTGCGATTGAATTGGAAATGAGCTTTCAATAATTTTTGATGATTTACATAAAGTACTTACGATTTTTGTTGTTATCTGCATCCAGCTGGACAGAAGAAATATGTTGGCAGCAGATCGATATACCTGAATTGAATGTGCCGGTACTCCTCTCTGCAAACTGGAAAACAAATTTCAAAAACAATTGAATGCGAGTTCATTGAATTACAATTTCAAGATACATTTCAATTTTTTTGAAATTTTGTGACAATTTTTAGCTTTAAGGATTCGTTATACATTTTCAAACGATTCTTTTCTTTATTTTTCATACATAGTCAAGCCGGAAGAATCAGTTTTCTCTCATTTTCAAAGTCACCACAAATTCAAAGTATTCATTATGAGAAATCTTAAATTACAAACAATTTCTTGTGCCAAAATTGAATTTTCGTTCTCGCAATGAAATTCGTATAAATTCCGGACAATTTTTGGATTCGACATCTCAATTTATCTAATCCTCTTTCAAGGGCCATTTTTCGTTCTTTAATCCCCTGAACATTTTTTTGACATAACTTGAGTCTATCTATTTTAAAGTCAACAGTCTCATTTTTGTTCTCTTTTGTTTTGGTTCTCGCCACAATTAAGCTTATGTCCTTGTCTTCTTCCATGAATATAATTTGTTTCGGTTTATCTCCTCTCATTCAATCTGCGTCATTCTACCTTACAAAATTGCTTTTTGTCGCTGAATAAAATAGAATTGAATTCTGATCCTCTACTCATTTCACAACTGTTGTTTAAATTGTACCAAACTATTTCAAAATAACATTTTTCCACAAATTTTTTTTGCTTGTTTCGCCAAAACTCTTTCGCCAGTGTATCTCAATTAAAATCAATATTGCATGCATATTAGTATCAATGTCTACAAATCAAAAAATATAAATGAAAACTTTTGATCTTGTTCCAATCGAAAAAAGCCCAAATCATTGATTTCAGCGCGGTTCAATGCGATAAAGTTTTGCGATTAAAAAAACCACAGACAAACTTTATTAATTCCATTTAAAATTGCGGTCGAAAACTAGTCTGTTTTGATGATTAAATTTCAAAGTCTCATTTGGTTTATTTTGTGAACTTTTTTTTATTTACTTTCTATTTACTTTCAAAATTCTTCAACTGAATCTTTGACATAACGCGACTGTTTCAAAGATTGTTTCAACTGACGAAATCTTTTCAGTATGCTTAATGCTGTTGGTATAAACTTTAATTACTTGTACTGTCCTCTTTCCTGTTCATATCTCCAAGCATGCAAAACTCCTCTTTAATGTTTTGAAATGAATTCATGCGAATGATTCCACATTTGCGGTCAAAACAAAATCCATTCATTCGCAGTTATCACGGTTGAAATCCAAGAGAAGTGAATTTTTTTTCGTCTGATGTACATACATAGATGAAACACTATTTTGAACAAAAAGCAAACATGAAGCACTGAAAAAGTTTGTATAATTTACAACCAAAAAAAGTGCTTCAATCCTTGTTTCGTGCTCGCTAGAAATGGATATTTCGAATCATAAAAGAAAACATTGATGTTTCGCGGAAAAAGGCCAAAAAAGTAATGAACGAAAAAGAGATTTTTTATAATACAAAAAATGCTATTGACGCTGAGTCAATTTCCTATCGGAAAAAGTGACAATGAAAGTCAATATTTGTTAGTTAATTATTTGCAATTCAATATTATTCGATTATGAGTTGTATCAGCTAATGATAACTTCATTGCAACAACAGTTGAACAATTTTTGTACTTCAAGAAAAACGTAAAGTGAATAAGTTTGACTTTGAAATGACTTTTATTAAAAAAATGACTTCTAACAATTAAAATTTATTTAACTCGATGATTGTTTGTGGTTAATTTTACTAACAGTCGATATATCAAACGCTGCCTCTGAATTATTAAAATTTTTCGTCTTTGCTCTTACCGTCGATAGGTAATTTTTTTATTTAGAAAACTATAATTGTCACTGAAATTGTATTTCCATATGTTTTCTGAATAATAATCTTTCAACCGATCTTAAAATTTGTTAAATTATTCAATGTAAAAGTCAGCTTGCGAATCACGGTTTCAAGTATAAAATTAGGAGAACAATAAGTTGAATAATCATAACTTTACAAGTTTAATTGAAAAAATTTATAGAACATACAATTTCATGACAAAGAAAATCGAAGCTACTCTGAAACCCTGAGATTCAAATGCAAAAAAGTACCTATCAACATTTTATTATGTTTTTGCAGTTTTTACATAAAATCAATCAATGTCAAATTATACAAAAACAACAAATAAAAAACTACGGCGAAACAGAAAAACTCGTATGCTCCGCGTAATGAAACGAGAACGCTATCAAATGTGGCGTCCCGATAAAACAATTTTTTGATCATATTTGTTTTGTAACGCGCATGCATTCGAGAGCAACAAGATGTGCGCATGCGCGTTACACACTATCTACCCTACTCTTGTACATGGCCGACAGCACAACTTTGAAACGTGAGTTTACAATGACGTTAATTTTCAAGCAAATAGTATGTCCTTGTAAACGTAAACAAATCATTGCAAAACGTTACAACTCAGTTGAACCACGAACCACAATTTTCCTCACATCTTAGGATCTTTAATCATTTTCCAATAATTGCCGAGTGATAAAACGTTGGATCCAGAGTATTACTGTAAGTATAAGTATATCTGTATACACAACACTAAACACAACTTCCCGCAACTTATTCGATGCTTTCATGTTAACATTTGTGACAACAAAACATTCATTTTTTGTGTTAGAAAGTTTTTAACAATAACATTTTTAACAAGTCACTTAATTTTTGTGTTTCTTCATGTTTTAACTCGTCGTATATATCATCTGTGCATGTAACAACAAAGTAAACAAAAGTCTGTCACAAGAAATGTCACTGACACTTCTTTATAAGCAAAAATAAGTTAGCTTACTCACTGATTTCAAGTAAAACCATTGTTGTTGTCTTTTTTTTATAAATAAGTGAACACAAACAATTGTCATTGTTAGAGGTTAAACGGTCGTTATGAACAGTTCAGTTTTGTACAGCAATTAAAGATGAAAAATTTCATGAAAATGTTATGAAATGAATCTGTTGAAATGTTTTTGCTAAAAACAACAATGAAAAATAATAAACAAAACCAAACGATGAAATTCACGAGCATGAATTGAACAATACCTAGATCCGACCAAGTATTATGATTCTTAACGAGAAAAAATAATGGATTATCGTCGGTTATAACGGTTATTTGCTGTTGGGTCTTTAGAATTCATACGGATTTGTAAAAATTGTAAAAAAGTTTTAAATATGTATAATTACGTGAATCAATTTGAAGATTAACATTTTGCTGTCAATTATAAAAAAGCGTGAAACAACAACACCGGTTAGTGGCGCCACCTGCGCACTGAGCGGTTGTCCATTGTAATGCACGGTTACATTTGAAACACGAATATTCAATTGATCATTTTATGACAACAAGTTTGGTCGTTTCGGTGTGAAATGGCTTCACAAAAGAAAACTAGATTTTTGCTTTTGATTCAAGAATTCAGCCGAACATTTCTTAACGATAGGAAATAAAAAGAAACAAATCACTGCGACTCTGTGTAATGATGTTGATCAATCTAGGCAGGACTACCACTACACGAAAGTTTTTGACGAAAAAAAAAATGATTCGTTGTCACAAACAAACAAATTGCGAATAAAAACAATGCAACATAATTTGAATAACACAAAAATCGCTAACCTTTCGAATGTCAATTAAGCCTGGTTTGGAAAACATTTGCAAGTTTTATAAAATGTACACCTTTTAATTTCATGAATTAGTCCATTTGCCATAAACGTTTCGATGCGTTATTTGTGCATGATGGTATAAGAAAAAATTGTTCGCATTGAATGACATATCAAAAACTCAAGATGTTCTTATGCACACAAAGTTTGAAACTTCCAGTGAGTCATTAAGTACGACGAAATTGCAACATCTTTGTGTACTTTTTGTTCACGACATTCAAAAACTTATTCCTTTTGTAATTTATTTTTATAACATCGACATTAACAAACCGTTCCGACACAATATATACCTCAATAAAATTATCCTCTAACAACAAAAAATTGATTCATTATATTTATGATTGTTTTTAGTGTCTATATTTGTGTTATTTAACAGCTGTTGTGCTCGAGTTTCATATTAAAATGCATTAGAAAATATGATAAGAACATGAAATGATAAGAACATTTTTCACGAAACGATTTGGAGGGAAAAAAGTAAACATGAAATTTACAAAATAAAAAAACACTTACGACCCGCATCTCTCTATAACCTACAACTTTCAGGGCAAATTTGAGTCCTGTTTTTATAAAAAATTTTATAAAAGTCATAGTGAAAATAACGTTAATATTTTGCGATACATTTTGTTACGACTGCCAGATAAATTTGTTAAGTTGTTTATGAAGAAAACTATGTCCAGCGTCTGTCTTCGTCTCGCAATGTTGGCAGCACTGGTACGGACCGTCGCGCACGCACTCGACCAATCAGCAACAGGCTTAAGCCGTGCCGCGCAGCTAGAAGAAGTTCTCTCACAGCAAACGACATAGTTGTAGTTGCACGGCGCTCGTGATTGTGGTTTCTTGTTTCCTTGCATGACTATTCTGTTTACGAACAATTTTCATTTTTGAATACGGTCGAAACGAGTTTTCCTCGACGTAACTATTCCCGCGAACAATTCACCGACAATTTTTATACCGAGAGTTAAGTTTCATTGTGATTTTATCAACGTTAATGCGAAACTCTCGATAACGTAATTCGACATAAATTTATAAACAATTTCAACTTAACATTGAACGAGAAGTTGTCAGCGAGCATAAAAACAGTTTGCAAGGATTTTCCAAGGTCGGGCCTGTATTTTTGTTTGTTTGTTTTTTTTTCGAGACAAACTGAACAATTTCGAAGCGTGTTGCTCTTGTTGGCGCGAGGTTTGAAAACGTATGAACATAACAGTGACGATACAACGGCGAATGGTAAAAACAACTATTCATATTTCATGTATAATAATTTGAAAAATAATTTCAATCGTTATTTAGGCAAAACAAAATAAATCGTGGTATTTTTTCATACATCTGAAAAAAAAGGAAACTTCTTGAACTGTGTAGTCCGCGACGCCATCTTTTGTTGTTTAGACGAAACTATAATCAACGCTGCAAAGCAAATGAACCAATATGATTAAGCATAAACCAATTTTGTAATTGCTTTTGATTAATTGTGGATTGTGGTTGTTTATCGTCAATTACTTAATGTTACAGTTCAGTTTTCACTTTAATTTAAACTATTGATCGTAAATATAAAAGTAAAAATCTTATTTTGAAACTTCTTGTCGTGCCATATTTGGTCAACATATTTTATAAAAATTACCTCTTTTTTTTATTAATTATACATCATTGACCTTGAACGAAACAAAAAAATAATGTTTTGAACTTCATTAAAAAATTATGAACACAAACAAAATGTAAACATTTGAATGTTTACTATAATCAAATCATTATCTTTAATCAAAGCGAAAAGTAGAGAAATTGATTTTCTATAAAAGTTGAAAACGATTTTAATAACATTTTAGAGATGATATGAATAATGTAATGTTTTTCTGTAGTCAATAAATTGATATTTCTCTGTTTAGAATGGCCGAGGAAATTCTCGTGGAAGATAACATAGAGGAATGCGAAAGTGCGGACACCAAGAGCGGTGCCAGGCCGATGCTTTACATCCAGCAAAACATCAATGTTTGTCCGACCCAACAAATGGCCACGAGTCAAGCAATTGTTCCACAAAGCGCTCCCCAGCTCACCGCTATCATCAATCCCGTCGCCAATCAGGTAAAAATTCACTTTCTCGTCTTGCTCTTCCATCTCCTTCTCTCTCTTACACAAAATTCATTGCTGATAAAGCAAAACTACGCCCTGAAAACTGTTGTTGAAGTCAATTCAAATTTCAAAACATTCCAAAACAATTTCAGTGTTTACACAGAATCTTGCTCCAATTTTTAAACATTGAACAATAATCTTCATCAAGTTCAACTGTTTACAATCATCGCAAGGATCTGAAATTGTTTTGTTGATTAAAAAATAAAAATTAAGTGGATGGAAAAGACAGTGGCTGACTTTGCACCGAGCGGTTATGCAACTTTGCTTGTGAAATTGCGAGCTAACGAAAAGACTAAAACTCGCGGGTGCAAACGAAAAAGAAAATAAGATGTTTGGATGTGTTGATTCGCGAAGGAAAACCGAACAGAACGCGGTGGAGGAAAAAAGCGTATGCAACCTTGATGTTTGATTAATTTGGTGGGTATAGGTGGAGCTGCGCGAGTGTTAGTTAAGTAAAAGTGTCAAGCACGGAGAGGTGGTAGTCGCGTGTGTGAGTGCGCGCTCTCGCTCGCTCCTTATATTATAAATATAGATTTAGTTGGCAGTTGGAGCCGCGAGGCGCACGTTGCCGCAGCTGAAAAACAATTTTACAATCATAAACACATTAAAAAACAACCCATCCAAGTGACTGCAAACAGTTTGACAAACATAGCAAAAAGTACAAAGTAAACAAATTACTTTAGGATTCAATTATCGCTTTTTTGTGCTCGCAATTACATCTGACTGTCTTTAATTGGCCTCGCGCGCTTTATCATCTGACTGAGATAAGAGAGACGAAATCAAGAAAGAGAAAGAGACAAACCCCAAAACTATCAAGGAGAAAGTGTAAATCAACGAATTTTTTACTTTGTAATTGATAATTGAATTTGAAAGTTGTTTGTTTTTGGATGTTTGTAATGAAAATGTGTGTTTTTTGTTCAGCAGATTGGAAATAAAGTATTCATCCAGGGTGCGAACCAGGCCGCGTCGTGTCCAAGCAAGCAGCACATCGTGTACCGGCCGATCAACGCAACAAATGTAAGCGCCGCAATTAACGTGACGAACGCGCACCTCCAGCAGAAGCACATTCTACTAAAGAAGTCGACATCCTCGACCGCGCAGATTGTCCCACTCAACACCGCTGCGACTAACAGCCAGCCCAATGCACCCTACAGGAAACCCGCCTTCGCGTACTTTATCAACAGTAAAGCGCGTAATATCATTGAAGTTTCCGGAGGTACTATTTTCAATCTTCTCTATTGATCATTTTCACTGTTTCATTCAGTTGAAAATTAATCGTTTTGCTCCATCAATTTTTGCGTGATTTGACGTTTGGTTTTGATTTTATGTTTGTGGTATTTGAGTTTGTTGTAATTGTGGGTTTTATTTTTATTTCAGTAGGTGGATTGCCGACGACGAAACTAGGCAAATCAAAGCTGGTGATCGCACCGGTCATCTCGCCTCAAGCTGACACCGCGGCTACCGCGCCACAAAATTCGTCTGCCAAACACATTTTAGTTCCAGTTCCAGTTCTTCCGCAACCCAGTAGTCCCAGACCGAGTATGTTCAATCTTAAGATAAACAACGTACCAAACAATAACGATGCCAAAGGAACAATTACAGGTAAACAAACTAGATGAACAACAATAAACTCATTCTGATTTTTGTCTTTATCATTTTGATTTACTTGTTTGTACTTGCTTTGTATCTGGTATGGTTTTTTGTTCTTTTATCGACTTTTTTCAGATTTTGATTTGATTTTCTTAAGACTAAAAAAACAATGCAAAGTCTTGAGATGTTATGCAATACACTGACGGTCGGTTGAAAATGTTGGGAGTGACTATGCCTAACGACGAACGTATTCAAACTTTGTTATAACACGCGTTTTTCTCGTATTAGACTAAGTAGGTCAACTATCTCTAATCACAGTTGAGACTGGCCTAAATAACGAATGGATCATTGGACAAATCTATCAATTATTGACTCAATTATTTGAGAACAATTTCCGCTATTTGTTTAAAGAAAAACGCCTGGCCTGCAACGTTCTTGCTTACGTCTTTCCGCAAATGTTTTTTTCACGATTTGTTTCTCGTACAATATTGATCGCACTCTGTCGTGATGTACTCTTTGGAATAATTTCGACAATTATTGTTGGTTTTCTGATGAAAAGCAACATTCTGCCTATTACTATTTCTAAACTTTGTTATAATTTACATTTCAAGTTGAAAGTCATGATTTAAAACTGACTTTATTAGTTTGGGAATATATTTTTTACAAATATTTGTTCACGTAAAGTTCATGATAAAATTGAACCTGAATTAATGAGCAAACTTCGTTGTTTTTGGTTTTATTTTTGGAATTATGACAAGTGAATGATGAATATTCATTCTTAACTTTTTTGTAGAAGGAAGTAAGAAGCGTTCTGGCAGTTTTTGATTATTTTTGTGGAAAGGAACGGTATTATATTGAAACAAAAGTATAAATTATTATGTAAATCAAAGTTACATTCAATCGAATCGATATGACATTTATTTTTGATTGAATTTGGATTGAAAAATCGTACTGACACAATCGTAACAAATATTGATTGACTATTGCCTGAATGCAGCACGATGGACTTGTCTTTTTTCATGGAAACGAGGGAATCTGAAGTTGTATAATAATTGTAGTTTTTTATCTAGGTTAATTGTACTTAATTATTGCTGGCTGCATCACGAAAACCAAAAGTAACAAACTACAACCTATTCAGTTTGGTATAAAAATCAAATTCAAAATCTGGACAATTTTTAACTAATAACAAAACAAAATTAACAATATGACATTAAAGTTTGATGAATTTAACTGAACGAAACTGAAGCATCTTCTGACAAAATAGTTGCTTGAATGTTTTAAGCATTAAAATTAATTTAGAATCAAGCCCAAATTTGGAAATTGCTCAGTTTCTTCGAAAGTGTTTATTTGTAATAGCAGAAGACCGAAAATTATTGTTTTTTGGGATATACCATTAAATGATTTGAGGTAAATTTAATTTTGTTTAATCAAATTTGAAAACGCATTTCAATGAAACTAAATCTTGAACGATATTTCAAGTTCTTGAGTTAGGTAAGTTTAAAACTATCGGAATTTTTAAATTTTCAATCGTGTAAAAGCATTTCAATCTAATTATTTATCAGGTCAAAACAATTAACAGAATCGAACGCAGTGACTCGTAAGATTTTTTCAAGTGAAATTAATTGGTTCACAAATTGTTAATTGATATTCGTAAACAAATGAAAAACATAGTGCAAAAAGTTAAATAACAGAGTTCAATTGGTGCAAAGTTATTTTATTATTATATATTTCATTTTCTTTAAAGAAATTGAATTAACACCTTTGTTTGTGATTGTTTTGTTTTATGTATAATATATGCACGTACATAAATCATACAAAATCAATATCATATACACATTTATAGTCGAGTTGAATAAAAAGTGCAGATATGATTTAAATATTGAAACAAATTCGAGATCATCTTGAATTATTTGCTCTTTTATTAAAAAGTCATTCACTTTCTCGAGCGTCTACAAGTTGACAATACTTCTTAACGAAAAGATTTCCTAACCTATAGTCAGAGCGAACGTTGTGGTTGTGTGTATGCGCTGGTAGTTCAAACTTTGATCTCGCTTTACATCGTACTTTTTAATTGTTTGTTGGTGTAATCCATGAAAAATAACAGAGTGAGTTTAATTTTCTTTCATTTACAATTCTCTACATTACAAATCATATTGCAAACATTTTTATTGAAAAACTAAATCAGATCCGCTGCATTACAATCGCACCTGGTTCCCTTCTCTTTTTATATCACAGCAACGTTTTTTTTATTTCAATCAAAACTTTTTTTTTACAATAAAAAGTATGATATAAAAATTGATTTTATCAAGCGAAAAAATCAATTCGTCGATTTCATCAGCATGCTATATAATATTTAATAAACCATGAATATAATTTCCAATAATTGAATTCATCAAAAAGAGGTCATTGAAAAAAAGTTTGTTTCAAACATTTGAGATGAATTTTAAAATTGCTTGAATCGAAAAGTTGTTAAAATGAAGAAAACATGAGTGGGTTGAAAAAGGATAATGTTAAAACAAACAAAATGAATAACGACAGGTGCAAACATTAGTTAATTGAAATTAAATTGTAACTGAAAAATTGAAAGTATGTTGTGCAAAATTGAAATAAGCATACAAAAATAATTATCACTTGTATTAATGCACACAGTAAAAACAAAAAAACAATATCAACTATTGCAAACTTGAAACAACAAAAAATACACGAAAATGTGCTTCGTTTGGCAAAAAGTTTTTATTTTCAGTTATTTCAAGGTTGCAAAATTGTTTGTGTTAAAATTTGGAACGATTTTTAGTGATACTAAAGGCAGACTCATTTTTTGGCTCCACGTTGGGCGCCAAATGAGATTATTTATTTTCTAGCTGCACAAGATATTTTCAATTTTTTTTGTATTTTTAGGCCACGTTTCAATTGACAAACCCGTTTTTACACTTTGCCATTATTTGTCATTTTCATTTTGTTTTGACATTGTCTTTTTTCTTCCTACAAAAAGAAACCTAAATACTAAGAGTACCAAAAATTGACTAATGTTACTTTGATGCCTTTGTTTGGACAGTGTTGCGTGAATCAAAGACGACAAATGCTACAACCCATCCACCACCACTGCATCCGATTACGAAGATGAGTCTTATAGGAGCGGCCAAAAGTAACAGCAGTACATCCGACAGCATTAAAATAACAGAAAACCCGGATTCGGCTGTGATCACACCTATCCCAAAGGAAGAAGAAGTCACACCGCCCGAGACCAAGCTAAAGAAAAAGATCAGCAACATTCTCAGAACATCAAACGAGAAACGTGCGAAAAAGCAGAACTTGCGAAAATTAACGTCGCAAGAAATGTTGCACGACATGGACATGGCTTACAGGCTCATGAGTCCTGAGGAGGAGCAAAAGGAAGTGCAAATGCGAGAGCAAATGCGAATGCAAAACAATGACGATATCACTTTGATCAAAGTGGTGGGCAGCGAGGAGAAGCTGATGAAATTGCCAGCTATGGACGACGACATTAAAATCGAGTTGATCAAGACCAACTCGATTGATCGCACACAAGATATTAAGAGCGAAATTGCGATTCCAAAACGTGAAGATTCGAGCTCAGCTTCGAGCGAAACCGAGGCTGATGTTTCAAAATGTGTTGACTGGAACGAAGGCTCCGGATCGATTTCCGGCTGCGCCATGAAGGTTTGTTTGATTTTTCGCTTTTCTATTTGCTCGAAATATACATCGTTGCTCTACTTTCTTATTGACTGTTTGCTCTTTAATTGATGGATTTATTAAGATTATATCGATTCGTGAAAATTCGACTCGAATGGTTTTTGAGTTTATACCCTACTTTTGCAGTTTCATATGAACGAGTTTGGCTTCATGGAAGTCGTTGATGAAGAAGATAATAAGCAAGACAAGGACAACAACATTGGTGATAAAGAAAACGTTTGCTTGTCTCAAAACTCCACTAAGGTGTCTTCCACGTCTAGTACTGGCGAAAAGAAAAGTAAGTTTCATAATTGCGTTTCTTTTGGTTCCATGAAACTTAATTAGTTGATCGTTCTATTGAGTTCATTGCTTTTTAATTGGACGAACGTTTGTCATCTCAAAAGCAAAAGAAATATTAATTAGTTCTTAAAGATTATTCACGATAAATGAACAAATAACAAAGTTGATATTTTTAATTAAAGGCGAGGAACGGCGAGTTCGATCGGTGTCTTCTGACACTTTTTACTGTTGCCAAGGATGCGGTTGTCACGGGCTAGCTTCTGAATTCGAAAGTCTCATTTCTTGCAGTCCATCTTGTACAGAAATAATTGAGACGAAAAAGCAACAAGCACTGCGAAAGGAGAAAGATTTGAAGTAAGTTTACATGTACTTTTTATTTTGTATTTATTTCTTATAGGAGATAATGATTCTAAAAATGGATTTCACTTGAACAGAGAAATACGTGCCAAAAGAAAACGTAAAAAACTGCTACAAGATCAACAGCTAAAAGATGACAAGAAAGAGGACGAAAAAATTGACTCCCCAGAGAAGCCAAAATCGGAAGATGACGAAGACACAAAAGACACTACCACAGGCATGGATGATGAGAGAGCAGAAAGTCCAACTGAATCCAGGGTACGATATTATCCTATCGGGCAAAAGGTTGGAGAGGTTTTCATCTTATTATTTTCTAGAACTCATCTTCATACTTTCATTAATTCATTTCATTCATTTTAATTTTGTTTCAAAAGTTTCATCTCTTAATTTCAACAACAATCAGTCTAATTTTTTTCATTAAGAGGATCTTTATATGAATTATCATTTCTCATACGAGGGTCCCCTTTAGAATTGATAACAAAAATTGTTACTTGGTAATTCTATTTTATAGGCAGATTTTGGTATAGAGATTATAACTATTCTTAATCCTTGCTTTCTAGCCGTACCCTTGGTTGACTGGTAAACTGGGCTTTTCGTGGGCAAAGTACTTGGAATTCACGAAAGCAAAGGCTGCTCCTGTTAAGCTCTTCAAAGATCCCTTTCCATACACAAAAAATCAATTCCGAGTTGGAATGAAATTGGAAGGCATAGATCCCGACCACCCTTCTCGTTATTGTGTTTTGACTGTTGTTGAAATCGTTGGTAAGAATAAAAGCATTATTATGAATTCAAAAAAGTTTATACTTTCATCTCAATAACAAACGTTAATATTCATTTTCAGGTTACCGACTACGATTACACTTTGACGGCTATTCTGAGAGCTTTGATTTTTGGGTCAATGCTGACAGTATGGACATATTCCCTGTTGGCCGAGCTGAAAAAAACGGTCACAAATTAAACCCGCCCAAAAATTACGTAGCCAGTAATTTCAATTGGAATGTTTATCTTCGAGTCTGCAAAGCCACTGCTGCTCCGAAAAACATTTTCTCGAAAAATGTAACTAAGTTTCTATTATTAAAATTCATTAGCAAATACTTTCAATAAACTCAATTAGCTTAAGCTGAAGTTTTTATCTTTAAGGAAATACAGTTTTAAAGACACTTAATAAACGTCAATTACAAAACATTTTTATTTTTCAGACCGTATTTCCAACCGGTTTTCGTGTTGGTATGAAATTGGAAGCAGTTGACCGTAAACATTCGTCGCTGGTCTGTGTAGCGAGCGTGGCAGGTCTCATGGATTCACGGATACTTGTACATTTTGATTCGTGGTCAAAGTGTTACGATTATTGGGCAGATGTAACCTCGCCTTATATTCACCCAGTAGGCTGGTGCCAACAAAATGGAATCAACCTCACCCCGCCTAATAGTAAGCTTTCTTTCAGTTCATCACAATAGCTATTACAATTTACAATTGTATTTAAATTTTCTAATCCACATTGTTTCTTATCACTAAATGAATATTATCGCATTCCAGGTTATGCGGATTCGAAATCATTTACTTGGGATGAATACCTAAAAGATACGCGATCTGTAGCGGCTCCTGCTAGAGCATTTAAACAGAAACCGGCAAGTGGCTTCAAGCGAGGCATGAAATTAGAAGCGGTCGATAAGAGAGTACCGCAATTGATCCGCGTCGCAACTGTAGAGGAAGTTAAAGATCATATGTAAGTTTGTTTACCTTTGAATGTTAATCTTAATGGTTCTGTTGTGTTATTTTATTGAAGAAACAAAACTGTGAATTGAAATTTGATCGGAACTAAGTTCGCAAAGTAGGAAACGAAATCTATCTATAAATATTTATTGAGTTGTGTAATGCGGCAGGAGTTTAAAATACTGTTATCTAACTTTGGATTGAATGAAAGTCAATATTTCTTTATTTCTGTTTAGGTTAAAAATTCATTTCGACGGATGGCCTGAAAATCACGCTTACTGGGTCGATGATGATTCAACAGACATACACCCGATGGGCTGGTGTGCCAAAACAGGACATCCCTTAGAGCCTCCGTTGAGTAAGTATTAGTTGTACTATAATATTGCATAACAACTTAACGTTACAAAGAACGATGTAAAGTTATGACAGGTTTTGAAATGGCATTTTTTCAATAACTGTAATAGATTCGTTGAATCGATTTTGTTACATTTACTATAAGTAGGTTATTCGTATACGTGAACAAATTTTGGAACGAGATCTAATTATAATCGCTCAATAAATGTTTCATTACAGCTGCAGATAATGTGAACGAGTTTTCGGAATGTGGGACACCAGGCTGCCGTGGAACTGGTCACATTAAGGGTCCTAAATTCGCGACGCACAATTCGCCATCAGGATGCCCATATTCGGCGCAAAATTTGAACAAAAATCGAACTATGACCGATAGACTCAACTATAAGTATGAAAATCACAATTTTGAGGACGGTGGTTCACTGGCAAAACCAGAAAAGAAAATGGATTTCTTCCGAAGAAAAAGTTCAAGTGAAGAAAAAATAACGAAGAATGAACGAAGTGCTACCACGAAATCGGAAGACGATAATTCTAACGATAAGGAAGACAGTTCTAATAGGTACTTCAATTTTTAACTACTTTGGATACTTTTTTTAAACTTCATTCCAAATTCAATAGTGGTATTGATTAAAAGAACAAATCACTTGATAAAATGTAAATGTGCTTTCACTGATATGATATCTATATTGTCAATTTTGGAATCATTTTTTTCAGATGTAGCAAACGGTTGTTGAACGACGAAGAAGATGATGATACTTTGAGGAAACGTAAGAAACGAACTCTGTAAGTTGACAAAATTGACCTTCTTGTATTTCATACAGTTTTTTCTATTTTATTTTAAACACTTACAGTCTATTTTAATCTTGACTCCCTTTTTGTAGACGTCAAAACTCAGAAGAATCTATGTCGCATTCAAACTCAACCGATTCACCTCCAAATTCGACGTTGCACAACTTAAGTATACCGGACAAGCAACTCCGAATGGACTTGTACAATTCGGTTTATAATCCGGGTTACAATCCGTCACCTGATCCGCCTCATGCTTGGGAGAAACATTGCAATGCTTTAAACAGAGTTGTGTCGAAGCAAACCACAAATCCTCGACGTTGGTCGAACGAAGAAGTCATCAAGTTTGTACAAAGTGTTCCAAATTGTCGAGATTTTGGTAGCGTTTTCAGAAAACATGTAAGTTTTAATTTTCATTTATGTGTCAAGTTATTTTTAAACTGCGATTCAATTTCTGTTTTCGCGATGGTTCTAAAGATAGAATTTTGATGCTTATTCTTATTATTGGTATTGAAAAAATGAAGTTGATTCGTTGATGGTACAATATCTTTTCGTACTTTTTGCAGAACATTGATGGCGAAGCTTTTCTCATGCTGACACAAGAAGATTTGGTGTCTTTATTGAAACTTCGACTTGGACCTGCGCTGAAATTGTACAACAGCATAGTTCTCTTACGTCGACGAGTGTCGTAAATCGACGTCACACATTTAGTATAGACAAATGTGCACGTTCTGCAGTAATTATAGAACGGTGATATTTTTATTTTACAATCAATTTTTGCAATCTCTTTTGATAATGACGAGTACTTACGATCATATAATCTCAAACGTGGTTTACACAATTTGAGTTTGTACAAATGTAAATACTGTTTAGCTAAAATGATGTAACGTAATCAGTATTATACACTTTTTGTTTTCACGCAGGAAATTGCAATTGTTTGCAATTTCATACTTATCGGCATGTATTGTCTGGGTGCCGATTATTGTAAATTATATCAAATTTAATATAAAAATTGAAAGCAAATTAAACACGATTAAATAGTTTATAGATTGACGATATTTTTCCATCTTATTTATTAAGTTCGAGTATTTATACTTACTGACTATCAAATTGTGCAGTTCCAGGATTTCGTTTAACTTTTTTTCAGTTTAAAAAAGTTTTGTGTTAGACTGAATTTGGTTGAATGTATCAATGAGTGAGCATGCCAAAAAAAGTTATATGAAAATCAAAAAAATCCAAATCATTTGATCACTTTACTTAAATTCGTTAGAAAAATTATCTTTTGTCATCCCCTGGGAAATCAAGATGAAAAAGAAAATCCCAATTTACAATTGACTGTTCATTACTTTGAACAAAATTAATTATGCGTTCCTACAGTCTACTATGAAAAACTGTATACACTTATTGGTACATTTAACTTATCAAGAGCAAACTGAATGCAGTATAGGTGCGTTCATTTCAAAATTTTTGATCGGTTATTTTGTGGTTTGAAGTGAGATTGATTAAAATCATGTAAATAAACGATGCGCACTAAATAAACGAGTGTACCATTTCAATACTTGTTTATGAATGTTATTTATCGACCGCTCTTCGTTATACTTTCATTACAAATTGTGTAAAAATGAATAAAATGCTTCTGCAAACTTACTTTCATATTGTATTTCTTATAGTGATAGTTACTTGAAATAAGTGCGATAGTTTTAGGACATTTCCCACGTTAACACACAAATATTACTACTAGAAATTGAGAAATTATGTTGGAATAAAATTGAGGAATTATATTTTGTAGTTTATAATTAAGTTTATCAAAATTATAATTACAATAGTAATACGTTAATTCGAAATCATTCAAAGTTAAAATGTGAATATTTTGTTCTCGGTAGTTTGTAACGTGTGTAGTTTCGAATAGCGCCATCTGCTGAGATGCACCATGATTTCAAAACTGCGTTGGTAAAAGCAAGTACCCGTTTAATCATCGGTCACAATGTTTTTTCGTTTTCAATATGTTTTCAATCATTGAATTTTTTCAAATTTCAATTGTATCAAATTGTTATTCATTTCAATATATTATTTCAAAAACTATGTGTGCGTGTGAAAACAAAAAATGTTGTTTATACTACTTTTTTGAATGTTCGCAAAATTACATTTACCATTTTTATTTTCTTTAATATCATGTATGCCATAATTTAATCTAATTTTCATTTCCTTTGTTTTTGAGAAGCATAAAATGTGTCCCGTATTAGCTGCTCATCACGAATCAAACAATATTTGCAAGAAGTATAGTTTTTATGGTCGTGGCTTGCTGACTCCTGAGAAAAGTGAGTTTTCTAACATAAAGTACTTTAATAACTATTCGAATTTCAGTTCTGAAATCGTATTCAACTTTTATTATGAAAAATTATCTTCGCAAAATGAAATATAAAATTTGGATTGGATTGGATTGGTGTTATATCAGTGTAAAATGGGTTGCAGCTGCCACAGGCGTCGCATGTGAACGATGCAATGTTCTAATATGATTCTACTTTTATGTCACATCAGCAGTAATACGTACCGGTCATGCTGAATTACGTCTTATCTTTTATTCGATTGAAAAACATTTTTATAAGTGCAACATGAAATCATACATTTTATGTTTGTTCTGTTTATTATTTGAACAAGAATTTTGCAAACTTTTTAGTTTCTTTCCATCTAGAAGATAATTTTGATTTATGAATTAATGATTGTGAACAAAATTAAGTTTTCTATAAAATATAAAACTGAAAATCCTGAAAAGAAGATAATCCTTAACGTTTCAATACTGCTCACTACAGAATTGAGATGAAATTCACGTTTGCAAAATGTTCGCGGTTAAAAGCTTTTAGGAAAGCTGTTTTTGGTTTATTTAAACTAAAGGAAAAAATCTGATAACATTTGTATCAGAAGGTTTTCTTTTATACGCAATAAAATAGAAGTTGTAATTGAAAATGAAATTGAAATTTAAGTTCGATTTATAGGCACATGATTAATTTTTTACATAACTTCCATAACAAGTTTCCAATTAACTTCTCAAGCCTTTTGTCAATTTAACTTTTCGCGAAAAAATCACTTGGATTCGGTAAGAGGAACGAGTAAGTTTGAACGATAGATCGACAAAAATCACTGTCTGGAAAAATCATAATGAAGAATATTGTCAGAATTCTGAACTTTCATTTTTTGGGCAAAGGTTGGCAAGTCTAATTACTTTTCATTTTATTTGTTAACTAAGTTTTTAAAATAATTTTTCTTTCATTGTACAGGTAGTGATCGCGGATGTGCAGCAATATGAAATTAATTTTCACTCGACGAAAAAAATGTTATTAGTCAAAGTTGACATTGCAATTCAAGAAGTAGATTATAGTCTCAATGTCGTTTTGAAAGATTCTTTTGCAATAGTTAAACAAATTAAATATCAGAGTGAAGCTGTCCTCGCCGAAGTTAGAAATAACGTTGAAGCATCCTCAGTTGCTGTAAGTATAAAAATCTTTGAATTTCTTATTATAAACTAAATTAAACCATTCCTGAAGAATATTCAAAAAGTAATAGAACAAATAATGAAAAGCGATTTTGAAACAATATGTAAGAAAATGAAAATTTGAAAAACGACTACTCAATCTTTCCAGTTTGTAAGGTCTAATTAATGATTAATTATCATTACAGTTGGAGAGAGAAATAAAAAGTGTAATCGACATAACTGCAGTTAGTTGTGGCGTATTAGGTCGTTACCGTCAACTGGCTTTGGGGATTTACGATGAAGTAAAAGTGTGTATTACCAATCATGTCTACAGGATATTAGACGATGCTGAAGACATTTACAATTCAACTGAAAAAATATACGGGTCACTAATTCAAACTAAAAACGAGCTAGAATATTGCGAAGATTGGGATTGTTTGAATCCTGTGAGTATATGAATTTGAATATGTCAAAAATCAGATTATCTGTAACGAAAAAACATGTCGCATTCATCAAGTTTTTTGATACTACAAAAATATACACATTTGTTTTGATATCATTTATAATTATTTTGTACTTATTTGTTTCAGCTAATGGAAACTACTACTGTAACTCTTGACTCAGCAACGAAAATAACGGTTGACGTAACTGAGATTTCGGTGCTCGTTGTCACTCTGTCAAAGAAATTGGAATACTGTGCTGCTATCGGATCAACATCGGCCCTTGTAAGTCATTATTCAGAGGCTCTTTCGGAACTTCCTTCTTGTGCAACTCAACGAATCACAGATACAGTCCAAGGTACCTGGAAGGGTTTTCTCGATATTTTGAACATCAATTGATTCTATAAAATGGACGAATAAATAGATAAACATTCCTGCATGTCTTACTATCTCTCTCAAATTTTGTTTTCAATAAGGCTTTGCATCATTATAAAGAAAACCATTCCTGAAATGAAAGTTTGCGTTTGAAATTTTACATTTCAAAGTTCAACTTTGTAAATTCGCATCAAAATTGCAATTTAAATATTGCCAAGTTTGTTAAGATTGAGGGGTACACCTTGCATGTTGAAAATTTGACTTTTCTTAAAAATTGAACCTTTCGATATCGCCTTGAAGATACTGAGCTGAGGTAGTGCAGCGCCTGAACAGCCGGCATCCTGTCTGGCTGGCGTGTCGGCGCTGAAATTGGACTTTGCGATCGAACTGGAGGAGCGGTAGAAGGGGAACTGGCGGTATCCCGCCCGAGCTCGACTGCGGCGGCAGTGTTTACATATGGCAACCGGTCCATGTGTTCAGTCGGTGGTCTGTCGGGCTGCCGAGCAGGTGGTTGTGTGTCGTGTTCTGCGCGTATCTCGAATTCTTCTTGCCACCGCTCGTGTCACGTGTTTTGCGTTGGAAAGTGTTTTGCGCGACGAATGTAAATGTGCGGAGCGAACGACAGGCAAATTTCGCCGATGGAAATCGGCTGAGAGCTTTCGCAAATTTTGGATAGTGGCTTGTCATCTGTTATGACCGGCGCCGAAAAGTCCAAACACGATGTGGAGTGGCTGCTGCTCAGACTAGACTGCGTTCAACAAGTCGACGCAGATACGCTCGGGCGTAAGGGCCCGAATTCGGGCCCGGCCACGGGGTCCAAAATAATGCCCCGGGTCTTGTCGTCGAAAAGGGCTCTCCAGGCACTTGCACTCATCCTCGCCACTGCTTATGCAACCATCCTTCTGTACCAAGCTGTCGTGCCTCGACAGGTGATGTCCTTTTCCAATTTCAATTTACTCCAAAATTGTTCGCAAATTCACGCGCACAATTTTGACTCTCACCATCAGCGCGATTCATTTATTTTTTCTCCTAGTTCGGACTTTGTACAATTTCTCTTTTCATTCTGAGAGTAGAAATGAGGATAGTAGGAAAGAACGACGTGATCAGTTGCAAATTGTAAAATTCCAAATCAAGCTAAATCTGTTTCTGAACTTTTCGCAATTTTATCAAAACAAGAAGTCATTTCTCCATTTTCACATTGTAGTTTTCAAAATGAGCAGAAGTGCTTTGAAGAATTTTAAAAAATGAAGATAAAAAGAGATAAACAATCAGACATTAATACTTTATTATTTTTGGTACACTTTTTCGCGAATGAAAGAGAATGAAGAAAATGAAACTGAATGCAAAACCACCGCGCTCCACAAAAGCATCGTTGAAAGGTCCCATAAAATGTGTAACAGAATAGTTGTGTCGAGTGTAAATTTTCTAATATGACAGCTACCTACCGCGAACTAGCAGCTATCATTTTTGATATTTCACATATTGCCTGGAGCAAAAAAGAGCCCGAATAAAACGTACGCAGAAACTACAAATTGAATTTTATCGAACATACGGACTATAAAAACGTAAACTTTGTGCGAATTTTGGTTCTGCTGTTCCACTCATTTTTTCACGACCCAACCAAGCGTGAATTAATCCAACAAACCCTTTGCGAGGAAAAATATTCTCTTTTTGTTCTAACAAAAAGTGCTACGCAACCGAGCAGAAAGACAATGGACGTTAAAAATTGTTGCAGTGAAATTTGATAGATCGTATTTATAAAACGCGAATATGCAATTATGAGAATGAGCCCGAGTGCGGATGCACCGATGGTTTTGAATGCATTCAATGTAATTTTAAAATAAATTTTGCGAACGTAAAATTGCGATTCAACAAATGTGAGTTTTGTGTACGATAGGTTTGATGGCAAAAAATGTTCATTGATATACAATACGGTTTACGCAGCAGCTCCATTGTGTAACGGCGATAAAACGAGAATTGAATAGTATTGCTCGTTATTTCGATGTGAGAGTTTGTAAATCAACGCAATTATCGTTCGCTGACTCAATTAAAACAGCTGTTTGAATTTTGACTAACAATAATGTTATTGAGCCTCGAAACCTGATGCTACATCGATACGAATTCTCGGCTGATTTATTTTCTTCGAATTGAACTGTCGAGGTGGACGTATGAATAACCATAATTACACGTCTAATAAAAGTCGCTGAAATTATTTCAATCGGACATGAAACGAGTCAAAATAAAGGCATCCAATTAAAACGTACTTGATTTTATAAACCATCTGAAATGCTTTGAATTTCAGATTTCAATTGTAAATTGAATTATTGACAAGTATCAAATCGTTGGCAGGATATGAAAGTAATTAGTTTCTTTTTGTTATGCAAATGAGTGGCGATCTGAAAACTCGCATGATTTCAATACAATAACGAACAATGGAGGTTTAGCATATTTCCGAGCGAGAAAGATAAGAATTCACGAATTACTGCACGAAATTTAATTCACAAAACAATATGTATTTTGAATATCGTATAACTGCTGTAATATTTGTTCACCTTCGTTGGTCTTGGAAGACAGTAGAATGGCAAGATCACATATTCAAGCACACACACCATCAATGAATGAGCATAACTTTTTTCTCCTTCCTCAGAGCAAGACGAACAATCGGCATCATTTTTTATTGCTCATATTCAGCCTTTCGATTTCTTCTCGGTTTGATCTTCTTTTGACCTCATTTTTTTCTCTCTTCTTCCTCAACAACTAATTACATTTAATAAACCATAAAACCGACATTAAACGTGACTCTAAATTGAGCAAAATTTTATGTAATTTTTTTAGTTTCTTTTTTCCTTTTAAGTTTTTGTTCTGTCGATTAAGTAGTCAAATTTGAAATTTCAAGTTTGGTTTGAAGAATTCGTTTGCAATTGTTGTTATTCTGAAAACTAATCTTTTAATTAACCGCTTGCAGTGGACTGAAGAAGAGGTTGCCGATGTATTGACCGGCAACAATGGCGCTGTGAGGTTGCCGATTCGACGCATAATTGGCGGCGACACTGCGGTAACACCCCCCGTCGCGACTGCTACCATGGTGCCTATTTCCACGAGTCTCGACGACGTTTTCATAAGCGTGAAAACTACCCGTAACTATCATCATTTACGGCTGCCTGCCATCATCGACACATGGTTTCAGCTTGCAAAGAACCAGGTAATCGATTCATTCAAAATATTATGAAAACGAACAAATGAACTTCCTACAAATCTGGGCATTAGACTTGGGATTAGCTCTGTTCTAAGAATCCAATCATTGTACGTCTGTCCCTCTTCAAATCAGTTTGAAAACTGTCAGCAGCAAGTCTTGATCGATCGAAAAGTGGAAATATGTAAACACGCTTATTTGAATTCGACGTTTTTGTTATTTGTTTGATCACTGGATCACTTGATTGGTCATTTTTTCCAATCACCCTAGTACCCTGATGCTTAGTTGAATCTAAAGAATTCGTGGCAAGTTAATTCATTTGTTTTGTCTCGGATAAGATTGATGGGATCAAAGAAAAACACCAATTTCTTTTTGCCAAACTTATTCACCTAATTACCTAACCAAGTTGCGATTCTGCAGCGAGTTCATCCGTGCCAGTGGCGCTCACGTTCGACTAGTATATCATCCAGTCTAGCGTTCTCCTAACAGCATTTACATAGTTACCTGTTTCTACATTAATCAATAATTTCAAATTGAACTAAATAGTTTTTGAAACAACATCACACTGTTTATCAGATAACTCAATTTTTCATAACGAAGTTATTAAAACTTGTTCGTGAAAAAAGAGTTAATGAAAGTTAAACCTTGTTATAAAAATTTGCAGAATGGTTTTAGTAGGACTACCAGAGGGTTTGCTAAATAAAGTATCCGTACTGTTCGAAAGTTGGAACAACAAAGTAACAATGGCGATACACGCAGTGCGTGCAATTAGTTGGACGGGGAGATAATATCGCGCGAGTTCGAAAGGAGCAGAAACTAGAAGAAAAAGAGCACGCGCAAGTGAGGAGGAGGTTGGAAAAAAAGACCGGCGGAAAAAGTAAAGGGTAAAAAAAGCAGATGGAGATAAAGAAGATTCGAGTGGACGAAGACGGAGAGACAATGAGGGACGAACGGGGTGAATCGTGTTCCCACGCCGCGGGCTCATCAAGTTCCTCGCTGAACACACGCGAGTGCACGTGAGAAAGCGTGAACACATGCACGAGCGACGTAAATTGTGTCTAGTTGCGCGCGTCCGACAGATTTTGAGCCACTTTGGCGCGCATGACCCCAGAGATTTCGTTCAGTCCGAACACCTGTTCTCGATCAAACAAACAATTTTGCACCGCGCACAAAAAACGCCTTCGAATTATTAGAAAGAAAAACAGAAGTAAATCACAACGTCTGCTCGCTGGACACAGTTTTTTCTTATGTTTACTTTTTTGGTTTCAACAAAAGTTGTGGTTTTTTCTATATCGTTTAAAATTTTAAATAAGGTTGAATGTGCTTATTGGGATCTAAAAGTTAGTTTAATTAACGGCGCCATAACCAGTGAAAGTACAATTTTCCACGGCGTTCATCAGAGTAAACTTTTCCGAAGAAATTTAAAACGAGTGTCCTCTCTCAAGTTTCAAGATGATGAGGCACTTTAATTACGAAAACACGAGCCTTACGTAAAAGCGTCTAATGATGATCCTGTGCGTTTGCAATTTGCATATAAGGAGAAAAAAAAGGTCAAATCCCCGTTTGATTGTGTCAATTAAAAGTGCATGTTCCCAGTTCCTTTGCTTTTCTGGCTGGGCTAATTTGAATGGAGGAAAATAACAAAAAAGGACATAAACGATGAATGAAGTCTTCTGACTGTGTAAAAATTAAGCAACTAAATTTGCATTGCACCAAGAAAAAAAGGTATAAAATACAGTCGGTTCTTTAGTCAACTCTATTTTCACTATAGTTTGGTCAATTATAAAATTTGAAAATTAATCAAATTGAATATTCATTGATTAGTTGAAAATGTTAGATCAAAATTAATTCGAGAATAATTTTGGAGTTCGTTTTGGCGCTTGAACAGGATCGTTACGAGCTATAGGATAATGACAGGCTGGTTTTGTAGCAGCTCAAAAACGCGTGTAATTTTGAACGTAACTTTGGCGCGTTGCACTTTCACGCGAATTCCCACCAGACGAAAAGCACGTGGCTGGACTAACGACGAGTCTATCATCCGGCTGCGTCCTTCGTGCCTCCGATCCGAAGCGTTTTTGATTCGCGATAGAAAAGAGGCAAAAACAACTGGCTGGATAATCACGAGCTACCGGCTGGCGAAAACGGCCGGGTGAGGTCGTGGCCGGTTGCTCGCAGGAAATTCGGGCCCGTACGTATTCTATTGGCTGCGAAACATTGAGATCTATGTTTATATTTTTCCACGTTCCCCCTGTTCAGCGCAAGAAGATGTAGCGGCGAATAATAAAAGCCGTTTCGGTGTTTCGCTCGTGGGAAGATCTCACGGCTCACCTGCGATCTCGCCGACCTGGCGCATTAACGGCGACCAGAATGGTGCTTTAGGTTTAGGCCGCATTCGAATATTATCTGCTCTCGCTTTTCATTCGTTTCTTCTCTCCGTTAATTAAGCGATACCAATACCCAACGTCCAAGCTAGAGCCAGCCCGGGCATTATCGCTCGCGTCTTTATTTCCTCTCCGCGCTATCACCGTCGACACTTCCAACCAGGCAGATTAATTTTACGACCTCTTCCACCGATGGGGTTAATAGGTGAAGGTGACTCGCCGCGTCAAAATCATCGTGCCTTCTTCTTGCTTTGTGATGGATAATCCAGCCCAACAATTTCCCCTTTCGCATTCTCTCTACCTATGTGTATCCAGTCTCCAACACTGTCCCACTTTCAAGCACGAGAAACCTCTCTGAAGTCTCACTTTGTTTATTAATACAATCATTTATTATCACAACTTTGTTTATTTTCACAACTTTGCTGAGAAAATGGGTCGTTTCTTGAATAATTACTTTGCTATGCTTGTCATAAAGTTTGGATTTGTTTTCTTTTATGGAATAACAAGACGAACAGAATTCAAAAATAGTTTCATAAAATCATGTTTTGAAATTAATGGTCCAGGTGTTGTTATTTGGTACGATACTTGATCGCAATATACTAGATGTGTCTGCAACGTTGAGAGGTTGAAACTGAAATCACTCTGTATCTCAAGTGTGTGACGATGTATGTAAAACGTGAATCGAAAATAAACTGTGATGATAAACAGAGACGATAGAAAGCGTATCTCAGCATGTCATATCTAGCATTCCTTTAGGTGTAGGACTTGTTTCCTTTTTCACTTCCCATCTCGCTCTTGCAAACGAGAAATCAGAATAATGATTAATTCAATTCAGCGCCTGATGTCGCGCTGCTGGCCGTGAAATTTGGTTGTTTTTTTTTCAAGCCTACATATTTATTTGAAAGGTGACAATTTGATGAAATCAATTTCACAGACTCTAAAAAGCTTTATTTATCATCCCATTTGTGGACTTAACGTGTTTTTAACTGCTAAGTGTATTTAGCTAGAAAAGTCGAACGAACGCGCAACATTACAAATTCAAATTGATCACAAAGTCCGAAAACTCGAGAGAAATAAACTCTCCAAGTTGAGGCGAGGGCTATCTCGTGCGATCGCCGATATTATCAAACTTAATTAACTCCCAATCAAAATGTATCTCCAGGTTTATCTGATCCAACTCGTTCGTCTAGAACAACGCTCGAGTTTCATCGGCAGCGCACCTCAAATCAATTAATTAGCACCCTTAAACCCCGAGCAAACTAGTTAATCAAAGATGCAAATGGTGGCAATTTAACACCCAAACAGGACTGGCTTTATTTTCACACTCGGATCTGCTTATCCGACTGATTCTACAAATGTTTAACTTTGAGTTTGGATTTTGCACGCGAAAAAGTAGCTGTCAGTCCAGGCTGCGAGCGTTAACATCCATTAACGGCACGCCGCGCTGATACTGCGATAATGCACGCAACAATGCGAGTTCTGCACGCTCGTAAATGTCGCACTGCGAAACAGCCTGCCCTTTCAGCCAGACGGATTATTAAGAAAACGTATTAACGCACCTATTATGACGTACTAATTCGCCCAAACAATTCACCTGACCCTTGACCAATTTTGAAGAAACCTAACACCAGCTACCTGCTTCGCCATTCTTTTTCAGCACCGCCAAACTCGTTTTCCAGCTTCGCTTCTTCGTTTTTTTTTCTCTCTCTCTACCGCTTCTCGCAACGACTGTCACGTCGGCAAAAATCGCTACCTGAGTTCGTAACTCGAATTCTCTAGCGATAAATTAGCTGAGGAAATTTTTGAATGGGAAATAAAAGCAAAAGTTGGAGGGGCTATAATGTTATGATAAATCATGCCTTCGGTTTTGAATGACGCTTTGCTCGGCGTTGATAATTTAATTTTGATTAGATGTGCTCTGTTGTTGGTTTAATTGAGGTTTAGACTTGGTACTGGCTTGGGCGAATTTTTTGCCGAGCACTTTTTTTTCAAAAGGGATGACCGCGGCAGATTTCATAGTCTAATCAAAAGCGCGTTTTTGTTTCAAAGTGAAACACGAGATACTTACTGCGATAATATTTCATTTCTTTACACTTTTTTGTGTCTTGCAGAGCGTAAATCTTGTTGACGGTTTTTTTTTTCAAAATGGTTCTGATTTTGCACAACTTGACGATTCAGCTGCAAAACTGTAATGTTTCACTGACAGATTTCCGGTTCCGATACAAACGTTTGGGGAATAAGATAGATGACTGGATTTGCGTTTTAATCGAAAGTTCAGCGGGATAAGACTAGAATTAAAACTTTTGTTTTCATAGCTATTTATCTTCTCTTTTCTTGGAATTTCACGTGGCTTAACGTAGTATTAAGGTAGTAGCGGGGAAAGATTTGTTTCGTGCGTTGGAAAATAAAAAAGCACTCCTGACTGCGCGAAACTTTGGATTTACGTGACTCCCAAGTTTTAGTGAGCTGAGCATTCACAACCCGCGACGCTACAACTTTCTTTGAACCACAATTTACTTTTTCATATCTCCATCAATTGGTCCTGTCAAAATTTCAACACCAATCCTTGGCAGTTCCTCGGAGCACTCAATTTGTCAAAACTTTTTCGTCGTAAATTTCGTTTCGCGGTTATAAATTCGTTCAACCACTTGCAGTTAGGAACCATAACTATACTTTCAGTTAACTTAACAACATCACGTCAGGTACATTTTCAAAATGAGCTCTATGGTTGTCTTCTGAAAATTCAAACCTCAATTCACTTTTTCTGATTCTCAACGACTGCATTTTTTTAATGACAAATATCCTTTTTCAGTGTAAAGTCGGGTTAAAAATGCGAAAACAAGGATGCAGCGAATTGCATAACAAACAAGTTTCGCGGGGCTTATAAAAGCCGGCACGTCAACGTGAGCGGGATTCTTTGTCGGGGACAAATTTATCTTGACACTCTTTGTTCGCCAAACACGAGGCGCATAAAAATAATTTATTCAGTTACACACGGCCGATTCGCGGATTAAGTTCTGACGGCAAACACCGCGACGTTTCCGGGCAAAACATCGCGGAATTCGAAGTGACGCGGCGAGTGGAAAAAAAAGGCCTCGAGACCTCGAGCGATGGACTCGTCAGAGGGAAGAAAAGTTCCGACGCTAACGAGCTGCCGCGGCGCCCAAAAAACCCAGTCGGCCCGAAAGAAACTCGGGTGCATTAATTGGCGCGGGATATCGGTGCGGAAAGTTCGTAGGTTTAGCGTTGACTTTTATTTTCAGTGCGCAATCGTGACGATCGACGGACATAATTAAAAGGACACGGCCGGCTTGTGCAGCGCGCCTGAATGGCGCAATTTGGCAATTATTTCGGACCCTTTGATATCACTGATCGGACGAGTCACTGTGCATAATTTGCGGTCGCATTAATCAGCGCTCGTCCGACAGTTTTTCAGTAGTTTTCAATTATAATGCTCCACTTTTTGCAAATCATCATTCCAATTTTTTATTGCTTTCTGTTTTTTTTTTTTCAATTCAACGCCGAAGGACGTCTCGCTCAAGTGTCACTTATTTTTTTGTTCGGGGGCTTGGATTTTTCGAACCTGATTTTTAATTTTTCATTTTGCAATTGCAATATTGGAAATGAAATTCATACCGATGTGTCAGGACTTTTTTTACGAACTGGGTGGTTGATGGTTTCGTCTTGCACTAACTGCTTCGTCTCGATCGTGTTCCAAATGGAAACTTGATCTAAAAATAGGATCTCAAAACATGTGCTCTGAATTACACTTCGACATAAAGACCCGCTCCTTCACACACACGCGCACACACTCAAACACAAGTTTTCGAGGATGCGATAAAGTACGGCCACGACAGAGCTATTATTATTTTACAAAATATGTTTGTAGACTTAACAGCGGACCGCAATTTATGCGTCTCAATAACGTTCTTAGCAGTTCTTTATGTAAATCCGTTTCTACGAGGCACAGTGCTCTCACATCTGGAGCGCAATTTACAATTTAATTATCACATGCGTTTTCACGTGCACTTTAGCTTCATTCTCGCGGATAATCAATTCTAGATCTAGTTGTTCCCGTGTGACATTTTACGTAGCTATCCAATGTCGTGTCCCAGCATTGTTGAATGCAAATTTTCATCCTCTCTTTTACTCATTCTGACTTTTTTCTGTTTCAGACATGGTTTTTCACCGACAAGGAGGATCCATACTTCCAAAATATCACCAGTGAGTACAACAATTTATTCTCATCCGAAATCAGCAATTTGAAATTCGTCTTGAAAGGGATTAAGATTTTTTTTCATTCGCTTGGCTTCATTTTGCCTCGGTTTTGGTACTCGACTGAAGTGAGATAAGGAAATTTTTATTTTATTTGCAATCGTAAAAGTGTGCCTTAATTAGCCCGAGCCTTGTTTAACGGATTAGAGGGGGATAATTTATCGAACGATGGGAAGATACTGTCAGCGCAGTGATCTCGTCAGGAGATATTAACGAAATGAGATGCACCTCCAGTTGCATTCGAAGTAGATGCTAAAACCGGCAAATTTGATACTGGAATTTATTACGGTGCAATTTGCTCCGCTATTGTATCGGGTCCAAGTCATTTTCGTCTCTTCGTTAATGTATTTTTCTCCTCGCCCAAAATTACGATTAGCAAATTTTGTTTTTTTTATTAACTTTTTCATTCACTTTTATTCCAACAGCTTTTTTTTGAATTTACAACGCATAATAAATGTTGCATTTGCAGAGCGTTTTTGCGTACTAGCATTCTCATAAAATGTGTTAAACATTTAAGACTGCGTGGTATTTCGGAACAGACACGTTTATTTGGCAGACTCAAAAAGAGCGAGGGAATGTCGCGTTGATTATTTTGCACGAAAACATCGTTGCTCGTAGGAACGCGCAGGACGATAAACTCGGGAAGACACTGCGTCGCGTTATTATTGCAAGGCTGTCATAAATAAGTCTGTCTGCAGGCGTAATTAAAGATCAACCCTCGCTTTAAAACGCTCTGCTATCGAGTCAGCCCGTCTGCTTAAATTAATTATCTCAATATCACGATCGATTAAAAACTAAACAGTCTTTTTCAAATCAATCATCAGCTTAACTTTTGTTACTTTTTTTGAGCTTTATAAATTTCACAAAGGTTAACGAGATGTTTTATTGTGATCTCGACTAATATCGCAGACGTTACAAAAGTTCTATTTATTAGATTAGTTACAATTATCATTTCAAGAGTTGCAGTTAGAAACTCGATAGAAAAGTTGATGAAAAATGTAAAGATCAATACCTGTAATGGTTGATTGTTGAAATTTTTATTTTTGTTAGTTTCATGACATTTCAATCCGAAGTAAAGTTAAAAATTCAGTACTATAATTATTAATTTATAAACTAGTTTTTTTTAGCATTGAAAAACTATAGTGTTTAAGACAAATATGAATTCAAGACACAGATGGACGGATTCTTCTGACCAGTTTGTCGCAAAAAAGAAAAAATTTAAAATCTTCCTGTTTGAATTCATAGATTCCATTGAATAGATAAGAAAACTTGTTTAATAAATGTTTACCGATCGAATTTTAGTCGAAAGGATGACCGATGTTTCTAAAACGTTAATGCCGTGAAATTGCATACTTTGAAGCCAAGCAGGATCCCCGTAGATCGCACGTGACGATACGGTATTAAAGAGCAGGTGTATGAGTTGACTGCATCTCGGAAGAGGAACGATTATGAGATTCGAATGTAGCGAAAAAGCGAACGAAATAAAAGGGAAACAAAAGAGCGCAGAGCGCCGGCGGAGAGCGCAGCCCTCATGCATCACGAAGGCCGAAATCGCGAGAATTAATGATTAAGGGTAGCAGACTCAGGTGAAGGAAGGGAGCAGCACGCGAACCCTCGGGCTACGTCCGACCTTTGACCTCAACACGCGCTGTAACGCTCGTCCAGACTCCTCGCGATCTCTCTGCGTCCATCCGTTCGCTCTTGGCCGACTGCACGCGCGCGACCATCCAGATCTTGCGCGAGAATTAATCAGACCCGCATTATATTAGCGCGATAATTAATTCAAGCTACTTTGCCTGATTTCAGACAACCACATGATCAATACCAAATGCTCCGCTTCGCACAACAGACGAGCTCTCTGCTGCAAGATGTCCGTCGAGTTCGACACGTTTCAAGAGAGCGGTAAAAAGTAAGTGTCGCTTTTATTTCTCTTTCCCCCTTGTGAAAGAGTTTTCGACAAGTCCGAGCGAAATTCGCATGGCAGTCGAGTAATTGATAGCTTTCGACGTTTGTTACGTGATGTATGTAGCAAAAACAGCAGTCGCTCGTTCATTTCTCGGCCGCTGATGAATTTTCGGATCAAATTTAATCGCTTGTGACGAGCGTCGTGTTCTCTTTTGAATTTAAATATCGAGGACGGTGAATGCAAGTTTCGTCTCATTTAATCTTTATTACAAAAGTGCTGGATGAAAATGACTTCAAAAGTCAACGTTTAAAACGAATTTCGTTTTATTTTTCAAGTTCAACTATGTTTATTTACTAGAATTTATTGCTTTGCGAAAGAAAAAAAGAATTCATTTAACCTCGCGGATTCACTTACTCCAGACTTATATTTCATTGCGAAACCCGTTTCTCGTACATTTGATTTAGCAAAATCCTCTTCTGAATGAATTTAAATGCGAAGTCGTTTTCAATTGCAGAAAAGAGTGCAATAAAACGAAACAGCCGAGGTAAAAACGAACGAGACAAACGAAAATTAAAAAGAGAACCATGAAAATCCGACTGCGTGCGTAATGTGAAAAACCGTAATTTACAATTCACCATCAACGGTAATATTCTCGTCGAAAATATAAATCGTGGACGGCTTGAAAGATCGTATGATTAGGCGCGGTTTAATTCTAATTTAATGTAGTTGCTTTTGCATGCCGTCGACTATTTTATATTATTCGCAAAAGTAACTGCGTATAACTCGGGCTTCGCGACCATACATTGAACTAGACATTCGCGCACTATATGTTGGCGGGCACGCGCGTAAATATCATTGGGTCGCTTGCAGTATCTCTTACCTCATATCTTTGTTTCGTTTTTTTTTCTGTTTCGAGATTGTTCCTTCGACAAGAGAGACAGACTTATTTGAGCGCAACGTCGATAACGCAGACACAGCGATATCGCGCAGATAAGCAAAATAAGTGCGTTCACCCGAGCGAACAATGGCTACGCGCATTTACATTAATTAAAATCTATGGTTCCCCGTACATAAACCCCCGGGGGCTATGATTTTCCATTGAACCAAGAATTATTATCCCGTTTCCGTTTCAGATTAGAGATTAATTCGAATTGTGCGTACAAACGCGCAATGATTTATCCGAAGTCAGATCTAATCGGATTCGCTCAGAGTAATAAGAGGACAATCATTGCGCTGCAAACGAGCGAGAAAAAAATAATAATACAAGAGCAATTAGCAATGCAAAGTGTCCCTGAGGATGACTAAACTTATATTTTCAAGCGAGGCGAAAAAACGCGCGAAGATATATTTGCACAGTGGTAATGCTAAAAGCCCATATTTGTACGATTTATGCGAATGTCCAGGCGATAATAAATTCAACTGAGAGGAGAGTATATTTCTCGGGAATCGCGCGGCGTGGCACGTGCAAAAGCTGGGCGTCATAAAGTTTCGGACAAAAATAAGCGAATCCGATAAAGTCGCAAGATAAGCACGAAATAAGGAAGCAAAGCGCTGGCGAGATCGCCCGTGTGCTTCGCACCTTTAATTACTTGACCTACCACAACCGGGCCCGATTCACGCGCCAATATATTGCACGATCGTTACGCTTGCGCGGTCCTTTGAATTATGATCGGTGGATCTTTGTGAGTTGTAGAACTTATGATTAGATTTTGTTGTTAATTCTAAGGACTCGAAACAGGTTTTCCTGACTAAAGAAATAAAATAATGAAATAATAACGATCAGCATTTCATAACAATCAGAATCAGAATTTAATATCGATCAAAAGTTAATAACAATTTAAAAAACACTTACCAAAATTACAGAAGATTGAAAAATAACTTCTTTGTTTTATTGGTTCTTTTAATCGATGAGACTAGTCTGGAGTTTTAAGGAGTGGGGGGGGGGTTTAAGGAGGTTTTTGCGTATGCAAATTTGAGATTGGTTGAAACAATTTATCGATCTTCGGTGTTTCTTCGTAATGAGCGATTCGGGATAATTAATTAGCGGACAGAAAAAGGCATTTATTTTGGTCCATAAATGTGTATCTTGTGCGCGGTTGAGTTTGAATTATGTATAGTTTTGGTTGAATTTCGAGCATCGGCGAAGTTTGTCGGATTGTTAATGAATTGCGCTTACGAGGAGCGATCCACTAGGTGGATCGTTCGTTAGGGGATCTTATTTGCATTTACACGATATACATGCTGGGTGTCTCTTATATACGTTAACCGAGGCTTTTGCTTGATTTCGCAGTCGTTGCGGTTATTATTATATTCTCACTCCTCTCAATTTCTCTTTGCATACCAAACGAAATTTACATTTTTATAAGTGGTCACCAAGCGGTATGAGCTACGACGCATGCGCGACGATTAATCAACAAAATAAGAATCCATGGAACGAGAACTAACAGCGCACTAAGTGGTCCAGTGTTATAGTACTAAGTACAAAGTAGTTAGAAGTTCAATTAATCGGTGCAATTAAAATTTGCGATAATGCGCGATAATAACACGCGCTTCAGGTTTACACTCGCGGATTACAAGCACGTTAACATGATACCGTATCTGCGCGAGCCGCGAGCTATTATGTTATGGGTTCGCCGTTTAAAGACGTAAACAGTTGTCGACAACGGACGTGCCATGGGAACTGTCCACTTCTTGCCGAACTACCAGCAACAGCTTTGTTCCGACGTGCGCAAACAACCCCGATCTGCCACTTTTTGCGTTTCTTTTTCGACTCCTTCAGCGTGCGTGTGTCACTGCATAATTTATCTACACCTCAAATAATAATATTTGTACAATTTTTAAACTCGATCTATTCGAACATTCTTCACTGTACTTTAAGGTGGGATATAGGTATCGACTAAATAGTCAGATTGTTTTTAAATTTTGAATTTGGAATCTAGTAGTGCAAAAAAGTATTTATGGTTCAATTTTCAAAGTGATCCACTGACTGTGAGCTGAGATATTTACTGTAGGAATTCGGCAAAGTGATATATATAGCTATAGAAGGCATGAGTTTTTCTGTAAGTTTGGAATTGAATATCTCGAGTTCGGTTCAGTGACACTTTTTCAAATTTGGCCAGATTATTAATACCAACAAGAAGAATAAAGATCAAATTATAAACTTATTCTGACTTTTCTGAAAAAAATTTATTTTTAACCTACAAACTTGCATACAAAGTCAAAAACAATTTCCAAATCAGTATCGGGTGATTGATAACACCATTATTGATCACTTGTTCCAAAATCAGCCATGAAATGTTAAAATTAATATCCTAATTCAACTTTTAAAAAGTGGGTTTAACTTTTGTTTTGACTGTACTCGACGTCCCACCTTAATTCCATTTTGGATAGCTAACCAGAATTTTGTTATTGAACATTTGTTTCATTTTCAAATGAGTTTCAGTTCTGAATTCTACAAAGTTAGATTATTGGTTCTACTTTTGATACTGAAACGTCTGATGATGGAATTAAAAGTTTATCCCAAGGAAAACTTGAGTTACTTTTTGTCCGTTATTTTAACCGGTACGAAGGTACGGTTAGTGATAAGATGTTCGTTCCGACCAGAAAATGTTAACTAATTAAAACATTAATTATTGCGTAGCGAGAGCGATAATGCGTGTTGGCTGGGACGCTGACGAAGAATTAAATATGAATCCGGCGGCGCGATAAATATCGTTGATATGGCTCGAATGATTGTGCCTGATTTATCACGTGCGGCTGCAGTCAAAGTGACAACGAAATATCGCGCGCCAAACAAACGCGCGCGTTTCGCTGCGTTAAATTTATGGCTAATTATAAGCCTGCGCTGATACGCCGGATTAATAACTACCGTAGCAATTAAAACCGATGGTATGCCTCGGGAGCGTCACATTCGAGGGCAATCGCTGCGCAGCATCAGAAAAAGATCCGCACGATATAGAGAAAACCTTTGCGAAACTTTGCGAAACAAATAAGAAAGATTAACGGCAGTACCGAGCCGCGCAATTTCGTTTCGTCCTTTAAACTTATTTCGTTTATTTTATGTTATTCAGTTTGTAATTGATAGTTCAGAACTCCCATCCAGAGTTGCTGCTGAACAAACTAAATAATTACTGTCTCAATATTTGACAAGTTAATGCTATTAACTGCTGAGATGTTTTGAACCCAGAAACGCCACCGAAACGTGAAACGAAAAGACAGACATTTTGAAAAGCGCTAATCCGCTTACTCGGAGTACAAAACATTGAAATTCGACATCTCGCAGATTCACAATTAATTTCACTTATACTATAGTAAAAAATTTAACGACATCTAATGTTTTATTATTTTTTTTAATAGACAAAAAAAAGGAATGAAATTTCGATGCAATTTTTCGTAGCAACGCAAAAAAGGATGAGCAGTTCGACACGAGTTTGGTCTGATTGAAGGGAAAATGGAAGTGTGACACTTGTCAGTGTCGAGCTCGTTATTTCCTGGAATACGAATGAAGGCACAAGGGGTAAATAATCAGAGAAAGAGGCGCAACAGCGGAGGACACAATCTTCCCCCGAGACATTCGAGCGTATTGCCGCTAGACGAATATGGGCTTGTCAAGTGCATGCCGAGTTTCATGCGGGACGTTCTCCAGTTTTCTCGTTACGCCTTCGCGCGCCGCCTATATTACAGGGACTTATTTTGCGAGCATTTTTATCCTACATAAATACAACACGGAGGAGCACGGATAACCAGAGACGTTATTCTCTCGTGTTTGCAAACTAGATCTCTGTTGCGACATCCTTACACGCGCAAGCCAAATACTACGAACAAACAGTATATTGTATTGTTTTCTCGGATTTTCATTTCGTTCGGCTGTTGTCAATTCAGTAATGGCGTCCCCTCTTCTTGGAATATCTGCTGTGAAAATGATGGAAAGACTCTCAATCAAATACAAAGCATCCTTAACGTAATGACAATTGAAAAAAAACATTGCTCATCATTTTATGGACGTTTTTTTTATTGATTGTGTAAAAATAGAATTTTTATTACGGTTTCAAGTTTTAATTACTCTTGTTTGATTTTTATTTCGTTGAAAAAAAGAAATGAATTAAGGCTGTCTAACAGATGAATTTTAGTGCCTCGAAAAAAAAAGGTTCCAAGATTCCATCGAAATGGAAAATATAAATCTAGTTCAGAAAATCTAACAGATTCGAAGTAAGCGAGTCTTAAAATTTAGGGATCATCGCTGAGATTTTATCCGACAAAACTAATGACCGTTCAAGTCTGAGGTTTATGAGCAGCTTCCGGTTCAGAACATGCCGGTTTTATAGTATTTACCTGCGAGCAATCTCGAAAATCCAGCGTTTTCCTTTAACTCCGGAATTTATAAACGATTAATTAAAAAACAAACATCTTTTATTCCGATACTGCTTTAAATCGAACTTTCGTGTTGAAATTTTAAATGCTTCATTAAAAGCGAGCCGACGAAGTTTTGATGACCGAATAATAAACACCACTTTTCATCTCCATCCGGTGTAGGAAAATTATCGATTTACTTATTCTTCATGGCAGATAAAACTTTTTTTTTTCAATTCGATATCTACGGATCTTTTGCGCCGAGTTTTACAGCTTCCTCTACCTCTTGGCTTTGTTCTCAATTCTTATTATTATTCCGCTTTGTAATTTCAAATTACTTTCTTAAAAAAGTGAAAAGCAATAATTTCGTTTCAAATTCTTTATCAACTTTACGCAACTCCACGAAAATACTAAAACACAAAATAACTGCGAGTGAAACTGAAATTCTTCCGGTTCAGCAGCGTTTTGGACATCTTTTAAGTTATGACCTGGTCGTCTGGCCACTTTTTCGCCAAAAAATACAGGTTTGTGGTAACAAATTGTCGCAAAGTTTGCTGTAGTTTCGCGGATCATTTGCTGGTGCACCAATTATCCGGTTTTGTGGTTGTTAATCAAGCTGGTTCGAGTCCTCGCGTGGTAATTATACCGAGTGCCACGAGCTTGCGATGCAAAATGCAAACAGTCCGGGAGCCTTAAATCTGTTCGCCTCTCTTTCCATCCCCTTTTTGTGCTCTCTGTCTCTCTTGGTGATCGTGCCAGACCGTCGATTACCGGGGACCGTGGTTGAGCGTTCGCGTGACTACGTATTATACATACATACCCACCAATGCCACATAATAAGCGTTTAGAGACGAAAAGACCTGCCTCTTGTCAGTTGTCTCGTTTTATTTCCCCTACAGCCGAATCATCTTTGTTGATGCTTGGCAGCACCAGCCTCTTGGTCGTTTACGTCTCCGTAGCTTCCCCCTTTTTTTCTTCACCTTCATTCAATTTTTTCATTACCTCTTAAATTTGCCTTTCTTCAGTTCCTAACTTCTTCTACAACTTTTCGTCTCGATAATGGAAACCTTAATCCTCATTTTGTTAGTCCGAAAAAAATTTGAAATCGCGTAACAAAAACGTGTCCATTTAAAATACATTTGACAGAGAACACATTCGCGAGGCCAGAAGCGAGTATTTAATTGCAGCAAAAACCGTCCGAGCGTCACGAGAACGTTAACACAAACGGATCGAATCGATTACCATGAGTGCTGTTTTATAAGAATGATCGTTTTTTGTTATGGCTGTAGCTAACATGCAGAGGCCATTAAAAATGCCAGAAGTCAGCTGAGTGGGTACACCACTTTATTCGAGGCGTTATGTCAGGCATCGTTTTCTGCGTCGAGACCTAGACGTCGCGGAGTGATAAGAACACAGCGGCCGTGTGCTAATCCCCCGACGTAAATTTCGTGACGCAGCAGCTTTAACTGTCTCGCGCGTAATCCATCCGTAAATGTACGTGTCTTTGGCAGCAGGTGTATCTTGGGTGTCCTCTCTTGCGTACGTGATTCGAATCTGCCGCCGTCAAATAAAAAGCCCGAACCACTTTGCGTTTGCTCATCGCTCGCTAATATAAATACGCCACGTTTCGTTTGATGTCCGAGTGCTCTTGTGCGACGAGGACAATGTTTGTCTTCTTCGAGATTTTTTTTTCTCTCTCTCTCTTTTTTCAACGGGATTACCAAGAACCTGAATCACTGTGACGGCAAATCTTATTTTAAGACATGATTTGTTGATTAATGTCGTCCAAGGCATTTGGCCTTCTTTTTCTCCCTGCACATTCCGCGTGATTGATTATTTAAAATATCATTTCGAAATCATATGACCAGGATTATCTCGTTTTTATGATAATACATAAATGAACGCGAAATTGTCGGCACGCTGAGACTCGACGTGTCATCTCGATTCAATTAGGCAAGATTTGCGCAATCAATCTTCCTCGTTTTGTCGTTATCTGAGGTGTCCATTGAATTTGTTGTGAGTTCCGATAATTATTGTTCAAGTTCATGAATCGGTCCAATTAATTCATGAACAAAAGACGATTAAAAACCAAACTATTTGTCACTTCTATACATTCGTTGTGAAATATTTGAACAAAATTTTGTGGCTAACAAATAGTAGATTTATTGAATTATTTTAATGTATTTGATTGCTTAAAAATGCGGTTCGACTGATTAATGTTTCTAAAACGTGACTAGATCATCGAGCAAATTGCAGTTCGATAAAAAAACAGTCACAGTCCATTTAACAAATTCTCTTTCTATTCCCATTATCGATAGACCTTTTTGTTTCTTTAATTAAAATGTTTTTAGTTTAGCATTCACGATCGCACGTGCAAACTTCATTGTTTCTTAGCACACTTGACATTGTTATGGGTGTCACGTAGGTCTACTAATGCTCACTAAAGACAAGCCCGGTCAGGTACACATTCACACGTGCAGCTTGCATGCAGTTCTGCATGAAAATTTGATGTTTATACAACTGCTGGCAGAGTAAGTTTGAAGCCCCTGTTTCGAACAGGCCGAACCAGGTGGATATAGAATGTATTTAAATCGCAATTTGCTCGCCCGGCGAGTAAAAATCGCGTCCAAGTTTGTTCGGTCGAAAATCGAATTGCACTCGGCCTCGAGCGTCTTTCGAGTGTCCTTGAAAATCGAATCACAAAATTGGACGACTCTGCGTACATAAAATGTATCCGTACGAATATTTCGAATCCCCGCTTGAAATTCCATGAATGTCATTTTCCGGCCGAGCGATTGTGCCTTCGATTTGCATTTGAAATGCACGCCTCGCAGTCAACTTCTGTTCTTCTTCCCATTCCAAGCCAGATCCAGGAAGCGCTGAAAGATTTAATTGTGTGGCGCTGATTTACGCGCTCATTAACAAGTGCCTGCGTCAAACAGATGATTTTTATTCGAACATTATGATGCGAATGATTTTGTTGCCGGGTTCCTCAATCTCGCTCTACAGAAGTCGTTAAATATCAGATTTCATTGAAACGAAATTCTTCGTGCATCGGACGGATCGTATACGAACCGATAATTGACTTCACCCGGGATTATTGACTCGTTCGGCGCGTGGCTTGATATTTCATAGAGATTTTCAATTTATGTTTTTTTATTTATTTATTAACAGGTGTGAATTCAAGATTACAGATATTATTTTCTACAGTTAATGCAAGATCACAATACGACATAGTAACCCTTGTATTCCGATCATAAAAGATTACGCTACTCTGTCCAACTGTTCTATGATCAGGTAACTTTTGTCAACTTTTGTAACAACTTTTTGCGTAAGATGGATTTTGAAGAAAGTTGGCGTTTACACGAGGCTACAATCTTTTCAAACGGTTCGCAGAAAGAAGAGTATAATTGTATGCATAAAGCGGTACAAACACAGACCAAAATGTGCGTGACATCTTCGGCGTCCATGCCTTGCGGTTAGAACAACGCCAAAACAGGTTTGCACCCGATACCACGTTTTGCGATCAAATGACGACTTTCAATGCACCTCCTCTCTGTTCGTTCTCGTCGTCAAATGATCTGCCCTCATGCGAATTCACGGCACGGCATGTGTGTATTCCCTGCGCTGAGATTTTCTTGTCCGTCCCAAAGTTACTGCGATACATACGACCGTCCACAAATCAGTGACCAATTTTTTATCTCGACAACTTATATGCTTGTTCGAATACAGTATTATATCGCTTGTATTCAACGTGTCTGAATTAAAACGTGGTATTCTGAGTCTATGAAAGAATCCTCCGAGTTAATTATTAGCCTTTTTCGTTCTGTAAAAGAAAGAGAGAGAGACAATTTATTTGGAAAGAGAAAACATATTATTTTGTAGCTTTTGATTAGTTGGTTTGAGAAGTAGTTTTGAGTTGATGGAATATTTTTCTTTTTTTAACAGAAATTTTGACTTTTTTGACGAGAATTTCCTCATAAGTTTACGTAATGTCAGATAAACTTTAGCAACCCATAAATTCAAGAATAACCATCCTTTTTACTACTTCAGATTAGATGTATAAAGTAGAAAAGTGGGATAGTTTAGTGGAAGCAATCGTAAACTTATCAGTTTACGATTACACGACGCCTCTCCATAAATATTCAGAATCATCGTCAATTATATCCAAGCTTGTAAACCGTCATTCAATATTACAAATCACTCAAAACATTCTTTACAGCAACATACTGCCTCGGAGAAGCTATAAAAATGACTGATGGAAAAATTGAAATTCTACTCTAGGTATTTTCGTCAAAAAATTGTTTTCAAATTAAAACTTACCGAGACTTTTTAATTACTCAGCATGGAAAAATGGTCGGAAATATTTGTCGATAAGTTGGTAGGTGCGGATATAAAAACGGTCGAAACGAGCGCGTATTCTCATCAACAAGGTCTGATGGCGGCTCGTTAAGCCTTCGGTGAGATTTAACGACTGCTCCGCAGCGGCTTTTCTTGCATGCGGGACACGTTTTAATGTAAGCAGATCGTTGCCGCGTGTGCTGCCGTGTATCAAATATTTTGTCGAACAATTACTGTGCACTTGATAATGCACGCACATTCGCGTCGCCTCTTGTTTTGCCCACTAAAGACTGTATTTTCAGACCTCGGAGACTTTTCGTACAGCAAATTTTAACCATTTGCATATAAATTGAGCCGGCTTTTTGTTTCACCCGGACATTTTTTCCACGAAAATTGAAAGGGCTCTCGAGCACGGCGGCGTCATACGTTTATCAAATCAAAGGGATTTGGGATGATCGATCGACGCGTTACACCGGCCTGGTCAGTTATGATGCATGACCAAATTTTGCCATTCAAACGACAGGCCCATCGCCAAGCCCGACTTATTCCTTCGGATACTCATTACATGCAAAAAAGCTGACTTTTTATTCCCTGTAAATGGAATCAATCAATTCTCATTGACTTTTACGTCAGAAAACAAAAAAAGAAATCAATAAGAAATGTTGCGAAAATGAAAATTCGTAAATTCATCTGTAACACATTTTACAGTTTTTTTGGATTGAAAAAAAAGTCCCAACTGGAATATCTCAAAGCAAACGTACGAAAAAACTGTCCAATTGTTTCAGCTCGACTGTTAATTTTTTCCCGCTGTTTTTAAACCGTAATAATTTATCACAACGTCGGAGCAAAAAGGCCGCGCTTGTTGGGTCGTCCAATAATTGAATTTAATTTCAGCCATTCGTTCGCGGCGCGATAAAATCGCCGGCGATTTTGCGAATACTCGCAGCGCGAAGATAAAATTCGCGCGGAATGAAAAAGTTATCTTAGCGTCCGAGTAATTTGGAATTTTCAGCCTCGGCATAATGTTACGGTCAGTTTTCGCGCGATGGCTTCCTGAATATCGCATTTGAATGTTGCTCGTGCACCTTTAATGATGTAGATTTATCGGTTCGCGCGCGCCAACCGTAACGGAATGCGCGCGCCAGGTATACGAATACATATCGGCGCATACTCGCTGCTTTATGAGCTGCTTCTTGCGCTCGTTCAACAATTGCTGTCAATTAAGACCCACTTTTTCGCCTCAAATTCGCCGCAGCTACTGTCGATGAATTGCGGCTAATCGTTCGTGACGGTTCGAAAAAAAAACACGACGTTCAAATAAATAATCAGTCCGCGAGCGATTGTTTTTGTTCTGCGGTTGTGTCGTTCGTTGCTCCGTTTGTCTGGAGCGTATTTGCATAATTCATTAATCGTCGCTTGCTTTCGACAACAATGACGTTGCGAGCGCATCGCCCGATATGCATAAATAATCGCCGGCCACTTGTCCGCCCACGCAACCCTCAATGGAATCATTCACGTCGAGTGTTTTCAGCGACTTTTACTGCGCGTCCGCAGCTACAGCTCCAGCGCGAGCACCATGAATAGCCGTATTATTCTCGTACCACGCCTCTTATTTCTTCAGCTACTTGTTCCTCCGACCAGTTCGCTCATGCTATTCCGGCCAAATATTTCTTCTAGTCCCTCGCTCTTCAACTTGACAAAAAAAACCAACATTTTGTTTAACCACTTTCGAGCTCGTTGTATTTCAACAATCCTACATCAAACGTCTCATAGCTAATTATAATTTATACGAGTCTCGTTCAAGCACTCGGTTGCAAAACCATCTTATTATTGAGTGAATTTGTTATAAACTTCAATTTCTGTAAAAAAATGTATTGCAAAAATTCAAAAAAAAATTGGCTCATGGGGGGATCGAACCCGCGACCTTCGCGTTATTAGCACGACGCTCTAACCAGCTGAGCTAATGAGCCTGTGGAAACCGCGTTGTGCTGGGTACAACTCAAGCCGTTGGGCCATTTACTCAGTATAATGCTCCAAAACAAAATATTTTTTTTGAAAAAACAAAAAATTTTCGAAACTTTGGAACCAAAAACCAAAAGTTATGGTCGACATTTGACGGTGATTGTACTTTTTACTCGTTTTTGTGGTCATTTTGACCTATAAAATTATTGCTTAATGATACGTAGAAATAATATTTTCAAGATATTTACAAAAAACCGATTGAAATGAAATTCTGTAACTGCGATATTACACGACGAAGTTGGACTGTTTAAATTCACGTCACAATTAGCCCGGTTGTCGGTTGGTTTTTATTCAAAGCTGGCAAGATATATAAATTAGAAGGTTTCTCATTAGGGAGGAACTCGTCGTCACCATTTCGAGAGAGGACGGGTCGGTGTGTCGCGCGAAAATTTGAATAATTGTCCATTTTAATTGGGTAATTAAGAGAGTCTGGACAAGTGTCTTGGAAGTTAATTGCAGAAGAGTGAGTCGTGCTTGAGCGCGGGTAATTTTTATGATCGTCGTAATATTGTGCAGCGTGAGAGGGTCCCCGGAAGTTGCTAGTTGACTGTAGCTGCGCGATCATTGGTACATCCGGTGCCGTGCTCGGTACGCACAATAACGCGCGATACACACTACACTTGAATGTAGAACAAAAGCATCGGCTCCGCTTTCGGTTGTGCGATGTCGCGATAACGCAAACCAAGCCGCCTCTTTTGCGTGTACGTGTGTACACGCCCATACGCTGCCCGGGTCATTTCCTTGCTCATTACCTCACGGCGCAACTTATTTGCATGAAGAAAATGTTGCCTCCGCTGGATATGTTTATGCGCTCCAACTCACAAGAGGAGCTGCGCTCAAGAAATTCGTGCATGTGGAATTATTTAAGAGACTCGCGACGACCGAAACTCCGAACCTTTTAATATAAGACGCAAACTTGATACAAATTTATGCTCCCATTAAATTCGCATGATTGTTGACGTCTCGACTTTTCTCCTTCGTTCATCTTTGAAATTTCACAATTTTTCATCTCATCTTTTCATGCTCCATTTTTATCCGTTCTGTAAACTCATTATTTTACTGAGACCAATTTTCTTTGCTGAGATAACTATTAAAATAACTCTAACTATATTTTTAGTTAATCTAACTTATGCATGACTGAACATTTTTTTTGATCTGTTAGTGGGAGTTTCCGATAGTTTCCAGTTTGATTTCAATTATTTCCGACGCTCCATTCACAGCATCTGAAAGTAGATCCGTCAGCCTTAATTGATGATGACAAATTTATACAATTAAGGTGTAACATTGATAAGCCTCCTATCAGATCTGAGATAGCTTATTGACACCGTTCGAAAATGTCAGGATGCGAGATTTCAAACACTCGTGAATGGTGAAGGTCGGATCGCCCGGAGAGCGTGATTAGCAACATCTTGCAAGCGCTTGATTGGTCATTCGATAGGCGCCGGTATGCTCGGCCCGATCAGGTGTAACCGGAAGTGACGTTTTTCCCACTTGAACTGGAAGCGGCATCGTGCACTTGACAATCTGTGCATTGTGAAAGTTGATACAGACACAAAACTCGTTCGGACTATCTCTTTACGCGATTAGGCAAATCCTAGACCGAAATCAGAGCTGTGTTTTCGGGTCAATAAACTCGCGCATTTGGCCGCACGAGTTTGTAGCTTTAGAAGTCGGTATTGACTGTGTGGTTTGCTAGCAAACTATGCGGCCAGCTCGAGTTGCGTCGAGAAACCACACAGATGAGGCGACGACGAAAAAAAACGGCCGAGGTTGTGAAAAAAAAACCAACCCGCGCTCGCGTAATATCGGCAGTTTTCACGCTCCACGCTTCTCAGGGGTTTCGTCTTTGGCCGCAGAAAATATCACGTTTTACTAAAGCAATGAGGCTGCTGAAAAACAACGCGAGCGTTCGGGCAAAAAGTTGACTTGAAAAGCGGACTCTCATGTACTTTGTTAGCCGGCCTTATTTATAATTCATCAAATGAAATGTAATACGATTGTGCGCGATTTTTCATTGCTTCCTTTTGCCCCGGCGATTTATAAATGAGAAAATTCAATCTCCCGAGCCCTCTCAAGTCGGAATGAAAATAAACGCACAAGAACAGGTATTATTTGAAACGATTAAATTTTTAGTCGCCGCGCAACAAAAAAATCCGATAGCAACCTATCGGACCTCATTCCCTCTGGGTTATGGGTACACGGATATTAATGCATAAGCACAATTGGAAATTAAAATCGACTCAAAAAGAGGATCATGCGTTGCATGTATCCAACTGCAATTAACATATAAACGCAAAAATTTCGTCGAATACATTATATCACGAGTTTGTCGAAATGCTAACCGGCTCGTCATTGGAAACGGGAAAAAAAGCTAAACGGCCGTCGATAAATTATTAATCAAAACGTGTCTTTTCTGTTGGACGAGCGTCGAATCCCAATTGTCGCTGGGTATTAATGAAATGGAATAGATAACAGGACATCATCCGAGCCAACATTTATGTCGCTTTTATTGGCGGATATATCTCTCGTACAAATATCGCCGCTTGTTAAAATTTCAGGACGTTTGTGTACGAAAAAGCCGACACGTTGCGCGTTTTACTTTCGAGCTCTGTCGTTCGGGCTGATTAATAAAATGCGCTACACGAAGGACGCGATGTTGCTGTTGATTACATCAGTGGAAGGTGATTCACTACTGTTCCGAGATTTATGACAGTTAATAAGCCCGATGCAGAAGGCGTGACCATAAGCTAGACGAATTAAAAATGAAAAATGAAGCGCAGCCGATTGGCGCACGGTCCTACAGACGAGAAACGGACAACGCCGATAATGTACTTTGTCCTTAATTTATGTGCCGTAAATAAACTCGCTCGCCGATCTTAATGTCAAACCGAAGCTAAAATATATATAACGAAATTCAACCCGATGCTTCTTTTCCCTCTGTTGAAACAAAGCACGGTCAAATTTTTTGCGAAACAAACGTCACATCTTCGAGGAAAAAAGCGATGACGAAAATTCATCCGGGTGGTCTACTGGAATATCTAATCTGGTCGAAAAATTTCCGTTTGACAATGGTTGGACTTCCTGTTTGTCGAAAATCACGTTGCTTATCAAAATTATTCAAACGCCGGAAAGATATTCTCGTGCCAGAGGCTCGGTTCGATGGATTTTTTCTTGGCGTCTCGATGCTATCTCGAGGACAAACACGGGATATCAATTAAAAGCCGAGAGCATTGTGTCAGTCGCGTAATTACCGAGTCGTTAAACTGCGCAAAAAATGGTTAAATATTGAGTCCCCCTGTTTGAAATTCCAACTAACAGTCGAATCGTTGCGAAAGCGTATCGGCCGATTAATGAGTCAATCGCCATGCAAACGACTGCGCGATCGACCGCTTTATGCTAATCGCGCAATTATGTAGAAACGGCCCTGACAACTCTTTGGATTGTCCATTCGAATTTGTCCTCCGCCGACTAAATTAATTCAATTACGACAAAACAATGTCAATCACTTTCTTTTGCCGCGAGTACTTTGTTGAACTTTTTTTTTTAAAAAAAAATAACAAAATATTAAGATTCGAATTGAGACGAGGATCAAGGCCGGTACTTTCGGTTGTATGAATGGAACTTTGGGACTTGGGCTGTTCAATGGATTGAAATATGAGTGTTGTAACGATTCGAATCGGGGTTTATTTATTTTCGCTGTTAACGACACGGAATTTATGCAAGTCAAGAAGTGAAAGATTGCTCTTAGTCAGCGATCTAAATATCTGTTATCAACGGTCACAAATTTTTCGGCCTGTGAAGTTAGAATAGATTTTGTTTGTTTGCAAAGTCAGAGGCAAAATTATGTTTGTTTGTACGTACGCTATTGTGCAATTGCGTTGACATGATTTAAAAATGCTTTGCACCTCAGCTGTAGCTCGATTAGGACGACTTTCTAAAATTCAACTAAGCGTCGGCGGAAACTAAATACTCTCTTGGATTTTCGTTCGACAAAAATGAAACAATACTAGTTTAATTGTTTTATGATTTCATTTGAATCTATAAAAACATTCTATATTTCTCAAACGATTCACAAATTTACAAGGTGAATTTGAAATTAGTTGATTTTTTATTTCACATTTTGTTATAAGAGATTTGAAATTTGGATAGAGGAAATTCGGAAATTTGAATTCAACGAATAACATGCATTACGTCGAAGTTTGAAACTCTCCTAAGTTGTGCTAAATTCGTCCAACATTCGGCCGGTTATTATTCCTAAAAAATTGCACGTTTCTTGTGTGCTGGCCGTTTTGCCTTGCGCAAAATAATTGGCCACTGGCTTCACCGGGTGGCCTGAGTCGCTCGGGACAATATTTGTCCGGCCATGCACGTGCAGCCTTCGGGCCTAGGATCGACCGCGACGTGAAATTATTGATTATTAAAGTGGATCCCGAAGCCCGGTTTTCGCTAGCAGCGCATGGTCGAACGCGCTCGAGCGCGTCCCCAACAAACCATCGTCTCTCTGCCTCTTTCAGCACCACAAGCTCAAAGCAGGAAGCAAGAACGATTTTCTACAATGCTCGACGGTCTCATAATTTTTCTGATTGTCGTCCAAAAATTACGACCGAAGGATGGAATGAAAGAGTGATATTGCATTGAAAATTTAAGTTCGAATCATTCTGAAAAGTTGAGAATATTTTTTGACGTCTGTCCAACTTTTTTTATGAAATTCAATCGTATGATTTTCTTTCTAGAATATATTAAATTGTTCACCTGTTTTAAAACGAGGTTGCACATTTTTGCACAGTGTTTGTATTTCAAAGTCACATCGAATTATTGAAACTTCAATTACGCTGAGATGTTTTAATCATGAATGAGAGTTGGTAAACGCTAGGCTTATCTAATTAATTTAACACGACGTATTGATGTGTGCATGAAACAATTTATTATCTTCTCATATTTCACTGACGTTATTACATAACATCCCATTTGCATAACAGTTGATAATCAATACAAATGGATTCACGCATTTGTTATTGAAGTTAATTAAAATTTCAGAGTTCAATGATTCGATTACTTGTTCATTCTACAACACATTTTATTATTTATTCCATCTCAATTCAACAAGAGTGGTTGAAAAAAAAACACACACATCTCATTGGAAAATCGTACATGCAATTTTGAATTTGAGCCAAATATCATTCATTTCCGTTGAAACATGTACGTACGAATTTTTGCAGAGCAACATTGAAAAGCTTCGGCAAAACCGTTGCACATTCACCATATTCCAAGTACGACACATAATTTGCATACATCAGTCGTTTTTGAAACCCGCTCGAGGCACAGCGAGCTAATTCAAGGCGATACGAATGTGCAGCTCCTTGCAAACCAACTCAAAGACGTTGCCCTGTTTAGCTGGCTTCGTACGAAAACAAACCGTAATAGCGTCAAAATTGAAGCAACAATAATCCCAGAATCCCCTACATTTAGCGTCAATCTACAACAAATTTTCGCGTTGCCGACATCTATTAGCCAGTGCTTATTATCAATTAGGGCAAATTCAGACGAATCGCGGTCATTCTTTTCCAACAACGCGCGATTTTAGTGCTTTGTAATTGGTAGCCATTTGCTGGCTCGGGCTCGTTATCGTTCGGCCAATTTTCCGTTTCGTATTACGCGCGAGTAAAAGCTGCCACAAAGTCAGGGCTAATTTATGTCCCCCACGAGAACCGCCTGGTCTGTTACTATTTAGCCAATTTTCAGAACTGAAACACAGTTCTAGAATGCTTTGTAAAACTAAGTTTTATGGAGAATTTCCATATTTTGATATTTCGACCTCGAATTTGTTTTCAGTTACTCAAAATAATTGAGTACAAAAAGTTACAGAAATAATTTTGATTTTTTATTCTTTTTGATGTGTTTTACACAGTCCCTTGTGGCTCTCGAGACAAGTTTAACCGACACAGCGAGCGAAAGCGAGTAAGAATGTCGCTAACACTCTAGAATTATACATCTGTTGTGCGATTAACGTATAATGTCTCAGCGAGGTCGGCGTTCATTTTTTAACTTTCGCATGTCAGGACGTCTTTAGCACACTCATAATTACCTATTACGAAGCTGACTGGTCTGATTACTATTCACCCAATTCTGTACTACACCAAAAGATGGAACATAAAAATAAAAAAATAATTAGCGGTAGTTAACGTTGTAATTGGCGCGAAAGAACGTATAAAAATTGCTGGTAAAGTGAATATTTCCTGATTAAGTCGTTTCAATTTTGAGAAACTCCATTCAAAGGTTCGAAAAAGTGGGAAATTAATCATCACAAACAAAACGCAAGTCGTGAAGAAATGAACTCGAAAACCAATTTCCGGTTGCTGTTTGTAAAACAAGAGCTTTCTTTCAAAAGTCAGCATCGCGGAGCAAAAATGACTTTTGGACTGACAAATGCTTCGTGGCGGGTTGTTTATGTCGAGGCTCGCTCCGGTCACGCTGCATTGCGAAATTGCAAAAGCCACGGAGTGCCGGCCATCGAGCAACTTGTATAGCTAGTCGCGTAGGCGAGAGCGTGACAGCTCATTACTTCTGGGTTGACGTGGTCTGCACACGTGCTCAACACTTATTGCAGATATAATTATAAATTGTCCGATCAAACTCTCCGTGTCACTACTCTTTTTCTCTCGATTTGTAATTTTATTTGCGACGAGTTCCAACTGAGAATTGATTGATCCGCGACGAGCATGAGTGCAGGGCAAATGTACGGTTCGTTTTTCACCTTCCTGAAGCTGGATTATACTTACGTTGATTTACGAACGGAAGGGGTCAAAAGTCGGGTTTATAAAAATACACAAACGGCAGCGATAAATCCGGCGGGTTGACTTTTGTTGAGGAAACGAAGATTTCTAGCTGAAAATTTTCAGTTGATTGTTTTTTTTTTCAGTCAGAATAAATGGACGAAAAATGTGCACTGCCACACTAAAGTCTTCATGTAATTTTGTATGAACTCAACAAACAATGCGAGCGATGAAAAAATGAAAGCCATTCGTGCTTTATCATTATACAACCTCACAAATTGCAGCATTCGATTTTTAATTACAGAAAATGTATTGAAAAAATTGAATGCAACTGTGAAATGAAGGTGATTGAGGGGCCGATTAAAGTAATGAAGATTGCCATTGATGATAATTATTTTGTCGGTCTTTTTATTCCGGACACATTGGTATCAATAAAATGACCAAGGTCGGATAAATAACAGTGATTAAATTGAAAATGAAGAAAAGGAAAATCGAAAAACTCGTTCCCTCAAGGAGAGAAGTTGATTGCAAATCCGTTTTCGCTGATCGAATTGTAACATTATTCTCGTAGTGATTTTATCAGAAACATTTTGAAATTGCGAGTGACACGCAATTGTTATCTTTTGCGAGGCGACAATGAAGCCGTGTCGAGCGAGTTCATTGTGGATATTCAAATTGCAAACGCTGACAGTGTGAAACATTTAACGCGGTGGTTCTTATCGAAAGCGATGATTCCTTCGAGCGATGTCACACAGACTGGATAGGCGACATTTCCCGAAGGCGTTAACACGTGAGAATTACGATAAGGCCAGTGTCTAATCTGATGCAGGACGAATCTCTCCATCTCAACATTCGATTCGAAACGATCATTTTGACCGCGCTAATTCTCGATAATGATTCCTGTTTGAGTTCTTTCCTGATTTCTATCTATTCTCTCTGTGTTTATATAAATTTTATTTTTATTTTGAATCTCTTCCAACTCCAGAGTTGTATTTTTGTACTTCTTCGACTTTTTATAGTTAGTCTAATCTTAGTCCTAATTGTACTATTTTTTTATTTCATACTTTTGATTGTATTGTGAAGGCATGTTTCAAGAAACAAACAAAAATTTGTACAATTTTTGTTTGTAAGAGAAATAGAAAAATTCGAAAAAGTAATAGAAATCAGAACATAATGATAGCGTAGTGTAATGTAAGGTAGATGATCGAGATAATAAAATATGTTGTAATGTTTGAAGCCGGACGGATAATTTGCGCTCTTTTACTTTATTTGACTTTTTCGATTCACGTTCGTCAGGCTGGGCCGAACGAATGGGAGCTGGGTCGATGCAAGCACCGGATGCCGCAACAGGTGAAATTATACGTCAAGAAAATCGCCGAGCGATTCTACGCCCCGATGCTTCTCTGTCAAGCTGTCCCTCACGAGCACGCACACGCGTGCGTTCACGTGTGTGCGTCGAATTTGCACGGTTGCGAAATAGATACCTGCTACTTCGAAGGCATAGCCGAGCAATTACTCGAGATGTCTGAGTCTCCTAGATGTGCACATTATTCGCTCGAATCGATCGACATTACGCTCAGGAGAATCGCGGAATGTTGCTCCAACCAACTACAACCAAGTGATCAGCTCATCCTTTGATGACGTCTCAAGATTGAGAGCATCCTCGAGGAAAACTCTGCAGTTTTATGGAAACTGCTAACGTAAAATTAGCAGTTAAAACGGTTCAATGTCTGTAGTCGAGTTTTTATAGTGGCTTCGAAAAAAAAAACTGTTCCGCAGTAAAACGACTAAATGAAAACATTTTTCAAGAATAAAAAAAGTCGTTTGACAAATTGCGTTTGTCGGATAGAGATTAGGAGACGAAAATTGACATTGAACTTGTGTAAGAAAATATTTGATCACTCGATAACAGTTAGATTAGCGATTGCAAGAACGTTTGCTCTGAAGGGATTAATGAAAGAAGGAGAAGGAATTTATTGTTATATTCCGATCGGTCGAAAATGGTATCGGTTAACCCCGAGATTATGTAAACTGTGAGTTACAAGTAACTGCCCATTTAACGTTGAAGGAAATGAAATGCGCTCGCTGTTCAATAAACGCGCGCCACGAACAAGCACATGTACGCCGCGTGTTCGGATAGGTGTTGCGTCTTGTAGTCATTTTTCTAGCGGCTAACAGGCTTATTGTCCGCGCGAACGCTCGCGGGGCTTTTGTTCCAGAGTCGCCGCTTCGTTTTCCAAACAATGCTATTTTTCGTCCCGGGATTAACATCACCACTTGCTCTCGCTATTCGATAAAAAAGATTGAGGAAAAAATTGCTCGGAATGCTGCTCGCGGTTTTATGGTAAAATGAAGTGATTTCAATTGAATTCTGCTGAAATTTATGGAATTCATCACCATTTACCAAAATAAATAGAAAATGATTGAAATTAAATTTAGATTGAAGAAATAATCACAATTTTATGTCGTTTGATTAAAAGGATCATATCTAAATTTGCTTTTAGCCTCTTGTAAGACGATATTTTTGTGGAACTACCGGACTTTTGCATTACCCCAAGCGGGAGTATCAGAGACAAAGAATAATGGCAAGCTTAATAGTTATTCATGCGCATTTAAATAATCGCGGATTGAAAATACGATATAATTTGCAAATACAACGTGTGATGAAATATCAAAGGGTATTAAGGCAATGTAAATCTTCAGGAACGCATAATTTCCAAATAAAACTGATTCAGGATTATACTTTTGGTCTAGTCGGGTTTCATACTACAGGATTATACAAATAAAGTATCTCGCATAAATTAAAATAGACGCGCTTTAACTCCATCCTCTTTTGATTTCTCCAATTGTTTCACAATTTGGAAGATTAACCTTAATCCAAACTTCAAATCAATCAAAAAAGAATATTCTTCATTTGAATATTCCTTTTTTAAAAATATTTTAGTAAGTCATTAAGGTATTTTAAAAAAAGTTTTAGTCGCAATTATTATCTAGATTTTAATTCAATTTACAAAAATGGAGTAAGGAAAGAAAAAAAAAACGAAACAACAAAGTTCGAAAGCGTGTCGATCTTTCACCTGCTGGTGGAATCATCGTGTGTATCGGGAAGTCAAGGTTTGGTGTTTACGGTGCGTGAAGGAGACGTCTCGTCGGGTCACCAACCGTGCACGTAAGTGCGCGGAACGGCATACGTAGCGTGGGAACCCAACTGCCACGCGTACCGCGTATCACCAAAGCGACAGTAATGTATGCTGTCATCTGCACCCCACGAACCCTCCGCACGCCACGTGGCTGCCCAGCCTTGGGGGTGAACCAGCTTAATGGGGGTGCCGGCGCTATTTCCGAGTCATTATGAGCCATGGGAATCGACTGCCAATAAATTCCCAGTCTTTTGTATTCCAAATTTCAATATTTTGGATGCGCGCATTTTTTAAAAGTCCTTCTAAAATGCTCTTTTTGTTCCCAACAAAACTGAATTTTTCATCCGATTTTTGGAATGAGAAAATTCGTTGTTGAAATACGAATGATTGATTAACGAAAGTTTTTTGTTTGTTTTTGAAATGAAAAGTGTCCAATTGTTACGGCGAAGCAAAAATAAATGATGAATGTTGAATCAGATGATGCATCAGTAATTTTATTGATAATTTTGTTGAGATTTATGAATCGCGCTAAGTTTGATTTGACATTCGACTGACACCGTCTTTGACTAATTGTTTAGAGGAATATATTTGCACCCTGCTAAGCTGCGAGTTCTTAACGCTACATGCGCGAGTTCAAACGGCATCGATTTTGCTATCAATCAGAGTTTGAATCACAAACTGTGATAAATGTACAACAGTTAGATTGATGATTTCACTATCCATTCAGTCTTGTATCAAAGATGATCAAACATTCACACATTTTCATGCCACGACTATATCATGCGAGAGAGTTTGAAAAATTCAATTGTCATTTTAATTCACATTTTTTGTTGGACTCTTCTTCATTATAATTTGATTCAGTACTTGTACAAAAAAAAATGATTCGAAGATCAAAGAAGAGACGCGCTTTCTATTGTTATTTTATTACAACATTCCTCATTTTGTGTTGCAGGTGGTTTTGCCATTTCGACGACGACAACTACGTTAATGTTCCTCGGTTATTGAAGCTTTTAGATAACTATAATTCAAGAGAAGACTGGTACCTCGGAAGACCTTCAATACCGGCGCCTCTGGAAATCCTCAGACAGGGCACAGAATCGTCCAAGAGATCGGTGAGTGTACTTGATTGCATCCAAACCCTGTCGTAATCTAAGCTCCCAAAATCCAGAAACAAAATCCTCGTATCAAGTTTACTGCATATTCCTTTCGGTTCGAAGTACCTGAAAAATGATTGGCAAGTTCAATGGCTTACTTCCGTACAAAAGTCTCAAATTCAAGATTGAGTTTTGTTTTTCGTTACGATACAAAACCAGTTAAAAAAGTAACAAAAAAATTTCAGTCGCGTATTTCAAAACATTCAGCGCTTTTTTTGCATTAGCAAAAACAAGTGTCGCTACATTAACAGAAGCGTATATTTTGAACCCATAAAACGTGATGATGAAACGAGTGCAAGCGGTGGACCTTTTTTTGTTTTAATGTTCACAACAGTCATTATGCAAACTTGGTAATTTTATTCCGAGCTGCACCGGGGTGGTCTTATCGGCTATATGCATCTACATCGAGCAAGACAGGGCGAAAATGATACCAGCCCTTGTTGTTCGTGTCTCGCTCGCTATCGCCGGAACAGCGAAAACGAAGCTGTTTTATTCGGGACGACCCGTAAAATCAGCATTTTCTGCGATAGTCGCGCGGTGCACGTGCGGCCTGGGGGGCCTTGTCCCTTCTCTCTGCGTCTTGGTCCAACTTCGATATCGATTTATTAATTATGACCGCGGCGAAACCGAACAAATTGCGTCGATTATGAAATTTACATTTTAACCGTCGCTATAAATAACCCGCCAAGGTGTTTATTTATTCGTCTTTCATTCTAGACAATTTATCGAGATTTGATTGTCAAATTTATATGCTAATGTCGGCGTTTAGAATTGTATTTGTATTTGAGTGACAAAACTAGTTTCCGAGTACATTTCAACAGGGGTCGAGAGACAGCTATTGCTGCTTTGCTTGCCAAGCGAATCGCGCTCATTCTCTAAGTAGTTATCTTGCTAAACTGTTTCGAGCAGTTTTTACGACTACCAAACTTTGCTGCTAACCAGAGGATAAACGAAAAGTAAGAAAGAGAGAGCAGTCTTTTTGCTCGAATCTTAATTGAACAAATTTCGTTTACTTCTTTAATTGCATCATTCGGGAGAGCAATTGTTTACACTCCAAACAAAGTTTAACCGTTGAGATCAATTGGATCGCTTTAGGATATACAACATAAGAAAACAATCACACGTGAATGAGAAGTAAAAAGTGGAAACAAACGTCAGGAAAAAAAAATTAATCGTTTTTCTAAACATGTAGCGAACGAGTGGTATCGTACTTCGTGTCACCATTCTCGATACTTGTAACGTGTCGTCTAAAGTGGGTTACGTTAGCCATAAAAGATATGCGGTCGACTTTCGCGCGCGACTCGAACGAGTTTGGTATCTATAGACGGTGCACTGGTCGGACCGGCTGGTTCGCGATTCAATGAAGGTAGCAGCGAAAGGCCCTGAGAGGCGCTCTTGTTCCACTTATCTCGCCTAAAAAGATGAAACGCCCGTCAATCCTGCGAGCCTCGAGTGATATTTATTTTGAACACCGCCGCAAGATAACGCGATGAATAAAAAAAACGACCCTACGCAAAAGATAGTGCCAAGTTCGCTGAATCAGCGACTTTCGGCGATAGAAAGTTCACGAAGCGATAAGCAAGCAAAATGTTCCCATTTGTGGTTATCTGCGACCCGTTATTTTATCGTGTATCATATCGGCGAATGAGAAAACTTTTTCGGCGACAGTAAGAAAATTGCAGATCGGAAAAGCGCTGGAGAAACAGAACGTGCGCCAAATGTTAGACGTTTGAAAACACGAGAGAGGTCAAACGTTTAATTATCGGTCACATTGTGGGATCAATCTCGTTAACACGATCATTGGAGCCGTTGAAACGAAGAACGCCAGCTGCACGAATTACGTGTATTATTTCACTCGCTGATTTCCTATCCGAGGACCGGCTTTTCTGGGCGTTAGTGCAGTTGTAATAATAAAGCTTGCGCTGTGATAAGAGGTAATAGGTTTAATGCTTCATGGTTCATCGGCAGGTCTACCGAGCAAGACGCGCAATTATTATCAGACGTGTATAACTGCCATTTAAACCGCACGCCATGGCAAACTCTTAACCGCTGCGGACCCTTTCACCCGAGGTGTGGTGCAATATGTTCGATGCAATTACCCGCGGCTTGTACCCACAAAAAGGTCCAGGCACCGGTACCAGAGATGCTCTCTGATATTAGAAGTGTGGTAGGGAGCTTCACCTTAAAGTGGACCGACTAGCACACTTGACTAGCAAATTAGCCCTCCTTTGATCAAGCCAATCACATGAGCTTTTTAGTTCGGTTTATTATTTATTATTTAGAGATGTAAATTAAAATTGCAAATGTTTGCAAAGGAGATTTCGCACCGTTAAAACGAGATTACAGGAAACTTAGAAACGTTTGTACCACAAAAAAGTGGATTAGGACAGTAATTAATTTTACTTAGATCTGAACCTATCAAGTTTAACAAGTTTTGGATAAATTAAAATTTTGATAGATAGAGGTCATACAAGTTTGCAACTAAGTAAGATCACCGTTTGTTTTTCATTGAATTCAACAGGGATAAAATTGAAAGTTCAATATATTTATGATTTCGCCTATCGATCTTTCACGATCGGTTTTAGCAGTTTAGGCACTCGAACAAATCGGCATCTAGATGAACTTTATTTCGAATGTTCAAATGTTCATACATGGCTTGTAGTGAACTAAAGTTTCAAAAAATAGATTTCTCAATGGAGGACTTTCTCACACTCATAATAAACTGAGGTCCCTCAAGTTAGCCGTGCAAAGTGGAGGACCTAATAAATTGTTCTTCTCCACCTGAGAGAAAAATTTTAAAAGTTCAACTATTTCATTTTTCGATTATAAGAAGTGGTCTCATTTACACACCATAATTGCTGTCTCATACAACAAAGCCATGAAGTAAATTTGTCAAAACTTGAATTTAAAATGATGAATTTGAAAAATGAATTGATAAAGTAAAAAAATGGTCCGAGACAGCAAGTATTTCGTTCGGGTATGACGGTATCTGCGATAAAATTGATCGTCTTGAGTTTGTAATGATGGCTAATATGTAAACGAGCGAGGTGGAACGATTTAGCAGCGTCAGCGCGACGTTATCGGGATCGCGATGTTCTCGATTTGCACTCAGGATCAGGCGGCTCGCGCCGATCGTGGCCGATTTATAACGTACAAGGCTTCGGTACGTCCGATACGGCGCGCATCAGCCGCCTAAGATTCCTCGGATGTTTGCAAGCGGTGAATAAGCTGTTCAATAAATCGCGACTTGTTCTCATGATCGAGTGGATCAAGTGGTTCGCCGTCTACGGGCTCGCCGCGTGACGCATGACCTGTCATTTCCTCGATCCTTTTTTCGTCGCTCGTCAACTTTGAAAACTGGGTAATCGCTGTATAACTTGTCTCTAATTACGCGTTACGCAACTTTTTGGATTCGATTACCGATTTGAACGCCAACGTTTCTACCAACAAAAACCACTTTGTTTGTTCCTCAAACTGATGCGCCAAACAAAATTCATCCGAAATCGGGCAACAGTTTACTACAAAACGTTGCCGATTTTTCTCACTGTTGGAATTTCAATTAAAATTTTCGAAACCTTTTTCTCGTGGCCTTAATTGAAAGACTGACGACTATAAAATTAGCATACTTTTCTCTAAGCCGGTCAACATTTTACTGTAGAAGTTTCGGCCCCGAAATAATGAATTTCGATTGATTTATGCTCGAAGATCGTCCGTAAAATTCTCGACTGCAAAGCTCCAACCGGCGCAGCTTCCAATCTAAATTCTTGTTGTGTTGGTTTGTTTTCGATCGACCGGAAACGGCACTTTTAAAAATTTCTCTCAAACGTCAATTATCATGCGTGGCGGATAAAAGTCGAACACCGAGGCTTCAATCTGCGGAGATGTGTACGGGGTGCAAATGAAATCACACAATGTGGATGAACCGGTTCGGTCGCGCATAACAGCTACCGCAAATTCATACTGCAAACACGCAAATCACGCGCGGCTCAAATTAACTGTCTCTTGCTCGTAATTAGCCTGACCTCGCACGTATCTCGGGCATCTACTTTGCCTCGCTTCGCAAAATGCAGTCCCATATATATCATCAGCGACAAGATTTATTAACAATTCATTGCCGTTCAAAAGTCATCAGATTTCTATGACGCTTTTGCGCTTCACAATGTAATCGATTTCGTTCGGCGCGAAATGAATCGCGCACTCGATTTTAATTTCGTTGCCCGGCTATCGTGCGCATTTTAGAATAATTAAATTGTAATACGCAGATTCGTCATGGGTGAATTGGATATCGAACCTTTTTTTGTTACCGACAAAACCGAAAGGAGTTCGTCAGCCTTTCCTTCATTTCTTACGCCCCTGGAGTGAGCCTCGGGGGGTCGCGATCGCATGCGAAGGCCGCAGCGTGATGGCAGTAAACCTGCAGCCTTTACCTGGTGATATTAATCACCGCCGCGGGGGAGGAGACGGCTCGCTCCGTGAAATACAAGATGCTTTATTAAACCGATCTATCGAATTCAAATGCCTTCCCGAAAGCTCAGCAACCGCTAATTATTGGGCTTTAATTGAGAGAGCCAGCTTGAATCTGTATCGCGTGTTAATCGCACGGCTTCCGGCTAAGGGCGCGAAGACCAGAAATGTATGAGCAACTTTTTTTTTGTCATTTCCGAGTCGACAAAATTATACACCTTGCGAATCAGCACTTTTCCTTTTTTGATTACTAAATTGTCCCGATTGTAATTTCAGTCTTTCAACTTGTTCTGACGGACGGTTAACGTCACGACGAAAAGTAATGGGTAATTTGTTTGGCTGTTTTTTTTTGTCAGAAAAAGGTATTGCAATTCTAATTGCAATACGAAAAGTGGAAACTTGATTTGCAAATCGTGAAAAGATTTTGCAAAAATCTCATCACAAGTAATGGATGCAATTGAAAGCAGAGATCGAGGAATTCGCGCTTCTTCTCTCTCGTGTGTACGTTACGCGGAGCAAATTATCCCGAAGACCGCGGAGTTGGCAAAGTAAACAAATTTGCGCTCGCGTATTACAAGAATGCTCGTTATCGAAGCCGTACTTTTTCTCATCACGTTCGAACTTTTTAATTTCCCATTTTTTTTTGTGAAACTCGCGATAACAGCTCGAATGTGAGCGGGCAAAAAAGTTGAGCGTACTCGCGCAATTTTTCTCCCGAATATTTCATCAGCGTTATTGGTGTTTCGAACGCAAAAATAATTTATGATTATTTTACGAGCCAAATCAATAGAGTGGAAGCGGACAAAAATTAAAGTAGATTGTAGCACGTTCAAAGGTTAGCATTTCGATCCGGCCGTCGATTTCGCAATGATGGTTCGGAAATGTACGCAAAAATTAATTATAATCAGGTTATCATCCGAGATGTGACACGCCTTGGGACGTAATTTGCATAGTCTATAATTTGATGCGCATTCCACGGGGATATTAGAAATCGTTTGTTTTTTCCTGCACACGGATCCAATGGGATGTGTACCACATGTCACGCATTCCCGGTCTCGCCCTTTCATTTGCAACCCTTTCCTTCTCTGGAAGCGCGTCTTGGCATACTTTTTATCCTTCATCCTTTTATTTCAGCCTTCCGCGCAGTCTCCTTTCAGCTCCCCTTTCTTTCCTCTGTCTTGTCGGGTCTTCTCATCTTCGTAATTTAATGAGACTTGCGCTTCTGCGATGTATATTCACGAAGGTATAATTTGAAAAAAGGGACGAAAAAAAAAGGGTCCGGGCGAAATGAAAGGAGACAAAATGTGGCATAGTTGAGCCGCGAATGAAAATATCGACCGGACCGTAGCGCTGCAATTGAAATTAACGAGCGCTCAAATCGTATCGAGAATTTTGTAATTAAGTTGCGAACAAAAAAAACATGCGATTAAACGCTCGCGAAAATTGACCGAAAACGATTGCCGATATGATTGCAACGCTTGCCTCGTTATTTTGCGAATTATTTTTTTAATTAAACAAAGTGTTCACTCGGCCGATCGCAAACGATTTGTCGATGTGACCGAAAATTTGATTGGCTACGTAATGACGATTTTGTTAAATTTGGGTCTCAGATTGAAATTACTTTTTTGAACGAATTAATGCAAATCGTGTTATTGCAAAACGTTTCTCAGAAAGTGACCGAATATTTTTGAAACGTTGTCTCGGTTTTATGCCACGGCTTAGGTTGGGTTGCTAAACAAGAAATAATACAATTGATCTGATTAACTTTTCGATTCTTTTAAAGTGGACTGTTGATTCTTGGCTGGAGATAATTTACGATCGCAACCAATTTTATGACGAAATTAATTTCGCAAATAAGTCAAGATGATTGCTGCTTAATGAAGGCAGAAGAGAATAAAACAATTTTGGTTTTGAAAAAAAAGCCCAGTCGTCATCATGAGCGAAAAGAACGAAGAGAAACGAGAAGAAACAAAAATCGTGTATGAAGATGAATGGCTTTTTAATTAGTCGAAGAATTCTAATTAACGTCGGGCATTTCTGGAAGACGTGCTTTTGAATTCGATATCGATTCTACGTTAGGTTTGATAATAATTCATCGTCAGTTTATATCATTTCTATAAATATATACCGGCGGGGATAATTTAGTGGACGCGGAAATAGCGTGTCATTGGTGCGTGGAATGCCGGATCGAGCACAAACTAGTGTGTTTTCGTGCGCGTTTAATTTGCATGTATTAATTTATCTTTTTCGTTCCAAACATCGATGATAACGTCAACACTGTTTTTTCCTCTTCTCCGAATTCGAACTGAACGTATCGGACTTAGAAATTAAATGTTTCGACTCGGCGATAAAGTTCAAAAGCACCATCCTAGTGTATTCGAAAAATTCGAATAACTCATATTTTCGAGATTTAATGTAGACCCGCGTGCAATAAACCACTTTTTTCGGCTTCTGTCTAGAAAAGTGTGCATAATCAAATTTGAAGCCATAAGTGAATATGCATGAGGACGAGAGACAAAACGGAAGCGACGTATCATTTTTCGTCGGCCGTGTCGGAATACCAAGAATTTTTTACCGTGCGACAGACTGGCGCATAATAGCGTCGATTGGCACCTCCGACGAAAAAAAATCTGGACAAAAAATAAATTCAACCGGATTGCATTTTGCAGCAGCTTTCACTGTGCTGCGCAAACTTAATTGTACTAAGACAATTAACACTGACGCGCAATTCCCACTGCAATTGCAAGACACGAAATTCGCAACGTAATAACATATTTCGTGTGACTTGTGTCAAGCATGTGCGCGTGTATTTGGCGCGACGGGAAAGTGGTATATGTTTTTAAGTCGAGCACAATTGAAATTTAAGTAGATTGTGCTTGGAAACAATGCCAGTCATTTGGAAACAATGTCGAGTACTTTTTCGCACCAGGTGAGAAAAATCATGAAAAAAAAGAAACGACAGAAAAAGATCTGAATTTCAAAAAAAATTGTTTTAGTGTTCTGATTGTCATGCTTTTGAACGTTGATTGTATTTTTTTCGTACTTGCATTCATTTGTACATAATAAAATTATTGGAAAAAATTGGTGGAGAAAAGTAGTAGTTAAAAAAATATACTGGAAAATATGGAGTGGAAAAATGTCCCCCTAGCCGTTGATTGGATTGTTGATTGAACAATCTTTATTTACAGTTCGGATGTTTTATTGCGCTAATAGGCAATCCATGAATTAGCCGATAGTCGTTACTTAGAGAAATGTTACGTATCACGCATGATCAAGCATTACTATCTGAGCATTTTCTATTTGCAAGGGAATATGGAGACGGCTTGTTTCATGAGTAATTAAGGTACCGTTAAGCTTTTATGGGTTTGAACAAACGCATCCTGGCGAGCGGCATAAATCTTGCGAGATAGCGTAGGGCACCTTGGCGAGAACAAGCGCGCGTAACCAGTCCGACCTCGCTTGAACGGCTGTATCGTATTCTTCATCCTAATCTTCGTTTCTGGCTAGACCATCGCGTCCTTGCAGACTCTCCAACCTGCAAACTCAAAGCGACCAACAGTCTCTTGTTTCTATCGCGTATCTATGGTAACAAACATGTCGCCATGCATTTTCGTAGACTGTGTCTCATCTTATAACTTCATGCAGGTGTTATTTGCTTGCTACTGAAATAACTGGGTAGTTTGAGATTGCCAAGAGTTCGGTTTCGCAAAATAACGAGTAACGAGATTGAGTCATTATTCGGGTCGAAAGAGTGTTTATATTTTGTTCGCACTTTTCTCGCACGTGTGTAATAAAATTTCGAATCAACTTAACTCATACACGAAACGGGAAAATGATGCCGTGAGATAACGATTTTCAGCGCAAATATTACAGGTCATATTTTGCTCCGTGTGGAATCCTCGCGTACGGTAAATTTCTAGATTACATCCGACGTTTGACAATGAGTCCAATTTCATACGAACTCGGCAGTTCGTTCGAGTTCATGAGTAACGACATGATTATACTATTCCGCCATTATTTAAATCACTTAGACTACAATACACTTAACAATCTGTAAATCATTTTATCCGTCAATTTTTCTTTCCCTGTACTTCGAACGTTTGTGCTTTGAAAATTACTTTTCTTGCTGACTACAAAACAAACGGCATCATTGTAATGTCGTTACGCTAAACTTCACATTTACGTCGACATAAACCGGAGCGCAAATTTTCTTTCGTTTGTAAATCCTCGAACGAAGAGAAAAACAAGAGCAGAATGCAATTCGCAGAAACTTGAGTTACAATTTGCGAACCGTTGTTTGCGAACGCTGCGTTAACAGTTTCTTTTCGTTTGCAAAATATTTCGGCCAGACTAATATCCGGCTGCAATCTCGGGCTTTGCATCTTGGTGGTTGAATATTAAAGCGTTTAATATTCACGGGACATTGCGTGTATCGGCGGTATCGTTTTGTTATCAAACGAGTGCAAATTTGTATGCGACGTAAACTTAAAAGTCGGTCGTAAATTTTTGAGCCCGCGCGCATTCCAGCGCGGATAAACTCGATGCGGCCACGTACGCCGCCTCCATTACTCCGATATTATTATAGCTGAGGGCACGTATCGGCGAGCGCCATCTTCGCTTTGCGCGCGGCTATCCGGTACGCCGCAAACTATCTCTCGCAATCTCCAGAAAGGTCTAGTTTGCTGCCGTCCAGCCGCGCTTTTCGTTCTTCTTCTTTGCCAACTGCGCGCACTTTCCCGCTCGCCCCTCATAACCGGAGGCTCTTTATATTTCTTTAGCGGTGTCTTCTCTCCTACGAGTATGTCTTTCTTTTACTTTGCTCTCGGTTTATGCGATGCGTGAGTGTATTATAACAGAGTCAAGATGCTCCCTCCAGCGCCTTCGGGCTCAATGTCAAACGACCTTCGAAACACTTGGATCAATTTCTTTTTCTCCTTCGATTCCCGATCGCTCGCTTTTCCGCGACAAAAATCACGTTCCACGATCCGACGATAAGAAACGCGACGAATCAGCCAATTTTTCTTTCCATTCTATTTCAATCCGAAGCTACAAAAATAAACTCAGCACGAAACGTCAATATTGCGACGACTTCCAGATTATTTACCTTCGCAATCCCAATGCTAATTCAAACATTACTCGCTCAGCTGTTTTTTGTAAGGACATCTGTGCACGACAAAACTCTGCGAATGATAATATTTTGCAGACCGAAAGAGTCAACTCGTAAAGAGAAGGACAAAAAATTGAGAATAATTGTTGTGCAAGCAGCAGCGCTTCCGTTGTCCATCAGCACTTAATGAAAACACCGACGGTCATCCCGGCGAGCGTCATTCAAAATGTTTGTTTACAAAACCCTTTCGCTCTCGGTTTGGTTCACTGTCGTGAACCGGCCTGCGGCATATTTGCATTTTACGACAGCCACGTGGCGAGCGAGCGCGACGAGGAAAGTGGTCGCAACTTGTGCGGCCTATGAAAAGCGTCTCGTTCGCAACTCAGGCGAATTCATACGATCCATTAAATTAAAGAGGTACTATGTTGTATTGTAATCTTGCATCAACTGTAGAAAATAATATTTGTAAACTTGAATTTACACCTGTTAATAAATAAATAAATAATCAAATCAATTAAATCGTCGAGTCGAGGTCACCAAGTTGGACGGTTGTCAGCTTTTTTATCAAGGCTAATAAAAGTGATGGATAGATTCTGTATAGTATTGTCATGTTGGCCAGATTCGATGATAAAATCGGTCGAATCGGCTAATGAATAGAATTGGTGGAATCGATAGGCAGAGAGATTGAAACAACAAGAGTCTGGACGATCAATTTCAAGAACAAGCGGCTGGTTTTGTCCTCGTGATGTGATCTGGTTCGTTAAAATTTGCATGGCCAATCTCAAGTTCGACGAAACGCCCAAGTTGAAACAAGGTCATCTGCGACTGTAACGTTAATTGTGTGTTCGACGGGTTAAGACGAATTCGCAGTTATAAGTCCCGGAGTCGATGAACGCGCTGGATATCCGCAGCTGGATCCTTGACTAATTACATTCCTAACTCACTGGGATTGACTCTAGCCAATTACCCAGAAGAGCGCCAAGATCATGACACGAAGATAAGTCCCGCTGGCCGATTGACAGCGGCAAAAAAGCAACATAAATAATTAGACGATGTCCAACTTGATTTCCAGTTATCGAGCATGTTGCGATTGTTGCGTTATTGTCAGTTGTACGGCTTCATGTATCATCTATCGTTGAACGAGCCCGACTCAGACGTACATCAGCGTCGATAGGAAATGGAACGTCCCAGGCAGATGAGTCACGTCCAGTTTGATTGCACATTTTTCGAGCTTCGTTGATGCAGTTCTTGATAAATACTAATGGTGCTGATTAGACTTGAACAATTTGTTTCATTTCAATGACTGATGTGCTATCGCGAGGATCAAAAATGTTCAATTACAAGAGACAGGATGCACTCTGAAATAAACAGTTTGAAATTTGAATCAATCCGCTCTGAAAGTTAGGCATCACCAGTTAAACTAGAGTATAAACTAAGAAAAATGTAATGACAAAGTACATGATTTATAATAGCAGCGACTTTGTTTGAATTTTTGAGTCTAACTAAAGTAGCGAAAGAATGCGGTGTAAAATTGACTTTTTTCACAGTGTGAAAGGGTTCGAATTTGAATTTTTTAATTTTGTTTCAAGGGGATAGGTTGGTATAACGAACGCGATTCTTCTTAATCTATGGCGGATTCATAATTTAATTGAACAGGTCCAGGAATTGTGGCCCCGTTGTTCTACGAGGTTGTTCATTAGTTGCTGGCCGTTGGAACAATTTTGTCCGCTTGTTTTACGAGACCTTTTGTCTTTTGGACATCTCGAACACGAAGAATCGAATGACTCGTTGGGTAATGTCCGATAGAGTGTGGGTGGCTGGTTAGTATATTAGGACTAATGAACAGATCGCAGATCGCGATATCGACAACAGATGCGAACAACGCCTGGCCACCAGTTAGCGCGCCCGTGTGCAAAAAAGAGAGCGCATCCCTTGCGACGTCATATTTTCTGGGTTAACGAACCCAGACAACTCTGTGCCATCCATCGGCCCGGGCCGAATTCAAAACTACTGTTGATAAAAAAAGTTTCACGAGATAATGAACTTGAATATTATTCGCACAGTGGTTCTGAGGACCATTTTTTATTTGCATTCGTCGGTACAATTACTGCGATGCAAAGTTTAGATTGGATTACGGTCTTCTAGACGAAAACTGTTTTATTTGAAATGATTAGAGGGGAATTATGGAGCCCACTAGAGTGGATAAGATAGGCGTTATTGGGTAATTGTTATTCCAGATGGTAATGTAGTCTGAGAATAAGTGTTTCTGATTGGCAGTGCCGCCGAGAATTGGTTTCGTTTCTGAGATGTTGGAATGACGTATCGAGCCGCTCGTTCGACTTAATAACGCTTTTCCTACTTGCTTTAGTAATAACGAGTTCAAACCTTGACAAATTTGTAGAATCTGGACGGAAAATGGGAGCCGCCTTTAATATGTAATTTCCTGGAATTTGCTTGCAAGATGAAAGTGTTTTACTTTGTATAATCGTCGCGTTTATATTCCAGGATATCTCAGAAGGATAACACGAGATCCAATTTTATGTTAAACAGGGTAATTGAAAAAAAAACGACCACGTAAATAAATGCAGACTTTCAAAATCAGGAATGATTGTCATGATTAGCGGGGCCCTTAGCTTTGACGGATGGTTTTTTTTTGCTTTCGATACAATTGAATTCAATCTGACAAATTCGTGAAAGCCGTGGATCGATCAACATTCCTTTTAAAGGCTTTTCAAGAGCGACGTTGAGACTTGGTATTGATTCGACTTCCTGCTTGTTACACCAGTTACTCTAATTGTGCACTTTTTACATTCTGTAAATCAGCGCCGTTCCACAAAGCTTATTCGAGAAAACGTCCATTATTTTATTAAAAAAATGGGATGTGCAGTGTGGCATGATCTGATATGAGAATCGCAATTTCAGTCGCTATGTAGGTCTCCGGGTATTAGGAAGCATCAGCAGGGTGTGGAAAGGTTGAATTGTGGTTTCCGTGTAAAAGGTTCGTGCCGCTCACTGAATGTTGTTATATTGTTTCGGTCTGACGTAATATTGTAAAATTCACCGAACCTGTATCTACCAGCAGATTGAATTTAACATCCATCAAGGCAATTTTCGTTCGAAATTCATTACAAAAACGAAGGCCACAATCTCTTTACCCCTTACCTCATATTTCTTAGATTACGCTTTGCATTAGCTAATGTACGGCGCGTCTCTCAAAGCATTTAAAAACTGTTAATTGCACGGTACCGAGACATTCATTAAAGCGATCGGTTCAAAAAGAGGAGAAAATATTGAAACCCATCCAGATTACAAATTAAGCAGCTCGCGTTTCCCGTTAATAGTGGCGCGGCTAACCTATCAACTCGTACTCGTGAACTCGGTACAGTAAAATTAAACGCTATTCATTTTGTAACTGTTAGCCTTCCTTGGCTCTTATCACAAGTGCATTAAAGCGTGTACGCCATATGTTGGCGTGGCATTGTACAAGTTCCCCCGGAATAAGTAAGCGCTGACGATAAATAATAAAACACTCGAGTGTGCTGCACTTGCACAGCCGCATATAGATATGAATAATTTGAACGAATAAAACTGTTATCGCGGGTCGAACAAGTTACAAGCGGGACAAGTACACTTGGCGTTTGTATTTGTGTACGTGCGGTCTGTTTCGTATGTACCGTAAGCTCAGTACCACACCCAGGCTCGAGAAACGAATGGTGCCGTGCCCGGGGCGTGATAGCATCTACTAGGCCAGCTCTCTCAGCCTCCTAGAATCGAGGCTTGGAGCAATAGTAAGAGCGAAAGGAAGATACCCAGCGTGCATAAACCAGCTGCGATTCGCGTGAGTCAACCAGAGCTTCCGGAAGCCTTGTCTCTGTCTCTCTCTTTAGACTTGAATATTAATGTACCACTCATACTGCTATTCGAGAAATTACAGATAATCGTGTATTCTCATATCTTCTTATCGTACGAACATCTGTAATCAGTATACAAAATTAATCAGCTGATAATTATCATCCGATTAGACCCTCATAAATTTGTCCTGAACTCTGTGCTTGCTGGACCGAAAAGTTGATAACTGGAAAAAAATTTTGATTTTGCAGTTTGTATGTTTCATTTGCAAAGGCGTCTTTCATTTGACGTTTGTTCCGATTCTCGTTCTACACTAATTGGCGCAAATTAGTTGTGATAAAAAAACGCTGGTTGCCCGTAACGATGAAATTCCATTTGAAACGAGTTTTGTAATTGAAACGACCCGTCGAAAGCTATTTGAAATTTGATCACACACGTATGCACTTGGAACAAAATTCTCCTGAGCGTCTAATCGTTCAATCATCTTTGTATATTCCTATCAGATGTGAACCCTCATAAGTCGGTAATTACAACCGGTGCATTTATTACCTTATAATTATAGACATCGGCAGAACTCGTTACAGAAAACTGTCGTCGTTTTTTGTTTTCTACAAACACGTGAATCAAATTTGCGATTCATCAGAAAATTCTCGGGATGAATAACATAGTCGCGCATCTCGCGTATCACAGACAGTCGATTAAATCTGTGATTTTGCGATCTATCGCGCGCTCCCAAGTTGGTCGAGTATCAACGCATCATCGTGCACTGTTATTTACAGGATCAGCAATGATCCGTGCTTCAATCTTATCGCTCACGCATCTGCCTATGAGATGTTAAATTAATAAGTTAATAATTACAGGCGGGCTTAATTATAGGATGACTCGAACTCGTTACCGCGCTATAATAGTCCGCTACCATTTTTATCGCTTGCATTCATTTTTCAAAATAAAATATATGCTGGTATCATTTTCCTTTTTTGGAACTATCAACTCGAAGCGGATGTTGTGATTATAGACTCGCACTCGCCAGCAAGTCAAATTGTCTGATTGCGACCGATACAATAATTCCATACAGAAAAAACTACGCGGATTCTCATTAAACCGGGCGTATCTTTGAAGAATTTAATTTTGAACAGCCCGAATCGAAGTCATTTTATGCGAGACAAAAGGAACAGTGGCCGGAATGTTATTCGCGGGGGTAATCGTGGCTTATTTCGTAGGGTCTTATTCGGTTGTATGTTAATAAAACGGTAATTCAAAAGAAATGAGAAGGCGAACGAAAGACAAAGATGGGCTGACCTCGCTTCTGTACGCGATGTGCTCGTATTAGATATACGTGAACGATAACGTTGCGATAATATCGCGGGCTACTTTTATTTAAATAAATGCAAAGCGCCGAGGCAAGGACGTGCATGCGGAAGAATTTGAATAACATAACCGCAACATAACAGACGTCTTGTAACTCGGCAAGAAGTCACGAGGAACCGCAACTGCGAAGGGTCGCGCGCGACCAACCGACGCTTCGTTTTATTGCCCGCGCCGCTCTTATTATTGCAAAAGCGAATATATTTGTACGCCACGCTGAAAACAATGCTCCAGAAGCAACTGCAGGAATATGACATATAAATTTCAAATGCGCCGTTCGCACAAAGCACCACTCTCTTTTCGCGCTGACTTGATTTTCAGCGTCGAAAGATGCTTCGCGTTTTTATGCGACTTCTAGCCCAATCCGATTACCATATTTTTTTTCGCCGGAGTGATTTAATGAATAACAATCGCGAGCGGGATTTTTGCGAAACATTTTCCTGCAGAAAAGTTGTTATGATAATTTTTATGAATTGTTGAGAGGAAATGCGATGAATTGCTGAAGAATAATTTGGATTTACAACTGACGGGAATGTAGGAAATTTGTATTTTTGTATTTGCAAAGTACGTTCGAAACGGACAGGTGTGTAAGTTAAAGTCGTTTGGATTGAATCTTTAAAGATGTTTTTCGTGTCAACAACGATTCTGCGAGGAATATCGATCATCTGTTATCGACAGAATCATCCATAATGTTATTTTCAAAAATTGTCAACATTGCAATTAACACGAATTTCATAGATGATTGATCAGCGAAACTGCTTTGTGAAAAGGAACAAAAATCAGAAACATCTGCCTTTCATGTTGCGAGTAAAGACGTGAATAAGAATCATCAAAATGAGCGTATCAAGAATGTTGTTTAAATTCAAATGTGCGAGTGAAAGATCTGCGATACGTTTGATTTTGATTGCGCATACAAATCGGCAAGAAAAATGGCCGGGAATGAAATCAAATCAAAAATTCAATTATTTTCAAGGGTCTGCAACGTAAGACCTCCAATTACAGTTGTAAGAATAGAACTCCGTTCGGAACGAGCGTAGCGGGTCATTGGAGTGGAGATATAATGGGTCACAATCTCTTTTTGAATCGCTAATGAATCGATAACGTCGAGTGACGATCCGAAAATTATCTCGCCTCTGACGATAGACCGATCGATCATCCTGTCCCTCTGATCTATCCCGATTGATGCGTCACGCAATTACGTGGCCGAAGCTCCCGCGATTGCCAATTAAGTTACTGCAATGCCGATCTGTTTTGTCCTTTTTTTTCGATTCATCCAATTTTTGTTCTTGTTTTCTGTTGCAGCAAAAGGTCAAGTTTTGGTTCGCAACGGGTGGCGCCGGATTTTGCATCAGTAAGGCGCTCGCTCTCAAAATGATACCGGTGGCTGGGTGAGTCTACACTTTTTTTCATATAGCTATATTATCACGATCTGCAGCTTTGTGTCCTCTGGCATGATCCATGAACGCCGATCGTTACAATTTATTAATCCCCGCGCGTCGGTTAGTTCGACGCACGTGTTCCAGGGGTTATCGCACAATCGCCAGGCTTTTTCGATTTATGCGCTTGGCACGTTTTCAGGTGCGTTTTATGTGCTGCGAAATTTCGACGAGCTTCAACGTGGATTAATATGGTTCGCGCGATTGTTTACGTTCGCTGCAGTACATGCCATTCGAGCTCGGCCAGCACTTAAACGATACTCTATACTCTTGGTTTTTTTCTCCAACCTCCACTAGACCAATATTTTATTCATTTTCAAATAACTTTTTGCTCCATTTTTGTTCGCCGTTTCATCGAGTTCCAAGTGACTGCGATATATTTCACATAATAGACTTGTATGAAGTATATAATTAAATGAAATTCAAAAGTCGCGCAAAAAGCGCTGCGTTCTTTCGTTAAACGCAGCGCGAAAAAAGCGCTTCTAGTATAAACGTCGATCGACTTGCACCAGTGTTTCCGTTATAACGTGTTTTCTTCGAGGGAAGATTTGCCCGAAGAATGCGCCATTGGTCACGCATGACACGCATTATGCCCGTTGTTGCGAAACGAGCAGAAACCCGACTCGCGGAGCATGAAAATGTTTTCATAGTACGAACACGCCCCAGGTTTTGTTTCGTTTTTTGATTTGTCTTCGTTCTGCTCGTTTACTTTCATTCTGTAATGAAAACTCCAATACCAGAAATCCATAATGCGGTTTTATGGCATGGTCCTTGAAAAATCGAGACATCAAGATTGCCATCGATATTAAATGGCAAAAGAAGAATGACTCGTCTGTTATTTAAATTCGTTTAATTATTTGTTTGCCGTTTTCGTGTAAGTAGATGAGCAAAGAAAGGAGCCGAGTTTGACGAGGCCGTTCGTAAACGGTACTGACACAATTTTAATTATTTCCAGCGAAAATTAGGGCCTTGTGTCGCGTGGGAGGACACTCGTTTGGACAAACGACGCCACGACGTTCTCTAGTGTTTAATCTCGTCAAGTGGACCTCTCCGTTAATTGTAATTTGCTCGGATGACGAAATGGCTTTTGAAGCCGGTTTTCAAACATTGCGGAGAGACGCGTCTCACGAAAAAACAAAAGTTCTTCTGCCTCTGTTCACGTCGCTGCAAATTTTAATGACACTGAGACATCGCGCAAACTCAAAATTCATGACGCAGCGTAATAACTTCTCTCGCAAATTCTTCGATCTTAATTATAGAGAAAAAAGCTTTAATCATTCTGATAGAAATCGTGAACAATATTTTTTGCTGTTGCCACTTTGTTTCGAGGGGTTCATTAATGTTTAAATCTACCCTCGTTAGTATCCCTGTGACATTGAGAAAAGTCACTAGGCATGAAACATGTAGGAATAGACATTGCGTAAAGACACCAGTAAACGAACGAGATAAGAATGAGAGAAGCAGAAGATAATGGAACAACACACCGGCAACGGGAAAGACAAGCGACAGAAACATTGAACCGATTCATCATTCACTCCTTTTAGCGGAGGCATCGTGTTCTCACATTCATCTTCGATTGACGGGTTTCTCTTCATTGAACAAGTCCGTTACATGCAACAACAATCGCGACTACCGTCAGATAGACATCCTGCCGACGATTGTGATATCGGGCTTTTCGGCAATTAACTCTGCAGCTCGACTTTCAGACGAGCGCGTTTATTAAGACGACGCGGTAATTGTGCGACTAAAGGCACCCTATCCCAGCTCACCATCGGAACCATCAGTGGGTTAACTTATACATTATTTATTGATAAGCACAAGTGCAACCTTATAAGGCCTTCGTGTATGATGAAATAAAGATAACTCCACGCGAAGTTTTGTTTCGCATTCGTTATTATTTGCAACTTTTCCGCCGTACAACATACGCTACCTTGAATTTCTTATGTTCTTCGCTGATTGCGTCCGGAGAATAAAGAAGTTATTATACGTTTGATCAAAGATTAAATCAATTTTTTGCTGTTTCTTTTGCAACTGTTTGTTGTGTCGTTTTTTCTTGCAACTTTTGTGCTCGTCAAAAGAGTTTGTTTCACATTCAGGAGAGTTATTTGTCGTCTTGGTTTAAGTTCGTCTGGTGTTTCGTAATTAAAAAAACTCGACAAAGCGAGACTGAAATGAAGCTTTGCATGGTCGTTCCACAAATCGAACCCCGGAAAGATCACATTTGACGTTGAAAACAAAAGTGAAAGAACAAAAGCAACTGACATCTCGTTTTGCAGTTTTGCGACTTGGTGAGAAAACGAAGGCAGCTTTGCTGGCCTCAATAATTGCGCCCATAGGAAGCGCCGCATCCGGAGGACTGAGTAATTGCCTCGCGACCCGCATTATTGCCGGCCGAACAAAAGGTTGTACAGTCTAGCTCTCGACCGCGCGACACAGGCCTTTTCTTCGGTCAGTTTTATTGCGTCGAGCACGCAGCACTGACACGGCTGCGTACAGTGAAAAAAAAAAGAAGGAAACGAATGAAAAAATTTTGACCCAAAGGACCAATCGTACTCGCGGGTGCAGAGAAAGGAGACGAGAAAGAATTGCACGCGGTTCAATTAGTAACGCTCGACGGATTTGCGGACGTGTGCAAGACCGCTCTCGTGCGGTTAATGTCTCGTCGCGGTCATAAAGTGGCCAAGTCGACGTCGTGCAAATAACAAAACACGATGAGTTAATTATCGACAAGTCGAGCGTCGCGTTTTTGCCCAAATCACTCTATTATTATTGGCTTGTTTACCGGCGTCCAACAATCGGACGAAATTAGTCCAAGAAAGAAAAACCACGGGAACGAGTTCTCGTTTTCTTTCTGTTCGTCGGAGCTAGTAATGAAAATCGATGTACGTTTAATTAAACGGCAATGCAATGGAACCGCGGCGATATTGTTTTCGCGGCATGAACGAGAAAGGCGAAATAACATTGTGCCATAACATCTCACTTTCGTTGGTTTTTTGCGCGCCGAAGCAATAAACAATCTGGATCGAAAAAAGGCCGGACGAACATTCGCAATTTCACACACAGGGTCCCTTGGACGAACGAAGACAGCGTCTTTCTCGATCATTCCATTATTACTCTTCTAATTGGATTCTTTGCTTGTAGCGAGAGCGACGTCTACCTATCAGCGGCGGCTCGTAAAACCAATTTGGGCATTCCAGCGAACCGAGATCTCGCCATGATGTATAGATCGGCAAGGCTGCGAGAACCGCCCGGTAGTTGTCCGGTCCCTTTGAGACGTTTACGCCGCGCTCGTGAGACGCACACGAGAATTTCATCGCCATTTTTCCTTGCGCCTTATCGCACTTTTCGTCTCGCACATCTCTATCGTCCCGCGGGTTATTGATTTATCGCGCATGCGCGCTCTAGCGCGTCGCAGCGCCATCTGCACGACACAGCGATCTAATTGTATGATCGGCTTATCGATTTACGCCGAGCGATTTATTGGCGATGGCTCTTAACATTTGAATAGAGCCTGCAGATCTATCTTGTTTGCAGCGCCGATATCGTCAAATGCGATCGATAAACGCCGCTGCGCAGCTTTCTATATCAAATGTTCTCGAATGATGCCGACCCGCTGTCCGGTCGGCGGCGACGTCGCGCGATTTGCGCAATTTGTCGTGAAATTGCGCTTGTGGATTGAATCGAACGTTTTGAATCGGCCAGATCCAATGCAACTGTTTTGTCCCGAGATGAGATTATTCAGCTGGCAAATTGTCCGCTTGAAATTCAAATTGTTCTATTACATTTATGGGACAAAAAATGCCGATCGATCATCTCGCGAATTCACTTTTCACTTCTCTTAAATTGATTTGATTTTCAAATGCACTCTCTCTTCATATTATCTATTTTGAACATCCTTATAAGTAACTTAGATTTCCAATATGAATATTCCAAAGTGTCCATTATTGTCTATTAGCTGCCAAGAACCTCGTCGCATACGTGTATTATATTTTTAATTATTCCTCGGTTTGATACATAAACTCCGAAATAGTGCACTTAAATTAATCATGAGGTAGCAGTCAGTTTTAGACTCAGTACATCAATTATTATGCAAATTATTATTTTTTTCGATAGATAGTTTTAACATTGTAATTGGCTCAGATCTAAATCCGTTATTATTGTATATTTTTAATTTTCAACTCTATTTCAAAGTCCTGATGTTAACTTTCTGCCCTAAGAAAAAAAAAGGATAAAAATGTAATGAAAAAGGTGTATGTGCCAAGATCCAAAGTCGCATCTGCAATTCAGCGACGAGCGCATGATATCTCCAAAATCAAGCGAACAAGCAGCGCCAACAAATTGGCGAAAAACACGTAAATACAAGATTTATCGCTTTGCAATCGACTTGTTTCAGCCCGACGCTCGTTATCGGCCGTCGAATTTCGGAATTGGGCATTCAGGTTTGCAATTTGGTAAGGTCGTCTGCGCGAGAGTTCTTATCAATTGACCTGGACTCATTACGGCTACAGCTTCATTCTTGTACTGGGTTGTGCGGTGTTTTTTTCTATCTCGTTGCTTATTGCGAGCGACAGAAAGTTGGGACAAGTGGAAAGGAGAAGAAGAAGCAAGAGGGAACAGCGGGGCAAACGTCAGCGGGCCCTTTGGAGCGTCGTTCTTTCACCCACTTAACCTCGAAATTTCGATTTCGTCGCCAGGTATTTTAACGAGGTCGATCTTGTGGCGGGCCCGAGCCGCCGAAAAGGTTCCTGGCCACAAAGAAGGAACGAAGGGCTGCAGATATATGTACGCACACGTCGCGAGCGGATCGGGCCCCGCGATTTGGCAACTAATCTGGCCAATTAAGAAGCCCGCGAGCCCGTAGAAAAGAAAGATAACTGGAATATAGAGGAACCCGCGGACGACTGGTATTCGTTAATGAGTCGACGTGGATGCACGCTCGGCCCGGGGGTGGCACTGCGAATGGACCAATCGAAACGGAAAATGTTAATTAAACGCACTGCGGCTGCTTTTTCGATGGCTCTAATTGGCACGATGACGATTTCCTTTGCGCCATCTATGATGTCACGGCCTTCGTGAGAACCGCATCAATAGTGCTTGCCAATTACCTTTTTTTTTTCAACTGTCGATTTCAACGACGGACGCGCTCTGCAGTTTTCGACTCTCGTGGCAGCGGAGAAAAAACGCCGCCCCGAACAATACGACGCATGATACCATGTTGATTGACGAAACAACGGCCGTTGTTATCTGATATACATTTGCACGTGCATTCACGTTGCGGACAAAACGAAACTTGACAAAAAATGCGACAAAATTCATCTTCACTGCGCCAAAGATAAAACACGAACAGATAAATCAAACGGTATTCAATATTATTCAATTTTAATCGCCCAAAATCTCGAACAGTTTCAATGAAAAAGTCCACGGAACATTAATTTATTCGTTTTTATTCCTTTTTCTCATCATCGCGTTCATTTCTCGTGCCTGCTGGAGCAGGAGGAGAAAAAAAGACGATCGCGATAAGCCTCTGTCTCACGTCCGTTTAATTACTCGAATAAAAAATGCATCGGAGTTATTAACAATGATTCCCCCGGTGAAGCGAAAGAAGTGAAACGGAAGAAAAAAAAATGAACCTTGGCGTAACAAACACACAACCCTGCGCTCCGGTAGGTTGTACATGCAGGCAAATTCCCTGCTCGCCGGAGGTGTTATCGGGCATTGAATCGATGGTAAGCAATTAAATCAATCGATAGCATCCATTAACGATTAATCGACGCGAATGCTTTACTCGATTGCGGCGCGCCAGGAGCGTAACAAATTCACCGACAACCAGTTTCGGGGAAGCATACAGCGCTCGCGCGGTATCAGCAACAGAAAACACAAGATTCGAAGAGCCAACAGAAACAGAAGCGGCGACGCCGACGACGGGCAGGTGGCGCAACCTAATCTCCATGCATTGGAATGTTGCCAAATTAAAGCAGCCGGGTTACAACTGGAGGGGAGAATTCCGATAATTAAATACTGCGTCGCCGGCGAAACGCGCGTTCTCACCACTGTCAAGTGTGCACAGACGGGATGCAGAGAGAGGACACGCGGAATAAAAGAATTCCTGTCATTTTGAAATCTTTCTGACGCGGATACCTCGGCGGACTTCTAAGGAATTTTCGCCTGCGACCGAGAAAACGAGCCAAATAAATTGCGCTAACGCCGAAAATAAATTGGCCCCGCCCGATGATATGCGATAAACACGAGAGGGCTCGTCCGCTCCCGCGGGGGTTGAGATCTTTATTGGAAACACTTTGCCAAAGCGCTCGTCTTGTTTTCTTGTTTTTGTTACAAAATACAAAACATCGTGCACTCTCCTTGAACCGTCGGACATTCCATCAATTAACTCCGATATTATGTGGTTCCACTGAATTTGCACTGATTGCACTTTTGGTTTCATAGTTCTTTGTGATAACACTTCATGTTGTCTTCTAACCGAAAGAAATCTGATCCAGTCGATGCTTCGATGAAACTTTTTGCTCGCTAATTTTGTGCATGATTTTATGCCAGTGCAGCGAAATCATAAATATTTATATTTGTGTAATTAGAAAGACTACTTTATGAATGAAAGAAATTAGCGATTTGTAAATGAAAACACACTGGCAAGGCTGACTAACCGGACGACATTATTTAAGATGTCGCATCAGCCATTCCAGTCGAACGTCCCGAGAAACAGACTATCCACGAATTTATGCAGGCAGCGCATAACAGTTGGCTAACGAAGTTGTAGACCTGCGGGTCCAGCGTTGAATCGCGCATTGGCTTTATCTATTTCCGTATTTTATCTCGATCTTGAGGATTAATCGCCTCGTTAATGTGAACTCGTTAATTAAATGACCAGTACGCGAGCGTCATCAAGCACCCAACGAAATGAGGCTATCAAACTTTTCAATCGAAAAGCTCTCTCGTTTTGCTCCGGGCAATCTTGTTAACGACCTCGATCAACTGACTTTTATATGCTCCCGTCGTTGGTTTTCATATTTGAATCGCAAGCTGTACATACTAGTATGGGCAAACAAAAAACTAGACGAAGAATAAACTCTCTTCGGAAGTTCTAAAGTGTATTTGAGAAATCAAGTTTTCGTATGAGTTTTCTTGTAGAGGAACGACGAGTTCGAACAAACTTCAATTCGAAAGTACATCGGAAACAAATAGAGGCGTTCGAAACTAAATTCGCCGTTGGGAGAGATCACTTTGCAAACTTGTTGACTGGGTGTCTATAAATTCGAAATGCACGTTTGCTTTTTGTCCGAGGGCTTAAGGATGAAAAAAAGTCTGAGCACATTGTCAAGATCGCGACATTTGTGCATCACGCATTAATGCGTGTATACATAAGTGTACACAAAGTGCATGCGAGGACGAAAAAAAGGAATTCGCACGCAAGCATTTATACGCGCCGAAGATTTATGGTGCACTGTTTGCGCCGGATAAGAATGACTAGAACGAATGCGAGGAGCCGGTTTGTCGATATAAGATCTTGCGACGCCACGAAAAAAATGGAATTTCGCTGAATATCATTTATGGCACTGAAGAAACAACAGACGAGAGTAAAAAGCGACACTTTTTTGACGTCCGAATGTTGAGCGCAGAGTCAATGTTGCCTCATCATGCCAGTCTGATGAACAGTGCAGTCGATTTGTCAGCAGGGACAAATTAGTATTCGTCGTTTTGAAAGCAATTGTTTGTCAAATTCATTTGAACCAATTTTTCTAGCCAAATATTTTCTTATCAATTCGATAAGATTGATAGAATGACAATTTTGATAGAATTTATTGTAGTTGAATAAATTAAAATTATTTTGCCAAGCGATTTTCCAAGATTTGTTATTTTATTTCAGTATATTAATTGTCCTGTCAGAGCTGATAATGAAATTAAATATTTCTTAAATGAATTATGCGGTCTTGTTCATAGAGTGACATGAATTTGATAATTATCGCGGATACAAAACTTCGAGTACAATTTTTCAATGTTACAGTTTACATATCAATGTATGCAGAGGGCAGATCGCTGTTTTGCATTGCGAATCAAATTAAAGATTCATGCATTCAAGAAAGAGATATGTGAATTGCCCTAATGATGTACACGTCCTGCGTGCATGCTTAACTTACGACCGCGATTTTCTTATCCAGCTTTCTTTGACTCACAATGATTTATTAATACTATTTTCACATCTGTTGGTCTATTATTTAAACATGGTTCTGTTTTTCTCGCAAACGTTTTGTTTATTGAAAACTGTTTTTACCTCTGTTTCAAAAAATTGAAGAAAAAAAAATGATCAAAATACTTTTAAGATGACCTCTGCTTCTGGCGATAGAAATTTAAGAGATTTATTATGATGGTTGTTCTTTGTGTTTCAGAGGCGGCAAATTCATTACAGTGGGCGACAGAATTAGATTGCCCGATGACGTGACAATGGGATACATAATCGAGCACTTGTTGAAGAAACAGCTGACCGTCGTCGAAGAATTTCACTCACATCTAGAGCGAATGAAGTTTCTGAATAAAGACACGTTTCATGAACAGGTAAAAAAATGACACATGACAAATAGTCTATCACCCGGCCATTTTTCTTCATTCAAATCAATTATTTTTTTCAATACTCGCACACTCACTTTAACCGAAACAATCGTCGTGGAACTGGAGCGCGATTTGCTAAAGCTTGGGTGTCTATTGGAATCCGATATGGTTTGAAAATTGGCTCGAACTGATTGTTAGTTTCTTCTCAGGCACGAAAATTGACTCAATGAATATTAACGCAGTACGGTATATTGAGTCGATGAATATGTAGTCGATTGGGGTTTGGGACGTGAATTCCAGTTGATACAGTGTGCTTAAACCCAATGAATCGATGTTAGGGATGTGGGAGATTGATTACAAGTCGACGTCAAAAGTCGAGAGTTCTGTGTCAAGTTTTGACGAGCGGATGGAAGCCGCTGGTTATGATGATCTCGCGTTGTCAAGTTTGTTGAGATCGAAGCGCTTGATTTTGTGTATTGGCATGCGCGCACTTCTTTCTTCTAATATGTCGTCTATCAATCTGTCCGGCTCGCACGAAGACATTGTGTTTAAATTCAACGACGCGATGGCTTTTGTCAGTGCTGTTATTCTTCGTACGCTTGATCATGATAAACGCCGCGCTGATGAACTTTCAAATTTGACGACTCCTTTTTGCTCACTGTCACGCACAAAAACATTCATCGTGGATGACTTCACAATGAACGGTTTCATGAAATTTATGATTTTTGTACGGATAACATTTGTGAATCTAAGAGGTCGATGAAAAAAATTGAGTGTGCATTTACATTATTCAATATTCAAATTGCCTTCGACGCTCATAAATCAATTTGCTACGACGAAATTTACATTGCAAAAAGTGTCGGAATAGCTGTGAATTCATTATTTGTTATTTGATAATAAACGAGGATTTCTGAATGAAGAGCACGAAGATTAAATGAATGGGCTCAATGACTTACGAATTAGTTTTCTAAGCTATTTCGTTAAACATAACTGTAGTAGAGTCAGTGAGGTTGTTTTCCGGGTTTCAATTCAGTTTCAAAATTATCTAGAATGTACACGTTTATGTTCATTAAAAATTTAAGTACGAGTTGTTACTAATTGGTTGTATTCGTTGTTTAATTACAGGTCTCATTCAGTTATTCCAAAGGATCGAAAAATGAGTGGAATACAGTGGATATTGATGGGTTCGACTACAAAGATGATCCAAAGAGGTAAGATTGCAACAAGAAACTCGATAATAAGCAACTTAATAACACGTTTACCATGCTTGTTTACCAAATTAATTAAAAGTACCATAATTGAAATTTTGAATGATCCGATAATTGAAAAGTTTTGGCCATCGCATTTTAAATTGGATGGGTTATAGTGTTGTGGGTTTTCATTGCAATATTTCAATTGTCCGTGTAATTGCAAACTTTTTATGATCCAAGAATGTGAGACACATAATATAGATTGCAGCAGTTCTCCGAGTAGTTTAATTACCCTTTCAATGTACTCGACGAAGTTTTTATTTTGAATTATTCTTTATTGTGAATGAGGAACATTCAGATTGTCCCTCTTCGGTATTCATTAGTTTGCGACTTCCGTTTTCGATGCTATTCATGCTAATAAAGGCTTGGTAAATTCTTTCCATAAGACATATTTCTCCGAGCTATTTTATTATAATTCTCGGTTGAGGATTGCAATTAATTAGAATTCAAGTCGACTCACTTGCTCCTTTGCGATGTAACGTTTAATTAAAAGAGCGTTTCATAGTTGTTCCTTTAAACGTCGTAGATTTTAATTACAAATCGAGCTTAATGACAAGGTTAATGTACCGACTGCAGCGATCTTCCGACTTCTGAGATTATCAAAATTTACGCTCAATTCGAAATATTTTAACGTACAATATAACAACGTAATTATTTATACCAACATAATTTGTAATCAACATTCTTAGGGCCATGAAGATTAAATTTTTTGATTGAATTATTTCATCAGTTACAATTGCAATTTAGTTTTTCTTAGGTAATTTGCCATAACTGTATTTTGAAAAATGCACTATTAAAACTTCATGAAAACAGTTTATGCTTTTAAGAATTTGAGTTAACTAGTTATTACAAATTGCCAAAGATTTGAATTATAATTTATTTTAGGTATATGGAATCTTTTAGTAATGAATTGTTGTTGTTTTATGTTTCAGATTCAAATCAATACATTGTCATCTGTTTCCAAACGTTACCTACTGCCCTCACAGATGATAAAAGTGGATAACATTAGCTAGGTTTTAACTGCAGCAGGCAACAAGTATATCCGTAATTCACAACGAATAAATCATTCATTTCGTTGCTCATACTCCATACCATAGGATATACGAATCGCAATTTTAAAAGTCATGAACATAACACTCCTAGATATCAATAATACAAAATTTGTATCAATATTAATAGCACTGCCAACATCGCACAAACATTGTACGAAATTTTTTACTAAACACCTTGTTTTTGAATGTTTCAAACAAATTCTAGCATAAAGTTTGATTCAATTTTTGAAAGCACTTTTTGAGCTATGCAATTCAAGTTAAGTAATTGCGAATCTTAAATCCGTGCTTGTATACAAAATTTACGATAGACCGGATACGACTTCGATTTACTGAAATCTTTGATGTCGATTCGTTGATAATTTACAGTAATTGTGATATTATTTAAAACAACAGTGAATGTCTATGAGTGTACTATTGTATTTAATGATGGCAATTGTTTTGTACATTTACAAGAGTCAGAATGCAGTTTGTATAACGGTTAGCCTCGTGGCAAACCCTAATTTATTGCAATACACCTCATTGGTTTTGTCTTCATAATAATATATAACACCGAATTTTCAAACTTTTTAAGCATGAAAAAAAAAAACGTTGCAATTGCGTTCATAACAGCACGAAATTGCACTAAGCTAGTCCTTCGTGTTATAGGTAAATAACTGTACAAATGTGATATATAAATATGATAATTTTTCTTTAACAAAAATCTGTGAATAACAGAGTATCGCGCGATCTCGCGCGTTTTGAGTTACTGCAAATTTGTAATATATTTTGAGTTTTATTCGAAACAAGATGAAAAAAACGTTCAGTTAACAATTTTAAAAATGCATAGTATATTTCAGTTTGCAGCGATTCAGGACAAAAAATTATAGCGTCAACAATATATTCAATGTTCAGTTTATATCAAAGTTTCATGATCAGCAAGCTTATATTGTACATAATAAAGTCAACGAAAGTCAACACCTGGCGTTCAATTTTAAAATATTTTGTTGGCGCTATGCGATATTGCGTTCAGCGAACATTGAGCTTTATTGGACTGTTATAGTTATATTTATGTTTATTTTTATTTTGTTCTCATCGATGTATATCGGGCCGGTTTTTGCAAACTTGGTTAAGCAGTTGTGTTTTAGTGTTTAAACCGGCAGTCATTATAATCAAAGAGTCTACTCTAAATGGATAATTTTCACGTAACTCATTGTTTTTGGCACAAAAAGCACATTTGTTTACGTCTGCCGTTAATTAGTTGAAATATAATTTGCTCACTATGCATACCGTGTATTATATTGTTTCTTCGTTGTATATAAAATAATCATTTTTAATAAACTGATGCATATATAATGATAGTTTTAATTTCTTACAACCATTATATAACTTTAATCAAAAGTCTTGTTCATTTGTGATTACTGATTTATTGAAACTGTTTATGTTATATGAAATAACACTTTTAAAAATTGATGATACTTTGGTTTCAACAGCAATACCTAGCTCTCCATCTGTTATGATATTAAGAAAGTACTTGGTCGAAAAAGAAGGTGTCTACATTTTATGTGATTTCAGTAATAAACATTTTATGTGGATGTTTTTGTTAAAAATCTGCAGCAAATGAATGGAGATATTCAATTCAAACATAATGTGCTAATCGATGATGTAATTTTTGGTAACTAATAACATTGTTCGTATTGATTCGATGCCCCTGCACAGTGTCTGCACTGTATGCACCGGAGTCAAGATTGACTGCTGACAAAAAGTGATGGTAAAGTTACAAATATACATTATCGACATTAAACAAATGTTCATGATGTATAAACAATTATAATCAGATAAATATTTAATGACATTATGATAATGGTTCTCAAGGGTAACAATTAAACTGATTGTAAATTATTCAATAAGATTCAATATCACGTTCCCAATTTACATATGTTATCAATAAACATAGTGAATTCATTAAGTTTAATAACAAAGTCCCCATCTCTTGTCATGATTAAATGTACATCCTGACAGTAGATATCACGTTTACCCATGACATATTCCTAATCACAAAATATGATAACTGCTTAATCCATAGCAAAAAATATCACAACAAAATAATGAATTAACGTTTCACGTTACAACAACAAGATCATAGTTTTTCATTGCCACTCGCAGAAACTTCAATTTAAAAATTCTTATTCGCTTCTTCAATCCTACTGTTTTGTTTCCACAATAAGTTAAGAATTATGTCCTTCTATTTACTACATTTCCCAGCAAACCTCTGGCAGCACATTTTCAAATTTGTAAAGAGTAATTTGTCGATTATTAGAGCGCGCGTGCCAAATATTGATAATATATTAAGTTGGTTGCTGTTGGCTCGTGTGGACGCGGAGGATGATTTAGGTCTAGTTTTTGGGGCTAGACCAGCTGAATGATTTCCGGTGCAATGTGGGCTGGAAATGGGGTAGGAAAATCCAGGTCGTGGCACTGACAATGCGACCTACATACGATTTGCCTCATGCCCCGCACCACTTCTTGCTCTTTGGGATCCCTTTTGCCTCAGTCGTTCACAGACCTCTCACTGTACGCGCTGCATCCAGCATCCCTTACGTCATTGGATGCAAACTGTGACCTCTGACATTTTCCAACCAAACGACTTCGAAGCAACATTGTATAGCTCGATTCCAAGTTGTTTCTTTACTGTGTACACCAAAGCTTTTTCTTTTTACTTTAAAAAAAAATAACAAATTACTTATTTCTATGGCACATAATTTCGTAATCTTTGCTAATGTGACTTTTTTCCTAAGGTATTTTTTTTAAATGAAGTATGAGTATGAAGAATGAGTATTGAAGAATATAATTAAGCAGTACCACCTTTTATGTACTGTATTTGTGTCTAAGCAAACCGCATATTTTCATTGATGGTGATAGTAACTTTGTGATATTGCGCAGATCTACACTGCAGAGGTTTAATTAATTTAACTGGTCAAAAAGATGTCCCTATAATTCGACTAGATGTTCATTACATGCAGATCCTTAGGGCATCGTTTTGGTTCGTTTCGTAAACTGCATTCGCGAAGCTTTTGCTCAAATGTACGAGTCTTTAATGAACTTAAGTTCTTCAACTTGATTTAAACCGGTGTGTGTCTAACTCACTTATTACTTCAGTCAATATAAAAAACAGCTCAAAATATACCCCGAATCTCTATTCTTATGAATTTCGTCACAAGAAAATAAAAACAAATGTCTTATTATTGACAATATTTTGCAATTTAGGTAAAGTTTATAGCATACTTTTACTAACAGCTGCGAGCTCAAAATTATGTAAATTTTTAATCAAAAAGCGGTGCAAAAAGAGCTCCCTAAAGTGGCGACCCTATCAAATATGAAGTAATAGTCCTTTCATTAATGATAACCAGCAATTCAATTATGTTTTGCAACGAAAAATCTTTTTAATGATCCACACCCCCTGCCTATGATGTGCACTTTTAATTATGTTCTTTTGATGAAAATCAGATGAGGCTGTTTGCCTTTCTTTTGACATGTAATGAAGAATCGCGAAAAGTAAACCTTCTAGTTACCAGGAAATCTTTTAAGTCCAAAAGAGCAAGAAAGAGTGAATGAGATTCGTTGGAATTCTTTTAACAAAGAGTTATTGTTTTTTTCTCCGTTACCTCCTTACAATTTTTTTTAAATTAGTCGACGACACCACTGTGTCAGAGAAGGAATGTTACAAAGTAATTATAAGATTGCTTAAACATTGTATTGTTAAATTTATTCCATCTCTGTTTTCCTGTTCAAACTGCTAAGTGCACTGAACTTTCTGGGAAATAGTTTGTATAGAAATTAGGAATGATGGACGTTTCAAGTGCTGTTTGTGCTATTAATGTAACCATGAACTGGTGTACAATGCATTTACGTCTGACGTTAATATATCAGAGATTCAACTTTGTATAAACATTTACATCTTAGGTTCAAGATCATTGAAAACCACGAAAACTTTTGCAATCGAGAAAATATCTTATTCAACATCAAAATCAATTATCGGGCACAAAGTAATTCTGAACTTTTACTCCTGTTTTTGGAATAAATTTTGCGTTGCATACATACTTTGATTTCAATATGTGTTAACTCATTGAATCCTGGAAAACTTAGTTCGAATTCGCCTGTCGAGTTTGCTTGTAAATTTGCGAAGTTTAACAAAATCTAATCCAGGGATCGGCTGAGATTGTAAATTTCTTGAAAAGTCGTCCTACTTCGAAAGGTTTTGGTAAAAATGTAGTCGATGCATCGAAACAGTTGATAAACGAATAATGATAACTGAAGTTGATTATTATCCCTTATCCATCCGTCACAAAAGTACTTTTTAACGAATTTCATGTTACATGTCATAAAATGAATAACATGCGTTATCGTTACATCACATTATGTTTTTGGAAAAGTTTTGATGCGATGATCAATACTCAAAGTTCAAAACTGTGCATGTTCAAATATTTGTTTCTTTTTATCGCCTCAAAAGACTCAAAATCTTCAGAAGAATTTATTTTTGATGAAAGCGGTTTTTATAAAGGTTCTAATCCAACATTCATATGAAAACATATCGTTCAAATAAGGGTGAAAAAGTTAAATTGCTCGGTGCATTCTGTGTGGAGCAGTAAAGTGGAAACAACTCGTACATTAATGTTTTAATTTCGATTTGCATGTTCAAGCATACTTTCATTTTTTTATTATCCATGATGAATTCACTTCATTCAGCGAATTGTTGCATTTTACAATATGTACGTGAATATTAAAAAAATTGTTTGATTTAAATAAAGTTGTTCTCAAACATACCAATCGATCGAATATGTTAAAAAATGATTACTCGAATACTGTTGAATGAATGCTGTGAAACAATTTTAAATTTATATTAAACAATTTCTCAGAACGAGACTCGCCCCGTTAATAATGATAAAGCTAAATAAAGTTATGAAAATCACCTCTGAAACTTTTTATAAGAACTTGAATACTGCGGTAAGCTCTCTGCACAGCAAAATACCTTTCGGTCAATGTCAAAGGGGCTAGTGGTTAAGAACGGCGATATTTCAGAATCATTTTCTTGCAAATGAATTTCTCCGGCTCATAAAGAATTCTCCTGCAGCTTTTGGGAGAAGCTTATTATTTTTTCAAGTATTTTGTATTCAACTGTTTTGTGTCACGTCGAAGAAGTGAATATGTTAATTACACTACATTTAATTTCACTGCTAACGCAATAAAACAAGAGATTCATTTGGAAAAACTATAATTGTATTACATTTTCTTTGCATTCAGTTAGAGGAATTGTAACTCTACAGACAAGAGCAGAACAACTTTAATTCTAATCAGTGCTTAACCAGGCTAACTTTAATCACGTACGTAATGAATTGTAAAATGTCCGGTTACTTTTTGCTCGTTAAATAAAATGAAATACGACCACTGCGAGATGTCTTTGGAGGAGTTGTCAGACCGCCAGAGGAGATAAGAGGAGGTTACCTGCTGTTTGACTGTATCTCTATATCGATCACTGCGGGTAGTCCGAAAAGCCTATTCAACTCTCGATGTTCCAGCAGTTCTAGTTTATTTAAGTTTCAAGACTGATCACTTTTTCTGTCACAGTTTGATTGAATTTGTAAGAATCAAGATAGAAGTACTGAATCGTTAAGTTCAGATTAGATTAGACAAATTAATCGAAATTGTCAAGTGCTAATAACTGTCAATGTTCATAAAAGGAATTCGTTCTATGAAATTGTGAGCGAATTTTTGTTACCTTTATAGAATGTATAGGCAATAGGTATATTGTTAGGACGATATTGTCTTTCTTTTTGACTTTGTTGGATCGGGTATTGAACGCATTCTTACGTTCAGGGGGAGTAGGAATCCAATAACAACCCTTTTTCAAAGACACCGCTCGCGTGTTCTTTTTGACGTTTTCATACGAAAAGATACACAAGTCACTGACAGTATTTCATGAGGCATTTTATTAATTAATCAATTTTTGTTACTTAAAATGCGCGTAACTTTGTTAATAAATAGGGATTTTATGTATAGTGTAGCAGAAATTGAAGTCTTACCATAACAACTTAAACAGATACTAATCCAAATCGTTATTAACTGTCTAATATTTACTCCGACTAAATTTATGTCAAATTATAGATACACAGTAGATGCACACTCAAGCGGACGTTTTGAAACTTCTATGATAAACATTAACGTCATAATCAAAGTGTGATGAGTTAGACTGATTAACTACTGATAACATTCACTTACCTACTGAAACGATTTTATTCCTAAATGTTACTTAAATCAAAACTTCAATACAAGAAACATGTTTTTCGCTGTTTCTTCATTCAAAAATTTGCTGTACTTTTGAGTTTATTTGTAGAATATATTCATTGGACATTCAAAGCTTTCAGCGTTGAATTTCAGGGTTTCCTGAATAAACCACAACGGCAATGAAACTTAATACCTGACTAGTTAACCCTTCGAAAAGAGATTAGTGACAGGAAAACCGCTAATGAAGAATGAGCTGCGGTGAGATTTTTTAATGATTACCAAGCATTAATCAACGAAGCCCTAATTATCTTATCTCAAACAAACCATATTTGCAAACCATTCGAAAAATAATCGTGCATAATTGCATTTGCACTACCAAAAGAAGCTTTTTTGAAAAAAATTTGAAAAAAACTTTAATTTTTCATTTTTTTAAAATCGAATTAACTTTTATTAAGGCATTTCAAGTGTCTAACAAGGTACAAGTAAGATCTTGTCTTTCTAAGCACTTTGAAAGTTCGGTCAAACGCGTCCGATCACTTCACTGCTAAACAGTTGCGCGACATGCACAGGTCCAGTGTGTGGCTTATTATCCGACTTAAGTTGATTAAATCTAACGCGCCGCACCTGCGGCCGAAATGCGGTGCAATGTGGCGTATCGGCTGCTTCGGTCTGTCTGGAGTTTATTCGCGTAGCGCGCCTGGCGCTCGCGATGCCATGCACCTGCGAGCTGCTTTAGTACGCGACGTACCGGCACTGTGCGCGTATCGCGCACTCTCCAGCCATGACTAACTAGGTCATCACTCCACCGACACTTCGCTCCATGGCCAGTCTCGCTCGACAAGCCACGAGCCACGGAATCGCTTCTCACGCGCCCTCTCTTTCCTCGTTGCAGTTTCCCTTGTTCTGCCTTCGTCTCTCTTACGGTTTGCACTCAAATCATCTCTCGCTCTTCCAGCTGAATTTTCGGTGCAGTGCGCTACCCGCAAACTTAAGCGTCATGTCCGATCAAAGTACTTGAAGACGCAATTTTATCTACGGTTTTAAAGTTTCTTTTTTGAAAATTAGTGTTCTAAAATTATGTTAATTTTGGTTACGTTACAGACATGTGTAATTTATTCTGTAGAATTTGGATTTCGCACAACACTTGCGCAATCCCGTTTACTAGATGGATGAACTATTTTGATACTCGCGTGTGTGTATTTTATAGAAATCATACAAACCAAAAGTTGAGTCTGAAAAAAAGTTTGCTCGTAGTATTACGTTTGGACTGTGGTAATTGGGATAGGGTATAAATGTGTGGGGCAACGCGTTGTTCCCGAGGTGTTTAATCAGCGCGTCTGGCACGACTGCTTTTCTCAGTTTCAATGTTTCATCAAAAGCGCGCACTTATTTATCAACAGTAATTAGACAGACTGTATTGTGATTGGAAATTGTTTCAATGGTTTGTCTGTGTGTTCTCTCGTGGATGACTAATGGTTGACTGCTACTACTCGGATCCACGAGATTTCATCCATCAACTTTCTTTCACACTTAAACATTGTTTCCCAATTTTTACTTCACCCTCACGATTATAATGATTGAATGTTCGAATTCATTTTTGCAAATGACTTCCAGAAATATGGAAATTGTGTCGAACTGATTTTGACGCACAGCTTTGAAACTCCGAAAATTATTGATTGCAAGTGTTAATGGACTCGACCTCGAGATATCTCTAACTCTTTGACTTTGTTACACGTTTGGATAAATTGTAATTTATGAAATGACTTTTTCAAAAATTGCTAAGAATCCGTGTAAAGTGGCCTAGTTTCGGAGTACGCTACAAAATCGTACCGCGCCGATGAACAAAACTTTATCCAGGTCTCGAAATATCATAAGTAGGTCATTTTCGCTAATCGTACTCTTTTTCCTTTTCAAGATACCAACGCTTTGAGGTAATTCAAGGTTAGTGTGCTATGGTAGATAAATAGAACACGTTGGTAAGTAAAAGCCAAGAGTGCGTTTTATTTAGCTAAAAGCGGAATACATCATAAAACATTTATATAGACCCGGGTTAACGCAGTTCAACCTCGCACCTGTATCTTAACTAATGAACTTTTGCGTGCAGGTTTAATTCTAATTAACGTCAACACCACGTTAACTGCATTCTCAATTTTTAATCAATACAACCTTTTCCTTATCGTAATTTTCTGATGAGTTGGTTACAACTTTAATTCATTGTCATTTCGTATTGTTCGAATCGATTTTCCCTTAAACGAGAAAGTGACAATGCTTCTTTCATTAAATATTTCTTCAATAAATCATAAATCAGATTAATCAAATCTGACCCGAAGCAAAAAAAAAGTTTGATTTTTATTTAGCAACACCGAGTATCAAAATAGTTAATGTTGATCTATTGGAATTGTGATTCAATCATGTATTCAACTGATCGAATCGCATAGCTAATAGTTTGAGCTTATTTTAAGTCTTTAAGTATTATGATTGGATGAAGTTTCCGAAAAAAATGTATGTTGAGAGAGAATTTGATTGAAAGTGACTGTGACTTTGAAGTTCTTTAGAATCTCGTCACGTTATTTGGAGAGATGAATGTATCATGGATTTTATATGACATTATAGAATATCTTAGTGTTCAGTCAAAAAGGTCAACTGGTGCTGATCCCTGCTGGTGATATGCACCCTATGATCATAAAGTTCTAAAAATTGTGTTTACAAGACTCTTCGTGAATGTCGTAAATTTGATTACCATTGTGAGATGAGTAGTAAAACTTGTGGTGCAAGTGCAAAGTTTGTGAAACACGATTCAACTATTTGCGTCTTAAGACGTTAAGAAGGTATTTAGCGTGCTACTTTCACATTTATGATTTAGTTCGTTTCATCAGTTCTTTATTTTTTGTACATTCTTAACTACTCGATATTTTTTGGTGGGTGTTTTGAAGTTACTATTAACCTTCATCATTTTTCGTTTTAATTATATCATTTAGATTCAAAAAGGAATTTCTGAGTTAGGCGCCTTTTGTTTTGAGGCACCACCAACTGACAATTACCAGCCAGTTGCAATGTGTTGTTATTGAACAGTCTATTTGGAACTGTTTCAAATAATTACGAGGCATTGTTACCAATGTTCATTAAAATATATGTCATTGCACTCGGATGGATGTTGAATTGCAGACTCAAATAAATTATGTACCTTTCGTTCGTTTTTTGAATCAAAAATAATTCCGACATTCTCCTAATTGCTCATTAAAATGTTTGAAAATGATTGATAACAAGGAAAAAAACTTTAAAATAATATCATCAAGATAAAATGTAGGTACGTGAAGTCGACGGCAATTCAAATTTAATTAATTCAGAAAGATGAAACTTCAAGTGGCCATAAAATGCGATCATTTTTTTTATTAATTCAATTAAATCGATTTGCAAGTGCTCTAGTGAGATGAATCTGTTAAAACGTGGTTCAGTATCAATAGAGAGCCTGTCGATGACCCAGATCGACTACTACGAAGTGTTTGACGCTACGTCACACAAGTTAGTAATACGCTTTGTGGTCTTCAATAACACTCAGATTAGATGCCTAAAGGAGCATCTCTCAAATAATTTTGTTTTGACATGCACTTTGACCTTAAATCAACATTGTTGTTTCAAACTTTTCCCATCTTTGATAAGCAACTAAACAAATCAAAACAATTTTTTAATGTAATTAACATATTATAATTAACAACAATTTTATTAAAACTGTAGAAATACATTTTCTAACCGAGAAACACTTTGTTATTTGACTTTGCGTATCTTCTGAAACGATTCCTAATTCTGATTTTCATCGCACAGGGCTGTGACGTTGGAAGACAAAGATCTATACTTTTTTTCATACATACCCTGTTAGCGCTACATCTTGTACGATTCGTTCGAGAGCATTTCTTGCCACGCCGCGTTTGTCCTTCTCGTATCGTATGAAAGTTCAAGACTTTATGTTTCGATTGAACCGTTGGATTTCTCGAGACTTTGTTCGAGAAGCTTCGGTTCGACTTTTTTTGCACAAAAATGGCGACTCGATTTCATACATTCTCGAACTTTACGACCCACTCATGAACTTTGGAATCTAAAACAGCTTTTATGAAATCAAAACGTTTACTTAAAAGTACTTTCATTATTCGACTGATTTGAACTTTGTTTCAGTTTTTACATACGGTTGCAAAATTTGTAGTTTTTTGTATTTTTAGTTTAAGAAATCCCATGGAACAATTGGCTAAATATTTCAAGACAAATAAATGTTTTCCGGATTCTTTCAGAAGATTTCGATCTAATAAGAAAAGCCATGCAGCTCCACTGTTTTTACAGTTACTGTTCCGTAGTTCGCAACAACAGTCTTTGATCTACATTTTATGGGTCATGAAATCTGTTCCGTGTTTTTATGATTTCATGAGACGATATCTTTTCATTGTTTCGCAACGACGAAAACGTCGTTGCCACATTGCATTAACGTCATTGTGTCTAATTCCAAAAAGTTACTGATACTATTACAGATTTAACAAATTATTTTATTAGTCTAATCACGCTGCAATGTTTCACAAAAATTTTAATAATTAAACCTCGTCATCAAACATTCTATCAGATTTATTAAGGATTATTAAGAAATTGAACCATATCTTTGTTTTCATTTTTTGTTGTAAACTTGTTTTTCAGAATCCAGCGAGGATTCCAAAAGACATTAACTACGATGAAACTCACGTCAAAAAAGCGGATTGGTCGATAAACGCACAGCTTGGTTTTGACCAATAGCAGCAGGTGCGTCAGTTGGGAATTGTTCGAGAGCATACCGGAGCTGTGACTGTCCGCCATGAAAAGTAAGATCAAATGAAAATATATTTCTAATCAAAAATACCACGGTTTTTCTCGTGCGTGATATAGACTCCTAAATTCAGTACATAATAGTTGACATTATGTTAAAAGTGATATGAAAACCTATTCTAGTGAATCATTGCATATTAAATCTGCGATGTAGTCGAGCTAATTATTGCTTTAAAAAATTAACTTCGTTAAACAAGTCAACAAAATTTGACTAAGCGAAATAATTGTTCGCAGGGCGAAACGTATTTTCCTTTCATTTCTTTTGAACTAATCTCGTTATGTGAAGGATGAAAGCTTTTTCATGATGTCAAAGACAAGCCATTTCTTATTTCGGGTGACGTTCTAGGTGCAGAATGTAAAAGATTTAGTTGAATGTCAGACATGTTTTTTTGCTGCATTGCGAACACTTGAAACTGTTCGTACTGTAAATTTCGAGATCAAGTGTTTCCACAAAACCTTCCTAAAAATTTTTTCGAATGCTAATGATTAATTATTGTTATTACAGCAGATTACAATTAGTAGTATTAGCTTATGAGAGTATAGCAGACGAAATCCTACTCATCCCGTGTCTCCGATATTTTCTTGCTGATCCGACTTTTTCCCTATAATCTTGCGCTTAATATGCGTGGATGAGTTCAATTAATTCGCATCGCATGTCAAGAGCGCGTTGCAGTGATTTAATTAGTAATACAATTTTGAAAAATGCGTCTAAATTTTGAGCGTGTCAAAATATTCATAGGACACTTTTCTACTCAAGATTTTAAAAAATTATACATTCGTATAAAAGACACTCATTTGAAACTTTTGCAGATTTAAAAGGGGCTGCTAGAAGCTGACATGACGGTTGAACTTTTAAATGTCAGATGTCGAATTAAATTCCTCGAAGTAAAAGAGATATCGATGTGGTCTATTGAACCAATTATACTGATTAATCTTGTATCGAGCGACATTTCGACTGATTGAGAATATCACACATCAAGGCGTGAACGTGCAGATAATAGAATTATGGAAATTACCAAGCAAGTCATGCTGGATTGAACTAATGGAATATACGCAAGAACAAAACTTCGCACGTTAAACTGTCCGTTTTCATTAGAACATCAAGACTTTGGTTTTTCTTAAGCCTTTGTTTTTGCTAACTCGAACAATTCAAGTAGCAATAGGAGAAACACCACTGCAAACTTCAGATTCAATGTTTTTTTTTCAATCCAGTATCGAATTGATTTCACGGCTCAAAAACATTATTGACAACATTTTACAAGAAACAATTAGTTATGTTAATAACCTGACGTTCGTTTAAACGTTTGCTTCAAATAACCCAGGAAATAATTTATTATTCCAGCTGAATATGGTATATTTCAACTAATCTACGTTCACACTTCATGCTGTCATGATTCTAGACTATAGTAATTTTATTCAAATAAACTTGTTCGCAGCCCTTGCCTGCTAAATGTGTTTTAATAACCTCATTAATGCGAGGTACAGAAACATAATTCGTGAGCTATTTCCTAGTTTGGCCTGCGAAACTTTCTTCCGCAAACAATTCATTCTCATATAAGATTCATCGTTTTCCAGTTTATTGATTTGGCTGAATTTTTTATTACAAAATGTTTTGAATGTTTGTCAATATCCTCCGAGGAACTATTATTCTCCACGGCTTGAAAAATTTCGTTGTGACTCGTACTCGAATGCTTATTAGCGGTACGTTCTTTATATTTTCTATTCGAGTTTCTCGGAGAGATCATGTTGAAAATGTAAAGCGTGCAGCAGAATAAATTTGAGTTTCTCACAACGTATATTGGAGCGGACATTTTTTTCCCTCCTCGGCGCTGAGGTAGCATTTAATTCGCATTGCCGTAAATTTATTACAGTGACGTCAAATTGATTGATGTACTTTGCAGTGCCAGATTCACGGTCGTTTAGGTTTCTTAAAAAGCCGTCATCAGTGTTTAAAAAACTCAAGCTAATTGATTACTCGTGATATTAACGTTTTTCAACTTATTATAACCACAAGAAGACATATGAAGTTGGATAATTTTGAGTTGACATTTGAAAATCAAAAAAGAACGATACGTTTAGTTAACGTTTTGTCTGTTAAATTTTTTCGTAGACATTAATGCACACTAATTTCACGAAATTATTTTAATGCACATAACACGCGTCGTGTATTCTGCGACATTGTAATCAATCATGTGCTCGAAGTTTTGCTCGTAATTTGTCTTTCTGCTTCTGAACATTCGTTGCACTTATCTCGACTACGAATTTAAATACGACCATGTTGGATAGAGCGTAATCAAGATTCATTCATTGTAATCGAATTCAACAAGTAAATTTTACGAATAAACTTTGTTCCATGTAATATTAATTTGAATCAACGATTAAATCCATAATTCAAATTTAACTTTCATAATTTATGATCTTTATTATTATATCAAAAAAGTAGCATTACTTGTTTGCACATAATAGGCTGAATGAGATTACAAAATTATGGAATTAATTCATTAAATCTAACAAACCTGTATGATTCGATGTGAATAAGCTATTATAAATTTCATGCGTAATACACCGGTTCAGCGTAATGATTATTTCAGCAAAATTGATTAAGTTAATTTCTAGATTGACAAGAATTGATTATTTCTCACGGGAACGTCGCAATTATTAATTATATAGATGTATCGGGGAGACATAATAGTGTTGCAACGTCAAGTGTATCAACGAGACACCATCATGTGTATGCAGCAATGATTAAACACGAGTGTTCATCTGCCCGTAGATTGTTTGCCAAGAATAGCACTTCAATCGTGGCTAATTAAAAACGAACCGACACAACCATTTTCGTTGAAACATTTCAACCGATTAACTAATTTATAGAAAGTAAACAACAGAATTGTGTAACCTCGTTTGAACCTACGAAAATCCTCAAAGTTTCAAACATCCTGCCGCGTTGAAACATTTATATTACATCTAATGCTCCTGATACTCAGACTTATCACGCAAGTTGGATCGAAAGCAAACTGGCAAGAATAGACGTACGCTTTATATTATTTCTTAGTTATCAACGGGTAAATAAACAATTGTTCATCCTGCTGTAATGTGCATTTTTTACGATATTTCCTCTTATAAAATATGACAGCGTTTGAAATCAATAGTACAAAAAGGACTTATAAAAAATGTTGCATAAATGAACGACGGTGGAACTTTTTTATAAAAAGCTTCAACATATGTCAAAGAATTTGCATTGAAAAAATAGAAATAAATGCTATTGCAAAAAACATTTCACGTAAGCCGCTTAGAGGATGATTTTTTGTTTATAACGAGCTGTCTGCACTTTATCTGGAACTCCATTTTTGAATCCTTTTGATAGGGTTCAAAAAAGTTTTTTTGAAATAAAAAAATTTAACAAAAAGAGTGTCTTTTTGTGAACAAATTAATATGGCAGAAACAATGGCTGAATTGCGTGTTTGAAATCACTTTGAAAGATCATTTCAGGATCGCATAAAGTATGAAAAAATTTGTATGCACAATGCGTTGGCCTACTTTCGCTTCGCTTTTCGCTTTGCCCGAATTTACCTAAAAAGTAACAAGAGTGCGAGTTCAATCAGCAAAGCATCCTGATCGTTGAGGGTTACGCTCACGGAGAGATTCAAGGAAGCCTTAGGCTATGATATGCATTGGAAAACTGCGATTCCAACCAATCTGGAGTAACTTTTTCTTTAGAGAAATCCAATGAAACGCAAAGTCGGCCTGTAACACGGATAAATCGTCTCGGGCTCGAGAGCACGTATTATCGATCCCGGAAAAATAAACTCGCGTTGATTAACCTCTTTCATAAATAAAAATTGTGTCATCATCGACATTATAAGAATATAAGCTATATTCTACATTGATCAGCCTTACTTTTTCTATTGTCACGTCATGCTATTTGATTTCATCAGTTCTGATACTATTCCGGTGTATTGTCAAAAAAATTTCTACAGCAGAAATTATGCATAAGCCGAATCAGGAGAGGTTTATTAATGCTTTTGTAGAATCATGTTTGCAATGAGCTTTTCCAATCATTACCATCAATAATTCAGACAGCTAAACTGCACCTTCGTTCTCATAGTTTACTGATGTTTATAGCTAACAGTTTATGAATAAAATATATAGTTATCGTTCAGGCTATTTCTCATTCTTTTTGCGACATAATAAACATCAATTTATCAACAGTCTTTTACTATAAATACTTACAATATTTTGTAATTTCATAATTAATGAAATCTATAATTCGAGACAATTGAGAAATTATCTTTTTGTAAGATTCTGAACTACTACCTTTAATTTTTTCGATCGCAGTGCATTACACCATAAGCTCTTGGGCGATATTTTTTTGCCATGGCATCTTCCCTCTGTATTCATCGCACCGTCGGGAATAATTCTCATACTTGCCCCTGAATACTCCACGTTTTATTAGCAAACCAAATTATACTACATGATCTTGGCTCGTTATAACGTTCGCTCGTCGCTGCTTGTGACGGCTCCGGAACGATCTTATTTTTGACACGAGTATGTCGATTGGCAGTGAGTTAACCAACAAATTTGTCTGTCACGGCGCAATCTGCTTGTCAAACTTTATAGATTAGCTTTTTATACGTAAAAATGTGTTATTCACTTATACGAAACATATTGTTCTGGTGATAGGGAAATTTTATGAATACCAAAATTTTTTTCACTAAAACTTAATTCAAAAAATACAAAAAGATGTGCGATTCTGTGAAACCAATTTAAAACCAATATATAATATAAACTCGATATGAAATTTCGGTATACCATTTAAACGAAATACGATTTTCAATTGGAATCAATATACAGCACAGTGCAAATGCCAGATGTTTGAAATCATTGAATCGTTCAAAATTTTATTTTATATTGAAATAACAAACATTACAATCGCGTTACCAGAGCAAACGGAAATTCGTATTCTACATTCAAATAAGAACCGTTTTCGATTTGAAAAAAAAAACAGTCACGTCAATACGTTGTCATCGTTGAATAACGCATTTCAATTTTCAAAACTCTCAGTAAACCTATAGTTTCGTCATTGTGGTTTATAATCGTGTCGATCGACTGAAACAATTTTACCATGGTAAAATTACGGTTTGCAAACCGTAACTTAAAACTCAAAAATAAAGATCTGAATTTGTTCTATTTTTTTTAGACATTTTTCAGACTTTCCAGAATATTTTTCGTCGGTGTAGAACTGAACTTTTTGTAATTGAACTAATGGCTTGATTTCATCCATAATAAATTACTATTTGGAGGGTCATGCGAATACGAATTGAGTAATGAGGAAATTGAATAAAAAAATTCATTGTTTGAATAGCTGATCTACAGGAACGCCGGTTAGATCCATAAGTCATGAGGCAGACGCGAGCGCCGTCTTTTCACTACAATCTCAGACGAGGATGAGCATGGTTAAAAGTGTTTGCTCAAGTAAAGTTACCAGCCCCGATGGATCAGTACACGGGTTCCAATTTCCGGCCGATTATACCCACTCGACCTTTTCTACTTGTTAGCCTGATGACCCTGCCCCGAAAATCATTTCTTTGTTACTAAATTTTGCTAATTCAAACAAAAAACTTTAAACACTGAAAACTACTTTAGACAAAGTAGAATTACAACCATAAATCTTTTAAAACAAAGCACTGAACTTTAAAAACACCTAGTAAGCCTTAAGATTTTTACATCAGAAACAAATTACAAAAACAATTACGATTTTGGCATCATCAGAATTGTCCAAATTGAACTGATCAGTTATTGAATAGATACGAAGGTGTATTGAATTCATATTGCAAGTTTTAATTATGAGAAAAAATGACACTCGATTATCTTAATTTAATCATACTTCGCAAATGTGTTGTAAATGATTCTGGTTGGGTTGAAAAACGAATCCAAATGAAAAATCAAACAGCACTATAAAGATGACTTGCATAAGAACGCGTTTTCTCACTCTTAACACAATCCACTGTATCGCAATCACGCGAATGATGAAGCATCAATAGGTTCAGTCGTTCATCGCCACGTTGAGCTTTCACTTTGTGCACCGTTTCTTGGCTTACCGAGCGAACGTTTCGCTAATTATAAATTACGAAACGTTTCCGCGCTAATGCTTTGCCGTGTTAAAAATGCCTGCTCGATGAGTTCCATTATTTATTCATCGCCATGGAAATAAGTGCAGCCCGTTTTGATCCCGATATAATTACGGTTTCGTTTCAACGTCCCTCCGCGATATGCAAATCTAATTAAAATTTTTCAATGGGATGTGTAACGCGCGCGGAATAAAAAAAAATCACAAATTACGCGTCACTTTATCATGCGAAAATGAAACACTTTTTCAGCGCGCAAAATGCAAAGAGTCGCGAGTAGTAGCATCCAAAAGATTTTCTCATTCATGAGCAAACGTGTGGACGTAACAATGTAGATGTAATTACGAAACGCATTCCTTTGTATATTGGATTTACGAATGCGAAACTGTTTGCACTTTACTTTAAACACCCGTCACCATCGCTGTGTCAAATGATGCCCCTCCATCTGGGGGAGGCTTCTAAACACGTCGCGAAATGAATATGTGCATCCCGCATTGCGTAATAGCTTATACACACGTATTTGTCCACGTAATAAACACCCCTATGAGCGAATAGCGGCTAGCTTGGACTCTGTAAACATCCAAAATTGCATCACGTTTGAGTCCATTTACGCTTGTTGATTTATCTATAGCTGGCTTTGTCTTTGACGACGATTTTTTGAGTTTAGGCTTCCTGAATGAAATCAAATAAGCTGTCAGAGCACGAAATTAATCACAAGACTGAAAGTATATTCCGAGCATTTATGAAGAATTGGAATCCATCAGAAAACTGTGTTATCATTTTTAAAATAATCATGTTAAAAAATAAAGTTTACTTTATTCAAGGAATCACAGCAACTTCAGGAAACAAAAATGTTATCTTAGTTACCACGAATAGCTAACAAGTTTATACGGAATTGTATGTTACGAATTTGTTGTTGAAATGAGGTGTTCCAAAAGTATTCGTGTAGTTAATCATACTGTTGATCGAATTGAATGTTGAAAATAAAAATACACTGTGTACCAGTAAGTGGTAAATCTCTAACTGGTTCAACGAATTTAAATTACAGGTTCATACAATCACTAGCTCTTTCGATTACTTTTAGTTATCGAATTCGGTGCCGGCAGTTCAACTCGAAGCACCAAAAGAAATTTCCAAACAGCAAATGAAATCATTGTACGCTATTTTGGTGTTAAAAGCGAATTCAAGTTTTTTTTTAAGAAATCAAATAAACTAGATAACTGCGGTAGCCATAGTTGGGCAGGTCGTTGAATTCGAATTTTATTTTTTTAACTTTAACTTTACATCTTGACCAATCGTTAGATTTTGGAACAAAAAATATAAAAATTGTTTGATAAAGTTTCCCAGCATTGTTACGGTTCGTGAATTTTCATGAGTCATACAAAAAGTAATTAAAACAGTTCTAAATTTACTCTCGCTCATAAATAGAATAAGAGACAAAGCTTTTGATTTTTACTATAACAAACGTATGCACAGAGTACAAATTGCTTTGTTACCGGAAGACAAGAGTCAGAGTGTTTTGACCTGCGGCAACGTTGTTATAAAAATATTCAGTCACATAAAAAAACAGCCACAAAAAACAGTTAACTTTGCAAATGAAAACCATTGTTTGTTACTGTAATTAAAAATATGCGTTGCAACAACGCCGAAAATGTGTTCCTTTTTTTCAAAAACAACAAACTAAAAGACATTTGATAGTCGACGGATCAAGTTTAAGCGCCTCGTTTTGCCGGGCACTACATTTCGCCGGTAAGAAGCGAGAACTCAGGATATTTTTCTTGGTCGATAGAAATTTACGAGGCGGCTTTTGCTGCAGCCGGCCCTGACTTATTCGTGGCCGAAAAGGCTGTAAAGTTTCTCACCGCGACTCGAGGAAAACAAGCTCCTTCAATCGCATCAGTCGATTTTGATTCGCGAGAAAAATTATAAGCGCGACTATTGAAACGGCGTTAAAAGCCTTTGAGCGGAAAAATCGTAGCTTTGAGAGAGCGCTTTATTGATCCGACAGCAGCGGATCAGCCGGTTTCGTTGAAACGTAGCGCAGCTATAACCGCGGCATTTAGACAGATTGAATTACACTTTCGTTTGTTTCGTCGGCTACGGTGAAAAGTTAATAACCCTTTCACACAAAAAGAAAAGCATTTATTGCGCGATACTGGCTTTCCAAAAGTTATCGTGTTAAAGTTTAACACTGCAGTTGTAACAAAGTTATGAGGGCATCGAAGCGAACTCTTTTTATTGCCTATTTCGCGCAGAAATACTGTTTAATTCAGACGAATCTTGAAATGCGAAATTGGGTGGAAATAAAAGTACCGTGTTGAGCTCATAAACACTTTTTGTTAATCTACGATTTTTTGTCCGTGTAATAAATTAAGTTGTTTGTTTTTTGAATATCTTCGAACCAATGTTCGTTCAAATTTCAAATTCAAGTTGTCCGAATTGAATGAAGTTGGTAACAAGTTACATTGTACTGTTTTGAAATACATTTGTCTTGTTTGAAAACAGCGCATTAATCTTGCAGTGGATACGTGTTTAGCACTGTTGCGATAAATGTGAGAAGATAGGGCTTTGGAGGAAAAGGTGAATAGATGGATTGCGTTGGGTACTTAAGCTAGACTGACCTTACATCGATTACATCTGCTGCGCTGACATTTATCAGTCCTGACTACATACTGTGTTGATATCTGTATTTCAACTGTGCAATGATTGATTCACTAACTGGACGTTCTCGTCCATTTAAAGCGACCTGAATATATTGCAAACTATATTTAAAATTGAAAGTCGAATAAAAACGCAGAGAAATAAAAATTAAAAACGTGTCAGTTTAAACAGGTGGCAGTGGCTTGGCCCATTTGTCGGTGGCATACATTTGACTACTTTATCAAAAGTGAGGATTGCCTAGCGTGGCTCATGAGGTCGATTGAAAAAGGTTGAATAGTTGGCAAGTTAATGCAGCGAAACGGAGAGGGTGCGAATAAAAGAGAATGGATGACGGCTCGGGTATGCTTTCGATAACAGCAATGTCAGCAACTCTTTGTTAAGAACAACTTCACTCCGCTTTAAATTTGTCTAAAGAGAGCGAATGATTGATGCGAAGCGAATCTCTCAATGGCTGTGTTAAGAATATTTTATGACTATCCGCACGTTCAAATCCGTCTGGACAGGCTCTTTGTTCCACAATTTATGTTTCTTTGTTTCCCAACTGCCCGAAACTCGAGATAATCATTACCTCGTCTTGGAGTGTTTAACAAAGAAAAGAAGTTTCGAATTTCGGGACAAGAAAAACACTCGGAAAGGATATGTTGGATGCAAAAAATATTTGAGAGCAAAAATTTTGAATGAAAAAAAGTCAAACGAATTATTATTGGATGAAGAAGAAGATTTTTTTCAGACTATAATAGAAAGTCAAATTTCATTCGGTTTGTCGGCAAAGAATGTGATCGAATTGGATGTTCCATAAGCTTTTAATAATTAGTGGAAATTTTTCCGAGCCAATGATCCAGGGTGCAAGTCGACGCTATGATGTATATTATCGCAAAAAGAGAAAATTCGTCTCATTAGCGTGTTCGCCTTGACGCGAATTTAATAATCCAAAAGTGCTGATTGATGTCCCGCTGATATCGACCCGCGAGCCACCAAGTATTATGGAATTTCATTACTGCCAATTCTTTGCATTCAGTAACGAGTCGCTGTTATTTGCAATAACTTGGTTTTTCTCATTAATTCCATGAAATATCATTTATTTATCTTGATGCCGAATCACGGAAACAAGCTTTTAAAAAAGCTCTGTTCAATCAATGTAACGTACAAATAAAAAATTTCTTCCGTTTCGTCGTTGACGTTTTATCTGTCACGAATTCAATTACAACCAAATCTTCAATTTTGAAATAATGTTGGATTATTTTTTCATGTCTGCATTTTTAACGAGTTGGACGCACTTGAATATTAGGTATTACGAGTGAAAATAGGACTTTATCAACGATTTGAAATTCTAAACATATACCATTATCAAGTTTTATTTGTCTGACCCAGTTTTTCTCCGATTCATAGTCAACTTGAGCCACTGACAATGAGATGTACATTTTAAATTTCCTATGCTTGATCAAGTTAGCTTTGCGGATATATTTTGAAGAAATGCGAGAATAGAAATGCACGCATACATTCCCGTTCTCAACGACAGAATAAATTACTGTCGTTGAAATCATCTCATTCTATTTAGTAAAGGTATATATTGTGATATTCCAGTTATGATTACAATTTTTAATGTAACATTTCCATTTAAATCACAACGAAAACGTTATTTTCAAAGATTCGTACGTTGTAATACAAAATGAAATATCAATTGATCGTAAATACTCGGGAACTTTACCTATTCGAATTCAAAGCATGCACACTCCATCAAAAGTTGTTTATATAAACTTGCTCTAAAATATTGTCAAATGTGCAACGACTTTACGGAATAATAAACGTCTTGACTTCTATACAGCAAAACCTGTCATGAAAAACTAAATTACATCTCAGATACTTATTTATACTAATAAATTTTATTTTTTGTATCCAATTTTTTCCTCAAACTTTTCTCTGGTTATTGTCCCTTTTTTCGCCCTTTTTCTCTCAGTAAGTTGAACGTTGAATTGCACCTTCGATCACAGCAAGGTCAATGGTAATTAATGAGATTAGGAGTCCGAGGGTGTGCCGTATAAGATGTGAGACATTTGCCCTCTGCGAACTTTGTGTAAGCTCGTTGGCAGGAAAAAAAGCTGCCAGACTTGGAAGAAATCACACAACTAACTGTAATCCTTATAACTTGTTAGATTCATGTTACTTGTTTGCTCCTAGCGTGGAAAGTTGAATTCCATTTAGTCGCAAATTGAATCTTCCGCTTCTCGTGCGTTTTAAAATATGATTCACTTGTCTCCATTTGGCTTGTATTTATTTATTATGCTGGATATCTGCCGAGCTCCAACTCGTGCAAAGAATAAGGCCAAGGGACGCAAAATTTGATCGATAACTGCAGCCTGACGCGACGCTCTCCGCGGCCGAATTTAATTTAACGATTTTATATTCTCACGCGCGGTTTCGCAGTGCCCACGTTTTCACCCGATATCATATGATAAACGCGAAATTTTACTTCAGAAATTTCCGCTCCGAACCTTACCGTACTCGATCAAGTTTCATTTATACTACGCATCTAAAAAAATATTAACAAAGGAATGTATTTTGCAGAAGTAGATAAGTTCAAACATTTTTCACCTTATTTTTCATGATATAATTCTGTATCAAAATCCGTTAATAACTCGTCTAAACAAACGAGTTAAATTACAAAAAATGGCAAAAACTTAACGTACAACATCGTTGGCCAAAAAACATAATGAAAAGATCTTCGGATGTGTAGTAAAAACAGTGTCAAGATTCTGAAGTCTTTTGTAGCTTGTATTAAGAAAACGTGACCTGATAAAAAAACTGGGCTTGTGAAACTATCTTCCCCCGATATGAATTTGCAGGTATATTTAAAAAAAATATTCACGATAATATTGTTCAGTTCCTTTTATCGAATAAAAAAGTCAATCCTGATGAGGACAATATTTTTGAATACAATTTCACTCCAATTTTTGCCTGAAAAAATTGATCCTCGAACGTTGATAACTCGGCAATATCGGCGCTATCGCAGCACGCGCTAATAGATTCGCATTTTTCTTCGATTTGCATGTAACTATCCGCGCCTGATGTACGACATTTTTCGGATAACTGCACGGGAGATGTGATGTATGAACAGTGCATACATATGCATGTTACGTAGGACGGAATATACGAAGCTGGCAAGAAAAAAATGCCGATAGTAGGACGCCGGATCACCGGCGCTATTGAAGTATAGATAGGCCAACTGTACCAAGTGCTGACCTGATACAAGTTAAACCGGAAGTGCTGAAGTTACAGGAACATCCAAATACCGCATTGCAGTTTTTCCTACGATTTACACTTGTTTGATTAACTTGTTCATCGCTCTCGTATGATCTACTTTTTGTGAACAGAAAAAAAAACATCGCATTTTTTTCATCCTGCATTTAAATCGAACAGGAGCAACTTGTGAGAGTATTATATTGATTGATGCGTGACAACTGGCTATTTAAATTGTCGAGCGATCGTTTGTTTAATGCATCGTGCTTTTTTTTCATCCATTCGTTGACCTACTGTTATATAGATCATCAAACGTAAGAGACAAACTTTTTTTAATTAAGGTAATACAATGTTCTAGAGACAATAGTCGACACAATCTAACGTAGACAATGTACGTATTTTGCACGCTAGAGCCGCCCGGTACTTATAGCTTGCGATACGATCATTCATATAACACACTCGTATAATTATGAAACGCCGCAATTTCGCGAGAACAAGCGCGAAAAAACTTGCGCCGATAATGATTCTGAATGGCAAATTATGATTTCTGTTCAGCCGAGTTGAAAGTCCTTTTTTTTTTCGTCATCGCTGAGAAGCCCAAAATGGCTTATCGATTCGTTGCACCGGTGCTAATTGCACTGATCGAATCGCAGTTTTATTCAAATAAAACCAAGAATATCCACTCACTTATACAAAATTTATCCAGTTGCGTTTGTAATTATCTTGCCGTGGGTGGGATAAATCATGCTAATGCGCTTAACGTATAAAAAGCACGGAGATTGCAGATTTTTCGACGCGCTAGATATATCATTGGCGGTATTTTTGGTAACATTTTCAGAGCACGTGAAATGAAGATGTAATTGTCTGCAGTCGTCATTACCGGCGATAACACCGCGTTACCGCATTTCGTCGGTGCGGTGAAAATCAGAGCCGTTCGTTTAATTCGATTTGTTTGCAACGTGTACTCCGCGCAAGTTTGTCTGCAAAATAGTCGGGCCGCGACCTTTACGAAACTTACACGATCCCGTACGTGCCGACAAACTGCGGGCTAATTAATGCTGATCGCACGAAATCCACATCCTTAGAATTCCCAGCCAGTTTTGCTCTGCAGACATTTCGACTTTTGTTCCAATTTTTCTCCAACATTTGAAACTATTTTAAATTTTCACCTTTTTCATCCCAACGGTTGAATAAACATTTCAGGACTGTAACAATAATTTGATTCAATTAAAAAGGCATTACAAAATTTCTGCATGAAATTAAGTACGAATGTTGAAAATGGTGAATATGTTTGATGCATCTCTGGAGTTACAAAAAGGATTGATTGATTTAAAAGTTAAAAAACAGCGAATGATAAATTTCATTTCCACTGATATTCATGATTAATTAAATGGAATGTTGAATTATGATAAAAAATTTAAGAAATATTCGTTAAATACAAAAAAGATAATGGATATCATAATCATATCAATATAAAAGCGTAAAAATGCGATATCGAATATTCCGCAAAAATGTGAAAGTCAGTTAAAAAATGTAAGAATTATAGCGCTGTTTTTATGATCCGTAAAACTGTTATAATCGAAGATCGAAAACGTTCTGCCGCTGACGAATAAAGTGGACGACATTGAATGATATCGATGCACTCACGTCATGTAAGCTCTAAAAGAGATCGTATCCTGGTATGATGGAGATCAGCTATAAACGGATGTTACTCGAGGTTGAAATCCGAAATCCAAACGGAAAATGCAATGAACGGAGGCACTGATTCGATGGTATTATAACAGAGATATTACTTGCCATCTATTATGTTTGCATCAAATGTTTCTGCTGCGTAATACGACACATCTCGTTGTAAGAACATCGCATTAACGTAAACGAAGGTAACTTGGCTTTTTGTTGCGGTGGAAGGAGCCTAATTACATTACAACTTTTGTAATCGAGTTTATAGAAAATTTTGTTCTGGTTTATTTTCGTTCACTTTTCGTCGGATTTACACCGCGTTAATTGGTAAATACGACTCGATTTCACGTTCAATGTACAGATTGTAGAAAAACGAAATTGGACAATTCATTCATCGACGAAGTACATTGTGAAAAAAATTAATTTTGTTCATAATCCGTTATGCAACTTTACTCTCGGCGAAAGCTCATTGTACGTTGTGTAAATAAGGATGTACATTGTTCGGGATATCGTGCAGATGGAACAAAATGAAATGAAAAGCCAACGAGCAAAACAATGAGCAGAACATACCTTCGCGTGTATTTGTTTGTTTCAGTTAAAATGATATTTTCCAAAGGCATGAAAAAGTATAAAATTGAACATATTTGCGAGCAACAAAACCTAACCGAACAAACTGAAAGTACAAAAAATGCGATGTCTCTTCAATGTTTAGGTAACGTGTTGGCTGCGTTGATGAGAATAACATCGGTGCTTTCATGATGTTTTTTGCGTGTCCGTTATGATGTGCGGTTTTTTATTTCACCCACGCCAAAATTAAATTACATATGCATTACAGTTGTGAAAAGTTTAAAGCTAATTTCGTTTAAATTAGCATTGCTTTGAATGAGTTAAAAAGAACAATAAAGCGGGTTGAATATTCAATCTTCTTGTTCAAATTAGCTTTCACCATGACCGTACTCTGTATTACTCGAATTTCGAACCAATAAAGCGACGTACCCATTTTTCGTTCATTGTAGACGCAAAAAGTGAGATATTTCGCGAGAAATAAAATATTTCGTGATGTGAGAAGAAAATCCGTATTGCGTGGCGAAAATAGATTATTTTCGTGAACAAGGTATGATCGACGGGAAAAAAGTGACGCTTTAATCTTCTTCGGAGCGTTTAAATTTTCATAACTGAGCGAAAATCATTTTCTGGCGCAATAAAGCTTAGCATGGAAAGCTTGCTCGGTAAGATTTTCCATATTTTATTTTGCACCGGGGGTCTTCGTTCTTATCATATTTTGAAGTGTAGACAATTCGATTCCGTCTTAGACGCGAGGGATGCCGCGTTTATTTCTCGCAAAGCAGCTCAGAATCGGCGGTTGTAAAATGGGCAACGCGAAGTCAGCGCGGTTGCCAACAGCAGCTGCTTCGGCTGCTATGACGCGACAGCTTTTTCATATTTTTGTATCCCATTTATTATTGAATTCCTTCACGCAATCGGGATGAAAAATACGTCGATTTATCTATGGAAAAGTTTTGCGAGTGGACCTTTTTTTCTTGTTGATTTGCTGCAACGACGATTCGACGATATCAAATAACTCAGAGGTGCCACATGTACAGAACTATTGAATTTTCGTTTTTCGTCTCTGGCGACTAAACTATCATTCAGAATCGATTGTTATGGATACAGCATGCAACACTAAGTGAAAAAGACAATGGCATTAACTTTTTCACCACTTTGTAAGTTGAACCAACTGGATTTTGAAAAATAAATATACGGTAAAGGAAGCTCTGTTTGTACGTTATATTTATTGTGAGTTTCACGTTTGACTCATGTGGGATGTATACAAATAACAACTATAGTTGAGGACGCACATAGAGTTAGACACGGTAAACAGATTTGTTTGCGATATGTCAGCGGGACGACCAGTTATGATCGCAGCGGACCTCTCGAAATCAGACGTTGAATTTGACTTGATGTTTGTTGTGCCGATAGATACTAGAGACCGCATAAGTACGAGTGCTCGGGTAATTCATGGTGCAAACTTTCTAACGGACCCTTGAAGCCGTTCTAACAGCGGTGACATGATTTCCGAAACGAATTAACGACTTTGCTCACGAAATGTTTGTTCTTCACAATCTCGTCACTTATCGAACATTATAAGTCGCTAGTTCGGCAACTGCGAACAAACAAAACATCCAGTCCACAAGCACTGTTCACTTTAGTGCCAACTTTTTCACTTCTCGTCATTTACGACGCTGGAATACAAGCTTGATCAAACAATGTTAAAAAATCGAACGGCACAGCAACATCTAATTTCGCAGAGAAAGATATCAAGCGATTTTTGTATCGCATTTTCGGAACGTTATTTTGTCCCAACTTTATTTTGCATTTACGTTTTGCTAGCAGTAAATAAAACGACTAACTTACGTGCACGTCTGATGACTCGACTAGATAAATACGAAATATAATTTCCCGCTAAAGTGGCAATCCATTCGTTGAATTAACACGAAAAGTTAATTTCCGCAAAAGTTGGAATAAGAACGATGTGACATTAGGCTCTTTTATAAAGCATTCAGGAACGCTTTTTGTCCCTGCGCATATCCGCAACGGTGACTAACTTGATAACCCCGTGAGATGGGGACGAGGCTCCAAATATATATAGCCGGCGATGAATGAAAATGGATTTGCAAAAATAACGACCAAAGCCCGGTTCCCCGGCCTGTAAGTCTGGATATTATATAGCCGTTATATAGCCGATGGCAGGTCACGGCCTGCGAATCGCAAGATGGACTATCGTACATTGTATGCCAAGATAAACGCGATACTTTAAAGATTTCGCTTTCGGAATATGAACGCGAACGGTTATTCCAATGCGAATTTCCACACAGCAACCCTTCCTATTTAGTTTCATTCTGTGCGCGTCTTTTATCTGGTTCTCAGTTTCTCCACTTGCACTTTTATTGTCTTTATTTGGTTTCACCAATTTCTGAAAACACGAGAGAAAAGTGGAGATTTGCACTTTTTACTGAAAAACTGGACAATTTGCTATAAACACACGACACTAATTGAGATTTAACGGTTGAAAAAATAAACGAATTTCTACGATTTCAATTAAATATCGAACTCGGAAAAAAAGTTTCAATCGCCATCAGATTGGTCACAGCTTTTGAATTTCGTTTAAAATAACTCTTATAATGGATGATATTATAAGTAAGAGCGAAAATTGATATCTTTTTTTCATTCCATTGTTTCTTGCGAAAATGCTCCAACAGAATAATAGATGTCCTTTTTAGGTAATCGTTGAGCATTTTTTGCTGCTACTGAAAATTGCACGCGGGAATTCGGACGCATTTCGACCGTCCATCGAAACGAGGGAACGAAAAAAGTAGCAAAAAATACGTCAACGTGCGTCAGATAATAATGCACATTCAACGGCGCGTTTTCACGAAGCACGAATGATCACTTTCCGTCCAGACAACATGGCAAATGCGAAATGCCATATCGCGGGACGCTCAATTATGATTTCTCAGAAAAAAAGAAATAGCAGTGTTCCATGTCTTATATAATAAAAACTCACCCTTGGCTTTATAGCGCCGGGGTCGTAAACATCGTTGGATTTATTTTTACGAAAATGCAGATTTCTTGTTAGCCATTTCGGGCTACGCTCGAACCGGGCAATCTATGAAAATAGAATTTCGCAATCGCATTATCGAGCTCGTTTTTATGTTATCAAAATACACCGTGCTATAGAGGCAAAATGATGAAATATTCATGATCCAAAGCACTTTTCAATTCCACATTTTTGATGAATTAACGAGCGAATGTGCTATTCAAGTGTATGCGTGGGGTTGCCTGTTTCTAATTGCGAGCAATTTCATCGGAGAGACCGAATAGAGATGGAAAAATTACGGTATACTTGTGAAAACAAAGTCGCAGTACCGAAATCAGCCAGGCTCGAACCAATTGGGATTCGGTTTTGTTGGTTGCAACCAATGACGTAATAGAATATACAACCGAGCACGATGGCCTGTATGTAGGTCGTCGTGTCAGTGCCATCCGCATCAGCAGAAGCTTCCCTCTCCAGCCACATTCTCTCTGCTCTTATACATTGTTCCAAACCTTTCCTCGATATATCGCGGATTTTCGCACTTTCATTTACCTTAAAAGAAACCGAAATCTTTAATTTTATATTCTACCTTCTTTTGTTTTCAACTTTTTTTCTGAATGAAAAACAATACGTCAGTTGTTCGAAAGCTCAATTCAAAATGCAGACAAAAAGTGCATCTGAAATTTGTTGTTGTACTAATGTATTATTAAGTCGGTATTTATGTGTATGTAATCGGAACTGAGGATTAGTTATAATTGTAGGGATAAACGCTGACTATACTACTGATATCGCTTCTGATGATAACACGAATTTGCGGTACAATCTTTTAGCGCTGATAAATTTGCGATCATTTGATACTTGCCAGTAATTTAACTTCTGTACGAAAATTCTGGCGAAGCTAAAGTTGAATGTTCGAGCCGTACATTCTTTCTCTTTTTTCATCCGCAATCTGAAAGACAGCTTATGACTTTTATCACGATTGCAACGTAATTAGAGCGAGATATAATTTTATATACGTATCGAAGGTTCAGGAAAGGGTCGGCGAACCTAATAGAGAAATCAGGTCACCTGATGGATATTTTTGGTCGTACAAACTTATTACGAGTCTTCATATTTCCGGAAACGAAATGTCATATTCATATAAACATGATTTATAACTACATACCGACAAAAATTGAGCAAATTTATTCTCTTGAGAAAACAGAATCCGTTTACCAAAAGTGACGTGCTGGTCGGACAAACAAATGTTTTGTTATTTCTGTTTAGCTTACTTTATAAAGTAGAGGAAATTCCCTATCAAAAAAGCAAAAGTCAATTCTCTCAATATGTTTATTGATAAAAGTCAGTCACGTTACGATGTCTGGTGTTGTTTACAAGCAATATATTTCAGCTTCATATTTTTCCAAATATGTTAGAGAAAAGTTTTGAGGGAAAATTTATACATTTCAGACGGAGACCGGAATTGTTTTCTTCCAGAAAAGTGTGAAGAATTGAACCGTCGTAATTATTCTTTTAGAAGTCAACTGCTGAAAGTATTTTTGCAGCACTTTTGTAAGCTTTTTGCAGGCGTTAGGAGGTTTTTGTAAGTTTACCTATATATACAGGGTGAAACGCTATTAACGCAGTGATTCGTCCCTCGCCCCGAGATTAATCGCGCACGGTCAACGCAAAGTTTCGTCGGCGCACTCTGAGCGTATTAGCTATGGAATATTTGTCGATAAAAGCGACCAGCTCCCTGCCAAAAACTACCGTCGTCCCTCAATTTAATATCGCTCGAGGCTAAAAGTTATAGTATTACGCATATCTCATTCGACGCGGTTGCGCTGCAATAACGATTCGGCATTTCACAAATTATTTATTGTCAACGATAACATCGATATTCAACACTTTGTAATTAAGAAAGTTTTGACAGCTCGCGCTTTGTTCACCGCGAAATGCAAAATTTCAATCGTGCATATTTTCAACGCGACAAACGAATCGTCGAAAACAAACTTCGATTTGATGCGACATTTTGATGAAAACTTCTTCTCACACATTTGTGGTCTTTTTTTTTTGTTTTATATTAGTTCTGAATTAACATTTTTGATGTTTATGAATCTGTGATGTTTCAAAACTATTGTTTTTTTCGAACACCATGTAAGTTGAACTATTTTGCATATTGGTTGATTAATCACCGTCTGGGCGTTGTTTCAATTTTCTACACATATAGGAACTTACTTTCGACCTAACATCCGGAACAGTTTTGATTAATCGCTTTTGCATAGATCTAATGAATTGAAGTTATCAATCGCTTATATAACCAAAGTTAGAATCTAAAGGCCGTTGAATATCTTTTTGGTTTGTTTCTTCACCTGTGAAATTACACGACTCGAACGCACAATACAAATGGTGACTTAAATAACAGAGAATTTAACTCAAAAACATACAGCTGCGAGGTAACATTAAATGACTACGTTTATATTAGTCGCAGAATGCCAGGACCTAAAATAGGTCAACAAAAGTAATGTCTTATTTTGATAGCGTGACCTATGCGAGATAACATTTTGTGACAGTTCGCTTATTTAATTATAAGTCTGGATTATATTTCATCGTTCAATTCGTTTTATCGTATTTCATGATTTTTCGTTAACGAAAGTCATTTTATTAGCTAGGAAAATTAAAAAACTGGCCTGGACGATAAGAAGACGAAAATTGAAAAAAACTGACAATAGAATTTCACGAAGCTTGTCGTCTCGTTTTCCATAAATTAACAGCCGAGCGGCAGATAAATTTAAAACTTCGTCCCATCGATTAACCAGTCAGATTAAAATATTCAACTTGCACAATACTTTAAACCGGCCTGCAAAAAAGTAAAATCGTTCTCGCAGGAATATTGAAAATAAAGATATTTCCGCACGAAATGAATTGTGTGAATAAAATATATAGAAAAATGCATATATTTTTCATCGACGGTGCAAAAATGCCTCGCGCTAGGAATATTCCTGTCGCAGAGGCCACAGTTTTATTTGTACGTGGTTCCTTAAATTCTGCGACCTGAGAATTTCTTATAATGGCTGCAATTCGATTTCGTTGGCAACACGTACGTGTTCAGTGGATTATGAGAAAAGTTCGGATCCACTTGAGGGCACGATAGAAATCCCGCCGACGAACGCAGCAAATCCTATACGTTGCAATATCTATAGTCGGGCAAAAACCGCGCGAACGTGATATACAGTACTCTTGACTTTTTCCCGACTTTTAACTTTCATTGGACCGTTTATTTCTGCAACAGATATGCAGTACAGCCCCAAAAAGATCGTCTCGGCGGAGCTTTTCATTTCAGGCCGTGTGTAGACACAAAACTTTATGAAAACTAATCTGACATGTTGGAAAGCAAAATCCCAGCCATTAATTGTATCTTTTAACAAGCCGGGAATGAAAAAAGAAAACGTTAGTACGGTCTTTCATAATGACAAAACGTGTAATCAAAGATTTTGTCTGGCAAAGAAAAAAGATCTGGACAAGAAAATAAACTCGTATGTAATCGCGTACGACAAATACAGTTTATTGCGACGTTGTCTCGTTGTAATTTCAACATTTCTCCGTGCGACTGTGCCGCTTTTTGCTTCGTCCCTGTTAGCATCGGATTACGGTGTAATTTTAAGCTCCTGGCGAATGCAAAATCACGCACGCGGATTTTACACGCAGATTTTGCTCGTTATAACTTTTGATTTGTAACGAATAAGTGCGAGGTAATTTCAACAAATTTGATTACAAAAGTTTGTAATTTATAATCCCCCAATCTAAAACACGCAGAATATTTGACAGGGTTTTTTTTCTACATTTCAGATGTTTCGTACATTTTTTAAATGAAGAAGAGAAAAATTGGGTTCAATTGCAGCATCGCATGCATTCTTAAAACTAAACAATTTCTTAGTGAGCATTTTTCGCGATTTTGTGTTAATCAGTGAGGATGCAATAATCATCACAAACTGGAGAGTAGATGTGTATATTGCGTGACGAAAATTACATGTCATAACATTGAAACTGTTTCGTTGTGGTGGGAATAAAGAACACGTGTATTGATTCGTCGTAAAGGAATATTGGCATAACTTTGATGAGATCTGCACGAGTGAATGGCATTCTCAATACGGTTCGCAAAATTCGACACAGTTCATTTCTCCAAATAATGGTTCGAAAAATTCGACTTTTTTGTTACAAGTTTGTTTATATCAAATTTTATTTCGCAAAACTCTATGCAACATCAACTATTTCTATTATCTGACGAATTTCATAGCACTCAAGGTATTCAAATTAAATTTCGAAAAAAATGATGTACAAGATTGATCTTCGAACAGGATTTCATTGTTCTGAACATTGTCTGAAACTAAAATCGCTTCTATGAATGACAGGACAAAAAGTGCGAAATGATTGGCCGTCAAATCGAAATTAACGATACTCCAGAAACTTCGGAACATGTAGCCGTTGACGGAGAAAAAATGTTGCAGACAATTTTTAATTACGTTGCAGCTAGAAAATTTCTGCTCTAATTGCGCAAAAGGTCCAGTCTGGTTGCACAGTCCTTCTCGACGAATATACGTATACTGTTTTCATTCTAATTATCTGAAAACTCCTGAAGACTTGTTAACTCGTTGGCTGTCCACGTTTCTACCTTGAAACGTTAATTAAGACTGCTATCGATCAGAAATTAGACCTGCTAATCTGCATTTCGTGCATTTCCAAGTCGCTGAAGAGACAAGTTACTGATGTTCTGTGAAAAATTCCACGTCCAACTTTACTAGTTTGCAAATATTTAATTTGAGTACTCTCAAACTGACGGATTCCGGTTTCTGTTACGAAATCGAAAATGCGACGGAAATTAAAAATCCTGTAAAGTTCAATAAAAATTTGCCCGCCTGATATCCTTATCAAAAGTTCAATATCTATATTGAGGAACATTAATCCAAGTGCAAGGGTACGGAGTTTACACGATTATTGTGAGCAAGTCGTTACATCGAATTTGATCTTCGTTGCTGGCTACTTGGGCGGTTATCAAAAACAATAAAGACAATAGCCTAAAGTATAGATATCCTGGACTTAAGTCGGGCACTTTGCTTAAAGCGATTGCGCTACGTCGGGCAACAGGCGCAAGATTAATTATTATTCTCGCCTACATTACCGGTCTTCTGCATACATGCATATGCAGATCCATATTTATCCGTATAGTCTTGCGTTTATGTACGCGATACCGTAAGGTGGCGACTAAGCTATGGAAGCTGAAAATTCAGCAAAATTTGATGCAGTACTGTTACTTGATATCTATATTTCATGTAGCATTTATTCCACTTCCATTATTACAATTTTGAAATTAAATCATTTTGAATTCATCTCAATCCAGTTGCGAGACACCTGACGAAAACGAAAATTTTTTGAAATTACGAAGAGAAACTAATATTCTAACGGTAAAGCTCGGTGCGGTCAATCTAAATATGTAACTAACCAAAGCTATCTAAATTTATGATCTTTAAACTTTTGAGTGTGTAAATAGAGGTGGTCTAGTTTGTTAACATGAGAGGTAATAAAAATCATGAAAGCGTGATTGCAATCAGAAAATTAATCTGCAGAGGGCAAATAATTTGCAGCCGAGTGACAATTATGACCAATCGACCGACGAAGTTTACGAATTCTTTATGATTTGAAAACGCATTAACATCAAAGGCAAGAGTTGAAAGCTGCAAAAATACAGCAACTCATTGTGTCGAACGGCAGAATCGATTCAATTATGACGTTAAATGAAAAAGAAAAATGATCGTGTTTGTTTCGCATGCAATTAGAACGTTCGAATGCAAACAACGGAAAGGGAATTCTTTTGCAGGATCACTTAACCGATGAATTATTTATGCGGCACGTCAGACAACATTCCACGTTTGTTGTTTGGAAAAACGACATTTTTTCCTTCAACGAAATAACAATTTAAATTATCTTCAAGCGACACAGTTCTAATGTCTTATTACATTATACATTTACAAACTTTAAGCTAGTATTTCAACACTATCAAATATTACACAAATGATTCGTTAAATTTAAAACAGATTTGTAGTAAAACAGCAGTTGATCGTGACTTGGCACATAGGTTATTCATGCTAGATCAGACAGCTGAATAAAGAAAGTATCACGATGAAAAAAATTGAGGAGGTAAATGTTCGCATCCAAGCAATTGCACGTTTGCTATCACTACTAGCGATCTGACAGACTTCTCGTTTGGCTGACCAAATCTATCTCACTCTACTTCTAGCTGCAAGTACGGTTTAAGTCGGCTGCTCACGTTTTTCGAATCTCTTTGGCGACAATTTTGAAGCTGCGATAAGGCGCTTACACGATAAATTGCCAGATGGCATGTATCTTTGATTTATTTACATTTTCTGTTATCATAAATAATTTTTCATTTTGCCAGCAAATTTATTTTAAAGAAATCCCGAAACCACGAAATATTTGATTTCGGGTTGAAAATATGAAAACTTTATCAGTGAAATTCCAGCTCAATAAGTTGAACAAAGAGACTAAACAAAAAGTTTTGTTTGAGTGTACATACAGATGAGTATTGAAAGCAACAGAAGTGTAAATAACTTGGACGCTAACTTGAAAATACCTCGTGTATTGTATACGCAGGCAACACCGCAGCGTTAACTCAACATTATGCTAGTCAAACGATTCTCGCTGATACCGTGTTGTCCCAAACAGTTATCACACAGACGCACAGGTCACGGACCACTGGCATAATAAAAAAATTCCATATAATCCACAATCGGAATAGTTGAACCATACCGCGTTTGTATTTCAACCAAACATTATAACAAACAGAAAGTCGACGTTTGAAATTGCGGCTCGCTCGTTTGTTTTTCTTTTTATGATAAGACGAATTAAGTCCTGCACAATTTTTCTTGATTATTCGTTTGCAACTGTCAATTATAGTCGATGAAAAGGACTTAACTCGTTCGTTCATATTTTTCTCGATAAAGGGTCGTGATTTTGTTTTTGTGAAATCTAGTAAACAGCTTATCTACTCAGTTAAGCTTGTGACCTAGTTTGCAAGTTAAACTGACTGTATTATTAAATTCGAAAGATTGATTGGCTAATCTCACACTGATATCTGAGTTTGGTGTGAACGCATATCTGCGAAGTCAGTCGAGAAATACACATATACTATTATATTAGAGTTTCATCAGGTTGTGCATAGGAGAGAAATTTCCATATTTGAACACAATCAAATTAATGACGTATTGACTATTAACGATGGTAGTTTCGTTCCCGCAGGGTTACCACTTTTTCCTTTCCATATCTGATAGAGAGTGATTAAACAAAAAAAAGTGAGTACGGTTTAGTTGAATCGCATTCGGTAATTTGATTATTTCCACGAGTGGCTCTTGAGACGGAAATATGAGACTCAGTCATGCAGTTCATAGTGCGTTTCTGAACTTTCGAATTGATTAATTTTGGCAAGAAAAATCCAAATATTAATCGCGGGGTAACGACGCAAAACTTGTACAAGTAAAAAAAAGGAAGTGAAATCAGATAAGTCGTTTCCATTGATTTACACATAATTCGGTAGGGGATTTTAAACTTCGATAATGCAATTAATCAATCAATTGATTAATTCTCGAGACAGTCAGCAGGTGTACTTATCAAGATTAATACATAATGCAACTTCGTCATTGTTCTGCGGCAGGATGATCTTCCAAATTGCTCGAGGGCGCTCAAGGGCAATTACCTGGGTGACAAATTTTATAATGTCATTAATAACATATTATAATTCCAGCACGACACAAGAAATGTTGGTTGCAGTTTACCATTATGCGTTACGACATTTAATTGAGCTTAAGTTTCGTAACTGCAATTGTCTTCGTAATTTGTACCGCAGCTAGACAGACTTATCGCATAACATTTACACCACACTGAGAAATTCGTCGCATTAGCTAATTAGAAATAACAATCAATTAGAGCGTTATCGCGTTAGTCATACGAAAAAAAGTCTTTGCAATTACATCCGCAAGAAAGATTAATTGCCTCGCAACATTGACGAAAAATATTTCAACATTTCACAGCAGTGAACGGAACTTTCAAGGTTTTCTCTTTTTCCGTCAAGCTGTTACGTTCTTCCGGTTGATGAAAAATTGGATACCGGTACAAAATTCAAATCCTACCGTTTTGTAAAGCACTTGTAATATTTATCGTCCGAGTGTTATTTTGAATATGAGGTAGATAAATGTAATTAAACAAGACTAGCATAATTTACATATGCATCATAATAAACAAAGTTTATATGAACTTTCCGGGCTCCCAGTTTCGGGAAATAAATATCCGCTCATGAATGTAACTCAGATAGTTCCAGACATCAAGGAAACGAAATATCCTCCAAACATTTCCCCGAGGGAACAGAAAAATGCAAAATTTATTTTCGATCACGAATTGGCCAGTCAGTAATTTTTGCAGGAAATTTCAATTTCAAAGAGACTGAGTCTGTTTCAAGAAAGGGTGTACTAATTATTGATAATACCGTGCACCATCTGGTAATTGAAAATTCACTTAGTTGGAACCACTCACTATATACTAATATGATCACGCCACAATACGACCAAGACGTGAGCCGATAGCTAATTGCCAATTGCCTTTGTTCGTTTACAGATGGCAATTACATGGCAACTCGACTAATCAAAAGAAAAACGCCGTTTCTGTAACTGCCATGTACAATTGCACTTCTTATTCTGACTAATCTTCTCTTGTCCATTCGTTTCGAAATTAAACCTGTGCACATCACGATACGTGGAAAAGCAATTGAATTTTCACTTTCATTGCTGCAATTTGTAAATAATAGAACACAAATGTACAAACATTTTGTGATAATCATTTCCGATCAATTCAGCTGTATACGTAGTCATATTTCAGTTCAGTAACCATAATACAATCGTGTGCACTCATACTTATACGGTCGGTGATTTTCTGCTCGAAATGGTACAAGCATTTTTTGTCCCAAGGTCTTCAATTTGATAGCTAAATATATGGTTGCTGATCATCGTACTTAACAATTAAGTGATCGATGATGGAAATTTAGTTTTCCCATAAATTAACCCAAGTAATTTGAATGGAGTTTTGAAGGAGAGTTGTGAAAGTTTGTAATACATTTTGTTAGAGTGCAGAATTGTTAAATTTTGGAAATGAAAATCTTTCGCTTGAAATGATCGGTAAAATTCTGTTCGAGCTTTGATTCCCAACCGTGAATGATTCTATTCTTCGACTGCTTATTTTAAATTCAAGGAAAATAACCCTATAAAAACAACCTGGCATTTTTTTTGTTATTATGATGTCAGGAGTCCAAGTTTTGTGAATGTAAGAACGACTTGCCTTTAATTTATTCCGTTTGAATACTATCTATCTGAAACTGCCAAGAAAAAACTAGAGCATGAACCAAAAAAGCTTGTTTTCAAGATGAGACTTTTCGATTAAATTCACAACTCACGATCCACGACTCTTGCCGTTTTACATTCGCATTGCAACCCAATGTCCAAGATCTGGCTAGCTTGTGCACGCCAACACCGGCCTTTCTGGAACATTTGATAATTCGCCGATTTTAATTTCCGTCATTAATCCAGTATAATGTGGGAAATAGAAGGATTTGAAATTCAATGAAAAACGAATTCATCGCATATTTCAAAGACTATTTTCAACATTTTTAGTGATACTATGTCTCCATTTGGAAACTGAATAAATGAAAAGAGAGTTTTCTGATGGAAGCACAGGCATCCGATATCGCATTTATTTAACGTGAATTTAATTAAACGATTAGTGGAATCTACATTAGTTTTTAATTATTTTTGAGTTTCCTTTGAACGAAAGATTTTCCTATGCCAAAGTTTATCAAACAGAATTTCCCTTAGAACTGATTAAACAGTTTGGAACTGCAGAAATCTGAAAAAACCAAGTGGAGAAAATTGTTTGAATGTATTCAAGATTACTGTATCGATAAAAGGAACTTCGAGCCAACACGAAAACTGATCTCCTATGTAAATGTGAAGACATTCTTTGAGATCTTTGAAATCTGGAAATTCCATTCTTCTTAGTTGAATGAATTTACGTTTAATGAAGTTTTTTTGTTGTCAGTATTCTAATTTAGCGCAACTATTTTTGAGCCGAAGTCATGTCTCATTTTTCGCAATTTATTCATGCGAAAAAATTCGAGTGAGGTTACTGTGTCTGCAATCTTTTTAGTTCACCTCTTTTGTACATAAACAAGAAGCGAGATCAAACATAGAATCTCATTTTCGCACAGGAACGTTGAAACCACAATACACAGAAAACGACAATCTTTACTTTTCTCAAGATTGATGTAATTTCGGATCAAACTTTCACCACGCGGTAATGATTTTATTCTTCAATGTGTTTGCTTCACTTTCTTCTTATTGGATGCTTTACATTTGAATGTGAAACAATTTTCCCTTTAAAAATAGTAAAAATCATGTATTATGCATGAAAATGAATTCTGTAATTACCAACATCAATTAAGTTTGTTTCTATGAAAAACTGTGCATTCATTATTAAGAACCATTATCCATCGCGATAAATTTTCAGCTCGGTTTGTTATTCATCTCATTACGTCGGGAAGCATTCAATTTATTCAACCAGTTCGATGAATAACCCGAGAACTTTTATCGATTTTCAATTATTTGTTTGGAACACAAAAATATAACGTATAAGTAAGAAAATTTGAATTGTATATTGTATAGAATTGCGCGCACCGACGGTCAAATGGAGATAGTGTTCAAGGCTCGCTAAATCCTTTTCGAATAGCTTAACTATACAAATTGCAACTTGCATCGAAATGCTGCTCTCCTGTCGACTTTGCCAAGCTATGTAACCGAAATAACAATAGGTTTGCGGAACACGAAGAATCGTGTTATTGACCGTTGTTCCAGAACTATTCCAGTATTGGTAACAATGAAATTATTACTGGTTTAGAATGGTAATCAGTAACATATTCGCACGGCCATCCGACAAACATTCTTTGATAAAAAAGTTTACTAAACCACGAATTTCAGTTAGTAGAGTTTTTTAGTTTAACATTTTTTCTGAAAATTGTGATGAATGAATCTCCGCATGAGTGGCTCATTTTTTCAGTTACAATACTAAACTGCGCTAACAAATGAGGATATATTGATGCGTTGAACAAAATTGATTTTATGAAAATCGCTACTTGATTTAGCGCTGATTTGGAAAACAATGTTTGTTCGCTGTTTCGTTGATTTATGGCAATCACATTAATAACCAACACTTACGGCTCAACCAGTTTTGTTGATTCATACACATAACGTGCTTGAAATGTCGCACAGTATTTATTTTTCACAAAACAACGGAATTTTCTTAGCTGAGGTTTTGCAACTACGATTCTCGTATATGTTCGCATGTGTTTGAAAGTATGTTAAAAGATTATGAAAGCCAATTCCATAAATGTTTGCTATGCCAACATAAACGCGGCCCAATTAAGTGTGCATTCCGGCCACCATCAAATGTATGTAATAATTATCAGTTTATTTCCGATATTCGCGCTACTGCCAATACTCGCCAAATGCAAATCGTCAGATAACGAGCCGGACGCGAGAACAGTCACGCTGGTTAATTTACCCGAATTTCCAAAGCTTTTGTTTGCACATTCACCAAACCTTGGCGCAAGCTTCACTGTGTCCAACAGCACGCAGAAATGTAACACCTCCATTTTTGGTGTAGAATATTTTTCAATGAAATGTCTTAGAATTCCAAATGACAAAACTTTCTGTTTCATTTAATCCATTTCGAAAAAGAGATACAAATCTCGGTAAGTGCAGTTCAGTAATATATCCGAATCCCTGGATATTCTCCATGCAATTTTTTCGATTGGTTCTGCGAATCACTTTCTTGGTGTCTGTCTTCGAACATTTGTGAAAGAAAAACAACTGAATAGAAAGCATAATGAGTTAGGACGAAGAATAAAATATGCAGTAGGTATATGTATGTTCTGACAAGAGCTGGAATTAGTTATTGGTCCAGTACATGAAATTCTCAGATTTACATATTTCTTGTCGGTTCGTTGTATCGATATTTGTTCAGAAATGATCGATAAATAGACTTCTGATTCATACAAACCAGAATTACTAAAAACATATTATTCTACTTGCATGGAAATATAATAGAAACCATTACGTTGCGCAATTTGAATGTCATTTGAATTTGAATGCTTCCCTATTGTTGTGCGCAAGGGAAATCATGTGAATATAGTGATTCCGAAGTTCCCAACTTTTTCGCAACTCTTTGAACGTGTGTTTGCAAAAAGTCAGCCGAATCGAGAATGATAAATCGAATATTTCCACACGAATTAAAAAATAAGTACCGTCCATGAAGTAAAACCATGGAGACTCCATGGCCAAAACTTATCCAATTGTCACATTCAATAGCATCGAAAAATTAGTGCAAATTTTGTCTAAACTCTTTTAAAACAACTCTAAATTTAGTCCGCCAAAATGCATTCAATTTTTTGTGTTCATTTTTGCTATGACTTATAGATACGAACTAGTTCATTGATGTAATATCTACAGGTCATAAATAACACTGAATTTTACCACACACTTTGACTCCGCAATCATAAGTTTCCCATAACAGCTTTAACTTGTAACTTCCAACACATATCGTTTTTGAAACATGTATATGATCTGGAAAAGTTTCTTAGAAAATGTTTTGAGTTAGAAAATTGTCCAATGAAATTTATCGCAAGGTTCTGTAGTCTCTTTACCAATACATTATCTTTACTAATGTATTTTTCGAAAATTCGAAGGGACTCTTAGACATAATGAAATTTTGACGTGTAATTTCACTGACGACATGAAAGGTAAATTAAGGTCTTAGTACATATTATAATGTAACTACGGTCGTTCAGGGATAATAATCAAATACGTAATCTAGCCAAGTTTCATTCAGTATGTTTAAACCATAATTTCGAGCAGAGTTAAAAAGTTATTCTTCAAGATTTGATATTAACTTTGTCCGTGCAATGATAATTGAATTTCAATGTCGGCTGACAACATAAAATGTCACTACCTTTTATTCTAGTAAGTCAATAAACCGACTTAAAGCGACATTGACGCTGCAACAGCCATTACATTTTGCCCTTTACTTCACTTTGGAACAGTGATACTTTTGAATTTCTACAATGAACGAAGTCTGAGCTAATTTCTATTCAATTTTGATAACACTTTTCCGCTTTGATACCTCCGCAAATCCCAAACTGTCCGGTCGGAATTTCGAAATGAGATCACTCTATGCGTATCAAGCGAATACATGTGATAACGGACAAAATTAGTAATTGCATTCATTTTGTACACATATATGATGTAAATAACCCTTTACGTTTAAATTGCCCTAGAATATATATCAATTTTGCGGTCAATACATAGAACCGATATTCCCAATTTCGCATAAATTGAATAGATTGATAATTAGTTTCTATGTGAAATCAATTATGTAGACATTTCACATTTCTTTTTGATGAATATTCACATGCAAGAACGTACCACAGAATTTTGCACTGATTTCGACGAAACTCACATAAAATCAATCTAAACCAAACCAAAAAAATTTGTATTAGAATTAATTTATATTTAATTAATATTCAATGTGAACCGAAATTTTGTGAATTTTTGTGTTTCATTAAAAAATCTTTTAGATAAGAGACAAAAAAATATTTCCACAAAAGAATCTTTCCGGAGAATGCTTTTCATTTCAAAGAAACTTTACTGGTAAAGATCGCGATAGCATGATTGTATTCTTCTAGAGCATCGTTTTCTCCCGAGACGGAAGTACAGTATGTGACATTCCTGAGCAAATGACAAACGTGAAACAACCGAGATGATTCCGCAGCGTTTTTCGAACTGCTGTAATTTGTCAGTTTGTTTTGTTCCGTGACTTTCTGCTGATAAGTGTTTTTGCGTCCAAGCACAACATGTATGTCACATGGTTCAATATTTTCACTACATTATCTCAGTACGTTTTTCGTAAACATTCGGAAATTATACACGGAAAACAGAACAGAACAACTATCACCTGTATAAATGTGGTCTATTCATCAGGATAAAGACAGTGGGAACAAGCTAACAGACATGAAAGTTTTGGGGTGTTCAACAGATGATGAAATTTGTCTAGAATTTAGACAGTCATAGAATGTTTTGTTGGTCGGTTTGACGAAAATTAATTGTTGCAAGTATGGCGTCTGACCGAATACTGACATTCACTACTGAACTCACTGTTCAACTTCATATTCCTTATCAAATAGAAAATCATCATGTTTGGTGGCAATTAAATGCATATTTGAACTCAAACTAAAATTTATCTCTTAATTAAGTTGACGAAAAGTATTTAATTCATAAAAATGAATATCCAATATATCAACGACAGAAAATGATAATGAAATTTCATGGCAATCGTAAATTTGATCGGTTTTCTTTCGTCGAAAAAAGTCTCGTTACAAAGTCAGTTTGCACCGTACAGTTGAACGGTTTCAAAAGAATTATCAAACTAAGTGATTGATCTTTTTTGTTTACAGACAACGTTTGGCTTTTGTATGGTTGCGTCCTGATGGTGGCGACGGTGCTGTGCTGCCGGCAAAGTGAATTTCAATGTGGCAATGGACGCTGTATCGCTCTCAATAAAGTTTGTAATGTAGTAGATGACTGCGGCGATGGCAGCGACGAAGTGCGGATGTGCACACGTGAGTAAAAATTCCATTATCTTTATAACTCAGGCCATTGTCATTTTCCACGACCGACTGACCATTCTTTCAACCCTCAGATAAAAATTTTAATAGATGTAAAAGTTTAACTCACCCATCTTAAAATTATGATTCAATCAACTCCATTTATCGGATTGTAACGAAAAAATCGCAAATTATCAGTGTAATTCTGGGTTTCGTTTGCTCAATTTATCCCGCCATTTGCATCACCGATCATTTCCATAATCGCGAGCGATAAAAAATGTATTCATCCAGCTGATAAAAGCGTTTTGCAGGTCGTTGGCAGTCGCCGAATCGCGACATGTTTGCTTAGCCCGAATTGAGTACAGGAGTCAGGTTAAATTTAGCATCGCACGTAGCACCGAAATCTCTTGCTTGAATTACAATGCTTTCGAAGGCACAAAGGAACGTTTTCGAGTCCTACGCATTGTCCTTTCGTACGCCGTTAAGCCCATCACCGGCGCCATAGGATTAAATATTACATGCAGGCTCATACTGCGCCGTACGATGACAACTATGAGCAATTTCTAGGACGAGTCTAGCGCATCGTGTAAAATAACAACCGTGTATTAACCTACGTTAGAGACTATGTCATTAGACTATGAAGATCAAGTGCATAATCTTAATTTTGAAGTACAACATTGTTTCGTTAGTTTTCGGATTTGAAGTAATCGCAAAACCAAAGTTTAGTCGCGCCTGCAAAAGATGAGACGCGAATTCAATCAATAATGTCTGACGATACTCTAGAAAGCATCACATTAGCAGCGAGATGACGGGAAATTATTTAAAATCCTTCAAACGACCTGTAAAGTGAAAAAATGAGATTACATTTCTGGTATACGTTGAGGAATTCGTAATCAGCATTATGGAACTCGTAATGCCCTTTGTTCATTCGCCATCTGTAGCAACGAATATCATTACGTTTTCTGGTTATCCAAAGCTGCTTAAGAAAACAACCCGGATAGTAACCGCAACTTGGTTTGTTTAACCTTCTCATGTTGTTTTCAGAATAAATAAGATTATCCGAACTATGTTTGTAATGCAATCAAAATCAAACGCAAATGCTGCTGAACAAAATTAAAGCGATACGATCTTGGAGTATAACTCCTAAAAACAACAATACGATCTTCGTTAATTCTTGTTCATTCGCATTCGTACAAACATAAGAAATAGAAATTGGTTTCTTACTTTGAATCTCTTTATCCGTTCAAAGCTTACAGGATAATTATCTGTGAGAGAATAGAGAAACGAGAATGGGTACAAAAAAGCAATCGCCTTTTTTCGGCAAGCACTACAAGATAAATGATTTTAACCGGAGAAAATGTACCGTTTATCGTAAGACGGAAAAAATTCTCATTCCACGAGCGTGTAAATCCGGTTTGTTCAGCAGAAATGATTTGTTGTTGTGTAACAATGTATGACGATAAAAATGCGAATTGATGTCCACGCCACGACGGACGTAATAACGAACAAATCCATGTAAACTATCGGCTGACGAAAACATGTTTCCCTCGTCGGCAACAAATCAAACTTAAACGCACGTTTCGAGCTTTGTTACGCGCGCTCGGCTAGATCGCGTTTTTATATGTCAAAGAACGAACGATCGCAATAACGTACGTTGCTCGAGCCAAAAGTCTTTCATGGTCGCATTTTTAAGCGAACGTTTTCGCGGATATTCGACGTCATCCGTAACTGCAAATTAATCAGCTGTGCGACTTGCTATAGAAACTTCAGCCTGATGTTTATCGCGATGGTTATTAATTGACTTTCCGATGCAATTTTTTTGGATTCACCTTTTTCAATCCTATACCTTAAAGATTAAGAGACTAGCCGGGGTCGATAACGGGCATCTTAGTAAAATAACGACCGAAGAATTGGGGCGAGAAATCCCCACTGACTTGAGTGCCCAGTGCGATAGTTTTGGGAACTACGAGTCTGCCATTTTCTACGTCTTATTATTCTCTTTATATACGACTGGAAAATTGGCGATGTTGGTTCATTCTTTTCAATTTTCTTACGGTTCTTTCGGTGATTGATGAAGAAAGTTCACGAAACCCAGCCGATGGTGCTACTTTCCATTCGATAGCGTCTTTATTATTTTCTCTGGCAAATTTGGTCCAGCATTGCTTTCAGTCGATCACTGTTGGAAAAACTACACACATTATAGTTAATGATGGCATTTCAATCTTAGTTCCTGCTTTTTAACTTTGAAAATGGGATTATTTACTTATCTTCATGTTCAATTTTTTGTCCTCTGTGAATTAATTTAAACACTGCAACAATTAGGAGGTTGACATTTTCATGCATACTTCGACAGCAGTTGATTTGTGAATTTATTTGCAAACTCGTACGAAAACTTTGGATCTATGCATTCACCAATAAAATTCTTGCCAGGGGTTATGAATCTGAAATTTCAACGAAAAGGCAGATAATTGAGAGAATTCCTCTAAAATCTTTAACCTATATAAGCCAACTTTTTGTGTTTACATGCAAGTAATTGAAACAATTAAATGCGACCTTGAAAACATAATTTTTTATTGCAAAAATATTTAATCGATTTAATAAATCCAACTGCGTACCTGTCAAATTCACTTTTGAAAAGGATCTTTCCAGACTTAGCAATTATTGAATATCGAGGTAATTTCACGGAAGACAATAGAACAATTCACTTCAAAGAACTTTTAGTGACATCAATTGAAATTAAAACACGAAAAAACCCACATTTTACCGTATAAATTTCTCATTCAAATTCAAATTTCCCGCGCTTACCGTCGTTGACATAACCTCAAAAAACTTAGAATTGGTGATTCTCGCAATTTTATAGCAAAAAATTGATACCTAGTTGAAGAAAACTGTAAAAAACAGAGAATCCAACCTTTTTTTTCGTCTATAGACTTGTTAAAACGGCGTTTTGAGGGTTATTTTTTTGAGGTTATGTGCTTCGGCTTAAATAAGACACGGCATTTCCACACAAAAAGCCCGGCTAGCTCAGTCGGTAGAGCATGAGACTCTTAATCTCAGGGTCGTGGGTTCGAGCCCCACGTTGGGCGTTTATTTTTGTTTTTGAACCTTTTAAACAACAATAAAATATTTAAACAAACTTTTTTTATTAACTTGACCCTCGGGCAAACTTTTGGTAAGAAGTTGCGACACTTGAAAGTTGCTGATATGATTTGCTAATCAAGTGTCATTTTAGCTTACACTAAACTAACTTTAACTAACAATAAAACTCAAGCACTGTCCCTTATTATTACAATTTACATTGAATGACTTTCGATAAGTGCGAGCAGCAATACGTTCTAAAAAAGACGAGAAAAATACATAACTGAAAATGTACACGTATCTCGCGGTACAAGCAGCGGATGGTTTGACCCAAATACTGTCCGGTTGGAATTCAGCCAAATGTCTGTGTCTACCCACAACTTACCCCGCTACCAATTTTTCTGTTTCGTCAGTAGCCCTTTCTATGCGCTAAATTTTCTTCAAGTCACATATATTTCCCTTGAAGTATTTTCTTCCAATTCTGTTAACTTTCGAATAACTCCAGCTCTATACTTTTTGCAGGTACGTTCGATCATAACCGTTAATTCGATTTCAAACTGCTTTCATAACTAGTAAATAAATATTCACGGTTATCTGCGTCTGAAAACAGAAAAATGAATAATCAATGCAGTTTAATCAAATTCATTTTAGCTTCGATCGTGATTTATTGGCGCATCGGCAAGTGTGCAGTTCTCACGTTATTTCATTAATTTCAACTAATTTCAATTTGTTCGAATGTTGATTTATCCGTCGGTGCTAAAAGGCAATCTTACATTTAATGGAAAAGTGTAATCCGAATCAGCACAACATCATTACGAGAGAAAAAATAATTACAAATGAGTTTACTGGTAAACTGTCAGATATTAATTGCAGATTTAAAAGCTAAGCAACTTCTGTAAGGTAGGATCAAATTTCTTTTCAATTGTGTCGCCATGAAAATCAACAGCTTATACGGTTTAAAATAACACCTGCTACAGTTTTGTTATGGCGTTGTACACCGTGTTGCGGAAAAGAGCGGAAGGTTATGCAAGTGTATTCGCGGTGCTCTTGTATAAAGTTGCAGTATGATGAGTTACACTCTAAGGAACTTTATGACTTTTTCAACTGCAATCTTTCAAAGACACCAGAACCTATTATCGTCTCTTTTAAAAGTGAACAAAGTGTAGAGGTTGTTCACAAAATATAGCGAATTCGTCAGGTCGATCAATGTAATTTACTTACATTACAATTTCAATTGGTACATTCTTGGACATAATTTCTTCGTGTTTGTTTATTTACCTGTAAATAAAGAGGTGTTTGTTTATTCACCTGTAAATAAACAAATCATTTTATCTCGTACAATATTTTTGAAATGGTATTACGTGATACGTTGGGGTGAGATTCATTTTTTATGCGACCAGAAACAATTTGAACAGCCTCGAGGATAAAAAATGAACACACTAAAAACACAGCGCCCGACTGCAAATGTCAGTCTTCAGTTCTTTGCCCACTTGCAAAATAGCGGCTTTTTCCCTGCACACACGACTAGCAATACGCGCAAATGTGTGCGGTGTTTTACTTTTTTCTTTTGCTCTCTCAGCGACACGGTTGCTTTTTTTCCTTGCAAGTCTAAAAAATATTCAGCCCGCACCTGGTGAGAAAACGAATGATAAAATTAATTTGCGAAATCAGGTTTATTGAAATGGTCTAAGCTTTATTTTCTTTTTGCAATATTTCTTGTTCAACTTGTGCGACGAAGACCACCTTTTTTTCTGTCCGTTAAAGAGTTTTTCATTGAAAATGTTAATTTTTCTTTCAAACTTGTTTTCAGCCAGCGTAATATCGTTTAATTAATCATCTTTTGTTTCTGACAGTATTTTTAAGTCAATACTCTAGACAATCTCTCAAAGAGCCAGAAGTTTTGCTGTCGTAAAGCCTATTGTTAGAAAGTACACCGAACTTTTACACGCAACTTCCAAAGTAAATTATTAGCCGTGTTAAAAAATTGTTTCTTCAAGTTGAAAATGATGATAGGAGAGCTATGAAACAATTGCTACGTCAATAAATAACCGCGTTCGGGTCTCATTCGTAAGTTATCTTTTTGAGCGAGTCTTTTTTCTCCGACTAATTAGATGCTGAATAAAAAACGTACGAGTTTTGTGACAAAAACGTCGTGTATGATATCTTTGTTGCGGAATCGATGTGTTTGTCGCAACAAGCTTATGTATGACCAGGGGAATAAAGAACCTTGGCTATGGAAGAATCGGCCGTGGACGAAAGGACTAGCGGATAAAGGACACGCTCTTTTCTTTTCACCCTTTACGTTGTGTACTCACGTCTGCGTGCGTGAAAAGAGCTTAAAAGAGCCCACTCGTACCTTGCCGCAAATTATGCGCCAAAAGCGGATACAAAAATCTGCTCGCACCCTTTACACTACGACGTCTATGTGACGCACAAACTCTGCCTTCGCGTCTACTTTAATGGGCCCTTGCAAGAAGGAGAAAGTGCTGAGCTCTCCTTGCTTGTCTTTCATTTAATATTTCATTTCTCAATTCTTCATTTTCTACACGTCATTAAATCATATTCCATGCAGAAAAAGTTCGTTTCATTATCTTTTTTGATGTTTACATTGGTCCAGCGTGTTCATTTTGAAGGGAAAATCAGTCTGCAAAGCAATTAAAAATTTTTAACACTAAAAAAGTGAATTCTATGATGGGTAATTCGTTACGTGAAGTTCATAAACTTTTAATTGGTCGGCTGTATAACTGCCGGTCGAATTTTATTTGTTTTATTAATCAAATAATGTACAGCTCAAATCAAAAGCTTTTTCCTGGAATTCGCGATTAGTATGGAATTGGTAACTAAATAATTTGATGTCTGGAATTGAATGAACGAAACACTATTTCATAAAATGTAATTTCAGACATAATAACATTGAATATTTCTCCTGCAAACAATTTACACCTGCAAATTCTGCTTGGGATTTGAATTTCAGCAGTCTGCATTTTAGTTTAACTACGCAAATTTTCTTGCTATTCGCAATCGTGCTAGAGGGATATCAATATATAATGCCATGACTATGTAATGATCAAAATTTTCCTGAACATGCAATGGGTTTACTCACTTTAATGGCACCTTAAAGTCGATCACTGATTATGAAAATGCTATGTTGAAGCTGAATGGTTCAACTTGAACTCAAATTTTTTCACTTGCTGATAACTTTAAGTGACGCCATTACTTTAAATTGTGTTCAAATATTCTAATGAGTATAATTACATGTAAATTTCTGTCTATAAAACCGGTGGAAAAATTTTAAGTCACACGCGGGATTTTAGCATTTTGGAATCCAGTATTACAGAGTACAACTTTTAGATAAAATAATAAGCGTTATTTAGATACATAAACAGTCAAGCATAATAAACCAAGTTATGTTTATCAACGTAGGCAATAAATCTTATATGAAGTATTGCATAAATTATTTCAAAAGTTTGTCAATGGTAAACGCAGTTCTGTAACAGCAAATTAGTTTCACTGAGTTCTCAAAGTGTTCACTTAACAATATTTCATCGTTATGAAATAAAGGGTAAATCCGTATAAGCCCAACGGACGTTCTTAATGAACTGGCGAAAAATCAATGCGATGAATTAAAAATTTCATACCACTTGGCTAACTTTATGACGCAAAACTTTAATCAATTCCACAAATATATAAATTTCATTTTCGTATTAAAAAGAATCATAAATTCAGCCTTAATCGGTTAAAACAGCACACCTTCGGACAAAATTTCTTTTCATAGAATTTACCACGATCTCTCTGAGAGCCAAAATTAATGTCCTCGGACATGCTTCATACCAAAAACTTTTTAATAAAGTCTTCGGCCGGGAAAAAGAGTCAAATTACTCGTATAATAAATTTACTCTATTAGGTCTTTCACAAAAAATTATGTGTCTTCTAGAAAAATGTCTGTTTTGTTAGTTAAATCAGCTGTATCACGCAACAGATTCATTTCAATTATTATTATATTACAATGTCTAACTGCATAAGTATGTTTTACGCGAGGACTAAATGATCAACAGTCAATTTTGAATAGCGATAGCAATCAAAATATATGGTGTGCATCTTAATGATACATTTAATGTACCATTTCGAGTCAGCTTAACAGACCCGAGCATTAATGCAGTTTGCTCAGTTAATGGCTGAAGCAGTTGGTATCGGAACTATCAGAACAATCGTATGTAACGTGACTGCTCTCTATCAGTCTCGTCATTCATTGTTCACCACTTAAATTGCGATCATGCATGAACAGAGAGATGCACCGGTCTTGGTGCCATTACAGGCGGAATAATTTACGTTTGTTTTGATTCAAAAATGCATTTAACACGGGGCATAGAAAACGTAAAGCTCACCAAATCAAATTGACGAAGATAAATTAAAACTACATTCTAGTACTGCCGTCAGAGACCAGTCTGACGGTCTGCGCATTCACACGATCCTATTTCCTGCTGAATAATAAGGTATTCAATTATCTTTCTGCGGTTTCTCGCTACGCATTCGGTCAAAGGCCGTCGGAAATCCCACAAGAGTTTTAGCATTATCAACTCCGGCCACTTAATTCGTCGAGATGCGTGCGACGTGTGAAGCCAAGCAACTTAAAGCATACTTAGTAATTTGTTGGTTAATGCCATGGACTTGAACCACATGCTTCTATGATCCATTCTGGGTTTCCGATTGCAAGACACGATGCGGTTTCAATATCACCCCGATACATTTTATCATTGAGATTTTGTCAGTTTCTAATGTCAATGAGAAAGGTTAAACAAATGAATGGTCTTTTGGAAAATTAAAAATGGCTGGAATTGGAATTATTTGAAATTATGTTTGGATGATTTTTACAGCTTGCAACAAAACGTACTATGGAGATGTGGGCAAAACTTACGACTTGGAGATGCATCGTCCAAAGGAGGACAAGGTGCCTTATTACTGCAAGCTGACGTTTTAACGCATCCGGCGGCGATTTTGGTGACATTGTCCAGGTGAATAATTAGTTAGTCGATTTATCAAGTTAACAATTACAGCACAAATGAATTAGTCCAACTGTGAGTAATACAGAGAAATGAAAAAGAACAAGAATGAAGGAATGATTTAATTATGACAATTTGTAAACTCCAAATAGGATGTACACACTGGTTTAAATTTAAATGAACACATGCATTTGACATTGTTAGTATGCGTCAATGAAACTGTTTAAAATATGTAGTACAAAAGTGAATTCGTTGTTCTTTTGTTAATTTTGGAATGGACAGAATTTGTCGAGGTATGATTAATTTGTCATTCGTCAATTAAAGAAAAGTTGTGACTGCGCAGGCATGAACATACATGAATAATGAAATAATTTCATTAATTATGTATAACAGGTTGCTTTAATTTAATAATTTAATGACATAAATGAATGACAAACTTTTTGCAATCTACTCGTGAAATGAAATTCGCTACAAATCTCAGCACAGTTTCGGTGAAACGAAAATACAATAATGAACAATCAAAGTTATTCGAAATTGCTTTTGAAATTGAATAAAACTACACATTGAATAATTGCGAATATGTATATATATCTACTCCAATATTAACTCAATTTTTCAGTTGAGTTATTTCGAGATAGTAACACCGAAATTCGTGCGTAACGTAATAAAAATTCAAAAAACGTTCTTTCATCTGCGCGAGAAATATAACAAACAATATTATATGAACAAATTTTTGCGTTTGAAATGTTTTTAATTGAAACTGTACACAATAAGGGAAACTTTGTCGAAACAATTTTGATTCAAACTTTGAAAATATTGGGAAGCCAAAAAATGATGCTTTCAAATTTGTCTACTTCATGAAGGTAGAATTTTGTACGAGAATTGACTAAAAGTCTGACGTTTAAATAGATTAATGAAAAAGCGACACTAATATATACATGTGAGTGCCAGTGATGGAAAGAAGGTGGATGAGCCATAAGGGGGAACTAAGACGCAAGCAAGGAATTCTTCCTGGCGGAAAGTTTCGTTGCTTGGAAATGCGCCGGGAAACTTTAACGTGACATTGCAGTGGTGATAATTTATGCCGTTCCGTTTCGCAAAGAGCTTTCACGTAGTCGCCCGAAGAAAAATATGTGTCGCGCGCAACTTTCCGGATTACCAAAATAAAACGACAACGCCACAAACTGGATGATACCGACAAATGTTTTTCTTCGGCCCGCTGAATTTATTTTATTGCGCGCGACATCTTTGTTGATAAATGTTCAAAATAAGTGCAATTACAGTCGCTGACTATTTTCATTACGTCGTTGTTCACTTTATCAAATAACATACAATTTATTCAGCACTCACCGTTGTATTATTAATGCGGCAAACAAACTTTGGAAAAAATTGTACTTACAAAATTAAAACTTCCAAAGCCACTGGAGGCTTTGCTGTTTTTTTTTAATTTATTGTTTATAATATTACAAAGCTCAAAAGCGTCGCGCACAATTTCTCCGAAGCTTCAAGTCTGAAACTTCCAAAGTCCAGGATGCAGAAACTGTAAGACCTTAAAACTTGACAATTTTACCAAGAAGTTTAAGTACAAGTTCTTAAGGTCGACTGACTGTGTATTCAGTAAAATACAAAACGAGACAAAACGAAAGACTTACGAATTAGTCAAATGACAGGGACTGATAATTGCACCCTGTCGCTTCGAAACTTCAGTGTTTAGAGCAAACTTCAAATCAATAGTGGTTTGTTGACAAGATCTAAGCCTGGCTCAAAAATGCGACGGTATTTATGGTTGCCAAAAACAACATAGATTATTGGGGAACGAAATCGAAACAATCGCAAACGAAATGAAATTGATATTATCGAGGGAGAAAAATCGGAGCACTTTTGCCTACGTCATATGCAGTCGCTCGGCTTTATTTTCTTAATGCAACTGTGATAAAACTGAATATGCTCGCGTGCAGTTGAAACTGTTACATAAAACAAAAAGTATGGCCCTTTTTTCGCCAACTCTCGCGGCGGATGAAATTGTCTGAAAAACTCTTTGGGAATACTTTATTCGATGTCACTGTGCTTGTCATCAGAAACCAGTGTCACGTGCAAAAGTGTACATTACTGGGCAATGCAATCGAAACTAGGACGTTTCTGTTTCAACATTTCTTTGTATCACTTTACTTCCCTTTTTGTAATTCTCCGTCTTCAGGTGCTCCGACAAGAAGAGAGTTGAATAAGTAGAACAAAGTGCAATTGAAACGCGACGTGTAATAAAAAACGTGCCTCTTGGTTTACCATAATACTGCACACACCGCTGGTGCTTGTTTTGAAAAAAAAAATTGTCTTCGCGATCAATTCACTTTGGCAAAGCAAATTATTCATAGAATTCATCGTTGAACCAACCAAAAACAGTTTGATATCGATCAGCGATAAACGCAGCTTCACCATTTTGGTTACAGTTGACGTTCGATAGTTTCACCATTGGCAAATTCGTATCGTTCACCGCGCAGGGCTGCCCGGATGGATCCTTGCAAATATCGGAAGCTGACCGGCCAGACGTTGGCGGTTTGTGGTGCGGAACGTCCCACGTTCCCGCGATATACTACAGCGAGACTTTTAGTGTCACGCTAATACTCCGACTTTATAGGCTAAGCCAAGATCAGACTGGATTTAATTTTGATTTTCGAATGGCATACAAAATGATACGCAGGAAAGATGCTGTTGTTCGCTATGGCAATCCGTTTGTCGGTAAGGAAAATTACTCATTGGCTTCTATTTTCAGGAAATGCTCATCTTGTAATTACAGAAGAAAAATAAGAGGCAGGTTGTAAAGTTGAGGGAATTTTAAACTCAGTTTGAAATTTCACAATAATTAATTTTGCTCATTTATTTTAATGAAAAACAGCTCTTTCTCGTGGGAAATAATTTGCAACGCCTTCCTCTATTTACAGTCAAAGTACTGAATTGTGGAAAAAATGAACATCCTGAAAGAATTGAATTAAAAGACCTCCGAGTTTAGAGGTCAATAGATCTGATCATTTTTGTCCGGGCGACAATTTAACGATGGCACACAAATTTACCGACTATCGAATACTATTTTATTCTCTCCGAAATACAGAAACTGGCCACAATTAACTGCCTTTAATTTCCCTTTTTTGAACAAAAAAAATCCGCTTTTAAATTTCTCTCGATATAAAAATTTAACGGAGGTATAAATTCTGCATCCCATAAAGGGTCTGTGTTTTTCGCCGTTTGTTCGGACGTTGAAATTTTTCGGGGTTGAAATTCGTTCTCTTGTTTTTCTCTGCGTGTCTGAATTGAACGTAATAAAGTCATGGTGCAGCCTGAAGTACGAATTTTATTTATGATCCAGGTATTACACAGATGCCTACAATGCCAAACACGAGCGATGAATCGATATCGGAATCGACGAACACGTCGATTACGATACCGGCGCAGATGGTCGAATATCCGGAACCAACAAAGTCGTCGAGCTCGGAACAGTACCTCGGCGAACTGATTTCCGGTACTTATTGTTCGCGCATCTTCCATAACTGCGATCGAAAGAAATGTCGACTGCAATCGCCCAATTTCCCTGGTCTTTATCCGAGAAATCTGACGTGCTATTACGCGGTAAGTCATAACGCTCAAAACACAAATCGATACGAATACCCAAGATACCCAAAGTGAATACAATTATAATCTTAACAAAACAGTTCTGACAACAAACAATCAGCTTATTATTTTGAAAAGTTGTACTATGATAAAAAATGCATCAAGCTTGTATGCACTTTTGTATGCATTTTTTTGCAACTCTGCGGTTCATAAATACCAGCACGCACGTTGGTTTTAATATTTTTTAACGCAAACTTCCGCACCCTATTTGATTTCGTAGTCGCTGTCTTGACGACACCGCATTGTTTTTGTCACGAGAAAAAAAAGCAGAACACAGAAAATTAACCGACCATGAAATAGATTTACAACTTTCTGCCGAGTTTGTTAACTTTGCAGCCTGAAACATTTTACTAAAGCTGTCACTTGAAAAATGTTCATACGAAATAGAAACAACCAAAAAACCGACTCTTCATGATCCTTGACAAGGAACACTGTACTCTCATCGTGTTCAATTTGCCACATGTCGCGTTTTCATCCTGTTTTGCAGTTGTCGGAATTCTAAAGTTGTCATGACGTCTGACAGTTCGGAGATTCGCAGTTTCATAGTTGACGAATCATTTGTAAATTCAATTGACTGTTGGACTATTCGTCTCGGTGTTATTTAAAGTTGAATCGCACGGTTTATTAATCGTGGCGTAACTTAAATTATCAAGATCAATTGAACGTGACGGTGTCGCTCTTCAGCCTCTAAATTTAATCCCACATAAACGATATGCCTTGTGACTGATATATTAATTAATGTCTCAGGTTCGACAACATGAAATTCCTCCTGGGAAATATGCCCTCATATCAGTAAGACAGCCACGTGGCCAATTGGTGGCTGTTCAAGCTCAACCTGCAACCGAAAATGAGCGACCTCCTCGTAAACTTAGTCTCTGGCAAGATTGTGACATTGTACAGGTATACTATTTCAAAATCACCTCACACCTTCACTTTAATCGTTTCGCTGCAACTATTTAGTTAATGTTCCATGGCTATGAACTTTATGGGGCCCATTTTAACCCTCATTAAAATGTTAAATTCACATTGCCCTCAAGCCATTTCTAATTGAATTTCATTTTGACATCAAAAAAGCTCAATTTGATGATTATTCTTTCCATTAGGATTATGTAACTATCTACGACGGTTACACTACTCGAGATCCGGTGCTTTTAAAATTTTGTGGCGGAGGTGAACCAGTGCCAGAGGCAACGAGCAGTGGACGAGAACTGCTGGTAGAATTCACGACGTCTCCCTTCGGAACTTTTCTCCACCCGACATTGCCAAATTCGCTTCATGGTTTTCAGCTTGAAGTTCAGGTATTAAATAACATAATCATAACTTCAACCGATCAATTAATGAACCAAGTTTTGGAACAGTACTTTTAATTTACTTAATCACTGAAAACTAATGGTTTACTTTCAACGATGATGTTTTATTTTCCCTTCAAAATTGCAGATTTGATATAAGCTCTGTAATTTCAAACTGATTCTCCCATTTTTTTCGAAGTCAAATTTGCTCGTAAATTGAGCTACAGCGCAGATATTATTTTCTGTAACATTATTCCTAATAATGTTCCTCTAGTTGATTTCAGAATTCAATTATGCTCAAGAAAGCACAGAAATTTTATTGCTTTTGATACGACGATGTACTTTATAATGCATGACTAGAAATAAAAATCAAAAAAACTCTCCTTTTTCTTAACTATAAAATTCAATTTATCATCATGAAATTTTTTAATTGAATTCATTAAATTGATTAAATTTTGTAATAAAAAAATGATACTTGAATTGATACAGATCAAATTCGTGGACATCGATTCGCCAAAGTATGCCCGTAACAAACGTTGTGAATTCTGGCTGAAAGGGAACGTCGGAGGGGTTTTAACTTCTCCGCTGCATTCGCTGCCTCGGAATACGACATGTTTGTATCACTTGCGAGGTGCCGGACCCGTTCTGCCAAATCCAACGCCACAACGACCTTTGCCAAAGTTTCCGGTACAGAGCCGAAATTCAGATTGGCGGAAGTCACCTCCGAAACGACCTCAGCCGGAATTTCGCGTCTGGCTATCAGTTTTGAAATTTCATGTCGAAGGAGCTCAATTGATGAATGAAGACGAATGTTCCACAGTACTCAAAGTCTGGGACGGCGACGTAATGCCACTGTCGGACTGCAACGATATATCTTGGTAAATATGACACTTTTGTTGTTTCCCACTACCTGAACTGTAGGTTCAGAAAACTTCACTTTTATCTAACGTTATAAATCATAAAACAATTACGACATTTCAACCCATTTTTCGTTCAAATTTGTTCCTTCGAATTTTAATTAAAGATTTTCTAAAATTCTACATGATTTTTAACTCTGTCTTTTAGAAGTCTTCTAGTTTACATGAACAATATTGAAAATAGCTTGTGTAAGCATGATTTCGCTCATTCTTGATTAAAGTTTATTATGAGCGAGGATAGCGATAGAATATCAGTTTACGATTTGTAAATAAGGGAATATGGCAAACATTTCCCTTTTGCATTGAACGCGCGTTAACGGATGAGTGCGCACAGAACGAATCAATCAGGTGAATTTGTATCGAAATCCTACATCAATGTTTGTCAAATGGTTCTTGCGATGGAGTGAAATTTTGTTTTTCATTCAAGTGCAGCATATTCGAATCACTGAGTTATTACGCTTCGACTTTAAACTCTTTAATTTTTTGTCGTATTGCCTTTGCGAGAAAAAAGTGATATAAAAAGTTTTATGATTGCCGAAAGGTTGATTTTAGTCGATAAGCTTCTAACGATATTGAGGTACTATTTAAAGTGTCAATACAAAATTTAATAAGTGAGCGCTTGTTTCATAATGCACCATTCTTGATAGATTTTCTTTTCAAAGCCACAATATTCTATGACTTCAAAATACGAAACTCATAAAACCGCGTTTAAAATCAATTTGAAATTGCTGCACGAAATCAACAAGTTTATTACACTTAATTTTTCCTTTTTTTCATTTGTATTAAAAACAGTAAAATATATTCTGATGGAAATATGAAAAAAGTTCTCTGCTCTTTGATCGTTATGAACGCGAAAACTCGATATTTAAAAATGATCCTTTTTAAAGCAGCTAGGCTAAAGTCCCACTAACTTGAATGTCTATAACAGAGAATATTTGGCGCATAATCATGCATGTAACTTATGAATTATTTATATACCGCACACAGACAGATATGTATATAAAATATGTACATTCACAAAAGTGAAATATAATCTTCATGTGTACATTTCACGTACATAAACAGACATTTCCATGAAAACACTTCAGCTTGGATGTTCATTTAGAATTGTTTCTCAACAAATAAACTATCTGCATAACTCAAATAATGCAACATTTACTTGTTGTTTATATATGATCAAAGAGGCTTATGAAAATTTCAAAGTCTCAGCGGTTGACCAAATTACAATATTTGAAACTGAATTTAATTTCGTCTGTACAATATTTTTGGTTGTTTGAAGATAAAATCTGAAAAATATTTTCTGGCAAAATCGATTCGAAGCATATGCGTGTTTGGATTAAATTGAAAACATGCCAAAAAAGGTTGAAATATATATTTTCCTTTTGAGGTACGTTTTTTTTCTCCTCTAGCTATCACTCTGAAAATGATTTCCTACTGAAGAAACTATAACCATCTTTCATATCATTTCAATTTTCTAAGATAAGGTTTCTCAATGTATTATTGAATTGCTGGAGATTGCGAAAGTTGATAAATGAAATTGTTACAGTGAAAAAGAGCGGCAGCGTTACAACGAGAGAACGAACGAAAGTGGACAGTTGGGCAGTCCTCGACTTGCCAGCAACACGACCCTTCTAGCGAAGTACTGCAAAGATCGAGTACCGAAGAGTTGCGATCATGCAATTCTGCAAAATACAAGTCGACCGTGTTCCCTGGGCGAGAGCTTCGTCTCGACGGGAAACAGTCTCACCATAGAGATGCGCATGATCGAGTCGACTGCCCTGAGGCAAGTTTACAATGTAACGCCAGAGTCACATTTCTCGCCCTTTTCCTACATTTCTGAGGCCTCGATCCTATCCCTAGAACGTACCAACAATTCGAGCGATGATATTCGAAACGAACCAAACCGCTCGAAGGTTCGCCAGTTTTATCGCATAGCGCTCCAGGGTTTTAGTTTCAATAGTTCTTTGCGCTCGCTCTTTCCCTTCTTTTGCCTTAAATATTTTTCACTTATCGTTTGGGGCCTCCCACTGTCGTTGATAAATCAGCCAGATCCTAAAAACATTTTAACTGCTCTTAAGCTTGAAACTCGAAACTTTAATCCTGATCGTTTTCAATTGGCTAGAAAACTTCTTCCTTTTAACACAAACACTATGAAAAATCATTATGCAATTTTTTCTAAACGCTTCTCAACTTCTGGTTAACTTTTGTCTTTGTGTTATTTAAATACTTGAAATTTTGCTAAAATTGAATGCAATTTTATTTACAAGTATGAGTATCTATTTTCTAAAGTAAACATAATATTGCATCAAACTTGTCGTAAACTTTGAGCAAAGAGGAACTGTAGGTACTGGCACTGTTATCTCATCTAATGAACAGTTTCTTATTCCGTTCATCACATTGTTGAGTCATCGTTATTATAATCTTAACATCATCTCCTAAGTTCCATTCTGTAAAATAAACATTCAAGATAAACAGTAAACAAACAAATTGTTTTACTTATTCAGGACGGTGGATTTCCGGGCGTTTTACGAGTTTGTCGATCTTCATCAAGATGGTGATCCGTATGGTACAGCACCTTGCTCGAGAGTTTTTTATAGTCGCAATAGTGATCAGTATCCCGATCACAAGTTTTCAGGACCGAGAGACATCTTCCTTTATGGCAGAGGAGGAGCGAAAAATCTCAGGTAAGGTTGCATCAACTAACAAAGTTTTAATTGAAAAAGTGACTTGGTTTAGCTAGACTAACGAAAATGAATTCATCTGAATGAGATGATTATAAATGATATGAATGAGACATAAAGTGGATGGAAAATGAGGTTTATTATTCGTAAACCATTATGGCAGCAGCATCACCTATGAATTTCTGAGCATGTTTGGAGCACAATTTAACATAGATCACATTTAAACGACGTTGCAGGGCAGCTGACCACAGATTTGTGGCACGCCGTTTCATAGGATATTATTAAGCCTATTTATATACGTATACTGGTTTATCACATCATAGTATTTTCAATTTTGTAACTATCAAAAAGTGGTTTAGTACTTTTTGCAAAATATTAGACTTCAGAAACAATTGCAAAAAATGATAATCCATCGTGAAACTTGATTGTTTAAAAAACACTTAAAATTAATTAAAAGTTTTAAAAAATAATAACTTTCATGAAAATTTCATTTAGGTGATTTGTTGCCAGTGATTTTTCATGCAAATAATACCTTAATTGTCGTGAAACTTCCATTAGTGAAAGCAAATATTGATTTTCATTATTGTAACAAGTTAACAATCGTGTTTCATACATGTTCGTTTTCCAAAACACGAACAACACATCTATACAATCGAAAACTGAAACGAAGCTGGTGGTAATTGTAAACTGATGACGATACTTTTGTATGCACTGCGTTTTTTTTCTAATTTGAATGAACAGTATTTTTTAGTCTCTTTTCGCTTCTCAAATGATTTATAATATTTTAGCTGTTTAAATGTAAAATCCATTTTCATTTTTTGGCTCCAATTCTATTTCGTTAACAAAACATTACTGGATGAAAACAAATGGAAGAGAGCAGACAAATGACTGCGCAAAATTATTTATACACAAAAGTATTGAAAATCTTCGCAACGATTTTCCGGCCAATGTACACTGAAGATAAACGATCGTCATAATGCAATGCTTTTTTCGGTACAAAAGAGCCGCTATAAAAACGCGTTACGTTGTTTCAACTCCGTCATTTTTAAGCGCTAGTTTCTGCATTGTTGAGTTTCGCGTTAAATCGAGATTGCCAGCTCTGCGAAGTACGGCGTATTACCCCAGGTAGAATAATAATCTCATGTAAGTTGCACTGCGAGGATTTCGATTCATAAGCTTTTGGGCTCGCATTCAATAGCGCTTTGTTCAGCCGCTGTAACAATTACAGAAGTCTGGGTGTTTGTTGTTTCCTGCCGTTTATGATTCCCTGCAGAATCGAATCGCGCTATCGCTGAACTAAATGTTATTTAGCCAAGCCGAGATCAAACTTCTTTCAACTTGCTGGGGCGCCGTGTTTTAATCAGTTCAAGCCGCTATCACGTTGCATTCAAAAGCGCTCATGTAATTATAAATGTGTCGTGTTGGTTTTCATGTCTGAACCGACGTCGCATTACGCAATTTACAAAATGTAATCCACCGGCATTTTCATGTCAATAATCATTTCAATGGGTTTATGCTTCATGCGTCATGGAGTTTATTCTACAATAAGCCGCACGAGATTTAAATGAGTCAGAGAAATCAATCAAAACACGTCAAAAGAATCGAAATTGTTGCAGTTGATTTGGTATTACATGATGAATTCAAGCAAACAATCCAAGTTGGGTGAATTAAATTGGCGTTTACATTTAAACTTTTCAATTTGAATACAGATGTAAAATCCTTTTATAAAGAAGATTTTTATGTTCGAATTACACGATGGGAGATTCGATTCTTGTATCATTATTGAACCATTGCGAGATCACTTAATACCCGTCAAGTCTAAGGATCCTTGACAAGGACACGACTAAAAAAACGCGCACTAATAGGACTTGTCTTGTTATCTCCAAAGTCCATTATCTGACTTGAATTGACGTAAAGATGTTTAGCAAAACATTTTCATAAGTTTGTTGTAAGCGCTGATTTATTTCATAACCAATCGAAATCCTGACAAGAGCTTTTTATAGCACAAAAGAAGACGGTGACAGTCGTGAAAGCATCTTATAACCAGAAAAAAAACGAGCAGAACTTGTGTAATTTATTGCTAGATCACCTCGACGCGCCTTTGCCAGTTTCAACATTACTTTTCACTCGTACAAATTCAATTTGACGCAGGAACAATCGGACTAGTTGAGCAAACAGGCTTTCAACGACTGTCTTTGTCTTGATCTAAACAATGATGTTTAATTTTGTATTATTTATCGTGCTCAACAGCGTTGACTAAAATTCTTGATCGAAATTAATCAAATCATTGTTGAATTGCCAGCTGCGTGTACAGGTTCGAAGGGGAGCACGATGAAGTAGTGAAACTGCGCTTTAACAAACTATTAAACGGCAACCGTTCGTGCCGAAGCGTCTCCAGTTCAGACTTCGATCGATTGCTGTGCATTGGATCCAGTAATTTTTCTTTGAAGGTAAGATTCTCTAGGAACAAATTTCCTTTACATCGCCAAACTCGTGATTTACCTTCAGACAATGTTCAAATACCTGGCGTTTAAGCTCTCCCACTGTTTTTGATGTTTGAGCGCCGAGCAAAAAGATGATCTGTTGTTTAATGAACACTTATCTGCAGGTAATGGAATTACCATGGGCGAACGCGTCACCCGTTCAGCGGGAATGTCTCTGTTCAAATCGATCCCTCCCCATAACTGTCACATCCAGGACCAATATCGTCGAGGTACAATTCAGCGTCCACTCAATGGACACGTTGGACGATTATAATAATCTGTATTTTGAAGGAGCTTGGGAATTCGTCAAAATAGCACCGTGCCCGAAGAAGAGACGGATGAAAGGTCCTTCGGGCGAGGTCAAATATGATCACACCATTAGCGATGAGGAAGAGGTATTTCTCATTCCAGTACCAACCAGCGTAAACGTACCATTTCATCATAATGTATCACCGAGAAAAGGAGATCGTACTTTAGAGATTGTACAATTTATTTCATAAGATAGGATTTGTATCGTCATAAAATAGTAATTTGGATTTGTTATAAAAAAACGATTCAAATGAACACAAGTGCATTACAATAACGTCAGAATATTTTAAAAAAGTATGATCTCATTTTTTCAGTGTGAAATACAGTAGTTAATATTGAATGTTTTTATCTTTTACAGAAACATTGCCAATCACTGCCATGGTTGATAGATCCAGGACCGAGACAATTCTTATACGTCAAGATGAATGGGATAGTGATGAAGAACAACACAAGATGCGACACAAAGAATCGCATCGTTGTGCACACTGGCAGTAAAATACACGCGTCGGTGTGTCCGAAACCGTCTGGCGACGACCGAGACCGAATGGTCGAGATTTTCAGCGACGGATGGGCTACTAGCAGATACTCGGCGGTCATTGAACCGGATCAAGAACTGACCAGAAGCATCGCCGTCGAGTTTATCGTTAAAGAGCCAGAATCTTATTCGGTCTCCTGGCTCGAATTAATTAGAAGGTTGGTATTATTTCAGTATCATTCAATCAGTTCACGTACAGGCAGATTACTTTCAATGCAGTGCACTAAATTTTATTCAACTAAAAAAGTGCTTTTGATCGACTAATGAGAAATTCTCATCATATTAATACGTTATGATAAATGAAAATTAATGCCACCAAAGCACTCACTTGGCATGTGATCTGACGTACCTGACGTTTCTGTGCAAAATAAAATACCCGCAGTATGCACGCAATTCAAGTAATTAGATATTCGATAACTCGGGCGAACACTCGTGAATTATTTCAGTTATCCGTGTTGCATAAACACGGATTCTCATCAATATCATCCTCATGGCTCAAACGAATAAGAGATTATACTCTGATGACTTCCTCGCGTAGTTGTAGAATACCTGCCTTATGTTTCCTTCGGTTCTGCATAAGATTCCGTGCTCAGTAGATGTTGAATATAATATCGTGAAAATTTAAGTTTGAATTATTGTTATTTTTTGTTTTTTCTTTAATTTTGAAAAGTTTAAGAGATTAACATGAATTAAATGAAGTTTACAGTTACTTAAGGTGGGACGTCGGGTACAGTCAAAAGAAAAGTTAAACCAACTGTTTAAATGTTAAATTATTATATTAACTTTAACATTTCATGGTTGATTTTGCAACAAGTTATCAATAATGGTGTTGTCAATCACATGATATTGATTTTGAAATTGTTTTTGACTTTGTATGCAAGTTTGAAGGTTAAAAATGATTTTTTTAAAAGAGTCAGAATAAGTTTATAATTTGATCATGCATTCTTCTTGTTGTTATAAATAATCTGGCCAAATTTGAAAAAGTTTCACTGAACCGAACTCGAGATATTCAATTCCAAACTTTCAGAAAAACTCATGCCTTCTGTAGCTATATATATCATTTTGCCAAATTTCTACATTAAATATCTCAGCTCACAGTCAGTGGATCACTTTAAAAATTCAACCATAAATACTTTTGCACTACTAGATTCAAATTTAAAAACAATCTGACTATTTAGTCGATACCTATGACCCACCAAAATGTAACTCTGTTTTTATATTTTTTATAACGTCAAAATAATCTAGTTATCTATAATTGAGATTTGATATTTGGTTACAGGCCGTCGTCAAAGACTTTATCAGAAGGTTTACACATGATCCGAGATTGCGAGCACCGTTGTCCAGAGTTGGATGCGTGCATAAATGCATCATTATGGTGCGATGGAATTTCACATTGTCCAACGGGATTCGACGAAGCTCTGGCGCATTGTTCGATTCTGCTGAAACTGCCGCCCCTTCACCTCGGCCTGGGTGCCCTCGCAGTCGTCTCCATAGCCGGGGTGCTCTGCTTCGTAACGTACCGAATCTGCCGACAGCATACGAGTCGCTCGATCTCGCAGCACCGGCTCAAGAGCATCTCCTCCGAAACGGCCATTATCGACGGGAAGGAAGTCATTTGCTGACACAGCGACAGTTCTGTGCGTTACGTCGAGATCGATCGGGTCACCACCGTGTGACGATCAACAGTACTCAAAGTCAATCTGGCGATCTTAGCCCATTTCACTTCCATCGCATCCCAGTAACGCTCAGAACTACTAGCAAAGTCACATGACCTGAGTCATGAGCTACGTTATTGTATATTCCGTTAAGTACATATCGAATTGATTTACATCGTTTTGCCCCGCACCACAAGCTACTTTCAATTAACGCGAATTTAATAACAGCCAAGCTTTTCTAATTACAATTACTCGACAAACCATCGAGTTCGCTTTTACCGAGTTCAATTCAATTTACAGTTTCAACTACTCGTACTTGAAATCGCGGGTTCATTATTAATTTCAAGCTTCATTATAGTGTCAGGATCAGTGATTCGAATTCGGACTTTTGGGTTTGTTAGTCTTGAGATTATGAAATCATTTTGACTTTTTGTTGGTAGCATTAATTTCGCACGAGATCAAATAAAACTTTATACCTCGAGAATGAATTTAAATTCGTTACTTAGGCATTCAAACGTAGAGCTTTGGAAATCATTCAGTGTGGAATTTAATTGGCCATGGATTTGCGTTTTTAAAAATGGTATGAGTGTATGCTAACGTGATGAAATATTAACTGAATACTCGCGGATTGAATGGATTGCTAATCTAACTACCAAAACAACAGTCGCAGTTTCAAAATAATACGTTCTGATTGTTATCAGTTATCGTTCGGACGAATTCGTGTAATCAATTAGCGTGGAAAATTTATTAGGAGTACAATTCACAAGTAAGTGATTTTTTTATGCTATAAAGTTTGTCAGTTGTAAAATGATATTTTTAACTTTTTCGAACTGAGAAAACTTTTAAGATTTTAAACCTCAACGTTTACGTTTTAATCTTCAAAATTTGTTCTTTTATCTGACAACAACCTGACAATTAAACATTATCGTTTAAAGTTTGATTCTAAAAATACCGACGTTGAAAAAGCCAAATTTTTCCTCACTGCGAAATCTAACAGAATATTATTTAGGCCAGCTATGGATGTTTTCAAGGTCGAATATCAGGAATTCTCTGACACTATAAGAACGGAGATGAGATTCTCTGCTTGCAAAAAATTCAAAGCGTCAAAGCACATCTTTGTTCTTCTAATGTTCAGCGTTCCATTAATTCTGTCCTCATTAAAACGGATCCACAGAAGGCAAATATTTTTTCAAAACAATTCAAATCATAAGACGTAGAGAGACAATAAATTCATATTCAATGCATTTCATAACGCTTCAATGTTTAGTTTCATTTGGTTGCGTTAGCTCGCGTTTTTGTACCGACTTGGTTTCCATTCATTTGCACAGTTCAAATTCATTGACGCACAGTGCGCGGAATCCTACTAACAAAGGAATCAAAAACATAAAAAATAAAAAAAGGCATCCTCGCGGCCTTCTAAAACATAGATATTTTTGTCGTACAACTGTAATGTAAAGAAATATACCGGTGCAATAGGGAGAGAGGGATATTTTCTTCGTCCTAAGTGAAATGATTTGTAACGCTCATAGGCGTTTCCAATCTGTTATTACAATTAACCAATTATAGTCGCAATTAGCCCAGCTTGTTAGCAACATTTCGCACGACGTAAGCGCTTGCTATATCGAACTGATATTCCACACTACCAAAACGAACAAACGTCGATGTTTATTTGACGATACAATAAAATTGTTCTTTGTTTTTTTTTAGTTTTCTTCAGTTCAAACTCGTTTATTAGAATCGACGATCTCTACTAGATCTATGTACTGACTAAAATTAAACGTTGTTTTAGAAGACATACGAGAGATAAGCAGAGTGTACACGATTTAGCACGAGAATGCGCTAGTATGTTGGAGACTTTTGTGATAATATAAAGAACTATGCTTTTTCTGGAAGTAGCATTCCAAATTGTTATAGCACCGATCGTCGTTACTGTGCTTATGCGGCGCATAGAAAAATGTAAAAAAAAAAAGAAAATTCTTGCTATACCAAAAAGAACACAATCAACGAAAAGTCGATTCGCTGAAAGAGAATTGTGGTTCCTTCGGTTTGACAAGAATGAACGAGACCAAGATTAGGTTTTAAGTAATCGAATTAGTACGAGGTTCGATTGACGTGTACATAGAGTGCAATCACTTTTTACATTTTTCTTAATACGTGCAGCATATTGATAACGACCGAATCGTGACGTGTAAACTTTGTTCATAACTGTAAATATGAATTCTCTCAATTATGAATTGCACTGAGCCTAAAAGAGCTTGTATCTTAGGACCGACTGTCAGTTTTGAGATAATGTCACTCGATTTTTGAAGGAAACAAAATATTGAAATAATATCGAATTGAAACATAAACTCTTATCAGTTTTGAAATATTAATGTTAGAAAGAGAAGAGAGATGAGTATAAATATTTGAAACGAGGAGCAAAACAGAATTGTAAATAATAATTGACATTAGTGACACAAGTGATTAAGAAAGGCTGGTGCATGTATTGAATACTATTAGTCAATAAAATTAGATGTTCAGAATCTTGAATTGAGCGATGAGGATTTGTAAGAACTAGGGGTGATTTAGTTCGAGGATAATTTGAAAAAGGAGCAATGTTCATTTACTGATTTTATAGCGGTGTTTTTGATTGCAAACAAACGTTTATCACTTTTGATAAATGTTTAGAGTCCTTTTTTATGTTGAGACAATCTGTAATGCCAGAGACTTGCGTTTGTTGGCCTGATTTCGTTTGACTTGTACTGAATTGCGGTCAGCAAACGTTGTGCGCAATATTTCAAACAATTTATGAAATCGTCCGAAAAAGTTCGATGAACCAATTTTACAAAACACTTGGTATCTGATTATACTCGTACAATATTTTTGCTCAACGTTTCAATTGCTAGATTCAAATTGACTTCGATCGTAAATAACGTTGTGTTATTATACTGAACACCAGTACAAATCTGTCCTTCCTCCTTTGAATACAATTTTTTATGCATTATATACAATACGTTGGAAGCAATTTTGAGTGTGACAATATGTAAACGTGAGTTGCGTATGAAAACACTTGCTGCATTGTGCTCAAAATTCATCTCAGCGGAATGAAATTTCAAGACATGTTGGTTCTCATCTGTCAACACTTTTCGACGAATCTAAAAACACAATTACAAGAACTTGTAAATAGAAGACAGTGAATTTCAATAAATACAGACTACAAGGGTCGCAGTTGCTGGAGAGTTGGACGAATTTTGAAAGCAACTCTGAGGAAGTCGAACGATGAAAGACTATGAACTTCACACGGAACAAAATCTTTAAAGTTTGGATGAAATAGAGACGTATTTATAATTAAGATACACATTTGATTTATAATTTACTCGACTTTCGTGTTTCAAATACTATGGAACGCTATTGCAATATCATATATATTAACAACTTTTGCAACATCTCAAGTGTCAAATTAGATCATTCTCTGCCACGTAAAACTGCCATGAAATTTTGTAATAATTGTTTACTGGAGAAGAACAAAGATAACGACTTTTGAAGTTTTAAGAAAACGAATGTTGATTCTGTTTACATCGATTAAACACTGAAAACCAATAAAATTACATATCATTTTCTTGAATGAAAATAATGAATTTTGTATTTTTGATTGCTATTTGATTGGATATTATAATATCTGTCCGGAAAACAGATCTTTTTACAGATCTTCCATAACAACTGTTCTTGTAACATTTAGAGTCATCGTTATCAGAGGGTAACGAAGTGAAAGCTCTTTAATAGTTTCCTTACTGACGTGTAAAGTCGCAGCAACTTCTAATTAGAATTTGTTTCTGTTTATGTTAGCGGTAAATGGTGAAATGTGTTGAATAATGCAAAACTAGACACAAGAAAAGAAACCATGATGACTATTGTTAGAGTTGAACAGATAAAATCAAATGTTTAAAAAAAAGTTCCGACTACATAAAAATAAAAGTGCATAATACAAATTAAAAAAGCTTCGATTTGTGTTGTAACGACGTTAGCCAAACGTTATTAGTTACTTGGCGAGAGGATACAATTTTTAGTCCACGACTTGTATAAATTGTTGAACTATAAAGCAACTGGAGTTTATTAGCTGGATAAAACTTGATTAAAATGACAATTGTACATAACGAATTATATCGAAACAAAAATTCTATCCAAGATTCGTGCAAACTTAATACAATGGTTTGACCCAAATTGTTGTGTCAGGATAGTGCAGAATTTTGCGGACTAAATTTTCAAGCCGTTTCAAAATACTTGCGTAATCAATGTGTAACTTTTTTGAAAAATAGTAGAGCTAATATTTGCTTTTTCTTCTTGAAAAGCGATAACGTACATATAACAAAAAAGCATCCTTTTGTTTCATTGTTCTAACAACGTTAAACAAGCACTTTTTGCAAGGAAAAAAGTCAACAATCAAAAAACTGCTATTTCAAATGAGACTCGACTTTGATGAACGTTCAATCGTGATCTGAGTTGTTGAATGTACTATGAATTGAATTTGAATTTTCAAAATGTAAGTGAAATAATGTCATCGAATGTAAATACGATTGCGAGAATAAAATTTATAAAAAAAAAGTTACCACACACCGAAGAAAATGAGAACAAACCAAACAATGATGCAGATTATATGAGAAATTGATTTACGCGAAGCGTGAAAGTCAGGAGATTGCTGACAATAAATGCAAGGGAAACTTTTGACGAAACAGACACAGTCATTTCATGAAATATAAATGTTGTATGTATGTAACTTTTTCCTATTTATAACAGACAAAAGTAACACTGAAAATTAATAATAAGAATTGTTCAAATGTTTATCGCTGAACTTGTTATAAACATACAACATTTTAAGTTTGATGAGATTGTTTCTTCTTTGAACTGTTTTTCTGAAATACTTTTTTTTACGGATTCAAAGTTGCTTTTTCATACAAGCTGCTTTTGGATAATTTGCAAAACTAAAGATAAACACAGACACAAGTAAATGTTTCTGAATTACTTCAATATTCCTATAGCAAAAACTGAATCCTAAAGTATTATTTGACACCAAAGTAAATCAACTCAATTCTGAATATTTTATAATTTGCATAATGGAATATCTGGAATACCATTTATACAGGTTTGCTTGATAAATTGAAAGGTTTGGTTGAAATTCAACACTGTCAGAAACGCATAAAACCTATATGTAATGCAGACCACTGTCAGTGACATGCTCACACTACACGTATAGTTACTACAAACGATTATTGTATACCGTATTATTGATGCGATTATATCAAGTATGCAATGTTTTTAAATAAATTATTTTGAAGACTGAAATAATATCTTTTTTACGACCATCCAATCCGATTTGTTTTAAATTGTTTGCAAAACTTTATAAACATAAATATTACAAGTAAAAAATGAAGAATTCCAAATTCTTAAATTTTTGTTCACAATTTTATCTGACATTGATAAGGCTCAAATACGCCCTTCTGAATTTTTCGCCTGAAGGAAAAAAAACATTATCGATTGCTCATGAAATTCAATTCACATCAAATATATTTTGTTTGGACGAAAAATAAGGTAAATATTGGAACGTGACCGGGCCGGACAGCCCCTCTCTTCTACCGTCGGAATTGAGCAGAAACAAGCATGTCAAGTTCAACTTCAACTGTTTACAGAACCCATCAATCCGTCATAGAGGACAATAGTGGATCTATTATTTTCTGTGTAGCGAGGTACAATTTAATTGGCTAGTTAAGTGAATTTGCAAACATGGATCAACTGATTGACGAGTATATCGCTTCTATCAATTGTAACATCAAGAGGATAACCGTCGAGATCGAAGACACCGACATTTGTTTCGGCGAAATATTTTCATGCGAGAGACGAAAACTGTCATTCATCGCTTTCAACAACGACTTTTCTGTGAGTACTTCCGAATTTTGAAATTCATTCTCAAGATATTTAAAACATTTTTTGTGTTATTATACATCTTTTATCTTGCACGATGTTCTCAGGAGATCTTCGAACATCCAACTTTTCAAAATGATCCATACTTTACGACCAACTTACCACGTGGCCCACCAAGGCCACCCACAAGAAGCACAGAAAATACCAGCCAGGAACCATCAACCTCAGCAAGTAAGGATGAAAGTAAGGATGAAGCTGACCAGCAGCCCAAAGTTAAGAAATCAGAGAGAATCAAAAATCGTAAGAAATTAGAGGAAATGGAAAAAGAAAAATGCAACTTGAGAAAAGTTGATGCTGCTGCTAAGCAGGGTATAGTCGAAATAATAAATGGAATCATCTAACTTTTTTATGGTTTTCTTAAAAATTGTTTACACTGTACATTATTTAACATTTTGTAAATTTTTTAACACTGTTTTCAGAGCCAGCAAAAGAGGAAAAACCTGGCAGAATACTGAAACGCAAACATGAAAATGCGTAAGTTTAGAACCGGATTTATTTCGTTGTATTATGTTTTCTGTCGTTTCTTCATTTTTTCAAATTTTTTAGCAAGTCAAATGATGAGGTCCAAGACAAACCAAAGAAACGACGTCAGACAAGACAGTCTTAGTAAATATGAAAGAATTGCTGAGCACCAAGTTCAAATCCATGTTCAAACATTTGAGTGTTAAGTCACTCATTATTTATTAATTTATTTATTGCTCTTAGTTATAACGTCATCAATCAACGTTCTCCATGACGTTAAAGAAAGTTGTTAAATTATATTTAAATTATACTGTCTGAAAAAGTTCGCATGCGTTAAAATCTAAAGATGGTCAAAATTTGATACTGTTTTGTTGAAATTACCTTCGTTAAAAGTACAATAATTATGAAAATGTTCATCTTAATAAAGAACAGTCTCAAAAAAATATGTTGCGTTTATTGTACAAACTGTTACAAGAATCATTGAAAAAAACTTGTTAGGGCATTTAAAAAAATACAAAATTGATATAAAACAAAAGATATATTTTTTCTTTGAATTTTTGATAACAACAATAAATACTGCCTTTGAAAAAAGACTCGGACAAACTGATGAAAAAATTTAGGATGACGTGTGATGGAGTATCAGGAGGTAAGAAAAATGGAAGTATATTGCAGGCCCATCGTCCAGAGTTTTGATTATTCTCCAGTCATCATTTCCATGAATTCTACAACAGATATGTCAAAGCCAATTAAATTCCAAATGTACGAGGGCAATTTACATAATCTATGTTGATCAAATATATTAATAGAATTCGCATTATGACTATTGATCAAAACAGTGGTTTAATATGATGTTTATCATCTAAAGCAAAGCCAATAAAATTTGCTTAAGTGAATGAATTAGCTTTTTTGGATTCTACCCAAAAACATTTGAAAATTTGAGATGTTCAAGGCGTTTTCAAGTGCCAAAAAAATGTTTTATGTCTTACTTCCTACGAATTTAATTGGTCCAATTTTTTCAGTCATTAACTTTATCATTTGTATAGCTTTAATTATGAGAAATTAGATTTTCACTCTTACCATCAAAGTCAACAGTGCCGGAGCCATCAGAATCGATTTCTTCAATCATGATATCGAGTTCTTCGTCTGTGAGTTGATCGTCGAGTTCACGCAAAATTTCTCTCAAGCACGTCGTTGGGATGTATCCGTTTCCTGTTCAATAAAAGTGCTTTATTGGCAATCTCAAAATTTACAACAGAAGTGATCCATCGATTCGTTCATTTTGTAGTTTATTTTGCAATCTGTTTAAAGGTGATCCACAATTTCAAACTTGCAGAACAGTGAAAAATTTACCTGCTTTATCGTAAAGTCTGAAAGCTTCGCGTAATTCCTTCTCAAGTGCTTCCGCGTCCTCTTCAACGATGAATTTAGCGGCAAGTGTTACGAATTCCTCAAATTCTAACCGTCCGGATTCTGCAAGGAGCGTGGAATTATGTAAATACTGTCAGTATTTTATTGTGCAATAAAGTAAAGATTTACTTTTATTACAAGTTCAAAATTTGAGTTTCTACATAGTAACCATTCTTGCGGCTGCAAATGTTTGCAATTTCAAAATGAAATCTATAACGTGGAAATTGATATTGTTTATAATGAACTCACTGTCTGCGTCAACTTCTTCAATCATCTCATCCAAAATTTTCTTGTTAAATGGCTGACCCATCAATCTCAGGATGTCAGCGACCATGTCGGTGGGTATGCTGCCACTCTTTTCTCTGTCAAAACTGTCAAACGCCTTGCGAAGAACTGCGGAGAAGTAATATTTGTTTATTGATTTTCATAACAATAATCATACATGGAAAAGAAGGTAGTTTCATAGATGTAATTTATTATTTTCAATTTAAACAAAGATTTACGTGTAGAAAAATTGCTTGAGTATTAAATTTCTTATCAACGATGTGATAAAACGTCGGTAGTCTGAGCCAAATAAGCTGAGCGCCAGAAACATCACAGAACAGCAGAAGAAGGGCATTAACTTGTGATCTAAATTCGACTCACACCTACATTAGCATCTACGAAGAACACCTCTAAACGGCAAAATATTTTTCGAAACTGATTCAAGATAAATAACCAATGAGAAGAATCAAATACTTTACTTTTTAAACGCTTTTCCTCAGCTTCATTGTACAAATAAGTTTATATTTATGCAAATTTCTATTTTACAATATTCAAGAAAACTTTTTTGATTAAAAAATCTAAATAACAAAAGTTAGTCACGATAAGAAGTTTATGCAGTTTGATTTAATAACAACAATAAACAATAATTATTAAATTTGGTTTTGAAAATAATATCAATATTGCAGCATCAGCCTTTCGAAATTTCTTTGCGTTTGTATTTATAATTCTCATATTTAAAAATGTCATTCGATAGCTTTCATCATGAAAGGTGAACCTAAACATAGTAACAACCGTCTTAAGTCAGATCGGACGTAACTAAAGTTTGTAGCTAGTCACACGAAGACGAGGAATATTTTTAAATGAGAAACTTGGAATTCTATTCTCATCGTTCGAACAAACGAATGATTCGACACTACACGTTTCTCACTTCATTGCAAAATTAATTTATCGCCAGCCGGAGTTCCGAACAAGAGTTCTCTTTTTTGTTTAACATTTGAGCATTTAAAAGGTACTGTTTTTAGAATCCAATCGGTTTATTTTTAAGCTCTAATACTTCATGTGGGATATGATGAAATTTTCTGGAGGACAAACTAAGCGCTGACTAAGATCTACAATAATATGATTATTTATTCCAGTTTTCTGTTTGTTCCATAAAGCGTTAGTAACCCGATAACTCGAAGCAGCGGATGGGGTTTTGATTTAGAAAACGAGGCAGACGAAGGGAAAGAAAAAGACTCTCTAAATTTAGTTTGAACCAGAAAATAGTTTGACCCGTTTTACGCTTGAATTTAAACAACTTTATTCGTTACAAACGTTATTGTTATAAATATATTTTTTACGAATAATAATAGAATTTGAGCGAAATGTTGACATTCAAGATGATTTTTGACTGTTTGCAATGGACACCGGTAGAACAAATACAATTGTATAACTAATATGATTCTTGGCATCAAATGTTGAAATTATTAAATAAATTAAATAAACAAAAACACTTGTTTGTTTTGGACTTTGAATCCAAAAATACTTACTGGCAATTTGCTCAGCCGGCAGCTCGTCGGCCTATAAAAAATGGTTTTAAATTATAGTAAGGTGTCAACAACTATTTAGACGAAAATGTAAATTGCTAGCAGCGTGCAAAAGAAGAAGTTTTTGAAGAAAGGCGGCGCCTTAACATTATAGCATACATCGTGCATTAAAATTTAGTAAATGAACAAAAAAGAGATGACTATGAAAGTTTGTTTGAAATGTCGTGGTCTCATGTAACAACAAATCCTTGTTTATTTGAATTTGCTTTTCAAGCAGTTATTTTCAGAGTGTAAGAGAAAAACACAGAGATAGAGTGAAGCAAACAAGAATTTGTTATTCCTTTCAGATTTGTTTATGTGGTAACTATATCGTGGGAGTTTCTCGTGTTGTGAAACATCATTGTGAAAAGTTGCAAAATGTGATAATATGTAACATAATGTATCTGGATGGTGCAGTCATCTCTTTTTTGGTCAATCTTTTAATATCAGATTACAAGACACAGCTTTTTTGAATTCTGTCAATTTTGATCCTTATTAACACGTCGACTGCCAATTATTCACGCACGAGTTATACATTTATCAAGTTCTTGTTTGAGAACATTTTTTAAAAATAAAAAAAATATATAAAAAAGTATTTTTTTTAATATTTGTCATTTCCAGATATGCTTGAAAAAATGTGTTGTGTAAAACACATGGATCTTTTAGAGTTGCAATCACGAAACGAGTTTTAACGAATTAAAAATCAGATGTGATTGCAGTCACACTGATTTACACTTCACAGTTTTCTTCACCAAGATGAAAACCGATTAAAAACGTCAAAGTTCGCACACTCGCAACTTTTGAAATGTTGTAAACTGGAAATAACACTTTTTCACTCAAGTTCAATTGAACGCTGAACAATTAACACATTCTGATGGAATTCAAGGTAGAAAAATCGTCGCACTGCTATCACAGGAAATCCTCGGATCATGTTCTATCACATCCAGATTGCGAAATCACCTTACTTAACATTGAATTACAACATTGAGAAAATTTTTTGAATTTTGAATTACAACAGCAGTTAGAAAATTAAAAACTGATAAAAGATAGTGAAACATCTTGTTAATTATAATTTGTAAACAGCCAATTGTGAATAAGAATTAGAAACACCAGATGAATATCTCGAGAGAACCAATTCAAGAACTGAACTAATCAAGTTCTGAACCCGATTATCAGGACATTCATGGTGACAGTTAAAAAGAAAATCAGATAGATAGATGCATAGTACAGATGAATAAATAAAAATAAACAAGATCCTTTTTACCAGGGCGACGACTTACGATATCATCATAAGAACTAACCATGGCGGCGGTTCGGGAGGACTTTTAATTAAACGTGAAGGGAGAAAAAATAAGGAAGAAAGTTTCCTTAACGATGGTGCGATTGCAAATGCAACTGAGACGAACGATGTAAAAGATTTTGGAAAACTGGTGGCATGCGTTAGCGGGCACTGTGTTAATATTTGAAACGGCCAGATATAGCGGTTGCGCAGCGGGTCCCCGTGCTCCGTCGCCGCTTTCGGCATCCCACGAGCTTTTTCCATTGGCGCGACCCGACCCTCCAGCCAATCAGAGTCGAGACTCTGGGAAGCGGTAACATTCGACGCGATGCTGTAAGCAACAAGCGCACGTGCTATTCTTGTACTTATAGATGCGAAAAAAAAAAAAGAAATAATAACACCGATGACGACAACGGGGAATCTGTGCGGAGGAGGTTGCGAATCTTTCATTCAGCGTTCCATTTTAATGGGTAAATAAAACTGGTTATCCAGTTGGGCGCGGTTCCATCAGGGCTGACGATTTGATCCTGAGATTTCCGACTGTCTAATGAATTTCACCCATTTCTACGTGCTTCGAAATTTTATGAGTTCTTAAAGATGTTATGATGATGCGAAAGAAATGGAACGCTGTAACAACTTTTATTACATTATTATTTCTTTATTAAATAAGTAAAAATGTTTGTAAATGTTTTGTAAACATAATTAGAAATAAAAGTGAAGCATGGAATTTTAAGAAAAAGTATTATTATTTTTTGAAAATTAACGAAACAATCGAGTTTGACGAATTTTAGATTTACAGTATGAATTTTGTGAGTTCCTGAGATACTAAACAGTAAGTTGTGTGTTATTGGAGGCTACTTTTTAATAGAAAACACCATAGTAAAACTAATTTTAGAATCTCACAGTGTCCTATTCTTAGATATTATGTAGAACTTTCGAATCCCTAATTTACTTTTTATAATAATGTAAATGTTGATAGTCTCATTAACAAACAAAAACGTTTTCTTTTGAAATGTAAATTTTCCAGTCAAAATCTCAACGTCGCAGTTAAATATTGTTAAAAAATTGCTAACAAGATTTTGACAGAGTGAAATTATCAAACTTGAACTACAAATGGCTCAGTGCCATAGGATATAGTCAATTAATCATAGGTATTTTGATTTTCGATCGATTAATAATTTCGAGCTGCCTTTAAATAGTGTGCACTTTTGACACTTATGAATCAATAGTGACATGCATTGTTTATGAAACGCTAAAATGTTTCAAGAAGCGTGTAAATGTTTATTGACTTTTATAAAGATCTATTAGTTATAATAAAAAGTTAGTGCATAACGTTAAAAACCCATGGTTTATACTTTTTGAAAGTATTAATCACTTGGATGCCACCCAAGATTTCAATATGCAGTGGGATAGCTATAAATGAGCTATATTTGTCGAATAGTTTGAAAATATCTGAAACTTTTCAAAAATCGCAATCAATCATCAAACTTTTTGAACTTGAAAAGATGAGTAGTGAAAATTCGAAATGGAATAAGACGATACCAATTCAATAATTAAAAATAAAAAAAGGATAGAAATTACTAAACAAATTGACTACAATTAAAATCTAGATTCTGTAATTTGGGATTGTATTGCGTTTAATCAATGTACGTTTCGACTCCAGCTTTTTAATGTATAAACTCTGGTTGGTTGCCAACATCATTGTGAGTGATACTGTTCCATCGAAATTTGGGAATTACCAAGTCACAATAAACTGTTCAGCTGTTTTTTCTCGCCAACAGCGAGAAAAATGGAACAGTTGCAGAACGTCTGACTTGATCTTAAATCATGTCCGACGTTTGCGTAATTGCGTTTCCAAATTTAATTTGTACATTCGACACAATCCAGAAAACATTATATGTTTTGCATTAATATTTCTAGCGCGTTCCGCCAAAAATCGTAATTCATTTTTCGTCTTGAGATAACAACTTTTTATTTATTAACGCAAGTAAATTATCGTCAGCATTTTGTTTTCTTATTTTGATAAAACTCAAATTTCATAGATTTTTATCCAACAGCCAAAGAAATATTGGATTGAGATGTTTAGATTAATTTAGGTTGCTAAGAAATCGAAAATTGACAACTAAAACCAATAAATATTATTAACTTTGTTTACAAGATGTTCATATGAAGAGACAGAGATTTTAATGGGCAGTTTGACAAAAGTGACAACTGTATGAAAAACGAGATGCAAAACAACGCATATAAACCATTATCCTCACTAACGGTCGTTAACTAGTAACACCAGGGAAAACAAGTTGGCAAATGAAGTAACAACTGAGATTTCGCTTTTGTTATAAATAATGTACGAAAATGTGTATATTTAACATGATTTTTACAAATGTTGGACAGTCGATTCGAATTATTATGTGTAAGAAGACGCGAATGTACATTTTAACATTTTGTAAAGTCTTAACAAGTAGCCTATTAGAGTAACGAAATTTGAGCTAAATTATTGAGTTCCTGTTGACAAAAGGGCTAACAACGCACTGGTTGCGCCGACCGAGAAAATGTAGTTGAACGTAGGTGAGAATGTTTTCAAAATGTAGAAGGAGAAAACAATCACGAGAGCCAAAAACAGAGCATTGTTGTAGAAGATGGAGAAAGTAGTGGCCTCGTAGTCGGCAACTTCATTTTTCTTCCACAAAATCCTGAAATACATCATGTACAATTAATAAACTTGTTGTAAGCTTGGTGCAATTATTAAATTTGTTGCATTTTGACATAATTCAATGTCGATTTGATGTGTATCTCTCGTACCTCTCGTCTTTTTCTTTCTTGCTCATTTTCTTATCTTCGGCCAATTTGCGGATCATTTCTCTACCAACGGCATCTTCTCTCTTTACAGCAATCTAAAATTTGAATCAAAATTAGTATTCGTAATTAAAAATAAAGAACTAATTCATTTTATTTTGAAAATTAATGTTTGATATTTGAACTAGATAAAAACGATGTCCTTAAGTATGCTTTTAGTTAGATTGTTGATAATTAACAAATCTCATTTGATGTTGATAAATTACCTTGTGTTTCAGCACAAATTTCGTGTTTCTATAAGCCATGGCAAGGGCATAAGTACTAGCAAGGGTGATGATAACGAAGGCAGCAATGTTCGCATACATATCAATCAAGTGTATTCTGTAGAAGAGCCCTGTAAACATAAACATTGGCTTGTTTAGATACCATAAATTAGATGAATAACATGCTAATCCAGCCTTTGGTCACATCCCAAACATTAAAAAATGGAAATAAACAATTCTAAATATCAATTAAAATATGCCGACATTCTAACAGTATGGTCCAACTTAACCTCTCAAGATACTACAAAAACGTAACATTTATGACATAAATGGAGCACAAAAAGTCATACTGCAATGAAATTTAGAAAGTTCTAAGGTCAGTTATTTAAAAAATTGAAGCTTTTGCAACAATTATTTGGTACTTTTACTTACAGATGGGGATTGCTGACACGATGAAAGCATTTCCATAGAAAAGAGCTGAGGATTTGGTGGATACATTTCTTGAGAAATCCTGCAGAAGAAGCTCCTCTTCCTTTGTGAAAGGTTTTGATTTGGCAGACATGGTGTTTGTTTTGTTTAAATTGTCTAATTGATCACGAACTCGCAGAAAATAAACTGAACTCACAGATCTATATACCTGTATCTGACAAGCTGACAAGTGGCAAGTTTGCTTTCGTACAGTTGACAACGTATGAATGACGCATGCGCAGTAAAAGAAAGCGTGGAACCGTGGAACAGCGTAGCCGACGTGTCTTACACGTCACGCGACTATGATCTCAAAAAAGTGAATGTATAATTATCAAAAATACTTTAAAAATCTTTTCGTTTAACATTCTCAACTTTCTGTTAAGTGAATTAAAAAATAATTATCAAATTTCTATTCTTTGCAAAAATTAATCATTTATTTTTTATTATAACAATCTGATCTGCCAAATGATGGTAACGTAGAAGTTTGCATGCGAGAGGTAAATTTAAAATTTTTAACATATACGTCGAAATTTTTAAAAAGAACATAAAGACGATATGAAACAAGAAATGTAGTCAAATTTACTTGAAGGCAGTTCATTTATTTTGTCACTTTATATTCATATATATCAGATATTACAGCTCTCACACAAATATTTACACTTGAACCAAAATGACATTTACAATAATATTTTAATAATAAAGTTTCATCAATTTTGAGACTTTGACGTTTTTCTTGATTTTAATGCGCCGTTCGTCAAAGTTCTCTAAAATGATAGCAAAGTGTTGTATCTTTACATTATAACATTAGAAAGTAATGAAAAATGCCTTAAATTTGGATTACTTTTATATCACAATGAATTCAAGTACGAAACAAAAGATAATGCAATTATATAAAAAGTAAATGTTTAAGTAACAATCTCAACATAAAAGTTTCATGGAAAATCAAAATATTCTTATGAATAAAACCACGTATAACATGAAATAAAAAATGAACACTTTGCATCATTTCATTAATGAATTTCCGTTTATACATAGTCGGTTAATTGGAAAATGATGTCTTTGAAATAAATTACGGAGAGTACATGAAAATACAATAATTTGTTATATTAGCGAACCGATATAGCCATATGGAAAACGGCTGTAATACTATCTCGGTTTTTATCATTACGTCGATCAATGTCCTCCAAAAATCACTTTGCGATCTATTCAATAAACTATGCACGAACGTCAACATTTTCGCTGTTATACGTTTTTGATGTATAAATATATGTGTACGTATGGACACAATTCTAATAAATATCAAGCCGAATTAAAAGAAGAAGTCATCTACTCATAGATGCGTGTATTGTTAAAACGAAATTTAACGAAAACGGTGAACTTGTTTTGTAAAAAATTGTTCATTTATCAAAATAATTGTTGGCAGTTGAAATAAAATTTGTAATATAAAGTCAAAATTGATTGTAACTTTTCAGCTACCGACTTTAATGTTTCTTCTTGATTTCTTCCAAGGTCTTTAAAAGTGAATAAAATTGGAAAACTCACGTTAGACATCTTGAATTCGATAAAAAATGGTGTATTTCAAGTCAAACAAGTCTTAACAGTCTTTAAAAATTACGATTCCGTTGGGTTTGAAAAATTGCACAAAATTGAATGATTTTGGATCTTGTACAAAAGTATGGTAAGAAATTCACATTTATTTGTTTAAACTCCAAAGTTGAAGTTCGAAAAAGTCATAATTCATTAATGGAACAAATTCGAATCTAATTCTAAATGAATTATCTATAATATGTACATAGAAAAAGCATCACCTTGTTAAATTTACTTCGTAAATGCATTTTGTTGCTAGTAAATGTTACTGTAATGTCCAAATTATTACATTCAACTGCGTACAGTATACTTTATCTAGGGTATATTTAAAAGATATGACATTTGAGCATAATTTTCTGTATATAGTATCTCGGCGTAGCTGCCAAGGGCTTCATCGTGTTATGTATTTCGTTTCATTTACCCTGGAATGTTCTCTGTCTGGTCGACAGTACTGTCTTAATGTACAAACCCATGACCTTAAACAAAGTTACGTAACGCGAGTAACACATTTGCATAAAATGGGAAGAGCGTTCAGAAGATTAAGGTCCTTATAAAGTAGACTTTTTACTCCAAATTAGATAAATCTCCATTTTCAAGAGTGACAAGTAAAACATAAGAAATACATTTCAAATATTTAACTTAGTTTGTACAATCATTCGTCCTTTTTCAGTGTGGAAAGACACGATTAAAGTGCGCTTTCTTAGAATATCGTTTTCCTTCGTTCATCTTTATAGGATTTTGTTTCACAGTCAACAATAGCGATGTTATATTTTCCGTACATAATTTCATCAGCGGATATAGATATGTGCACATTGGCAAACATTAAGATACATACATAACTAATTTTCAAGTCAATTTTCAAGATCAATTTTCAAGATGCATAAACTTTAACGTTTACACGATGGTACTTCTTGTTTGTTTTTGCATAATCTCAGTTACTTGTATTTGTTATGCACTTGGATATGATTTTACAAGTTCTTCAGTGTTGCTTGTGCTTGTTTAATATTAATAATTAAATTTCTTTCAGTTTTGTATTTTATGTTTTCGTTTCAAGCATCAGGTTGTTAATTATTTGCAAGTTATGAAATATAAGGCCTTTTTTAATTAGTGTGCGTCAAAAAAGTTTTTAAATTTGGCTCAAAAAACGAGATACGATTGAAAATATGTTGTTAAATGTGCGTAATTTAGTAAATCACACTACAATTTTAGTTCGTCATGGGATACTTTTTTGTGGTGTTATCAATTACTTGTTACATACGAATTATCAAAAAATCTTGTTTTCAATTCCGTTTTGGAAAGTCTTTGAAAATATAATGGAACTTCAAAGGCAACTAAGTACTCGTCTCTTCTATCGAAATGTTTCGAACAGTGCTCCTGTGAACAGTGTTTGTTAGGCAGTAATAAATACACGTGTATTGTTACATTACAAATTAAAATGTTCACACGATTTTGTTTTTCTCATCTGTCTCAGGCAATTTGCTACCACAAATTTTGGCAGATTATCGGTTAATCAAAACGTCTTAGTTCGGACTATGATTTATAGCCAAGTCGTTTGATTGAATTGTTAAAATGTCTGTTCGTTTTTAGTCTCAATTTTTTGTATATTCTCTACACCAGGTGGTTTTATAATCAGTGATGGAACAATGGAATTTCAATGATTCGTTGTAATCATTAATCTTCTGTCATTTTACTTGTTCTAATTAATGATTTTCTATTTAGGTTCCATCACTGATTCAATACATGTCTCAGGCCATGTACGATCTCGAGTTACTTTTGACATGGAGATTTTCCTTAGAAGCAGTCGGAGGCCAAGATTCCTCGGCCAAGCTGCCGTAGCGCTGAACAACCGGGAAAGGCGGTCCTGAATTTTGTGGTGAATAGTAACCGGTTTGCAGTTGGTAATACGAATCGCTCGGTGACTGGTGGTAGTAGTCGTTGGACATAACGTTACTGTAGCCGATGTAAGTGTCGTAATGCGAGGAAGAGTATCCACGCTCGCTGAGACTTCGGTAAGGCCCCGAATGCTGGGGCCTACCTTCCTGTCAGACAGGAGTGCTAACCGCAGCACTGCTTATGTACTCGATGTCGCCAATGCTTTTTACACGCCGATGTCTGCGGCCTGAGATTGCCGCTGGACGCGGCGGCAACTGCGGCGGTGGCGGTGAGTTGCTCCTCACGCTGCTCATATATTGACTCGCCAGACTTCCGGTATCTGAAGATGACGACGGCGACGCCTTTTCACTTCGAGGTCGCAGACCTAATGCTCGACTCAGTGAACCCTGAAATTCCAAAACTGTCATTAATATTTATCTAATTGGGTCATTCAAATACACATTTTTGTTTTTGCAAAACCAAACATCGAAATTTAACTTTACATCTTGCTAAATGAAAGTTCAAGTAAATAAAAACAACAACGAAACTGCTTTTTTCTGTCTACAATGAAATTGATATTCCTTGTACAATTCTTATTGTATCATGCATTTACACATTTTCCCAGGTGATATAATGTTGAAAAATGAACTAAAATGAGACTTTTCAGTAACAGTAATCCAGGATAATATTAATCGTTACCATTCCACTCGGATAAGTCCGTACTATCAACGTTATAAAACTCAATTAAAATTGTATAAACTGAAATAAATAATGGCTACTATCTACAAGTTCAATAAATTAACCCTTTTTGTCCTATTACAAAAAATTATTCTACAAAATTATATTATTTAGAATTTATTTGTGCTCACTCACTACGATGTCTAGAAGTAACTTTTCATTTTGAAAATAAAAAACTGCAAAAAAATGTTTTCTGCTTAATTCGACGTTCTTATACAATTTGAAATTCAATTACATTATTTGTTCATTTCAACTTGCAGGATGAAAAGGGTTAAATAGAACGCGGTAGGTTTGAATTATTTTCGTATTCATTTTATACAAAAAGATATAATGAAATCTATGATCGAATACTATTTCGTTTTCAGCAATGTAAAATGGGAATGTTTTAATGAAACATGAGATGAATGTGTCCAATCGCGTTTTTGTGTTCGCGATGAATAAAAGGGGAGAACACATACAGCGGAATAATTTTGCAGTGCGGGGCAAGAGGAGGTAAACCAGAACCGCATACCTGAGAAGCTCCCGTAGGAAAAGGGCAGGTCATTTAAAAACCCAGATTCCATCCACATTGATATCAGACATTATGTATTTACAACAATTCCGGCAGACTTTCTGTCTACATTGGTAATCATGTTTAATTATACAGTAACACACATCATTGATTTCACTTAAAATTACGTCCGAAAGGAATCATCCAAAATTTGCCAGAAACGTTGATATTTTGTATATTGATACAAAAATGTAATTCATTAAAAAGCTGTCAGGTTTGGCGATACGTGATACAAAATCATTCTTATATACATGGAATTGAGTTACGAACGTGACAATTGTACAAAATTCATGGAATTGTCTACATTTGTTTTTCAATTAGAGCGACTAACAGCAACTTGTTATTCAACGAACAAAAAAAAGATGAAATTCTGATCTAGTTAAACTTGGCGGACAAAGTTTGTTTTGAATAACGAGCTGTCTTATTTAGTCACTCGAATTAATTTGATTCTGGAAGTCTAGTCAAGCGATTTGGTTACGCTATTGTTCTCGCAGTCGATTTTCATGGGACCAGTCTCTATACAATCATTAAAATTCGTACGAACTTATTTTCACTTTTGCAACTTCCAAAAAATGTTAATCAGTCTTGTGTAGCTTTTGAAAAAGCTCACCCGAACGCTGACGTGACACAAAATCAAAATCTACGTCTCAATTACTACCGGAACAATTGAAAGCAATTAATTTTTCTTTCCTTATAAGGATCACACGACGGTTGAGTTAATCTTAATGTATTGACATTGGATATTGAATCGTGAAAGCTCCATTCTGGTGTGGCATCACGTACAAACTTTACAATCTTGGAACTCTTGAGTTCAAAATCAGTACACTTGAGTATTTGAAGCTTTCTTTCCTCTTTTCCTTCACATCGTTAAAACTTTTCTAACGGCGTCGAATACAGCTCAAAACTCTTCAACAAATCCAAATTCAATCCCTCTTAAAAAACATCGGCTGAGCATACAAACACGAAATCTGACACAGTTCTGCTCAACGAGATATACATACACACTTGTACAAAACATCGGTGGGGTAATTTCGTCGGATCGAGGCCATCTGAGTCTACAGCTCACAATGTGTTGGTGTCGTCGTTGCACAGGAAAAAAAAAGCCCCGGATCGTCTCGTTTTGTACTACTGCAAAACTATTCACGAAATGCGATCACAAGCAACGTCATGCTACGATTCATGCCAATGAATTGATGTACGGGGTATGGCAATGAGAGTGTGCGAGACGTACGTATGCGATAATGAATTACGTGATACCAATTTCAAAGCAGACTGAGAATTTGAAGCGAATACCAAGCCGCCGAAGTTGTAACTTCTCAAAAGCTTTTTCTAGTTTCCCTCATAATGCTCCGAGGGTCGAGATCAATTTGTACTATTTTGAATCCAGGTTCATTGTACTTTATTTGACAAAACTCTCAAAGTTTCAGGGAGATTCATTATGAATGACCAAATATTTTAACGATCTATAATTTAATGATCCAATATTCAAATAATCCAATGATCTGACTGTCAAATATTTCACTAATGAAGTGTCATCAAACAAATATGGTCATTTAGATCATTGGATCATCAAATTTTGATCTACGGATCATTTGATTACTGATCTTTAGTTCACTAAAGTGGTCAATCAGTTGACTATTGGATTATTGATCATTGAAATATTTGGTCTTTGATCATTGGTCATTCATTACTAATCACCGTTTAAAAAAAAGATCTATTAAGTTAGTGGTAGCGAGATTAAGTAATCGGAGGAATAAGCATGCGTGTGTAGGAAGAGTAGATTTACGTTACCCTGAGGCTGGATCTACGTCGATCAACTGTGTTATTGTAATTGGTAGCAGTATGCAGGGCCAGAAGCGAGCTCTGATGATGCTGCAGGTGCAAGCCGCGACTTCCACGACCAAGGCTTCCTCCGGCACTCACGGTACTCATCGGTCGACCTCCGCTATTTCTTGGCACCAGCTCCAGTTGACTTCTACGCACATACATACAACTTGCTCATGCACGCGTCAAGTGAGCTTCTAGATCGCAATCTTATATACCTTAGCGACACGGCAACACACACACGTAAAAGAGGTTTGCTCGAGTGACACTTTGAAAAACGACTGTGGAATTTCATTTTCACTTTTGCGGCTTCAACCTCCAGTCGTTTTTACAAGCAGTGGTTAAACTGCAAGTGCCAAGATAGATAAAAATATTTCATAATTGAATATCTAGTTACAACATAAATATACATACACAAGCATTGTGCGCTCCACCAAGAGGAAAATTTATTGATTTGTTTCTTTCTTACTGGGCTCTGATGCTGTGTTTTTAATTAAGCAACATTACAAATTAAGCTTTAATTTTCATTACGAGATGCAGCTTGCAATCTTCGTGGGGCATTAGAGCCGAATAATTCAATAAACACCAAACAAAGACAGATATATTGAGATTGAAAAAAAAAATTAAAATCAATTGGAAATGAGAAACAAAAATGATTATCGTCGACGTAACTCCCAGCTGAATTTCAAAATTGAATTGAAATTGTTTTTCCGTGCAACTGAACAGAATGGAATGAATCGGACCAGTAGTTACGTCGCTATTGCTATTGGTAATCAAATGTGCTGTACATAGCGCAGTGCAGTGCAAGCAGCAGCTGTGGGCTACGGCTCAGCTAAACTTTTACCGACGGCTTCAAATGAAAATTTCCTTTTTTTCAAATGCTCTTCGTCGATTGGTGTGCAGATGCAAACCAACAAGTCAACACCTATTTAACGTTATAAAATGAACTCGAATAATATTTTCAATCCATGCGATGAAACTGTATTTGAAATAAGTCAGATATCATATTTAATAAGATTTTATCGGAAAAATTGAACCTCTTTCTGAGCACAATTTAATAAATTCTTTACAATACAACGTTAAATCGATGAGGACAAGCGGATTTCTCGTGAGCTTCTTAGTTATTTCCTTTTTTTTTTATTAAGTACACTATGTTCGTATATGTATATTTGCTGTTGTATTGTATATTCACGTGTGTGTATTCTCGGTTCAATTTTAAGGTATATATGACGTGTAAGATCAAGAGTAGATTCACAGCTTATGATAAGAACAAATTTAGCTAAATTACTACCCTCACTGAATTGATCAAAAAATCTGACTGAATAATCGGCAAAATGTAAAACGAAATTTTTTTACTATTCCGGTTGGTTCGCAATTAGACTGGGGTAATAATTATGCCGTTGCTGAATTTCAACACAATGTCGTTAACGAACAATGGTTGAAACGCGCACAGAAAAATGATTCGTTAACGTTTGAAATTAAACATGGAGATTGAAAACGCATATTCAAAGACACAAAATAAGATGCGATTATGCACAAATTCAATTGTTGATAATGCTATGATTTATTTAACTTATTGATGTGCCGTGTATAAAGGCACTCCATGTTTAATTGACTGTGTGACAGTTATCTCTACTGATTCTGTACGTTTTGGTAAAATTTGGTTGAACAATTATCTGATTGGAGTTGATTATTTGCTCATGATAAATATGGATGACAAAAAAAGAGGTGTTCTTGACTGACGATATAATTGGAATGATTGGATGTTGGATAATTGGATGAAGAGGAATGTTGAATTATTTATATTGTTAAAAATTAAAACGAATTCCAACTAGACGAAAACTCTAAATGAAATGTGCATTTTGATCACGAGTCACACTTTATGAAATCAAGTGTGACTTGATTTCATAAAGTGTGACTGATGTTCCAGCTTAGTATTCACTAATATTGACTAATTAATACTAACGAAAAACATCTTTTTCTTGAGGTTACTTTTTTCTGACTTTTGAAATTAAAACATTTCATTTAAAGTTTAATAATTTGATATAAAATTGGAAGACGCCTGAAAAGAGTGAACTAGAGGAGTAAAAGTAATGAGAGTTGCAAAAATTTGGCGCACCGATGTGCCTGATGCATTCATGGATTTAAAACTTTTTTTTTCATCTTCTGTGCATTGTTTTTGATTTTATTTTAATTTAAATTCAAAGGACTTTTGAAAAGCACTCTCTGTCAGTTGGTTTCGAGAAGAAATGAAATTCGTGCAATGCTAATTCTCAACAGAATCCGTCGCTCTACATTTTACTTTCACTGCGTTTCCATTTAAATTTACTAAAAGAAATCCTAACGAGATTGACCAGCCCTCCCTAGTTTACGGACTTTTTATATTAATCTTACTCATAGTATTACTTGTAATTTGGCGAACCCACAATTGCACATCATTAAATTCTCATACTGCTTCAATCCAACAAAAGCTTTTACGAATTTAATCTTTGAATGTATTGCTAATTAAAAAAATGATATTTTTGAACGCATCAAGACACACAATTTGTTTTAGAATGGCTCTGTCATGTTAAATTCTTATGAGTTAATGTGTTGAGAAGAGATGTGGGATGTTAAGAAATGCGATGGTTAGTGGATGTTGTCCGGATTAGCCTCTGGATGACAGTAGACTGAGTACCTGGCCGGAAGTACAAGTGCTTCAAGTTCTGCTGTCAGATGTCTTCGAATCATGTGCTTCGCCGGTGGGATTCCTAATGCTGTAGCCATTGTGTCTCCTGTGAAAGATGGTTCCAAGACGACCAAGGCACCGTGCACTCCAGAATCTGTTAAAATTATCATTTATTTTATTTATTCCAAGTATTTACAACAGGCAATAGCTCCAAAAAGTATAAAGATTTTAAGAACACATTGATATCACAAAATACTTCTCAATTTCAAATTCTTAAATCGCTGCTTCAATCTCACCTTTCAAGTTTTCAGCATATTCTCCAAGGTCGATATTTCTAGCCCATTTAATGAATCTCTGATTAGTCCAGACAAGGGGATCAGCATCGATTTGCTCACAATGATGTCTTCGAACAGCGAGTGCCTGGAAAAATAAACATAAAATTCGTTACAAAAAAAGTTAAATTAAAAAAAAATGTTTCTTCAGCAAACTGTTTAAGAACAAAGTTGAAATCTACCTGTCGATCGTAGCTTAGCATACGGAGAAGTTGGATCCCATGGACGATGCTGGCTTGATGAAACTTGCGAGTGACACCGAGAAGTTTCTCGAGTTCCTTTTTGCTCAAGTGGTCAAGCATTCGCGCGTCGACCATGTTCGTAGCAAAGTTCTCGGAATATTGAGCGAGACCCAAGTCTGGCAGCCACTCAGAACTTACCCAGGTGTGTCCAAGCTGAGCAATGCAAGGAAACCGAACGAGGTTCGGGTGTCTGTGCTCCTCGATAGCCAGTCGTAGCTTTTTTCGATGCAGTGGATGAGTCACCCCCAGACCTGCTTCCAACTCTGCATCACTTAACTCTAAAAGGACCTGCAATTAGACAATCCATTAAAACCCATCCATTCAACGTTTCATCAAACTTATTTGCATGAGTAATTTCTAATTCGCAGTACCTTTCCAGATTTAATATTTTCTGCGCATCTTGGCCCGTACTGTGGCATGCCAAGAGCAACTTCGAGCCAGGCTAAAACAGTCGGCGCCCTCCATCTCTCCATCGGCACGGAAGCAGCTTCTCGCAAAAGTCTGAGTTTTTCGGCATAGCCCTCTTCAGTTAGAGGTGACCAGGAACGATAAGGATCAAAGTTGTCCGAGCCGTCGTTTCCGGAGTTGCAGTTGCCGGACGTGTTTAACGCCTTCCGGTGTCGTGACCTCGCGAATACCCTGCAAGTATGACGGCTCTAATTCATATTTGATGGCGTTGAATCACTTCTGCCTCAAGTTGTGCCATTTTTGCAACCAAATCTTGTCTTACAATCAAACTCGATTTCGTCAAAGAATGTCTAGTACGTGAGTTATCTTTCCACGCTGAACTCGTATTTACCTAGTCTTTCATCTCCGCGATTGACTATCTTATATTTCAATTCAACTTTAGCTAAGAAATAGCGTGCTTTCCATCTGGATACGCTGACCGAATAACAAATGATGTCCGCGAACCATTTCTCCGGCAGTGAATACAACTTTTAATGGCCTCGCTGTGACTTGACAAAAAAATTCCTATGTTTTACTATCATCTCGACATTAACCGTTTTATTGTTGAACATTAGCTGTACCGCTGGTCTAAAATTATTGACTATAAAAAAATCGGTGTAATTTTTGTCCGTTTCGATGTGATTTTCAAGTACGAAAAAAATGCTTGGGAACAAAATCGGCGAGTATACAAATAGGTTTTTTATGTTAAATAGTAACCGTCAACCCTGCGCATAAAATTGTGCGGACCGAGTGTGTCCGGCTCACGCACATTACACGACGTGTTTTCAGCGTGCGTTTACCCGTATGCGGTCAAACTGAGTTGTTACGATGTAATCAGACTCGCAGGGTAAGGACACGGAATGTATTATCTCCTGTTTTTAAAACAGTTTAAACGGAATTGCTGTCTCTGAAATACTCATTCGCCATCAATTTCGCGCTTATAAATTCTCCCATCAAGGCTGCGTCCCACCAACTCGAAAATGATCAAACTTAAAATTCACATCGATCCTTTGAACGATGTAAATCCTCCTCTATTATTTCCACGAAATTTATTATCTCGCCGATTCAAATTTCAGGATGTGAAACTTTGCGAACATTATCTCTTTCCAATACACACTTTCAATTCAAATTGCAATATAAATTTTTTCAATTGCCGAAAAATCATGGAAAAAAGCAAAATTACAAAACTTTCACACTATTATAATATGTTGTAAAGATAAAAAAAAACTTTCTTCATGGTTTGATATGCGCGCGGCCATAAATTACAACGCGAATAATAACATCCTTGTGGCATTCCTTTTGAAAGGGAAACCTACGCATATTTTAGAAGGATAAATGATTTTGAAGAAAAGGTTCGACGGAACGTGTTATTTTGCTGTGAATAAATGATACAGCTTCAAGACAAAAAGGAGATAAAGAAGAAGACGTGAAAACGTTACCTGGATATGGATCCCCACGTGCCACCTCGCGACGCCGACGATCGCGAATGAGCCGAGGGCGCGATGACGGGTGTCTGCTGTTTGTTTCTTTTTGGTTCGGATTCCATGGGGCTGGACAGCTGCTCCACCGATCGCGATAACGACGAGTTATCCATTGACCTTGAAAACGCGTTCAAGGGCGACAACGTCGGGCTGCAATCTTTTGGCGTCGTTGCTGCTTCGACAGATACAAAACAGAAGCAAAATGAGACTTTATGAATGCCTAATGGCGGCAAAAAATGAGTAGCGTAATTACGTCTATATAGGCCATTCAAGTCACGTACGCGCATCAAAAAGACGCGTCAAATAGGTTTTGCCTTTGATTCAAAACGGAAACCTCTTTGAACGTTCGAAGCTTTTAATCTCATACCAGTATGAGTTTCACTGTTACGGCTTTTCAAACTTCAATGCGACATGAAAAAATTGAATATTAATTACACAAGCCGAACAATTAACAGTTCTTTTTTCGCATTCGCCATTATCTTGAGTTGTTAATTAAAATTCACCATTAATTGACGTTTAGCCTTACACGGACCGAACGAGAGAGAACACCGAGAAGAAACAAAGTTACATGTTAATAAAAAGCCAAACATGTATATTCGCCAACGAAAAAATGCTCCGGAGTTAATTCTTTTGAAACGAGCCATTTTCATTGTATTTATGACACAACATACAGCATAAATTAACATCATATAGCATGAACAATAATTCACAGCGAACTGCAGCTGAGCACAGTCTTTTCATTCGACCTGCCCATTTATTCCCCAAAATCCAGACTGCCGAACTGATGCCGGTTTTTTTGAAATACTACTTTCGCCCAGACGTACATTATTTAAACACTTGACCGTTTCCGAAAATGTGTGATATGTTAATCAGACTATATCCTTACTTATTTTTTTGAACGATTTTTTTTCGACCAAAGAAGTACTACCATCTTGATAATCATAATGATATTTTCTTGCGTTTTCATGTATCCACGACTGTGATTAATGAGTTTTGCTAATTAACTCTGCAAGTTTGCAAGTTAGTTGAGTTATGAAGTTACATCAACATCTCTCAAACCCCTCTGCAACAGCTCGTGCAGATGTAATTGATTTCAGGTGGTCGCAATCTAGGTGCACACATTTAGTCATGATTATGGGTCGTTAACTTTTTTTTTTCGTTACGATTGACTCGGTACTATCAACATTGATACAAATGTTACGTCGAAATGAGTACAAATGCAACATAAAGAACACATAGCACATAGATGAGAATGTTAACATACAGACTTTTCAGCACAGTATCATCGATTCAAGCACAGTATTCATATTGTAATCATGGTTTCGGTTAAAGTGTCGCGTCATGCTCATGCGTTATAGAAAACTGTTCGAAAGTCATCGACGTAGATTTGTTAGCTCGGGTGTGATTTTTGTTCATTTCAGTGTACTTCACACTTGTTAATCGTTTGCAAATGTTGACACAATGCGGAGTTAACATTTTGATTTTTGTTTGCTGTACCTTTTAATGAAATTGTTGTTTGCTGCTGACGTTTTGTGTTAGCGAGATTCGGTTAGTTTGTTGGGTTCATATGTCAAAGCCGGAGGTACGAATAACTGCATTACACAGACACGCAACAAAGGTGGCTTAGGGAATGACGTATAGTAATAAGAGACAAAATGAAAATTTTAGAAGAGAGGAGCGTCGGTTATGAGAGAGAGTGCTGGGCACTTACATTGGTAAATGTGGGGCAGCGCTATGGAAGACACCACAGAAATGCTGTCCATGTCGAGGCCGCTTCCCTCGATCATTATTGTTGGCGTGCCTGCGCGAAATATACGGACAGTCATAAATTTTGAGCTCTGCCATTTTTTGCAGAGAAAAACCGTCGTTGCCAATTTTCAGCGTAATTTCAATTCTTTTTCAAAAAGCAAAACGTTTGGTCCTCAAAATGTGCTTTTTATGTTGCATTTAAGAACAAAACCACTCAAGTTCTGATCGACGAAAAAAAATGGATCAAATTATTTCCACCAGTTCCCGGTATTGGTAATTCATAAAATATGTGACTAGTTTAACGAGAGTAAGAAAAGTATAATTTGCCATCAATCTTGTGACAAATCCTTACTCGCATCGCTTTGCAGAAATCTTTAAAAACGCGCGGGCTGTTCCCAGGCTGATTTATTGTATTGCATTTTGTCGATGAAACAAAATTCTATTAGTCGGGTTGCCGCATCGTTTGTACGTTTCTTGAATACTACTTTGTGTTTCGTCATCGGTCATATATAACTGTCGAAACAAAAATCATTCTTCTATACTCACTCTCTCAATAATTAATAAACTCTTTGCTAATCTGTAATAACTAGTTAACTGCTTTTGTTTCATACAAAAATGAATTTTTAAAAATTTCAATTAACTAATTATTACAAACTGACAATGGTGTACCTTCTACCGCTATCACTATTTACCAACATGTAAAAACTTGAATCTAACGATTTTGCAAACTGGTTCAAGTCCCAGTTGAAAAACTTCCTACTGAATTCCATGTAATAGGATTGAACGAAAAAAAAATCTAAATCAACAACAACGGTAGTAAGAGGTGAAAGATTGCAATTACATTTACCATCTGTCGTGGAATCCGACAGATTTCCTCCAACACTGGTTGCGCCACCGCTTTCGCGGTCACTGGAACCGCGGACTCCGCTGTCCGCGCTGCAGCTGCCCCGATCGCCGGCCTGTCCGCTGGGAATCGTGCCGGTGCCGCTGACACTGCCACCTGGCACGCCAAGGTCCGTCGATCCGATTGCGACCTGGTTGCCTAGGTGCGAGATCAATCCGCTGCTGCTTCCTGCACCCGGTGTCGCCGCTCCGTTGACGCTGCCACGCGGAAATGACACGAGTGACTCCTGGTCGCTCAGACACACGTTTCCACCTCGTTCTATTAGTTGGCGTTGCAGCTGTTGACAAGCGAAATCGTCAAGCAATTATGATTGATGATCCCCGACCTAGATTAACATCGCAACGACATAATTCATGCGCTCCGATTTAATATGCAGGTTTTAAGGACATGCAATAATTTTACTCTGCAATAATTTTACTCTGCTCTTTTCCTCTCTTTAATTGTGTCTGTAAAAAAAATAGTTGCATTCAAACCGCAGTTGTGAACTAACCATTTTCAACGATGAGATAATAAATGTTGAATCTTACAAAAGTTGATGGATTTAAAATTCGTCCGAAAAATGTGTTTGCAGTTGGCTGTTAATCATGTATTTTGCATTGCGCTATTCATGCCATTGAAACAACGCGATAATTACGTGATAAAACATTAACAATGATCGAGCCAACGGCAAAGGAGCAAATAATTAGTGACCATTGTCAACCGAGGAAAGGAGATTGTACAATTTATGCGATTTTCTCTTTGATTATGTGTTGTGAATTAAAAATAAAGTTGAGACAGAAATGTTATAGTCATAATGACTTTGCATAAATGATACGACGATATTATGGGCACTATAATTACCAGCGTCTGCAAACACGACGCTAATGTGAGTCGGCCAAAGATGGACTTGATCTGGGTTAATATTCAAAACTGTCTCTATGGAGATTGTACTGATAGACAATTGGTAAAGTGCCAAAGAAATGGGTCGAAGAACTCTTTTGCTCTGCTCAAATGTACGTGCTGAGATAAGTGGTTACTTTACGATCCGGTTATTTAAAACCATGTTAACAAGATATCTCTCGAATTTAATGCATAAAGCGATCCAACTGCGTGCTCCATCTCAACTCCTTGCCAAAATATTAAAATACACATTTTAATTATCGTTCACGTTTCTGGTATGGTTATTTATGAAGTAAAGTATTGTTTTATTCCAGCCTATGGGTCTTCTGTTGAATTTATACTGTAGTCGGGTATTAAAGATAATAATAATGTCACTAATCTTTTGTACTTTTGTTTGTTATATATTCATATTGATCCAGTAATTATTAATAAAATGGAGGTGCGAGGCCAGTTAATTTAATCACGATATTGACGAATGATCAATAATTTTATAAATACTTATATTTTGAGAAATAAAAATCGTGATAAAATGAGATTATGTAAATTAAGTTATGAAAATAACTAAATAATCTAGAAAGTTTGATATTTTTAGTGATTCAAATAGTTTTTAGTTAGGATTGTGTTTTTCATTCATCATTTTAATAATAAAACTCTCGTCTGTAATAATAAACATCACAAAATCGTGATGGGAAATGATGCCAAGTGAATATGGGCCAGCTTAATTTTGAGGCCAGTGGTTCTCCGTTCGCAAAGCACGAATGAATTTAATCAATCGCTAAGAGCTCGATAATAATAGATAATTGCTGGGTTGGTCGTAATATATTACACTCTTAACAATGAAAGATCGCCCATGCGCGTACCAACTTTGGATGTGCAATAAACAATTATTTACAATTATCTCGTTTTTTTTGCAATGCCATGCGTTTGAGTTGTAACTTTCGGTCTGAATTATAATAAACCGTAATTACAAAAATCATTCGAGTCATATTTTATACACGATACTCGCTAAATTACAGGTTTCAAACTCCAGCGCCAAGTACAGCGGTAGCAGCAAAAAAAGTTTTCTTTGTCGTCGAACAAAAGTTTCTACACGGATGGAAAAAAATGTCTTCATCAATCCTAAATTCTTATCACTTACAACTTATGAGTTTCTAGTTACATCTAAACTTTAACAACTGTCTAACTAAACCTGATACCTATTTGAAGGTCTGATATGAATCAAAAATATTACAGAAATACAATCTTTTAGTAACCAACATTTGATACCAATTAATAACTAATTAGTAATTAGAGGAAAAGGTCACATTTTGAAAAAGTTAATTTATCCTTTTTTGAACCTCAGTTTTGAACGTTATTGGGGGAGGCTGGCTTATAATTTAGCAAACATTGATAAAAATAGAAAACGGTTGAACTGAGTATGAGACATTGAATGCAAATCGAAGCAGGTACTGAACGTCGAATTGTCAATACTAATTGTGCGATAAGTTGGGATGCATTAGAGAGGATCTGTGGTTGATTTGCATGCATAATTCAAAGGCAGCGCAGACCTCTTTGATGGTGGCGTGTGCGTGCGATAAGGCGGCTTCTTTGTCCGCTAGACTAGCGGCGAGGCTGAGGCTGCGATCGGCTTCGTCCCGAGCCGCCCTTAGCAGGCTCCAGCGTTCACGTTCCCTTTCCCGTTCGCGTTCCTCCGTAGGTATGCCGCCGCTCTGTTGCTGCAGACGTCCCAAGGTTGCCTCGTTTTCACGCATCCGCTGAAATCAAAGGTCAAAGAGACCCACATCCGGGCAGTAATTCCACCCCAAATAACACCGCCACCAACTACAGCTCATTTTGTAAATGCAACGCGTGCAATTGCACCTTCGTACAATCGTGTGCAATTGATTCGCCAACGTCTAGACGCGTAATAGCGGCGAACGTTTTTCCAGATGCTTCGCAACCGCTTCTTATTCGACGCTCATATTTGTGAGATTGCTCGATGGAATTTGTCTTCAGGTGGTATTTTCTTCTGCCGATCGTTACAGGTTCGAGCACTTGTGAGGCTTGTTTCAACTGCGTTTTATAGCCGATGCAAAGTTTATTTGATTTTCAAATGAATTCACCATTTTATAACTCTAACAGTTCGGCATTTATTTATTTATTGACGTTTCATACTTTGTAAGGGTAATTGTGATTTTAGAGTTTCATTTGCAATTACGTTGAAATATTATTACCACGCTTGGTTTTAGTACTTTGCTAATAATTCGCGTAAAATCGAAAGTAATTAATGCACAGCCATGAAATTTTATTTCTTAATTTCTTTGCCAACAATTTTTTCCCGGTGATTTAGTCGCAGCATGAAATGAGTTACTCGGATATTTAACTGTTTATTTTAATTACAGTTTGGATAATCTCAGGAAAACGCGACAAAACGCGAGGGTAACTTTTTTTCTCGTTTAACTCGTGGGCCATTACTTGTTGACAAATTGCATCGCTGGATCGAGGAGAAGCAGTTACTTCGTTTCTTATCCATAGATATTCGTTCAATTTTATTTCCATTAACAAAAAAACTCTGACGCGGATAAATTGTTCTATAAAAGTGTCTCGAAATTACTGTTCTGCGATAATCGAATGAAAATAATTCGACTTTAATTATCTTGTGTACAATTTCAGGTCATTGCAAACTAGTTGACAATATTAAAGACCGTGAAATTAATTTAAATTCAAAATGACTAAGTCTGGTTTAAATCAGGATTAAAAAAACACGTTTTCTCAATCAGTCTAAGTGCAAATGGGTTGAAACTTCTATTTCTAATCAAGCACCCACACCGTGCGTCAAGAGCCTGGCGACTGAAGCTTGCGAAATCGTGTCTCTTTGAATCAGCGTCAATTTTCAGTAACGTCAATCCCCCTGCGGTAAACACCATGATTATCCTAGTAACCAATCGCGTGACTGAGCCGTCTACCAGAGGGTTCGCAGTTATGTTTATCTTCGAAAGAATTATCGAGAGCGCCGAAAAGTGGAATGGTTGCGAAGTACTATCTTTCCCTGCTTGTCTCCACATCTTGTAGACAACCAGTAGATTTAGAGCGAGGGTGTAGAAAAAGAAAGTTGGCCGTAGGGTCGGACACGATGAATTGAGCTTTGGACAGTTGGAGCATTCAAGTGGTTACTCCATCTGGAAAACAATGTGATCGGCCAAAAAAAGGTTCCCCCACTTGATTCTTTAATTGGTCCAAAAAAGTCAGACGAGACTGTAAAAAAGAACTGGCTTTCACATTCATCCAAAAAAAAAGAAGAAGTATAACGAAATCAAAAACAATTACGCGAACGAATAAAAAGTCCTCCAAATCCTGAACAAGTAAGGATTTGCATAATCCAAAAGACCTAAGGTCATCAGCCGAAGTGGGGCGCCCCTAGCGATGTTCCCCCGTTCGTTACTCACGAAGCTGCTCTGCTCATCTAATTAGAATGCAAAGCCTCGCAAAGCATTTTGTCGAGGGAGTATTTTAGTACAGCTGACAGGTTTTCATACACAGTTTAAATCAAGCGTGAGACACGCTGTCAAGTTCGTCGCGGTCCAGAGGAAGCGCAACGACGCTCAACGACCAAAAAAAAACAGCACCAAAAGAAAGATATTAAGTGTCGAAAAATTGACGGTGCGTTTTATCGGAGCAAAGATTGCGTCAGACTCGATCCGACAAGAGCTGCGGTGTCGGGTGCGAGGATGCTGACAATTACAAGGCGAATTAAGATCCGAGAACACGATATTGCGCCGAAATAGAGGAGCGATTTATCTCGATAATCTTCGTTAAGGGTAATTCGGGGATCTTCTTGATTTAAGCAATCTGATGTTCGAAAAAGGGAGGAAAATTGTTCTTTCCTTGCAGAAAGAACAAGTTAATGGACGAGTCGTACCATCGAGTGGTTTTGGCTAATTTATACAAAGTAGTTGAATGGTTTCCAAAGTGTTGGCCCTAAATGCTCCAAATTTAAGAGCCCCATCAACTTCGAAAGAACTTTCATTACGCGCAGAGACCCTCGGATTAGAATTTCACTCAAGAATTTTAAGTGCTAATAAGCAACTTGTTTAAAATACAACTAAAAAAGTTGGTCCAGAAAAAGTGTTTTTCTGAGTTTTAATTTCTTGCAGTTTCTAGGATTCGAGTTGTTTCTGAATTTCAACTCGGCTCTGACATTTGAATCCTCAAAGACTGAGGAAAGCAATAATCCTACAAGTGGTCTAAGGAGCCTGGTGCCGTTGTTGTCCTTTATTCGTACCAAGTTATTATACAACAAGAACAAAGGCATTCCTGCCGAGTACGAATAAAGCGCGATAACGCAGTCCGAGTGGGCCAAAGTGATTCGCTGAGCGTGTTATATTACCCGTGGAAGACAGACGTCTCAAACTGGGCAAACTTTTCGCATAAAGCGCAGTTGGATAACGGAACGCGAAGAAGATTCCAGCCGAGTGTACGTTGATACTGTTTTACTTCTCGGTACGCTCGGTTTGCCCAGAAACTGCAGGACGGAAATGAAACAGTTTCTTGATTCTTGTAAGGCGTGAGCAGCGGCTAATGAAAGTGCGGTAGGCTTCGTCGGACAAATTTTACGCATGATTATGATAATTCGCAAAACAGCCGGCACTCCCAGCGGGCCAAGTCGCGCAATCCCAGCCAGCTCTTGCAATATTCAGAATCACATGAATATCGCGACTGTGCTCGACTGAGCATTACAATTCAATTTCCTTTCAGCTAAAATTTACAACCTGGAAGCACCTGGAAAAGTTCACGCTCTCCGTGAAAGTTATCTCAATATTTGCATCAACTTTGCGTCTGATTTTTGTTCAATTACGGACACTTCATTTCAAGTTGTACCGTTATCGTGAATTTATGACAAATGAAACTCGTCCCCCATTTGGGGTGAGGTTAACGAGGTTTTTTAATAGTCACGTTACAACCGGCTAATCAATAGCCAGATGAGTCAAGCGTGCGAAAGCGAAGCGAAGCAGAGGGGGATCAAAGTTTGTTTTGGCAACTCACCTGTTCGTAATTACGTATGAAATCGCGCAGCTCGCGTTCTTTATCGTCGAGGGTGCCGTAAAGTGCCTTCATCTGATTAAGGAGGTCGAATTTCTCGGCCTTGAGTCGTTTCCGGTCGGCCTTAAGAGCCTGCAGCGCCTCTCGGGCGTGCTGCAGCTCCATCTCCAGCGCCACAAAACGGGTTTCCTCTTCTAACGCGGCGTCGTCGCTGCCAACTTCTCCCCTGGAAGCGCCGCTCAACAACAGTCGCCTTAATCGAGCGACTTCCGCCACCAGTCTTTCATTTTCCAGTCGCATCCGACGTACGCTCGCTGTCTCGACGTGGCCCGAGCCGCCATGAATGTTTGATAGCCGGGATGCTACTATTGGATCACCAACAATACCTGAAACGTACAAAGCATCTATTCCGTAAGGGCTGCAAGCTCAGATTAACCAGTGAATGGGTTTATCTTTATTAAAGGGTGATATATTCTGCCGGCAATTTTAATCGATAAAGTTCGTTGACATGTATAAGAGCTTTCAACACCGACCAGACCATATTTTTCATTAGGGAACGCAATCACATTTTTCAGTATTTGTAGTACTTTGAAGTACCTAGTAATACAATAGCGTAGGTACTTCAAAGTACTTTATAATATACCATCAGGGGGGGGGGCAAGTAAATCTTTCCGCTCCGTGTACAGAACCGGAAAGATTTACTTGCCCCCCCCCCCCTGTATACCATCGCCCGTTTCATCTATTCATGAAAACTAGTTGACAAACGCAGCAATATTCAGACAGGTCGTGTCATAAATGATACGATTTTTTTTCTTACGAAAAAAAACAACAATTTTTACTCAACTTCAACTTTATTTGACAATTCATGCATGGGACACTTTAGCTCATGTGACATTGAGGTAATTCGTTTGTTTATTTTTGCAAAAATATGCTGTACAGGTCTGTTGCAAAATTCAAGGTTATAATGCCAACCATCTATATCTTTCAAGAAAGAAACTTCTATGTTAAAAGTTAAGGAAAAATGATGTCGCTCAAAAGGACTCGAAGTGCTATTAGCAAAATGACTCGAAAAGCTAGTGAAAAACGCAGTGAAGATGCATCAAAACCAAAGAAAAATGTTCTTGAAGATCGATCGAATCAAAACTTGGACAAAAGTGAACCAAGTGGCAGTCATATTTCCAAGACGGATACAACTACAGCTTTGAATATGATAGCAACGACCAAAACAACCAAAAAACGTGTTCAGTGCTCTTACTGTGACAAACGGTTTGAAAAAATGAATAATTTAAAAATACACGAAAAAATTCACACTGGCCTGAAACCTTACAAATGTCGATATTGCGGTCAACATTTTATAACTTCGACAGTTTTAAAAACTCATGTAAGAACACACACAGGTGAAAAGCCTTTCAAATGTCAACATTGCGGTAAAAGATTTTCCCATGCAAGTACGTTACACAGTCACGTGAGAACGCACACAGGTGAAAGGCCTTACAAATGTGACAATTGCGGTAAAAGTTTTTCAGATCCGAGCAATTTTCGAAAACATGTTCAAATTCATGCAGATAAAAAGCTTTTTGAGTGTAAGTATTGCGGTAAGATTTTCTCCGAATCACAAAGGTTACAGAAGCATGAAAGCACTCACAAAGAAAGTTTCTTGAAATGCGATTATTGTAAACAAAATTTTAGATTAAAGCCATCTCTAGAACGACATATTATAAATAAGCATTTGACCATTAACGATTCCGAGAAAAAGGCTAATCTTATTTGCTTGTACTGTTCGAAAAAGTTTAACGATTTTGATGAATTGCAAGTTCATTTTCAGTCGTACTATAGTTAAACTAAACTTGCTAAAGAACATTCTAAGATTAACTAATCTGTAACCATAATCTCTAATTATAAGTTGACATTAAAAAACTGTGGCTTTATTGTTAGATTTGACTTTTTTTCTGAAATGAAATTTTTCGCATGATTTCGCATGAAATGTTACACTATTTCAAAATTGAACTATTTCTAAATTGTTGTGATTGCGATTACAGAACTTTGAATTATGGTCAACTTCGAGCAACTATTTTCCACTACTTAGGATTCTACGGTTGGAACGAATGTCTCGTTCATTAAACCGTCTGATTATTCGTAACAAGCCCGCGTAATGGAGAGAGGGTCTGGATCCCATCCCCTTGCGACATAAGTTGCGATCCCACCTAACTAGAGGCAAAAGCGCTAAACGACCGAATCCATAAAGTATTCCCGTATCGCCACCTACACTTTTTGCCAATTTTCCAATACGAAATCTTATATACTACCACGGCTGCAGTATGCGCGCACTCTCATAAAACATCGCCCCAAACAAATGTAATCATCCAGCAGTGGTCTCCCCTCGAGATAGAATTTCATCAAAAAAAAAGTTACTGCGCTTCTCTTTATTTTACATTTAAATAACATGCTATTCCGGTACCAATGACGGATGGATTTTAATATCGAGTCGATAACAATCTCCGCAAACCACAACAATGAAATGCGTTATTAAAAATAGAAAACATGGTTTAGTAGTTTCGATCTCGTGTCATCGATAACGGAAGTTTGGAAATTTGCACTCTCGTCGGTTTGTATTTGAAAAGCGTTAATCGTTGAGGTATTAGTTTGACGGAACTTTGGAGTGCGCTGCTTTTTTTTCGTGACTCGAATGAACCCGGAAGGGCAATAGACACGAACCGGCAAATGAAAATGCCAACACGTTGCAAGAAGTGAATGAGCTTTTTATCAACTGCCAAGTTTACACATACTCCAATGTTTCAATACAGACAGCATTATAGTCCAGACGAGGGTTGTAATGACCCAACGTTTATAATTTAACAACACGGGGTCAGGCTGGAATTTCAGCATGGCACACAGAAGTTGGAACGCAGATTTACGAGTCAACTAAAATAGCCATAACTTTTTGTCACTTGCATCTAGATTAGAACCCTGTTTACCGTTCTAACAGCATTCATATCATTTTTTTCAACTTCTCAGACTACCATGTAGCGACCCCGACTATATAGTTATTCAAGCAATTTTGTTTCAAACCGAAATTAAAATTTTTCGAGCGCAAGTGAGCTCATTTGTGAGTGAAAAACTTTGATATTATCTTACAATCCAGAAGTTCCGCATTACACTGCTTTTATAAAAACTTCGTCGTTTACCACTTGAGTATTTACCTAACGAATTAGCCGGAGAAATTGGTCTGCTATCCGGAGCCGGACCAGGTGGTTCGTCCTCGTCGGGTCGTGCATCTCCGTCGACAAGATCTTTATCTCTCTCCAAATCATTGAGGTCCTTGCTTGATCTCAAGGACTCGCGATTGGTCGTGATGCGAAGTCTCTCCACACTCGAGCGTTCGCTTCCACCTCGAATCAAAAACGTTCTGCTGCCTCGATCCGGACTGGCACTTCCTGACCGGGAGTCGACGCTTCCTCCGGAACCTTCGAATCGCGTTTTCTCCAACGCTGGCGCGTACGGCCTGCGAATTTTTTCCCCAGGACTCCGATCGGGAGATGCGCTTCTTTTATCTGAAAAACGAGATTCCAAATTTGCGTATCAAATTGAAAGAGCACAGTTGACCTTAATTTGTACAATTTATGCAAATAGACGAAACAGCTTTTATCTCAACTTTATCACTTCTTTCACTGTACTTGTTATCGACAGGCACGTACAAAGCACAAATCTCTAGTGATATAAAATCCATTGCTGCTGCTGAGTGCAAAAAAAAACCTCTGATCCCATATTATATGTCACGTGATAAATGCAATATCTGTACCTGGCGTAGTCTCAAAGGCTCACTTTTTCTATTTCTTTTTTTCTCTTTCACTTATCACATTTAATCGAAAATGATTTCCACTTGACCAGGAGTACCCTCGCGACAAAGTGGAGTATTTGCTGAATCAATGCCAAATATAACATTCGACTTTGTATGTACAAGAGAGTGGTCATAACAATTCGTTTTGGCACCAACTCTTTTTCTCTTTTTATGATACTTTGTTTATTCGGATGTGCATTTCCATTCAAATTTTGATCTAAATATCTCAACGAATGAGATACATTAAAAACAATTGATTTTTTTTCATTTTTTAACATTTTTGTGACAGAGACTTGAGATTATTGTAATTCAGCCTTTTCGTCAAGATTGAAATTAAGAATAAGACATCAAAAGATGAAATACAAACCAATAGGACTGGTTCTTCTCTCAATAGGGCTAGATCCATCTTTTTCAAAACTGTTTCTTTTGTCAATGGGGCTGACCGACTTATCACTGGCCGAGCTTCTTTTATCCACAGGACTGCTGCCAGAGCTGAGACGTTTAATGTCATCTTGGAGCTGTTTGTCGGCCGAGTCGGACGTGGGATTAGCGTTGCTGCTTGATGTCGAGGACAATGTTGCCGTGGGGGCCGACGAGTTCGCGTTATTATTGCTGCTGGTGCTGCTGGCGCTGCTGCCTCCGCTGTTGCCGTTGTTGTGGTTGTGCACGAGCGCACCGCGCACGTCACGCAGCTCGCCCCGCAGAGATGCGCACTCGCCCCGGGCCCTCTCGAGCTCGCCGTCGAGCCGGGCCCCCGTCGCTGCGTTCTCCTCCACCATCACGCGCAGTTTCGCCTGCAACACAATTACAACATCTATTCAATTTCAAATTATATAATAAATGAACATTTACAATTATCGTCGAAGCGCGCTAATCAAAAAGGTAAATTGGATCCTCACAATTAATCATTTCTCGAAATTGTAATTTTGATTCAAAATTAGTCATTTGATTCAATTGAAATAGTCTTAGTGATAAATTAGTATTTTATATCAATTTTCGAATTCTCATTTTATCATCTGAATTTTTTATCTGGACCTAACACTTATCTAGATAAGTACGTTCTTCGATTGGCAAATGTTGGACAGGGTCCAAATGGTTTGAAGGGAAAATGCCTTGCACTTGTTGCATTAACTAACGTCAAATGCTTTTTCCCTAACTAGGGGTTTCCCATTAAAATCAATCCTTTGGCTAAGTGCTTTAAAAGATGGTTTTTGAATGACGCTAGTTGGGGAAATAATCGTCCTTATTTTCTCGTCCCTTTTAGGAAACGACATCAATCTTCTGACAAAATGCTCATATCTGAGTATTGTTAAATCTTGTATTTGAATTTATTTGAATCCAAATTGTTACATTCCGAACGAGCGTTTCATTCAATGTTATTGTTACGACTTTTAAAACGCGAAACGGAGGTGAATATTCGCTGTCAAAGTAGTGTCATCTAATGTCGATGAAAAATCGCGACTGCTGAAACTAATGCATATTTCATCGTGCGACTCGTAGGGGAATGAACATTCTCAGCCATTTCGCAGTGCCGCGAGCAGCTCGGAAATTGTGGTTCCTATATTTACATCAGCAGACACATTTCAATTTTTCTCACAGTGCGTGTGTTACAGTTGTTCAATATCGAGCTTTGCATTTATTGATCGCTCTTTGATTTCTACCTTTCCAAGATTGCAAACTTTTGTAGTTTCGAATCCAAATAAAACAAACTTCTAAATCCTTCTTTTCTTCAGTCTGCAAATTTTCAACTAAACAATAGGGGACAAAATAAACATAAAGCACCGAATGAAAAATCAGCCCCTTTGTTTACTCGAAAATTGATTTCTTGACAAAAGTCATAAAACAACATTTACCATAAATTTGTCTGCTGAAAATGAGGCTATAAAATTGTCCCCCGGCCGTTTTTCAGCTCGAACAAATATTTTGAACCGAGATGTCGCTTGTTTGCACTGGTGGTAAAAATTTTAAAACGTGCATATAAATGTAGGGAGTGAAAATGGCCGGGTTCTTTGTGAAGTCGATATCTCGGTACACAAAAGCGCGAGCGAAATATGTCGGAAGCCGAGAGGGAACGGCTGTCAGTTGCAAAAGGTACAGTGCAATGGAATTCATCATCGCGTTAAATATCATCGGTGTATATTTTATATTTCAAACCGCTGTACACCTGCGCGCAATTATTTCAACTGTCTTTGGGAAAAGTTGAAAAGTCATTTGTCTAAGAAACGCGCAAAAAGTAACCCCGACGGACTGACGACGCGAGTCCCACACCGATCCTGAAATGAAACTTCCTTTTATGGATAACGGTGGTTGTACACGACGGACAGTTAAACTCATAACATTATCTGCGCTTCACATTAACCCATAATTAAGTTGTAATTTCTCATAAGAATTTAGTAATTATCAAACCGATAAATTTCTCAGTTTTGTTGCTTCATTTCTAGCTGGTTGGAAAAAAAAATTCTGATCACGAAAGCATTAACTCGTAACTTGACAAAATGAAGATTTATACCAACTGGAAACAATATGAAACCCGAAGAAATTTCTCCTTATTAAGTGCACTCGGGTTCACATGTGTGAGAATAATTTATTGTTCGCATTGCATTACTTAATAACCGCACGTCGCAATAAAACTTGACTCTATCTCGTTTCTCAATCTTGTTTATATTAACTCGCAAATTCTCTTTTTATTTCGTCTAATTTTTGTTTGCGTTTACTGTAACTTGACTAACACTATCTCAGCTATCAAGTCAAAACGAAAGCCGCGCGTCTATTTTTTTCTCTCCCATTTTATCATATCAATTATCTCAGGCGCGAGTAAACTCTCGTGCACTTGAGGTGATATTTCCGGCACTGCGAAGCTGTAAATTTATTTGAGCGTAAGAAACCTATGCCTGCTTAATAAAAGCTCTAATGAAGCATTCGCGATAACAATAGAGCCGTGAAAAAAAAGGAGACAAAGTGAAATGGACTCGAGAACAGAGAGAGGCAGCGTGGAGGATGTCAAACGCAACTTTTGAATGCAAATACAGGTTTGTATGATAGCCGGCGTGGTTTGCAATCCGGGCGCCCGTTTTACGATGAGCAAACTTTCATGAAGTCGGCAAAAGACAAGTAGGGGTAAAAGAAATCGTTGGAACGAGAAAAGGAGCGACACGCCGGTTCAAGAAATGGAAAGCGACGCCCAATAATCGCGCGCAGATGCTGACCAGCAGTTGCACTCGGCTTGATCCAATTTTTCATCCAGTTATACGCGAGCGATTCAATTTGTCATTGAGATCGACACACTCAAAGGCTTAATCAAACTCGACGCCTAGTACGCGTTACTCCACATTTTTATTCTTACCTCGCGATCGCTGATAACGTTTTGTGCCTTTTTTTATCGTGCCCAGAAGATTGATCTAAAAAAAACGCTCTCTTGTTTTCTTTTACTGACTCTTCAGAGAATGTTTTTTTTTTCAAAGTCGTTAAAATGGACTGAAAATGAAAAATTGTGTGAAAAAAGGTTCGTGAGGTAAATCACAGGTGGGTGTCCAGTGATTTAAATGTGATGAAGGTAAAAACGTTGGAGCAAAAGTGTTGACGTTTCGTCTACGTGCCGGTGCAAGTCTAAACAATATTAAAATCGACTAACACCAACGCAGGTTGATTGTGAGTGCGGAAACACGCACTTTGATACGCTATACATTACAGGGGGATAAATCTCCCCATCGGAAGCTTTGTGGGACTTCAAAGATCGGAATGAATCGGTCTGAAAAATAAAATTCGAGTGCTTCTTAACTCGGTTGACAGCTCGGGGTGTTATTAAGTAGCATTACTTTAATCAACGTGATTATTTTATTTGTCTTGCGAACGAACGAAAATTAAGAATAACGAAGGCAAAACCAGCTGAAAGAATTGAGAAAAATGTTAATTCTGTATTTATGAATGCCGCTTCTTCATAATGGCCTCTTTTCAAGCGCGGGATGTTCCACTGGCCTTTCTTCTCTCCCTTAATCGGCTTACGTATTACGTGACAAAGACAATTACCTTTAGGAATTGTGTAATCTTATTAAAACTGCGGTAACATGTGTAATGGCGAATGACTAAGCGTTTTATAAATCGACCCGGCTTTCAATATTTATAAACAAAAAAGGGTTTTCAATTCGTAGCTGTAATTTCAATTGTATCTATTTTTAATAAACATTTTCTATCAACATTGTTAAAACGAAACTTGAAGAAAATAAATTGTTAGTTATTTGGTCTTTTTTGAGTCAAAATGGATCATTACTGGAGCATTCATTAAGTCAGCACCGACCGAAAATCGCGTCAAGCGTTTGAGAATTTTGAGATGCGTGGATCGGTCTTACGCTTGAGCCGGCACTTTTCACGTTCAGCCCGGTATGAAAAGCAGTCAGTCACTGTTTGCCGAGCAGCCAAGTGACTTCTACCCTTTTTGCCTGCTACCCTCGCGTTCATTCACCGCAGGTTGCACCTAAAGACTCGCTCAGACTACAATACCCGAGAAGCACAAAAGCATTTAAACCCCGTCGAATTTATAAATCTATCGAAAATTCTCAATCCAAGTGCAACTCCAGACTATAAAAATGCAGGTCAATTTTGTTCTTCAAAGTGTACCTCAAGATGTTACTCAATTATACTAAAAAAATTCCCCTTTATTGGACAAATAAAATACACAGTGTGGTTATATTAACTCAAAAGTAACCATAACTATATTTTTAGTTAATCCAATAAAATTACTTGTTGTTTGTTTTGTGAATTACTTTTCTTTTCAGGGTACAAAAATGAAACTCTCATTCTGTAAATAAATTAATGAAAGTGTTGATTAATTTTTAATTTCCAATTAGTGTTTAATCAGCATTTAAATTGGCACAAGTTGCACGTTGGGTGTTATAAGATTTAACGCTCAGATTGAGCATTTAGTGAGGGCAGACAAAGTAGTTTCTCTTGGAAAGAGGTATACCGGGCAGCGTGAGCTGACGTCAAGTGACAGTAGAAGGCTGGAAAAAACGGACAGACCAGTCGAGAGTCGCCGCGAGACGCGTGTACAACTGGGTCGGGACTTGTCAGATAGCTAAGAATCAGCGAGCAAGCTTTGAATATGCATCGACCGAGAAAAGGTAAACAAGCGACCAAATAGATTTTGATGTAAAATAGCCACGGAGTTCACGCTTGTTCGATGCGTACGTCGCTGTTTTCTTTTTGCCTGTCACGAGACTAGACGTAAAATTTATATACAGTTTCTTATTTATCGTTATTTCTTGCTCGTCGATCCGACAAGTCCGCGCGCTTTCATAGGTGGAAAAATGTGCGGTTTAAAAATAGCCATAACAAGGGAACCCGAGTAAGTTATGGAACGAAGAGAAAAGCAGTTGTAAATTAACGTTCGCTTGAATGTGGCTGCAGTGGATGATTATTGAATTTCGAAATCGTGTGCAAACACGGACGTTGACGAAAATTCATCTGACTTTTATGTTTTCAGACTCAGTTGAATAATGCAACTTGGCCGAACGACATCGAATGAGGTAAAAAAAATCGGATGCTCCAAACAGAAGCGGTTTAGAATAATGAATGTTCCCCTTCTTGAATTAGTATGCTCATCCTAATTAGCTTGCAGAAAGACACATGACGCAAGAATTAGCGAGCCTTAATTGCGCTTGTGATAAAAAAAAGATAGGGGATGCAGTTAAAGAGAAGCACTTTATGCAAAAAGGGGAAAAAGACGCGAAGGGTCGCGAAAATGCAGGCAGACGCTAAATTTTCTTCGGCTTTTGTAGGCGATGCCAGCCTGAGGGCTGAAACGACCGTTTCAGGGTAATCGAGCTCTGAAATGATAACACGATAACCTAACGACGATGCCTTTTCCTGATAATTCCGTCCTTTCCTTCCGAAGGGAAACTCCAACCCTTTTATCGTCCACTTCATCTTCTTTTCAACTCCTGATGCCTTTCGAAAAACTTTTGAACTAACTATTTTGCATATTAAAAAAAAAGATTCAAACTATGTTGAGATGCAAATTTATTGAAATTTTATTACGGAAAAAATGTTTCGCATTTTTGATACGAAGCACGGTAATTTTTTCCATATTTTTTCTAAAGGTAATTCTCGATTACATTTTTGCGAGTTTTCTTCAATGCGGTTTCTTGTCTATGATCAGAATCGAGACGTGAGTTGCATAGTGTGTGCTCCTGGCTTGGAAATCCGAAAACGGGATAAAAATTCTCGCCTTGATCGTCGTTGCCCCGCAGCGATTGATCGCACGTCTTAAATTATGCATTTTTAGCAAAGATTGAAAACTGCTCGGGTCGCGTGAAAACACTCATCTTATAAGTTTCAATCAAATGGAATAAAAAATTAATAAACAACAAAACCAATGTTCGTCGATATTCTTCAGCCTGTCAAGTAGAAACTGGAAAGTTCATTATGAACACTTTGCGATCGTTTTTATGTGAAAGGTTAATTATCGTTTAATCAATAACTTCGAAATTACTTAGAACTTCATAATCTGCAATAAATATCAATTAAAGTAATTGCCATATTTTACGAGAAAATGGTTGAATCAAAAACAGATGATTAAATGATTGCTGGCAACGATTAAAAGCTATACGAAGGTTCTTTCATTGTTTGGGATATAGTAATTAAATGAAAAAAGAAAGAAGTCGGTCTGAGTATCTGCGATTCTTTTGAAATCTCCTTCTTAATTGGTACTTTAATTTGCAGACGAAATTGTCCGTCAATTTTACACTCAACTCGCAGATTTTAATCTAGCTTAAAATAATACCTGAACATCTCTCGAATCAACCTTTCAATGCCCTGACGAATCATTCCAATTTTCAATTATTTTTATACACATTTTTGCTTGTCTTTCTCTTTTCTCTTTCACTGCTATTTCTGCACGACTTTTGTGATTCAAAAGAATCAATCAATTTCATTCAATTCATTAGGAAAAAAATGCGTTATAGATTTTCAATGAATTTCATTTGACATGTCGCACCGTGCAATGTATTCTTGTAATATCGATTTAATCATTGTCGCACAGGATTGCAAAATCGTCAGACTAAACATAATAAATGAAATCTGACACTTGTTGGCTAAAAGGTTGTCGATAAAGTTATCCCATGATTCATCGGGCCTTGATGAATTGAATTCACGTGTACGCGCAGCTCTAACAGAAGATCCATTGTTTGGTGACAGTGTTATATTTTTAAGCTTACCTGTGCATCTGCTAGGATGCGGCGCATCAAGGCCAAGGTGGGGTATTTTGTAACGTCATCATCCAGGGCAAGTACGTCGCTCTCTTTATTCAAACGGTTCAAAGTCTTCAGGGCTGAAATAAGCAAAAAAGTTTCTTTTGTTAAAGTACGCAAATCTGGGTCATCATCAAATCATTATCATAAGTTCAAAATACTTTATGTCGCTGTTCTAAAGAAAATCTTCTTTTAACAACATAAAATAATAAATTTAATTTTTTAGAAGTGAAAAATGAAAAATGTTTCTTCTTGGAAACAACGATTTATTTCTGAATTTATCAATAAATCAATAATTATTATCAGTGAAAGTATTGAATTCTGGAAAAATAAATTACTAATATTCCACTCCATTACATTTTTGCGGATAGCCATGTTAGTACAAACTGAAAAGTTAGTAACTACGAAAATCTACATTGCCTCTACTGTCGCTCTAGTAAAGATTAGCTTCGCTGTCTGGTTGACACAATAAATCTGTCTTTTTCATCATTTCAAACGGGAGCTTTCTCTGTGATAATTATCGCTGAGAATACTAATTCAAGGATTTGTGAATGTCAGGTATATTGATGTTCGCGGCGCTTTCTACGGAAAAGTTGATATATTATTTTACCGCAAATACAAGGGATGTAGGCTGAAAAATGAGAGTTAAAGTGAGAGTTCAAGCGCGCGTGAATTTATGCAAGCAAACGCGAATTCGGAACCCAGCATGTTTCGGCTCGGGTAGTCATAATTTAATTTCTGGTTTCGTGTACAATCAAAGAAAGGAGGCCAATTAAAAGAATGAACCTGCTCCAATTAAGTGCGCACAATTTCTCGGCTCCTTTTTTTTCGCCACAATCTCATAATATTCTTAAAAGCGCGATTACACGGGTTATAAAAATAATTCCATTAACTCGGCAGCTCGGATTGAACCTTATCATTACAAAATTGAAGGTGTATTTTGGTGGGCAAGAAAAAAGTTAACGAGCGTAAGTGTGTGGAAAACAAAAACGTTTCCCACGTTGCACCAAATAAATAAAACACGTCGAAAGATATCTATTTTTTTCGTTACAAAGTCTTCTCGCAGGGCTGAGAATTCCCGTGGGCGAGATTACGAAACAGCATCGGGTCTAGACACACAAATAATTTTCCTCGCTGAAAGTTGTCGGCAAAATGGCCGTCCAAGCATACTGACGGCTCGCTTTTCGCGTAATTCTCCATCTCTGGCGGCGTCAATTGCGTCGGATAATTGAATTCCAAAGTGCCGTCAGTTAAAGGGAAACGGAACAACTGGATGGGCAAAATGTTATCGACATGTCTCCCGCAGGCCGCGATAACTGCCGATGCTCGCGACAGACGAACGTTGTCCTTTTGCGATACCTGCAGAACGTGTCTCATAAATGCACGGCTATAATACGCTCGACCCAAAACTTGTAACGTCGAGACAATTGTCTCCGAACCGGCATGCTAATTTCACAAAAACCCCAAAATTATTTCCAACTCAGATACGAATTTCCCTCTGAAATGATATGATTTTGAATTCACGACTACGCTCGCGCTTCTCTCTATTCAACATTTCTCGTCCTTTTGATTACGTTTCCCCGGTCTCGACAATTAAAAATGATATTTCAACCCTCAATTGTTTTACATAACTTCGTTTCAACTTTTTGAGTTCTCTTTATTCAACTGGAAACTGGTGACTAGAATATATAAAATCGAAAATTAAAAATAAAAAATCGACATTTTTGCACTTTCTGTTTCATACATTATGGATTACTTGAATCATTACCGAAATTTCGTTCCACTCGACAGTGTCATTAAAGTTCGCATATTTTGGGGGGCGTTATTACATAACATTATGGTCGCGAAATCCTCGACGGATTTCAGACAACCCTATCGAATATGCCGGTGCCAAAGCCCCCTATATTTTTTTCTTTTTGTTGTATAATTTATGCTGTCGAACTTTCGCACACAAGTAAATGCGATTAACCTGAAAAAAAGGAATCAAAAGCTGGAAAATTTTGGCGCAAAAAATCTAATTAATCGCCTTGTTTCCTCCCATCGCGCCTATGGGGATTCCGGGTTATTAAAAATTATGCAGACGCTTTTCAGATTACCGGTATGAGGCATTTTTTTCAGTTAATTCTAAAATCTGTTTTGTGGGTTATAAAATTCTCTTAATCTCTCATAAAGATGCAATCATGAAATAAAAAAAAAAGAAGAAAAAAGTTTTGTGTACTCTTTCTCTAGGTTACTAACTAGAACTAATTTATTTTGGAACGTAACTAAGTGAAAGTCGAGAAAACGAAGTTCATTTTTCCGTCGGTCCGATTTTAAATGTTAATCGGAATTATAAATTTTAATTAACGTTAAAAGTAAAAGATGATTACGACTAATGCAGAAAGTTTTTTTCTCTACGCCTCGGATGGGAAAAAGTCAGCATGAAATTCAAATGATACTGTCGCACTCGTCATATCTTTAATAACCGTGCCCAATGAAACACGAACGCTTATAAAGTTCGCCAGTTTAAAGCATTTTTTTTCGGAGTTATTACCCAGTCGCAATTTTTTATTCAAGCTCCAACTTTTCGACTTGGTGTGAGTAAAGATAAGCAAGTACGAAGCGTCACGACAATTGAGCAGCACCCTGTGTTACGTGTCAGTGTGTACGGGTTGTCTCAGCCACACTGACACAAACTCCTAAGGGAGGTCAGGCTGATGTATGGGGATATTCGAATATTACACGCCTACGCTGCTGTTGAAATTCTTTATGAGACTCAGTTTTAGGGTTCAGTGGGGAACTAGTAAGCTGGATGAAAATACAACGTGAAAGGAGATGAAATTAAAAATGTTACATGGTTTAGAACAATTTGAAAAACAAATTAAACGTCGTTCAGACGGATTAATTAAAAAAGGTATTTTTAATTAAACACTTGGAAACAGTTATCGATTTTTATGTTCGAGGAGTGATAAGCAGGAATGTGTAATTAGGACAAAGATGGGCTATCCGGGGAATAATTAGGGAAACCTAAATGGGCTGAATGTGTACAATATGTGGCGAGTAATAATTCATTAAGTTTTATGGTGGCGAAAGATAAATTGTTCCACAAGTTGCACTAGTCAATAAAAGGTGCAGACGCAGTGATGTTTTAAAATGAGTAATCGCCTTTCCAAATTAATAAATGTAATGCCAAAGTTTCATACGGATATGAACAGTTTCGGAGCGTTTTGCAGAAGTGAAGTAACCAACAAGCTTCCGACTCTAACAAATTGAATTCGCAAAATTTTTTCCCCCGACTGATGAAACTCACGAAAAGTTATAGCTGATTCCAGCTCGATCTCCAGAGAGAAACTTCCAAAGACGGTCCGGGAGAAAATGAGAATTATCGTTCTGATGTTGTTTTTTTTCGAGTATAAAAAAAGGATGAGACAAGTGTTAATGGGAAATGATTTGATAAATATGACTTACCAGTTTGTATCACACAGCTAGACAAATACAAGAACCAATATTGAATCCCATTTGAGGATAAACTATCCCAAGTTCAAGCCCCTTAAACATAAAGCCTCAAACCAATACCAACAAATATGTTAGAGGGGTGTGTGCACGAAAACTGTCATAACGCCGTACAATTTACAGGATTATCAAAGTTATGCATTTTCATCCGCAAACCAAATGCTCCCATGAAATATGCTCGGGAACTAGATACGAGGGAGGGGCATGAGAGTAGCAGAAGAAAAAAAAAGGTGAAGCGAAGCATGGATGGGGAATTGACCTTGTGCTTAATCGCGGACTCACCTTCTTCCAGGGGTTGCGCTCGTTTGGCAAAGGCCCTAGAAAAGACGCCGCGTTTAGAGGCGACGACGCCGTTTTCCACGGCCGTGCTCATAGTTTAATAATGGCTTGAGAAACGCGAAAATCCTCAGCCGCGACGGTCCCAAGACATCTGCAAGGGGAGAGTGCGAAATTGCATTGTAAAAACACCGCTAAACTATCCTCTTTTGCGATGCGGCCTCAAATTATTCATCGAATTTCAAATTTATGCCAATTCAACGAACAATAAGTTCGGCCTCGCGCGATCCCACGAGTTCCGACTTTGAATTCAAATACTCGCGTGTTATTGATACCAGTCGATGAACACGGGAGCGGCTTCGCGCTCGTTTGCACGAAATCATGTACAGTCACTGGCGAAAGCTTTTTATCCCACATTTTCATCGTTTGAGTCCAATCAAGACAAAATTTACTAATTTCATTAAAGTTTATCTACAGATTTGAACTCGAGGGCGAAAAATTTGGTGATAAATTTGGACGAGTCGGGAGTCGGAATGGTCTTTTCGAGTTGCATTTTCGTCATCTGGATTGTCATTAACGATATGAGACATGTCGACGGTACGATTTGGATAGCGACACCCTTATTAAAATGTCAGTTTTTGTTGGGGTATGATGATTTGTCACAACATTACACGGCGCGGTGCAAATGATATTGTTACATCGGTGGTCGATAACGTAGTGCACAATACAACCCTCGAGGGTTCAATATCAAAATGGTCTGAGCCCCAGCACTTGCCGCGCCGTGCATCTTTCCCCCTTCTAATTTTCAAAGTGCTTTGAATTTAGAACTCTTGTTTGAAGGAGTTTGTGCTTTGTCATTGTGCCAAACAAAATTATCAATGCTTGTATTAGGGTACGCACCATAATTATAACCCGTTCGTTCTACACACTATCGAGTTTTGCAATTTTTTTTCTGTTGCGTAAAAATTACATCAGACAGTGATTTTCTATATGGACTGTACAAAAAATTACTAACGAGAATACTGCCAATTGAAAATCTATGTCCAAATAATGAGAATCGTAATTTTGTACTTGAAAATATAGTCAGTGTATAAACAAAGAATGGTTCGAATAATAACTTGAAGTTTTTTTGCAATTTCACCAAGAGTGGTGAATTGAAATGAGTAAAAATAGTCTTGCGCAATTTACATGGTCAGTTATCTAATAAATGAGAGGTAACACAATCCTCGTACGTGAGTAAAACTCGGATACTTAAAAAGTATCGGTTAAATTACTGTTTGCGGTTACCGTGGAACGAATATTGTGATCGTTTTGCAGTGGAGAAGTCAACCACTTCATAGACACACATTCAGTCGAGAATCTAATCTTGTGAAAACGTATCCCAAACAAAAAAGACTGCAGGTTGAAAATACCAAACTGTCGATGAAGAGACACGGTGTTGAATTTCGTTTTGTCATTCATTAAATTACAAAACTTTCAAAGTTGAGTTGAAAGATGCAAAAGTGTTTTTTTTTTGGGAGATTTTGTTTGACGCAAAATTGTTAGAGCAGAATAACGAATATCAGGCTAATTTACACGAAAACAGACCAAGTGCTTTAGCATGTTGAAAGTCACGTTTTCATCGGGAATTTAAACGTATATCCTTAGTGCGAAGACGCGTTAAATTGCCTCTTAATTGTAAGCACCGACTTGGGCGAGCACAAGAGAACAGAGATTGTTTCGGGAGTGCCAACATGCAAATCAACTTCCTTACTTTGATATACAGTTTGGCGTCATCTTTTTTGTACGAAAGTTCACTCGGGATATAACACCGTTGCTCATACAACTCAAATCATTAAAAACTTTTAAAAATAAATTCAATCAACGAAATTAATTGAATTGAACTGAAAAATGCATATTTTTAGATCAAAATGACGTAATTCCATTTGAAACTTTATTCGAATGTGAAATGAAAGAAATTCTCATTTTGAAGCATGAGTGGTGAAAATCAACAAAAGCTTTTTAATGAAGAGCAGAGATAAAAATAAAATATATTCTTTGTTCCCAAACGAATCGCAATCGGATTGGATGCGAATTTTGGTCTTTCGATGAAATATTCGCGTGGCAATTATATTTCATCGACTAGATTGCACCTTTCATCGGATAAAACTGTGCAGATGTTGAAAACAATGTCTCGGATTTTTGCGAAGAAAAACGACAAAATGCGATATCCGGCTACATGACAGTCGGATTGTTAGGCCCGTCGAACGACGATATTTCCGTTTCCTGGATCAATGTCGATGGAGAGACGTTTTTTTAGTTTTCATTCCCGTTACTTTTTCTGAACGATCGCAGGTAATCGCAGGAAATCACGAAATAAAAGCAGAGGTCAGTTTGTCTACAATCAATTATATATTTATCCCAACCGTTTTTAGAACCAATAAAAACCAAACAAAAAACAGTTCCTGATCAATTTATAAATCACGAATGAAAAATAACGAATCAAAAAACAATTCGAACCAAATGCAAAAAAGTTGTCACAAATTACAACGTTTTATTTTAATAACTTGCAGAAACACATTTTAATTTTCCACTGCCAGTGAGCCGTACAAATTTTTACGAAACTTGTTTTTTTATTTTTGTTTTATTTCGCGTTTGCTGTTCCTTTGATTGCGCTGCTTGAAGTTATAATTACGGCACACAGAGGGGCAAACGAAAGATTAGGCATTCAGAGCAAAGCCGATACGCGAAATTTTTAATTGCATTTTAATCGCGCAGAAAGTACATAGTGAATCAACTGATTTTCTATCTCTTGGAAAAAATATTACTTGCAAAAAGGGACAAAAGTGAGTTTACAAGCGCAAAACGAATTGCACTTTTTCGATGTTAATATTGCATCGACCTTTGAAAGGAGGATTAATTTATCTTTGACACGTTGGATATTTTTACTTTGACATTTTGTGTTCTATAAGAGGTACATTATAGTGATGCATCTTCATCGCCCCGCACCTTCGGCTGGTGTCGCCTACACGCCTTAATGTTAGCCTCAAATGGCTGCAAATCGAACATAATGATGAGTTTCAGTGAGAGATGGGAAACTAGTTTGAATTATATTTCCGTACAATTTACGACACATTGTATTGTCCAAGTATGAAAGTGGTGAAAATTGATTCGAACGTAATTCAATCAAACCTACACGTTCGAAAAAGTACACAATAATGTATACCACAAGAAATTACATACGATAAGAAATTGATTCAAACTTCTACATTTTTTCGAATCCTGATTGTCCTCCAATCACAAACAAAATTGTGCAAAAAACCTTTGCTCGAGTTTTCACTTTTGCATGGCTCAATATTTTGAATTGTTTGATTTTTAATCTTGTTTTACATTCTAAATTCCGACTAGATTTTTTGTTCAACCTCTCATTCATTCGCTATAATCCAAAGAGGACATCTTGTATCCAACTGGTCAGCTAAAAAAACTAATATCAGAATACTTTCATCTGATCGAAGAAAAGAAAATGAGGAGCAAAAAACAGTGACGTTTCCTTTTCGGCCCGGTATTTCGGTCACGTGTGCGTATCAGAAGATAAACATCGCTGACCATCCAGAAGCTGGTCTCGGGGCGCCCATCTGCCGTCAATTTTGTTTTTTTTTTCACAACGTATGAATTTCTCATCACCTTCACTAATGCCAAAGCGCACAATGTGTTCCGGCACAAATGCAGGCCGACCTGGGCTTATATATAGTCAAGCGAGTTATTGGACGGACAAGAATAGAGTGCATTGCTCTCGAACGGAACATCAATCCACCTACAAGGGATTCTCAACCTGCACGATCGAACCACACCGATGACGCTGCTCTGTTTAACGGGGCATCGTATTATCAACGCAGCATCCTTGGGCATCCAATTTCACCTAACTGTGTCGGACTTTTGCCTTCATATGTATCGCAAAAATGTCAAAAAAAAAAAAAAACAAAATTTAAACTCGAATTTTACGTTTTTCAAATCAATGAGAACTCGATTAAAATTGTTTCTGACGAAAAAAAAGAAGAAAATTGAAACACAAAAGATCGAAAAAAGGTCCAGACTAAAAAGCAAGATTAAACTTTGACCAGGGAGAAATCAAATGTCAAATGGCAATCGACAGCACTATAGCAGAAAGTGCTGTCACAAGTCGATCGACAGTGAAAGTTAGAATGATGTTTCAATGTAAAATGATATGATGGATGTATTCATGGTAATGAATTTGACGTGTAGTGAGAAAATGTTTGTGTATAATTATAGCGTCTGCACTATCCGTTACCGGTGTTAAATAACCAACTATATAAATTGGGCTATAATTTCATACGCGTTATGTAAATGCGTGTGACTTCCACGTTAGACAATGTGAGATTGCGTACATTCAACAAGTAATTAAACGAAAGTATGTTAGCGGAGTGATTTCCAATTTGTTACTTGTTTGTTATTTACAAATTCCGTCTGTCAACAATTCTTATCTCGATACGTGAATGTAATTTGAAGAATTTTAATTGGTTCGAATTATTTGTAAGTGATTTTGAACGCCTTTGGATTTTCACTTTTTATTTTCATCCGCGTACTTATAAAATACCAAGTAGAATTCAAAGTGTAACTTGAATTAATATTGAAAACTGAAGATGTAAAATGTACGATCGTCGCTAATCCAATCAATTTTCATCAGTTACACTTTAAATCACAAAAATTGCTATCAATTATAATTAAACTTGACTGAAATTAAAGATTTATAACTGTGTCATACGAAATGCAGCATCCGATTAATCAATTTAAGCGACTAATTTATTCATCGTTTTAGAAGTCTAGTCCGATCAACATTACAGTGTCATTTAATTATTCCGCACCGACAGACCGTCTGTGTAGCAAATGTGTAATTCATTGAAAGCGCCTTTAGGAGCACACGATATTTAAATGCATATTCATTAGTCGGTCGTAGGTTTGCACTTAGGAAAAGCAGTGAGGCGACCGGTAAGGAGGCCAAGTACAAGGTGGCCAAAGAAAGTGGCTGACTGAATCGGGGTTAATCGGAAGCGCAATTCGGGCTAGTCGCGGATACGCGACGTTACATCACTGTACAGTACAGGCGTTCGCGACACAGCATCTCACTCGCAAAGAAAACCCTTCGAAGACGCCATTTAAGGATTCCTTCATCGCTGCCTTTCATGACTTCGATGTTCACGCACAAACCAAGTCAAATATAACCGAAGACTACAAAAATACCTGCACTTCCGAAACTTTCTTTCCACAAAGTTGAATCCAAAAATATGACAGAAAATTAATAAACCCATTCAACAACTAGTGCGGCCCTGATGAACACTGTTTTTGTATTCGCAGCAAGTTGTCAAATCCAGTTAACATACGAAAAGAAAAAACTCGGCACAAAGTTGTCGCCAGTGACTGCGTTTGAATCCTGTTTAACAGAGCGCAAAAGGATCATCACCTCGAGAACTTTCCCGCGGCACTGTCTAATCACGACTCGCTGATCAATTGTCGATGAACTTTCTCTCGCACACTTCACTTGAACACAAGCTTGAATTTGGTCTCGGTTTTGTTTGAGTCGCGACGAACAGATGCGATCAGAGGAGGTTGAAGGAGCGAACTGAGGATGCGATCGGCAGAGAGTCGAGTGGCCGAGACAGGGGTCGAGTGGGAGAAGCCCTGGAAAAGGGGGGCCCCTTTTACAGAGGCACACACCGTGCGCCTCGCTACGATGGAATTATTATTGTAACTATAGCAAAGCTGACCGCACGCTAGCCGGACCGTAGCGACTCTCGACGCACGCCGACCTGATTCGTGGGTCACGCATCGTCGCGAAAATACGCCGCCGAAGATGCGAAAATTCAACGCCGAAGAATTTCGCGTCTTTTGCGCACGAGGTATTCGATTATTGCCTGTGGGAGACTCTGGCTTTTTTTTATTCTTCCCTTTTTCCTTTATGTCGTGCATTTTGAGGAAAAATTTTATTGGCATTGCTTGAACGGTTTAGAAAGTTATTTCGTGCGTTTATTTTAGTATTTTGAAAACATGATATTAAAAAGGAAGTGTCACGAATAAAAAACTTGGAAAACAGTAATTCGAATTAAAGTGATTGTTCTGTTTGTTTTAGATGTTTTGAGACACAATATTGTTTTAACGTAACGACTGAGTTGTTACGAAGTCAAAGAAACTTACACGACCTGATTCGCAAGTTACACACAATAAAAAAAATACAGTTTGTAAGAGGTGTCAGGAATCAGGCTTGTATGAATTCTGAAATCTATTTCTAGATAAACGTACAAGAACGTGTAAATGTGTTTTATGTTATTCAAACGGTCTCGTGCTCGAATGAGTACACTTAAAAGTTTGACATTAACGTTGCTCATTAAAAAATTTCATTCACAATGTACAAATGTTATTAACAAGAAAACTATTAAAAGCTTTTAATGAAATTTTAATTGCTAGATAAATCATTCGCGACTTATCACCGAAAAAATTTTATTCAAGTTTTTATTCAATTAAGCTCGTCTTTGAAAAGAACTCCGCCAGCAGAATAATATAATGGCCGTGTTAAGCGACGAAAAAACTTGCAAGAATAATGACTAAAAGTGCAGGCAACTGGTTCGCAAAAAGTTCGCATTTTCACGTACTTATAGCGCGAGAATGCGTATATATTTTCCCGCATCCCTATATTAAATCACACTTCGACAAAAAACAAAGTCATAATTCACTCGCAAAACTTTCTTCTCTCGAAACATGCTCGCTGTTTAAAACTGTAGATACTCGCTGAAAAGAAGAATTATACCGTCTAGCGCGAGTATTTGCATGACATGACAATGCACAAAGTTCATCATCAATTAGGCATCGTCGTTTTTTCGAAAATTTTTATTCCACGTCATCCGGACGAATGATTTATTTCCTTTTCGAGATAGAAAATGGAAAGAATATAGCATTAACATCGATTTTCATTTTCTATTCGTCAGAAAACCAAATTTGAAATAACATTTTCAAGATAATTAGAAGTTAATCTAGCGAGATGTATCTCTTCACGACACGAGCAGAAAAATACAATCCACTCATGTTGCATGACAATAAAAAAAACTTCGACCTTTTATTTTAACCTTTAGATTAACGCAATAATATTCAAAGGCTTGGATAATTCCACTTTCGCGATTGATTGTGAGAATGGAGATAAGAAGGCTTTGGATGTAGTTAGTTTGCGGTCGATTTCGTCGGGGCGTTAACCCAGTTTCTTTGTTTTTTGAGGAACAGTGGAAATAATGAAAGTTTGATTACAAAGAATTGGCTGTATTTTTCCAAATGTGCAATCAGAGCATAAACTGCGTTTATTCCGAACCAAACGTTTTTTTAATATCAAAGACTCGATTGACATACAAAAATCAATTCCACATTAAAATACGCTCGTGAAAATTAGTGACACTTTCCCTTCAATTACTAATTTACGTTGATTAATAATCAAACAGTCATTTTCTTGTTGGTTTTGGAAGACGGAATTGCTTCTGAGTTTGTTTATTTACACGTTCATCTCAAATGTAATTTACATTCTACCGAAGCAAACCAATTGGAATATTGAAGCGTAGCTCTAGAAAATATACGCGTATTGGCTTGCACGATGCAGAAGAGTAGCAGATGCAGGAATAAGGATCCTCAGATGTTTATATTTCTCTGAGTGTGCAACATACATAATCCGCAAATCTTTACATATCTTGATGCAACCATTTCTTTTGCTCATCACATTCCATCGATTCATTTGCAAGAAATCTTCTCTAACGAAAATGAAAATTTTGCTCAACAACTTTGAACATTATTTGAAAAGTAATTTAAAAATAATAATGTTGTTTATTGCTTATATTCAAATTTATATGTAAATCTAAATGTAATGAAATAGAATAAATAAGTTGAAGTCAATAAACAGTTGATCGATAGAACAACGAATAAATAGCATAACAGATTAGATAGGACAATAGATTTGACTGAATTTGATCAAAAGCATTTTTTAATTTTTGCTTTTGATGTAAATCCAGGTTTACGCAGTTCGGTCTAGTATTTGAAAATTCAAATAGCAGCGACCAGATGGATGAGATCACTAAATGCACATCCACGGATATTCAAGTGAGATTTCAACGAGACCATGAATATCGATGGCGTGTGCTCATGGTGAAACCGAGTTCGTTGTCACTTAACGAAAATTCAAATTACTCCGAAGCCGCTGATGCATTAGACAGGTGAGGATGATCGGTATACATTAAACATCAGTGTGGCAAGCTAACAAGGATCAGGAAAAACGATTCTCGATTTTGTGCCAGATATCTGTCGCTTATTATGTGAAAATGTTTAGTTACAGTGAAGCTGGATTTTAAGTTGGCATAAATGTTTATCTACAAATGTTGCGGAACAATCGAACCAAGACGTTTTTGCAAAAACATTTAACGATCCAACGAATTTAGACACGGTTAATCTTTTTATTTAATTTTGCAAATGTCCGCAAATTCATTTTAGCAAGCTGCGTCTTTTTAATTTTATTATTCTGAATCAAAAAGTTGTCCGTTTGATATTACGAAGTAGATTTTTTTAGTTTTATTCTACGCTCGAATGGTAGGCGACCGAGAAAGATGGTTGCAACCGCTAAGAAACCAAGAAAGAGACGAAATACACGTGGACCTTCTTGCCTGGCAGATGCTGCAGTTTCGAAAACTAGCAGCTGCCTTCCTTTGCTCACAATGTTAGAGCCCGTCACAAATTCAAAAGAAATCCGAAACGTTAATTCTTATCAAAAAATGCGTCTCGGATTATAAATCTGAATCGATTATCTTGACTTAAAATTATTTATCGCTGCACCGGCCGATTTTTCGTTCACCTGCAAAAATCGGATCGAACCGGCTAAATGACAGTTTAAACGTCGGTTAACACTCACGGGGTAATGTTGGTATCGAAATGATAGAAACAAAGCGACTAATTCAAACTTACAAATTAGTTGCTGAATTGAATACGATGAATGGATAAAGTTCGGTGACACTGATAACATGTAATTTCGAGTTTCGAGCGCATCCGAACGTTTTCGTCTGGAACTTTGCATGTATGTCGAACTGTCATAACTTTTCAACACAGAATAGTTAACTAAAAAAAGACAAATTTGAACTCGCAATCAAACCATATTTGAATTTCAACTTTTTCTGCCTGTACCTCAGACACTTTTGTAACTACAAGTCAAACTAAAACCCACACATAATTTTAATTGAAAAGCATCTAAATATATCAACTCACTGAAAGCTTTTAAAGTATCAAAATAACTTGGATCTGACGAAAGTGTTAGAAAAACTCGAACCGTCTCGATAAATATAAGTGCAAAATGTAATTTATCGTCTTTCAAATTGGTAAAAAGCATCGCTCGTTAGTTTTGTTGATAGGGAATAGAACTGATTGGCGTGCGGGATACGCGTCAACCGAGAATGTTTGCGGTAAGCTAAGGCTCGCGCTGTTTAGCGATGGAATTTATTTGTACGGAAGCGCCATATATTTGCAGCGAGGCACGGGTCCAGGTGGCACCGGATTGCTAACGTTGCGGCCACCTGCTGCACACGGCTCTTCGGCAGCCACATGGGCCCGTCGCTTATGTTCAAATGGCTCATAAAATGTGCTCGATTTCCAATACAATGAATTTGACATCGCAACGTTTCATTAACTCCATCATTTTGAACTTCCAAATTTCAGCTGCTGCAAAAAAACCATCCCTCTTTGCAAACCAAAATGTGCTCAAAATTCAACATGTGGTTTGACATATTGCAAACAATGTAGAGTGATAGCATTCGAAAATAAATTTCACCTTTTGAAAAATTCGTGTTTTGAGTACAGTAATCGTGTGTTTATTTGTTGAAGATTTTTTGGATCGCGGTGATTATCGGGGGGAACAGATGGTGTTGAAGTGTTTTTTTTTTGTTTCTTGACGCGCCATTTGGATTTAGGTTCAAACTTGTCGTCTGAATTCATTACTGACGCACACAATATGCTGATCCAGGAGGAGATGGTACAAAAGATAGAGCTAAACTTACGGGGACATAAATTTGACGAGTCGCCCTAGTATAGGAGCGTGATATGAAATTTTCTCGGTCGCCCAAAGGAAAATTTCCCGGTAGCAAAAAGCAATATGTTTGGAAAAGAAGGAGGAAAAAATGTTTGCGTTTTTCTCGTCTGTCTCGTAAATTGGCTTTCAGTTTGGCTAGCGATTGTGATTATAAATAGATCAGACTTGAAGCCCAACTTATAAGTTTTTACTTTGAATAAAAACAACACGACACAGCTCCTTATACTGCAGTTCAAGTTTTGATATATTTTTGAAGACAAGTTTTTATGAAAGTTTTCCATCATAAAATCGTTACGATACTTTGGTTACACTCAAACTCAGGATATCTTTTGATGCAACAATGTTTGCTACTGTAACTTTGTTAAGATGATTATCCGTCCCTCGCTATCACTTGAAACTTTGACAGAATAAATTGTAAAGATCACTCTGCAAAATCAGACTTAATATTCTTGATACATTATGACAGAAACTTGCTCGGTAAATGAAAACGGCTTTGACATTGTCTTCTGAATTTCAAACAATAAACAAAATTCTTTGAAACATTCTAATCCGCTCTGCCAGCAATTGTTTACCAAAACGAATACAAAATTAGTCTCGTCGCTGTACCGCGATCAAATGTTAATCCGGTCTGAATAAACATCCTTGTACGTTTTCAACTAAAAAATTGGAATGCTAAATCAATAGCAACATTAAAACGAGTGTATACACGAGAAAATAAAAATTTTACCGCATATGTCCAAGAGCTACATATTATGTGGCAATAAAAATTGTCCATAAAACGGCGTCAGGACTTAAATTCCAGGCTCGAATCGAGCGAGCTTTCATGGTTTATTAAATGAATCACGTCGTTGTGTGCAATTATTCCAGATATATCACCGTGTTCGGATGCATAACGACAAACCGCGCTATTATTATTCATTCGGCCGACCGATGTTCGTACCCTTGCCTTCGGCTATTGGCTTTATTATAATGCGTTTCTTCAAATAACTGGAAGACTGCAGAAATGTCAATTTTCGCCACGGGGGATCGGTATTTCCTTCTGGGTATTGCGCCACGTAACCCAACCCCCGGCGCACTTAGTCATTCTCCCCTAACCTTATTTTCTCTTCCCTCGTCATTATACAGGGTGACTACGAAAACGGCGTATTCCTTGCGTGCTCTTATTTATCTTTGTTTAGCGCCCTCCCCCTCCCTCGCTTGCCAGCACGTGCCTCTTAATTGTCTTGGAATATTATTTTCCGCCGTGAAAAAGCAATTAGGTTCTCTCCATTATTCGAAACCTGTGTACTTTCGCACTCGTCAATCAATAGACTTTCGATCTAATAGATTCTTGAGATAGACGGCGCTGTAGTCAAGGGGTTCCCCCATTTTATAACCCCGGTGACTCCGAATCCTTCAAATAGCTCGTTCCGTGGCTTTTTTTTCCCGGTTTTTCGCCGTTTGCCCGAGTGTTTTGCCGTAACATACTCAATTATTGGTAACGTGTTTATGGAAGGCCATAAAAAAAGGATCGTACATTTCATCATCCACGTTGAAGAGCACTTTGGCGCATTTACTAATCTCGTATCATTTCACATTTGATATTGTACCCAGCGAAACGGTTTTTGCATAATTTAGTCGAGGTTTTTAGCACGTGACTAAAGACCGATGACCCGAAAATGTGCACTGTGAATCTTGTCGACAAGTGCAAACGACGAAAAGCCGCTTTTTGCCGGAGATGATGATTTATCCGCAAGCTGAAGGATCTGCGTGATCCTGACGGTGCAAGTGGTTTTAATTCGTCGGGTTTTTTTCGTCGCGGTGAAAATGGACCGGGCGTCGAGGGTCGTCTTACTTTTTCAAGCATCATTCAGGAAGCATCTTGAACCTTGTAATGGGCATGTCCTGGACAAACAATTTTTCACATGCCGCGCACGAAATTCTATTAACGAAATAAATGCTTTTGAAATGCTCAAAGCCAATTATTCTTTTGTGCGCGTTTTTGCACGAGCGATGCTCAAATTGTTTGACGCTCGAGCTGCGAACGGATTTGCATGCATTTCAGTTTATTTTAATGCTAATTCGTCATTTTAAATGTCCCAATTTCGAATTGTTCAAGGGAGTTTAATTTTGCCAACTAACCGACTGGTTCCTATTTGTTTATTTTTTAATCTCATTCGTTTATCTTAATAACAGCGGTGTTTCGATTTTTTGAACGATTTTTTAAAATTATCATCAGTCTAACATAAAAAATGTCTAATTTCATGTCCATTTCTAATTAGATGGAAATTCGAATGATTTTCTTTAAAAAAATGGCGTACAAGATGGAAATTGATAACAAAAGGACGTGTCCTTGACACGGAACGAAAAAAAAACAAAAGAAAAAGGCAATTGAGATTTTTTTGTAAATTTTTTACGGACTTGTGAGCGGCGTCGCAAGCGCCCCGAAGCGTTATGTCGTCACACAGGGTGAATGTTGCAGAGGGAAAGTTGGGTGACTAACTATGCTAGGGCTCGCACAAGGGACGTTCGGAGTACACATTCCGAATACTGAATACGTATGTTTCCAGCGCATATATCGTTCTATTTGTACGCAAAACGACGGAGGCTGGCGCGGTGTTAGCCAGACATGAGGGTATTAGTGGATGTGACCAGTAATGGAAGAATCAGAATAAAAAAGGTTCGCTTCAAGGGCCTAATCATTAATTAATATCCACGTTGAAACAATGAAAAACCATTATGTCTTATTCAACCTCGGTCTGGCGTTTTGTAGACTGTTCACCAAATGTTTTGTGACAGATTCATCGTTACAAAAAAAAAAGATAAAAAAATCAATAGTTTTCAATTAATACAATCGTATGATTTAAATTGGTGATTTGTTTAAGAAATAACAATGATTTATTTTTCGTAGCATCACTGATTGTGGACGCGGTATAATTCGTGAAACCGTATTGGCAATTTCTATAACACGAAACCGTCCAGCTTTATCGTATGATTGCGGTGAAAGCTATATTAGATCAAACCGCACATCCCAAACCTCTAATTTGTTTTGTTACAAACGAAACTTTCGTTCTGACGCTAAGAGAATGAGACTTCTTTTATCGTACTTTTACGACTGTTCTCAAAAAAGTAACATACACTACTTTTGAAGGAATAAACGTTTCTTAGATGCCTACTTTCGCAGAAACAAAAAAACACGTCTTTCAATAAAACCAAATGCCAAAAAACCCAGATTTAATGAACCGTAGATGAAATTGGAGATGAAATAATACATGCACCCTTTTTAATTAACGTGCAAAATCAAAATACTTTGACAGGGGTTATAAATTTGGATTATATTCTTAACATATGCAACCTAAAACAGAAACTCGACGGCGAAATAATAAACAATTTTGAAATGTGTTTTAATTAAATCGCAAACATCGTGGGTTCCATTGAAATGTAATTCATTCTCATCTTGAAACAGAGCGAAGCCCCTGGATAATTGTATTAAGCACACAGGTAAAAAGTATATAGCGCGAGTGGAAAGCAATTAAAATTCACACGGGCTTGCGCATGATTACGGCAGCTGAGTTTTCCGGAGGGCGCTATACGTTTGAGGTTATCGATCTTTTTTTAAAACACTTTGTATATTGGACGTTTTTTAGCAAGGGTGAATGTGAATGAACGCGACGCGAGCCAGCGCGCACGTGGCTCTGCTTACTCCATCATTTCGCACAACCCCCACCACACAAAATTGTTATTTATTTAGATACTTGTGTGAGAACAGTCAACCCTTTTGATTTCCTTGCATTGTTTCGACATTACAATTTTATCACTGAAAATTGATTTTTAAATCAATAAAACAATCTAAGGGAAAATAAAATTTCATATTTTTTTACAAATAGAACTCAATTTCTATTCGATTTCTGCAAAATTGAGTTCAATTTTCATTCATATTATGAATTTGAATTTCGAGTTGTAAAACTCTCCATTTATAAAGTTTAGCTAAAGTATGTATTTATATAGTTGATAGGCGGAGAGTTTGTAATATGTCATAGAGGAAGTAAATAGGTCGCAAGTTGTTCTTAAAAGCGTTAGCGTATATTTATGAATGACTTAAACTGAATCCACGCCGGTCTTTTAGTACCAAACTCGGTGGCATCGTTTAGCATAGCGTAAAGACTTAATTTTATTGCGGTCTGTAACTCGGTTTAAAAATTGCGATAAAATTGAATTCACTTTTGCAAACTATGAGAGTACAATAAAATGGCGTACAATCCAAGACGAAAATAACGATGTTTTTCAGTTGAAATACCAGTACGGAATAACGATTGTAATTATCCCCTGAGAGCTTTGGCGAATAACTATAGAGACATATTTTCCTTTAGCGTAAAAGTCCAGGCAGTGTTGTGCTAAAGTAAGAGAAACGAGTAAAAAGTATCTTACAAAAGGGAAAAACACAGATTATTCGCACCAAATGCGTTTTCACGCTGGGAAGTGACAATGAAATATATACTGCTTTTATGTCTTTTGTTTTCTTTCTTTGTAAACAAATCTATTTGATTGAAACCAAGTTTTTGTTATTTTATACGAAATCTTTCCTACGTTTTCTGAATATTAATTTTTTCAGCTGTTTATTGATAACAAAGAACAGTCTGAAAGATGTCCAATTTTTATGAGAAGTGATAAAGTCCATTTTTCGCACTGACATGTAATGAATAAAACGTATCATGAACATCAAATAGCGTGTCATAAAAGTTCATATATCTCGGTCGAATTGGAGGAGTTGTTTTTTTCATCGATGTTGTACAGCGAAATGTTGAGAATACAATGGCACCCTGATTTGTGATAGAAAGGTCACGAATCGGTAACTTTTAAAACACCCTTTACAATAGGGCCTCCTACCGGCAGATATTGATTTAGTGTATTGTACGCGCGAGTACTCCACTCGACAGTTCCGTTCTCTTTCGTTTCTCGTATTAAGCAGGGCGCACCCCGCGAGCATTTTTTCAAAATCACTGTCCAACCAAGTCGAGTACCGGACGAGTGTAATTTCTTTTTCAATTTTTTTGTCGGTAAATTTGTTCAACTAATTAAACTTCCCATGGATCTTTCTTGTATTTATCTCGCGCCAATTACGATTCAATGACGCCGCTCTCTCGAAGGCAAAAAAATTCGCTTCTCGTACGGGCTAAAAATGCTCCACTCTGGATATTGAGTACACAAATTATTTGCTTTTAACGTCGTTACTAACTGATTCCGCTCATTCGCGAAAAACGTGTACTTTCTTATTAAAATACGATCAAAAATTAATGAACAAAAAGCTAAATTTCTCAGTTGGAAACAAAAAATAATTTAAATCATACGGCTGCATTATTTTTGTCAATGAAAATTAAACTCTGTTAGTAATTTACAAGCTAATTTCAAGTTGGAAATTTTCGTTGCCTGCAACATTTTTTAATTAACTTGTCGAAGTATTGTTCCATTTACTTATTCGCTGTTTAAAAAATATCAAATTTAGTCAGCGAGATTAAATTACGTCAGTTAAAAATGAATGTTTGATATTCGCGACAAAAAATATTTATCTCAAGCATTGTTAACAATTTAATAGAATATTCAAGTAGAAATCCGCTTTTAGCATAAGGACGGTGAAAATTCCGACGGCGAAACTGCGTCGGATATTGGGAAAAAGATCTAAAAATGCAACTGCGATAGAAAAAAGGAATAAAAAGAGTATAAACAAGACAAAAATGAAAACTTGGGCCATCCCATAAATTGGTAAACTATAAACTGCAATACTGTGGTTTTACGACAAGGTTTTTCTTTTTGCAAAGAGCTTTATGTTGTTATCACATTGTTATTTTGTCTGATTGTTTCTGTAGATAAAACAGCGATAAGTACAAAAAAGTGTAATACGAAGTGTATAGGAAACTTTGTTCATTAACGTAAGTTGTTCGATATAGTGATGATCCGAAAACTTTATTCACTTTTGCACTCAAGTTTATCAAGTTAAACCAATCCATTAACGTCCGAATATTGACGGAGTTAATTATCTTCCAACTTTGTCACAAAATTGTGATCTTGTTTTCTTGTGATTCAATATTTTGCATGCAAAATAAATGTTTATCCAAGATACATTTTCATTTCAAAACGTAAAGTGGTTCTGAAACGAATTTCGTATTTTTCCTAAAAAATACCGAGGATTCTTAAATCTTAAGCTGAAAAGGGTATTGTTCGTCAAAACACAATGCCACCGCCAAAAGTTTGACTAATTTCAGAGTTCCAGAGCGAAAGGTCGCGCAAACCAATAACTTGGATTCTTTTTTCATCTCAATCTGATTCTTAAAAAGTCGAATTCATGGATTGAAAAGTAAATACAACCAAACTTCGACAATTGCTTCTAGTTTAAAAGTTATCGACAAACCATAAGCCTTCAAAAACTCAATACGAAATAAACAAAGTTGATTTAAGCTCACAGTAAAGAAGGTACAAAAAAATAGGATGGGGAAACATAAAAACAACAGCCGAAGATTAAAACGAAAAAAGACGTAATCCTTGGATGATCCTAATCGACAGCTTTTCTCCGTTCGAGACACTGCTCTCGAGTTTAATTTGTCAGCATAGGGCTCGCTCTGGTACGAGATTGACCCACCGTTATGTCTACGTCCTTAACGACGAAATTTAAGTGAGCTTAATTCAGCGAAACTCAATCATTTTCCGTTCAATTATAGTCGAAGGGTTTGTTCAGAGTTGGGATTATCTTTGATTATCAATTGCAAGTCCTAGAAATCCATCATTCATAAATTCTTTTTTCCTATCAGCGTCTCACATATGAATTCCATTATGAAAACTATTTGCGCAACCGCACCTCTTTTTCCATCATAACAGCTTCAACCTGCTGGTTTGAAGAGCTCGAATATCATCAGAGATTGTAACAATAAGCACTCCCGGGAAGGAATTTCCGCAACGAGTATGAGTACAATATCATCGCGACCCTTTGACACAAAATCCAGTGCGGCGTTCCAAATTTTTGCCAAAAGCACGTACACACGGCCTGCCAACTGCAGTTTATGATATCAGAGCAGAGATGCTGTGAGCAGTTCACTTAACGCAACATACAAAAGTTTAAACCCTGCTCCTACCGAGCTCACGGGCTACAAAACTTTCAAGCATTTACACGTCTCTCCCGAACCAACCACTCGAGTTTACAAATTCGCCTCCACGATAATAACGAATCGAGGAGTTATTATTTGTTCAGCAATTTAATGACGCGAGAAAAGTTTGTAATCCGCTCGACAAGTTGCGTAGTACAACTTTCAACGATGATATAATATTAAATTAAATCGGTGTGAAATTATCAGAAAACGAGCAGAAACAGAATAATTATGACGTAACAAAGAGGCGCGACAAATTACGCTAATGGAACTGAAGCGTTGGATAAAATTATAAAACGATGAAAGTCGTCGGGGAACGGGCAGTCGCGTGGATCGATGCTGGCCCCGTCGGTGACATCTTATCACACGGGGTTCTTTGTGAATCAACTCTTCGCTCTCATAAAGTCTGCTGCACTCATCGTCTTTTTTCTCCTTCGAGCGTAAGCTCGGACGTTATCAGAGCCCGCCGAACCTTTGGCAATATTCTTCTACAACCCTCGTCGTTCGAAACCTTCTGCGACAAAACGAATGTACAATGAATTTATGCCGAGGGTTAAACGCTCACGACATCGAATCGTATGTTTTAATGTCTCGTTTAAGTCGTCATTGTGTGTAAGAGGTCGCAAAACACACCGGAGATCTTATTTAAATGTCGTGGGCGTATACCATTTTAGATCTACTTTTTCGTACGTCGATTTCAGTTGGAGTTTATTCTCTCTAGTCAGCTAATTGAATTAACTCAAATCGTTATTTAACAATCTTGGAAGTTCACATATCCAAAATTTTCCAGCTTGAGAAATATTCCGTCTTAACGACCGGGATTTGTTAAGCAGACACAAATTGATTTAGTCAATTTCATTTACTTGACGTCTCGGCTCCTAGGTTTTAGGTCATCTTCAGAACTAAAATTTAATAAAAACATTTACAATGTCAAGTCAAATTTTGTTGTAACAGAGTTTGTACATGGAAATTCTCCAACCTTTTTTGTTTGTTCTATTCAAAATTTTCCAGCCTGAACAATGTTATAAAACCTAATACAAGTCAAATAAAAACCTAATAAAAAACTCTTATACATCTTGTCTTATCGAACGAGATTTAATTCCAAGATAAACATACTTTATTATTCTCGTTTCTGTGTTTCGTAAGGATTATTTTTTAAGTAGTAGAAAAATCAATATGGCTGTATAGGGTATGGAAGTCAAATATTTCCAAGACGCTCCACTTATGTTGATTGATGTGTTATGAGCTAAAAAGCGATGTTCATCTTGTGGCAAGAGTTATTTATACATCGCGCGTATAAGAGTAGTGCGCGTATTGAGGGGTGGACTTTTCGCGGCACTACACTCGCGTCATGTTATCCGGCTGCACGAGCGAGCTACGGACAACTCACCAATAACGCGAGAAAATGTGTAGCTCATGAGAAGAAGTAGGTTGTAAGAAAAAAAATGCGAGAACGGAAACTGACGAAAGCTGAGCAGAAAACATGGTCGAGCAGAGAGTATCGGAGGAAATTGCACGCAAAGTAGCGGTGTATTTATAAACAAAAGTTTTCGACGGTGGAAACCTGAGTGTAATCATTTAATTTGTTTACTCGTCGACGTAAGAATCGTGCGATCAAAATGTTTATGATGGCAACCGGTAAACGAGCCGATAAAAATGTTTACCGAGTGTTCCGTGATTCTTTTTTCATTTTATTTATTCTCGTGATTTTACGTTTGATGTTTCATTGGCGTTGATAATTATGCGACGAATAGAATAAATATCAAACATTGGTACAATTTCACGAACGGTGTTTCCTTGGACGATATATATTTCAGCGGATTATTACTGTTTGCACTGAAGCCGGCAGGACTATTATTATAATTGGAAACAACGTGCAATCATAACTGTAAATGTTATTACTGGTGTTTTAATTAATTGACGCAGTGAATTCATTCGTGAGGACAAATTTTGAGCGAATGATTTTCGGGCTCTGCTAACAATCCACGTTTATCTTTTTTTTCTCCGTGTTAATTCCGGATATACGACCGTATGAATTTGTCTACTTTTCAAGCAGTGCTTTTAAATCATTTGCACAAATTCGGAGAATTATATGAGTAACAATTTGAGTGCGACGGTTTTTCGCGGTTCGAATGAACGTTACCTTTGCCGGAGACACATATGTGCAAACTTAAAGCGTGCAGTTTGTCTTTCATATTCAAAATGTTGATATGTCGAAACATTTTCTCGTACGGCGTTTGAAGTCGCAGCAGCGAGATGTGATTTAATAATTCGTCGTGGAAATTAAATTACATCGCCTGTGGATTCAAAAGTTGTCGTACTGGGTCTCAACTTTGCGAGCAACTTCGAAAAAGCTTTTGATTTTTTTCTATTATTGGACTGCAAAATGCTGGAGTGCATTTACGCATGCTTTAAATAATGATAACAAAGCAAGTTCATGTAAACATGTTGATTGTTTGATTATGCACATCAGAATTTGCATTAAGGGAATAGCAATTATATATTAGTTAGTGTCTGCCTCAGAAAGGAAAGCAAAATTTCATAGAAGCTGTTTTGCTGAAATGCAAGTACATGCTATACGAGTATATTTTCGTGCTTCAGTGCATTTAATTCGTTCGAACCAGCGAATGAGGCGATGAGAACAGTTTTGCTAGCAGGCAACAGCAAATTTCATATTATATTTTGTCCAGGTTGCTATGATTGGCTACAAATCAACTTTCTTTTTCCACTTTTCGATCTCTTTTCTTATCGAATAGACCTTTTCAATAAATTTCATAAAAATAAACAATTCAATCAACCTCTGCAATTAAAAACCGAACGACAGAATTTACGGACTAATCAATCTCGCGTGATCGGCAAAATTTAATTGAAAAATTCCAGCATGCCAATGAGTGCTTCGGGACAATAGAACATGGTGATAACTCAGTTGCATTGCTGGTAATTGTAATAAATAAAGCACATGACGTGGCGAAAAAAAGTTGGCTCGTGATGAATCAAATATGATGAGATGTACGGCACAAAGTTATTGAAATTTTTGCTCGCTGCGATGATGTGAAAAGACTACTTGCTTTCATCCCAAGATTTGCAAACTTACAGGTCGACCTTTTTTTTTTGCAAAACGTCGTTGCAGCTGCTGAAGCAAAGAGCCGGAAAACTGGAAAATGTCCAACGGGACCGCGATACTATAGTGTAGCGAAAAGATAGAAAAAGTCGATGCCGAAAATAATTACATAGCACAGAAGCATTCGTACTATTTTTCTCAGTTTCCGGTCGTCTCTGCTTTAATAAATTGCTTTCTGTCATCAACGTTTGATTATTTTAATGAGTGATTTCATTATTGCGTTGAAATTGATTTGTGGTTTGTTTGCTGGTAAATTGTAATGTTGTCTAATAATATATTGTCAACTAATATTGCGTTTTAAATAGAAAATGATATAGAAAATATGTTCAATCGACATTATTATTCCAATCGTGAACATCAGGTTGTTGTGTAGTTAATAGACAGATTTAAGCGGGTTTTAATTATCACTAAAGGTATATTAGTTTGTTCTGAAATGATCCTACCTCCTATAGAGCTGAAACTTTGATAGTCCGGAAGTCATGATACGGCTATTATCTCAAACTATTTGGATAGTCATAATAGTAAACTTGCAAACTAAAAAATTTAACGTTCTCTTTGAAAGAAGTGTTTTGCAATCACAATCAGCTATTTGCCTCTCTTTCAATGAATTGTTTCTTCAGTGTCTTTCTTTCCAAACAATTAACGAACTTCCAAGCACAACAATTTGTAAAGAAAACCAATTCGATCGAACTTAAAAATGCAATTCTAAACGAACTGCAAAAGTCTCAAAGGTCCAAAAACCGTTCATTAAGCTGTGCTTAAAAAGCCATTTCAGCGACGACGCTCTCGGCAATTTAAAAGTAAACATTTGGGAAATGGCAAAAAGCTGCATTGTCAAAGACCAGCCGCAACAAAATGCAGTCAAACTGAGCGGTCGCAAAAAAAAAGCGTCGCGCAATATAGGCGACTCTTGCACGCTCGGTCGCGACGGCATATTTCAATACATTGTAATACACCTCCGCTCTTATACAATAACCCCAACGTCTGACTAAAAAAAAATGCCTCGTTTTTATATTATTACACAACAACCGGTTGCGTAACGAGAGCCATAAAAAAAGAACGCCGAAGACTTTGAAAAGTGCAGACCAAGATAATGCAAGTCGAACAACGCGAAAAGAGAAACGAAGAAAACCCAAACGTGAAACAGAAAAAAGGAAACCGAGAAGAATTTAACATAAAGGAAAATAAAATGACAGAGGAATGAGAAAAAGGGAACGTGGGAAGGGGTGGGGGGGTGAGTAAGACGGTACTAGGGATGAAACGGTATGGAACTAGATGGTCCGTGCGCGCGGGGATGGGGTTTTGGGTTTGAGTTCGAGCCGACTTGGTGGTCCCCTCGCACGCCACTCTTGGGGGTGGCGATTGATCAATACTCGGCGCGGAGAGAGAAGGGCGCGTTTAGCCAGCGTGTGTCTGACAAGGACACCCTTAATCGAGTACACAGACAGTTACGAATGCGGGGCCAGACGAATAAGACTCGCCCGCAGGCAACGGGCACCGTCAACTTCGCCGCTTTTTTTACTTGATATCAGGATTATAAACATGCTACCGAGGAATTCGCAATGAGTGCGAAATCTAGCGGAAACAAAACGAGGGTGCTGTGGCACAAGATTGACATTGAAAGTCACCTGACATTGATACAATTTGACTTTTGAATTTCCCACTAATTGACAGTCGGATGAGTTACGTTGTGGCGAATTCAATGAAATTACTTTTTGAACCCCTACTTATTCAAATCCTAAGTAATCAGCGACGAGTTTCGGTGAACTTTTTAAAAGCACATCTGATTTCACTTTTCTAAATCTCTCCAGACTAAAAATTGCTGTTTTACGGACCGGGATAAAATATTTTGTATATATTTTTTTGTCCAGCGACTTTTAGATTCAATTTTCAAAGTGTTAAAACCGAGAGTGGATTAGCGAGGGAATGGAGTTTTGATCGGTGAAAAGAGAATTGTTGATTGAAATAATGACGGCGATAGTAGCGTGGATTATTTTTAAACGTCATCCCTGATTTCTGTCGGTGATTTGCTGGGTATAATACCGTGAGATGTACTAACAGGAGGTGGGGTTGTGTATGCTCAGTTTCTAATAACAGTGCCAGAGCACGATTCTGCAACCAACTTCAATGTATAATTAACGCTTCGTAATTTTGCAATTAAGATATCGCAAAATCGATATTGGTTCGACTGTTATGTTCCATCCGCTGTAAACCAGAGCTTTATTTTGCCTGTTTGATACAGCCTGTGAATACGAATGCAAAATTAAAAAAATAATAATTTTTTATACTCCCAATTTTTTCATACTTAAACTAGTATTTGATAAATTGAAAAATTAAGTTTTACAATTTGTATTGCAAACTTTCGATTAGTCCAAAAGCTGATAGGATCGCGAATCGTTTCTTTCGCGAGTTATCTTGGCGAAACCATCGAAATGTTTCGGATTGAAACAAATTGGATCACACGATACGAGTGCATTAATTAACCCGCGCTTTAAAGGTGAGTTAACAAAAACCCCGAAGTGTAATGTGATACACTGAACACCGTGTTCGGGATGCCTGCGGTTTTCGAACGTCGCATTCTCAGGTACCGCACGATCAAACCTAGTTGAACATCAGTTAATTGACAAAAAAGCAACTATCCTAATATAATAACTCAATTCTTCAGAAACACGTCGATTGAGCCTCAGTTGGAAAATTCTTTTGCAGATTATGTTCAATCGCGAAGTATCAAAGGACATGCTGACAAAAATTAATCATAAAATTCGTCGAGTATAAGAGGATAAGGACTTCGGTTTTGTACTTAATATTTGCTCTGACAAAAGGCTTTTTCATGTTCGTTTAGTTTTTTTTTAATCGAAAACTTTTTAATTAGCGCGTGCGAACGTTTAAAGTGATGGCAAATTGAAAAGTGCAGCGCCACCGCTTGGCTTGTACTGTTTTTTGATAGTTTATTTTCTTTTCCGCATTTGACCTGACACACTTTTTTCGAATAAAACTCACGCGGTTATTGATTCTCCGCTAGAGACTGGCCGCTCGTTTCCGCAAAAAGCATTACTTCCGAATTTTAGACTATTATTTAATTGAACATGATATTGGTAATGATTGTAAGTTCGAAAAAAATTTTGAAACGTTTTTATACACATTTTTAAAAACGTTTTTTTTATTGATTAACAATTTCTCAACAATTTATGATCCTTGACGCGTTTTTCAAAAACGAAAAATATTTTTCAACGAATGTTATTGCTAGAATATGTTTGAACTGCAAAATGTAGTTCGTAAATTCATCAAACGAATTCAGATGTAAAAGGTGAATAAATGTTTGAAAAAATAAAGAATAGTTGGAATATTCATGGAAAGAGAAAACGAGCACGCCAGACTAGTCAACTGGGACATCAATTAATTGGTCTGGACTGGGAAAAAATGAAAAATAAATAAATGTCAAACGACTATTGGATATGCGTTACTTGTCATTTGCTAACAGCGTCGAATCGATCATTCGGTCGGGCAGTCTGAACGCAGCGAAATCGTGACGTTTTCTACCACCAAACTGCGCTTCGTTCTCTTATGTATAGACATCACCCCTCGAATTTTAATCTCTCGAATAAAATTGCGCCGTCGGCAGAATAAAGCTATCTGCGTTTCACCGCATGTTGTTCTTTCATTCGCATGAGATACATCCTTCTTTTATCAAAAACGTAAACACACCATTGATTTATAATAGTTCAAAAGCAAAATTGTTAAATCTACTCAACTGATGGTCAAATTTTAATTTCATTTCCCTATATACAAACCAAAACAAAAGCACTTGTTGGTACGTTGTACCAAAATTTAAAACATGACAAGCCTAATCCGAGAAAATTTTGCATACATAATTTGCTATTACAGGACCTTAATACCAGACTAATTAAAATCGTCTAATTCTATTGTACGAGCTCATATCAGATAAGAATGAATGCTGAAATACATCGCAAAGTCCCATTGATCTTTCTACTCGGCGAAATTTTCCGCCTGTTATACATGATCCGCTATTTATCTTCCATCTCAGTGATGTGATGCGACTTTTAGCCGGCGGTCATGATTCTACACGAACAGGAGCACTCATCATGGCCTCAGCACCGATTTACACAACGTTTAATTAATCTGAAATTGCTCGTTTTAATTAAACAACTTTTCACTCGTTCCCTTCCATTTTAAGACAACTTTTTCACGCTCAAATCAAACGTTTTCAATTTGTTTGCTGTAAATAGATCTGTTTTACGGGTACAGTAGTCTCCCGGTTAGTTGTCCTCGAGATTTGTAGAATGAATGAATCTGTAATTTTGTCAATCTGTGTAAAATCATCGAATCAAATCGACACGATGTTTTCGTGCGAATTGCCAAGGTGTTTGGTGAATTTGATGACGGTCATTTGGAGTGCTTAATGGAGATGGGCTAATTGGGTGAGTCAACCAATCAGTAGGCATTGATTCGGTCGTGCAATTAAGCCCACAGTTGGTGTGTGGTTTTGGAGCGCCGTCGCAGCGAATTCTGCGTGACCCTAACGACTCGTGCAAGCTACCCTCGAATCTTTATTACCGCACACTCGTATTTATGTGGCTGTGCGATGTCGCTGCGAATGAGCCGGAAATCGCCAGGCGACTTTGCGCCGAAGAAACGAGCATCAGGGAAAAAGGAAATCGCACAATGTCGACGTCTGACCGTCACGAAGTCTCGGATTCTACTCGCAGAGGTTCATTCCAGCCGCCCCTCACATGTCAGTTTATCCAATTAATGAGCCCCCGAGTGAACGTAACTTTATTTAGTCGCCAGAGGGCGCTCAAATTCGACGGACGTATAAATCACATTTCACTTTTGCGGCGAAAAAATTGCTCGTCGCTTTTGATTCCGTGACGTCATGTTTCAAACGAGAGCACAAAATTGTTATTAGCGTGCAAAAAGTTATCCAAAATATTCAACTTTGTCAACACGTCCGTCGCGTCACAATACAAAATGTAACGAAATGAAAAAAAAACAACGCTTTCTGAAAATAAAAAAAAACAGTGTTTGTTTTTCAGCGCATCGACGAGTGTGCATAAATAAACAATTTGTTATCTGTTTGTGTACTCTGAAAATCGATTGGTAACTCCAATCTGATTTTATATCCGAATATAAATATTGCGATAACTTTTTTTATGGTCAGAAAATAATGAATCCAACATTAATCATTTTGTCTGATTGTAATTTCTTTTTTTTACAGAGAGCTTGTTTTTTGCTACATTTCGAAAAAAATAAACCCGATAAAGGAAAATTCGTCAATCTTATCGATTTAATAAATGTATAATTTGATTTTCAAAATCTGAACTATCATCAAGATACCTTTAAAAAAATATTCTCTCGCAGGAAGTATCTGATTGTAACTGATTCAGATTGTCTCATGCCTACTACACTGAAACCATTAGATTCAAATCACTTTGAACGAATAACCTGATCAAATAATCGAAATGCAACGTTCAACATTTTATTTGTATCAAGATAGAACTGACCCCGAGGTGTAACTTTATGAAAAAAGTCTTTTGCAAAAAAATGTAACAAAAATGGTACAAAATAAAGAACAGGGACAGTAACGCGTCTCCAAACTTGTTAAAAGGGTTTTGCTTTCTTGAATATTTCATGCAAAATCTTAGTACAACGTAAATAACGAAGAGCGACATGAGGTATGCGGAAGTACATTTTCAAGTAAAAGGAAGTAGTGACCTAGTTCAATGTGCCTTGTCCAAGTTAGAAAAATTATGTTTGTCATTTTGTTTTTTCTTTCTCGGCAGATTTCAATTATCATTAAAAAAGTCATTCTTATTTCAGTTTTTTCCCCAGTTCGTCTGCTAATTGAATTATTTTTGAAAGATTAAGTACGAATTGTAAAAGCTTTTGCTTTGTAAAGATTGAAATTCCTTTGACAATCGAGTATTGAATTTCACAAAAGTGCAAAAGCGACATGGGCGATGAGCTCGGAGAGGAAAACATACAATCTGCTCCGTCATAAACTCCCCATTATTTCATCTTAATTAACGTCTTCATAAGACATAGTTAAGAACAAATTGGTCGACTAAACCTCGTTTATGTAATCAGAAAAGGGATGTTGATGTCAATAAATTAATTTTCCATCCTTCAACGCAATTAACCGATTACTTTTTTTCATCACAATCAAGTCTTCATCAGATTGAAAATCAAACGCAATTTGAGGCAAAATTTCGAGCTCAAATAAGCCGCGCGATGTGTCACCCCGGGCGCAATTCGGAGCACGCGTGTGACAGAAACTAATGAAATTATTGACTACGCGATATGACGCTCGCGTCTGTGGCTTAATCTTTGGATTGTTTGGAAAGCAAAGCAAACCGTCGGCTGATTTAAATCAAAATAAGGCCCCACTTTCTACCGCGAAAGGTGACTTACGTGACCAACCGCGCTGGCCGTCGTCAGTTTGTTGATACAAATAAAAAAAAGCGACCATCACGAAAACGTAAACTAATTAATTAACGAGAAACGGTTAATTAAAACAACTCACTTTCTTCGAATCTATAAAACGCGCCGGTGTAATTCTAAAACTCGCTTTTCCCGGTCGCAAATGGTGATAAAAAAGCGTCAAAAAAGTTGTGCTTGGACGAACAGAAATTCGCAGCCACAGGGAACGGTGAAATTAAATTCACTTGTCGCATGGAAATTGACGCAAATTTTTTCAGCGAAAGAGTGTAATGGCAAAACTCGTTTATATGCATTGTTCATTTTGGTGTGTCTAATTAAGAGAAGTGTTTTGGTGGATCGCGCGCGACACTCACCGAGATTGGTTAATTGGAGACAAACGGTGCAGAGGAGCCATCGGCACCAGGCCAAAAATCGCAGGCAAATCGCGACTCGCGGCATCGCTCGTGCGCCGACGACGGACAACTGAATCGTCCCACATTTAACCCGACGATTCGTGGGTCATCGTGCAGACATACGCGAACCCCTTCTTATTTATTTGATCGGACCCGGATAATAACTAGCCGACGTCTCCGCATAAGCACGTCTGAATGAACCAAGCACGTAGAATTCTATATATGAAACAAGTAGTTCAGTCACTGACTACAGATCAACCTTTTTTCAAATAAACTTCATTCAAATTGAAAAAAAAAAACAAATTTTAATCAATAAAAAAAACTTAGAAAATTGTTAGTTAGCTATTCAAAAATAATTAGTAGTTAAATGAGAGGAAGAAAGTTGGTACTTTTTGAGATCATGAGAAAATGGAAACGAATTTTGTTTCAGTCGATTTGAATCAACAGTGAAAATCTTATGAATCATATGGCGTCGGAATGTGCTGAGATTGAAGCTCATTAACCAGCTATTAATTGGCCCAAGATAAACGATAATGAGAATACACTCGCAGTCTGTATGCAATTATGACATCATCGCGTCGAATTTTCTATGGCGCAAAGAAAGCGAGCGTCGATGCAAAATGCATTCCAAGCATTTAAAGTGCAGTTATGCGAACTAGTTATCGTTAAAACTAATGATCGATTCGAGCACGGTAGCAAAAATTAAAATACATTTCTGCACCAGCGGGTAGTCGAGGAAAAGCGCGAGAAAGGAATTGAAAATGTTCGCAGAGAATGGAAGAAGTTATTACAATAAATTCTTGGTTGACGATACCGCGTCATTTGCAGCTCTGACGTAACTTTAATACCTTGTTAATTTGTTTGTTATCAAGCAGGTAAACTGTTGTGTCTCATGAACAAAATACATTTCGGTGTAAACATTATTATGCAACAAACAACGTTTAACAAATTGAACAATTTATTTTAACGAACGAAGTCAAGTTAATCGTGCCATTAAAACACGTTATCATTTTTAGATTCTTCTTGCTTTTAAAGATGATTTGAAATGACACAAGATGTCAGATCTAAAATCAATCAAGAAGCAGCATTCCTTTGAATGATGTTCAACCAGTAAATTCAACGAAGATTTGCATGTCTCCAGCGTTTTCAGACTACTTAGAATCCACGAGAGCTTGCCAGCATTGAACAAATAGTGTCTGACGTATTCGCAACTATCACTCGCAGCGTGAAACGAGCAAAAGACTCACTTAATGATCTTCGTCGAGAGACAAAGACGAAGGTGCACCTCAAGAACATTGCGCTATTAAAGTTTCGTCTTTTGTTAAGCTCGGATTCAATATCAGAGTCAAGGAACTGGAGCAGCGTCTTGCTGCGTTCGAGATTAGAAAAAAAAAAGTTGTCACTATGATCAAACCGAACGAGCAACCTGTCGATTTTACGATCATGCTAAATTTGCATCTGTCTTTCTAAAAAAAAAAACATCTCTGAACAGATTTTTTAGCACCGGTTTAAAAGTGCGCAAATGAAGAATGTTAGACTTGTTAAGTAAACAGTAAATAGTCATGTTTGTGATTGATTTCTGTGTTTTATCGAATGTTACGGATCCTCCCCTAAATCTAAAATGGGCCACGCCGAAGCTATAGAAAAGGTATAGAATTAGGTCGTTGGCCGCATAAATTATGGTTCAAGCACGACGAGCTGATGTGAATTATAAAAGCATCTATATTTACAGTACTAATTCTTTAATCGTAATAAATAAGGGAAAGTTTGGGCTTGTTTGCCAGCCGGCTAAGTTGAGCGGACCATAATTTGTCATTACTGGCGTAATTGTCGAAATAAAGGCCTTACCTTTTAATCCATAATCCTAAGTCTGGTGATGTTATTAAAGTCTTTCATCCACGAAGAAGTTGAGGGTTGCCACGCCAACCAAACACCACGGTTAACACTGCACTGTCGATCGATATAAAACACCGATAGTTTCCACTTCACCGATTATATCACGTAAGTACACTGATTGAAGACGATTACAGACGGTCCAAGAGTCCCAGCTTGACCTGCAAAGAATGTTGAGACACATTTTTATTTTTTTCATTCAGACTCTTGTTCTGCACAAAATTCAAAGGAGTCAAAGTTTTTTGATCTCGAAAGATCAAAGAACTTGGAATTGAGTTCAGTCGTCTTTTTTTACAATAGTAAAACAAACTGCGAGATATTATAAACGAAGATAAATATAAAATAATAAGCATGATATTCATCTACATGCGTGTATAAAGGGAAACCAGTTTATAGGGAATGGAGCAATAATGAATTTGAAAATCATTATCTGTTTTGATGGGTTTTAAATTGAAAAAAAAAATTATTGTTAAATTTTGACAAAGTTTGATGAATGATGTTAACAAAGAAACCAATTAGTGACAATGCAAGTTCAATGTAGTTGCATTTCTCAACTTCCCTTCATTACAATCAATATCCTCAAACCACCAAACAAAAGACAAATAATCAGATGTTCAATAGGTAACTTCTGTTGAACCAACGATGTTATCTGTTAACAAACAAAATTGCACTGAACAATTTTTTATTCTTCGTTCAAAGTACCTTTTTTCTGTGTGCAATATTATCCGTACCATGGGAATTATTAAAACTGCATCTAATTTGCATTGTACGAACCAAAGAACTTTCTTTCATAAAAAGTGACTGAACAACTTGGATGAACATTTTCTGACACAATATTTCGTTTGAATGAAACGCGACTACTTTGAGCACTTTGATAACTTGTCACTCCTAGCACCTTTCTCGTCAAACCGAAATTGTAGATTCGCTCAAATGAAATTCACCAGAGTCAATTTGTGTTCTATTAAATAATATGAGATCTCACCTAGGGTCACCTGTTCGCACGACAAAACCTCCTCGAGAAAACACTTTGCTAAATAGTAATCTGTCTAAGAGTAGAGAGGCGAAAAAGTAACATCAAAATAAAGTGGCGAACCGAGTTTTCGCAGTACGGAATAACTTTTTCCATTATCACCTCGTCACAGCGTCAACGGGCTCCTCAATTTGATCAACTTTCGGCCGCATATTACGATCGATTGAAACGAGATTTCGCGAAGCAAGACATCAACTGCAGCTATATTTTGCGTCGCGAAAGGGATCGCACTGAGACATCGAAGAAGGGAACTAGACACATACAACATGCAGCATTGTATTGTTCGTAAACGGTCCCCTTTGAGACTCAATTACTCCCCGGGCTGCTCTTTCAATGACGAGTAATTTGTCAGTTGGTGTGCGAATATTTATTTAACGTCAAATACATGCATTTGTCTCAACGAAACAAAAGTCCTTGCACGAATACGAACAAACATCTCAGTTAATGATCCACCTAAAATTTAATGCCCTGAAATTTTTCCTTCTTGCCTTTGTGAAACAGTAACATCATTTTTTTAAAAAATAACTGTAAACATCAGTTACTAATTTAAAGTAACTTTAAAGTAACGTTAGTTAACGTTAAGTCGGCGGTAGTTAACTTGGAATGGTTAAAATGATGTTACTTTAAAGTTACTTCAAATTACAATCTTAAAGTCAGTCTCTTTACTTTACGTTACCTGAACGTTTGAGTAACGTTAATTCAAGGTTACATTCTTTTGAATGTTTCAAAAAAGTTGCGTTAAAGTTAGCTCAAGTTATGACCTTAAAGTAACTTTAGTTGAACGTTACTAGAAAATAGTAACTTGACTTTGAAAAGAAAGGTAAGATAAATCTAAAACAAGGGTTGGTCTCTAGATTTGTTCACATGTTGCCGTTCTTATGAAAACAATAGATTAGTCAAGTAGAAAGTGAACTACATATCTAAACCCGAGTGACGATCGAAGATCACGGTTACGACTTTCGCTTTATGATCCTGGGATCGATTGGCGTTCTAGGAAAGCGCAGCCAAATAGCGGTAAATCATCATCGCGAATCGATGTGGGTATCGAATGACATTTGGATCTGAGATCGATGAAATAACTTTCAACGGGATGTCATTTTCTAGCGGTTGATCATAAAGGATATTGAAACTCCGTTAACATTGACAAATGTGACCAGCGCGCAGACCCGAATACCCGCATTGATAAATAACCAAACAAAAAAGCGTTTGCGAGCAACAAATCTGCGACAACAAATATTCGTTACAGTTGTTGCAGTGAATTGGTATCTCTGTTACGGCGAAATTTCTTTTTGTCCGGTGAAATAGTCGGAAAAGGCTCTGTGTCGAATTTGAATGCAAAATTCCAACAAGTGTTCCACAATCGCGAATTCACAGTTGTTACATTTAATTTTCAGATCCCAAATTGCAAATCGATTCGGTGAAATTGTTCGCGACAGAGTCGTAAAATACGTTCAACAATAGCTGAGTATTGAATATTGATATTATGATTACGTTGTTCGAAAGTAAATGACTTATTTAAAGAAATAATTTTAAAAGAGAGCGAACTCGATCAAACACAGATCATTGCTAACAAACATCTTTTAAGCACGCGATAAACAAAAACCAACAAACTGCTATTTGGATAGATTGCAATTTCACAGTGAATAAATAAAGAGCGAGCGAAACAATTTGGTATCAGAGTTTACATTTCAGCGGGAGCAGAAATAATCAGCGTCGAGTTTGAAATCCCAAATCTTATTTGTTGAACAATAACAACGTTGGTAAGTAGCGAATTCCGGTCTTAGCATTATGCGAATTCCAAGTTGTAAAATTTAATAACTTGATTTTCTACTTCACGAATTGTTGACTAAACCAATGACTAATTTGAAACCGGAATGTTTAATTAACGCCCTGAAAAAGCTTGACGACAACACAACTACTGCAATTCGAAATAAATCCATTGACCAAACATTCTCCCTTAAATTCAACTTTAAAACTTGTTTCACGTGCTATGCATCAGGACAATAGGTACGTCAAAAGTAAAACTTTTGCCCAACGTCAATTCAGCAGCGACAGCTGTAAAATGTAAACTAGATGAAGCACGCGAGATAAACAAACAAGCTAGTTATGGAGATATACGAGAGGCGCAAATGGACCAGGCAAGTGCACCGACTCGCAACTAGTTACAATTTAATCCTTATCATTTCAAAGCTCCATGCTCAGTATCCAACAAACAGAGCATCTCTATTTTCACTTTCCAATCAAACGTCAGAGAAGGGGGAGGATTAGGGTTGTTTATCTTCGGCCCAACTGGTGAACAGAAATATCGAAAAATAAACTCCTCGTTTGGATTTTTTCTCCTTATCCTCCAGGTAGAAAGGATCATCAATCAGATAAATGTAGTCCAAACTTACTGGTCAACTTTGGTGTTCAATCATGGCTTGAAAAGTTGCAACAGCTTGTGCAGGGTGAGACTGGCGAAAGATGCAACCACTTGCTGGAGAGGAATCATCCACGTTCCGTCGAGGGTAGAACCGTGAGCACGCTCAAGTTTGACACTAAACGAGGCTGATGAACGAGAACCCAATGTACCAATGACACCGCGGTCGTACTTGGACTGGCGGGGTGCTTGGGTGTTCGCGCAGCCCCCGCCCGGGCCCGCGCAAGCGTACTCCAAGCCTCGCTCTTCCTTTTCCCTGTTTTTCAAGCGTACGCCCTGCTCTTCGCTCTATAAATCGGCTGCATTTCTATTTTTCCATCGATTTCGTCGCAAACCACTGGCCAGCTTGTTTGGTTAATCAGAAGGTCCAGGGTGGTTTTTGCATCACTCGGCTTTTTGTCTGGACAGTCTGAAGAAGTGCGAATCTGAGAGAATCCGTATGCTAATGTCGACCCCGTGATCCACTTCTGTCGCCTGTACGAATTATGAGCCAAGTTCGAAGATGCGCTGGAACAAAAATATGAGTTTGGGGTGAGAAGAGATGTCAGAGAATGCAAAAGAGAAAGGATTAAGGCGGAAAGAGATGGGAAAAACCCCTCGCCAAACCCTAATTGCTATTCTTACTTTCAGGATCGTTCGTGTTTATGAGTCGTTTTTAAATTTGTATGAATGAAATAATCAGAGTTGATTGCAACTTTCAGTGCAAAAGGATGACGTTTTACTTTCTTTAATGAATGAAATTATGTTATGGAATGTTGAATTTATTTATTAACATAAACAATTTTGATACTAAGTTTTAACATTTTTCAACGTGTTTGTGCTTATTATAAAGTCATTTTTTAACGAATCTAAAGATGAAATGGAAATTCAAAAATTGTTTTTCATTTAATTAGTACATCTGAACTTTCAAAATTGATTAGCAGATTATTGGCAATCCATATAAACAAACTAAATTCTGAAGTCGAATTTTTATGTGTTTCTTTGCACTGCAAAAAGTTGAAAATTAACTCAATTACATCTAAATTTCTATTATTATTAGTTTACCGGGTTAATTGCGCGTTCTCTCGGTTTGTTCCTGTTTTTTGAACTTCGTTAAATTTAGATATTTGTATGAAGGATGCTTTAATAAGATTTTAATTGCATCGCGAAAATTCATATGTCCATGATATACCTGCGGTAGCCGTAAGTAATTTATTCCATACATTGAGCGCATAGTAAAGTTGAATTTTAGAAGCCTCATAAACTATTCCCCTTCTAAAGTTTTCAACTTTGTACATCTAGTCGATGAAATCAAAAGTAGTTATTATAAAATATTTATCAAAGTTTTTATTTGAACTTGTAAATGATGTACCTTCCAACAAATTGGACTCTAAAATTGTGAATAATTTCTCCCTAATTTTCTCGTTTTTACAATGTATTCCACCGTGGTACACAAATGAGAAATCAATATATAAGCTGCAAGTAGAATGAATGTTTGATTTAAAAGAGCAAGGCCGTATAAAAGAGTTTCGAATCCTCAGCGGAGATCGTGTTGACACAACGCAAACCAGCAGCAGCATTATGATGAATAGCAGCTCTGCGACCTGATTACTTCGACGAATGAAATTTTCGGTTGAACTCTAATAATTTACCCGCTCGCGTCCCAGGATAATAACACAACGCAGAAATGTGATGCAAATTCCCATTCCAATTTAATGTTCTCACGTAACCGAACCGTCGTCATTCAACTCGCAAAACAGATAATTCAAAATAGCCATGTAATCCATTAGATAATGGCTCAAAAGATGAATTAATTACTCCAAACGTGCCATTTTGAAATGAACAGTCAATTAACTATGTACAATATTTATTTACACATCGGTACAGAAATTATACCAACAGTTCGTTGTTCTTGAGTGTCAACTTTGGGAACGCAACAGTGTTTTCGATCCACTTGGCAACAGTAAGAAGTTTGTGGTCCTCGAAAAAAGGAGCCATCAGTTGCACCGACAGGGGTAATCCATTTTTCGATAATCCAACCGGTATGCTGATCGCTGGGATGCCTGCCATGTTTGCGGACTGAGTGCAAAAGTCCTGGATCGAGCACTGAGTCTGATTGTCCATTTTCGTGAAGTCTTTATACTTGGGAGCGTCCGACAAAGTAGTGGGCGTCAGCAGAACGTCGATGTTATCGTTCCAAACGTTGTCAAAGTCCTGGCTTATCAGCCGTCGTACTTTCATTGCCCGAACGAAATATTCATCGTAGTTTTCTGATAACAAAAAGTAGTTACCAGTCAAAATACGACTCCTCACAACGTCGTTGAAACCTTCGGCTCGAGTCTTGGCAAATAGTTCCTCCGTTGAATAATCCTCTTGAGACCTAATGCCAAATTCTAGACCGTCGTATCTGGCCATGTTACTAGCCACTTCGCACTGATTCAGTACTGAATAACATACAATGGAAAACTCCGAATGAGGTAGGGAGACTGGAACTAAATTGCAACCAGCTTCCGTCAGAAGTTTGGATATATGATTCCAATAAAACTCGACTTCTTCAGATAATTGAGGGATGTGGTATTCTCGAGGTATGCCTACTGTGAGGTTTTTTAAATCTATCGAAGCAGGCAGGTCGTAAGGTTTGTAAGGTTTTTCAACGGTGGTGGAGTCTTTTGGATCAGGTCCAGCGATTGTGTTTAAGATGGTTAGGGAGTCCTCGATTGTTCGAGTGAGAATTCCTGGGACGTCCATGGAATTGACTAGCGGTATTAGACCGTGACGAGATACAAGTCCGTAGGAGGGTTTGTATCCTACCAGACCACAGTAGGAAGCCGGGTTTCGAGTAGAACCTCCTGTGTCCGAACCTATTGCTGCAAACACTGTTCCTGTGCTTACTGCTACTGCTGAACCACCGCTGCTGCCACCTGAAAACAAATTTTCAACATAATTTTTGAAGTTTTTATGTTGTAGTAAAACATTTGAGTTGATATATGCAATAACAGGTTTGGATCATTTAAGATTTATCAATTTATAATTTCAAGCAAACTTGAAAATTTGCAGAAATGTTGTTCTCCATCTCAAGTACATGTTTTATTTATTGATAAACCAAAGAATCATTTTTAAAAAAACTGGATTATTATTGCACCTAACTCAATTACTTATCACATTTTTGATGAACAAAAAAGTACCTGCTATATGCCAATCATCGGCAGCTTTTTGATCCTGACAATAATCATAACTTCCATCTCCTTCAAAAGAATAATTTTTCATCAACTCAGATCCCCATAAATTTTTTGTTGGTCCATAATAAGAATCAACCGTTCCTGAACCCATGGCAAACTGATCCAAATTTGTTTTTCCAATCAAAATCGCACCGGCATTTTTCAATTTTTCATAAACAGTAGCGTCATAACCAGGAACAAAATTGGACAACATCTTTGAGGCACAAGTTGTCAGCTGATCTTTTGTGCAATAATTATCCTTGATTGCGATGGGGATGCCGTCCAGAACGCCCAAACTTTTTCCTTGGCTCTGTCTTTCGTCGGCATCACGAGATTGTTTCCTCGCCAAATCTTCTGTTATGCTTATGAACGGGTTCAGACATTTCACTTGGTGGCTCAGTTTTAAAGCTGCATCGCATATTTCTGACGGTTTGATCTCGTTAGTGCTGATGATCTGATGGGCTTTTCGAATGGGTGCTGACAACACTTTGTTCATTGTTTTGAAAACAATTTCAAAACAAAGAATGTAAACATTGAACCGTTGATGTCTGCTAGTTTGCAAACATAACCTTCGTATGATAGAAGAAGTGCAAAAATTTGCACATTGCACTTTGTGTCGGCAGGATAGGTTTGTATTTACCGATCGCGTTACAAGATTTGTTATCTCTTTCCATTAGAAATAAACATGAGAAGAACACAAATTTGATAATTTTCTATTTGTTAGGATGTATAAACATTCACTTTGCAAATTTGAATTTCGTATCTTATTTTGCGAAACATTAGTAATTAAAGAAACCAAGAAATATTTGTTTGTGTGTTTTCAAAGCAAAACAAATGACATTTTCGAATGTTTCTTTACTTTTTTAATCCAAAAACTAACCTCAAAGTTTTGCAAAAAAAACATCGTCAATAAAATATCTTCTTAACTGTTTATTGTTTAGTTTTTATTGTTTAGAAAAAGAAAAACATGCATTCTTACCTTCAAAACACTGCTAGTGTCATCTGTTATCGCAGCATAGAACGAAAAGAAGATTATTGTTGGCTCTCTAAGTACTGTTTATTCACCACGATGAAAGCGAGTGAGAAAGATGGCGACTGGTATATAAATCTGGAGCGCGCGCGTGCATGTTACTGTAGGTGTTCGACTTGGCCGATGAGCACATCGCATTCTGCGCCGATAGGCAGAGCAGCGTTTCGATATGAATTAACGCGTCAGACATATTACAATCTGTGCGGGTTTATACAATTGACACAGTATCAAGTGCGTCAAATCATTAAATAGGAAACTTCGCTAAACTCTACGCAGGTAAGAAGCATTGCATATCTTGTCACCAAAGCCACCAAATGTGGATTGATTGAACGGCTTTTGTAAACGGCACCCGTGCGTCCATTTTGCTTTGCACTCAAACTTCAATCTGCGCAATCGCAGTGGCGCGATTCTCAAAATTGGCCGCGATTTTTCAAACGTGATCGGGTTGTGTTAATTCGTCAATTTTGCTATTGTTCCGATCCTATCGTGCATTCTACAATCAACATCGGACTACCGTTTATTCTTTCTTCAAGTTGTGAAATTCGAGACATGTTATCTTAATTCTTTAGAACAGCAAAATAAACATTTGTCACATTAAAATTCATTTATTCCAAATTTTGTTGTTTGAATCAAACGGTTTACTTCGGGCATTACAAATTGCACTGTAGATAAAATTGTGCATATATTCAAAAAAATCTTTTCGTTTTATTTTTATAGTATCTCGCAGGTCAACAAGTTTGATCATGTTGAATTTCTGTTTTCATACCATTACAGTACAGTCAGGCTCAAAATGATGTAATCCTTATAAATAAATTAAATCACAATAAGAAGAGGGCATAACTCGAAGAGTTAATCTATTATTTGCATATAAAAAACAACATTAGAGTATTTTTTCATTAAAATTGAAATATGAAATAATGTAGTGATACTAAAATGTAACAAATTTGCAGGTACAAAATGTCAGCCGAAGTGGAGCACAAGCCAAATCTAAACCCACCGAACATGCTGAATTCCATGCCAAAACCACACCATCCAACGCCGAAAAAGGAGACGGATAAACGAAAACCAATGTACCCACAGCACAAAAAGTTCAAGCATGAAGAAAGCCGTCATTTCAAGCACGGTAGAAAACGCCAGCAAAGTTTTTCAGGCAATGGCAAGTTTTGTCCGCCATACAAGCGTCGCAAGAAAGGCGACGACAAGATCATACCGCCAACCAAGTTTCTTCTGGGTGGCAACATTTGCGACCCTCTAAATCTCAACAGTATGCAGGACGAGGAAGTGAATCGTGCGATGAACGCAGTAACACCCAAATCCAGTCCACTGCCCACACCAAAACACAGAAAGGGCATGATTGAGGTGATAATCCCTCCGAACATCTGCGATCCGCTGAACCTCAGCAACTGCAACGACGACGAGTACGAAAAGCAGTTAATTTCACCCACAAAGAAGAATTCCAAACGAAGAAACAAAAAGCGAAAACGAGCCTCGTCGGGGTCGGCGAAAGAGGACAGTTTGCCGGTCGAGAAAGAGGCTGAGACCATGGGACCGCCTTTGAACCCGGTGGACACTGCTAAATCGTCAAACGTCGAAGATTCTGTGGCAACCCCTTCTGTCGAAGCTAAGGAACCCAAGCTGGAAAGTCCGCAAAAAGATAAGAACAAGTTGCGGCTGAAAGGCCTGGACGAGATCAAGGACAAGAAGGGCAAAAAGTTAGATATCAAAGATAAAATAGTCAGCCCGGTGATACCGCAACCTGGTGCATGGAAAACCAGGCCCCCTCACTGGAACAACCAGGAGAAGAAGAAAAACAAGAAGCAACAGAACCTGCCCAAGTTCAATCCGAAGAATGAGCAGTTCAAATTTGGTAATTACAATAGGTATTACGGTTACAGGAACCTGAATCATGCTGTAGATTTGAGACTAGTTGCTCTGGCGAGGAGAAAGGAACTGTTTCGAGGAAAAGATGTTCTGGATATTGGGTGTAATACAGGTCATGTGACCTTGGCTATTGCTAATGATTTTGGCGTGAAAAGTACCACGGGGATAGACATCGATGGAAAGTTGATTAAAATTGCAAGGAAGAATATTAAACATTATGTTAACAGAAAGGAGTCACCTCGAAATGAGCCTGATGAAGCTGAGAATGGAGATGATGTTAAATGTTTTCCGATATCCATGCCAATCAATTATGGACCTATCGCGATCCCGGGATTTGCCAAGCAGAATAATCATAAGGGTTTCCCATATAACGTAACGTTTGTTCAGGTAAGTTGGTTTGACGGTGTAACTTGAACTTAGTTGGTAACTAGCTTTTGACTGTGTGAATGTGTACTGATGAAAGTTTTGTCATTTGCAGGGGAATTACGTATTGGATGATGACAAACTGTTGCTTTCGGAACAACCGCAGTTTGACACCATTCTCTGTTTGTCAACGACTAAATGGATACACCTTAATTTCGGAGACGCTGGGCTTAAACAGACGTTCAAAAGGATTTTTGCACAGCTACGGCCTGGTGGGGTTCTAATCCTTGAGTCACAAAGTTGGAGCAGTTATGGAAAGAGAAAAAGACTAACGGTAAGAAATGAAAATGAAATCAGGATCTCAGGGTGTCTTGCGAATCTTAAAGGTTTAAAAACTGGGAAAAAAGTTTTATAAAATAGGTGATTAAATTTGTATTACAGACAATTTTAAAGGTGAAATAAGTCATTTTATTTGTTTCTTACTAATCTCGATAATGTAACAATTTGCAAAACAACAAGACTAGAAAATTTTGTCATAAATTCAAATTTCATTAGACAGCCTGGTATCGGACAAAACAAAAATGGCAAACAAATGTATTAATGATTCTAATATGATTACAGGAACGTATTTACAAGAACTACCACAGCATCGAGTTCTACCCACACAAGTTCACGCAGTACCTTCTGTCGACTGAAGTAGGGTTCAACAAATGCGAAGTGCTATCTGTAGGATCGCACCCATCGAAAGGATTCCAACGACCCATTCATCTGTACACCAAAGCCGCTGAGTCACAAGAGAGTCCGACGATTCATGTGCCTGTGGTGCGCCACGCGCACGAGGCTGAGGAGCGACTCGCTCAGGAACGTCGAATCTATGAACGAGAGCTCTTCCCGGACGCAAACCGTCATTCAGGTAAAACCAGCCAGCGCAGCAACGAATCTCTTAGTCAGTGGGATCAGCTAGCTAACGTGTACGCGCCGAGCGCCACGCCCTGCTACGACACTCCCAATCACAATTCATCCGGTCAAACTCCTGAACCTCAGAAGACTTATTACGTAGGTGTAGTGAACGAAACCGCGGAGACTCCGCGCAGCGAAACCACTCCGGAACGATTAGAAACGGTTTTTGAGGTCACAGAAAAACTTAATGGTGCTCAGGATGGTACTCCGAGGAGCGACACCACCCCGGACAAAGTTGAGGAGGAGGCGGAAAAGTTCGATGTTAGGATGGAGGAATCTTCTGGCGAGATCAATCCCAACGAAGCTGACGATCGAACGCCACCAAGCGGTGAGTTGAGTGGTACGTGAAGTAGCCGGAGCCAGGTCCAAGCGCTATCGCGAGTATCATGTATGACGTCGTGATGATTTGTTTCCCAAATGTAGCACATGAGAGGGTTAGAGGAGTGTATTCTTTTGTTTTGTATATCAATACAGTTTATTAATAATGAATGATATATTAGAATGATCAATTGTAAATAAATACCATAAAACATAATTTAAATAGTTTGTTTTTTTTTTCATTTGTTTTTTTGCCATTTAGTTGAATTCTGTTGCAAATTGAGAAGTATATTTTCTTACTTTGAGTCCAGATTCTTAAAAGCACAGTGAAGGTTTAGTTTTGCAATAACTTCTTTCGGCGTTGAGAAACAGTTTTAATTATTGATTTGGTCTTCGATGATCGTTTCGTGTGCTAGTCAGTCAGTTCATCTTTCGTAAATTTCTTTGCTTTGATCAGAATTGTGTTTCTAATGTAAAACCGTGTATTAAAATAATTTTCGTTTCCTTTGTTTGATCATTATCGAACGTGCTTACTCGATTCAAATGCATGATATTCTAATTTGAAAACAAATAATATAAAAAAGAATTTGTGTTCAAGTTGCGTGATTTGTTCGAAAAATGCAATAATTCACGTTTTGAAATTTCTTTTTCAAGAAAGAGACGTTGAACATTTCATACTCACGCTCCTGATTTATGAATAGATTTTTATCACAAAGCATACACATAAAACATACGCTTAATATTTATGACTTTTATATTTTTTTAAGATAATCGAACAGTGATCTGAGTTCTCACATACGACATTCACAAAAAGAAAATAAATAATTTTAAGTGAATGCAAATGGTAAAGTTAAACTTCTTCGCGGTTATTAATATTTTGCTACAATTCGAAATTGAAGCTGCTCAGAACAAAAAACATGTTCTCTAAATATTTGTTTCGAAATCAAAAACCCGAACCGCAAAGAAGTCGTGTGTTCGAATGCTGGCAAAGACTGTAATCTATTTCTCAGATAATCAAAATTATGATGAACAAAAATTCTTCTATTTTTGTCGAATTAGAAGACCTTATCTCGAAAAATTTAAAATGTTAAACACAATATTGAAATCTAGCGGATTCAACCGCCCAGCATTTACCAATAGAGCCATTAGTATTCAAAGTCGAATTTGGGTTTGGTGAACAAAACGATTTACGCTTATCCAAAGAAATTTTTATTTTTGTACAAAAGGAAAATCAGTGAAATGATTGTGTAATTACTCCCTGCTTTGTTTGAATTATTTGATTTAACATCAAACTCGACTTATTTATTTCGGGTACGCGCTTTTTATATTAAAAGACAAAATGTAAAAATGATTGTGAAATAACTGCTCTAATAATAGCTGAGACTTGTACATTTTTATTCATTTAGATGAATCAAATTGTTAAGTGATTGTTTTATAGTTATTTATTGTACTCTACGTGTATTATAAATTAGAATAAGAAACATCGACAAAAAGCAAAATGTATAAATCTTTGTAATATAAAAGACAAGCAAAAAACGCTCACTAATTAACGAACAAATTGCTCATTGCGTAATCGGATCAACCAACTTTGCTTTTTGTTCAGTACTGAAACAATTTTTTTTTGTCGAGAACCAATAGATTATGAGTTGTTTCAAGTTGTCTGCAAGGGGCAATTTATGTTACGTTAAAAAGAAAAATGAGAGAAATAAAGTAGTGAAACCATAATAAAAACGGCATTTTTCATTTGAAGATAAAAAATGAGGATAAAAGAGAGGCAAATAAAATGTACACTTCCATCATGCTGGTTTATTTTGCGCGAATCTATAGTACTCTTTCCAGGCGTATTGGACCAAGAAAATCATGGGTCTTGATATCGCCGACCATTATCTAAGTGTGTCTTTATCAATACGATTGTGCATTCTGATTTTATATCGTAAAACGAGAATAGATGAATAAATTTGAGTGGCGTTGACCCGCAACAGCTTATATTTCTTGTGCGCATAATACGAATAAAGAGCAAAGGCGAAAATTATCGCCGTCGATTGAATCTCGCGATATAATATTCGCTTTCGATATAACACACGAGCGAATTGACCGGTAATTTATGGACTTAATCGCTAAACAGAGGCGCCTGCGCCCCAACATTATTTGTTATCTGTTATTTTATTACTATATCATGAACTACGTGTGTTTACGATTTCTGCATACATAATACCGTTTGTTCATTGCCAACGGATAATGAATATTATGCACGCTTGTATGGGTGCGTGGAATACAATTTTTTTTAGTTTTATTTTTAATGAAGATCACGCAGGAACTTGCCTATTGCTTTCAATTAACAAAGTAACCACCAGTTTTTGTACACAAAAGTTCAACTTTTTCTTCTAACATCCTAGCCTTAATTACAATACGAAATAGTGTTCCTTATCTATCTCCATTTTCACTCTACATTAACAAGTACAATTTATATTATATTCTTATTCTATGTAACAATTATATAATATAAATTAGTAATTACCGTAAACCATACAATTCTTATATGTACAAAAAGTTGTTCAAAGAAACACCGCAGTAACGAAATCATTGCTTCAAAATGACTTGTTTTTACCTTCGTGATCATCACTTTACAATATTTCAAATTACAAAAAGAAAGGAAGGTTTAGAAAAATCAATAGTGTGTCGAATGGATATAAAGAGGGCGAGAAACGAAAGAAACATGGTTGCAAACGTTTTGCACGGCGCTGGGGTTTTACTCGTCGACCATCTCCCAGAGCATTAGGGCAGCATCCGTGCCTCCAACAGTCACAACGTTCTGGTCGTTGTAGAGGAAACGAGCACAGGCGACCAGCGAGCTGTAGACCTTCTCCTCGACGTACTCGGCTTTCGCACTTGTACAAGGGTACCTGAACAATCTCAAATAACCCTCGGCGTCGCCGCTAATTAGCATGTCGTGTGCCGCCGATCGACTTGAAGTGGTTATAACTGTCGTTAGAGGGTAATAACGATTGTTCCACATTCCTAAATGACACGCAAAAAACATGTTACACTTTTTACTCCAGTTTGCTAATGGATTTGAGTATTTGTAATTAAAGTAACTTGGAATTGGATCGTTTCAATTTCAAAATTTACTTTAAACAAAACTGTCTGTTGAAAAGTTTGTTATTTTTAGTTATTTACCTGACACCATAAAACCAACGGTGCAGTTATGAGTGTACCACTTGACATCCTTCATCACAAGCGGACTCTTCTCAGATGATAGAGCCTTTACATCCCCTATAACATTTATAAAAGAATTTAATTTTGTATACAGTTTTAAATTAACATTAGGATGATCAAAATTTTGTACTATTTAATTAATATTTATTAAAATTAAGTTTTTTAAATCAAGTTTAGATTTGTTAAATCAAATAAGATCTGTTCAATTTTCAAGTACTTACAGAAGACCAAGTCATAATCTTGAGTAACAGTTTGTAAAAATCTGCTGTCTGAACTCCAGTCCAGCTGCACAAGAGGCTGAGTGCCCCGAATTTTATTGCTTTTTTTGTACGAAAATCCGTCCCGAGATACTCGGAATAAATAAATACTGCCATTTTGAGATCCCATGGCAACGATTTCTCCAGCTAAAAACACAATATTCGTTGTTTAACTTATTCTGTTGATTTTATAAATTGTTTTTAATCCGTTCATCTTACTTGGATTATATCCAATACAAGAAAGCGGAGAACCACAAACTCGAAGAGTAGCCACAGCAGCTCCAGTGTCAGCTGCAAGGACTAACAAGTGACCTTCAGAAGAACCCGCTGCTAAAGCCACACCAAATGGATGAAAAGCGATGCAGATGCATTCGAAACCAACCTGTCAAACATCTCAAGGTAAGAAAAGAGTGTTCCATTGAAAAAATGAGAAAATTTTCATCGTTTTAGTGAATTACTTGTGTGGTCCACAATAATTTATGTCGGCGCCATAAAGCAATGTTTTTATCATGACCGGCAGTGGCGAAGACTTCATCGTCTGGATGAACAGCCAATCCCCAAAGTTGTCTCCCGTGGCCAAACACAACTTGGTTGAATCGTCGCTGGAGCGAACCTTCTAAAATGTTGTTCCTTGTGGTACCCACATAAACATTCCCATCATTACGTCCAGGACGTTGTGGGTAAATGCTCCTTACTCCTCCAGCCGATTCGGGCAACTGAAAATTCCAAAATTATTATTGAAATCGTATTTTGATTTTATTTATTTTGAAATTTTGATTCTAATTTTGAATTCAAATTGTACCTTGGTATCGGTAATGCGTTTATAATTTTGCAAAGAATCCCAGGCAGCAATCTTGCGGTCCTTTTCTCCTCCAGATAGCAAAGTGCCTTCCGAGAGCATGACCAAGCAGCTGATGCCTTTGTTGTGAGCTTCAAATTCCATTCGTACAAAGTAAGCTCCATCGGCATCAACCGAATAGACTGTGATGAAACCATCACTGTCTGCTGTTACAACGTCACCGTCTTGTTCAAATTGGATACTCGTCACGTGGGTGCGAGAAGGCTGCAAAAATATAATCCTTTGAGATACACTGCAAAATTCACTATAACGTCTTAGAAGATTCAATTTAATCGGTTCTTACCGGTTTGATAATATCGGTTCTCTCGAAAAATCCGTCTTTCCTTCTGTTCCAAAAAGTAAGATGCCCCCGACCGTGAGTTATCAAAAGGTTATCGTCGAGGGGATGAAATGCAGCTCCAGTTAAATCTTCCTGGAGTGTCTGTAAATTGAGAAGAAAAGGAAAGATGTCATAAAACTTGTATAGATATTTAATTTACACTTGCTTTTTTTTATTACTAAAGATTGACAGTCTAAGCTAGTGGACTAGGAACTTTCGTTTTCTTTTCTCTAATCCATCTAAGTATTCCCACACGGAACGTACTCGTGGTAGCCACGTGGCTTTTTGGTGCGTTTTTGGGAGACGTGGATATTCGGGGGAATATCGATGGATCTCCAATGTTGAATCCACGAAGAAGTGATCAATTCCGTACGGGTAATATAGGTATTTTCAAAAATATACATTTTTATTCTTTGTAATGTTAATTGCAAACTGTTTATAAATTGTAATTAAACATCAACTTTGGAAAGTTTTGCTGTTATCACTTACCGCGACTTTACCGAGCAGATGACCCCACTGCCATTGCCAAACTGAAAGGATAGCTTCTCTTCCGGCGTCAACAACGAGGACGTAACTTCCACCATTCTAGAATAGTTATTTTAGATCAGTTTCAATAAAAATTAATGTGATTTATTCAAGTGTGAACTTACAAGTTGCGAAAAAGCAAGTGCTGAGACACCCATTTGAAATTCTGTCATCCCGAACACATAGAGGGTGAGCAACGTTTCCGTAGACCAGATACGGACATGTGGTTGCGCTTTTCGGTGCCTCCCAGCTCTTTGACCAGAAGCTACAAGTTCTCTGCTAGGATGAACCTTAGAAGAAACCAATCAACACGGTTTTTTACAGATACGAAAAAGATTTTGTTTTTAAAATTGTTTAAAATGCAATAGAATTGTACCTCCATGCAAGTAATGTCTTCAGTATGACCAATATAATGTCGCTGAGTATTCTCTTCTCTGTCAAAGAGAACAGCAACAGCAGCGACGTAGTACAAAAGTTCTCCACTTGGAAGAACCCATAAATTTTTGCGAGTGTCCGTTCCCCTGTATCCGTAAACCCACTCCAACTGTAACTTCTTATCTGGTGGCGAGTTGTTCACCAGAGGCAAGTGGGTGGGGGGATAGAAGGATCTTCTCAGACCTCTAATGGTCACTCTAGCAGGCTCTTCTCTCATCACTTCCATCACACTGTAATCTGTAATACAAACTGAAATTCAATCTTGGAACTCAGAGGTCAAAAAGCAAACGTTTCAAAATAGTAAAATATAAAAAATAAAAAATATAATTTCAGTGAAATGTGATGTCAGCATTTGTAAAGTTGCCAAAAGTCATAATTTGTGTAAAAATTTACCATTTACTCGAACCACCTCAGAATCAGGAGCATAAAGTGCCCTAGGTCGGCTTTTGCTCCTTGTTCGTCTCTGTCTACCAACTTCATCGACAACAGCCGGTGGTCCACGTGATCGCGACCGTCTAGCTGGGGAACCCATGACTGTACCCATGCCCGCTCCAGCTCCGGTACCAAGATAAAAAGTGTCCACGTCGGCAAACTCGTTTCTCAGCTGCGAGAAGCTTCGTACCTGTAAAAAAATCGTTTGAATTTTGTTGTTGTTATTGGCAAAGAGTCATTATCCCGTCGGCACGCGCCGTTTGTGAAAAGCGTTCGATTTGAAATTCATATGATATCGTGACCCGAAAAGCACCCCGACCTTTTTTATTCGACACGCTCAAGACACAAGGCTTTTCACATTTCGCTCTTCGTTTTCATATTCTTCGATTTGTTCGGTTTTTCAATTTAATTTGCAATCAGTTCGAAGGTTGTAGAATTGTAAATCAAAAAATCATTTCAACGAATTTTGAATGATGATTTTGACGAAAAAAATTGTGCAATTGATTGTTCCTGTCATATCCAAAACGTGGGCGTTGAAATTTTATCGCTTTACCCACGCCCTTTGCTCGAACACAAATTTCAGCAAGTCATTGATTGCAAAAATGAAAGAACAACACAAATTTGCATTTTGTACACAAATCATATTCATTTTTTCTGAAGTTATTTGAATTTTGAGAGAATAAAGAAATGTCCAAGAGATAAAGTTGAAGGGCAGTTGGGGCATGTTTGTGTTTCGAAAACGTCATCCATCGAACCTTATATTGGTCAGTTGGAATGAAAAGGAAGTAAGGGAGTTCGATCGAATTTGGCTAGTGGCATCACGTCATAGTGATCCAACCCCGTTGGCCCCCGCGCTTCCGCCGAACGGCATGCATATTACTGCACGAGCATTATTCAAACTGATTTTATAAGGACGATGCCGCGCTCGCGTCTCTCATTTGCATAAATAACTGATAAACTGGGCAGAATCGAGCGCGAAGACTCTCCTGGTCTGCATCGCGTTTATCGATCCATGCGGTGGATCGACTGTCTTATTGCCTGCAAAAGCACAACTACGTAATTCCAGCGCAACCAACCTCTTGGCCGGACACGGTGAACATCCTTTTGGCCCCGTTCATCTTCAGCACTTGACCTAGATCCTCGAGGACTTCCTCGAACGGCTGCGATGTTCGCAGATTTAACAACACCCGGCACTGAAAACACATTTTCTTTTTATTTTTCATCGATTTTTCAACATTCTTTCTTTATCATTTTTTCTTTCGATGATTGGTTGGCAACAATTTTAGTCCCAGATAAAATTAATGTGTAATCTTGAACTTTGTATGCTTTTCGCAAATTATCACATTTGTATGGTAAAATGGACCCAGTTACATTTATCTTCATGTCGTTGTAGAAAACTTTTCCAGGTATCTAATTTTGCAACCCAACCTACTTTTAATCCTTTAATTAAAAGTCTGACAAAAACTTGAACAAATCTTGATAACACAAAAGAAAACGATTTTTTCTTTCTCCTAATGAAGAAATAATTTTTGATTGTATCGTTTTAAGTTTACAGTAGCACTTCAACACTCAACATGATTCTAATCGAGCTGAGAAAGAGCAGCCAGATAACATGTCAAGCGACAGTATCTGGTTAATAAACAAATTGTTATTTAAATGAGCGTCTTACTTGTACTGTGTGGTCGAGGTTGTTTACGATTCGGATGATGCGACCTGACGATAGCTTGCCGCCTCCAGGAGGAGGTGCTTCATCACTTATCGATGCTTTTCTACTGAGATTTGCAACTGCCGGGGTGCTTCGACTTTGCCAGCCTCCCAGTCCTCCACCTCCACCCGGACCCGATCCACTGACGCTGCCTCTGCTCCCGCCACCACCTGGTGTACCATACCATGTGTTGCTTTTCTTCCCGTAACTTGCCGGCTATACAAAATTAAAAATTCCTTTTCATTGCTTTGCAAAATAGTAACACTTTCTGTCATCTTATTGCATCTTTAGAAATATAGTAAAATTTTTTTCAATTTTTCATAATTTGAAGTTATTCCTTTGTTGTTGTACAATTTTTGTTGGTCAATAATTCGAAAATCCTCCAACTTGTTTTATAACTTAAAAAATGTGATTTATCCAAAGAAATTTGTTTTGCTATGCTAATTTTTAACTTCCAAGCGGATAATTTACACGTGTATGAAAAAAAAAGTTTGATAGTCATCTAATAAATCGGGTATAGCTGTTATTAAATGATGTTTATCGCAATTCAAAGTAACAAACTTGCCAACTTCATTGTTACTAATCAATAGTCTTTCGTTTTTAATAAAAACAAAAAGTGCATTTTGTATTGAAAAATCTTGTTGCACCTCGTTGGGTAGTATTTGGTATCCGGAATTACGTCGCACATGACAGGCTTGTTAAGAAAGAGATATACGTCATGAGCGAAAAAAAAATATTTATAAAATTAAAATTTCGCACAAGTATGAATAATTAAAGGTTTGCACGCCATATGCGTGCCAGTTTGCAGGCAAAACTAATATAAAAAAATCGATGGCTTGAAGCAAAGCTCAAAGATTGCATACATTTTCGTTTTTGATATCAATGTAGGAAAGCTTTTTCGAGACTTAATTTTTTCCTTGCGATTACATTGTATACATTGCTCGATAAAACGTTTCCTCGTTTGATCTTTCTCTAATTAATTAGTTAAGAAATGAAAAAAAAACAGTTCTAAATCAAACGTCTTATCAACCATGAAACAATTTAATCTCAAGTTAATTTTAACTTTTATTCGAGTGTTTGTAGTGCTGTCGAGGTTTTGTGATTTTAGCCGCAATACCTGCAGCATGTCGGCCGGCAGGGATATGACCTCAAAAGAATCGCTCATCAACACGACGAAGCTGTCTCGGAACTCTCGGCTGAACTCACTATCGGAGTCACTTTGGCTCTCCGGGCTATAATCTGAGTCCGGGCCTGAGTCCGAAAGGTATGACGAGCTCGGTGACTCAATGGTGAAGGTTTTGCTCCGACAATGCCAACCTTCTCACACGCTAATCCAACCTTTCCAGCCAGCTTTTTCTCTCTTTGATTTATTTTTTCTCTCCCATAAAATTTGTTGGCTTTGATTTACGCGCACGGTTACGCGTGTATTTCCGATGATCACATTATCCTTTATCCTCAGAAATCACTGATTCAATTTAAACAATTAATTTTTTATTGTGTCTTATGAATTTATAAGCAAAGGTGTAAAAAATTGATAAAGTATGATTTGAATTGTTGTTCCATATTTATATCGATAGTCTGATGTTTCACCATCCGAAGACGGTTATTTGCATTTTCCCTATGTAGGTTATTCTTGTGGCCAGAATACATATCATTATGGCAACCTGAATCTGCAGAACTCGACGAAAAATACATTTTTCCATACAGGCTTATGAAGTGAAAAGACATAATATTGCAAAATAATAATCATTAAAAATATTTCAACTCTTTTATTAAAAATAATTCAAAACTATTTTATTAAATCCCAATATTGCATAGTTTATCTCATAATTATGTATTTTTTCTACTTTGACGGGAAATATTCAAAAATTTTATTTACTTTTTTTCAATCTCCTATGATTTACAGATAGGTGATTGAATTCAAATTTATAACAATGAATTTGATATGACAATGAAATTAAGGTGCAAAATGAATATCTATGACATTTCTCGACCACTTGTTTCCTAATAAATTACCGAATACGTTAATTCAGGTTGACTTCCGCTCTAAGTAGAACGTCTCAATAATGCAACCTACATATAACGTAAGCACTTATATTGCTATACGTACAAATAAACAATTAAATAAATCACTGAACCTCCTTAAAAATTCGTAATTATACTTTATACTCACGATTTACAACTAAAAAAATTAACACTCGCTAAAAATTTGGTACAAATTATCATTATAACAATTGTATTTTGAATTCTAATCTTCGTTTAGACATGAATTTCATTCAACAATCATCGTCACTTTGTTTTTCACAAGCCGGAACAACCATTTCAATCATAGAATATTCAATTTTCTCAACACTTGAAAAAACATTCTTATTGGCTTTTAATATTGGTTAAAATGATGGTTACCATAACGATCCGGTTTAGGAAGGCTAATCCGGATTGTAATATTGAGTGGAAGAAAAAAAATAAAACTGTCAATTTGAAACCGCGGATCCGTTTACTGCGGAGGACCGAGGCGGTGGGACTCGATCGAGCGCTGCTTGACCACTGGGAGTTCGCAACCCCCGATCCTTGGGACCCTGCCTGACACCCACTCCACCAACCAAACGTTTCGCGCTCAAGGCTTTACGTTGCCTCCAGGACCAGACTGCAACACGTTCTCCAATCACGTTACTAGTATGAAAAATTGATATTCACCACACCACCCATCTACTTATTGAATTTTCAAATTATACTCCAATTAATTAGGCACTATGTACTTTTCGCTTCATCGCTTTTTTGATTTGTTAGGACGGTTGAATAAATCTGACATTTTAATAACAAAAATATGAAAAAAACTTATTCGAGATAATTAATATGAATGTATTGTGAATAAGTGTAATTGGTAAATGTTTATTTCAATCGTAAAAATGAGTTTATAGAGACTTCAACGCACGATATGCTAAATCGAATAATTTTACTATCTACCACATGAATAGAAGGAAATGAGAATTTAAAAAGTGGGCGAAAGATTTTATTAACATAACAGAAAAAGTTACTTTAGAATTGAAAAATAGATACTCGTTTTTGCTTTTTAGTTAGAAACTGATGATTGTACAAATTTGCATGACACACCTAGCAAAGCCGATGTAGATTTCAAATTCTGCGAACTAAGAAAATTAAAGAGCTCTGACCGACAACCGGTAATGATTGCGGTTGATTGTAATTGAAAAAGCTCTATTCCAGTTGGACAAAAAAGAAGGTCAATCTTACAATCTGAGATGAAAACTGCACCTTTTACACTCCGGTCGTACTTTTCATATTGACCTACTACGTTTTCTTTGTATGCACACGATCGATTATAAGAACTATAAATCATTGCTGCATACATTAATTCAACAAATTAAAATTTTTAAGTTCAAAGAGCTTCGACAATCATTTGCAATCAAAAATCAATTGATCGAACCGATTTATTAATTGTAAAACATTCTGAAGAATATCGCTAGTGTATGAATTTTAAATACAAAATTACGAACAAAAAACATCTAGCCTGAAAAGGAGATTAACTGAATTCATTCTATTTTTTTTGCATTTAAATTTTTGCAGAAAATTTGGCCTGCGTTCTAAATAAGTGAATATTTTATCAAGCTCTTATTATAACACGATTCTATGCATTCCGGAACTGAGGAAAAAAATGTTTACAACAAACAATTACGTCGAAATAGGACAGATTTGGAGTTTAGATTGCAAAGGGAAAAAAGGCAAAATAAATGTGAAATTTGTTGAGCAAGTTTTTTGGGAACGAAGGAAGGCATGTAATTTGTCATGCAACCGGCAGTTTTCGAATTTCACTGACGAACGTCAATATGAAAAAGTCGTTGTGAACTTAAAGAGTGGAGTGACGGGAAAAGATTTATTCATTCTTTTGAAATTAATGAACTTTTTCATGAATTGTGATCTGATGATAGATAGGAACTGCGCCAAATAACATATGGACTACATGTAGTTGTACAAACAGTAGTAATCTATGACTCATGTGTTAGTTATATACTCTTCAATTCATTCATATATGAATCAATACTATTCTACATGAATGCATTAGATATATTACTATCCATGTTTATGTTCGTTTTATGGATTAAGATTAAAACAACACAAAGTGTATAGATCGTGTTTACACATCTTCAAACTATCTCGCACGAACACATTTTGGAAACAATACATTTTAACTAGCAGATAAAATTTATCTTTCCAAACTATTCAAAGTCAATTTTTCAACTTTACAACTTTTTAGACAGTGTGACCAAATTGAATCAGCAAAGTTTGGAATTTGAAGTTGGAAGACATTTTTTGCAGAAGTTGAAAATATTTTGACAATGTTGAGATCTGTGGAAATGTTTGAGAAAAACGAAATGAAACGCGAGAATTAGCGTGCCGAAGACCCTAGAAGTCGCAGGACGTCAGTGTACGATGGAATAACAGAGTATGAATTAACGCTGTCAGCAAGGTCAAGGTTTTGTCTATAGCTGCAGCTGGCGCTCACTCGTTTTGCTGGCCAATCCTTCCGATTTGATAATTCCATCGTCCTTAACCTCGAGCACACAGGTCGTTAGTATTTCGCAGTTTCGTACACCTATTCACCAATTCACTAACAGATGAAGGCTGCAGGATCACCGTATTTTATCGATCTAATGTATTGGTAATGAAAATGCAACTTGCTCTATTACTATATTGACATTCATCGTAAACGAGCATCAATCAATCTGATAATTGCGTCTTTTCGTCAGACTCATGCTTTTACACTTTTTAATTCTCCATTTTTCTTCCACCCTTTTTGATCTTCATAACATTTTTGTAAAAACTTTTCTTTCCATTTGTCAAATATGTTTTAAAGGAGTGAATTTCGTTATTATAGAAAATACATTTTTGGTGATTTTGCATCGAAAGATTAATGACGGGCTGACACGCAAAACTGATTTGTCCATATGATTTGACGCGTTTCAGGACAACGTGGCGTTAATTTGCTGACCCGGGAAATGTGCATTACTGGAAACGACATTCGGGTCATGAAAAATAATTACAATAATCTCAAGGAATTGAAGTCATTTCTGTCCCGAACATTACCCAGTCATGATTTATTCCTACTTTCAATGCTAATTTTTGTGAATAACACTGTGTTAAAATTCGAGATGATATTTAACAAATATCAAATCAATTTTAATAACAAATATGAAAATTACATTCAAATTTTGCACTTTAAACCTAAGTTTCATATCCTTCTTAGTTTCAATTGCAGAACTGACCATCGATAACATAGAACGCTGCTTGCAACTTCGGTTTCACTTCAAAATCGATATCAGTAATAAAACAAAAACATTTTCCATTAATCAATGACTAATTTTTCAATTACTTAAAGTCTTCAAGACGATTTCAGTAAAAAAAATGAGCGAAAAAGTTTCGATTCTCGTGTGGTGCAAATTTTTGCAGTTTTTGTTCAATCGTGGGCGTGAATGACAAGTAAGAAAATACGACGCAATAAGTCTCAAACTACCCCACTGGTTCCATTATTCTGTGTAAACATAAGTTGGTTGCTTGTCCACGACGTCTGTCGAGTGACTTGCACTCGTATTAGCCGGCCCTGGCGATCGAACCTTATTTGCATTTCATACCATACAAAGTCAACGGTCGAGTGTCTGGAATCCAAACTGGCACTCATCAAGCGCATTGCAATTTAAATCTTCACTATCCTTCGTCAATGTCTCATTACGACAAAGTGACGCAATAAATATTGCCAACGAAATCACGTCCACCGGGCCATTCATATTGTTTGAAATATTCCGTTTACCCGCGCCTCTCATTATTCATGTGATGTGCGCAGTTTTGAGCAAAATCGCAATTTCGACTGACGTCAGCAGATTCTTTCTTTTCATTGCGCGAGAGTCATTTATTTTGTTCAGCGTCATGAACACAAATCTACAACACCCGGCTATAATGAATTATGAGCTCAAAAGGCAAACATGCAAATCAAACGATAGCACGTTAAGTATTTTGGAATTTCCATAAGAGAAATGGTCGTTTCCGCGCGGGGCATTTTCTTTTTTCCAGTCTTGCCGCTTGTTACTTTCAAAATTAATCTGATCGGTTGACCGGTCAGTCACTTGGCGATACGATTGCGGAGTTTGTTCACCCACGCGATTATTATCTAGCCCATTTTCACTCTCCGAGTCATGCAAAAAGTCATAATCTCATTTATTTTTTATGCTAAAAATCGGGCAATTTTTATCGTGGAAAAAAATCTTGTATCTTGCCAACTTTATAATGCCTGATTTTTGATCATAGGCAAACAAGTGTTATCCGCAGGTGTATAATTTTCTAACTTTGCGACACAGTTGAGACTGGATCTTTGAGCTGGATTTCTTTGCCTTATCATTTTGTTCCAGATCGGACAAATTATTGACATTCAGTGAGCCACAAAATCTAATAGTTTTCAACTTTGCAAAAAAGAAAAAGAAACACAAGTTATATAATAAAAATCGCTTCAATTGAAATGTGAAAATAAGGACGGTGGGGGGTGACATTTTTTACGTGACGTATCGCGTAATGGATGTGGTTATTACTATGCTGGTGCGTGACGACTGGAAGAAACATGTGCTGGCGAATTACTCCATAAGGTGGCTATCCCACTTGAGATCATATCAAGTTGTGACTTGGTAAGAAAATTGGGTCGAAAAGGGAACGCACCATCGTTTCTTGTTATGGCAAGGCGAGGCCCGTGGGAACAAGAATAGTAGGCCAAATTTCTAGAATTGTCCAGCACGTGATCGCAATTAGTAGTAATAACAAAAATATCACTTTGAGACATCGGGGTTGCAGGATCAATTAAGTTCGATTACTGCCCAGCATGCACTTCCGCTTTTCCTCTTATCAGGCTGTTTTACTAGTTAGTGAATACTATTTCTATTCCTTTTTTTGAACGGAAACATAATAAAGTCTTTTTCATCCCGAAAAATTGAGTTTATCAAAATTGAGTTTATCAATTTGATGCATTTATTTTATTGATTTCTAGATAACTCGCAGGTACTTTGCTTAAGCAAACATTGCCATACGGCAAGTCAAGCGTTGAAAGGGTTGAATTGTTAATATGCTTTAATGACTAAGTGAAAAAACGAATTTTGTTTCTCGACAAGTAATGAAAAATGGAAGACATTAAGTTTTGAAAGATGTTTTTAAATGAATGAAATTTTAATTTGTACTTAGGTATAACAAGAGTTTAGACTTCCGGTAAGACACACGTATCTATAAAACTCAGGCATTGATGTCTCCAGTGTCACATCACTGACTCATCTTCGACATGTGGTGCAATGTAACATTAGAAATATTTAAACTTGAAATACAGTGAAACTTTTCGTTTTTACATGCAAATTATTTGAAAAAGTAGTTACTAAACATTTTGCAATACTCCACTGAAGATCAATAAGTTATAAAACATAGTATAACGTTTTTTATTATATTTTTTTTTTTCATTTCAATTCTCGAACTTTTCCAACTTCGAAAAGGCATACATTATTCAAATTCAATTTTTTTGCATTCATATGAATATGATAATTCCATCATGCAAAAAACCGTTTTCATTTCGATTACAAGAACTTTGATACTACTAACAACCTCAGTCGATACGATAGTACCTTGTACCATGTCAGCAACATCAGAATTAATAAACACTGTCATACAACCGTCTCGTACTTCTTTCCTTATGTATATTCAAAATTTAAATCATCCTTCTCTTTATCGGTAGAGCTTATTTTTTTATCGCTATTTTTCAAGGAAAACCAAACGAAACTTTCTCAGTCTAATTTGAATGTAAAAATATTAATTAAACAAAATTACCTGTAACATATTCTGGTGTGAAATTATCCTTATTATAAAAATAAATCTCTTTCAAAGTGGCGCCGTTATTTACGTCACATGTAATTGTTCAAAGTCGAAATTGTTATAGATCGTGCTGATAGCATTACTTGCAACATTGCAGGCGAAAATTAGATTTGGCATAATAACCGAGCCGACACCTTTCGCATAATAACTTCCACTTTATTGAAAAACGAGCGAAAAGAGATACATCACAGTATGAATATGGCATTTCGCGTTATAAATTTTCGCAAAAGAGAGGAATCATCGACCGAAATGCGCAACGACTGTCTGACCAAAACGACCTCATATCCCTGGACAAGCGAAAATGAATGATATTCGCACAACACGATTCAACTGAATGCGCGAATTATAATATCTATTAAGTACACGTATCTCACATGCAGAATGGTAATGTTGTATCAATGATAAGAAACGTTTTCTCTGCTCTGCACACGGCACGGTGAAATCGTGAAAGAAAATCGAAAGCGAGACAAGTGCGAAAAGGGCGCGAAAAGGAGTCGGTGCAGGAACCAAAAGGCTTTTGTATCGATCTTCGCGACGCTGACCGGCGGTCAATGAGATACGGCCTTTCCCTCGCCCTGCTGGCAAACTCCTTAACGGAAGTCGGCCCAACCCCTTACGTACGTGATTCATACACGCCATCGTGAGAATCAACCGCCGAGTTAACGGCGCTCAAACGTACGCCTAAGAAAATACGATCGTTCGTGCGCCCTCCAGATCAAAGGACTCATTTTTTATCTGTCCGTTTGTCCCTGGCAGATTCCTCACGGTTGAAACTTAATCAATTCGTTGCGTGATTTTCAATCAACTTTTTTTCTAACATCGAGGAGAGAACTTTAGTAATCATCTTAACCGAGGCTTTTTAATGAAATTCAAACACTTTTGATTAGCGAAAATTACTGGCGTGGAATGGAAATTACACTTCAAAGTTGACGGTGACTGTTTGTCAAATGCAAATTTTTTTGTTTATTAATTCTTGGAAACAAGACTTTTGATTTGTTATAATAGTGGTATAGCAGATACAATATACAATTTTTGCGAAACAAAAGAAATTAAATGCAGCCGGGATACGAATTTGAATTACAAAACGGTATCAATTGTATTTCAATTACATTCAAATTTGCTGGTACCAATTATTCCGCGAGTTGTACAGAAAACAACGTCTCGCTTACGTTTTGCCATGCAACGAGACCCGTTTGATCAAACCACCGTTCCACATTTTGTTTGGTTATTTCATGAAACTACGCGGTTTTATCGTGGAATCATCATCTTTTGCATTCCTTTGACCCTTTTTTTGCTGTCGATTGCAGGCCAGTTGAAAAACAAAGTCCTACTTTATTTCAAAAAGCGAGTGATCAATCTCAACACGATTTCTTTGTACTTGCAGAGCCGAAGCAAAGGTTCGAATTAATCGTTATCGTCGACGAAAATCTAAACAACCGGCTACGCGGCATAAATTGAGCAAATTCCCAGTACAAAAGCAATGGCATCTGCTGCTATCCGCGGAATGCACAAAAGAAAGAGCCGCGAGGCAAGGACGTCGGACTACTTTCCAAGGCGACGAGGGGTGGAACGCAGAAGCGTCAGTTGGGTAGCGAATGGACGAGCGGATGCACAATAGGGAGGTCCGCGCAAGCTCGCCAATGCGCGCAGTCGCGCATCCCCAAGCACATCCTACTCTCGATTTGCTGGCATGATGGAATGCTGCAACGACAAACTTCGCGCCACGTGCTTCTCGTAAACAAATGCAAATTCGTCACTCGGTCTGGTTCGAAAACGTAAATCAAACTCACGACGTCAAGTGTCTTTTCAGAATTGAAAAAAAAACATTAAAACACAAATCAATTTTTTTAAATTTTGTTACATCATGATACTTTTCTGTAACTAAGTTTTTTTATTCGTTATTAAAAAGAATATAAACACTAAATTTTAATTCTTTGAGAATCCCTTCTTGGACTGACAATAGGAAGGAAAATGTAAACTCAGTCTCGGTCTACTTTGATGTTTGACCGGTTTGACCATGAGTTCCGGTATGGTGGGACATACGAAATATGAAATTCCAGAGTGGTTCCAATCGAAGTCAAGAAATCGATGGTTTATGTATACGACAAACGAGGCTATGCGTATAGACTTGGACGGTCGCACCCCGAAACCTAGATATGTCGAAAAGGGTGCGCCATTCAAGACAGCCGCATACCGCCTTCCGCGATCTTCATGCTATGTTGATTCTAACTCAAGTTTGACCTAAAAATAATGATGCGATATTAAAAAGCACGTCAGTTGAGGCAAATCACTCTCGTTACCGGATCTTGATCAGATTAACGCCCGAAGGTTCTTCGATGGGTGCAGCGGGGCAATCATTAAAAGACCATTTTGGATTTATGAACAACAAATGGCCCGAGCGACTAAGCAATTTTTTTTCTCTCAGGCAATTAAGAGCAGGCGGTTATTTTTAGCGTCGATTCTGATGGCAGCACGATTAGAACTGAAGAACAAATCTCGGGACGATTTGTCCCATAAAGAAGCTATCAGCAGGTTGAGGCTTGCACGCGACTCGCGACACGTTGATCTGGGCTAGCTGATACACGCGACACACTGGCCTGACTTGCGTGTGTACGCCACGCAGTCTCAGTCCGAAGTAATCGCCTTTACGCACGAGAATGGGGTCTGTGTAACTCGTATCGCTGGCCGGCTCTTTTCTTTAGATTCCGCTTTGGATAGCAATTCTAATTTTTATTAGGCTCCCTTTTGACCCAACCTGGCCTTCTGTCGGATCAACAAAGTATTGTACAACAACAGGTTTCACAACTGAGCAATATTTACACACGTGATTTTCGCTCCAACTAACATACCTTGAACGTTTTGTAACTGGACACGACGTACGACGCGCCATCTTCCAGCTCGTCCAGGTTGAGCTTCCGGTCCCCGTCCATGGAGAAGATGTGTCTGGCTCCTCTTGGCAGGTCCAGCCTGAGCGAGAGCCGGTCCAGCAACGCCTCCAAGGATCCAATGTCACGTCCAGGTTTGAATCTGACAGAACCCAAATGGTCATTCTTTGTTGCCAAAATTTAAACCGACGCAACATAACAGATCAATAAGTTCGGACTAAGATCTGGCCTGGCTAGATTAGAGGTTTTAGAAGCAAGCAAAGTTTGAATAAGCGGCGTTGGCGAAGCACTTGTGGTAAACAGACGCGGATCAATTGCTGGACGACGTGGGGTGGAAGAGGAATAATTAGTGCTGGGTTACCTGAATTCGACTCCGGGGAAGTATGGGTCCCCATTTTTGTAGAAGGTGACCCGTCGGGCCCGCCAGTACCCAAGATTGTTGTATCTCGGCTGCTGAACCGGCTCGTGACGGCTCCTCGGCCTGGTCTCCGGCTGCTCCGGAGGCGGCATGCGGGGACTGGAGGGTCTGCTTTGCCTGTTCCAGTACCCGCCCATGCCGCCACCCCCACTCGAGCGAAGTTCTACCGCCCCCGCTGTATCTGGCATAACCATTCCCATTCCCATCCCCGCCATCTAGGGATGGACAGTCAGTGTGAAAAATCGATAATTGATGTTGTCGATCTGGTCGCTTGGATCAACTTGCTTTTATCAATATCAACTTTTTTATAATCATTTTTTGCTATACTTTTTACTCAAAAGCATTAAGCTAGTCTGTTCTGTAGAATTCATGAACTAGGAAATGTAGTGTGAGGCAGTGTTGATATATTTTTAAACTATTTTTATAAACTTGAGATTTCGTTAATGATAATGGTTTTACTTGTGTATTATCTATGATACTTTCCAATCTGTTTTCTAGACTTTTTATTTTAATGCTACAATACAATATGATGTCTACAATTAATTGAGTATTGTCAATGAAAGTATGGTCTGAGCGAATATATGATTGTACTACTTTTTCGATGCAAAAATGAAGTGATCCTTCCAATCGACTACATTATTAAACTGCTATTTACCGTTCTCAATTTAAAACCATCCACTTCATCTTGTTCTTCTGTCTTAAACGAATTACCTCAACAAAAAAACTATACAAAAATGAAAATTCGACTTGATCTAGTAGAACAGATTTTGAAAAAAAAATCCTACCCCAACGGCGCGTCGACCGTTGCTGTTGGACATGAGCGCGTTGTCTGACTCGTGAATATCCCTCCCTCGTATAGACTCCTCCTCGTCCTCGTCGTCCTCTTCCTCCTCTTCGTCCTCGTCGTCATGATTATTGTTGTTATGATTGTTGGTGTTGTTGTTCCGCGCGTTTTCACTCATAGTAGCAGGACGCACGCTGTCCTCCTCGTCGTCGTCATCGTCGTCCTCTTCGGGTCTTTCTAAATCGCCTGCGCCGTTCGACGGGCTCGCCCCACTCGCGCCAACTTTGGGCGCGTTGTCGTGACGCGGCGGCTCTTGGTTGCGCTCCTCTTTGACCTCCGGCGAGGTCTTGGGTTCCTTGACTGCTCGCCCATTAGTCGCCACCACTTCCGAACCCTCTTCCTGCTCGCTATTGAATTGTCCCCCGCGAGTCGCGGGTCGCGACTGCTGCCCGTTGTTGCGAGCTGCTATCATCTTGCAAAACTAACTACGAAAATTTTATAAACACACTTCAACGATCACATTTCTAGCAGCAGTTCAACCGACTACTGGAAAAAACATTCGTTAAACGAACGATGAGAATTTACAGGCATCGTATATCATATGTTAGGCACGATGGATGGATAAAAAAAGTAATCACGTTTATGGACTAGTCAGTTTCTGAGTTATGCTCGACGGGGTAAATCGTTTCTGCAATCAAAACGTCCATGTATGAAAATTCATAGGCTTCGCAAGTTGATGATGGATACTTTCGTGTGTTCAGCTATCTGCTCCCAAGATTGTATATCACGTCGAATACCTGAATCTTTATTGTTTATTCAAATCGCAAACTTTATGTATCTTTTGAGTTACTTTCGTACCTTCCTCTGGCTACATCCTGTTCACCACTCTTACTCCACCTCACTAGCAAAATTCAACCACTTTTACCCCCCTCAAAAACTTGTTCCCAACGGTTTCGTGATCTTATCTACTCGCTGATCAGGTTTGAAGGTCACCAAACTTTCGCGGTCCGATATCGTGCGAGCTCTTGAAACCGAGTGCAAATGTTTCGACGCAACTGGTACAAGTTTTACAGCAGAGCCACGAAAGTAACGTGGTTGCGAATGTAAATGACACCTCGTCTCGTCTTGAGTACGCTCTTTACATATTCATGGCGCGCGTCCTTCAACGGTGGCGTCCCGACGGCGAGTGTCGCTACGGCGGGAGCAAACGGCGTCGGCGTCGACGTAACCCCGGTGTCAGTGAACCGCGAACGGGCTGCACCGAACTTGTTGCTCGGGCGTTGCAGAGGTATATCGACGCAAGCGAGCTAGAAAACGCAAACGGGATTTGAGCTGTCCCTTCGACCAACGACCCGATTGGTCACTGAACCTGAGGAAGGGTACGGCCAAATACCCCCCTCCGCGATCCCGAGACCTTTTCCGGGATCGGGATTGCTGTCGAAAGCACAACCAAAGCTCTTACCTACGAAACCGATCATTAAATGCACGAGACCAAAACCAGACTGTTTACTTCTCGAGGTTTTATTTTGTGGTTGCCTTTTCCTTTAAGTACACTCTTGAAATTAGCAGGTGGAGAGGTGATCAGAACAAATTATTTATCGCTTAATTGTGTTTTATAGCTCGAATGTTAAGGACCAATGTTATTAATTAGAGCAAATTATTGTGAACAATGTTGTATTGTGGGGATCAGAGGTTTGATACTGTGCTCGACTTTATTATCAAACAATTTATCTTAAGATGAAATTATTACTGAACAATTTTTTTGCAATTTGAGGAGACCAAGACTGGGTTTTAAGAGGTGAAATTGGTTACGAAATTTACATTTTTTTGAACTTAAAGTACAAAGGTAGAGATTAGGATCGTCATTAGTTACGTAAAATGGAAACGAAATGGTTGTTCGTTGTAGGTTTTATGGAATGTGGTTGAAACAAATGAAGCTTAAGTTTGATTTTAATGATCATTTTGTAATTAAGTATGAAAATGAACGGCCCAGATGTACTGTACGTTTATCTGAATTATTATTCGCTGGGAGAAAAACTGTTCTACATGCGAGCGGAACTAACGTTTTTATCACAAAAAAAACTTCATTCTTGAAATACTGCGGTCGTAATAAAACGATTGTACGTTTTGATTCATACCTATTTTCAATTCAAAATGTTATAAAAATAAGAATAAAAATGCTTGGAAGGTATTATCGAAACTTAATCAGACAGTTTCGTAAAAAAAATTAAAAACAACAATTTCTCTTAAGGCGAAAATTTCAAAGCTCAAATAAACATTTTTATGTGTATGAAATTGCTGCACTAGTGCATTCTCAGGTTTATTTGCTGGTAAAAAATTGCTCTCATGCAGGGAAGCAAATGACGCATCATAAATTTTGCGATAGTTATCCAAGGGCGATTATTATATTTGCGGCTCGCTCAACGTAATGCGATTTCTTAAACATTACAAATTTGTTCGATTGAAAAAGTGAGCTATTTACCTTCTTTCAATTTTCTTTAACAAAGAAAAGTAATCTTTTCAAAACGAGTCTTACTAAATGTTCTGTAAAACTAGACTAGTGCATGAAACAAAAACCGACACGAGCAAAGAAAAAATCAGAAATTTCATTCGTCGCCTAGTCACGCGAGGTAGAGAAAAACTTTTTCTAGTTTTAATTACACCGAACACTTGTTTCGAAAATTTCAAGATTACAGCAAAAACAAAATATTAGTACGAGTTCGCTTAGTCAGAGCTTAAGTTGTGGACTGAGTTGTCGAAGGGTGTTGGAGAGGCTACTGCGCTTTCAACACTTTTTTTTTCTAACGTTGCGATATCTTTTTAAGCTAAGTGAACTTAGAGGACGTCAATACTTTGTTCGCGTGCAACTTGGCTAAACAATCCTTCTTATGCGTAGCACATACTTGACCGACACAAGAACGACATCAGACTTGCATGATTAATTTCATGGATGCGGTGGAATTCGCAGTACGTTTTTCAAATTGTGCCACTTAGGATGATCAGACTAATGGGATTTGATGTTCGCTCGAAATTTGAAAAAATGGTCTGATTAACTTTCGGCGAAAACGATAATGATTGATTTATGTTGATGCATTTGAACCAAATTTCGCGCAGAAAATTTGAAGGCTTTGAAGAAAACGAACTCACGAGTTGGCAATCAGCGTAACACTTTTTCGCCTAAATTAAAATCCGCATTTGATCAGCCTGGTAAAAGATTTATTGCCGAAATGCATTATGGATTATTGCTCAATTGAAAAAAATGACATAATTTTGACAGCTTCGGAAATGAATAGTTTGAATTTTTCACGCCATTATGCAGGCCGAATTTGCAAGAAATTAAAGCAATTTTATATTCATTAATTATTCATCGAGTAATATCTAACTGGGAACAAGGAAACATCTGCACGAACTCTCTTCAATGTCTCTATTTTGTATTCAACCTCATTTTTTATTTCACAAACTCACACCAGTACCATCTTAACATCTGCAATTTTGTATTATTTTAGATTACATAATTGGTGGCAAATCATATTATAACAGTTCTAATCGGTCAGTCCATGAAATTACTTTGCTCCAAATGCGAACTGGTGCAAACGAAACATGAAAAAACGGAAAACAAGGAAACGAAAAAAAAACTTTGGTTTCATGAAATTTGCATCCAGTTAACGAGGGCGCGCAGCTTAGAATAAATCCGCCGACGCGGAACGTTTGATAAATAGCGATACGTCATATTCAATCTGGTTGCTGCAGAGTATATTTTTCCATAAATGACTCGAATGTGTTATTATAGTGTTGCAGGGGAAAAAGTCCGTCTTGTTGCACGCGAAAACAAATTTTTGTTATTACGTTCTCGACCGATGGATTACAAACACGAACTTCGCTAAAAGTGTCGTGTTGGTTTTTCACTGTTGAGTACTTTGATCGATTGATGAATACTGTGATTCGAAATGATGAATCCCAATTGTCACTTGATTTTGTGGAATCTTTAGGGCACATTTTAGGAGACGACTATAATTCTGTGTTATCACACTAGGTGCGCTAGATCGTGAGGCAGAGACGTATAATTCGGTTGAGATGCAATAAAAGCGCGCTGATAACGAAAAAAACTATATTTGAAAATGAAGTACAATTCATATCGTAGCGGTTATGATGTGTGCAGTTCATGTTAAACGATAACTTATGTCCCAAAAAGTTATTTTATCAATAAAGAAATTCGAAGTTGTAGTCATTTGTTTTAGGATACAGTGGGCGTATTGAAAACAATCGTTATTGTCGTTCTCTTTTATTAAACGGTTCAAAATTTTTGAGAGTTTTTGGTTTACATTGGAATGATTTAACGTAAGAAGTGCATTCTTAAATGCAATCGATCGTTGTTACAATGTTAAAAAAGCGTTAGTAAATGTCAAAATAAGAGCAAAAAATGATTCTGGAATACTGACAACAGAAAATCTACTTGTTATTTTTATCAGCATCCCAGAATATCGATGCTTAACATGATTCGGAAGATGGTATTAAAAGATAAAGGAAACAAAATCTCGGTTACAAATATCATATTGAAAGTACGACGAGGATGTTTGCAAACACTTTTTATGTCCTAACTTTGCCGACTAGATTTTTTCTTTTTCTTTTTCTTCACAGGAGATTCTAGAGTCACTTCCTGTTTCTCACTATAATTTTGCTCGTCGGGTTCATGATTACTCGACGATACAAGCATTTCCATATCTTCTGTACGATCTTCTGAAGCTTCGCTTTTCTGTTTTTTCTTTTTCTTAGCTTTTGTTTTGGGTGGGTTTGAAACGTCTGTATTCATTTCTTCCTCGGCGTGCAAATCTCCAGAACTTTTTTCTTTGTCTGCTCCGACTTCTTCATTGATTTCTGAATCCTTTTCTTGTCTTTGTTTATTTTTACGCTTCTTACCACGTTTTTCGGTCTGCGCCACGTCGTCTCCATTTTCAGTTTCAGAGTTTTCAGTTTTAGTTTTCTTCGACCATTTGTTCTTCGCTTTCGGTATTCTTCGATTGACGTGCGGTGGTAGAGCGACTTCCGGATTCCTTTCAAAAACTGCGACAAAAAAGCCATTGGTCTTGTCCTCATCGGGTCTCGCATAAAGACAATTGTCAGCGCATTTGTAGTCGGCGGAACTGAAGTTATTCCATTTGTTTTTCAACAACTTTTTTACAGGGAGAAGTTTGTAAGCGTCACCAACTTTTGACAACACTTCATCCACAACCTGCTCGTTTTCTTCAGGATTGATGGAACACGTGCTGTAAACTACTCTTTTAACTGCCGGAAAACCGAGTAAGGCGTGAGTCAGTATTAGAACTTGGAAAGATTGGAGTTTCGTGATTCGGTGAGGAGGACATTGTTCGTTTTTGCCAACGATTAATCTATCGACCATTCCTGGAAATTGATTACAGTTGTTAAAATAGGAAAGTGAAAAATTTTGTTAAAAACAAAACACAATTTTGTATGAAAAAATCGTACCGGAGCCTGAACAACTTGGATCAACCAAGATATACTCAACATCAGGGCATCGAGATTCATCCAGTTGTAGAGAATCTGCATTTATTGTGTTAACGCAAAAGCAGTCCATTTTGGCCACCATCTCGTTTAATGTTTTGAATCTCTCACCGTGCTGTTCGACGGCGTATATTTTACTGCAAAAAATCAAGTTTTTAAACTCAAATTCTTCATATTTCTGAAATATTTTCAAAGCAGTTGACTGCTCATTGCCAATAGCATTAGATTTAAAACTTTGTTTACCCTTGATTTTGCATGATTGCAGATAAATGTGTCGTCTTCATTCCAGGCGCAGCACACATATCCAAGACAACAGATCCTGGAGTAGCATTCAACAGGAAAGAAGGAAGACAGCTGGCCTAAAAAAGTTTACAACTGGTATTAGTAAAACTAATCAACAAATAAAACTCTTTCAAATCAATAAATATTATACCTTATCTTGCAAAACAATGAAGCCATCTTTGTATCCAGAATAAGTATGAAACTCTGTGCCAGGTGGAAAAGCAAGTAGTTCAGGAATATGGATATCCTGAACAAACTGACGTTCTTGCAAGTTATCAAGCGTCTTCAAGTACGATTTATAATTGTCCTCCACCTGAACGAACTCCCATCCCTCAGCCTCCAAAGTGGCAATTTCTCTATCAACCGTAGTTTTAAGAGTGTTGACACGTACATATCGTGGTTTTCTGACTACAAATCACCCGCAGAATCACAGTCAATCAAATCAATTCATTATCAGAATCAAATCAGAAGCAGAACCTTATGAATATGAGGTATTGAGTTTGTAGCATTGTCATTTTCAAGAACCGTTAACAAATATTATATTGCATATATTAAATTTTATAATAGAATTGGCGTCGTTTTTAGTTCAAACGACCTATTGATCTTTGTCTTTCTCTTTATCTTCCACTTCAACTTCAGATTCAGTGACTGGAACAGGATCATCATCCTTTTCTATATAACCCTGATATGCGTACGCAGCAATTATCACGTTTGTTGTAATCACAGCGCCAATCACTGCAGCACAATTAGCATGGAACAAGTCGAGCTGATAGTGATTTATCATAAAACGTTGCACTCCAAAAAATACCAAGAATGGCAACGTAAACATGGCCAAGCTGTAGAGCATCAGCATGCCTAATACTGATTGTGTGGACATGGTTAAAAAAGATATCCACGTGGGCAGTTCGAATTTAACGATACAATTCTTTTCCTCTTGAGAAAATCGATAAAATCCTTGTTTGAATTTGGAATTTCGGCGTGAATATATTCTCGAGTTGCCAATACTCAAAATCATTGATTTTCAACAATCCCAATCCTCAGATTCTCAAGCTTCTGTCTGTAAATGAAAAGATAAAAATTACCTTGTCTCTCATTCGTGAAATCCTCATTGGTGAGGACTGAATCAGCCTCGGCCCGCAATTGCTTTTCATAACCGAGAACAGTATCTATAGGCTTGCATCCCGCGGGTAATTTTTGTTTGCCCCAGAGCAACTCGGTTATCAAAACTCGCGCAAGCCAGGGATCTAATCGTTGGTTTTCTGTGAGTATCCTAGTTTTTCGAATGAGAAAATCCAGATGCTCACTGTGTTTGATAACTGACAATGCCAAGGCAAATATGCCTTTAAGATTCTGTCAACAAAAATTGACAACGATTAAGAAATTTTTTCACAATCTCATTAAAAGTTGAAATTTGGTTCAAAATGGACTTTAATCTAGAAATTATTTCAACTAACTTTGTTGCATAACTTTCTCTTATTTATGAAAAGCAAATTGATAACAGGCACGATAAAAATAAGTTTTTTTGGAAATGTCGTTTGAAAATTGAAAAAAACTCACCGGATGTTTTTTTTGGAATAAAAGTTGCTTGAGACTTGCTCCTTGTTCTTTGACTTGGGCTACTATTTTGGAAGTCTCTTTATAAATTCTGGGGACCTTAACTGAGTGCATGAAACCAGTCTTCATGATACTGTGATAATATTATTTCAAAACAATCCAATGACATTGAAAACTTGAAATGTATAATCAAGTTTTTTGACTCCAAAAATAATTCTAACCACGTTGCATTTGTAAACTGATAAACAACTTACCTGAGGTCGGTAAAAGTGATTCGAACTGTAGTGACATCTATTGCCAGTAAACATTCAACTGACGATAAGCGAGGTACCTATTTCAACATTTTGAGATAATAATTCAAAATTGAAATTCAATAAATTTTACCTTGTTAAATCATGAATTTGAAATAGATGTTTTGTATAATACAGAATTTGTTAATAATTAATCAATCGATAATGTTTAAAAATAAAATTCGTCTGAAATGATACTTAAAACTTCAAAAAAATGAAATAAAATTAGAAAAAAAAATAAATCAAGAAGTTTTTTTTGTCCAATTTCATAACGATAATCTGGTCTTCTTGTTATTCCAAACGAAAATACATTTGTACTGTCGTACGCGGTCGTACGAATAGAAGTGGTCGAAGATATTCGAGGTTGATATATTTTCGCTAACTTTCATCTTCTTCCCAAGAAACTTGATATTGCTATTTATAGTTTCTTTGTGCTATTTTTCTACTCCTGAGACACGAGTGGTATTTGTCAGAACCATTTTCATGCATGGTAAAAAAAGTAGTTTTTCAAACAAAACTTTTCGCAGAGAAACTGCTCAACGGGTTTTTCTGTTCAACTCATCAGAACAACTCAATTCAAAGTTAGTTTCAGTTACTTCATTTTCTCCAATTTGCATCAATCTTCAGCAAACTTGAAAGTTAAAAAAAAGAAAAAGTTCCTCCTTAAACCATCATCATTATCACCGAAATATTTGTCTTCCTTTTTATCTAATCCACGTTCTTCTATATCAGCGACAATTTTTCATACCGAACTGTACCGAACTTTACAATCGTTGAATAGCGTGCAGATCGCCGGGCAATTCAAAAATCCAGATGGCGATCGTCGTAATTTTTTACGAGCTACAGATGGCGTGGCAAGTGCGAGGATATTTTTCTGCAGCCAACCCCGCGTGGAAATAATTTGCACACGCGCCGCTTTGATTTCACGGTTATTTAATTGATCGCGTGGACGAAAAGTACCCCGCCGAACCATTGGCAGATCAACTCGCCAACCATTCACCCTCCCACGTTACGCATTTCGACGCGAAACCAAGCGCGGCTCTTCAGCGAGGACGTTTGAAGGTTACCGGTCGGAGAAGCACGTGTGCCATTAATTCCAACGAACGAGTCAACCTTTTGAGCCTCTCATCTTTATTTTCGGGTGAGTTCTAACTAAAAAGAAATATTCTCGTAGAAAAGAGTAGTTCAAGAGTTGATGATTTAGAACAGTAGTTAGATGAGATGACGAAAATATATATTTTGGATAAAATAGAACTTGTACAATACAAACTATATATTATAATAAGGCAGGAGAGGTTGGGGAGAAAAGATCAGAGATACTAAATAAAAGTATAGTACTAAAATAGAAATTTTGTGAAAAAGAAAGCCGAAAAATGTGTAATCGCGACGTCAAATCTAAGCTGATCGCGCCCTTTTGAAATGCATATCGGGGTCGTAGCAATTGCGGCGTATTTGAGCAGTTACACTTGTAAATCGTTATGTTAATCCTGGCAGGCCTGGAGTTCGACAGGGTCATCGGGTCGTCGTTAGGCGACGTGACGTAAGCGGATGTGCTGACCCTACCACGATTGTCCAGGCCTGGAACTGCAAAAGCTCGCCGGCTTGTGCAACTCTCCTCGCCGCAGCATATATTTCCTATCTACAGGATGTCCTAATTATAACTATCCTTTTATCAGCACACTGGCTCCTCGCGAAAACAATTATATTTCGCCTCAACGGCGACACATTTCCGCGACCAGTCATCCGCCTTCTATTCCGGACGCTTTTGGCCGAAAAAACCGCAGGCTATAAGATATAAATAACTGCACGTTGAACTTGATTAAGTAATGTCATTTAGTTCTTAGTTTTACGACCCATGCTTGAGTTTTTTTCTCTCTTCAAACACAAGTCAAACCTCCACTCGACATTGTGGACTGTTTTATTTCCCTCGCAAGAATTATACAACTGTCGGAACATACTTTTCGTTTCCATTTGATCAATTTTAATTACTATACAGTATATTTTGCAGCGCTAATTTTAACTTATAGAAAGGTTTGACTGACTTAGTCACTAATTTTTTTGTTATTTTAATGTGTGGTTTTTGTTTCAAGTTTATTCGAGAATATTGGCCTGGATTTCGTTGTTTCTTAACAGAATCTAAAATCGCCACGGTTTCTCATAAATTATGTAATGCAAAAAAAGGGTAATAAGAAGAAAAGAAAAACTGTTAGTCAAATGTTGACCGACTGATAATATCCGATGGCGTGTACATAGCGAGCTGAGTGGAAGCCACTTGAATGAAGTGGAATAATTAAACTATGAAGTTTTCATTGAATTTGTGCAAACATGCGCGTGTTATACTATCCTCGCAATTCAAATAGTCGACTTTTGACGAGACACTTCATTCGTGGCAGTAACATCTGTAGGGGCAGATCGATGCTATCGGGGATACAAAGAAACAGAAGGCATTTTCTTAATGATTAGTCTCTCGCAAACCACTTTTGAATTGGGGAAAAAACAAGGTGATGCGATACTAACCGGTCATTATTGGCCAAACATCAATTTCGCAAATTGCTAACCGAAATTGTTTGCCAACTAATATTAACCAAGGCCAGCGAGAGACCCAAGTGGGAACGAAATTTTTTGGGAAAAATTTCACCGCTCCAAGTGCTGATCGTCTATCGATTATGGGCGATATGATCTCGTGTAATTGAGAATTGATGTCCAATTTAGATTTTAGAATTCCGTTTTTTCCCCTCTTTTTATCAAACTCTCTCGAACGATTTTTCATCCACGAACTAGAATTTCAAACTCGACAATTTGAATCGACAATTTATTGTAGAATTTCGCGATTAAAATAATATTATCGCTTTGAGATAAGGTTGTTTAGATAACGATAAAAGTCACGACTATTAATCATGACAGCGAGGAGCAAATACAACAAACCGTAGAAAATGTTAAGCGCCTTTCAGTAATTCACAATTATCACTTTTATCTTTCAGAGGATCTGTTATGAGGATAAATTGTAAACCCGGTTTACCGCAGGCTACTAAAATTCGTTCTGTTTATTGGAAATCGGCATAAACTCAGCAGTTCGGTTGGTTCGAGAAAACAAGAAAAAACGCGAAAGGACAGAGATACAAAGATAATGACAGGGGTTATCGGCTGAGGTGCTGACGATGTACAACCGTCGCGAGAGGGGAAACGAAACGGGAGCAAGAGTACGTAGGTCAGCGAGGTCACCAGTCAAGTTTGATTGCACTCGACAAAAGTTTCGTATCAAAATGATCGCAACGTGATTGAGACGTTAAATTACTCCGGAATCAGAAGAATTTCCAAATGTTACGCAACAGCGCTTTTTTTCGTCAGTTTCATCCTCTTAGAAATTACTATCCTGTCAAACTTCAAAGCGGTCATTGGCAGTAAAATTTTTTGCCCCTACAAAATTTTACTATTCCGTGGAAGTAGTTTGGATGGGAACGAAAAGTTCCGGAATTTGACCGCACTTTATTTCTCATTCCATTTTATTCCGAGCAATAAAATGTTGGCGCGTAATTTGAATGCTCTTTTGATTGTTAACTTTACGCAAACAGTGTTGAATGCGAAACTGTTGATTAAGAGATGTTTATCTGTGAATGAAAGTCAGCACGGATGACTTTATTATTACTTTCCCTGACGTTCATGTCGCGCTTGCCAAAGGTGTCAGCAATAACACGAGATGGTCAGACGAACAATGATGAGACGCAACAGTTGAACACGACACGATACCTATATTCCCAGACGTGATTCTGCACATGCATGTCGGGACCACGTAGACAGTAGGGATAGATGGAATCGCGCATAATGTCAAAGGCTAATTGATCCTCCCGCAAAGCAGTCCGTGCCCGATCAGATATTCATTTCAGGTCCCAACAGATGCGGTAATTGAACTCCTTTAGATCAAAATTGAGCTCTAATTGCATGTTAATCTTTTAACATTAATACAAAAATTTTAATTTCATATCCTCAATCATAACATTTTTATTTGTAGTTGATTGAAAACATGTTTGAAAATATGATTTTTTTTGAAAATGTGATTGGTGATTTGTTATTTAAATTTACGTTTTTCTGAAGAACGATGTTGTAAATCAGCAATTTTCAAAGGAGTGTCGATTAGGAACGATTACTTATAATAAAATAATTTAGAATCCGATGGACTTTTTTTCAAAGAGATTATCATAAGATTGAAGCGCGCTGGTTAATTTGTAATTTAAAACTGTTATTATACGAACATTATAATATTTTATGTAACGGCTTTTTTAATAGTTAAAGTTGAGATACAGTGAAATTTAGAAACACAAGTTTATTTTACAGTGTGAAATATTATAATTTGATCATTTAAATGCTTAGTTGTAATGAAATAAAAAGAGTTTGCAATATTGACCGAGTTGTGAATCATAATTGCGGGTCATACATGTTGACACGGATATGTGTAGATGAAGTAGCTCAAGATCTGTTTCGCAACGGTATAATGAGCATATAATTCATGATATACTTTTTTTTCACTTTGAATTTGGAAATATGAAAACAAGGGGTTGTGAAGTTCAAGTTGATAAGATTAACATGACTCTGCCGTCACCGTTCGTTCCAATTATATAAAAGACAGACTAAGCAAAAGGCATCAGATCGTCCATCAAAAAGGGGTGACAAAAAAGATCGATCTCTCTTATCTCAAATCTTTTACATCTTTCAGGCAATGACTGCAAATAAATAATCGTGTTTGTGTAATTTCTATATTTTGTCAAAGTCACGAGCTGCTTAACTTATTCACTGGTTTGAAAATAAAATACGATTATCTCTTATTGTAATTAACTTTCCAGCTATTAAGTATTAAAACAATATTGTTTCAAATGAATGATACGAATTGATTCGTTTGCAGAACCTTTAAAATTTAATCTACTGTCGTTTTACATAAGGCTTCGGTAGTAGAAAGACATTTTTTTTATGTAAAAGTCTAACAATGACATGACTAAGCTGTAAACAGGCGAAATTGAGCAAAAACTGTTTGAACTTTTTGCAATTTTTATTGAATCAAAATGTAACTTTCCAATTTTCAAATCGTAGTTAAATTCCTTTTTGAAAAACATCAAAAAAGAAAAATTAGTTGATAAATTCCATTATAAGACTGTTTTCTAGTGTCAAAATTACAAATAACATTCCACTCAATCAAAACTGAGTCCTAAATTTCTGAGAGTTCATAACCCAATATAAAAACTAGGTCTATTACTTAAACCGAAAAAATGAAACGAAATATTTAAAACTCAAAGCTTTCTAAATACATTTGTAGTTTTTGACTGCACATTCCAAGTAGTTTCTAATATTTATTTCCATTCTTTCAACAGATAATAGAGCCGTAGCAGACAATCTACATGGAAATCTCCCAAAAGTCCAGAAATCCCAACTGTCGAAGATGCCGACTAGAGCGGCCGGTTCACTCGTTATATAACTTGCAAGGGTGTTTTTGATTGCGACCAGTTGCTCCGAAGCCGCGGGCAGCTCCCTCTAGAAGTTTGGCTTCGCAAATGAGGAGTGCCGGCGCGAAGAGTGCGCCACCCCCTTCTTCGTGAGTTGGCCTCTCGCGCCCTTCTCCTTAGTTGGCTCCAAACCTCCCCTACATCGTCCAGCATTCCCCCACCGTGGCGCTCTCTTGCGACGGCATACCAAGAATCAAACTCAGCTCTTTGCCGTGCTCGTCCGACTCAGTTCGCGCCTTTCGCTTCAACCGTAAGGATCTGTCGGCTTCGTTTAAGTTGTGGAGCAAAAAAAGTTGAGTCTCACCCCCCGACTGCTCGATTCCTCTTTGGTCTAACAAAAACAACTCACAACTACCTTCAAAGTGGTTCGGTTTTTTGATCAACGTGACTCGCTAGCAAAGAAGGAATACACTTCTAATCTTCAGCCAGCGGAACTCGTGATTGTTTCGTGTTCGAGATGAAAGACCGGTCCAAAGTGCGAGCCAGAGTGACTCCTACGGAGCAACTGAAAAGTAACTAAAACTACTGTAAGAACTCGGGATAGTTCTTCAGTGACGGAGGAAGAACTAAGGAGTTTTTTTTCGTCAAGAACCAATGTTTCCGAACTGAAACGGAAAGATCTGGTCGGATATATCGATGGCGCGAGACTTGGACTCGAGTACCATGGCTTCCTGCAGAGAAACCAGACACCCCAACGTAAGTATTAAGGAGCTGGGCAAACAAGCCATTGAATGTCTCGTGCGTCAGCCTGTCTCGGATGGTATTTCACTCCCTGCGTGTGCATAAAACCCTGCGACTCGTCCCTCCCCGAGCGGCAAAAAAGCCTCGCGCTTACGTAACCGCGTCGGACTTTTTGCCTTATCACTTGGTCGAGCAAAGTCTAATGTGCACGCGGAGACCATCCGACCCAGATAGCGCGAACTGGCGCACACTTGCGAACCCACCGGCGCTTGGACTATTTTTGCCCGCCAACTCTTTCCAGCTCGCTTTTTGTCACCGACGATCCAACGTTCAATTTCGCTTCAAGTCCCCCCTATCTTGTCGCGCCATATTTGGTCGCCGACATACGCATCCGAAACTCGCTTGTCACACAGACGCTCGGTCGGTATCCGCACAACGTGGAACATTTTTGGACCAACAGCCAAGACCCACAAATTGTAAGCAACTTTTCCATCAACAACTATTACCATTGATCATTCTCTCACACGTTACTTTTATATTTAGCTTATTACGCAGCGTCACAGGCATCTCCGTTTTCTCGTCTCACCTTCGGCGCGATCCGCGCCTTTATTGGCCAAACGCCGGCAAAAGTCTGCCGGTTTGGATGCGCACCTGCGCGTCTGCCCAGTTACCAAACAGATAATCCACGGATCAACGCTAATTACCCACACCGTCATTAGCATAAGAAGATGGCGCTCATTAAGAACCCTCCGAAAGCCCAAAAGGTGCGTTGCTCCGGCGAGCCTACCTGTGTCGCCGATTCTTTTGCTATTCAAGCCACGCACCGCGATCACAAGCAGAGTTGAGATTATTGGAGGCCTGCTCTGCGTCTGTCTCTCTCAGTCACTCACTCTGTTCGACACCTGCGCACGATTATGGCAGATCCAACATTTATTTGCGTCCTCGCTCCAAGTCTCCCGTGACGACACCTGCATACAGACGCAAGCATTATTCAAACGTTTGAATATTCCGAGGGCTGCGACCAAAAAGAAGACGCCAATCACAAAAATTCACATTTCAGCCGCCAATGTCAGAACCACGGGCCCCCATCTTTCTTTCCGACCAGCTTATTTATCGCTCGTATTAATACCCAACCCCACGTTAGCCGCTATTACATAAACCTTCGCCACCATCTTCATTCCGTTGGACCGTCCGTGGATCAGTAATTGAATACCTGTCGAATACTTTGTATCTGATATGCAGTAAACGCTGTTTCTACACCACGTGCTTTTTTTTGTTTCTTTTTTTTTCTCTCTAGATATTGGAACAGAGGAAGTGCAAGGAATGAAACGGACCAGAAGTTGTAGCTGAGTGGAAGATCTGTTCACATCTTACCGGGCAGCATTAGATTAATATCGAATTTTCTAATACTGTCAGGTAAAGATGTCGTCAGGATTCCTTGTTCAACAGAAAGTAGCTGAAGAGGATATGGGAAAATAGCCAAGCTGAGGACGAGAATTATGGTTATCCAAGTTTTGCTAAAGTGAACGATGTCCTTCCGCGATTTATCCATCTGGTCTTTGCTACGAGTTGAGACGATGGTTTATAATTAACTCGACTTGTACGGTCGAGTAAGGCCACCGTGAAACTTGCCAAAAAAGTCGCCTTGTTCCACAGTGTTCGGAGGATTTCATTATCCTGAACGACAAAGTTCACGTGGACAGTTGTGAGTGATGAGTTCGAGCTCGAAAAACTTGTGGTAATAGAGGACAATCGTATTAACAAATAATGTCTTTTCATAATAATGTTATGTCAACTAAATGATACGCGAGACGTGCAGTTGCAAAACTTTCATCAGACATGAAAATTCACTCTTGCGCAAAAGGGGAGATAATTTAATTTTATCGAAATACTGTTTTGATTCGACGGCTTTGACTTTACGCCAATTAGCTGTTTCTCAACGCGATAAATATGTATCTTTAAATCGGATCAGTTTGCTCAAGTTTTGATTTTCTAAATGTCAATGCGCGGCAGTGAAAGTTTTTCGTTACTTTTTGGATTCTTTCGGTGTGATTGGACTATCCCACTTTCGAGGCGTCGTCGATATTAATCAACGGTTTGTATGTTAAGTACCCTCAGAAGTTCAATTTTGTGAAATTAAAATAAATAGCGGTTCATTTTGTGTTGAAGAAATTGCATTCAGTTTCAATTGAAAACAGCCATTTAATGAAAAATAGATCTCAGCTTGTTGTGAGAGAATTAACCTACAGACACGCAACGTAAAGTATATAATGACGTTTCTTGTTGATGAAAAAGTGATATTATAAGTAGAGAAGAACTAATAGGCAGTTCACTTATTTGAATTGAATTATAAAAAAGTTGCGCTTGGCATAACGCAGACGTTCTCTTCAAATAGACATAACAAATTAACGAATGATTTACCGTGAAGTATAAAAGTTTTAATGTTTATTCAACGGAAATAGTAAATAAAAAATGTGTAAAAAAATTTGTAGAATAGTATTATGTTCTATTCAGAAGTCGACTGACCGCATATTTTCAGTTTCATATGTGAAAAAATCGATGATCAAACGGTGTTGGTTCAACTTTTCAAAAGACTCATTGTGCCACGACACAATGAAACGAAAAATTTTGACCTGCGGTTCACACATGTCGGTCGACCTTATCTTCCATCAAGCTCAAGCTTATATAACATATTTGTATAGTTGTTTGGGATCAAAAATACAAATTATGATCGTAGAAGATCTTGTTGAACCTTTTTTTACAGAGATACTTTATTTATTGTAAAACTAAAAACAAATTACATAATCTTGATTGATTCATAAGAGATTTGTACATTTTTCATTGGGTGGTTACACCGTGTAAAGATTTCTTTTCGAACATGAGAAGCAACAAAGTTTTCGAAAGTATACCATTTTTGGTATCATTTAAAATACTCATCTCAAACTTACCAGTGAATCCACTTTCAAACTTTCACGTACATTTTTTTTCTACTTACACTTATTATACATATTCATCGATATAAATCCAGAACATTTTTTATCTTGCAAAATTTGCAACATCCAAGGAACATTGAAAAATAAACAGTTGCGACAATAACAACGGATTTGAATACAATTTATTCGCTCGGTGGACTAGATTCTTAGATATTTTGAAACTGCACTTGAGCAGATGTTAGAATAGAAATGAGAAAATGCTAATTTTCTAATTCAATGCAACGTTTCAAGATGCATCGTTCAGTCTATATAAAATCACTGGTAATCTTTTTTTAATGTCATCTAATTCATTGAATACGCTATAAACTGTTATTACTGCAAAATAAATTGTTATTTTAATTTGGTCGAGGATAATAAATATGAAAAACGTAGTGTTTAATTGAGACGCATAAATCAAAAGTGGGATAAACGTTTGTTGTAAAAACGTTGAATGGACGGTTTCTAAAAATAAAAGCTCGCGTTTATTGGCAGTGCAATAACACTAACACCTCTCATCGTGTACACGATGCACAATTCAAAATATCGTGGCGGAATGTTCGTAGCGGAGAGAATCGGTATAATAATTCAGGCGCGCTGTTTTCGGTGTGGGCGATGGTCTTCGAAAGAAATGTGGAACCAATCTCGAGCACCGGTGGGGTATTAGAATCTAGCCTACGTTGTCGGATCTAAAAGCGGACCATGCAGGACCATAAAGATCTCTCGTCCAAGAGCGTAAAGTCTTGAAAATAACGAGGCAGCTGCATTCGCTCCCTGCCGGGACCCGTCCAGCATTTCTTCTCTCTATCCTATCGCAAACTATCCGTAGACTCGTCATCCTCTTCGGACACGTGTTCTCTTTTTATCCACCAAGCTTTCCCTTTCCGTCTCAACATTCGGCAAACTCCCATCCTCTCTTTCTCTCTCGCAAACGCTGACTTGCGATTCGTTATCCCTTTGTCGTACCCTCGTGTTCCTTCTTCATAGACCGTCAAGATCGATTAATGTCTCCTGGAGCGACGCCGCTTACCTGTTATGCTAACGAACCCATTAACAATTTCAACTCGAATAGACGTTTGTCAACGCGACAACTAACTTGTTTCCATCCGTGGACGAGAGCCCTGCCCGTCTCTATGAGAATGTAACAACTTCGCAGACTCGGGGTTATGCCAGATCAAGATTTGATTTTTGATTTTGTCCTTTCTGCAACAGTCACGCGGCCCATGTCAGATCACACATCTCATATTGAAAATAATACCACCACGACCCACCGAACAAAACAATTATCGAGAAATTTATATACCATCCTGTCTTCAGATTTTGATTTCGCTTCGAGATATTTTGACACTTTTATTGATCATTTTTTTGAATACAAAATGTAATGTTATCGTTCTTGATTGAATGGACAAATTCAAATCAAAATCTTGTTCATTTACAGCTGGGTTTTCACAACATTCACATTTCGTACGATGAAGCACCGGTTTTGTGGAAAATTTTTTGAATGGAAATAAGAAAGATATGGTTGCTTATCGCTTCATAAAAGGCTTCTTGTGACAGACTGTAACTATAAAATATTGAAATTGAAGCATTCGACTTTCATGAGTTTTTTATTACACATTTTTAGCGTGATTCAGTGTAGTAGTAATTAATTGATACATTAAGTTTTATTAAAAGCGTTTGTTTTTACTGTTGAACAAAAATTTCAATCGTGATTAGATTAAAACTAGTAGTTAAACAAAGATTATACTCATACCAACGAAAAGTAAACGAACAAAATAAATTTACAGATTTTATTTGTCACAAATGTATTTCATTTTGAATGTATGATAATAGCAACTTAGTCAGCTTTTTCAACTGTCGTTGTCACTGCTTTTCCCGTTCAGCATTTTGAACACCAACAGGATAGGCCAAACAATAGAAGTACACAAGCCATGAAAACAGATAATATTTACATTCGTAATTGAGTACATCTCAAATTGAAGCGTCGAAAGAAAATTTCTAAAAGGTCCACTTGAATTTATATGTGTAAGATGAAAATTAAATCATATTGTTGAATAAAGAGATAGAACAATATTTGGATCTTAATTTATTTTGCAATCCTTCACATATTCAGAAATCATAAATAAATATCCTGGGCCTAAAACATCTAAAAATATTACCAAACATTTTCATTCAACTTTCAACTAAAATACAAAAGTGAACGAAATAAAACTTATCAAACTGATAAAAGCAAAATTAAAATTAAATTGACTAAAGAAGTAATAATTTTTTCTTATCCGAAAAGTGGTTCGATGGCGTCGCCTTGATTTTTGGATAACTCTTATCAGAGTCGAGTAGTAGATCACGACGCAGGATAAGTTATTGTTAATTAAAGAAAAAGAGTAATGATCCCGTTTTGCACGCAAAGCTCTGCTCTCAGCGTCGTAGCGAGCCTACACGGTTTAATTAGCACCTGCTGTAGTATTTTCTGTTCTACGCTCGCAGACAGTATCGCTCGAAAAGAGGATATCTTGCTTCTTCGTTGGCTGTATCGAAGCGGCCATATTTTATATCCTTTTTTTTTCATTTTTGATTTCTCTCGAGATGCGCGAGAGCTGTTGCTCTTTTTGTCGATGCGGCGGTGTAGAAAAAGATAGAGCGCCGAAAGAAGGCTGAAAAAAAGAGACGACAGATCAGAAGAAAAAATGCCTCGCGATAGCGACACGCATGATTATACCGATTAGTAAAAGGATTCGAAGGACAACGATAAAATAATTTGCCTGGCAAGCTGCTCTCTGTGCCATGCTTTGATAATATTTTGGAAGCATTTTAGTCCTCATTTGTGTTTCAGTGAAACTTTTAATTAGAAATATTTTATACTACTTATCATCAAATTACATAATTCTTTGCCTGATATTTATAAATAAAAAAAGTCAGGAGAATTTCAGTTTCCCCTTAAATAATCAAACAAAAACGTAATTTTCAATTGCAACCGATGAAAGTTATAAACAATTTGCAACGTACAAAGTTACGTAAGGTTTGCGAAAAAAATTATTAAATTCTAGTGTAACAACTGAATGCGTTACATTTACACAAAGCGGATGTTCAAGTTGTTGATAGGTATATGCCATGTCACTTAACCATGTTATGAAAGTTTTATGAAAAAAGAAGGAAAATTAAAAACGATGAAAACAACTTTGCACCGTACGAATTCGCGCTTAGCAACAGACTTGGTAAAACTGAATTGTAAATGCGATTTGCTAACTGCGAAGCGTAATCGTTTCCATAAAACAAAAGTGATATGAAGAGATACCTCGCGATACGTTTTTCAAACGAAATATGCGAAAAATGTTAGTTCGCAAAAAGTAATTAGCATTATTGAACGAGCTGAAATATTTGATCGATGATTTTGCGAAGAAACGTCTGAGAGGTTGGCCGAGTAAAAAATGCAATAGAGTGAAACAACAATTTTTTCTCGCATACAGAGCGAAATTCTCTGTCTGAATCTCCCACCAGCGTGGCATACCAGCCACAAATAACGTGCAGAGTCAAAGAACCACGTCCAAAGTTTACACTTCTGGCTTTGGCGCATGTTCTACAGCACTTGCGTCATTTTAACCGTGGTATTAAGCCTCTTATATTTAACGTTTTTATTATTATTCTTTTCTCTCTCTCTCTCTTTCTTTTTTTCGTCTTCGCCACACACTTGAAACCAAAATGAGCGACGCAAGTTCGTCGCGTGTGATCCAGCGAAACGTTGATCTAATTTTAACGAGATATTGTAATCTTCGCTTGTCATAATGGCTTGGCAACAGGACAGTTGAAAGAACTAATGTCGCTCTATTTTTACCAACTCTAAATCGTTTCCATCATAATATTTCTCAATCGCGAAGAAATAGTTAATTTGTGACGCGTGAAAAAACAAAACATTGTTTCCAATCGTTTGGTCTTTGTGCTTGATTGTGGCATATAAAAGTGTTCGATTGCGGCACCTCAGGACGAAGGAACATAGCAAAAATCAAAGATGTGAAGGCGGACTGCGTGCATATATGCAACTTGCAACCTGCAATACCTGACTTGTCAGACGACGACATTAGCAATGCTATGTCAGTGCTCACTGACTTCGTGAGGTATAAAAATAGCCAGGATATAATATATTTGCTGAAACAAAACGATGTGAACTTTTGCTCCAAGAGTTGAAAGCATTTTTTTTTTTTGTTATTTTGGTTTCTTTCAAAATTCAACATTTTTGGTTACTTTTCAAGTGTTTGAGAGAGAAGAACGATCAATTGTATTCTTTCATACTGCTCAGGGTAAAAATTTTTGAAAAATTCAACCATCGACTACAAAGTTGCAAAATTATTTTGATTGACGATCCAATTAACGCGCTTTAATGTTCATTTCACCTCGCATATCATATATCCACGCAAAAATACGGTAATTCTATAATTGTTTTCCGACTATACGTGATTCCACACTTGTTTCTTACCAGCCCCCAGGCAATTACATCTCCCATTTCGTTTCACATATATTCTGTTTTATGTTCCGTCAATGTACGAAAAAAATAATAAAATTTATTATTTCTCATTCAACACGTATCTATCAATTTACTCTATTTTACTCTGACAAAAACCTGCACTGTCATGTCTGTTTTTTTTATTCATATCTATTACTTTCAGTTTCCTCCAAATTTCTGCTTGCCTTAAATATAAAAAAAAAGTCTTACTCATAAGCCATTCATTATACTATCTTTATCTCTTCCTCCTCTTAATCTCAGAGCACCGAAAAATGTAGTATTCGCTCATTAGATCATTGTTATCCAAACTTGTATTTATTTTTTACCCTCGAGTTTATCTAGTCCCACACTTTTTACTGTAATCTTCTTTTAGGGCAGACTAAGTTAACTGCAAATTATCACGTATGGGCACACTCGTCCGAACAAATAAAGCACCGGAATTTTTGTCAATGTCCAAGTGCGATGCATCAAGTGATAATTGCAGGCGCGAAATCGGATAAACGTCTGGCGTATATAACTGCGCGAGAGAATATATCTCGGGCGTAACTTATAATTAAATGCGAGAGCTGATTCCTTTGCTGCGGATGATTAACGATTGCACGAAAATGTAGAACGGAAGAGTGTAATCGGAGACTGCATTAGTTGCACCCTTGGTGCATATGGCACTATGACTAGCTATTGAAAGAGAAGAACACTTTTTGTAAATAGTCAAGCAAGATGAACGAGCTGACACATGTGGCTCCCACATGCGACCCAAACCTTATTCGAATCTGTCTCCGCTCTTGAACCGTTGTCTCTGAATCATAGCCCTGCTACCAGAACTATTTTCCGTTTTGTTTCTACTTTATTAATACGTTACACTGCCCCCCTCGAGAAAAAAAGCTATTTTCGAAGCACCATCGTTTCAGATGTATTTTATTGCCACTTTCACACGTTAAGTAGCTGCATTTTGTTGACGGACGTGCGCGACAATTATTTCCTTAAGCGACCTTTCGGTGCCGAAAAAAGAGAAACAATTTATATGAGAATAAATTTAACCTTTATTTCCTCCATGTTTCCACACGTTGTGAACATATTATTCCACCTTTATTGCTTAGAGAAAAGTTTTGAAGAACTTATATACCTGTAAGAGTCATAACTTCATAAATCCTGTTGTCTCATTAAAGACAGCCATTCCACATGGTTTTGTACATCAAAAAGTCAACGAAAGTTTCTCATGAATAAGCGTCAAGAATGCAATGACTTTTCCTGACAAATTCGATTGTCTCGTTTATGACTCGTAGAGTTTTCACTCAGAGACAACATCTGACGTGCAGGAAGTTTGACTTTTCTTTACCTTCCAAACGAGCAGGCTAATAATTTTCATGTAAAAGGAAGTAATACTTGCTTTGAAAAAAGTAGGCGAATAATAACAATAACAACTGCTCTAGGAATCGAGGTTCCACGCTGGGTCATTATTATCGAATTCTAACACACTTGGAGTATTCAAAATAAATCGTATGTTGCGACGTTTCGTGTGAAATAAAATGTTTTGTTACTTTCAACACACGATTTTAGAATTGACGATTTCACCTCAATTTGTCAACGGTATTTTTCGGAAATCAATTATCTGATATTTTATTGAGTAAGCTGTAAAGGAATTCGCAATTTAACCTTGTCGAAATTTCATTCGATTATTTAAAATAGACTCGTTGGATGATTAGTTTGAATCATTAAAAAACCATTAGATTATTATTCAGTCGATTAAGACTCAAATTGGAATTTTATTGCGAAACTTGTTAATCACTTTTATTGAAGCATTTTTCAAACTTGCAAGTGTCAAGTAAAGGTATCGCACAAGGTAACAACATGCTTTGTCACAAATTTGACATCAAGATCGTAAAATAGAAATCATGCACTTTTTGCAGGGATACACAACAAGCCTTAGACGTGAACGTTCGTTAGCCATAAACTTCATATAATATTTATGGTTCGTTTTGCGTTTTCAGACTAGTCAGCAAGGAATCACTGTTGGCATAACGATTACTGTTTAAGTCAAATATCCATTTTAATTATGACATTTACTCTTTTCAAATTGTCAGTGTGATTGATGAAACAAAATTGTTATTTTTTTCGGCTTCTTTCGACGTTATGTTTCAATTAATACAGCTATTAATTTGCAATTAAACAACAGAAATTTATATTTTTTAACAGAATCGAATCGAATGACGTTTTCCATTAGAGATTACAATTACAATTTGATTATTTGTTTGAAATTAAAAAGTTCGTTGGTAATAAAATGTGTAGCAAATGGACGTTGATTGGCCATATAAATGCTTATGATACATGAGTGCGCGAGTTCGACAGAATTCACAGGAAGAAGAATAGAGAAAGAAGGTCGATATGTCTGTGAAGTCGATGAATCACCATACTCCAGTGGAAACAGGCGCAGGTATACAACTATTTTATTTCCCTTTGTATGTAAGAAGACAAATGAGAAGCGTAAAGTGATTCGTTGCGGAACAAGTACAGAGTAAAGACGATTAAATATGATCATTGGAATGAAATTCTGCGATTATTTATTCAGTCTAACTACTATAATTGGTTTGCTGGTATAAAGAAACAGTTGAGTGTAACGCAAACGTAATCTAATAGCAATAATAAGACGCTCTTACAACTCTGATATGAATTTGCTTTTTAATGACACTAGCTCACTCCTAATTGAGCCATTAAATTGTAAATTATTTGAATAATAAAATATGAATTTAAGACAAGAATTCTATACACACTTTTACTCGTGATTTTTGTTAATCCCTTTCATGTTTTTTAGTTTGATTAATCTATAGAAAACGAATCGTAGAGTTTTCGTGACTTCTGAAATATTTTGTAGATAAGACTATCACTTTTTTCAGTGTGTATAAAATAAAAAAGACATCTTTCATATCTTATTTACGGATATGCTTGTTTGATAGTGTTTAAGCACTTTTTCACTCGACTGATCCCATATAAAAGTTTATCTCAAACAGAACAAGATGAACACTCGAAAATATACACATATCTAAGTATTTTTATGTACACAAAAAATGTCAGTCGAGTACAAGCATATCTCGAAAGAATCGTCTAGGACTCGATTCTTCAAAGTTAAAAATAAATGCGAAAATATTTTTGCGGCCTTCTTGTGATGTTTGCACGAAACTATTTTGAAATGTGAATATAAATAAAAATCTTAAATTGACACTTGCAAATCCAATTGTTATTTATTTCAACTTACAATTTTCCATAAATAATCATTCTTCGCCACTTGTTTTTTATGGTTCAGAATACATCTCAGAAATAAAACTTGTTCAAATTATAAAAAACCTTTTTCTACGTAGCTATTCTGATATTCAAATACCAAATTCATTTTTACTTCGGCACGTGAAAAGCTTTCGAGACAAATATACTAATCAAATACAAGTGTTTGATAAATATGGAAGGTCAAATAGGATATTTTATTTATTTCACTCACTGCTGTTACGTGACGAAATGTAAACTCCTTTTCCACACGAGTAAGTACAAAAACATTTTTCTGATAATCATAATCCCATCCCTCTGAATGATTACAATTAACAAATGTTGATAAATAATTTGCATTATTCGGCATTATTCTTTCCTTCAAATTGGTAATGCGAAACAAAATGTAAAATGTATTAGAATAATTTATGACCCTTACAGTGTTTTATCCAGTGGTATGAAAAAATGCATTAATCTTAAAAGCAAAGCTTGATGATCAACATCAGACTAAAACCGTTAAAGACGGTTACGATTACGGTACTTTATGCCCAAGCTGAATATAATCAAGGGTTCGAAAAGATAAACTCCAAAAGTTTGAAAATCCGTTCGTCTCGCGTCGGTCGAAAAATATGTGAGATTAGAATGCGACTGGCCGAGATCTGAATCTCTGAGAAACGATAATAAAGATACGCCTGACCTGTTGTTCCTCTGAAACATAACTCATTTTATCAAACTTTTTCATATGCCAAGCAAAATCATTTCTTCGAGACAAAAAATACTACGTTCATGTTATATTACAAGATTGAAAAGAAAGTTCGGCTGGCTTCGTGCCGAATATTAAGATCCATCGAAGCGTTCAATTAATTTGCTATAAGAACGAAAAATTTAGTACTAAAATTCAAATGGAATGCAAATTGGTGGAGGGGAAAAAAATAAAAGAATGAAAAGAGGATGGATGTGGTGCATAAATATTCATGAACAATCGAACTGTGTGTGAGATGACATGAAAACAATTTTGGTTGCTAAGCCATGGGTTATAAGAAAAGGTGGAATTGGGAAAGCATCGAAGGATGGAGGCCAGATGGAATGTGTATGAACGAAAGAGACTAGGCGACAAAGATGCGCCGAGGTGGAAGAGGATGCAAGGCTTCAGATCGGGGGTAAGAGAAGAAGTATAGGAGGCGGGCGAGATCGAGAAGAAGGAGCTTCAATGATGGCGTAGCAGCTGGTCAAACAACTCTCGAGCCTGTTTCGCGGGTCCGAAGGGACTCTTCAGCGGCCAAGTAGTAAGGTAATAGCCTGACGCTCGATTCATGTTCGGGGCCTCGCCTCACCTCGTTCCACTCTGCATTTTATATAATTGCGCGGCTTAGCCTCGCAACTCCCCACTGATGTCTATTATTTTCGGCTTGATGCGATTTGTTTGGCGCTCGGGACACTTCATTACGATTGTTAAATTTATTGCCACGTCGCGCGATCAATTCCCGAATAATTGCTCCGCATTATGCAACGGGATTATTTCAAACCGACACCCGCATTAATATGATAATTTAGCCGACCGAAGGAAAACCTTTGACAGTCACCTATGAACCTCCCGAGAGCGTTCACCCCGGCCGCATTCGATTCCGACGCTTTTCGAAACAGTCAACTCCCGCTGAGTTCACTTTTTAGACCCACTCGTGTTTAATTAGGCTTTTTATAAGCAACCTTCACCTCCTCGGAGATTTTTGGAATTGTTTCCACTTCTTCCACACAACATTTATTTATCCCCTCGTCCAATCGAGTAACGTTACATTTTCAGAAATAAAGTTATGTAATGCTCACTTCATTCATAGTCTCGTTAAAGTAACGTTACTTGTAAGTTGCTTAAATTTGAAACAACATCTCGAAGGTTACTTAACAGAAGCCGTAGTATGAAGTTCACGATTTACTTATGGTTAACTTGTTTTGTTATTACATGATTCTTTTGTTTTTCACACACAACTGCACACAACCTAACGTGACTATAAACAACTGTTACTCAACGACTTTTTCCAAAAATTAACGTTACATTACTCTATTTCATGAATAACGTTCATTTTTCACTTTTTTACTTTTTATAAAATTGAAACAAATTGGTTTCCATTAGCGCATCTGGATGTTAAAAATAAGACTTTCAAAAATACCAAAACAAAAGATGTGTGTGTGGAAGGAGAATTTTTTGTCGAACTGAGCAAAGACCTTGGCTGAATTAATCCAGCCACCAGGCTTCGTCGCGCAGAGTCGTTCAAATTAATCGTCGAGTCATCGTTTTCACGACTGGTTCTCGAACTCGGTTCGATCGCGACACCCAATAATCTCGATGCGGCTGTCGAGATCGTGCGAGGGTTAACGAACTCTCGTTGCATTACAGGCGTTGTCTTCGCGAACGAGTCGGCAACACGTGACTGACCACAGATACCGGCTTAGGGGTTGCTTCGGCGTTTTAATGCTTCTTTCTGCCGGTCCCTAAAGGGCTTGTTGATTTTCATCAGCCCTAATTGAAGCTTCCTCCTCAATCCTTCAGGACGATATTATATTCAATTTGTCAGGATTCACACAATCAACTGTTTCAACCTCTTTCCATCAAGACAAGACGAATAACAACGATTGCCGTTGCACTTTTGTTTACCAACGAATACAATTATGTAGATGGATAAACAAGTTCAAATTACGATGATTACTACGCGACTGGCGCTTTTTTTAACGAGCAAATTTTTATTGCAATGTCGTGACAAGTCAATGTAATACATGGATGATCATTAAGTTTTTCCCTGTGTACACAAAATGAAATGTTTAATTACGTAGCCAGGGTTTTTGGACGCGGTCTTGACATGACATATACTTGAATCCATTGATAACCGCGATAAAGGTCATTTGAGTTGCCGTGGTTCGCACACACAGGGTCGGGGCGGTTCTCAGACGGAGGGTCAGGACGGTAATGTGATCCAAACTTTTTTACAGGTGCGAAAAAAATCAATTTCATTCAAAGGCCGGATCGAAATACTGTACGAACAAACAATAATTCCTTTACGTTTCAGGATTTTTGTCGAGAAACATTCTAGTTGGTATGTAATTTGAAAAATTTGCAAAAAACACTTCTACAGGAGTGCTAATGTGAGAACAAAAACTTACTATGAGGTTGACTAGCACGTTCGCCTTGAAACTATTTATTACTACTTTTTTGTTCGTCGTATTTGATGAGTGAGCTAACTCGGGATTAACTTTAAATATTAACTATCGACATAATCTCACTTTAGTACAACAGACTACCTGCAAAAAGAAGGCTAACAGAATTGTAAGCACAGTTCTTGCAGTTGCATCGGCATTGTCCAATATTAAATGATTCAAACGTAAATTGAGGCTTTGTCATGTAAAACAATATTTCTCGATCAACAATGAAAAGTGCACCGATTCACAAAACGGTTCCTGGTGCGAATAATGCAAGTCATCATTTGTTCCCACGATATGAATCAGATGCCTCGACGAATGAACAAAGTTTTTTGGGTTCAATTAATAAAGAGACATTGTATGATAATGTTTGTCGACTTGCGAGCACAGAGGCATCAGTATCAGTAATAAAAAAAAGGTGGACAGAAAAAGGCGTTTAGAAACCGAACACTTGTTTTTACAGCGACTACTGAAGTTAAACATTAGTTTAAGATATGTCATATGGAAATTGATATCACCTTTATTTCCTCCTCGCTTTTTTTTCTTCAATTTGATAAATGAATATTGAACAAGTTTTTTGTTTGCATTAAAATTTTTTCCCTCTTTGAAACAATGACCTCGACAAAAGCTGACGTTGGTAGCCTCGAATCAAATCAAGTCGAAAAATTTGAATCCGCAGACGAGTCGATGAGTTGTACAAGATCCCAAAGCGAGTTGCGTAATGCACTTAGATATCATTTTGAAACTTGATAATAAAGTGTGTGGTCGGGATGGAAAACAAGTCGATGGTGAGTGCTGGCCGGCGACGAAACGCCAGCGACTAATATTATAGAGCGAGTGCGTGCAAACTAACGTGTGACATTGCATAAGGTCGGCCTTTATGTCGGACTCACGCACTAGGCTCGCTTTTACCTCTTCGTTACACACGTTGACACCCGCGCACTGCTGATATTGCCGGCAATGACGATTTGCTGGCTTCTGACATGCAACGCACTCATTTTCCACTACATGCTTATTACTTCATACATCAAATTTCAACGTCATTAATTGAATTATTCTTCATATCATTATACACCCCTTTTTAAAAAACTTCAATTGTAGCTATAAGGTTTACTTTGTTATTAATAACTTACTATTCATGAAATCATTGAAAACCAATAATTTAAATAGAATTTTGACTATTTTGAATGATTCGTTTCAAGCACGATATTTTAGAGATAAAATAGATATCAAAACTGAACATTTTTAATCGTCAAGAACTAGAATTTGTATTCATCTTGACGAATACAAGCTAATTCCTGATACTCAGAATTTGAATTATTCCAAATTTTAAAATAGTAATGTAAATCATTGTATAAACTGATATCAAATTTTTCATTTGCAGTCAAATTTATAGTGCTTAAATTTTAACCTTCTGATTTTTCCCAAAGTTAAACAAAAATCAATTTTCAGTCCGAATTGGGCACTTGGATTATTAAAACTTTTAAGAACCACATCTTACAGAAGAATCGTATTAAACAGTCCACGAATATTTAATTAGCCAGTTAAAAATCATGCACCGAGTTGCGCATTCCTCGGGGTAAATAGTTTACAATCGTAACCATATCAGATTATCCTCACTTGATTCTGTGTATCGCGAGTAACTATGCGTAAATTGTATAATTTTGCGAGAAGTACGTCTGCGCTATCCTTCCGGTGAAATTCGTGCAATTCAACAAATCTTCTCCAGCACAAATCTCTTTTTTAGTTAATCCCTTTTTCTGATCGCGTACAAAGTGTTAATGATGATGATTCTCGAAATCGTTCTCCTCGCACACACGCTATATAATATAGTTGTGCAACTTTTGTAATCTGAGATCAAAACGATTTCTTACATTTTCGCATACCAGCGAATTGTATCAAAGCAGCTTTTTGTTTTGACGTTTCTTAACCATCATTTGTTTTACGATACATCGGAGCATCCAGTATCATGTTATTTTATATCAATTTTTTTTCATTTTCGATAAAATGTGTCAAGCAGTAGTTCTTCACGCTATGTCTTATCTGACTCTGGAATAATCCCTCATTACTGATAAAATTACGTTTCCTAATCACAGCGTACGAACTTTGGCAACGATCTATTCCACAAGATTAAATAATTAATTTATCAGTCACCAAATATAACTTACGATTTTTTGCTTCAACAATTTGATTCCTCGAGTTTTAATGGCCAATTCCATTATCGTTTTGTAGAATTTTTTGTTTCTCAAGTTTAGCGTCGTGAGGAAGGAGATAAGAAAAAAGTACAAAACTAACAAGGTCTATTCTGTGATATGGAGTTGAACTATTTCGAGAAAGTAAATATTCATAAGTCGTTCAACTCCATATAGTCGAAACGATACTCATCTAAGAACTAACTTGGTACGCATAGTTGCGGTCACACAACGATAACATCACATTAACGTGCACAGACAACTGTTCACATTTTCGTCGAACGACTCGAAAAGTCTGCTGCACAAACATCCGACCAAACGGTTTTAATACCGAGCCGATAATCATAATTTATATACCGTAGTCAGCCACGTTATCACATTCGAGAAAGTCATACGGCGAAAATGAAACGTCACGGCATCTTATGAGAATAAAATATTGCTCGCCAAAATAAATTAATGCCCCACCAAGCTAACACTTCTTTTTCTTCTCTCTTCGTTCCGAATTCAGTTGTTCACTCATTGTGTGTACCTTTACCTTCTTTTGCACGAATATAAAATATTGTACATTTAAATTATCAGGACCATGATTTATCTATATGCGAAAGAATAATATATCGCCGTGTGCGATAGTGAGCATTTTAGTAATTAACAAGCAACGCTGTATTTTAATTCAACTTGTCGCCGTTTTTCTTTTACTTTAAATTACACGAGCACAATTACTATTGTATACTTTTGCAATTTTTTGTGTACAATTTTGCTTGCTTTAAGCCTTGATTCAAAGGTTTATACGAAACTGATATTTTTACCCTCCGGTTTTGAATTCTGACAAGACCATTCGAACACGTCAATTTGAGACGAGTTGAATGTCGCGTGCAAAACTTTTCTGTATTAATACCAAGCCAAAGTGTGAATTTTTACACGATAAAAGAGCAGCAATTTGCCGTCAGTCCGGTTTTTTATTCTCAAAAGCACACACTTCAAACAACAATTATTGTATTTAAACCAAAGCCAGCTATTAAAAGAATTTGCAACAAAACTGATTCGCATAAATCAAATGAAATTCGCATACAAATGAATGCAACATGTTTTTGTTAACTATAACATTAAAAAATGAACAATTCTTATTACAAAAAACGTAATTAGGTTTTTGTTCTATTTTGACTAGTTAGGCCAACTTTGCAATTTTTATTTTAGTGACTTTTAATTGTTCACCATACTTAGATAACCTAAATATATAGTTACTGTAATAATACTTTAAGTTAATTACAAAAGTTTTGAGTTCCTCAGTGTTTACAGAAAAAAAAAACTGTACAAAAGTTATTATTGATGATAAGTATAATGTCTAGGTGGAAGACGGAAAATAATTTTGTTGAAAGTGGTGTTAATCCAGCGTTGGTCGTGTCATTGGAGCCTTTGCTAACGCGAGCTTACACCCTCGGAGGGCGCGGTTCAATCAATTACTGCGAGTAGGGCGCGGTCGTTCGCAAGGCTCTCGCCTTAGCCTCGCCTAGCATAGCAACAACCCCCTTGGTCCTTCGCTCTGCTAGCGACAAAAAAAAAGAAAAGAAAGCAAAAGAAGGAGAAAGAAGACGGAGAGCCCCCTGAGCCGGCGCGTCAACCTTATCGCACCTTTCGCTCTCGTTTGCCACTTTTGCTTGCTATTGGCGCTCGTCTCTCTTGCTTTTATACTTTCTGCTTTCTATTGTTTCTTCCCCTCTCGGCGATTTTCCATCCGAGCTTAAGCGATAACTTTTGCTCGACTGTTATTGCGAAAGCGTTGATGTATTTTGTATTTCGAAGGCGATGTAAATTTATCTCGGTCTCCTTTTTCGCTTTCGCAGTCACGCGATGAGGCCTACAACGGCGCTCTCGGCTCTTCGATATGGTAGCCGCTCGGGACACGATGAAAGAAGCGCGGAAAAAGACCCAAAAAAAGGACGCGCTCCGTCTTTTCTTCTCTTTTAGCGTGGCGCGTTCCTGCGCGCGACCAACACTGCTCTAAATATATATTCTCCGCCGCGTGACACTTGTTTCAAATAAATCAGCACACGAACGTGCCGGAACGAGCGGTGCCGAAAAATCTTATCGTTTGGGAAATATACTCAATTTCGAACCACATTGATGGCATGTGACTAAATTGAATCACGTGTTGAATAAACTTCTGGATAGTTTCTGAATTCGTATTTCAAATTCGTCCGTTCGTTTCGTCATGGGAAACGAGGGATAGCGTTTTTTTTCTCATTTTGTACCCACGTGGTGGCGATGTTAGATTTAATATTTTTTGTTCTTTTTTCATATTTTTATACTATCGTGACAATAAATTATGGTGTGTAATCAATTGAAATATCAGTTTAGTTGGAAGTACAAAAAATAGGAAAGATAAAAAAATCGGCTGGGAGCTTGATTTGGCGCGATGAAGAATACAGAAATGCTGTTGCTATGCTGTCTGTAAAGGGCGTTACAATTTATCGCCATCCACTCCAAATGTAAAATATACGTTAAGATTTGTTAGAGACAATTTATTAGATTGATGGTAAATTGAAAATGCCAACTTTTTATAGCACGTGAAGTGCTCTCATTCTTAATTACCAGCACTAACATCTGTCTAGGTACAGCGACAAGACGTATGCTAATCATTTTATTTTAAATTCACTCTATTACTCCGACTCTGATCAACGATAAATACCATAATAAATAAACGTCAGGTTGTAAACTGCATCTAGTTTTGTTTTGTATGACTTAATTTTATTCAATAAAATTGGTTCATTTATTTCAATGAAACCTCAAGTTTAAAATTGAATTACATCCTTAAATAATCAAGAGATTGATGATCCAATTATTTGTAATTTCATAGCAAAAATAAAGTTACAAAATGTTCATTATTTCAGGAAACTAAGCATGCTGAAACATTAAACGGCCATTACAAACGGTGTCCAAACAGCGTTGAGAGATGAATTTATTAGGATTCATCAGACAGACGTTAGGAAGTGAGATTAATTTTTATGGTTACAAAAATGTCACGAGGGAGTAGCCAGATCCAAACATCATGCTGAAAATTCACAGGGGAGGTTTCTTCAGATCGAATTTCATGGATTAGATTAAAAACGACACTTCCCCGTATAAACGAAGAAAGATACTTTCTAACTGGATAAAAAAATATCTGAAAAAATTGCATGGCTTCGAGAAAACAATTAATCTCAAACAGTTAAAATGAAGCGCGCTCCAGGAAGCGCGACTCATAATTGCCTGCAATGGTGAATTTAAAAAAAAGTACTTCTTTGCAATAAATAATTCGTCAACGTCATTAACGTCTAATAAATTGAACGAAATTATCGCGAGAATTTTGCGAAATTCAAGTCCACCGGTGAAATTGGTTTGCGTGATGCGAATTTATATTATAAGATTACATTTTGTGCGGACATGCATGCATCGGTGTGAAAATGCGCGCGAGCCACTTTTTAATGCGCAGGGCCAGTAACCTTTACCTCGACTTCCATAATGCAACGACTCCTCGACCTATAGGACTTTTCATCCAATCGCTTATGCATCGTGATCCTAGAAATTGATATAACATTGACGACTAAAATGTCCGCTTGTGAATGCATAATGCCTCGCAATCAAATGCATTTCGAGCAGTAGCGCAAATCGTATTGTTGCTATTTCAAATTGGCAAAAACAACGGTTTAGTCACGCCTTGCTTGGCGCTCACGTTGAATCAACATTCGTATAATTGCCCTCAAATTTATTCTCAGGCGAAGAAAAGTTTCTCATAAGAGAAAAAAAAATTCAAAGTTTTCTTTTGTGATTGATGATTTTGTTTTTTCATTTGCTATTATCAGAACCAATTTAGAATGATTTTTAGACATTTTTAAAATACTTTGGTTAGCTTGAAAAATACTCCTGACTGTTAGAATTTATTATTGTCGTTTGTCAAGCAACCGCTACCTCATCGGTTCCTCCACTTTGAAATGAAACTCCTATTCCAATCACTGTGTATGTTCAAATTTGAATATTTTCATTTCACATTCAAGAATTGTCATTCCTATGTCAAACGTCAATCAAGACATAGTAGGTCAATTCAAAAAGCAGCCAAATTACAATGTTGTGATGAACAGTGAAAAATTGGATCATTTTATAAGTTGCCAAAAGTGTAATTAATTGGAAGAGCAAAAAGTTGGACAAAAAAAAAGAAGAAAAAGGTCAGTAGAAAGTCAGAAAAAATAATCAGATCAGGAGGTAGGCATAAATTTGTGATCCAAGTGCGCGACTTGGGCGCGTCCACTTTGTCTAATTAGCATCACATTTGTATTTATGGAAAATCAATGTGCCGTTGAGGCGATACGATCTGCTCGCCTGGAGAGTATCTTTCTTGCTCTACGACGAAGAGATGTTCGATAAGCCGTACTGTGTGTGCGAGCATGGTCTCGGCCTTGTTTATTTATAGTATCCGCTCCTACGTATCGAGGTTGGCTCGGAAACTACGATGTCGTTTCCGAGGAGTCGTCGCCAACGCGAAAAACTCCAAGTGCCAAGTCACTCGTTTTGCTATTCACTCAGCCACGAAAGTGTCCCGTTCTTGCTTTTCCCAACGCGATGCTGAGTGAAAACTTGATCAACACAATTCGCTAATGGACATGCTCCTTAACAGCCAATAGGAAAACCAAAATTATCGCTTTTTTATAATAATTCTCCTTCGTCGTAATTGACAGAGAAAACTCGACGGGAATTATTTAAGGTGCTAATGCAATAAAACCTCAATTTGTCACTTTCTTGACTAATCTATTACATTTTCTAAAGAATCTCGTTTGTACCCCCACTCCAAACGGTTTTTCCATCTTATCAATAAATAATCAGCCATTTTCAATTGGAGACATTCAAACTGACTGGTGCAATTATTATCAGTCGTTCAAATGTTCATTTGAGCTAATTTATCAAACTGGCAAACTCGTTTTTCCTGATCGTACACCTTTATGGAAATGGGATTAGTTTCTTACATCGAAAGAAATGCACTGATTTTTCCGTGTTTATCTCTAAATTAAATTATTATTATCTTTCAAGATTACAGCATTATCTTTTCTATTCATTTAAATCAATCATAAATATTTGATTGAATTGCAACACTTCAGAAGAAAAACATTGTATTTTATAAAAGACTACAGAAATTTTCGCACAAAATCTGAGGGTGTGGTTTAGATAAGCTGTAAAGCGCAGCATCCTTGCGAGGGTGGTCTGGACCACCCCTTTATAACAAAATGGTGACCTAAAACCGACTTCTCTTTTCACTCGTTGAACTTCCCTTAGATCTACTAAAATAATTTCAATTATCAACAATAAAAAGAAAATTAAATACAATTTTTATAATAAAAATTATGTTTCCAATTTTTAGATCTTGAAAATATAACAATTTTAAAGGGAAAATTGAAAGTTCGATGGAAAATGATAGAATATAGAAATTTCCATGTGAAAAGAAAACAACGACGTGTTAACATTATTGAATCTAAAAAGGTATAAGTATTTTAAAAATTGTAATCATCGATCGTTTAATTTTAGTCAAAGTCAATTAGGTTAAGCATCTAATCATGATAGAATTGAAGAATGTAGAAACAGATTTATCGCACGATAAATGATGACGAAACAAGTGCAAAATCCAACGCGAAAATAAAAATTGTTTGAGGACGCAAGTTGATGAATAAGTGGCGAAACATTGCCCTTATTTGAGCGCTCGTTTTGTCATATGTAAAACGAAAATAACGAGCAGTATAAAAAAAACAATAGCTCCAGTAACCTGTGACATCATTTCCGTTTCTGACGCCGAGTGGTTTTGAAATGCAGAACATCGATTTGAAAATAAAAACGTTTAATAACTGACTTGAAATTGTTTAAATTATTCAATTGTTATCAAACTTTTCCATGTTTTTAAATCAATGAAAATTAAAACTTTACAATTTTGCAAAACATTCAGATCTGGTCTCACTCATTGAGAAAAGATTCAAAAGGTGATTAAAAATAAATGATAATTACATCAGACGTTGTATTAAATGGTTTATTTTATAAACACGTTGAGAGTTTCATAAGGTATCGTTTTATATCTTGTGATTTTTGTAACGTTATAACGTCAGAGAACCTTTTTTCTATAAGATAAAGGTTATCAACGCAGGGTGTCTCGGGTCGCTGCAGACGAGTGCGTAAACACCCTATCTATAGTCTTGCGATACACTGTACCAATCAGGCACGATTTGCGTAAGCCAAGCGTGTCGCACGATGGATAAGACCATCAGTAGAAGTAACTGCAGATCGACGAGCTGTTAATATAAAAAGCACTGCGCAAACCGAATGATACGCATATTCTGGTCAATCGATAGCTTCTCACTTTCGACCTGCTCCTCCTCCTCTGCTCAGTATCAAAACACAGAAAATTATACGACCTCCCTGACTATCTATTGATTATCGACGGAGAAATGATCCCAACACACGCGAAACAGTTTCTCATTTTTCATTTCTCCTTTATTTTTCTTTTTGCCTTAAACTCGTGTTTTGTAATTGTGTTCCTTTTTTGAAGATACCTTTTCGCTGATTAATTAAAGTTGTAATTAATTTGCAATTGTGGTTGAAAAAGAGAGAAGATTAGGAAACAACTTCATTGCGTTATAAAATTGTAAATGGTGGGGGGTAAAAAAAGTAACGAGTATTCATGTGCCTTATATGTGTCAAATCTATTATCCAAATAAGGAGTTTTGTAGACAGAAACGTCGTCGAGATGCTCGACGATTACGTGTGTTCAAACGCAAGAAACATTCCGTGACATCACTCACTTTCCTCATCATTTTTAGCATAACCCACTCAGACCTGCTTTCGTTAGCAATCTCCACTCTGCTCCCTATTCGTTCTTGTAATTGGTAAATTGGAGTATTAAATAAGCTGACTGTATGATACATGTTTTTTTTTCTCTCGTCATTAATGCATTTCGCATACGCTTAAACATTCAATTACCATCGTTTTCCCCTCTTCTTCTCTTTTAATAACTCCAAATTAAACCACGCATTATTTTCTATAACATTTTTTTTTACTCAGACACTTAATTAATCGTTTGTTGATTCAACGGCTATTAACTACGTTTACTAACCAGCTATTTATTATCTTAAACAAATTATCCAGTTTGTTAACACAAACTGCCGTTTGCGAATCGAAAAATTTTCATTACTCGCTTTGGTACTAAGAACATTAATTTACCAACATGTTATTAGTGTCCTCTCATTTCATCGTTTATCATTTCCAGAATGCTGAAAGTTATTTATAGACAAACACATCACTGTTTAACATTGCTGGTCCAAATTGAGGTACAATAATTTTGAATTTGCTATTTTTTCTTTTTCTTACTCGGAGTTTATGTGGAAAGAATGCAGTAGAACTATATGAAAGATGTAAAAGAAGTTTTTTTTGGGAGAATCCAACTCGTGATGTGGAACTGAATGGAACAAATTCATTGAAGTATAATATAAATTTACAAGCGAAGAATAGAAAGTTTTGTAATATAAAAGCGCGATTTCAAAACAAGAATACATACATAATTTATTAAGTACATCAACTGTGAGTTCATTTTTCATAGATACCATCTTGAGAGATAGATGTAATATAATACAAAACAACGCTTTTCAAGACTGACAAATTTTCTTAAGAAATATAACAAACGTACGAAATCTGGAACGAAAGAAGAATTTGCATAAATTTAAATTGAACCAAAATTAATAACTTTTTTCACGTTACTTCAAACCTGGAACGAAATTTGATGGCTGGTAGAGCTGAGAGGTTTATTTTCAGTGTTTTCGAATGAAATTCAGAGACTGTTTTCAATACAATTATGCGCCTGGGATGCCAAAACTTCAACAATGGAAATTTAAGCGCATTAATCATACTTTAATGCTTTCGTATTAACTCGCAGATTTCACTTCGAAATGCATCACGAAAATGTTGCGTGTAATTCATTACTAATCGGATTATTTTGTCCGGACGTGAATCCAAAAGTTATAGTCTATTCATATACACAAAAATCGTCTAAAAATATCACTCTTTTACATTGAAAATCAAACCCTCTAGATTTTTTTTAATTTGACATTTTTTTAATTAATGAAATCCAATAAAAAGTTAGTTTCTAAACGATATTTTCAGTCGAAAAACTAGTTCATCAATGTTATCGAACGCGGGATTCGACTTTTCGAGCAAATTATGGGTGCACGTGTGCGCACTTATTGAATACAGCGGAAGCCAAGCGCGCTGTCAATGAATATGTAGGTTTGTGTATGTGTTGGCCCTCGACCTCCCGTTTATACATGCATAATCATGTATGTGGGCATATATACGTTCAGGCGAATATTTACAATACACGGTGTCTCCTCTCCAAGCGGAACGCGAGGTCGTCGCCGATTTCAAGACGAAACCGGAGGCGTGGCGTCGTCTTGTACTTTATGCACAATATAAATAAAAAAATATCTGATTCCTCACCGATGGTCCAATGTAACATTTAATTGTCCACTCTTCAAGTATTATTTAATACCCTTTTTCGCTTGATTTTACACCTTGTGATTTACGACTCTGATTCGTTCGGAAATTGTACTTTTAATTACTGTAATTTACACTTTTTAATTGAATTTCATCATTTTTTCTTTTTGATTGTAAAGCAGAGACAAAATAATTTTTGCAAAGTGTTTTTTTTGTCGCCTAAAATACATTCAGTGAAGAAGAACTAAAATAACTACGTCAGAAAAACTGTGAAATCGGTTTTTGTAATACGAACATAACGAAATGTAAATTTGAGAAGAAATGAAACGCTTCTCTCCTGTATCAGCTATTTTAATCGAACTATTAACGTGGAAAATGTTAATGTGCAAGATAAAAACAGTTCATTGTTCATGGCACTACAACATAATGCTTACATAAAAGAAAGAAACGTTAAAATTAAAGAAAAAAACCGCGTGCTAATGATGTAGCGAAACTCGTGTACTTATCGTTGTGTAATAAATGTGATTAATAATACATGCAGTTTTCTCCTTAAACATTTTGCTCTCAATTATAACATTTAATCGATAGAATTTTCATTTACCATTTTTCTTCACTACTAACATGTTTTCACGATGAAAAAAAAACCTGAAACTTCGCAAAGTACTTTTTGTCAGGCTCAAAACCAATCAACGGAATGAATCGCGATTAGTCACTTTTTTAAACCGGAACAATAGAAAATTGAGGAACGCCAAGATGATGATCGTCCAATTACTCTTGCAGAACTTTCAAACACCCTCACATATCCTTAAAGGTAACTTTTTTCTCTCGAGATTTTAGATACAAACTATATATTATTATGTTTGGAGTACATCAGTTGACTGAAATGCAACATTAATCATGAAAAAATTGTGAACTTGAAAAAAGAGGGATAAAAAAAGTATTGAATAAATAACGCATTTTCTATATCGAGCTCTTAAGAAATATTTCATCAGAGCATCGAATCATCAATTGAAAGGCAGAAACCAATCCAGCGATTCTTGTTAGCCACTTCATTAATTATCTTGCTCGTATCATCGAAGCATTATCTCGCTCGTTGCGTCTATATTCTTGTTAACAGTTATCCACTCCAACAACCCCACAAAAAGTCCATCCTCAATATTTGTTGCCGATCGGCTCGCAGATAAAGTGGCCTGTAATTCTTGTATTTATTCTATTATTATCATTCGTCGAGCTATATTTATTCATTAATATAAACCCAACGAAGAGAGAAAGAATGATAGAAAGAGACGGAGAAAGGGCTCCCCACTAAATCGAGCATCTGAATTTCAAAAGCAACAAGTGACTTTCGTGATGAATTAAGTTGGCTAGGAAAATTGAAAGGGCTGAATAGTTGTGTGCCCGCATGTACTATTGTGCCGTGCATGTTCTTCTTTTTCTCCGTTTTATTACATTTTATTTCGACCGATTAATCGATCCGAAGCCGCTTTCACCGTCCGAAACTGCGCGTCCTTCGCCCAAGCCCACAATGGCTCGTCAATTAATTTAATTACCGCAGCCTAGCGAGCAATCTTGCTAATAAAATTATTAATTAATCTTCGCAATTAATCGAATCACTCCTGCAAAGAGATACTGCTCGAGTGAAAATGCAAACGAACAAATTAATTAACAGATCTTCGTTTTTATGTAACGCAAATTACAATATTACAAACCAAATGAAATTCGATTTCGCAGCAAAAGAAGAGACCAGATTGATTAAATATGCCCGCTGTTTTTTTCGTGATTCATTTTCAAACGCGATATTCAGCGTATATTAATTGTGTTATTAAACAAGGGAAAGTTGAGTTACTGACCATGTTTATGTAAATGTTTTGACTAAATGCGCGATGTGTTGTGAACAAAAATGCGATTTTCAAGAAATCGCACTCATTATGCTAATTTTTGTTGAGTGATTTCTTTCCATTCCAACCTTCTCACTCAGTTTGACTTTTTTGCAGTTAAGACTTCACTATTGTTATAACGATTGGAGTTTAAAATTATTACCCCAATGGGAAACCTCGATGACACAATAAATTTCATTCCACGTCACATGACTGTGCCACTTGTACAATAATAATAACAGTAATTTACATTTTTCGTCGTTACGTGAGAGCAGTAAAATTAATCTCCCGAACACTTGTCGTTTGGAACAATTCGAATGCCGATTAAAGAAAAAACAAATGCGACTTTGAGTCTCGACAAACAAAAGCCATTAGCTTTTTTTAATGCCAGAATTCTTTTGCAAGAAAAAACAGAAGAAGAAGAAAAATGAACGATGAAATTTGTGAAATTGAATCGTAAAAAACTATAAGGAAGAGAAGCGATTAAAAAGTGGAATACTCAATGGCATTAATCGCAGGCTGATTTGAATAATATGCGAGCCAAAATATGGCGAACCCGTATTGAGTGCGGCAAAACATTCGGAAATAAAACGTGTGTTTTATTTCATTCGATCGTTGAACTCGATCTATTTAAGGAATTGCAACTGGTTTTCGTCAATAGAGTTTTGGAGGTAGACGTTTGGGGGTTGCTTTGACACGATGCGCGACCCCGTAGACACTTATTGTCGCGGCATTGCGGTGTCGGGACGTTTACCCTAGAGAGGTCAGTGTCACGCGACGAACGCGCCAAGTTCGTTGACTGCGTGTGCCTCCTCTGAATGTGGTGGCTCTAGTCGCGACGCCGGCCAGCCTCGGCGAGAGCGGTAGTAATCTCCGACCGGTTGGTCCACACTTTCGTCTCGCCCTTCGCTCGTCGCGTCAAACTCTCTTCGCTCACTTTCTTTCCCTTCTTCCTCATCTTCCTTCTTATTCGCCTCCAAATGATTTTTTTATTTCTTTCAATTGTCCTCTCCAAAATAAATTCTAACAATTTGTTAGTCGCAGGACGTCTTATTTGATAAATCAAAGTGATTGATTCATTAATATAACATTTTGCAATAACAATTTAGATGATTTATCACTCTCCAATCTTATGTGCCCCATTTTAAATGCAATCGACAGATAAGATAGCCCACGGTGGTCTTTCGCGAGGAAGTCAGCATCTGTATGGTGCAACAATTAACCACTGCTATGATTATATTGTGTTGCTATCCATAGAGCAGTTTCACCTTTTTTGTTTTTCCAATTTGATTTTCCACTTGCAACCCACTGAAACAATTCAAATAATTAAAACATTTCGTTCATTTTAATTAAATTTAAAATCAAACACGAGTACCTCTTCTCTCTGCCATCTTAACGCAAAATATGTGAATAATCCATCGTAAGAACGATGGGGCTCGATTTTGGCAAGTTACCGCCCGGACTATTATTTCCAAAACGTACGCTAACGCGTGCACTTTATCGAGACCGCTGCCGCCGGAAGCTAAAAGGACCACAAAAAAGAAAAATATCGATTGAGAGTAAAAAAGAGACCAACGCAAGCGGGCTCCTGGCTTTTTAAGAGATGCCTCTTTTGAGTTTTTCATTTAGAAGAAGATTACTCCACGTGTTTAATGTTTCTGAATGTTTCAAACTCAACAATAATGTTTTACAATTTTTGTAAAGATTATATTTTCTAAAAATTCTACATTAATGTAAATTATACATTGGAATTAGTGTACAAACTTATTTACAATAGTTGTTCATTGCCAACAAAAAAAAAGAATTCGTCTTTGATTAAGTTGTTCATAATTTAGTCATTGAAATGCAGTCGCAATAGAAAATGTATCCAATACTGTTTAAAATTTGATATTCTGATAAAAAATTTTATGAAGCAACATTTTCAAATTCTTTTTCCTTTTCATCTTCTTTTTTCTCGAACTTGAGCGTGTATTGTCGACAAATTTCATACGACACAATACCCATGGCCATGCTTGTATTTAAACTCTCCATGTCGTTATAAAGTGGAACATGAACACGAGCACCTGACCTGTCTTTTATAAATTCTACCGAACCCTCGCTAAGGCCTGCGGTCTCTCCACCAACAATTAGCACTGCATCGGCCGTAGTATAATCAACAAAATAATATGGCACTGTCGGTATGGTTTTTCTCATTTCCTCAAGTTTTTTACGTTTTCTTCTCTTCAATTCTAATTTCTCCGCCTGTGCTCGTTTCCTTTTCTCAAACTGACTCTCGGCTTTTTTATTGACACCTGATTCCGCAATTTCGGCTTCATCCTCCATCTCTTTTTCCTCGCTTGACTCTTCGTCTTTGTCTGATTCCTCTTCGTCAACGTCTAAATTCTCTTCCTCCACAACTTGGTTGTCTAATTCTTCGGTAAACGCACAGCTATTGTCTGCTGCAAATACCTCGGAATTCGGGTCGATCTGCTCTATTATTTGTTCCCATTCTACTGACGTTTGAATCGGCAATTTGAAATGTGCGCCTGCTGCACTTCTCAACACTTTTATGTCCCAAATGTCAACACAACCTGGAAAACGTTGAATTTTATTTTATCATTTTTCAATTCAACTACTGTAATTGTAATTCAAATATTTGTTTTGCAATATTGAATTTCAATTTGTTATGTTAACGAAATCTTTTTACCTTTAGTGAGAATTAGTTTTTGGCAACCAACTGCAGCTGCGGTTCTAATGATAGAGCCCATGTTTCCGGGATCTCTGACGGTGTCTACAATGACTGTCAGTGGAATAGCGAATTCTGGTGGATCTGCTCTCATCCTGGGTAACGGAAAAATTCCTGAAAATGTCGATACCATCTTAGTAAAAAAGTATTAATACATTTTGTATAATAAGGGTACGTTCCAGTAAAAAGGCTAGAAGTAATAATAATAATTTATTTTCAATCGTTGTTTTTTTGGTAGCATTCCTCATCGAATTATGCAATGCAATACTTTTTTCACTTTTTCATCAAAATGAATGTTTCATATTCATACCCATAAGCCCAGGAGACGTTGTTAAGTTTGACCAAAGCTGAATAGCTTTGTAAGGAACCTGATAACACTTTGCACTTGTATGATCCAGTGGTGGTAAGTCATCGAGTAATGTACGTTTGGAAAATATAACCATCTTAGGAATCACGCCTGCTTTAATTGCATCAGTCATTATTCGTGATCCTTCAAGTACTATTTCTGGGGACTTCTTTTTTCTACTTTTTGCTTTTGCATTAAGAATAATGGGCCTAGAAAAAGTTTAACAATGTTGATACACTTCTTTTTATCAATATAAAAATAATACTTATTGTCTTTTATCAAGTATGAGAAACAGGTTTAAAAACTCACGTGAGATACTCTTCATTATCATGAACTTTTGTAAAGATTTTCTTGTCAGGTTGAGCTATCGTAACAATTTCTTTCTTTTCAGCTTTTGCTTTGCGTTTTTTCATTCGCATCCTCTGACGATGCTCCCGTCTTGCAATTTTTTTCTTAATGCTGTCATCGTCTTCGACTTCGTACAGCTCATCCTCGTTCACGACTGCTGCAGGATGTCGAGGACGAAATGGTTTTCCGTATTGCCTCACCAGATTTGTTTGCCAATTGATGTTGGCTGGATTACGAAATGCCTGGTAGGTTTGTGTACATCTTGCAAGCACTCGAAAAGTTTGTAACAACATTTTTATTGTTGTTTGTTTTTTGCGAATGCGACTATCTACACACACTTAAGTGAGGTTATGTTTTTTGTTTTTAAAGTTCCATGCTTGTGAGTTGCTCCACTTTGAGCATGCGCTGTAGATGTTTTAGCGGCGGTTTTAAAATTGTTCAAACTCAAAACTTGCAATACACATCAGTAATTGAACTAAAATTTAATAATAATGTAACTTAGTCAAATAGAATTTGAAATTAGACATGAAAATAAAGTTGCCTGAATGAAAAAAAGTTTGGGAACTTGCATTGCATGAGTCAATTTAAGATTTTTATTAGGCATTAACTGGATAGGCTTTATTCTTTTTTGATTTACAAAAGTTATGTTTTCGAGATTTGTAAGTTGGACTGAACGGCAGATAAGTTGCACAATTGAACCTGTGAATGAATAATAATTAGTATTTTACATACAATTGTTTATGCTATTGTTTTTTGATTCAAAAATGAAGTACTTTTTCAACAGATTCATTCCAATAGGAAAGTCATAAGTGTTTGGTTCATGTTCATCAGAATCATCGCCATCCAGGTTGAGTGCCATCTCCTTCGCCCAAGCATCTAATCCCCGTTCTTTTGCAGTTCCTATATTTTTGTGATAAAATTTTTTTGAGTAGAAAAGTTTCGTTCCAAATACATGTTTCAAATTATCACGTTGTTTTACCCGGAATAATGTTATCTAGTAAACATCCAATAACTCCTCCAACTAAAATAGTAGTGCTTAATAATACTGTTAAAACACTATCAGCCACATCACTGCCAGTTTGAATAACTCCAGAATTTTGTATCATCCATTTTGACAAAACCTAAAATTCAGCTTGTTAAACTCACATTTTCAATTTATTGCAGTTATGTATTGTTTATTTTGAAATTCAATTCATTCAAAAATCGTACCAAAGGGAAAAATATTGAAAATCCAAGAATATAAAGATTTCTAGCAGAGTTCAAATCCACGTATTGCAGTGCAGATAGTCCTAAAAATTAGCAGTTCAATTTAAATTTACTTGATTCATTTAATTGATTACAAATTTAAATATTGAAATTGAACATAGAATACCAAATGCTGCGAATCATTCCAAACATGACACAAAATATTCCTCCCACAATAGGATCAGGGATGATGATAAATACTGCTCCAAATTTGCTAATCACTCCTTGCAAAACCATTAGTAAACAGGCCCATTGGATGACTCTTCTACTTCCAATTTTAGTCACTCCTACAACATTGAAATGTTAATTTCATAATTCAACATAATGTATAATCAAGACTGGGATTTGAATTAAAGTCCCACAAATTGGAAGGAATATTATTAATTAAATATACTTTAAGTAGAGTTTTATCGTTTTACCAATAGTTCCGACATTTTCTCCGAAAGTATTGGTCCCATTTCCACTTCCCCAAAGACCAGCTAAAAGAGTTCCTAAGCCTTCTATTCCAATGCCTCTATTGATTGCATGAACCGGTGGAGGAGGAGCGTCTTAAAAGCAAGCAAATTAATTTTTAACGATTATAAACAAAGAAATGGCTCCATAAAAATTGTCCGTTTGATAATAAACATACCACACATTCGTGCCGTTGTTGGATAATAACTAATGGATTCGACGGTGCACGCAAGAACACCTGCTAGCATGCCAAGCACTCCAGACAGAGTTACTGTTGGAACACCCCATTGACCTGGATAAGGTACGCGAAACCAAGGCGAGTCTTTTATGATGGAAATTTTTGTGTCGGTTCTTCCAGGGTGACCGTAGGGCAAAGTGTCCGTAACGGTCAGGATCAAACAGATGATCCACATTGCTGATATTGTCAAGAGAACCTGAAATGCGAAAAGTTATTGAATTTAATGATCAAATAAATTACAAAAAGTATGTCTAAAAAATCGAATTAAGCTTACTGGAAATAACTTGAACAGGGAAAACCATATAATTTGGATGCCACTTTCTTTTTTGTAAGTGATGACAGGAAATTGTACATTGACCATAACTTGCGAATAAATTGTCAGCATTAAAATTGTCCTGGAGATTTAGAAATGTCAAATTAATTATCGTGAATTAATGGACATTTTAAGTGTTTCAAACTTATTGAATGATTGAAATTAATACCCTGCAGCTATTCCCCAGTGTTTCGATGCTGTTTCAGCTGCATTTTCAAATAATGATATTCCAACGAGAGACACAGTTGGAACAATTGTCAAAGGTGTAATTATTTTCAGCAAATACCCAATGATTCCTGCAAGCTTATATTATTAATTATTCACGGTTCACTCGACCTGAATAAAATTTAGATTATTGTGGTCACCTCCAAATCCTACAATCACTTGAAACAGTGCAGAAACAGCAATAGCTCCTGAGAGCTCTCTCATTCTACTTTGCCATAACTCAGTTCTGTTTTCGTGTGACATTGCATTCATAACTTCCTCGCTCGGACATTTCCATTGTGGCAAACTCAAAATTGCCAGTGTGGGGACCAAAAAAGATATAGTTCCACCTTGCACGAGAGGAAGTCTGCAGAAATTTAAGTTTTAAGATTGTTATTCTAAGATTGTAATTCATACCATTTAAATTATAAGAAATTTACCTGCAACCAAAAGTGCACTGAACATAAGTAATCAGTCCTGTAACAAAAATCATTGTCGAGACAATATGACTTCTAGCTGGATCATCTTCTGCCATGCAAAGAGCTGGAGTTAATATAAACGGTATGGACACTATAGCTCCAATCATCGTCAGGTAATGCTGTTAGAAAAACTCAAAGATTTGTATTGAATTCAACTCAATAATAATTATCGATTTTGCTTTGACAATTTTTTAGCGTCTTTTGTAATTCTAATTTACTTGCAGTGCCATAAAGAGACAAAGGTACCAAGGAGGTACATCGTCAATCCCATAAGTGATGTTCGATTTCCGAATTTCTTTATCGTACTTTTCATCTTCCTGAAAGATTAAGAGTTGTGCATATCAAAAATGATATTTATTTGCCTCAATTACAATTTATTACAGTGCATGACGAAGTTAGATAAAAATGCTGGATTATGTTGTAAAATTTCTGATGCTAAAATGATAAAAACTACGTTCAACACTTTGTTTCCAACGAGATAGATAATTAGATGTGCTTCGATTAATTTTTTATCGCCTTACTCATACAGATTGAAACTCATAATTGTTAATTTAATCACTGTACTATTATCGTCATAGGTAATCATTTTTTCAAGAACAAAGTTTTTAAGGCAATCGCTAAACTTTAGCAAACAAAATTTTATATTTTTGTTATTAATTTATCATTTATTGTCTGTTAGTGACTGTTTGTTTTTCATCCCTTAAATACTAGTATACACGAAACGATTCACCATGGGAAGATTTCAATGACTAAAACGCTTATGAAAAGAAAATCAAAAGTCTAATTAAAATGTCTTTTTGATACAGTGAAGACAAAAAAAAACATTTTTAATTTTGTTCAAGGCTAGACTAATTCTTCTAAATAACTCCAGAATTCGCTCTGTTCGGCTTGATTAAAGAATGTCAATAGATAAACATGTAATCTTAAAATGAAAAACGATTAGCTCCTGAAGATTCAATTGTTATATTTCATTAAGTTTGTAAAAATTCATTTGCAATTGCAAATGAATAAATAAAACACATTTTTAAATGCACAAACCCACCACTTGATCACAATCGATGACATTTTCAGTCATTTTACAAAAAAGAAAATTTTAATAATGAGTTCACAGTAGCAGTAATTTGAAACAATGCAATCAATAGTTTGATCAACTGTCGCTCTTTAAAGATCAAACGACACTGACTTTAAAACATTGGCAGATCAGAGTGAAGTGATGACACGCGCGGTGGTGATGTTAATGTGACTAAAATTTTATGTATACTCAAATCACATATATTTAAGTAACACAATATCGTAAAGATGATGCATTCAAAAAAATTGCTGACCGTGAATAATAAACATTCTCTTGTGTAACTAAATATAGTTCAAAAATATAATCAAAAACACTTACAGCTATATTATTATCTTAATTGTGATTCATTTAATAAGACATACTTACTTTGGTTGACTAGAATTTAAAGAAACTTATAAGGAATCAACAAATTTACCTCTTCTTGATAAACAATATAAATCAAAGTATTTTTGGATTGAAAAAGAATGGAAATTTTTTGAAAAAGCAAGTTGAATTATCTAGTTGAATATCTAATTGATTTAAGAACGTAATTAGAGAAATTTTATAGTCAAATCAACAATGTAATCGAAGATTTTAAATATCTTTGTTTTAAAAAATATTTCGTACAGGAATGGAAAATTTTCAAACGTGCAAGTTGGATAATTCAATATGAATTTGTTGACACTGATTATTTTGACATATTTATCTGGATTTGAATGATATTAAAATTATAAAATCAATCTGTAAGAAATCTAGGATTTTTTTGCTCCAAGATGAAGAATTTTACATTTGTATTACTCCGGTTTATTAATTATCATAGTTGAGGATAACTAATTTTTCCTAAATGATAGGTTGTTGTTGATCCCCTCCACTGATTCTGACTTGAGCTGCTAAACATATAATAAGTAAACCTTTAAACATATAAGTGTTAAAATTATTTAAAAATAATTGGGGTAGACAAAACTAAGTATTGATAGTTTAAAATGTTTATATATATATTCAAGAATTAAAAATTACGAAAGATTGTGCAAAAATTTACTATATATATAAGTTTATATACAGCGATTTATGAATGTATTATAAAAAACAGTTACGTATAACTATATACAATCAATCTCAGTCCTCTGTCAAAGTTTATTTGCTAAATCGTTTCTTCTTTCTATCGGATTTATCGTTTTTACTTTTCTTATCCAGCGCATCCAATTCTTCGTCCAAATTGTCCGAGGAAACTCGTTTCTCTCCACTTTTTATTGATATTAAAGTCTTGTTCGTCTTTCCACTGGTTAAAACTTTTTGCCATTCCTCATCAGTTCCACTGATTTTGTACTGTTCCAAGTTTTCTCGCTTCAGTTTCTCAAGTTCCATTTTCTGTTTGACTTTCAGCTCCTGTAATTTGAAACAGTGATTAATGATAATTTATAGGTATTTCATCAAATGCTTATTGATCAAAGAAAAAAAAATACCTTATCTGCAGCTTCCAATTCTTCATGTAAAGTTTTTCCTCCTCGAGATTCAACTTCGATATTTTCATTGATCTGGTTTCTGACGAGCATGTTACTGCTTACATAATTTTCTGCGATCGTATTCAAATGCTGCATTGCTTTGCGAACAAGCCGGTTGAATAGACCAAGCAGTTGCGTTGCAGGCAAATCCAATTCTTCGGATAATTGCTCGACAGTTTTGCGTTGTAATCCGAGACCCAACAAAATTGCCTTAAAGAAAAACATAAATAAGAACGTAAACTTAAATTATTTGCTAATTTATGCAAAAACAAAGTCAAATGTTTTTGAAACAATAGCGGCCACTTTGTTTTCCTCATTTGTAAAGTGATTTATGTAGGGTGAAATGACCTATGTAAAATCAAAACCACTCAAAATGAAATAAAATTTAACTGCTCTGAAATTAATTGAAAATTACCGCTTGAGCTGCTGAAAATTTGACATCAGCAAACTTGTTCAAGAAATAAAGCCTTGCAAGTTGCGGAACGAGATCTCGAATGAAGTGATGATCAGCCAAATTGTTGCTATACGATTCCAATCGTTCCAGTTCATCTGGTGTAAAGTGAATGTCAAGTTCTGCTTTGCTCATAGCTAAAAAAAGTTCAATTAAATTTGAAAAATTGATTTTACATGAAGAATAAATTGATAATTGAAAATGTATATTACTAGTTCCAAGGAGAGCCATCTTGTTGTTTGTTAAAACACTTAGAGCAAGACCGGGAGAATAGTCTTTGAAGTCTGTCAACAGTGATATAAACCTCCTTCGGAAACTTTTCCAGTAAACTTCAAGCCAATTGTTGGTTTCGTCTTCTTCCAAACTGTGCAGCATTATGCAAGATCGTTCTCCAGTTATGTCATTGGATGATTGCCTATAATAATTTAAATTAATATCATCTAAATAAAAGTAACAAACTGGATGAATGTATTCAAACTTTACCTTATGTAAGTAGGAACAAAACCGGATCGTTTCCAAAATTTGAGTAGCTGCTCTGTAAGGCCAAAGGAAACGCCGATGTAATTCAGATTCTCTGGCTTTCTTTCACTAAGTTTTAGTAAAAGCGGTGGCAATGATGTTCGTGGTTCAATCGTTTCTTCCAGAATATCGACGTCTGTAACGCTTTGAATCTCCATTGGAGGTTCTTCTTTTTCTTCGATTTCTTCATTGTTCAAATCAAAGATCTCTTGTTTGTAATACTTCTTCAATAGCGTCATTGCTCGAATTCCGTAGCCCATCTGAAATTCAACAAGTAGAAATTATATTTACATTCCTTTATTTGTAGCATACTAGATTGTTTCTATTCCTCATTGAAAAACTTACGCCTTGATAGTCAGGGTGTGTAGCAATTCGAACGATCCGAGCACCGCTTAATGATGGAAAATTCTTGTCATTAAACTGTTGAGCCATCAGCCATGGAATCAAATCGCCAGCAGCGCGTCGTCCTTTGCCCAACCCTTCATTAACCGTTTCTTTGCTGATTTCTCCCTCGAGGCACACCTTAAATTATTATTTTTTATTTTTAGTTCCAATCTATTTGAAAACTAGTCATTTTTACCTTTTGTCTATCAGATAATTTACCTGCAGAACAACTAAAATTTCTGGCAGAGCTTTCTTGTCAGGATTGACAGGTCCCAGAAGACAAAACAGATGATGAGCAGGTGCATCAGACATCATCTGCAGATCGTTGGGGCTATTTTTGTAATGCGAAGAGACGTACAAAGCAACCAACCTTTGCAAAAACAGTTCAGAAACTTTGTGATAGGAGAAGAGAGAATCTCTGAAATACAATTAAAATGGTATAAATAACAAAAACAGAATATACTTATATTGTACCTAAGTTGATTTGTTCTATTGTACTTCGGGACGAGGTACGAATAATAACTTTAAAAAATTACCTGTTGATGTAATACAAATCACAGTCTTCAGGTGGTGGACATCCTGACAACGTAGGTGCATGAGTAGTTGCATCCAAGCACAACAAATCAGTGAGCCACTGTTCTATAACATCGCCAGGACTGTACCGGATTGACTCTTCTAAAGAAAGCTCTTCTAAGCGTCTGCCCAAAATCGTGTTTTCGTCTTTCTTCACGTTTTTTATTGTTCCTGGTGTCGTTTGAGTTCTCAGCTGTTGTAACAGTTTGAGTGACAGGGACCGACCGGTTCCTTCATAACCATTGATCGTCGAGGAAAGGAAAATCAGATATGGTCCCAACATCGATTTCACATAAGGAAGAGGAATCGCTGCTGCTTCGTCAATCACTAGCAGCTCTGCTTGGCTCAGTTTTCCGCAATCAGTGGGATGAATGTACTATAAAATAAATGAAACGGACATTTTCCAGAAAAAATTCAGCAAGATCATTCAAAATTTATATTAGTATTGTTATACCTGGATGGTTTGTCGGTGATCTCTGAAAACGTTGATTCGCACAGTAGCTTTGTTGAATTCAGGATTCGTTGATTGTACCAAACTGTAGTCAAGATGTTCCTGATAAGCCAAAGCATCAAACCCTTTGAACACAAACTCAAAAAGCGTATTCAAATTCTCAGGGCTCGGACTGGAAATATAAATGTTGGAATATCCAAAAGCAACTGCTCCAGCAATGGCCAAACCCAAAGTGGCCGATTTTCCTCGACCTCTGGCTGCGGTCAGGGACACTGTTGTTCTCAAAGTTTTTTCAGAAATTGCTTCAATCATTTTCAGCAGTGATTTCGCCTGAAATTACAGTTTGCAACGTTGAATAGAATGTATCTTATCAATTTTCTAAAAATAGTTTGAAACTTTTTGTTTCGTTCAAAATAAAGTTTACCTGATCGACAGTTTTGCAACAATTTACAAGTCCGAAAACTGGCTCGGTACCTCTCAAACTTTCTTTTAAAGCGTTCAGCTCTTCTTGGTCTGTAGAAACTGTTCCTTTCTGAACAAGGTCAATTTTCAAATTGTTAGAGGAAATAGGTAAAACTCGGAGTTGGTCGTCAATTACGAGACACCTTTTGCAAGAGGCGAGTGACAAAATGAAACGCTCGTTGAATCTACAGACAACGTCTTGGTGAGCTTCAGTTCGGAACCTTTGATGAACGTCCATGTGCATTGTGTACAACTGTTTCAGGGAATTGACGTTTTGCAACAAGAAAACAATGATTCCTCCTCCCTCCACTGTTTCGATAGTTCGAGCTAACAAATTTGGTGTCAGTGCTTCAAAATCCTGTCAAAGTGAGAATCGAAAATTAATAATTAAAAAAAACCTACGTGCGTTTTCCAAAGTTTTTTTCAAAGTTGTACAAAGTTCAAACTTACTTGTAAAATACACATCCCGTAAGTGTTACCCAAAATTTTATGGGTTTCATTGTAATAGCAATAACGAATGTTTGTTGACAGAACAAACAGTTCAAAAGGATCGTCTTCATTGACAGCAATCTTTCCAGCTTGTGCTTTCTTTTGAAGCGACTTGGCTTTTTTCTTTCTGTGACTGCTAAAACCTAAGTCTTTTTTGTAACACCAAAGTACTGACGGTCTTCCTTTGTAGATCGATTTTGATAAAATGTGATGGAGAAAAACGACCTAAAAATATGTTATTTTAATTGAAAAGATCTGAGTTTGTAAATTGTAAAGTTGTGAAATGATAAAAATCTTGCCTGATCACGAGCTTTTTCTCCAACAACAGCAAACATAGTTCGGTGCCCGAGAGCAACTCCATTTTCGATCAGAACTCTTATTCGATTATCTATCTTTTTTCGCACCATTTTTTACGATAATGAAATAGCAATTTGAACTATTGACAGAAAACTTGAACAAAATTAACTTTGTTGTAACAGAAAAATAACAGACCGAAACGTGTTTATATTTCTCACGTGGGTGCTCCGATTTCTGATACGGCGACTCGATCGCCATCTACATACTCGCTCGACTCACTTTAAGGCGCATTTAAATGAAGACAACGCGCATGCGCATTTTCGTTGTAATTTGAATTGCAAACGTATAACATATATGATTGCAAATGTCTTTGCTTTACTTTATTTCGATATAGGGATTCTACTTTATTATACGCCCATTGTTATGCTTTTCATTTACAATAGATTTTTGCAGTTGTATAAAGATAATAACGAATGGTGCAAAAGGAACCGAGGGTAAATGTTACTTTCAAATCGTTTGATTGCATCAACATTCTGCACATAGAAGTAATCACGAATAAAATGTTTGAGGTGACGTCAAAAAATTTGAAGAATGAATTACAGGAAAAGAACAATATTTCTTTATTATTGCTAAATTTGTTTACATAGGTATCAAATTTGCTATTTTTTTCGTTCCTCAATTTTCGTGACCATGTTTCTATGAAACTAGAAGTTATAAATAAAAGTGAATCATTAAAAGAAACTTTTTTATTTATCCATTGCATAAATAATTATTGATTAATGAATGATGAATAACTTTACACCTAATTTTACATCTCAAATGATACGCGAATGAAAAAAATGAGTTTTTGACATTTTTTGATGTTAAAAAGTAGAAAAAATTGTGTTATGATAGTAGTATTTAATATTATCATATATTTATTTTATTGATACAACTGAATACATAGCATTTTTATTATGAACAAACAGTTGACACTTTTAATGACAGGTGCTAAGAACACTTTTTATCTACTTGTTTACTTTTCTGATGTGATATTTTTAATTTGTCATATTTAAAAGACAGAGGGGTACAGTTTTGGTAATTTTACAATCCAAAAATTGTCCACTAGAATCACAAGCGCAAGAGGCACAATTATTTTCAATAATGGAATAATTAATACACGGCTCCAAAGCTGAAAACAAAAGTCACCAAAATATGTACACCAAAAACAAAATAATTTTCATGATTTTGTTATTGGAAGAACTAAACGTTTGACTTACATTTAACTCTTTTGATTATTGGGGTTTTGTCAAGTTGCTCTGGTGTCATGCATTGTATTTCTTTGCAAACGAACTCTTCAAACCTCTCAGGGAATTCACACAGTCGACATTTTTTTGCAAAGTTCTTGTAAGTCTTCAATGCTGTTAATACAATGATTTTGATATGAAAATATTTAGCAGAAATATAACATTCCATACTTACTATTATCTAAATGCTCTATATTAGATTTTCCTTGATGTTTAATGTTGCTATCGGATGCATCCACTTTGTTATCAAAAGAAACCTGTTTGGGCTCAACTGTCCAAATCAAATTTGCAAATTAAATCTTTGTTTTGAATTTATTAAAAAAAAGCATAAGAAATAAATTTATTACAAAAAGCATATTTTTGTATTACCAAAACAGTTGAATAAAGTTAAAGCAACGAAAATGTAGGCGAACATTGTAGTTGTTTATTTGAAACAAAAGAAAACTTTGCTCTCTGACAAGATTGCTCTGAAACTACTGTCAATATCGCAGTCATCCGAGCAGATGCAAGAACACTTTCGGTAAAAGCTGGAAGGAAATGATAGCACATTTGATAATTTATCACGATCGCTCTCGCCTGGATGGTTCTAAACAAAACGGCACTGTAATAATATTCAGATGAAAGTGCAGAAAACAAAAAAAACTTTCAATTCAAACTGAATGATATGCTAAAATGAAATGAGTAATGAAAAGTCGAGAAAAATTGGTGAGAAGGTTTGTCATATTTATCAAACTAGATTACTTTTTATTGAATTATATATAATTCGTTTTTGGAAAATATGATAATATTTATATATAATTATATATATTTATATAATTTACATATATACCTATGTATGTATAATATAACAAGAGATATATTTATATATAATATCAGAATGACATGAATTCTATCAAATATTTTACCATTTTCTTGTTCCTATGATGTTGTGCATGTAATCAGTTATATTTTTTCAAATTCGCATCTCTCAAGTAACAATCATTTACGAATGAAAAGTTTTGTTATCCTTATTTTTAAGTTTAATCTTATTCTTATCTTGGGTAACTGTCAAAGAAGCAGCACAGCCGCGAATACACTCGCGCTTACTTGAAAAGTTCCGTACTTGAAAAGCTTAGTAATAAAAAAGGTACAGTCTTTTTCAACATTGACAAATTGTTACAGCCATGGCAGAGGAAAGGGGATAAATGTCGTTTTTCTTAATTATACATTAATTTATAAATAGAAAAAAGTTGCATTCTAAAAATGAATTTGACACTAACGTTTTCAACTAAAATCGCTTGTTTCAATCAATTTCAATACTGTAATTATACAAATACTAGGAGAGTAAAAAAAAGTTGAGCGTTGTTTATAAAAGTTGAATAAAAAATTGGCAATTGAATAGAATATAATAAAACATATTTTCAAAACTTGTTGTTAACAAATAGTGAATTGCCTAGAGCATTATTGTGACAAAAACATTGACACGAGAAAGGAAAACAAATTGTCACCTTTTGTGAGCAAAAGTGTTGATTTTTAGGAGTAATAAAAGGTCTGCACTAAAACAACTGGGTCACCTCGATGTATTTTATCTCATATTGTTTTAGAGCAGCATAAAAATGAGTGTTTCCACAACTTGCCGAGCGTATTCGCGACTGACTCAAAACCTAGTGGAGCACAAAAAAATGCTCGATAAGCAATGACAACATCGATTTTTGTTGTTACCTCCACAATTATTTGTTCATAACCATCTGTTTTATTCTACGAATTAATCGTATAGGAATATAAGTCGCAATAGCTGATTAAAACGACCTATCGTTGATTCTATCACTCCTGTCGGCAACTCAAATTGCAACAACCTTTTATAATAAATGAACCGAATAATTGTACAGATTTCCAAAATATACCTCGTTGAAATTTTGATTGTTAACTCTGGAGAGATCCGAGGACTTTTTCATTTTTGATCCTAATTCGAACATACCGATTAAAATCGATCAAGGAAAAGTGACACGATTGTATCTAGTGTCAATAGAAAAACAGGAGAAACAAAAACGAAAGAGCACGAGGTACTTTAACAAGCAACAAACTTTTGCAAGGCATTCACCGTAAAATGTCATTCAGAACGCACGCAAAATCAATATGCGCAAAGAGGTTTGGCAGCCCGCAAGTACCGTCCCAGGGACAACATTGGTATACCACAACTAATTTCAATTCGTGATCTGAAAAATAGACAATCGCTTAATCAACAACCGGATGGTACTTGCCGGCGAGCCTTAACAGCCGAAATTCAAATTTGAGATCCTTAGATCTTAAATTAGGTACATATAGCTACAACGTTCAAGGTACATTAATCACTACAACGGGTGCCCATCTCTTCTTTATACGTCAGACGAAACAAATTTTCACCTTAAGATTCATTAGTTATTTATTTTTGTTTGTTTTTCATAATTCTCGCCTTTGGACAGATTCGATGTCCGAGATGTGGTTAATGGAAAATCTAAGAACAATGAAACTTCATAAAAATGTTATCATGAACACGCTGTACAGTGCATAAATTTTCATTGAGCAAATCCGATGATAAACGTGCGACAATCAATGTAAAAATTTGAGCCTGTTCTTTGACGTTCCAATTGACTGACAGTGGATTGCAACGAATTATCACGTTTCGATACAACCATTACAAAATGGGAGAAAAAAAAGAGAAATGCGACAGAATTACGGACCGAGAATGAAACAAAATTGATGGACACGCGTTTGCTATACGCCCTTAAGTGTAATCACCTTAAGCAAAGCTTCTGGATGGATTTTTCTTAGTGTTCACGAGCAGAGTAACGCAAAGAACTCGCTCTCAAGTTGGAGCGCTGGATCAAGGCTTGGAATCGGATCTCATTTTCCTGCGAGCTGTCTGCTTTAATCTGCTTTCTTTGTTTCTTTTTTGCTTTTTTTTTGTTATTTAATTCTTTTATAGACGGAGGTTGTACGACAACATGACTTTTTGTTTGTCAAACTACTGCGTTAGTCTATACACAGAAACTAACTACTGAATACGTTTACACGTTTACACTTTGAAAAGCCACTGTTTTATCACGACTTATAACTCGACAAACTTGTCTAAACAAAAAAACAATATTCGTTGTCTCAGCTAGATATTCAGAGCAACACAATTATTTACACAGCTAAACACCATTGAAGTTAAAAATTTCGTTAAATCAGTCCTGCTTGCGTTCAAGCAATTTTCTTTTGTAATTATAAATTTTTGATCTAGTCTAAAAAATGGTAAGACGATAGGATCAAAGAGAGTACTAGAGTTATGAATGAAGTTATATTTTTTGGATAACGAAAACGCGAGCAGAAGAGATTCTTTTGAATAAATAAAGATAAAGCATTTGGGACTGGCAAATGAGGATAAAATCTTTTGTAAACGTACTCAGTACGCTGCACAGATCACGTCTGTCAACAACTTTGAAATCACCGTCCTTAATTTAATGATTCGTACATATATTTGACAATCACATAACATCTGTAAAATCGTGGTTAAAATATTCTTCGCTCCTGCTTTTGAATTGTAACTTTTATTTCTGTTGTCTCTCTCTCGACCTATTGATTTAACTTTCACTCGCACTTGTGTACGAGTGTCATCATAATTCCATTCCTGTGCCTGATCATTCGAGTTTGCCTTTAATTCGTCATCAGTTTTGCTAAAGTAACATATAATTTATTCGACAGTTGCGCAGTAAATCATAGACGGTGCACAGTGGTGGGTTTCGCTGCCATGTGCTCATTTTTCGGTGTCAGTGATGTTACGAGTTCGCTTTTGAATATTGCGGTACCAAATGGTTGCGACGGGTGATTGTCACCTTCACGGTTCCTGCAATCGACAATTTAATATCCAGAGTTAAATTTAGTCGCGGCAGCGACGTCGCTAAACTCAGGAATGAATTTTAATGGGGAGGTTGCTGATAGGTACGTCACAATGATTAGTCAGGAATAATTTGATTTCGGATTCAAATCGGCGACTGCCTATGGAGCAAATGAAACTAATTTTGCATGTGGTTCAGAGAGAGAGAGAGAAAGAAGGAATCGAACATCTGAAAAGTCTTTGTGGGAATGCAAAAGAATGACAACGCTTATAAAATAACAGAAAAGAAGCTTCTATGTAATTGAGTAACTTTTTCGAATAAATTATATTACATTAAAATATATATAATAGTAGTAATAGTAATAATACCTTAGATCATATTATCATCCGTTGGTTTCGCTTTTAAAAAGATAACAATTTATCATGATTATTAGTATTACACTGGCGGAAATTGCTTAGCAATTGCAGTATCTTATAAATGTATCTATAATAAGGCATAGATAACGAGATCAAACAAACAAAATGTAAACTCTTTTGACAACAGCAAATTTTGTGGAAATGAAAAAAAAAGAAAATGAAGTATTGATCATTGATTGTACTTTAACGGAATTGCGAAGCTGTACCTTCTCTGATATCTTTGAGTGATGAGAGCGTTGATATGGAAGGTGATTGGTACACGTTTGTCCGAGCTCCTGTTCCAGATGGCAACGTTGTGACTTTGGACCTATAAAAACAATAGTGATGTTATATTAATAATAAATTTAAAAAATTATCAACAATTGTAACAAAAATCATGTTCTAACAAAAACCTTTGTTTACGAATTTTTTGGCTTCGGCCTTCATAAGAATTCGGACCTCCACCACCGGATGCATTTGAGGCATACGGTGGTCGATGTGGCCGAGGACAGCCCTGAACAACAGGCGGTGATGGCACCGATGCATACTGCAACCGAGAATTCCTCTGGACGTCAGAATGCATCAATCTCATGTCTCCTAAAAACAAAATTTAAATATCAGCACTGTCTATGAATAAGATTGTAGTAGTAAGAATGTGTCTTTTTTAATTTGCAAACTCTGGTTTCCCTGGAGTAAACGTTGTCTATAATATTGTAATACCTTGTACGATATGGACACCTTGATACATTGGCAGTGGATAACGGGATTGGCCTTGAGCGCTTCTATCACCGCTGCCTCCTCCGAGCATCTCATGAGCCGGGGTTGGAGATCTACTAGCCCTCTGAGAACTGCCAGGTGTTGACGCACGGACACCAGTTACAAGCTAAAACAAACAAATCAGAGTTTAAAGATTCCCTTTATTTAAAAAACTCAAACTGAACAAACTAAAAACATGTTAATTCTTACAGGAACATTTTGTCTGAAAATAAGATTTGGAACTATCGCAGGTGTCATGTATGCTCCTGGCGGTGCAGGTGACGTACCACTTGGGCCCACTTGATGCCCATAAGTTCCCGTGCTGACCATCGTGGGCGGCGCAAAGTTTCCAGAATTCACATACATTAGTGGCACACTAGGCATCTGTAATAATTAACCATTTCAAATTCGTAAAATCATTTCTAGCATGTTAACAATTGTATTTAAATTGTAAATTGATTGTATGATGAAATAAAGACCTGGTTCGTCGTTGGCGTATTCGGTGGAGTTGGCATCCTGTACATTACAGGCGTCGGTTGCACGTTCGGTTGTCCTGGCGGGTAGTACACATGAACTGGAGGTTGACACGTGTATTCTCCCGGAGATGGTGTAACTGTTGGCACCGAGTTATAAGGTACTGGGTAACTGCTCATATAATTTGCTGCAAATACAAAAGTAAATTTAAACTTCTTAGACTTTTTACTTTGAAAACCAAAATGCAAACTAGTATTTGCAAGTACATACAAGTCGTTTGGCTCGGAGGGGTCATCGTTTGCAAATTGTAAGAATAACTCGTGGCAAATCTTTGCTGCTGATGCATCTGAGATCTATCTGATATATTCTGGTTGACAGGTATCGCTGTTGTTCCCGGAGGAGGCACAAAGTACATTGTTTGCTGAGGCTGGAATGTCAAAGTTGGATGGTTAGATGTGATAGTGGTAAAATCGATACTGCTAGATTCATCAAAACGAGACACTGACTGGCATCTGGTTCGCTGACGACTGCCAATAACTCGTTTGCATTGCAGTTGTATTTTGAAGCGATTGATTAGTCGATGGTGGCGGCTGTGAGTACGGGTTCGGAGGCATGGACTGACTATCGCCACCAGCACGTTGGTCGTAAATATTCATTCCCATAAAGTATCCGGATAAATCGATCACGTCTTGCTGCAGACAAAAAGTAAAAACTGTTTATGACACACTACTTCGAGTTTTTATAACATTAAAAAACAATACAATTAAAAAGTTATACGAAACTGCAATAGTTTAAGCGATTATAAGGAAAATCGACTTAATTGCAAATACCTTTTAACGCAATTCAATTTCAACAGTGCATTAAGAAAAGTTTTCTCTCATGGAAATAAACGATTAACAAACATTTAAAATTCATTTTTAAAATCAATGTTCATACAGTTATTCTATACTAACCGTAGTTTGAGGTACTGGACCTTGCATCTGAGGTACCGTATAATTAGCATAGACAGGATTCTGATTGTAGACAACGTCACCCTGAGCACTGGCTTGCATTGGTTGGCCCTGAGTAGACGGGTGCGAAGCCATCATCACAGTTGGTTGCGCCATGGCAGCTGAATAAGCACCTTGGTATGCTTCTGAGGTAGGTAAGTAGCTCGGGTACTGCGTCGGCGACTGGTTGTGCCCGCATGGCGGCACCGGCGCGCTCTTGACTAGAGGTTGTATAGGAGGCGAGCTCTGCGGCTGCTGCACCATCGGAGCCTGCGTCTGGATCGGCGGGTTGCTCGGCGGAGGCGAATATGGCAGACTCGGCGAGGTCGCAGAGTTCATCAAGTTGTTCCCAGACTCTACATTCGCCACCTCGTGAATCTTCGCCGGCCTCTTCTTAGCAGGACTGCGAACAACTTCGACGGTCTCGATTTCCTGTTCCTTCAGCTCCGAACTTGGTTCCTCCTCTTCTGGTACGAACATCTTTGGAGGATTGTCTGGGTCGAACCGGTAGATTGAACCGTCCGGATTGACGTAGGGCTGGTTAGTTTGAGGGTTTATAATGACACTGCCGGGTGGCACGCTTGCAATACTGGTCACAGCCCACATCACGGTTTGGCTCGCATCGGTACTGGATTCTTGACTAGAGATCGTGTGGCTGCACGTTATGTGAGGTATCGGCGACGGTGACGGAGACGGCGAGATCGTCGCGTCGCTCCTTTGGCTCTGCGACTTGTAACCACTGCTCGAAGGACTGAGTCGCGAACATACGCTGGCACCTGAATCTAAAATATTGTAGTTTTAGTCGTGAAGGGACAGGGTCATAAACAATTTTGCAGCGCGGATCAAAGTGACGTCCAACCAATTTGATTTTTAAATTTGATTACGTTATTGATGTCTTTGAACGATCAAGATTATATTTGATCGGTTTCAAATCAAACTTTTACAAGTCTGTTCCAACTTTATGAATTGCAAAGTGAATCAAATATGATTGAGTCATAAATCAGAGCGACGTTTACACGTTTAATATCGTATAATAAATTTGTAATAGGTTGTAACTGAACGTCAGAGAATTATGAAATGAGTATCAATTATTCCGGAATGACACAATGTTTTGAAAATGTATTAATCTTTTGGGTTCGACAAAACTGACGTGCTTATTTAAATGACGTAGGCAGAATAATTTGTAACTGCAAAATTTGCATCTAAAAATAGTTAATCTCGTTTCACCTTGTTTAGTAAGTCGAGCCCCTGCACTGTGTGTCGAAGTGACACTGTCGCCTCTTGAAAGCATTCCACGAGTATATCCGCCGAAACTAAAAGACTTGGACACAGACGGCCGTAAAACATTTGTGCGAAACGAGTCCCTACCGTCGCACGATTCGCCTTTCGACAGCCTCGACGTTCTGTAAAATGTCAACGTTTCAACATTAGTCTCTTGTATGTCATCAAAAAATGTTAAGAATACTTTTTTTCATCTATTTTTCAAACATTTGCTTAATTATTTCAGCTACAACTTCGTTTAAAATTTTATATCAGTTCTTGAAATGAATTAATAAATAGATCAAACGGATATCGGATTTTATAACTGTTTTTTGTCAGACAAAAACTATCGATTATTATTTGATTACCATTTATATATTGATGTTTTATTAATATACTCGATATGTGTCAGACCAGAATTCGCTATTGAATATATTTTGTCCCGTTTTTGCTAACTGATCGATGTCTACCATTAGGTCTTTTTTGTCGTCAAAAATGTTTTGAATTTCAAAGCAGTTTCATTTTATCAATCAAAGTATGGTTGATTAACTAATCAGTCCACATTTTGTTTTATAATTTTTTGTTGTTTTTCAAAACTGAATAGATAAGAAATTTACCGGATCGAATCTGAGGGGTGCAACAGGCGATATCGAGCACTAGCATCGGAGCTTTCAGAAGAAGACCAATAGGGCCAAGAAGTGACTTCGCTGCTTTCTCCGCTGCTGTCTTTGAATATTCTTCTCCTAGCTTTTTCGTACTCCTCTTCTCTCTCCTCGAAACTTTTGCTCCTTCGGCAATAATCGCCCGACATCCTGTCCGGAGATCTCAAATTGAAACTGTCCTCAAAAGAACTAGAATCCCGTTTCAGAATACTCCTACGCGGTTCCTCGGTAAGAATCAAGTCATCGCGAATGTGCTCCTTGAAACGTGTATCTGGGATGCGCATATTTTTTGTACGAGTGACAATTACACTAAGACCCGTCTGGTCCACATTATGTTCCATTCCAAAATAGGCCGCTACTCGATGAACCAGCATCCTGTTGTAGGACGACATATTTGGAAACCTGTGGCATACCTTTTGACGGTCCTTGGCAAACTCTATCAAGTCTTTCTCTATTTTCAATAAGACTGTGCGATCTTTTTGGTTACGGTTTATCGTCTCTGCGATGAACTGCTCCAAGTCTATACCCGTACTGTCCGTATACAATTCTGTACTGCTCTCTGCAATGCACCAATAGTTACACTTACAAAATGAATTCACTTGTTTTAAAATGAAACATTAATCTTGTAACTTTTAAAAAAGCTGAATATTTTTGCAAACATTTAATACTACGATTACATTATTTACTAAGTGATAGCAATCTAAAAAGCCTAAAACAAAACTTTTTCCAACGCTCGTAAATCATGTTTATGGAAATTCTTTACAACTTGGCGTACTTTTAAAGTTTTTTCAAGTTAATAAGTGTTTTGACCTGGTTATTGAAAAGTTAGACTAACTGAATGTAAAATTCTTGAAATTTTGAGCTTTTACCGTACAAATATTTCTAAAAAAAGTTATATAACTAAATAAGAAGTAAGAGTAAGAACCTCGTGAAAGCGCAGGAGAGGCATTTTCGAAGCTGCCCTGCGACGAATTTTGGTGTCGCAATTTGTGTCTCGAATTGGTCCGGTTAACCGACAGGGTGTTTCCGCACTGCGACGAGCACTGGTTGTTGCAGACGTTGAGGGTATTTCTCCTCTGCTCGGACTTGTGCTGATTGTTCTGAGCCGCGTTTTTCGGCGAGTATTGCGCATTTGTCTGGCCGCACTTTGACGGCGACACAGGTGTTTGCAGCAGATCCGACTTGTCGTTCTGATTGTTCTTAACGCAGTTATTGCACTTGGACACCGAGTTCGAGCCATTGTTGACTTTTGCGCGCTGATTCTCACCTTTGTTGTTGCCATTCGCCGACGGTGAATTCTTCGAGTAATTTTGCGATGGACTTGATGGACCTGAAACGAAACGCATTGTTCAAATAACTCGTTTCTCGATGGTTGAACGGACACTTTTAGTGAACTCTGATTAGTACCATTCTTAGATGGAATGCGACAAGTGGGAGAAGTCGCGGTATTTCGCATTTGCTTGGGTGGCGATTGGCTGGTAGTGAGATTGCTATTTAGCATAGAATCGTTATTGTTGAGCTGTTTACCGTTCGCGGAACTATTCGGCGAGAGCTTGTTTGGGCTAATCTTTTTCTCGCCGTCCACAGACTGGGGACTCTGCGGCGACGATGAGCCGTTATTGTGGGGCTCGCGAGGCGGCGACGTCGACTCTCTCATGGCATGGCTTCTAACTAATAATTTCACTTTTGTATTTGCCTGCAAAAACAATATCATAAGAATCTTCACAGTTTCCCAAGTTTCGAAGATAACACTTGGAGGACCAGAGTTTGAATCGACTACAAGGATCTTGACGTCTATTTGACGTCATTTTTGTTACAAAATTAAGTTACTTTATCGTCCGTGTAATAAATTCTTCTTATTTTGCGAGTAGAAATAATCAATGACTTATAAAAGCAAAAAGATTTTTGCACATCTTATATATGAAACATGCTATGAAAAGAAGATTAAAATATGCATCAATAAGTCGAAAAATATTGAAAAATAAAGTCAGAATCTTGGAAAATTGACATTTTTATGTATCTCTGGAAATACAATAGGATAAAAAAAGTTTAATAATCTACCGTTCTAGAAAGTTGAATACAGATCATTATTTATTGCCATTCTTAATGAAAATTTATATTTAGGGGTTTTTGCCTGATGACATTATGACTGATTATGATACATATCATAATAATTTAATAATCATATTAATTACATGTGACAGTGAAAGAATGTTCTACATAACTCGTAATTAAAATTGATGATTTTCTGTAGGATTATCCTTTATGATTAGCGTTTTACAGTTCTCTCAGGCAGAAAGACTTTTTTGTCAAAAACTGCCGAATAAATTGGAAAACTAATTGCACATACTTAACGCATTTTTTTTCGGATATTGAAAAAAATGACTTTCGCAATTAAAATTGGATCAATTACATTTGGAGTGAGAACATTTTTTGATCAACATTGAAAGATCGAATGATAAAGATCGAAGAATTTGGTGTCGTAGGTCCTCCTAGTGTTAATAATAAAAATAGATGAGATCATACGGTATTTACTCTATTGCGATAGTTTTTATTTTCTGCATCCAACTTGTCAGGTGGGGTGGAAGGGGAATTACCGATCGTGGGATTAGCATCTCCGTCTATCATATCCGATTTGGGGGCGCTCGAGAGGGCTGAACCGGAGCTGCCGACGAGACTTGACCTAGAGGATGGTGCCGAGGGCATTCCTCTGCATGCCACCACTTTAGGACACTCAGGTCGATTTTGCGACCTGTTTCTTTTACGAACCACTATGCTCGGAGCTGAAACAAAACAAAAAAACAAATTCATTATTCAATTAGAATTTAAAGGGAAACCATTTGAATTTACAGTCAAGCACTGTTTTGCAAAATTGTTTTAAATCATCCTGAAAGAAGACATCTACCTATAAGCTGACCTGAATATATACCCTGTTACAAATAAAGGGCGTAATTGCCATACTAATTTATAGTCTTAAATGCGTCAGAGTTGGTGACACACGATATCCTGCGGCTGACATTTAAAACAACCAACTCAACCTAGTTGTTATTGTTTGCTCGGAATTTTAGATTATCCACGTGCTTCTTTTGAGTTATAAGATGATGGCGAAGGTAATAAAATCTCGCATAAAATCGAAAAGAAAACAAATTTGCTGGATGAATTTTTGCGGGGATACAAAGAATGGGATAAAATGATGCTTTTAGAAAATTGCTACACTATTTTGTACGAGTCAAAGAGATGTTTTCTGAATAAATAATTCCATTTAAATGATCAACCACATTTTATCAACTTAGAAACATTTTCCTTTTGCGGTTTTGCACATTTTAATAATTTGCGTCAAGTTTTGGACAACTCAATATTCATATTATAACCACTTATCAAACTTATTAGTACAGTTTACAGCTTGTTTATAAATTTTCAATCTACTTTGAAAATTATATTAAACTTTTGCAACTGATCGTACCAGGTTAAATGAATTATGTTAATAAAATCAGTTTCAACATAGTCTGCCTATTTTTGAGAACGAGCAAAATCGAATTGTTTGAGAGTCGCAAATCAAATTTATCTTTGCAAGCACAATTCATATTTTTAACCTCGCGCGACAAAAATTCGAAAAGAAAATAAAAATAATAACGCGAGATAAAAAGTGATGAAAAATGAAAAGACCTGACAGCGTCGTGGTCATAACTTTCATCGAAGGTAAAATATATACAAACAGTTTTTTTTCAACAAGCACATCAATTTGGTTTTGATGCGAGTTGTGTTTTGATTGTGAATGCTTTTGTAGGAAAAACATTAGGAAAACCTGGGGCTGAAATTAATAACCAAATTGTTGTGTGATTCATTTTAAACAGTTTGAAATAAAAGAAATTCGATATCAGAAGTTGAAAATGAGTGTACCAAGTTATTTATTTTCATTTAAAGCTGGTTCAAAAAAGTTTTATCTATAAAAACAAGATATTATTGAGTTGTACAAAAAGTTTTGAAATTAAATTCGGTACGAACCTGCAATTATTTTCAGTTGAAGGTACCATCTTAATAACAATGTAGTTCAGATGTTAACGGTTAGCATAAAATTGTCATGTTCATAACAGTCACGGAGTTAACGATACACAACACTGTATTCAAGTATCACAGCGATTAAATGGAATCGTAGAAATCACGCTGGCCAACAGTCTTTCTGATCGATTATGCACTATGAACAAACATTTTGAATTAAAATTAAAATTGAAAAAAATACATTCACAGTATTTTGAATTAAACCACGTGACGACGTTCTGAATTGTAAAACTACTACTCGAATGTGTAAAACTTAGCGCTTACTTCACTAGAATTGAAGGTTACTATATGCTTAAGGTCAAAGCCAAGTCAATGGGATAAGATACTGATTTGCAAAAATAGCCAAATCTAAAATAATTATGTTTTTTTACTAAATCAAATCAATTTTCATTTCCGTTAGTTAGCATTAAAACTTGAACGGTGTTTAAACTTATAAACGTTCAGAAATGATTGGAGAACAAAAATGTTTAGTCAATACCAGATTGAAATTGGGGGAAAATTAGATTTTTGTTCAACGACTTTAAAACTCAATAAATCTCGCATGAAAATAGCTCGTAGGAAATAATTGAAACCATTTCTTATCATTAATATTCGTGACCGGAAGTATTGCACTTGTGTTCAACATGATTTTTCTTTAAATGATCTTGGTTTAAAGCACAAATCACGATTCAACTATAATCGTAACCATGAATTCTGGCTCGGTGCCTAAAACGATTAACCCATGAATCCGCATGTTGTTATTTCGTCAATTTATATACGTTGAACGATTCTTATATTTTGAATAACACGATCGAATAATTGCATAAATAGCTCAACTTTGACACTGCAAAGTTTTTGAAAATAAAAAGTAGTTTTTTAAAACCAAAAATTTTATTAATTCGTTCACTAAGTTATAAAAGTTGTTATAACAAGTTATAAACTGTTCAGAAGAACCAAAGAACATTTCATCCCATCTCAGTTTAGTTTATCGAAACTTTTAGATAATCATACAAATTTTTGTTTCACCCACACTAAAACTGCGTGGGCGAAACGAATATAGACGAATGTACGAATAATTGAAAACCGATCGAACGAATCAAATATTCTGCTATAAAAAATTATGACTCACATAACAAAAATTAGGAAAAGCTTTTATTTTAGTTACTTTGATTTATTTTCAATAATCATGATTCAGTATCAGATCATTTCTTGTATCGTCACTTCTTCTGTAAAAACAAAAAGCCATTCACTAAATGATAATCCTATCCTTTTTCAAAAGTCTCAGTGAAGAGAAAACTTCTATGTAACGAACTTTTACACCCTCATTGTAGAAAATTTCAAATTTAATCAAAATCAAAGATTTCAGTACTTGCTCTGGGTTGTTTAATTCAAAATGTGTGAAACGATAAATTGTGATTGTTCACGAGTTAAAGCAATGTGTAGTTTATTTACTTTTTGAGAAATAAAAACGCATGTTCTTAACACAGGAAGATTCAAACTCTATCCAAAGGTGTTGATAAGTTTCTTTGTACTCTCGCAGTGAGTGAGTGGAAAAAAAGGACACTGCGCGGTGGTAACGAACTCATCACGTATCCACAAGCGTGCGATTCCCTTGAACTTTCAGTTTGCGTATAAGAACTAGAGGGAAAAAGTAGGGGATTAGTGGCGATCGGATTTTCGACGCGAACCGGCGCGTTCCAAGTCAGCCTCGACGAGAGACTGAAAACTCGCCAAATCCTAATCGCGGACTGCCCCCGTGCGCCGGCGAGAGCACGCGCGCGCGCGCGATACGTGCCCACGGAATCAGGGTCTCCATTTAACGGGTGCTTTTCAGCTCAATTTTTCTCTCCTTCTCAGACATCCATTTCCCAAAAATCATCCAATAACTTATTCCTATTCGATTCTCATGACAGACAAAAGCCAACGACAAGCGAACATTTTTGCAAATTGAATTTCCTAAAAACCCACCAATTTGTCTCTTTAATGAAAGTTGCAAATATTTCATTCGTTTAGTTGTCGGAAAATAATGTTGACTTTCTATCGACCAAGTTTGTTTTCAATACTTCTTCAACATCTAGAGATAGTAAGAAGTTGCGAATTGCGTAAACGGTGATACGTCGTTTTTTTATTATTTATATACATTTATATTCCCTGATCAATAAAAATGACGATTTGTATTTTGTCACGATTCTCCTGATCGTTGAACACTTTACACAAAACATACATCGCCTCTGTTTTGTTGTCAAGTATTATACCTATACTGTTGACAATCCACACTCGACCGTCTCGATGGCCCGGACGAAAAGTTAATCCGCAATAATCGATATTTCTATTTTCATCCCTACGCATAAACATTTACATCCAAAATTTGTCTTAGCATACTTTTCTCACTATTTAAGCAGGTTCACTAAAACAATATTAAAGCTTTTCATTTTGGCAATAGATCTTGAGATAATTTTGTGACAATTCTGTGACTTTTTTGTGACCATTTTGAAATGTATGTTGAAATGAAAAATTCATTATTTGGTATTGTACGAAACGTTATAATAAGCCGCGTTAAGAATCGGAGAAAGAGCAAGAGCAAGAATGGTGTCTATGACCCATATAACGCGCGCGAGCGCATCTGGGTCATGTACCCCCATGCGCCCTGGAATACTACACGGTGACCCAATAAAGAGTATACATATACATACAGGTTCGCGTTACGTATACACACCGGGTGTCTATAAATAGTCCAGGAAATTCTACATTCAATGAAAATCCAACGAACTCAACGACTCGTTTCATTACGCGTTTTATCACCCATCGACTTCCAAGAGAAATAAATGCATCTCATCCTCCGTGCTGTGATAAAAAAAATTTTTTATTGACAAATTTTTATATCTCGGACATTTGAGCTCGACACTTCAAGGCTCGACTTTTCAATTATTAGTCAAGTAAATCAAGTTGTTTGGCAAGTGTGACTGATCGTAAAATGTATTTCTGGTTTCATTTTTTGGTTGATTGATAAAATTTGATTGTTTGTTCAAATTGAAATTAGTCGCTGACTAATCGAGTTAGTTGATTTGGTATCAGTTGTTCGACGATTGTTATGCATTTTCTTAATAATGTCCGAATTCTGACTATACAGTCGACGGGCTATATTCAGCTTGAGTTAAAACTTGAATGATCCAAATAATCGGATTATCCGGTTATCTCGACCAGACAGCTACCTGAAATGTGGACAGTGATAATGTAAATCCGACTATACCAAGCAATTAAACTAGTTGATCTATCAAAATTTCGCATCTGACATTTACAACATCCGACCATTTTTATCTTTGATGCATTTTTTATTCCCAGTACTGAACTTCGCAGTTTCAACCTATTTTTGTATAAAATATAAATTGAACTTCACGAACTTTGATCCGTCCTTTTTTGGCTCTGCATTCGAGCGAAAAAAGTAGGCGTCAAAAATGGCTCGAAAAACAGAATTGTCCAAATTAAATTATTTTGATGATGGATGAGTGATAATGGACGTTGCTGAGCAGCTGACTTGAAACGTTAAACTAATATCGATCGAATTGTCAGATTTTGCAAACAATAATTGAATGTTGACGTTCGTGCGAACTTGAACCAGGTTTAACGTGTCTATCAATTGTTCATCCTTACATCGGTAAGCTGCTTCGACAACAATTCAACCGACTTAATAACACTATTGCAGACAGCTATAATTTTCCAATAAAAGCTGTACTCTCATTTACAAATGTATCCCCATCTGGCACCCGTCTAGCCGTCATTCAATCACACCGCGATATCTCAAATCAACGTCATTTACTTTCAACAAAAGGGGTGTGTCGACTCACATCAAAGTAATCTGATCCTCGAGCATTTCACGCAATTTTTCATCCAACATCTTCATCCCGTCTGCGTTCCATACCGTTTTTGACAAATGGCATATCGCATTATAAAACACGGCATTTTTCAATCCTCAAAAATTAGCCGGAAAATTTGCTCGCCATCAATCATCATTTTATTTCAACCCGCGAAATGGAAGCTGAATATGAAACTGTCGGGAGAAAAGGAAGAGGGGCAAAAAAAATGCGGTGACGACTTTTGCACGAGTGGCTTTTGAATACAGAGAATGATTTTGAACATTTGTTGGGACACTGGAGTAGATTATGGTAATAGAGGAATAATCGTCAAGAGGGATCGTGTACGACATCATTAATGTGGTCCACGCGGACCGGGCGCGACACGAGGATGACCCTAGCAAAGGATTTTCGCAGGAGCTGCGTCGGTACCAATATTAGAACACGAGGGAGGACCGAGAGAGACGGAGCAAAGCACAAGTACAGTTTAGCAATACGTGTGCCGGCGCTCTCGAGAGATGGAACAGTGAGGAGGTGGGTCTGATGCACCCCACGTTTCCATAGGAACGACCTACTCTCCCTGGACGAAAGCATTGCGAAGCAAAGTCTACATGTTGTGTTAAACGTCCACATAAAGATGAATCCGCAAGCCACAGGCTTCCTTCACAGTCTTTCAAGACAATCCCCCTATTGTCCTAACTAATGACGTGCATTCGGGTCACTCCCAAAGTTTGCATTTTTCTCGCCTCTCATCACCAAATATAATAATTACTGATCCACAGTTTTGCTCCGTTTTATAATCGACAATTTATTGAACTTTGATTATCGGTACAATAATTAGTATGACACTAATCATACATTTTGGAACAGTTATATCAAGTGTCAATTGGATATTATAACTATTTGGATCCATTTGGGAGCATCATTGAAAAATTTTCATTCTCATTAGCTTGATAGAAGACTAATCTGATTTGTCATAATTGTTAAAAATAGGTTACTGCAAGTGACGTTGCACTACAGTCTATTTTTTGTTTCTGCCAAACAAGTTTGATCATTTTGCAGAGTCGTATAATTTTATGTGTAATTCCGTAGAAGATGTTGTCTCCATTTTCCTCATATAATGGGTCCTGTATAACTTGCACCATTTCTGGCTCGAAAACGAAGAATCAAAAAGTGTATCGTAAAAGTAATAGGATCAGATATGTTTTTCATTCGATTTTGTTACAACAGCTTTTTGTCTTGCGAGATATATAGAATCAAGTTACTTTGATACAGTTGAAAACTGAGCGAGGCAAAATGTGAAAATAAATAGCAAAGTTTAACGCGGCGGTTATCAAAGTTTTTGGTGAGAGGCAAATTTGAATACTTTGAGCATTACCTTGTAGAAATTGTTATTTGAATGAGAGATTAGATGCGGCCAAGAAGTAATGCATTGCTGCCGCCACAAGAATTCATAATATGTTCTCAATATGCTGTTTCTATTGTTTTTTTTTCTTGTTGAGAATAAGAATGGTACACAGAATATAAGAGAACAAAAAGCAACATTTCTTAGATAGTTTCAGGTTTCGAATGCAAATCGCGCGGAATTATTTATGACAATGTGGAACGCCTCTAAAATTATTACTCAACAATTTTGGCTTTATAATGTACTTGTGATTTATTACGGATTCAGAGCGAGCTTGACATTTTTCTGTAATTTCGCAGAATGATTCATTTGTTCTTCATTTATTTTTAAATTGTAAAGTTCAAATATACAGAATATTCATTACTATGAACGATCTGACTTTGCAAATGAATTTCAATCTATAATTATTAACAGTTTGCTTTGTGTATTTGATTTTCATTATAACTTCGACAGATGTAATTATTTATTTTATGATTTTAGCCGATAATTATTGTTTGACTTTGTGTGTACCATAAAAAGCATGGACCATGTTTCTACATTATTACAGTTTAGTTGTTAATCGATGACGAATTAAAAATATCTTTATGCGCGTTAACTAAAATACAATACCAGCGCGGGAAGACCGAATTATTGATAAAATTTCAATTGACCTAGAATCTGATCTTAATTATGATTAAATTCTAATTAGTTCTATGGGGTTGAAATTCGCTGTTCCTTACTACATGTAAATAGTTTGCTATCTTTTAAATAAATAATGACAACTAAAAAAAATAATGAAATGAAAAATATCTGTTCCCTGAGTTACAATTGTACGGTGAGAAAGAAAATAGATTCAATTTATCGAGTGTTGACCAGTATTTTGGTCGACGAGTGCCAAATTTTGTCATGAGTTGGCGCACAACTTGTTCCTGTCACTCTCAAATGATTTTATCCGCTACGTCATTCGTCCGATCGACTGCTGAACCAAAGAAATATCATACAATTCAGTGATTCTACAAAAAGACAAGGCGTCGTTCATTCAATTAGAGTCCGACAAAAGAGTTATTGAACCGTATTGCAAAATCGTGACAGGCAGGGATAAATTATTGACAACTCTCTAGAAAAATCAAACTTTTATCCTACAAGTCAAGAGATAAAGTGAAACTATGGAAAAAAAAGATTTATGAAAAACTGCGAATAGAAGGCACAGCGAATTTTTATGACTGATTGAAGCTCGACTGAAATTCAATTAAAAAACGAATTATTTATCAGGTTGAATTAATCAGTAGCTCTTCGTGTCGTAATTTTATCAGCGCATTTCTTTTTTCGTCGGTGATTCTTAGTTAAATCATCTATCGATCGACCAAACCCTTGTTTCACTTAACGGATGTTCATTTACGTTGTGATAACAAACTCCGATGCACCGCGGTGCTCGCCAAACATTTTCACCCGTTAAAAAATCAAGAATAACGTCAATGAAAACAAAAAAGAAATGAACAAGAAATTCCTTTCAGCCATAGTTAGCTCGTGATTGATATTTTTTTCTCAGGCCAATAAAATGATTTTAAAAGTTAAATTCGTTCAACAAACCCCTGGGACGAACAATTTTGCGCCAGTAAAAAGAGCCTTTTCATCCTAGGATTTTTTCTTTGTTTAAGCGCGATTTGTCTGTTAACGGCTGGACGTATTTTTTGTTCCAATTTTAGAACACGAATAAAAACGAAAATGTAATTAAACACCGGACTCGTGTTTTTAGATTGAACCGAGTCTTTTTTCTCTGGCGTTTATTTTTAAGCGAAATTATTATGGTTTACTTTTCGAATTGCAATTTTTCAGCTGGATCGATCTGGGTTTGTGTTTTTGCTCTGCATTTGATATTCATGGGTGAGATTGAATGGTTCATAAATTAAGCTTCGGTAAAAATTTTATAACACCCATTTAGCAATTTATGAATCATCTGAAACAGTTCTGATGGCTTTGAATGAGATACTTTCAATACACTTGGCTAGATTTATCGACGAAACAAGGAGACAAAAAAAGTTTAATGATAACGAGGCTCTGTGTGCAAAAGTAGGTCATTATAAAATACTCAAATTCGCTTCGACGACACTCGACTACCAGCCGAAGTTCAAGAACGTTTATTAAACAATACAAATCTCGAGCCACGAAGATGAAGAGATCATAAAAATTTTCGTTCAATGCAGCCCGAGTAAAAACAAGAAAATAATCAGACTTTTCTTTCAACCGAAAATCAATAAACTTTGAACCGCGAGTCCAAATTAAAGATAATTTAAGACCCTGATCATTGATCGCCAATTCTTCGAAAACATTTTTCCCCGGGCAAAAGAATTCGGCCGAAAAATGTGTGTCCTCGAGATGTGTCAGTTGTGAAAAGCAAACCAATCACGCGGAGCTGTAAAAATAAAATTTGCTAAGTTGCATCTGCTCGATCGTGTCTGAAATTCAAGTCTGAGTAATAACTGACACTTTGTCAAATTTTTATTATGCGAATAATCACAGAGTAAGAAAAAAAAGCTGGAATAAACATACCGATCGATGAAATAACATTTCTTCGGTTCGAGAAATTCGGATGAAATCGTGGATGAAATTAAACCACTGCAGACCTTTTTTGCCGGTTACTTGAAACGTCACTATTTTTCTCTGATAAAAATCATGTCTATCGGAATCTCAATCGCAAAGTGGGCCAAAAATGTGTTTCTTTCAGTTTCATCCACTCTTCAAAATAGACGAATTTGCATACTAAACTTGAATGCATTTTTCTCATCCACTTTTGTTGCAAACTAAGGAAATTTCTACGGTACAAATACTGGTGACGATTTGATTGAACATCTCGAACTAGGAAGAAATAGAAAAAGAACCGATGTCTGGATTTTGAGGAAAAAAAAGAGCAAATGAGTGTGGATTTAATAGGGCTTTGCGACGTGGAAAGTAGGGTACGCGCCGGTCGAGAATCGGGGCAGCTTCGTTGCACCCCTACCAGCGCAAAGCAAACGAACGGGTTGCTGAACCCGCTGCCCTATATTCGTGGAAATAGGTCGCCAAACAGACGAAGACAGATCGAACCCGCGTTTTCACACGCTGCGACGCGGATTTGAGAGTGCACTTTGAAAAATTGAACCTACTCCTGTTTGTGCTTAACTCGCAAATCGAATCGTGAATAATATGCGCAATCTTTTTTTTTATCGACAGCTTGTTTACCTTAACCCAAACATTTTTCCATGTCAGTTTTGCATCAAGATTCTAAATAAAGTCATTCAGCTCCTTGGGGACGAAAAAAGAAACCATTTTATAGAAAAATTTATAAACAAGATAGATATTTTGTAAATAATAGATATTGTAAAATGTATACATAACAAAAATGTATTTTTTGTGAGAGTGTGTTTGCTAGTAATAGAATAAAATTATTACTGTCACCGCAGGTCAGTAGTTAAGGTGGCATACTATAAATATGGAGACCCTGGTTCGATTCCTTGAACATAACATTTAGGTACAAGAAAACTTTAATCGTGCGACATTTAAACTTTAAAACACAACAGTTAATAAATAAAATATTGAAATAGGCGATTATAGTTAGAAGTTATTTTTCATTTTTTTTCATTTTGTGTGATTGCACACATTCCTCATAGTCTAAATATCAAAATGGAATTTGAATGATGAAATCAGTACTAAAAATTTAGGGAAATTGTTCTTGGTACGTCACTAATAAAATTCATCGTCCGTTTAGTCTATAAGTGTAGCTCTCACGAGTTTACTCAAGATATCAGAAAAGTTATATTAAGAGGAAAAACATAATATGGGCCTGTTCATTGTGAATTGAGTTAGTTTCGGCCGATTGACACTGCGATCATTTGTAATATCTATAAAACAGTGCGTATGTTTATGCGCCCAGAGGAAAGCCCGGTCGGCTGCTACGTCTTGCAAATATTTTCATTATAAATAGCTTCGAACGCTATCCGGTTTATTTTTATGGTCGCGCACGCCAATCGTTTTGCTTGCAAATCTATGTAGACTGAAATTTTAGGTACGCCAGAACCAGGGGTCGACATTCAATCCGGAATTTGACATTGAACGAAACGATTTTTTGTCTCGCAAAAGAAAATCTTGAGGAAAGATTTATCTAAATTGTTTTTGCAATGAATTCAAATGATTTTTCTGTGGCAAAGTAGAAATTATTACTGCACCATTGTCACTGGGGCAAAACTTAGTCTTTTTTATACTTTTATTCAAGTGAATTTCAGTCGCACAATTAGCCGAAATTTTCTCTGAGTTTAATTTGTAGAAACCCGAGTTTTTCTGTTAATCACATGAGAGCAAGAAAAAATTTCTCTTTCCACGTCATTAAATCTTGATTATCATTGATTGTTTAACAGATGAGAATTTGCAAGTTCTCTTTTTGGCAACATTTCCGACTAGAACGTCAAAGTGACTTCTGATGACGCCAGATTCATTGAAAAGAATGTCGAGCAGCCTGCGTAAGCACTATGGAACGCTCGAAAATAGTCCTGTCATATAATTTGATTCAAATTATTTAAATGACAAAAAAAACTCATGAATTAATTTTTCTTTCATCCATCAAAACTGTCCGCTAAGTTCCAAGAAGACTTTTTTTCGCTCGCCACGTAATCCACAATAAAATGTCCGCAAAGGTGTTTTCATAACTCGGCAAGCATCGTTGGCACAATTGCAACGCACAAATAAAGTTGTTTCGTGGCGCGTAAAGACTGTCCAATTTCAGAAACCGGACAACTTTGCTGGTCGCGGGGAAAGCTGCTTGATGCAGTAAGTTGCAATAAGAAGTGACAGTCGTTTTCTAAGAATGATTCATTTAACTGCGAATCGAATTTATTGAAGAAGATCGGAAAGCTCAACTTGCAAGTACGAAATGATAATTTTGAAAGTTGTTCCAAGAATAAACACATGTATTTTGATTCTAAGGAAACTTATTCAATTTAAATATCCCAATTCGCTGATATCAATCTGCAGTGTTTTTTTGTTCCTTACCTCTTAGATAGCAAATGTAACTTCTAACTTTTGCTAACAAAAAAGTTAAATGAAATTAAACTTTTGTTGTTGGAAACGGAATTAGTAAGATTTTCCAACGGTATCAAATGGTGAACTATAAAAGTACTGTGAGAGAATAAAAAAAAAACGAACATTCGTTCTGATAAGTTGGATAATAATTGAAATAATATGCTCATGAGATACATAAGATAATAATGGTCTTTACGTGTAATGAAAAAGAAGATGCATCGTCCTATAGGTCTTGGTATAGCAGATATAGCTTTAAGGAAGCAAGAAATGAGAACGCGGCTTGTACAGGCGGACATAATCCAAAACGACATTTGCATTAAATGTTAATCGAGCTTTGGACTGTAGCTTTCAGATACGTGTAAGTTAAGAAGTTGCGCGGTACGATGTCCATTTCGTGTTTTGTTTACATAATTCATTGGAGCAGTTGAAACGTGTTACAACATTAAGCACAGTCGTTCTGAATAAAACATATTCCAGCGGATGTATTCATGTGCGTCGCAAGCACCGTACTTTATTTATACAATTATTTGTGTGACAAATTAATTGATTTCACCAGTGGACACCAATTTCCAATGCTAATTAGAGATTTCTCATTTCGGTAGAACTACATTTTGTTCGATCAGGACAATTTGCGTACCAAAAAAAGAAGACACGTGCGGTTCTAAGAAAAAAAAAGTTTATTTGTATTATGAAATATTGAGCAACAGTGTTGGCCGGGTATTAAAACTTTTGATCGGCCAATTAAGTTGCAAACTATACGATTTACATTCAAATATCAAACATTGTCACAAACTTTGTCACGAGCAGACCAAGTTTGGGAAGTGAGATTTAAGAAGTTCGCAAACAGACAATTAAGACGTAGGATTCAGAGTGACGTGTAATGTATAGACACAAAACCGAACTCTTATATCAAGTCGTCTCAAGTCGTTAATGACTCGGAGTACAATCCCCAATTTGTGTCCGTGGATTTAAATTTGAAAAAAACAATGATAATTAACAATGTGGATTATCAAAATAAGAGGTAAAATCGTCAACAGAATAAATATCAATTTTCAATGTTATCTATATTGACATAGAAAATGCGTTTGATGACTGAACATGTTTTTCAATTTTCGCTTGCCTCTTAATCCGAGATTTGGAGTTTCTGTGAATCGTCACGTTTCGTGCAAGTCTATTGATTTCAAAGATTACAGATTTCGCACACGATACATTTCCAATCTATATTCTGAATTCGTCGCGCAATATAAAACTCGGGATTGGAAATGTTTTTCCCATTTTTTTTCGTTCAAGGATTAATTTTTGAAACTGGTCACACGTTGCGGCTGATGGAAATTAATAACTCGGTTCGTTGTAAAATGCAGTTAGTTCGCACGCCACCCAATCGAAAGAGATTCTTTTCGTTTATTACCGACTTTATCTTAATCTAGACATTATGAAAACGCAAGGATGGAAATTACGAGCTTGTTATCACCAGCTGTAATAGCAATGTCGTTTATTTTTTCGTACTTTCGCAAGTGGTTTTCTGGGTTTGTGCAATGCACGAAATGTCAACAACTGCAATCACATAATGAAACAGTCATTTTTATGCTCACTTTTATAGCATCAAGTGCAAGGTTTGCATTGCAAACTAGTTTTTGTTAATTTTATAACAATTTGATATTGTTTTTCGAAACAACAACAAAAGAGTTTTTCATTACCACGCTTTTTCAACGGAATACAAAGTAGTGAAGGTTTATGAGAACGATATAGTTCTGCATTCGAGTGACTTTGTACGTTTTTAAAATTTCAAAACTTTCCTTTTGATCTTGATTAAAAACTTCATGATTCGTATCCGGATTTGAGTCATTAAAGTTGCTTTCAATAGACCAGAGTTTCTCAGTCGCAGCCGGTTGTAAATTATAAACAACCCATTTATCAAATCTTTCAAAGACCAATCATAATCCAAAATACTTTGATAGCCTTAGACACGTGCACGAGCAAACTTGCTGGAACGTAAATTAATATCGATTGCAGTCGTTGCAGGATTGTTCAAACGCAGCAAAAGACTTTAGCCTGAATGACCAGCGAACCTTTCAGCACATGAGCCTAGGGGTGAAGTAACGTCAAATAAACGGCCTTGACCTTACCTCATGTCGATGACAATCTTCAGCCATTACGAGATTAGTTTCGCCTTTCTTAATCACTTCTACAATTTTTCTTTCGGGTTTTCAAGTTGGATCCAAAGGGTAGACAAATTAGGAAGATTCTGCATTGTCTCTCGAACGCCCAGGTGAATCCTACAAACAAACATAAATCATCAATTTTCTTGTTTCAGATAAAAAAAAGTTATGAGTTTTCAATCACATATTAAATTGCAATCGCTTATGCTTGTCCAATTCATCATGTGCAGTTTTGTTTTTCAATAAAAATGTTGGTTTTTCAATTCCCAGATGGACGAGCTGGAAAATGTATCTTGCATAAGATCCCCTGACGTTGTTAGAACAAAACATCAAGTCAGTTAGCTTTACAACGGGAAGAACATTTTTTCCGTTTGATCTTGCAAAGTAGCAGATCCTTTCAATGTGACCCGCCAAAAAATGACGGAGTTTAACCTTCACCCGGGACAGGTTTTGAAGACCTTTAAGTGAAGTTAGGGGATCTTTGCTGATGCAGTTTGATAGAGCGATACAAACGAGTATCGCGTGTCCCGAAAATCACCCCAACTGATCGATGCTTAATTTGCTTGAATCAGATTGTGGTGAATCATTCCGAGGCCCCGACCTTGCACACCTTCCGTGCGATTTCGATTATCTCAATTGTACCCTCTTACAATTACAAAATTCAGCTTCGAAACAATTTAGCATTAGAGTTTTGCAAATAAAATAAACGGTTGGCGAGGAAATGAAATTGTACGTCGTTAACTGAAACGAGAATCCTGAGAAAAATAACAAACAGTTTGTGTTATCGTTCAGAATTATAACTGGATGATGAAACCAATTTTGTTTAATTGAACTCACGTTGAAGGTACATTGTGTTACTTGGAATTGGAAAATAATTAATGCATCTGCAGAATAAATGAGAGTTCAAAGCACGCGGTTGACACGTGCTGGAATACGTTGTATTCGTAACGCTTACTACTTGAGAATCCCCGTCTGACTTTCTAGTGAGTCACGCTACTTCATTAATTTTTCTACCACATCATTGCAAGGGGTGACGAAGAACGAACTTGTATGCACATTCTTTGAATCAATTCAACGGTTCTTCGTACAAGATTTATCATGCAAAAATTTGCATTCATTTTTCAACCACCCTTTTCATGCAATCTTGCCTCTAATTATGTCAAATTGTTTACATTTTTTTTAAAAAAATGGCAAATCAACTTTCAATCGCAGGTAAATCTGATTACAAACTTTTTGTTGTACAACAAAACAACATGAAACGTTCCCAGAAATTATAATTAAAAATGTTTGGATGTAAATGAACACCTTTTCTAATTGTTATTGTTTTCAAAAGTGGAAGGATTCATTGAACAGAGGATCATGATATAGTAGATGCGTCATTGAACGATTTTCCCCGAAAGGCTCTCGTTGTCGAGCTTTTCAAACTTTCACCTTTACAGATGAAAACAAACGCGAAATAATTTGTCTTGTATTTTTATATTTTTCTGAAACCTTTTCATCAGAAAAACCTTGAGATTGTGCACTTTTCGCCAGAAAACACGTGTAACAACGCTTTTGTGGAAAACGTTGATGATAATTTTTCAGTAATTATGAAAGTGAGGGGAAAAAAGTTGTTTTTTTTCGAGTTTTTGATTCGTTTATTAATTAGTCACATGCGGATTCTCGTTCGAATTTGTTTGTGCGTATTATTGTTTGGTGACTCGTGAAGAAAGTATCAATTTTTTACAAATTGGATAGAACCAATTTATTATTGAATCATTTGCAACCAACATGTGTTAGTTTGAGATTCCAAGGCTATTGATAATTTGTAAATTCCTCACATCTGTCCAATTTTTTCTGTTATTGTATAATTTATTTATGAAATTGATTTGGTCACTGATATTGCATCGACTTTTACCTGACAGTGCGAACCAAATAATACCTACACATAACCAATTATTTGCAAAACACAATGTGCATCGCCAAATACATTAAATCCACCCTCGCTGTTATTATTATATTATTAATGCTTTAGGTGGTGCTTTTATTGGATTTGCGAATAATATATTATTAAAAGCAGTATTACCATTTTTTACCAGTAGTACCTATTGCACAATAGAATGGTTGAAATTGATAAAAAAAGACAATTTTAACTCATTCTTTGCCGAACATTGTGTTCTATAATTACAAACAAAGAAGAGTTTGCGATACACTTCTGTTTGTTATTTTCAATAACAAAAAACTTTTTTCTGTAAATAATGATCTTATGCATCAATGACAAAAAATGGGTTAAATTAAAAATAAACAATGTAAATGAATGAATAAATTATCCTGCATAAATGCATAAACATTAAAATAAAAAAAATAGGTAAAGTTTAGGAGATCAGAATGCTGCAGGAAAAAGTGCACAGTTTGTATGATGTTGGATATAGAGTAGGAAAGAAAAACAAAACGATGATAGGAGTCAGATGCTGGCAGCACTCTTTACATCCCCTGCGTGCACGTCCGGAGAAAGGTGGAGATAAGCGAAGAACGCTGAGGGGTTGCAAGGCAGAGGCTATAAAAGTAGGCCAGTAGTGCGGTAGAGTAATCAATAGAGGTTGAGTTAAGAAGGGGAATAAAAACTGTACAACGTTGGCGATTCGCGACAGCTCCGAATTTCAAATTCAAATCATCACGCGCTATTGACTTTTTTTCAACAAATTAAAATTGACAAAAAAACAGTCACTGCAAAGTTTGTTTCAAAATTTTCGTTTGAAAAGTTGAAAATAACGAAATGGAGCGAAAATTAACTTGCAGCGTTTCAGTTATTATTATAACTATTATGTAAAAAGAGGAAATGTGATAGATTCATGTGTTGAACTATAGTTATGATTTGTCCGGAGTATGCAAATGAGAAAATTTTTAAGTCACGCCAGTGTCGCAGATAAGCCTGATAAAACGCACGAGTCGTTAAAAATAAGCGGATCGAGTTAATTGCAATCACAAGTTGAGTTTCCAAAATAAATGACAAAATTGGCCGTTTATTTGCGTAACACAGTTATGGCACCTGGGTTTTATTCGCTTTGTCTAATTATACCAATTAAAAATGCAGTCACATTTTGAAATGGACGTCTCGCCACTTGATTCGTCGAAACGAAAATGAAAATCAATTCTCAGCTGAACCATATTTTTCGTGACTTTTTTTCTTGTTTTGTAGGTTATGACAGGTTGTTTTTAATTTGACAGATCGCTGACAGCTTTGGATGATTATCGCACCTGACAAATTCGAACTTTTTAGAAAAGTAGATCAAGTCAGCTGGACGGTCTGAAATTTCGACTGCTTATTTTCGTGTTTGTCTTTGTGTGTATTTCAAATTCGGTTCGTTGAGTTTTGTCAACTTTATCTCAATGTGTGATTATCAAACTGAGATCTCGTGGTGATTTATTATCGATTGGGTTTGTGAAAAAAGTATCATTACTCACCTAAATCTAAATATATATCCGCACTACTGGTCCACCACTTCACGCAATTTCCATCACTCGACCGAATTGTTAATTTTCTTTCTTTTTTTCCAAAAACACCGAACGGATTTGACTTAGAGCGACACCTTTAGGAAATCTTTTAAAGCGCGACTAAAAGTGGCTTACAAGTTGTGTGAAACGGCTTTAGAGGGAGTTTAAATGAAGCGGTGTATTTAAATTAAGCGCTAAATTAAAAATTAAGCTTTTGAAAAATTGAGTGTAAGAAATCGACTTTTGAATTCTCGTATTCCAAGTTGTGATTAATCTTACATGAAATCATATCAAAGTTTAATAATAGAGGACTTGTAAAATGAGTCATAATCAATGACAAAAACTGAAAAGAATGATGTAACCCTTTTTTTAACGCGAGTGAAAATAATCATCTTAGGTCTCTAGAAATGATGCGATTGAATTGCAAAATCTACAAAAACGCCAAATCATGCAAAAAATTCTTATTTAATATTTTGCAATTTGTACGAGAAAACAACATTATTCAATAATTTGCACATCGCAGTTACATTCGTTACGAAAAGACGATCAGAATGAGCAAGAATATGACTAAAAAATGTTGATAGACAACGTCAGCATCTTGAGAATGAATATTTTTCAAAATAACCCGAGAAAGCAGAAGGAAAAAAAGGATTAAGGTAATCACAATCAAAAAATAGGAAATAAAGTTTTTCTAAATTCACATTTATTGTCAATTTCAGAATGATTTTGCATACAACATTTGAAGATCCTGTGTAACCAATTAAGATTAGATTGATAGAGAAAAACGACCCCTGACCTAACCTATTCTAGGCTATGTCTCTGATCCTTAATTACAGACAAAGCCTAGGAGAGGCTAAATCAAAGCATCCTGATGAAACGTTATCCTGTTGGAAAATAAGATGAAAATCAAAATTAATTGTCAGTCATGAATAATTCACGCGATCAAAGTCGACGTAAAAATAATCGATAACGTTCGCGAAATTCTGGTCATTATTATTTTATACGATCAATTAATCAGTGTGAGATTCCGAGATGCGATTAGCGATAACGGATTTTATTCATTTGACGAGAACCTAATTAACCATTCAGACAGAGCGTAAAACGAACTTGAAAATAATCACGAACGATCAAAAGGAATTGATAAAGTATCAACTCATTAGATGTATAAAATGTAAAAGAGCGTCGTGTCAAAAAAAGAAAGAAAAACTGCATTCGTGCAGCTGTCCAATAAATTTTCATATAAAACGGATTATTATACTTTCAAATATATAAAAATTGAAGTAACTCTGAAATAAGACCACTCAAATCTCAAAAGCAAAGATTCGGTGATAAAGTCGAAACAAAAAGAGGTATATGAACGACGGTTAATTCTCATTTTTTTTTATATTTAATATAACGTGCAATTTACAGAGGAGGGTTGAAGGCTGACACGGATGACATATTCGAACTGACTTTTACAACAAGTAAATCAGTGATATCAACAGTGAAAGGGATGAGTATGTCAATTCGACTTTTTTTCTCGTCACAGAAAGATATATCATGTGGGATGTATGTCACATCTTATAATATATGACTGAATTTGCACCTCAACCTGTTTCTCGATTTGAATGTCGATATTTTTCCCACCTTTTTTATGTTCCAAATTTTTTATACCACTTTTTTTACAAACGATTGAAAATTGGGGAACAAAAAAAAACTACATTCTGCGAGACACATTTTTTGGAGTCGAAAAAAAGACTTGTCAACTCAGCCGAACAAACAAGAGACTGATTTATTCTCGGGCTGATTTAAAATAAAATATCGAATCTAAAACTACATTTTTTCTAAGAAGTGACTTCAATTTTGTCCAAATACATTTCTAACGAAACTACGTATTGATTCTAAACACGTATTCATGATGAACGATTAGCTAGGAAGAAGAAGTGGGCGTAAACAAAATCAATTTCAAATTCAAATCACAAAAATCAGGCTTTCAGCGTGCAACTGTTTTCACAAATGCGGAGCTGAATATATTAAATGACTTCCTGATTGATTCAATTATACATCTAAAAACAACTATTTTTTTCTCAATCAAACGAAAAACATACACAAACTATAAATAACTTTGCATAACTTAACAATTGCTTTGCGTGAAAAAGAATCGACATTGTACGAGTTATTCTGAAAGAATAATGATATTGAGAGAGTTAAAAGTGATTCTGCAGATGCCAAGGTGCAAACGCACGCGCACCTGTGATAAATCAACAGGTGATCTTCAGTATGGAAAAAAATTCAATCCGGCCCTTGCTTACATCATTTTCTAAATGAAATTCAATTCAAAGACTTAATTTCGGTTCCGAAATTCATCCAAAAGCGTTCCGTCCTCGAGTTGATTAATTAAATTATACCTTGAAAATGGTTTCGAAAGCAAATTACAGGCTGAGAAAAAAAAATGACTGAAATCTTATTTGCAATAAATTTTCATTCATCGCGACGATATGATTGAACGTAAATTGTACGCAAAAGCAGGTAACAATAAAGCTCCGTCATGATTCCCACCGTGCTCTCGGTTTCTTTGGCGATAAAAATGTGAAAGAAAAAGGTGTTTACGAATCATCCCAGAGGTCTTGGCATAATATTTAAATAGACAGCTGCGTAATTACAGTTACGCCACAACAATTTTATTAGCGGTAATTGAAATTTTATAGCGACCTAATGGGGCAGCAGGTGGTGTAATTTTTGATCCCAAACATAGCGTAACACCTTAGACCTTAGAAGCAGCGTCATTAAGTTGGGCAACGTCCATTAATTAAACCGGCGCGGGATTAAAGTGACGTTAAATTCAAGCGAATTGAACGCTCCGTCGTCTCGATTCTTTAAAATCAATGCTGCTGCGGCTCAGCCCATTACCAAACTCAATAGCCGTCTCCAATCACGCTTTCGCAAATCTTCGTTAACAATATTTCCAGTCCGAAAGTTGCAAAATCATTGATATTATAAACACATCACAGCTCAGCCGTTTCACAAAATCGTAAAAGGAAGGGGAAGACGAAAAAAAAAGGTTTCGGCAATTCCGAAACGATGATCCGCACGTTTTTGGCCAACGTCCCCTTGACACACACGGCCGTATGAAGAAAGCGTGTCATGCCTAAAAATAAGACGTAGAATCGTGCAGACAAAGTCTCAAACGTGACCGTCACATAGCGAGGAATTTACGGAAACGAGTATAGATTAAAAATGTCGAAAAAAGGAGTTACGTATGCGCGATCATTGCGCGACGAATAGAGACTAACAAAGTAGGAGGCACCATTTGGTATTCAAATCACCGCGCGAGATCGCCTGTGCGCCTGTTGAAGTTTCGGCCGTTCGAGTCTCCTGCTTCTCCTTTTAATCGCGATTATCTTTCGAATTTTTCTAGACACTAATGATTTACAGTAATTAGAAATTTCGAGGTAATTGTTAGTAACTATTTCGTTCGAGTTGATAAGCCCGAACGAAACGGATTTGATAAGTTGAAATTCTTCCCACACGAGGCACGGCGATAAATTTCAAAATACTTTCACAAAACTGTTGTATAACACTTTCTGGTTTCGAAAAATAAAAATTGTCCGAGATAACTGGTTTTTGAGTTTTTTACACTTCACTTTTAGATTCACAACGAACAATTTTTCATAAAAAACCGTATCTTCCGAAAGACGCAATTTTGAATTTGTCTGAAAATCCTGTCTTCAACGAAATCCTGGTTCGATTTTTCAACGATTTGCAAATCGGTTGAGAAAAACACTTCACTTACTCTGTGCACAAATTCAAATCACAAAAATCGGTAGCAATTTGTATTTGATTCTTCTACGAAGAACGAAAAACTGGAGTAAAAAAAAAACGTGCAAAAAATTGGTCGGGAGGAAGAAAAATCGGTAGCGGTCAAAGGAACGAGGAATTAGCGTGTCGCGAGCTCGCGCGCGTGTGATATCTGCGACAACGCGGCGAAAAAGCGAGGCACACGGCAACCTATGCACCCACTAACCAACAAGGCAACCAGCCGGCACGCAGAACCTCGGCTCGAAGGTGTGCGTGAGACGATAATATATGTATCCCGTGTATGTATATGTATATTAAGCGAGACCGAGCGATGGAAGGAGACGACGACGAGAGAAGTGTCTTTTCGTGTCTTTCTCAAATCGGTTGGCTGGCGGGGAAAGTCCCGAGATCATCTTGGGCGGCGTCTACGCGCCGATGGTGATAAGGATAATGGCAATGATTGAAATTTGCGCCGCCGCGAATTGACGCTGCTAAATTTGCCTGCTAGGACCTTGATGCGACCAAATGAAAATAAAGCGCAGACGTTTACTTGGATGATTATCGCTCTCGATTTATTTCACGGTCCAGCGGACTTTTGGAGAAGACCATGGCTTCTCATTAAGATATCACCAGACTCACAACCTCGGTCGTCTATCTTGTATATTTTGGTCGCCCGAAAAGTCCCACGATTATATTTTCTCTCTCGCTCAGAAAACTTTGATAATTTATTAATACTGTATTTGATTTCAACTGTTTTACAAAATGGTTTCTCTGAAAGCTGAAAGAAATTTCAATTAAAACAATTCTACAAATTGTGCGACCGACCAGTTCCTAATCTTGAGTTACGAATCTGCTTATCGCAAGCGGATTTCGTTTATCCTCTTCTCCAAACGGAATTATCATCAATTCGAAAAACGACGCTTTTTTCGAATCTATAATTTCACGAATAAACTTTGAGCGTTTGGTTCAACAAATTGCGATGCCCGACTAGTAAAATGGTAAAGCAAATGTTGCATCCGGTGGAGGTAATAATTTCTCACTCAACATTCCAAACACAAACGCAAACTTTATAATCGTAGAGTTTTTATGAAGGTCGTGAAAGAGAGGCTGTGCTTCTTCACCTCTCGAGAGTGTGCAATCACACACTTGACTCCTCTCCAGCATCTGCGGGTTTCCCTGTCGACGCATTTACATCTCGTAGACGCTGAAAACAAATACACCTGACACGATGCTTTTTTTGTTTCATCAATTATTACGTCGCTTTTCTTCCTGTTTATATTAAACAAGAGGAAGAAAATCTGAATAATTGTCACTGTCGGTGGACGTGTCAGCAATGAATTCGTCTCAACTTGTAAGTTCTATAACTCATGAGCGAATACAAAATTGCTCTTCCAAGATCCCAGCCACAAACGTAAATATGCGAATGCGATAACAAATGTTGAGTTATCTTAACTGTGCCACCGCAAACACCTTACGCGCGAAGCAAAGATATTTATTGTTTTAGTCTAAGTCGTGATGCATAAGGTCAGCCATTTTTCCCAGTCTGAAATAATTATCCTGGAGGATATTCTCTCTTTTGTTTCATTGTCCGCGGCACGACGTGAGTATTTCATTCATTATCATCATGCGACACTTGGACTTGAGAATTTTAATTCTTGTAATTGTTGTTTTATTTAAATTTCTTGATCCAAAGATTTAAATGAATTATTCAATATTTTATTTACTCGTTGAGACACGAAATGTTACTTTTTTGCAAATTTAGCAAATTTTTGCAAATGTTGTAAAGCAATTAGAAATAATAAATTATTTAGATTGAGAGAGCATAATCTTTGCGTTAAAACTATACATCAACGTCCAATGCAAATATCTTTATCCGCATAAATTCGCGTTGAAAAAAAAAAGTGTTAGTGGTAATGTGTGAGATACGAGACAGAGCCCTAGATATAATCTGGTTTATGAAATTTGTTTCAAATTAGATTACAGAGTCAACGGAGAAAAAATCGGCTCGTAAATAAGCCCGCGAAACAACTGCAATAAACATCTCAACGTTTATAATTATTATAAAACAACCGCTGAGAGAGACGTCGTCGCTGAAAGTTGAATTTCATTTAGTCGCTGTCGCAATCAACTTATAAGCTTTAAAATAACGTTCTTACGATTCGGCGTTAATGTAGTACGTTTTTTTCAAAACTCTTAATGCGTATGCAAATCTCTTTATACAACAAAAATTTGCAACAGGAAATACGAAATAGCAGCGGTCTTAATTCGTGACGCCTCATCGGTATTTTTCGGCCGTTATTAATCTGCGCACTCTCTCCCCACGAATATAACACTATAATGATAAATTAATAAAAAGCGCAACGAAAAGGTCCGGCGTTACACATCGTTTTCTGCGCATGTTTTTCAGCTATCTTGATCTTGTTTCGATGTTTATAGGTGGGCCCGTAATGTCGACCATGATTCACCTGACGAGCTCCATCATTCTAATTACAAGCACAATTTCTATACCCTTTGGCTCGTTCGGTTAAAGTCAGCCATAAATTATAACTCATCGCTCTTCGTTATTTCCGAAATATTCAAATTGTGCGCCATCTCGTTTCTGAACAAATGAAAAATCTGAAATTGAAGAAAAAAAAACAGAATAACGAATTTGATAAAAATGTTGGTAATGGACGTTATTCAATTAGCATGGTAATGAGTGAGAGAGACGGAGCATTTGGTTATGGAAACATGCCAGATGGATTAATAAGCGCCGCGGAGAAAAAGTCCACGGCCATTTAGTATCGGCATCGAAATAATTGCGTCTCCACTGAGCCGGGCATAATATTCCGCATTCCCGTCTATATCTTTGCAAGCCAACGTGCCAAGCGGACTACGATAATTTATTAACTAGTTCTGCAAGTTGAAACCCTCCCTATTCATGGCGGACTTGTTAGCTTATATATTTCTGCATCGCAGATATGTTTCTGTTATAAAGAATTTTTGCATCCTCAAGCGTCGCTCTCGTGTGAAAAAATACGAAATTCCATCGCTACGAATTCGCAATCTTAATACATCTCTGACATTGTGACGTTAATACCCTCGCTAATACACTTGTTATTTGTAATTCAAAATTAATATCACTTGCGACTGTAATCATTCAAACGTCCTGGTCGATTATTTGGACTGATTTTATGGCCTGAGAATTTCTATTTGAAAAAATGTGTTGTGTTAAAGTTGGTATCAGTCAACAACTATCTAGCAAACCCGATATGGTTAAAAACGAACTCGCACATTTTTCGCGTTTAATTTTCCAGGTCAGAACATTTATCTTAATATACTATTTACTTTAGATGATTAGAACAATTTTAGTACCTGCAACTCGGTTGTAGGTTACAAAGTTTATACACAACTTGTGCTGTTAAGTGTTACGTAAACGGTTGTCGAAATGAAATTTCAACATTCAATTAAAAATGATGGCCAAATCACCGACGATAAATCAGCCGACGATTCTTATTAAAGATTATTCAAAATAAGTGAAAGTCGTCTGAGTGTTTTGGCCTCACAAAAATTGTCCTGAATTATAGCACCTTGGCTACTGTTATTCAACTCCGCAAAAATTCGACAAAGACTGATATCACAGCAAGCTGCACTTGAATTTTTGTTGCCTTGCGATATTTATTTATTTTTGATGCTAATCGAGGCAGTTTTTCTGCGTCACATTATTTCCAAGATTATAATAATTGTTTGATGCGACGAAGGCGATAAAGCGCCGCATGATAATTATCTAGACGAAACCTGCACCGATACCCGAGCAAAAACAAAAACTCATAATGTCTTTTAATTAATATAAATCAGAATAGTACGGCAAATGAGATTTCAGTTATTCGAAAGGGGACTTTTGCGAATAAATTTGAGATTAAAGAACGAGAGGGAGACAAAAAGTTGAATTCGAGAGAAAAAAAGAAGTAACAAAAGACGAAGAAAAAAGAAAGCTCGAAATAAGATAATGTTAAATTTTAATTAACGAAACAGTTATTTATTTTTATGCTGCGTACTTTGGGATGTCCAAAATGCGAATTCCAGAGATTCCTTTGGTGGAGCGCGGATCCACTTAACGGTTGATATCGCGAGTTGGAGATCCATAAGCACGCAACGTTACTCCGAACTACTCGCCCTATGGAAGGAATTCTCTGACCGTGACGCAAAGGATACAGCGCCCCGGGCTGGTCTTCGGTTTGCGGCGCCACAAACACACGCTCGAGCTCTCGTTTGTATTTTCATTATAACATCACACAGGCGCGCAAACGGCGCTTGCCCGAGTCGGTCTGATCAACTGAAATCACCCAGGTGGTAATTATATCCTTTGAGGACTAAAAACTTGCTGTTTGTCATCGGCTTAAAGGGCGTAGCTTCAACAATAATGTTACTTCTTTACCAGACCGCTGTGACTGTCCTCATAATTAGGGATTATTAGAAACCAAGTAGCATTTTTTTAATAACTCAATAATCCGGCCCGATAATCTAATTAAGATGCTTTCATGATCCTTGAAAATGCACTTTTCAAACTGTGATAAGTTGCAATTTTTAATTAATAAATTCCTAATTTTTATAGTTTACTTTCTCTAATTAATCACCACTTCAAATACTTATCGTTCAAGTTGTTAATCACCTAACTTTGATTTCAAAAGTCACTCTTGACTTTTCCCACAATTATTTTAAAATTTTGCAATCTCAAAAAGAATAACTAGAATGTATTTTTACGTATTGACAGAACCTCCTCAACAATGAAAACTAAACAAATGATCATAGGTGTGCAATCATCGACGCGATTTGTAATCGCAAGATTTATGTAATTTTTGTATTTCAAACTCTGTAGGTTGCTTTTATTATAACTGTTGTGTCTTATCAGAGTCTAATCCGACGCATCAGAACTCAATAAACCATCAATTCTGCATCTTTCGCGAAATGAATGCGCAACTTCGGCGCCGTGTGCAATTATATATTTTTATTATCACAAGCAAGATAATCGCGCTGGGTGGATTCGCGCACAAGTTACACGAGCATTCACACATCTGTAGAAGTGAATCTGAACATTGGTATTTGATTGGTATTTGTCCGTGCGTCCAGAGCCTCCGCGATGACCCTGACATTTGTGTTGCGATGCGTTTTGCATGCAACGTGCATTCGATTTTCACAATGCTACTCAATTTTCATCGATAATCCGTGTGAAGAAACCTTCAGTCCGACTAGAATAATTCAAAAACGGGAATCCTCTCTTTATCCTCAACGTATAATTATTCTGTTGGTAAAAGCATCAGACACTCTTGTTTTTTTTCATCACGTTTTTTTGTCTTTCACGACTTTGAGAATGGTTCGGTCAAGAAGTTTGCTGGATTGTCCTGCGAATAATAATCTCGTTAAAACGAAGTGACCAAGAGGGTTTTCGACTTGGAAACAGAATTCTCTTGTTGCGAAGACACTTTGTCTGAATATAATTTGCATCCAAATCTCGAACCTCACGGCCACTTTTTTCCAACACGAGTCACCCAAAATCGGCCTCTCGCTTAATTAAAACTTTTCAAATATTTGTCTCTCGAAAAAACTAAAGTTCAAATCAATTAATTTTTTTCGTGATTGAATGCGTGATTCAAAAAAAAAAAAACGTTTGCTGAAAAATTGTGTCGAAGAAATTGTCATTAACACGTGTTCGCGGATAAAAATAAATTGTGAAAACATATGTTTAGTGGCGTATTAAACCATCATTTATGAGTGAGCATTGGCTGGTAGCTCGAATTGCAAAGTTCATACTGAATTTAAATATCAAACCGGTACATTCGCGATTTTTCAGAAGAATCAACTTTTACGACTGACATTAATAATATTCAGCGCTGGAACATCGCTTAATCCCTAAGACACTAATGATTTAGCACTTGCGTATTACGATGAATATTGAAATGCACAATTTTCTTGTTCATTTAAATTGTGGTGATACTCGTTCCGCGTACGACGCGTTGTTATTATACTTTTATTTCAATAAATCATCATAATGAGTTGTCATATTCAGTGAATGCAAAAAAGAAATATCCCTCCTGAAAGCAACGCTGATTTGTATCGCAAATTCTCCAGGCGATATTGCTTTTAATAATAATCAATTATTCCGCTAAACTGCTTAGTAATTTTACTTAATAATCATTCGAATTTACATTTGTAATTTGTATTGTAAGAAACTATTCAGTTTGTACATTTAGTTGTTATTGTTCCAGACTTGGTTCAATTTGCAAACTAAGAATCTGAAAAATCGAATAAAGAACCAGTAATCAAAAATGTAATAACAAAAATGATGAAATCTGATTTTTCGTTTGAATAAAAAAGTGATGGAAAAAACGTAAAAGTATATATTTTGAGATCAACGACACGTCTGAAGAATCTACAAGTATTTGTGACAGGCTAAGTGTATATAGGTAACATGTAGGTAGAATTCCAATTACCTGTACACGCACGTCTCCCGGCTGGACCTACTGGTTTCTATTTATACACCAGACCGAGACCTTGCACCTCGTACACTTCTTATGGCCGCCGCTATACGCGCCTGCCGCACAACCTGTTTTTATAATTGTATTGCATCCAATAATATTTCATTTCGACATTGAACATATCTCTTATCAAACCACTTTTTTTCCAATCGCTATCGAGACGCCAAACAAATTCATTTTGCATATGAAATCCATCTTGAAGTCGGTGCTTTTTTTTCGACCATGCGATACCAAAGAGGGTGGACAATTTTATATCTTACTTATCCCAATTGAAGAAACCAAATTAACATACTTGAATTCTGGTATGCCAATCTGTCTTCGTTTTATTTTGTTTTTCCTCTGTAATCAAAAATTGGATTAATGGTTCTTTTTCTTTTGATCATTACTTTTTAAACCTTTTCTTTACCAAAGATTGAGAAAATGATTTGTGATGAACAAAATTTTATAGATTTATATTTTACATGTTCAAGAATGGCTGATTTTGCAATAATTTTTTGCTGCTTTTAAATAAATTCCTACCTTTTAAACATCTTAAAAACGTCAATGAGATTTACTTTTTTTGTTAACGTTTCATGTTTGTCTGATTAATTTAGAGTTTCTATTATCCATTCTTAAATATATAAAAATCGTTATTCCATGTAAGACTATTTCTTTTATGTTCAATTCCATAGGTGAGATTTGAATACAGTGATTTCGCGGGCTAGAAAACTGCAACAACGCCACCTGCGAACATTATTTACAAATTCGCACAGTGTTATTGTCAGTTATTGTTGACCGGTAACACAACGCGAGAATTCAATGTTTCGGATGTTGTAATTTGCAATCATCTAATTGAAAACTGTCGTGAAAGAATATTTGCAAAAAAAGTAAGATACAATCATGAGTGAAGCGATGAAAGTGATTTTCAACGACTTTCAAGATTATTTAAGCAGTGAACAGGAACTCAGAGAGGTGAGATTGACTTTTTACAAAGGGTGTATATGTAAACAGACATTTTTGGGTTAAGTAAACATTTTCAAGTTTGAATAAACAAATTTTTTTCGATCGAAGTTTTCAAAGTTAACAGGAATGAATACGAAGTAATTAAAAAATGTAATGAAAAATGTAAGATTTATTTACGTTCAACAAAATGTAAACATTGTAAACAATGATTGATTGTTATAAAATATTTTTCAGGAAATTCGTTCCACTGTCAGAGATATTGACAAACATGCCCGAGATATGACTATGATTCTTCAAAACATACACAATGACCTCAGCGATGAAAACATCAGTGAGTTGCAAAAATGTTTTGTTGAGTTTTCCATTACTTTTTGAACTGCATTCTTTTAACATATTTCGTAACTTAACAATTGTAAAATGAAAATGATTTTTTCAGTCGTTTCCGAGTACTGTTTTAAAGCCAGAGCCATATTTGAAGAAGTACGTCAGCTCTATAGCAAACTGGCTGGAATCATTCCGCCAGACCAGTACTACAGATACCACGATCAGTGGAAATGGGTAACGCAGAAATTGTGTTTCCTTGCCAGTCTCATAGTCTATCTCGAAGTTAGAATCCTGATTTCCAAAGAGACAGCTGCTTCTATCTTAGGAGGTGAATTTCAACCCAAATAAAACTTCAACATTCTCGTTCCCAAGCAATAAAATTAAACTTTTTTTTAGTCAAAAACAATAGCAAAGAAGGATTCCATCTCGATTTGGAAGATTTCCTCATGGGTTTACTGCAGCTTGCTGGAGAACTGGTAAATTCAAATTCTGTTTTTCTACCAGAAAATTAACTACTTGCAGCATAATAATTTCATTTGAATGTGCATTTTAGAGTCGTTTTGCAGTCAACAGTGTCACAAATGGCAATTATAACCGTCCAATTGAAATCTCGCAGTTCGTCAATGAAATGAACGCAGGTTTTCGTTTATTGAATTTGAAAAATGACGGACTGCGAAAGAGATACGACGCGTTGAAGTACGATGTGAAAAAGATTGAAGAGGTAGTTTACGATTTGAGTATCAGAGGTCTCAAACCTACCGAACATACCGAAGAGAAGTCTGAGGAACCTGCTACCGACAAATAGATGAGTTCAATAAACTCTTTTATTTCTTACTGTGAAAACGAATCCAAAAAATATCTAAGTTTGTGTTCATCATTATTTTTTTCGAATCATTTAGTTTTGTAACTTTGTTGCATAATTGTGAAAATTCCATGTACTAGATATAAACAAAATGTAACGTTTCGTTTATTTTATACTCAATCGTACAGAAAGATAGAAGTTTATTTTATAAATTGATTACTAGATTAAGCACAAGTAACAATAAGAGCGTTACATTTACGATTTCAACGAGTACTTATTTGTTTATTTTCGTAAAAGAAAGTCAAGTCACATGTGTGAATAACTTTTGTACAATTTCGTAACTAATATATTGACTTCGTACAAATTCAATAACCTTGTTCAAAATTTACTGTGTTTAGAGGCTGCTCTCCATTAATATACCTGGTATAATTTTCAGCGAAAAACTTGGCAACATCTTGCGATCTTGTAACTCCGGAAATGTGAGGGGAAATGGTCACCTGAAAATTTCTCATTTAATTTTATTTCATTCAATCTTGTTAGTAAATGTATTACATTTCTAAAGAAATTTAAAATCATACTTGTGGCATTGACCAAAGTTTACTTTCAGGAGGCAACGGTTCATTTTCGAAAACGTCCAAAATAGCTGCGGAGATCCAGTTTCGTTTCAGAGCATTGATCAAATCCACTTCTTTGATAACAGACCCTCTTCCTACATTCAAAAAAACTGATTTTTTTTGTTCGCAACTTCTTAGACACTCTCCATTTAGTAATCCTATACTTTCAGGCGTAGAAGGTAAAACATTTATAACATAATCACAGTTACGCAATAATTCTAGTAAATCCTTTATAACGAAATACTTGTCAATCAATTCAGACTTTTCTTCTGGAATTGTTCTTTTCAAACCCCAAATTTGAGCTCCGAATGTTTTCAAAGTACCCGCAACTGAAATGAAGAAAAAAGTTAACATTATTTCAATCATCATTTTTTTAAGGTGTGAAATTGAGCTTTACTTTGCATCCCAATATTTCCTAAACCAAGAATTCCAATGGTAAGGTCCTGAATAAGTCTATGGTTTTTTATTTTTCCACTCTCGCTCCAGGTTGACTGGCTCTGATTTACATATTGTTGACGTTGATCGCGTTCATGATTGTAAATCTGAGCGACGACGTACTCCGACATCGCTCTGCCAAATAATTTATCGGAATATCTTGTAAATATGAAAGAGGCATTGTTCTGTCTGAATGCATTCAAAGCAGCATCAACTCCCGCCCAGGTTGACTGAACCCACTTTGCCTTTGATATGTGATGCACGTTTTGACTCAGCAAATCACAATCGCCTAGGACTATTTTTGCACTTTCTAACGTCGTCACATAATCTGAATTATCTGAAAAATCATTTTTTTGAATGTTTAACAATTTTCATCCATTTTCGTTGTTATAATTAAAATTTGTTGAAAATTTTGCAGTCAAATAAAAATATGCCAATTTGAAAATCCCATTTCGAACAAAATCATCAGTTGTCGAATCGAAAAACTTTGTGCAAACTTTGAAATTGATACGCGAATATTTCTGACATGTGGTTGATTCTGATTCGCGCGTGATAAATGCACTTTTCCATCCTTCTTCCAAGAGCGCAAAAGAGAAAGACAAAATTTGCACAGTTTATCGCCACGTTTTGCGATACAATGTTTTAAAATATCTTTTTGCATCTGCAATAATCTACAGAATCTTCGAGCAAAGTTGGGCAATTTCTATTTTGTAATGAAATTGATACCTGTTGCAAAATATGTAATTACATATTTTGTAACTTGAAAGTAATATAGTGATAAGGGCGGTGTATCTTGTAACCACTAGCTTATCACGTGTGTACCGTACCTGTGTTAATATTTACAACTTTGACATGTGGAAGATATTTTTGTACATGACAAGATAGTTCAGGAATTTTGGTCAAAACAACGACCAACTTGGACATTATGTTTTTTAATTTTCAGATAGTGCGCACTTATCACTGATAAGCAACTGCAGATGAATGTTAAGCCGCCTGTTCAAATGTGATCTCAAATTTTACATAGATTGAAATTGTAGTTTAAAAATTAATCTCACATTTAACACTGATGACTTATTTTTAAGCCAACTGGGAATTTCAGTATCTTTTTGTCATTTATAATATTTTTGATAACGAACATGTAATTTTTTGAAAAATGAAAAATACGATTCAAGGAAGTTTTCTTCAGTTCTAATCTGCTCGATGCGTGTTTTTTAAACAAATAAATAATTGAAGCAGATCTGGGCATGTGTTCAAGCTTTATGCAAATTTGTGTAAATAAGTTCAAATCGTTAATGCTAATTCACATGAAATTCGCGATCAAGTTACCAGTACATGGTTTTAACTTTGATTACTCTTTTTTCATTCGTTTTATATCGCAAATGTTCAGATATCGTGCACGCGCTTTTGAAATGAATACAAAAATTTACTATTCAAAATGCCTATTTTTGGACAAAATTTTCAAGCTATCAGGAGTGCCAATTATGATTGGACATTTCGAATTTGCAAGTTAAATCAATTTCCCTAATTTGTGGGGTTCAAAAAATAGCCGATTACAATATTATCAAAGTTTAATCAAGTTTCTTTCACTTGATGTTTTGCGAATCTTGTTTTTCAGGCTGCAAACCGGATCGGAAAATTTAGAATTTCTTCTCTTTCATTTTATCAGACTTTATGAAAAAAGACAGATAAACTCTAGGCTCTGCAAATCCGGGCTTCAATGTCTCGTTCCCCGCCGCCAGATCTATAGGAAATTTTTACCAGTTCGAGATAGTGGATGGCGACTAAAATAAGGGATTTTTCCCTCCAGCTGACATCAGCAATCAAGTCAACAATAGGCCTTCGAGCTTGAGCCCAGATAAAAGTGTACGAAGGTGTGTTGCTGCGCATCCAAACAGCTGCAGTTTGCCAATCATCAGCAAACAGCAAATCTCAAATTTTCTAGTCTTATCAAATTGACTTAATTAACTTTCATCAATTTCAAATTACATCAAATGTTTCAATCAGTTTCAAAAGTATAATAATAATAATAGATTAGTTTTTATATGATTTCAGATTTAAATTATCAATTTACAAAGGTAATTTAAGTACCTCAACATTGTCTTTGTGAAACGATTATAAGTATTTCAAGTATTCAAGTCTCAGAAAACAAATTGAAGTCATACTTGAAATATCAAAAGACTAATGCTAATACAAACTTCAATAATCTGATGACTCAGTTTAGAGTCTCAACTTTTTTAATGGACTTTGTTGCACTGTATTTGAAAATAATAGAGTAATAAAAGTTGCAGTAAGCTTAACGGATAGTGAGTAGTTGGGAGGTATTCAAATGACGAAGCGAATGGCGGTGAAATATGATTGGCTGTTTGAAGCGCGTGGTTGGCGCATGACGTGAATTCGAATGCCTAGATGAACGAACGTTGTTAGGTCGCGTTCCCGCGCTGAGTGCGACCCCAGCGTCTCGGTTGTGAACTTGCGCGGCTGGCTAAACGTGCAAATGGCTGTGCTGTGTCGGCCATGATGGCTTCGAACGGGGACCGTGTCACGCCAACATGTTTTCAGTGATATATCTTGTTCGCGTCTGAATAACCGTGTTTGAGCGCAATGGCCGGGCAACGATGAGGCCTTAGGGACGTTCCGCGCCGGTCGATTCGGCCGCAGGGCCCCAGCGAGGCCCAGCTTGACACGCCCCGAGGCCCGAGCCCGAGCGAACCCGCGACCATTCTCGCAGGACGAATCGTCCACGCGAGTCGAGTGCAACCGACGGACCAGTTGTCAGACGACAGTCGCACCATGAGCAACAAGCTGTCCTTTAGGCCGCGAGCCTTGGACGCGTCCAAGCCCATGCCGATTTTCATGGCAGAGGAGTTGCCCGACCTTCCCAACTACTCCGCCTTCAATCGCGCGGTTCCTCACATGCCGAGCGTCATGCACAAGGAGGAGGAATGCGTAAGTCCCGTCGTGGCCAGCGTTCCGTTCCAGCGTGTTTTCCCTGTCCGCCATCTTAATTCCGCCAACTGCACCACCACTTCGTAAACACCCGACAGATGGCGGCCGAGCTTTTTATTTAGACAACAAACAATTTTTATCATTTTCAGCCCTTTTGTCAATTTTTACACCCTATCCAACCGTCCAGATCGTTTCTCCAATTCCTAACCTACATTTTGATCATAATATTGCGCACTGTCAAAATCCCTGACACCTCCAATCGTGCTTTGTTTTGCGGCGTGTCACGCGGCGACAATTTTTTGACAATTCATCCTTTTTTGTCGTTTAATGAGACACGCATTGCAAAAACAAGTCCTTTTGTTATTGTTATAGGTGTTTTTAAGGTCGGGAAAAGTTTTTCTGTACTTTTTTCGCGGGAAGGATGGAACGTGTTTTGCGTTCGCGGGTTTTTTCACCACGCGGTGCTTGGGTGTGGGTTTATCTGGGCGGTTGACATGTTGCATTTTTTGTCACAAGGGTGTTTACGGTGCTGTTGCAATCGGCAGAATCAGAATAAATCGCGATTGCTCCGGTTTTGACAGATCAGCCGGTTTGTTTATGTCAGACATATCACTCTATTTTGTTTTGTTTTTGTATTGCTGGGCGTGTGACAGCTCTTGAAAAAAAGCTCGGCGACAAAAAATACTCAAAAAACATTTCTCCAACGCAAAATTTATCAACATTAGGTTTTTTAATTCGATTTTTTTGTTAGGTTATGTTTTTATTGTCAACGATCTTTCTGAAGTCAATCCAAAAACGTGAATTAAATTGTTATTAATGATTTATAGTTGTTTTTTATTAAACGTTTCATGTTCCTCGTTTGATTTTTGATGTCAATGAAAAATTTTTAATGAAGGAAATGTTTTCGAGGGAAAATTAATGATGCTTGCTGTTATGACGATCAGCTGATCAAGATTAATGACTGACTGCTCATGTTTTGTAGGAACATCATCTGCAAAGGGCAATATGTACTGGGCTAATCATTCCCACACCTGAGGTGACTGATCTAACAGATGCAGACATGTATAATAAGATATATCCTGCAGACTACAAATTACCTCGAGAGCTTATCTATGTCGAACGTGAGTTTTTCAATCATTTTTGTTCTTTAAAAATAGCACTCGCAACTGTTTATGAATATAATCAGGAATTTTTTTCCTCAATGTTAATATCACTGGAATGATAAAGAATATCGTTGTTTCTTGCAGCTTTTGCTATGGAGCAGGATATACCCGACTATGATATGGACTCCGAAGATGAGAAATGGGTTGGAGCTCAGCAAAGTCGAAAAATAGATCTTACTCCATTGCAGTTTGAGGAGATGATGGATCGGCTTGAGAAGAGCTCAGGACAAACAGTCGTGACATTAAACGAAGCGAAAGCTCTTCTCAAAGAAGATGACGATCTTATTATAGCTGTTTTTGATTACTGGCTCAACAAGCGACTGAAAACTGTAAATTTGCATACCAATCATTTTGTTTTTCTTCGCTTTTGCATGGAGAATTGATTATTTATCAGAGTTATTTTGCAAATTTTCATTCTCGATAAAAAAATTGTTTTCTTATGCTTGGTTTAGGATTTATCAATAATGAAAAATTCTTGTTACAGCAACATCCTCTCTTGCTGACAGTAAAAACAGAACAAAGACTTGGAACTGCGGCAAATAATCCATACTTAGCATTTAGACGAAGAAAGGAGAAAATGCAGACACGGAAGATTCGCAAGAACGATGAGATTAGTTATGAAAAAATGCTCAAACTTCGTAGAGATCTCAGTCGGGCAGTTACTCTGCTCGAATTGGTCAAACGAAGGGAGAAAACGAAAAGAGAACACCTACACCTTACCATAGAAATTTACGAGAAAAGGTCCGTGTCAAATATTTCATATTATAACATAATTCTTAACTCTTACAAAACAATCATACTAAATGTGTTCGTATTGATAGGTATCAAGCGCAAGATTTCTCGGGTCAAATATTGTCAGAGGTGTCAGCGCTAAAAACGTCCAGGCCAGCATTTGCTCCATTGTTCACGAATCAATTTGGTGTCCATCAGAACTGGACCAATAAGGTCTGCAAAGTAAGAAATTCAGTTAGATTGGTACTGTGATTAAGAAAGATATTGGAAGAACGAAACAAATTGAATAATTTTGGGTCTTTTTTGTAGGATGAGGTCGTACAAAGAAAAGAAAAGCGACCATACAAGAAGCGAAAGCACAAATCGGATTCGCGTAGTTTGGCGTTGGAGGAAGGCGGGTTGCGCGGCATGGGTAGCGGTGGAAGTCGAGGGAGTCGGGTTTTAATCGGGAGCGGGCTGGACCCGCTGGCCAGCTCAGACGACGAAGGCCCTCTCCCATCTCACTCTCACGCACAATCATCGTTACCAACGGATCGTGACGACGACGATGCTGCCGACGAAGGTCAATTCGCCTTTAGGCGGAACAGGCACGGCACATATTTAGCGGTTGGTATCAAAAAACAAATCAAGATCAGAACCAAGATATGGAAGATGATTTTTAATTGGTCGTTGGACTTTGCAGCCTGTATCAGGTGGTTTCGGAAACTGGCCTTGGTGCGATACAAGCGAAGGAGGCTTAGCTGATAAAAAATATAGGTTTGCACTTACCAGTATCAGAAAACCAACGCAAAGGTGCGTTGGCCTAGCTCGACGAAGGATCGGTCGTGGCGGAAGGTACGTTGATAAGATCATCGTCAGATCAGAATCTGTCACGTCGTGCTTATTTTATCAATACTCCATGTTTTTGTAGAGTACTGTTAGATCGGTGTTCTGATACCGATGATCCTTGGTCACTCCTTGATTACAAAATCCAACACGGTGTGACCACGCCAGCTACAGAAATCAAAGATTGGTGAGTATCGTTTCAACTAAAAACAAAACAACAAATGACTTGCTGAGTGCAATAACTGTAAAGTCATTTTTTACATCTATATCGAAATCACGTATCCAACTTTTTCAATGAAAACTGTATCGCAAATTGTCTTTGCATATCAACTTATAACTGTCCAATTAATTGGTATTTGCATAGATTAACTTTTTTTTCTATTTCTTAAGTGCTTTCAAGCCGTTATTGCACCCAATGATTTGAAATCTCTTAAAGATTATCTGGTACTAATACTTGACATGTCTGCAGGTTGCACTTCCGACCAAAGACCCCGCCAGCGTCGGAAAGAAGTCCGAGCGATGGCAGCAGTGATTCCGAATCGGAGAGTGAAAAGGCGTGTTCGTTATCGCGCGAAGATACGCTCAGCCGTGCGTTCCCTCCAGACACAGTGTCGATCAGTGTCGATGTGGAGTCGTCAAATCGGTTGAACGACGAGCCGCCGTTCACCTCCGAGTTCAATATCGCGGACTATTTCACGATCGAGGCGCCGCTCGAGCTGGACCTGGGCAACACGGGCGATCGCGCGACCGTGCCATCGACGGACGACTCTCGGACAGAAGAACAGGGTTGCTCGCGATTCGTGGTGAGCGATAACGTAGGCGGCATGTTCGCGCACCAGACACGATCTCAGTACAGTGATCACAGTGATCTTAGTGGTGATAATAAAGTAAGCACATCGGACAGTACATCGTCGAGCGCGTCAACGCTGCTGCTGACGCCGTCAAGCACGCTGTCGTCGACCAGCTGTGTGAACGTTACACCGACGAGTGTCACGAACACTCTGCCGCAACAGCAGATCAAACACAGACAGTTTAGCAACAATGCATCGATACTATCTAAGTCGCTGACTAGTCCGACGAACAGCAAGAGTGGCCAGGTGATGGCAGCGGCGGCGGCGGCGCTGCGTCTCAACTTTGGTAACGGACACCAAAACGGCCCGGTTCTTCACTTACACAACTCCAACAACTTCCCAAACAACACCCACAACAGCCAGTCGACGATACTGCTGCCACAAAAGCACCCGCCGTCCAATTCGCTGCCGGGCCTCATCACACAGACTAAGTACGCTAGCCTAGCAGCCAAACAACAGACGCAGCAAAATCAGACCCAGCAGATACCAACGTCCGGGGAAATTACGCTTAATAGTAATAGGTAACTACATTTTAAAATTTTACAATAAACAGCACAGCTAACGAAGTTTCTACATAGTTTATTTCAGTCACAATCAATGAACTATGATTATTCACTAACAATCTAAAATAAATAATTGATAAAGTTTCCACTTAATTTTACAAAATTGGTCATGTCTCTGTGCTAAAAAATGTACCTGCATAGCTACCTTAATCCGACGGTCAACTGGATAACTAATTGAAACCAATTTTTGTAAACAGTGAAGGATTGGAAATGGAAGTGGACACCGTGGAAAGTTCGTCATGTGACAGTAAGTCGCAACAACAGCAACTAGTACGACGGAGCAAAACAAACTCGTTGGCAATGGAAGTGACATGATGCCTGCTATCGGCACCCCTGTTGCTGCCATTTCGTCACTGGGGGCTTCACTAACGTTACCTTGCTAACGTCTACCTTTATTTGGAGACTGGTTACAGATTACTTGTTCCAACGCCGAGAGAATCAGAATGAAAAGAACGCGAGTGAGAAAGAGAATACGAGAGGAATGATAGAACGCGAAAAACTAAGAAATCGAGAGAGAGAATGTGTGTGTGGCGAGTGTAATGTGAATTCGAATACTTTCACACCACGTGTTATGACGTGCGTCCAAACGTGAGTTTCATGACGTTTCATTTAAAACGCCTCCAAGACAACTCCGGAGTTTTAAGTCAAATGTCATGGACAGTTTCAAACAGCATACAAACAAACCAACATCGCAAGCTGCTCAAAAAGCTCATCGACGATCATTCATGTCGACATTTTCTGCCTATCCTTCCGCTTGTCATAAACAAAGTAACAAACAATTAACGATAACAATTAATAAGCAAGTATGAATAACGAATAAAATAAACAAAAGAAAACTCGTTCTTCCGATAATCAGCAAGTTTTAAATAGCAAAGGTTCTGTTCTGATTTTGACACGCCATATTACACAGGATACGTTATAACTTAATAAACGAACGAAGAGTAAGCAAAGAGCAAAATGTGTTTTCACGCGGTAATAAAGAGAACCTCGTTTGGGAAGCTTGCGGTTACCTGTTAGGACTAAGGTATTCAACGGGTACACTGGAGACATTCTTGTCTTTCATATTAGTAGCCGAAACGGTTTATACAAATGTGACGCTTTACGAAATTCAAATTAAACGTGTAATTCAAAGTTGTATGCGAGAGCGAATGTTGAGCGATTATTATTATCGATAAGCGAAGGGAAGGATCTCTCTTGCGTCAGGAAATCGTCGCAGTATTCTTGACCCGTGTCCCCTCGACTATGCCCCTTCCCCCTTTACGTTCGTTGTATATAAATGTGTAATTGTATAATTTATGTTGCCTTGCAATCTTTGCAAATATATTTTATATATGTGTAAATAGTCGATAGCGCTACCCGAGCCGCGTTATTCAGTAGCAAATTAGAGAAACAAAATGTGCGAGTGATAAGAGTTAGTCGACGATCCGGGCTCGCCGGGTTACAGATGCAATATAGTTTATGTTTAGTTGTGTCGTTTTTGAGCGCGAATCACCCATCTTGACGAGACTGCGCCTTCAACCATATTGGTTGATTCTGGTTTTTCTTCTTTTCATCTTTTTCTTTCTTTATTCTCATTTTTTGTGTATCACCACACACCTCTACAAACTAACGTCGTACAGTATTTAACGAATTGATTTCAACTTCAATTAACACGTTTATGACTATGCAACGACTATTCTGAAAACTTCATATTTTCTGTTCAAGTCTGAGTGATCTCCTATTTGACCATAGTTATTATTTAAGTCCGAAAAAGTCGGCTTTGGATTAAAAAGTATACAAAAAAAACAGATCATAATTCTGTTATTACAATCAAATGGATATTTAATGTTATTTCAAATAGTTGTTGTGAACTTCGCAAAAGATATTTTGTCAAGTAAATTTTTATTTCTTTCTATAAACGTTTACTTTGCGGTATTGTTTAAGTAAAACTATGGTTAATGAAGAGACACCGGTCAGAAAAATTGGATTAATTTGGTAATTAGACTGATCTTAGGATTTTGGAAGTCGAAATACAAAAATAAAATTTACTATTAGTTTAGTAGAACGAGAGAATTTTAAATTGGTCCCAATCGAGTAAAGATCATGTAAAAAATGAAACAATCTTAAGAGGTCCGTCCCTTCCTTTGATGCATTGTATTTTGAACTCAAATAAGAGTTGCAGAAACTATCGGCACGAAGCGACAGTGACGTTAATCAATCTCAATGTACACAGCATATTCATATTAAAGGGTCTTAGCATACCTGTATCTAATTCGTAGACGTACGTTCTTCTGCACTACGATCAGTGCAAACTCGCTAATTAAGGACAAACTGTCTTTAGCTCCTGGAAAACTGTAGCTCTCATAGTCTTGAGTTTGACGCGCGACGACCCGTTTGTGAACGACTATTATTTTTCTTCTAACCTCCATTCATATTACGAAAATCGCACGTACTTTTTGTCATAAAGTGTCGAATTACTGTAAATAAACAACAGGATAAACTGTTACTTTTTATTTAGTTAACTTTTTTTGGAAACGAAAATTGACAAGTTGATTGTAAATTATTAAGAGTGTTTAGAAATCTGGACTAGATTTAAGAATTTTAGCTGAACCCGACGTTTCAATTAAAACTCAACATTTAAATGGTAAAAACGTCTTAGATCACATTTTGAACTCATTTACAAAACAACTAAACGAAAATTAAGACAAATCGAAGATGTGATATTTACAAATAGGGATAAGTTTACCAGTAGTTTGCGATTAGAAGTGTGACAAAGTAACACATTCTGCTACCAGTATTACGATTCAAGTAAACAAAAAGAAAAAACATCGCGTTTAGGAAGTTTTATGATGAGTTAATCGTTATTTTATACATTGTTGAATAACCAAATTCGTTTCTTTGTGTGTTTTTTGATGACGATATCCCTCGTATATATTTTTACTTGTTTTGATTCAAATTGGAGCATCAGCTACGCGAGAAAAGATTTACAATTGTATAAAATGAAAAGAAAGACGCAAATTTGAAATGATCGCACACTTTATTGTTTGGCACTTTATGACAGATACTTGATTCATCTTATTTCGTCTAGTTTGAAACGCTGAAGAGGGATATAAACAAATCAACAGAAATTGTTTCTAAAACCTGAAAAAATATTGTACTAAATAATAGATTATCACATACGGGTTATAATAATACACGGCCTTTGGTGCGATAAGAGAAACGAGTCTCTGAACCAAACCGTTGTATTATCAGTAAGCTTCGAGAGTCTTTGTAATGACGAGGACATTGGCGCTTCGATGCGATTGTACCAAATGAAAGTAGGTAGAACGGAGTTAGAGTATGGGTGTTTTCTGACTGTATAAAAGTGGACAATTGAATGAAAAACCCGAAAACAAAAAACTGTTGATGAATAACGCGGTATACGTTTCCACGATCGTTGGGGAGAGCGCGATTATGAATAGTTTTAAATTTTGTAAAGAAGAAAAACAACCAATCTAGAAATCGAACTTTGCGCCACACATTTTCCGAGTCCGTTAATCAGAATACAAGAAAATAGGTTTCATGTTCGTATGAATTACGTGACAACTTCATCCGAGTAAATTTTTATTGTTTTCATAAATAAGTCATCATTGTAAAAAAAAACAAACTGATTCGAACAAACGAGAACTCGTTTCTTGAGGTCAGTTGATATTTGTAAATATTTTGCGTGCCGAAGTTTGTGTATTTGTTTTAAATACATGACTTGCTTTGTAAAAGAGATGTGTTTGAAATGTGTTTGTCTTTTTGGAATCTTGAATTAATTACTCGACTTGAATGAAGATGAAATCTGTTGTTGGTGGATGAGGAGACAATTTTTTTACTTACGTTTTAAACGATTCAAAGTCCGGATAAAAGTCCCACAAATTTGGTCATCGGTATACTGTTGAGATACAATTCAGCGCGAAAGGAGAGTGAATGTTGTTTAACACTGGCTTTTATTCGCTTTGGGCCATGCCATTTTTTCGTTCAAACGAAGACAACAAGAAAAAAGTCTGGTGCCAGCAGCAAGATTAATGATTACAATACACTCGTACACACAAGACAGACATTAAACACACTAAAACACATACGCAAGTTTGAAAATGAAAAAAAAAAACAAAGAATTGCAGAAAAAAGTTAAGAAAAAGACAAAAAAAGTTAAACAAGTGAAAAACATTGCGGTGCGAATGTTTGTGTGCATAGGGAAACCATTTTTTTCTGAATCTAATAAGAAAGGACAAGAAAAAAATATAATCTGTAAATATACAAATAATTACGCTTATTGTACTCTTACATTTAGGTGATTAATTAAATAAATGTAATTAATGTTGTTGTGGTAGGCGCACAGCGATGTGTAAGAAAAAATATGAATAATTCGAATTAATTTTAGGAAAAGTAATAAAGAAATTTTATCCTGAAACGAAATTTTCCTTTTTTTATTTCATTATAAATCATTTTTATGGATGTCATTAACTGGTACTCAATGAGATATCTGAAACTCAGCAACTGTTTGTAATTAAAAATTTTTTATTTCAATTCATCATTTTGGTACAAAATGGATTATTGTAAAAATTCAAAAATTGATTGTCGTACATTGTTTAAGACTCGATGTTTCAGAAATTGCTAAAAACCAATCAAGTTTTTACTTAGTTTAGTACGAACAATTGAAATCGTAAGTAATGCAATGGGAATTGACTCGATCGATCTCTAAAAGAGTAAAAGATCATCACAAAATTTTTACACATAATTCATGTCAAAATTGTAAAATTTATCACTAGTCCTACAGGTTGTTAAACACTACATGTGAGCCATCTGAATACACAAATTTTCAGATATCTAAAATCCAACTACGAGCAAGATATTTCGTATGAATACATTGATTCAGAGATTCAGAGATAATGAACTGGAAACAATCAACCAATTCAAATAACTTGGCAACATTAAAACGATATAAAATGATTCATTATTTACAAAGTTTTGAAATTGTTTAAAAATAAGATTTAAAATGTCATGTTCAGAACTTTGTCAGTTAATTCTGAACGATAAAAATATGTAAACCTTCGCACATTTCTAATTAATGCTTGCACGAATAAAACCAAAAATCAAATAACTCTCCAACAAAAAAGTTGGAACGCTTATTAGAAAACTGTAGTACATGGTATAAAAAATCATTCTGGTAAAACTGAATCTCCATAGATAAAATTTGGTTGCAGTTGCATCAGATCCAAACCCAGATCGGCGTGATCCCTTCAAAGTTAAAGACTTCGGGGTGACCAACATGTGACATGTTGGGAAAAGATTGGGACCAAGTATAAGGACCATCTTCATCTGAATACCTCGGCCCGGATTTCGCGCTTACGATATTAACACCCGAATCAGGCCTCATGAGAATACCAATTGAATCTATGACACCAATCGGTCTTTTAGACTTAGGGTCAAGATCGCCTCTGTAGGAAACGATCTGACGCAATTCTTGCAACGAAATATCTTCACTCGGTGAAGGATTAGTGGAATCATTATTAGTCTTGGGTTCCGCCTCGTAGTTCACATGGAACTTGCCCTGCATCAGATCTTCGATTTCTTCAAACGTCGTGAAATTTTGCTGCAAACGTTCTACGAGTCTTTGACGTGCCAAATCCTCCTTGTCTGGATTGGTTCTGCTGCGAATTTCTTCATGGATGGGAACTCCTGTACATACCAAGGATCCGGTTTCCTTAAAAACTTGAGAGTAATCTTGAGCGTATTGTCCGTCTAGAATCTGTTCTGTTATCCAAAGGGAAGCTGATGTTGGGTCGTAAGATATCCATTGACGATTCGACGTACCGCTGTTGTGACGAGTCACGATAGTTGACCACTCGGCTGGACTTGAAGATAATCGATTCGCTGCCATCACTCGTGCTGGAGATAATACTGCCTGAAAAAGTTGAACACAATTTTAACACCAAAACAACAAAAATTTATTCTACCTAGTTTGGTTTGTTCTTTGAAACTTTTGATAAACCGTTGGAATTTGAACTTGTTGTTGAATGATCACCTCGTGGTTTTTCAAGCTGAATCGGTTCCACAAAGAACGATTGTTGACAAAAATAGGGATCCCTGCTACAACCATCTGTCGATTTTCTCTGCCGTGAACGATGTAGCTCTCGTCGTGCGAAGATAAGGCACCAGGGAATGACGTCATTACCACAGATTGACCTGGCACCAACTCTGATTGCATGTCTGGCAGAATGTGGTAACCAAATTTGTACTTTTTGATCAGTCTTAACATTTTTGAATACCTGCCGAATTCGTAATCGATTAATAGTCACCACTTTGGAGATATCAATAGTCAGTCTATGCAAATACTAATCTATACCATTTACATTTCTATTAGACTTAATCTCCCAGCAGCATTAGAAATGAAACTAGATTAGTTCGTTTGATTCAAATGGATGAAATTAGTTTGTCATTTGATAAAATGATTATCGGTCATTGCCACTTACGGTGCCGCAGTGTTTTTTGCAAAGGCCACAATCGTTTCAGCTTCGTCAGGCGAGAGAGATTTGAGCAGAATTGTGCTCCCCTTGTTAGCAGAGGTGTGAGTTCCGTTGTTCGCGAGTTCGATATCCATCAAATCAGATGCTATTGCAAGATAGTAAAAATCTTCAGGTTCTATCCAAGCTGAATCACGGTTTCTGTGAACCTCATATTTCCAACCGAATTCCAAACCTTGAAGTTGTTTGTGGAACAATCGAATCTATAATAATAAAACGTAACGACATTAAAATTTTAAGATTTTTCAATCAAACTAAATTTTTTCTATATGAAAACTGGAAAAAGTACCATATGCCAATAAGGATCTTGAAATTGCAACTCGTCAGCAAATGCTTTCGTTTTTTCCTTGTTTTCAAGTAAAAATCGGCGAACTTTTTTGCAGAGTGTTACTCGTGGCTCACAAACTGCTCTGATAGTATTGTACCAGTGTTGATGAATTATTTTCCATGTCAAACTTCCCTCCAACACTCCAGCAGCGTACGCTTGTATTTCATCCGGGTAATTTGGATTAGTTTCTATTTCTAAATTTGACCAGCTGCAAAAATAATAACAAAAACGTAAGATGAAAAGTTCGAATATTGTGTTTCTCTGGCAATTACTTTCTCATAATTCAAAAAGTAATGACCATTTTACGACTGACATTGTCGGTATAATTTACCCAGTTTCGTCGATTCTAAATTTGTAGTACGCTCGAGCTACCCCTCGTGGTAACGCCAGGAGATCGTTTCCTTGTCCCCAAAATTCGATCCGGTATCCCCCCTTTTGATTCCAAAAAACTGTTGCAGAGTACGTTCCATCATCTTCCACTCTGTAAATATTTTGAAAGTCAATTTTTCATAGTCTAGGCTTGACAGAGTCTAAATTTATATGCTGAAAAAACAAGAGTTCTAGTTTGACCGCAATTATTTTTCTCAAATAAAAATAACATCAAAGTTAAAAGCAAAGTGTCTAGAAAGTGCCATGTTTTTTGAAAAGATATCAAAATAAAATCAGGACAATAAGACATATCTATTTGAAAATTATCCAATAAAGAGTAAAACAAAATGAAAAAATTGAATAACAAAATTGGATGTTTGATGAAACAACGATTTGAATGGAATCGATAACGATCAGTTACAAGTATGCATCCATTCGTTTGAATAAATAATACATAATCAATTGTCATGCACAGCAAGCTCAAATCAGATATGATAACATAAATATTATAGTTTATTATTTTTAGATTTTGTGAGAAATACATCAACAACCGAGCCGGATCGAGATCATTTGGATGAAATGTAATTCGCGCAAACAAATCGCTGAAGTTTATTGTTACAAATCAATTGATCTGTATCTTAGAAATAAGATTTCGTTTCAGTTCGATTGACTGACAAATTTGATGTATGCCGCGTTGCACACAAATGCATACACCGCAATTGATACTTGACAATAGCATTCTCGAGTTCTTCAACCAAGACCTACATCACACTGAGATCATATCATCTAAAATTACATAATTTAATATGAACAATAACAATTTTATGAGCAAACAAATCGGTATCAAGCATTCATAAAAAAATTTCAATTGCGCATTGTCAAAAATTAATTCATTGCTTTTTCATTGAGCTTTTTTTATTTTTGATGATACTAACCGTCCATATTCACTAAGAACAAACGTGCCGATACCCAAAAGGGCAACGGCGACGAGCAGGTAAGTTGAAATTCTGGTCTGGAACCACGAGGCACCCACGACTTTCAGCATGGCTCATTTGTAAGTAACACACCTGGGTAAAAATGTTGAAAAAGCAAATAACTTCGTCTCAACCCATCGATTACAAACACCTTCTTCCTGTGCTCGGTTTGGATTAAGGCCCAACACTGTTCTTGATCACGCCTAGATGGTATTCTAACTGTGAACAATCAAAAAAATCTAACTTATTTTCATGTCTCATTTTGTAATTGAATTTTAATCAAATCCTTAATTTTTCAATTCTAGCATTGCAATTATTCAAAACATTAATTTATTTCTAGAATCAACAACTTCGTAATTTAGATTAATTTAATTAATCAATTATTTCAGTTTTTAATAGCCATTCCGTCTATTGTCACTTTTTTTAGATAAAAAGAGTTCTCACGACATTGAATAAGTGCTGCCAGATTGAATACGATTTATATTTGTGAAAAAAGTGTTTCAATTTTTTATTCGCAATGGAAAAAAGAACAAGGGCTTATCTTTAGCCTCAAGTAGTATTTTCACACTAACTTATCAGTTACACAACTTTTAATTAGTCATCGCGAATAAACATCCAAGATCGTTTTTCCATTGCCACGATTTCAGCAAGCAAACAAAAAGTAAACTTGTCAATAAGCCGACATTAAACTTAACGACCACACGCGAATTTCCGCGAATGACAATTCATAATCGTCCTATTTATGACGATTTGAATACGATTCGTAAAAACTTGATACGACTCGGTTATTTTGACTTGAATCAGTTACAATTCGCTTGATTGAAATACATCGAGTTGTTTGATTGAAATATACCGTCAATTTGTTTGATTATGCTAAAATCGTAAACTGTTCTTATTTACATTCTCATTCGTCTTATCAAGTGTTATGACAAATTTATTAAAATAATTAATACAATTCCAACGATCGACGATGATTAATATTTGCAATCTACATAATTGTTGTTAACGGCTTGTCAATTCATCGAATATTTTATGAACAATTAAAAGAGTGGTTTTTCCTTGTAATTGAACGAAAAAGTGAAATCAACTTCGATTGTCGCTATTTTTACAGGGAGTTCAAACTTAGTTTTTAATCTTTAATTTTGATTTCTAATATAATCATATGCAAACAGTGAATCAGATAAGGTCCAAGCGAACTTTGTAAAGACTTTGATAAAAACGGAAATTAAAATAACCAGTTGAGTTCGTAAGGAAATTTTCGTTCAGTAAAATTCTGCAAATGTTATTCATTAACGTTAATTTCCTTCATGGTTTATTCATCCATTTTGGAACCAACTAATTTCTGTGTTACGCAATCGTTCGATCAAGCTCGATCGAATGATTATTATCGTTTTCCTGGTGTTAATTAAGAGTGCGATTAATTTTAGTCGCAAAAGTCTAGCAATAATAGCGAGACAGAAAAAGTCAAGTGCAATAAAAGCGCGTTTTATCACTAGCAAATCATTGATCGCTCAAAGCTCATATGTCAACTGACAGTCATAATTTCAAATGAAAATCGCGAAAAACAAATCAATCTGATCGTCGAGGAAAATCCAGATGGAAATTCAGATTAATCAAGTCTGAGAAACTCATAAACATGTCGTTGAAGAAAATCAGTACAAATTTGTTATTACAACTGTTGAAAAATTTTCAGAAAAGTCAGTGATAAGACTTGAACAAATTATTTATTCAATTTGTTTTGTTTACTCATAGTCTGGCACTGAAAATGGAATACAAGTTTAGATAAAGTGTGCAGCGAATCGTTAGGAAAAGTTTCATAACAGATTTAAATGCAGACTGCGGGGCTATTTTGAATAAATTGGTACGAATTCAAGTCCTTTGCGTCTAAAAAATACCATTTGAATTTAAAATCTTCCAAGAAGACGTACTTATCTGACGACTTGGAAAACGTTACATATTTTAAACCTTTTTTTCAGTTCTTTTTTAAATTTTGTTTTGTTTATTTTTGTCGCGACTTAGTTCTTTGAAAGTTCGCAAGATTTCTCACATGATACATGAGAAGCGGCGCCGTAATTCTCGTGATCGGTCTAATCGAGCGCGTGCTGGCTTTACTGTAACTAGTCGGTGCCGATTTAGCATTTGCTAACATCTAATAACTATGTGAAATAAAATAGAACACTTGTGACTTCATTTCGCGATCAGTTATTTAGCAACAGAATGAAAGTCGCCGTCCTGAATTGGCTACCTTTTTTCAACCTACATTCCATATGATTATTATTAGGTTTTCATCAGTCATAATCAAAAATAAAACGTTTTAATTAATTTTACGAGTATGGTATTTTTATTTAATCATGGCATATCTATTATAATTCAATTTCTTTTATTAGACATCCAACGTTAAATTTTGAATAAAGTGATTAAAAAATACCGATGGAATTCGATCGGTATAACAAATCGTCGTTACAGAAGCACGACATTCGTTAAATGAGTTTATTACTTTGGCATTGTCCGATGTAGATACGCTTTATAATTTGCATTCAATTGAACTGATGATAAAATCGACGATCTGCTATCGCGTTTTTGTTAGAAGGAACATCTTTTAGTCAAGACAAAACTCAAGCGGTGTTATAAAAGTGAACAAATTTCAGACTGCTTACTATGACAAATCGAATTGTCGCCGTTACGATAATTAACCAATAATTAATTTTCAGTTACAGTTCTGATTATAAACTTTTGAAGAAAAAATTAGGAGTATCCTTGACCAGCTTGATGGTCGAACTTGATCTGAAATTCGCAAGTTCAAGCGTATTCTAATTCGAGCTTGATTTCGAAACACAAAAACCGGAAAGATTGAGCGCCACTTTGGGGACACGGGCCGACACGAGCACAGACGGAACCGACCGATCATCGTCTAGCGGGTTTTCGTATTCAAGTTTTCTCTCAAGTATCACTTATCGTGTTGCCATACCGAAAATAAACAAGCTCCAATTTACGATCGCGAACAATTTGTACCACCCATAAAGTAATTGACAGAAGAAAAACAACTCTCCTTCTCTAATATGCGCTATTCGTTTCTTTTAAGCCTCAATAATTTAGCAGTTTAGCCGATGATTTTCGGGAGCAGTGACACTTGACAACAGCGTGTACCGCTTGGAGAGACAAAAGTTTGGACATACTTGAATTAATATTTTTGGTATGAATTTGTCTCACCTCGACTAGATTTTTGGTCGCGCGTCGCACACAGGTAAAAGGTCAGGGTTGGCGATTACATTCCTTATAACTGTGTAGTCGCTCCGATCGTGCGTGGACCAGTTGCTCCGACACTGAAGTCCAAGTGGATTCAATCGCTCGCGGACTAACACTGAGTCAAGCCGATTCAATAGCATGGCATCGGCGGCTGAAAGCTCTCTCCCTCCACATTGTCTTGGATGACACTACGTTTTGTTCGCATAGGCCAGGCCGAGTGCGATGCTCTCGCAGAAGCATTTTGACTTCAACTCAGTATCAAACACTCTAATGTTCCCTTTGATATTTTTTATTATTAAATAAATGACAAATTTGCGTTGAAAAATAATTATCTGAAAATGAAGAAAAACTAATAAACTTGAAAACGTCTGACTAGTATGAATGATGTTACATAAACATTATTGGTGGTTTTGTATAGTTAATATTTTTTCAACAGTTTTTCTAATAAGTATTTACTTTGATGTTTATCGCCGCGCATGAATATTTGAAAAATTATCTAATCTAATTCATAACATTGAACAAAATGATGACTGAAAAAGTTAATTTCGGTTGATCGAAATTACTGGATTGCACTATTTCAATAAAAATTGCGTCAAATGATCGGTTTAATCGGGCATTCCCATTATTACTATTAATTGATTCTACAATATGAATTCACTGTTTTTTCAATCATCTACTGACCCAAAAAAATAATTATCTTATCGGTACTTATTCAAACAATATTGTACAAATCCGGGGGGTATACTCTATCTTGAAATTCGCAAAATGAATTTTAATTATGCGATGCAGAAACAGAACCATTCGATAACAATTTTTATTTCTAAACTTTCAATAACCACTAACGTTGACTCATTATTAATTTTCACGTTTTCAAGTATTAATAGTGACGATTGTAGTTTCATTTAATGTTATTTTTGCACACAACTTTAATGATAATATGAATGACGTAATCGATTCTAGAAAAAGTTGATATTATTAGTTTTACTTTATTGATATGCAATATTGCTTTTAAATGATTCACCCTTATTCGAATAAAAATTGATTTGATTAAAATTGAAAAAAAATTATGCCCCGGAGCAAAAGTAAGTAATGAGTGAAAGAGGAGAAAATCGATTATGGTGTTCGACTTTTCCACATAAATGCAAAGAAGCATCTCTAGTCCGACTAACTTAGCTGGAATTTCTTGATTGCGATCTCGAATGAGTTGAATGGCGAGCACGCGCCTCTTTTGGAATGCAATATTATATGAGTCGCGCAGTTTTATCCTCCTCTTTTTCTTCGCTTTTAGACATTCTTACAAATTTTCCTCTGCTATCATCATTTTCTAGATCAAAATACATACTAATTGAATAATTCATCAAATTGAAATCGATATCACAATTAGTCCACCACTTTTACTTAATCCAAGTTTAAAATTGATCAGCACCCGAGGCTTTAATATCTTGTTCATTCTTCCCCTATTTATAGAAAACTATTAAGAAACAATTTGTAATTCAAAAAAGTATAATCTTCAAAACTGAGCCGAATTTTCAATAAATTAGTTATGCGCCAGCAGCTGTTGGAATTTTTCATTAAACTAAACATTTTTCATTTTATTGAGAGCGACGAGCACCTAAAAATGATCTGCAGATCGCAAGGGGACAAGTGTGCGCATGAGTGTTGTCTTCACCCGCGAAGCAAACTACCCTTTTAAAAGAAAATCCTGCAGTCTCAATGGTGCTGTGTTGAGTAACACTGGTCCGACTAAGTTTTTGTGTTTCCAACATGGGTTGTGGATGTGTGATTCTGTTTTTGCTGATGTTAACGAGAAGTGCTTTGACAATTTATCACCATCATAATTCTCTGAGGAATTACGTTCCTGAAGACAGCGGAGTTCACGTAGTGCCACTTGGATCAGAGGCAACTTTATTTTGGAAGTACGAAAAACACTCAAACAAAAAACAATCTTAGAAAACGAAAACATTCTTGTTAAATATAGGTTCAGCATTCGTGTAATAAATATTTCAACGCTCTTAATTACATGTTTTCGTTCACCAATTTACAAATTATAACTTCTGCTTTGTAATTTCTTGACATCATTTTATCTTTTCTTCTTCTTACATTTTTTAGAGTGGATTTAATGAGCCAAGTAATAGTGGCAGAAGTTCATTATATTGGCGACGCGTATTCCTGGTTCGCTCTTGGGTTTTCGGATTACGGCGAATCCAAGCCCGCGGATTACTGTATTTTCTGGACCGACTGGCATCATAGCACACAGTTACAAGTAGAAAAAGATTATCATAAACATGAACAGATTGTATAAACTTGTTGTTCATAAGTTTAATGAATCAGGTTTATTTTGAACTTATATTTTTAGGATACGTGGGCCGATATAGATGGGCACATTTATCTTGATTCGCAACAAGATTGTAATGATTTTGGATGGAAGAGACGCGGAAATTTGACCAAGTTTACGTTCACGCGAAAATTTGACACTTGTGATGAGCGTGATTATATCATTGAAGTACCAATTGATTTGTAATAATTTGTTTATCAGTGTAAAAACAGAATCGTCTATAAATCATTCTTTTTTTAAATTAGAGAGGAACAACACATCTGGTTTGGCTCAAAGGTAAGGGTCCCCTTTCTTCCCTAGCAGGACTTCAGGTTTCAGACGCCAAAAACAACGGAATGTCACGAACAGAATTGCTTCGAGTTTCACATCCAAAACCAAGCTTCCCCGATGATGCTTGGCGGTACGAAGTTGTTTCTGATCGTGTCAAGGTGCCTAACAAAGAAACGACTTATTGGTGCAAGGTCCAAAAGTTGCCACGGTCATTAAGAAGAAAGTAAAAAATTGAACATATCTGATAAAAACTAAAAAAAAGTGTTTAAAACTGGTTCATAAAGTGTTTAAAATATTAACTTTTTGTCAGACATCACGTTTTGCAATTCGGACCAGCAATTCAGAAAGGAAGCGAACACCTTGTCCATCACATGGAACTGTTCCATTGTGCAGGTCCTCCTGACAAAGAAATTCCCCTTTATAATGGCCCTTGTGATTCGCCAGACAGGCCAGAGAAAACTCAGGTCAATAAAATAAAAAAATAAAAAGTCTTTACAACGATGCTATAAATGATGGTTACATAAGATGTTTTAAAATTGAAACAGATTTGTAAAAAAGTTCTGGCAGCCTGGGCAATGGGCGCAGACGCGTTTGTCTACCCGAAGGAAGCAGGTCTTCCAATAGGAGGAGACAATTTCAACCCCTACGTCATGTTGGAAGTTCACTACAATAATCCAGAACTGGAATCCGGTTTTATTGACTCCTCAGGAATTCAGTTCATATTAACAAAGACCTTGAGGAGGTACGACGCTGGGGTGATAGAACTCGGGCTTGAATACACTGACAAAATGGCCATCCCTCCTCAGCAGGTTGATTATCCTGTTTCATCAACAAGGACGAAAAATGTAACTACCAGTATTTTCTATCATTAATCTTTTTCTTATAGGAGTCTTTTGCTTTATCCGGTCATTGCATATCTGAGTGCACTGGCGTCGGTCTGGCGCAAAGCGGCGTTTACATTTTTGGGTCACAACTACACACGCACTTGACCGGCACCAAAGTCATAACGCGGCACATCAGAAACGGCGAGGAGCTACCTCCTTTGAATTACGACAACCATTATTCGACGCACTTTCAAGAAATAAGATTGTTACCCGAACCTGTTCGCGTGTTGCCGGTGAGTGGCACGTCCGGCGAGACTGATAGATTTTGCTCGAAATATCATTAGTTTGCTCACTTTACATTCTTTTTTCATACGCAGGGCGACTCGTTGATAACTACTTGCACGTACAACACGATGACGCGAAACAATGTTACCCTTGGAGGGTTCGCCATTTCCGACGAGATGTGCGTCAATTATGTCCATTATTATCCCAACACGCGCTTGGAGGTAGACAGACTTAAGAACTAATAATAATGATTATGTTTGGCAATTTATTTTTTCAAGTGAGAGGAAAATCCGGTGGTTTGTTTGTGCAGGTCTGCAAAAGTGCAATCAGCGATGACGCACTGCGTACGTATTTCCGTTACATGCAGGAATGGGAGAATCAACAGACGAGCAATGACAATGGCATCTCGACTAATTATAAGAGCATTGAATGGACCAAAGTTCGCGTTGCTGCTCTTCATGATCTATATGAAGCTGCGCCACTTGGTTGATATTTTTTTGTTTAGCTTAACTTCAACTACTTAAACTGTGCAATGATTAGATTTTAATTTTGTTAAATTTTAGGTATGCAATGCAATGGCTCTGACGGTGCACGTTTGCCAGGACTTTGGGACAACATTGCAGCGACTCCTGTGAGATTACCTCTTCCTCCTCCTGCACGCAATTGTCTTGCAAATTCTGTAGTTGATGATAACTGGATGACATCATAAAATTAGAATATCAAATAACAGTAACATAAGAAATATATAAATGTACAATAAAAAAATCGTTATAAACATTGAGTATAAAAGATAAAGCTGGACTTGTCGTTGATAGGTGATTTGAACGAGTGTTAACAGGGATGATGATGAAATAATTTTAATTGTGAAAGTTGCAAAAAGTTTGTATATTTGCGTGCTCTCCGTTCATTAATTTGTAATTAAACTGGCTTTACTTGCGATGTATAACAAATGCCTCGTTCGTGTAAAATAAAAATTATATTAATCATGTATACATATATATTATATCATTTTTCAGTAACATATATTTGACATATTGCTGGGACGTTGAACTGTACTGCACTGTCGTAGTCTGTTTCGGATGATGTGTGAGAGATGTTTTGCGATGACCAAAAACAAAAATAAGCCCTCTGTACAATTCGTTTTGTATGTGGTACACGACGTGTGGGCGGGATAATACATTCGCATACGCAATCACACAAGCGCGCTATTTGTTTTTGCATTCGAAATCATGACAAAGCGCGAGGTAAGATATTCAGGAAATCTCTCTTCTCTTTTATTCATTGATGATTCTACGTTATACATCATTCTGACTTTTCGTATCAAATATACTTTTATTCGTTTATAAAACTATTGTTTTCAATTTAGCGAATGTCAGTTGCTATCGATAAGCTTATAATTCGGGCGCTAACTGGAATTTTTTTGTTTTTCACATAACTTTGGATTTGTCTGATCGAAGATGACTTATCGAAAATGCAGCTTATGCTATCAATGTCAGTCTAAGTGCCTCCGGAAGGTATTTTTATGACTGTACAATCAAACGAAAGCACCTTGAAAGCCTACACGACTAGCGAATAATTGAACTCTAATCGATGTCAAATTTGTATGCGAATTCGTCCAGTTGTACAGCCAAAAATTCGTTTGAATTCTTTAGGGTTGAACTTATTACACTTATTAGGAAATACAATTGCAATTAACAATACTTATTTTGTTCCTAAGAACTTCAAAATTTAACGCTGCGCTTAGTATATTTATTTGTATAATTTTTGTTTGTTGTGGTAGACTTAACTGTCTTCTCTTTCACACCCCTCTTTTGGCAATACAAAAGTGAAAAAAGGTTGGATAATTTGTTATGTTTCGTTTTCGTAACACCTAAAAATACTTTTCGCTTATCCAAAAATTGTGTCTCTAAAAACTTGTTCGCGCAAAACGCAGTGATAAAGAATATGAACCGTCTGTCTCTCTGCTCTTGATAATTCGCATTCGTTCGTGCTTTGGCAAAATATTGCAAGGACAAGAATACCTCATACAAACAAATGTTCGGCAAAATTTCTTGGATTATGGACAAGAGACTGTTTCGTCTCTTAGGAACGCGACTGTTGTGACAATTTTATTTGTACAATCGAAAGCGAGCAGGTACGCACACTTTGTCGATCGCATTCTTAAATGAGATAATAAGTGTTTTTCATTAAAAAACAAATCTATTACAGTATGAAACGATGAAGGACTTTGACACAGTAGGAACACATTTGTTTATTCGGACAGTGATTTGAACGAGGTATATTCGTAGTGTGTTTATTTCTATTGAAAATATATTGTGCTGGCAATGTTCTTACAGTGTTGCTATTTTCACCAAAGGTTTTTTGTTATCGGTATAGATTCGAGATATGAGTTAGATAATTGGTTATTGGTCCCGGACAGGTAGACATTTTTCTGATATCGCAATTGGATGGACACAAGATCGTTCAGAATTCTTAAGAAAGTTTTTGTGCAATGCTTGAAACTCTGCGACAATACAACATACAACTTGGAAATAGAAACCAATTGTTCCAACTGAATCATATTTTGTTTGGTCACTCATGGACAAATGGAATCACAAATCAACTGATTTCAACTCAATAATTCAACTTATTTACAAACGTTTTTCGCATAGTATCAACAATAATAAAAGAGTCGATTGCAATAATAAAATCAGTGCATTCCCAACAATCTGTGTTATCGAGAATTTGTACGTAATGATTATAAAGCATTAATAACTTCTGCTTTGGCGAGACAGTAAGAACCATGTCATTGTTTTGACAGCATATACACACAACAATCGCCATAGGTATAAAATATATCACTTTGTTTTTCAATTGCGCTTCACGTACATACATCTTAGCCGCGTGATTAATCAGTTCAGCTGCAAGGTCACTACGCAATTATTAAGGCGGGTATCTCTTATTATTTTTCTGACTATAATGTACATACACAAGTGTCAATAAACTTCTAAATTCAAATCTAAGCTTAGCTTACATAAATGATTAAAATATTAATGCGTTGAATATAATATACAGGAAGATGGGCGCACAAAATTCGGACAATATATAATTATCACTTTAACGATGTAACGATTGGTGCTATTCATGATTAATCATTGAGTTCTAAAAACCACCTCATGGTTGAACCACTCAAGCAAATATTCCAAATTACTCTTAAAACACTCGTTAATACTTCAAATTTTCAGCAAGGACTCGCTAAAGTAGCTTCTTCTAATATTCAAAGAACAATTTTTCATTAGTCGTTAAATCGAGACGTGTACTTTCATTTGTCTTTTTTCAATTTGATAATACATTAAATAGACACCAATGCATAAAGCTTTGCCTGCAAAACCCGACTGTTTCGACAAACTCGGTTGATCGATTGCTTCCTTATCTTGTGTACGGAAACCCGTTGATAAGTTCTCGACTAGAGTGTTGTTGTGTTAAAATGCTGCATGTGGATCTGCAGGAAATTGTAAAGGATGCCGGCTTGGGCCATGACGTCGACGGTACCGGCGGCCAAGAGGTCTTTGCTCTTTGCATCGTTTCGATTTGCGATGCCTGGCCGAAGTAGCGTCGGCCCGAATACTGTTGCAAGGTTGTGCAGTGACATTTTGTTTTGTTCTTCGTTTTTGTTCACGCGGATCAAGTGAGCCAGTAGGAAATCGATCACCGCTTTGTTTACCTGAGGAAGACTGTCGTAAACTTTGCGCAGTTCTACGTTTCGAGTTATGTCGCCCACTTGGTGAGCCTCTAGGAAGGATGGGTAAAGAGCGTCGGTAAATAAAGCTTCAGGCATTTCGCGAAGGTACAGTTTCAAAACTCCCGTCACTGAGTGAACGTCGACCTAAAAAATAAAATTAGTTATAAGACAAAATCTTTGTTACATTCTCTTGAACAATCAAAAACGTATCAAGAACTGAACATACTTCTTTGAGCAATTGCTCAGCTTCGTAAGAGTTGCTCTCAAATGATTTTCTCAACTTGGCAATATCAGAAGCCGATCCTGAAACGCGATACAATCCAACTTCACCCATTCCACGTTTCTCGACTTCTCTCACGCAAGCTGTTATAATGAAAGGTATGTCTCGCTTTTCACGTCTGCAAAGGAACAAAATAAGTGTGAGAAATGAACATGAATGAGTGTTGTATCTGAATTGGTTTTGTAAATTTTTGTACTTACTTGCACACTTGTTGGATCTTGGCTCCAAAAAGCCCCTGAGGTTTTGCCGAAGGCACGCGTCGCAGTGTCACTTCACTCGGAACGAATCGCAGTTCCACATCAAGGGTCACCGGACCTAAATTCAATGCTCGGGCGATATGGTCGGCTAACAGCCAAGATCGACTCAATCGCTGTGTGCATTTTCCTCGCAGCACAGATCGAGTTCCGCAATCTTCGTAGAGAAGAATCCGCAGATTTTGACTACCTTCTAACTCAACGACAAAGGTTTCGCCTGAAAGATTTAATTCGAATCATTAAATTCACATCACAATATAAAATCAAACGGATGAAGTTGAGATTATGAAACAAAAAATATTTTCACTTTAAATTCAAAAACCTTGAAACAAAAATGTAGATCGAGACAATTTAGAGAAGACCGAAATTGTGCTACACTGAACAGAGTTAAACTAATAAGCATGAAATGCGGGCTTTCATTCCATTTTAGTAGGCAAAAAGAAATCAGACTGGAATAAGAACAATTTGACTGAGTTGGAATAAAAAGCACGTACCCCAAGTAGGTGCTTGACCTCTTGCGACGCGGCTCTTAGCCCGTTTGAAATAATGACCATAACTGTCGACTTCAACAACAATGTAAAGGTCTTCCGGCCGATCTAACCCTGGCGGGGTGAGACCCAGCAGAGTCAACTGCAAATCCCCCAGTAAAAGACTCTCGTCTCCTCCCGTTCGCAACAAGTAACTCCCCATGTCCGTTTGCAAATATGTGCGACACGCTGTGACCCATGCTTGCAATTCGAACATCGACAGTGGTAGAGGACCTGGAGGCTGACCATTCTGCAAATTGTATTTTATGTAAATTTATAAGCTTCCTCTTTAATAAATTAGTTTTTAGTTCGAATTAAATTCTGAGTATTCACCTGTTGCAATGCTTCAACAGCTTCAACCCACTGTGACCTTTCAAATTCACTCGAAAGGAAAAATGTATAAGTATTTTGAACTCGTTGCTGATTCTTATGCGAGACTCGTAAAACCAAGTTCGGCGAAGCTAATACCAATTGAGCTTCAAGTTCTGCCAATTTTTTGCGATTCTTTTCTGAGCCTCGTCCACCGATTCGAATGCGTTTCTCATCATTTCGTTCCTCCCATAAAATTTGATCCCTCACGGTGCATGCTTGTGATCTGTAAAATTAATTTCCAATAATAGCGAATGATTAGTGATGAATTAAACTAATTTAGTTAAAAAACAATTTATATTCAAATTGTATCAAAAATGCGTTATTGATCTGGAAATGCGTCATACCTTAAAGAAACAACATTTGCTGGACTCGTTTCTCTTGGTTCGATACCATCTTCCATAACCGATACCTCGGCGACTGGGATATACCACTTCAACTCGAACGTAAATTTATCTCGGCCAGACGCTTTGTATTTCGCGCACGCTATTACATCATTGAAAAGAAACAGGTGCCTCAATTTCCGATGTCCGTCTGCGAGCTCCACTACAAAAGAGTTTTTCACCAACCTCCTTTGTGCCCTATCGTGACTCTGCAATCAAGTCAATTTCGACCGTAGTCATTTATAAAATCCACTTGTGACTTTACACAAAATGAAATCTCCCTCGGCCTGTCTATACTTACGGGAAACATCGACTTTGTTTGTATTATATTAAACTCGTCAAGGAACTTTCTTGTCATTGTTAGAGCTTCGGATAGAGGAGCGTGATCTGGATGAGTTGTTGGTGTGTGTTTCAACAGATCCTACAATAATGTGCATTATTTTAATTAAGTTCTATGAAATATATCATCTAGATTTGAATAAAACAGTTCGATATTTACGTATAAAACTAGAGCATTTTTTTGCACTCGAGCGACTGGTTTGTGCAACAAATCTTCCAACGAATGACCCGGCCCTTTCGGAAATTTGCCCAAACGAATATCTCTGGTAATTTTTCCGAACTGGGGAGAGTGTGTGGAACATCTTCGCACAGTGTCTGTTGCACGAGCATAGTTATGTAAAAAAGCACCATAGTGTTGAATATTGCTGGCCATTGTCTGTAAAACAATTATTATAAACAAACTTGTCGAGTTGTCGATCAACTTATTGAGTTGATTATTTTATAAAATGATATACCTTAAATTCCTCTCCGATCGTTGTTTTACTGTCCCACTTATCTATTTTTTTCCGCAATCCATCCAAGAATTCTTGATGACATGCGTGGAGTTGAGGAATTTTAAAAAACATCGTCTCGTATTCATCCTCCGAAATAACTGGCTGCGAAGTCGTCAAAGTTGCCCTAATGGCTTTCATGTACTGCATGAAAAGAAAGAGATGTCAAATGAAAAAACACAGTCATACACACATACACACACACATGCTAAGTAATTAGTACTTGTACAGGTGAATGAAACATACTTGAATCATAACGTTTAAGCACTCGACATAAATGGTTTCACTTTCCACGACCGAAATAACAATGCAGTGAATCATAGATGTGCGGTTGTCCTCCTGGTCGTGGCTTTTGTCCTGTCGTCGAGGAGTCGTCGGTGTCGGCGATTCGAGACTGCCCTCGCTCAAGCTCATGGGTTCGGCATCGCTGCTTCCTGTTTCATTGTCTGTGCTTAAAGTGCGAAGTAGTATGGGAGGCGCTGAATTAGCCGCTTCTTCGTCTTCGCTGTCCATCGCAGCTCTGTTCCTAAAATAATACCACATCAAACGTCTTACAAATATGCTGAATATTCGGGCTTTACACTATCAATGACGAGAACACACTAACACACTGACAAAATCATATCGTACGATCTACATCGTAAATTTGTCATGTTGACATTGTTCTAAAACAAACACAATAGCTTTTCGCAATAAATCAATGATTTTTAAAAATACAATTTTTTTACATGACAAACAACAATTTTACTGGGAATTGATAACATATATGATAAAACAGTACGATGTAGATGCAATAGAGTATAGATATAGAGCATTCAATTTTAGCTTGTTAAAATGATTTGACAAAAGTTTATAATTAGTTGAAATAAGTAGAAACGGTAGATTGGCTTTTTAACTTACTGAATAAAAAAGTCAATGTTAACATAATTGCTCTGGTTTCCCGGCGAATCTGGAAGTGAAGGCGGTCGGTGTACCGAAACTTTGTTTCGGTTATTTCCAACCGATGGAACTCTGGCATCGATATAAACATACTCGCCAGTTTGATCTAAAGCTACGGAATCATAATACGGCTCTTCTTCCGAAGCTTCAGCATCTCCGTCCTCAGCATCTTCGGTAGTAGCTTTTTCGGAATCTAAAAAGAACATTTCCCCTGCTCATTTATTTTTTCAACTTTTTGCTATGAATTTATTTTCGTTCGAATTTTTTTTGAGGGAGTAAAAAAAACCTCATTTCTTCAAGACCTTTTCTAGCTCATTAAAAGTGAAAAATGTGAACAAGGCATTGACTTCAATAACAATTTTTCAATGTAAAATAAAAACATGTTTTAACGTCTAGAGCGACGGTAAAAAATAAGTATAATCTTGGTATAATCACAGTTAAATGGATGGGTTTTTTACGATTGCACAATTTCAAATGTTTATTTCTCTTATCAATGACTAACCAGTGAAATGAACAAATGCTATTATTTCATCTATCATCGTGTTGTGTAATATTTTAATAAGTACATACTTTGTTATGGTCAGCAAATGCCGACTTGCCAATTTCTCTCCTACGAACTATAATGCGCTTTATATCAGATGACAAAAAAATGATAAAATTTTTGAAACAGCTCGATTAATCCGACGTGAATGTATTGATTGAAAAATATTTATCATTCATTCAACTGGGATTAGAATATTAATTTCAAACCTGTTCAGCTGCTGAATATTGATTTGAACTAAATCACGTTTTTTTTTAATTCGAACAATCATCTAGAGCATCAAATACGGAAAAAACCGCACGGATAATATTTTTGTTTTGATTTCTCATGCAATTATGCTTGTAGTTCTGCCCTGAAAAGTTTCAACGAAACATTAAATTGGGCATGAAGGCACGAACTGCCAACTACACGAGGAAAATTAATTTTTCACTAACTAACCCGGATTATCGCTTGATATTTATCAGTGTCCTTTTTTTTACAAATTGATTATCAATACTGTGACATTCAATACCAATCTGTTTTTAAATACCAAATCCTCAACCCTTTTCATTATCAGTCAATCGCAAACTTTAGATTACAAAAAAGATTTACCTTTTTCATCCTCCTCCTTCATTAAATCTTCAATCTTTTCTTTTTTCGAGTTCCCAACTTCGATCACTGTAATATAGTTGCTGGGAACGTCCGGATCGCTATTTCGCCGGAATACAGGCACTTTTTCAGTATTTCTAGGTATTTCGCTCTTCGGTCTCTGACTTGTGCTCAAAGTCGAGCTCAATTCGGAGACGCATTTGTCTTGCAGTTGGCTGATATCATCTCGTTTGGGTACCGGCGAGCTCGACTTTTCCACCCGCGGTGAAACGCAATCAGCCGTTGACGAGTCGTGCAAACTATTCTCCGACGACGAAAATCCACAGGGCGATTTCGGAGCAGGCGACTTTGGCTCGGAAATTTTCTGCCGCTCGACATCTGCAAGCAGTCTCTCCAAATATGCGACATAATATTCCTCTTGTTCCAACTCCTCTCGCAGGGCTGCGATCTAAAACAAACAAGCATTGAGAATTTAATGACCGACAGATCTTTTTCTACCATTTTTATTATCTTGTTAATCTTTTTTTAGAATGCAATGAGTTTGTTGTATTCTTTTGTTGTTTTGAGTTGAACTTTATACTGTTTTGTCTATACAGGAAATGACTAATTTTTGGAGCGGTATAAAAAATTGATCGAGAGCGTTTATTTTTATCTTATCGCGAAAATTAATTCCGCCATGTCAAGTGCATGGTTTTTATTAATAGTAATTATTGTTTCAAACTGCAATCAGTGTGGAAAAACTATTATCCAATATTCGCGCTATTTTTATGACAGTAATTTATAGGCAAGTTTATATTTGTTATACAAATTAATTCTGACCGAGTAGGTGGTATTTTTACAGTTAATTCACCTGGTTATAATTATCATCGTTAGTCAAATTAAACATACAATGTCAGTGAATGAATTTATTTCGGTTTTTATGTTGATATAAAGTAATACACTGATCAAAATTAACATTTGAAATCCTACCACAAAATTTCAAATTTTAAAAAGTCGGTCTTTTATAATTTATTCTGAAAAACGATCCTTTCAAAATATCATTAAACTGCATTAAACTTTTTCTAGAAGTATACTATAGAAATTTTCAAGCGCAAATCACTGTCTCATATTTTGTCTACTTATCAGATTTTTGTAGTTTTTTCTAGAACGAATTGGTGAAACAACAAAAATTGTACATAAATTATTGATGTTTATCAAAAAAGTTGAATGGCATCATTATCACATTTAAAGTGACTCGAATAAAAAACGTTTTCTAAATTGTGAAAAATGTAAATAAAATTTCAAATTAAATGTTTCCTTAAAAAAACAAATGTTTACCGTAATTATAGAAAAGAAAAGTTTGTGTAATATCAAATTCTGATTCAATAGAAAACGAAGGTGATAAAACAAGAAACAACAGCGATCCTCCGGAGAGAAATGAGAACAAACTTCCTCACACGATCTTTACATCTCTAATGATGATTCAATGGCTAATGCGAACACTTTCAACAAAAAATTTCTATATAATCAATTCATATCATACATTTTCATGGATTTCATAACTTTCTCTTTGCTTTCCTGCACATTTGAAACGCGAGTTACCAAGCGGTTGCTCAACCGTTGGGGAACCAGCTGCGAGCGCACCAATAACCATGTCGCGAATCTAATAAATAATCCGACGCCCAATGTAAACACCAATGTACACTCATCGTGCATTAGACTCACACAAAAACCAGCGATACACAATATGACTCTACGAAACACATCCTTCCGTTCAATTTTAGCTTCAATTTTATCTTATCAGAATTCTGGCTACGAATATTTTTTAGAACCATCAAAAAAAAGAAGAAAAACAAGCACAATGGGAAATGAAAGTTATGCGGGAATCGTGAAACGAGAAAAAAAAGTTAATTGACTCGTTACAGGTTACGAGATAATTAGCTGAATGTCAAACGTAATTGATAGCATTTGAAATTTTAATTCAAGAGTTCCCGAAACTTCAAATTGAATGTTTACTCTTTTGACATTTCGTCAACAATTACTTGAATTTTTTACTTTCTATTATCGTTTTAAAAATTCAAATTAAAACTTCTCTAAACAAAGAACCAACAATAGAGAAGTGCAGCAATGATTAATAAACACACGATTGGTCTAAATATTTAAGACAGTCATCATTGCATAATGTCAATCAGTGACAAATGATTGCAATCAAACTGAACGTGTCCAAAACACGCTAATTAAACGAGCTATGGAAGCTCCCACACAATGACCCCCCGCAGTTTAGAAACACAGGAATAGTCCAAAAATAATCTGAATCTGAAGAGTCAACTGAGCTTGTCTTGTTTGTTGTTGCAAAATTGTTGGAAGTGGAGAGATTACCTTGTGTTTGTGTTTGACGAGGTTGATCCTGACGTCCTCCTCCCATGCGGCGGGCAAGGCGCTGTCCGGGAAGCGCTGCACCCAAACGCGCTGAAAGTCGCCGTAAACGCTCATGTCCGACGGGTTAACGATCGCGACTGCACGAAAAAGCACACATCACATGAGCGGCGTACCTGGGGCGCACTCTTCGAGCAAACGCGTTAGCTTGGAGCAAAACAACTAGTGCCGCCTTTACGAGCGCGTCACACGGTCGCTGTCATCTTGCCGACATTTCCCCCTAGAGCCGAACGCGCTGACCTGACTGACGTGCAGTGCTCCACTCGGTTTACGCGGCCGTGTGTACGTGGGATCACACGCACGGCACAATGCGAGACTGTGTTGTGCTTTTTCGGTCATTAGCATAAGAGCAGCAGCAACATATGCGTAAGAGGGTTTGGCCAATGCGGTGTTACTTAACCGCTGAATTGCCAAGGTGGGGGTAACATGAAGTTTGTCAATGTTGTATGTCACGGTGTAGGCGGCGCGGGTAAATTTGAAACTTTAGCTTGTGCAGAGATTTGTGTACATTTTCAAAACAATTGACCCTTCTTATCTTAAGCATCGTGGGATTCAAAAAATGAGTTTTTTTGAGACACAAAACAATGATGATAAAAATGACTCAATTTTTGTGAACTTTTATCAAGATTTTTTATTTGCACATCATAAATAAATTTTGGATTTTACCCGTCGTAGTTATATTCGAGTCGCTATATGAAAAGACGATTAAAATGAGCACAAATACGTTGAAATCAATAAGATTAAATGGGGACTAAAATCTATAAACTTTCATAAAGTAAAATAAGCTTTTGATAAATGATTTGATTCTTTTAAAAACCTAATTAGTTTTTTTATTTGTTGATATTAAAACGAGTGGAAAGTGAATTTAATTATTTTATTGAAATCAAAAGTGATGTGATGCGTTTATCAAGCAAAATGTTTTTCCGTCGCGATGGAAAAGATTAGAGGAAGCTAAACAAGTTTGCCTATGCACGTGAACGATATATGACGCGTTCGCACGAATATTAATGTAATCAACACCCATCGAGATATTTTTCCGTTACAGTTAATTGACTTCGTTTGATTCGGAGCTGACGCCCACTATTTGCAACGATTGCCTCGCTCATTGTCGCCGAGAAAAAGACAGAAGAAATACTGAAAAGACGGTGAATCATAAATGATGCATTTATCAAGACCTGGCATTCACATCCGATTCGCAGTTCTTTTTATGTCTCAGATCACATCTTTATCTCCACCACTCCTCTAACACAAATCTGACCATCTGGTTTGTTTACATAAAAATATATTTTACATGAATATATACAAATTTAATTGTAATTCAGCGTTTAAGTTATAGCAACACTTTAAAAAATTTTCATTTTTCTTTTAAAAACTAGTCAATTTCATTTAGACTTAAAGATAACTAATTATTGGATTGTCCCACTACATTCAATCGAATTATTAATCAAACGTTTATAATCAAAACATTCATGAGAAGCAATAAAAATATCTCTCAGAACTTCGAAACTCCTTTTTTCATAATAGCAACATAACAAAAGTGTAACAAAACATTTTTGTGTAAAACGGAGAAGGTCTCCTTATTGCATAGAAAACGTAATGAATTCGCTAAACGTGAGCTCGCTAAGTCTTGGACCTTGGTCGCATCCTCTGCTCCTATTTATGGACATGTTTTGCAAACATTCGCTGCCCCTTTCTATAAAAGCCAACCGGTGCTTTAACCTGACGGTGGTGAATTCACTGCTTCTGTCGTGGTACTTTGTGTTTCCGGAGCTTTTTCTTGTAGTTCCAACCAGGGTAATCGTTTCTGTAGCTCCAATCTGCGAATTTCATTCCGACAATTAATAATTGAATTATAACAACAAATTTACAATCTGATGAAAAGAATTTGAATTTGCCTGTATCTAGGATGACTGATGGCATAAACATAAGGATCCAAGCAAGCGACCGCTTTGCAACAGCAAGCCGGGATCATCGTGACACCCGGAGTGAGCAGAGCCTTATTTCCAAACGCTCCGATCAAAGCCATCACACCGTAAGGAGTCCACGCGGCGACAAACAGGAAACAAATCGTGATCGCAGCCTAAAAATAAACCACTTTTCAAGTACCTTACTTCCCTCAACGTAATCCTATTTATAGAAATCTCACTCTCCCCTCATCCCTAGTTTTACGCCTGGGATCAAACTCACCTTTGCAATTCGTATTTCCGCAGACTGGGTCTGTGTAGAAGCGTTGCTTCGCAAACTATCGACGTTCATCTTTTTAGCCTGTTCTCGCAGAGCTTTTTCATGATTTACAACATGGCTCACAATTTGACTGTAGAAGTACAGGATCAGTAACATTGGAATTGCGTAGGAGAAGGTGAAAATTGTTGCTGTAAAGTATCGGATTTCTGGAAGGTCAGTGATATAGTCGAAGGTGCACGTGGTAAGGAAGCCTTCTGGAGCGTACCGACCCCAAACTCCCATTAGGGGCATCAAAGCCCACGGTATAACATACAGCCAAATCAGAATGATGAATAATAGAACTTGTCCTCGAGACAGCTTACCGTCCAGCGGCCTTGCTATAGTACTGAAAAGTAAGGTGAATTTTTAAGTTAACTTTCAAGTTATATTTCGGAGAAATATTGGAGGATGGTGAATATCATTTGCTGAATTACCTGTATCGGTCATAGGCAATGGCAGCGTTTGTAATAGCTGCTCCGATTCCACTAAACGATCCAACGAGGGCAAATATTTGACATCCTAACATTCCAAGAGCGAAACCATTGTGGATCGAGTTGTAAATGAAAATGGGAGTCTTCAGCATCATGAAGAAGTCGCAGATTGCCAAGTTGATAACAAACATGTTGGAAGGGGTTCTAAGGGACTGAGCCCTGCGAATCAAAAGGATTCATTACATAACTTAATCTTGTTTATTGCAAGCAGAAACTGTCTATAGATGTTGTTTTTTATAGCATAACTTTCTGTTCTCTGGAAAAACTGCAGAATCTATTAAATTTACTATTTCTGCGTTTTCTAATTTCTGTTTCTACCACTAGGCAACTTGTGAAATTTTAAATAGTTAGAAGATATAGATATAGTTAAAGACTTTTTTTGACGGAAACATAGCAAAATAGAAGTTGTCAGTTTACTTACGCGCAGAAGATCCAAATAACAAGTCCATTTCCTAGCAAAGCGACGAAGGTAAACAAAACGTAGAGTAGCGCGAGTAAATAATGAAGGGAGGGGTTCGGTTCAGGATAGACGAGCCAGTGTTCCGGAATGTGTACTAATTCCTCGGGAGGGACATTCCATCCTAGTAATCGCGGTGGTCCAGCTGGACCGAACCTCGCTTCATAACGTATACTCGCGTTTGCCATGTTCGGCCACACCGTCCGAGAGCCCCTCACCTTATCTTACGCGAAGCTACGCGCTCCCTTATATATCTTTCGATACCTAAAAGCGATATATGTGACTTATCTCCGCAGGCCTTAATTCGGTTACCCGAAGCTAAGGGCTTCGCGCGGATTATCCCCAGATCATCCTTTGCCATTGGACGTCAGCAAAATGTCTCTTCAAAGTCAAATCCAGTTCCACGGACACAAGAGTTATTCAGAATTATGTTCATCGTTAGTGAAGAAAAGAACTAACAAATGACCTGGCATCGATTATTCAGAAATAGAAAAGGATTAATTCCACACTTTTCGTAGATTCAATCAAATCTTGATTCTTGCCTTGAGTTTATTTACAATTTTAGTCGCGCTTTACAGTATTTCATATACAAAATATTTTTTTCGCGCCATATACAGTTGTTTTGTTGTTGGTTGTACAAAATTGAACAAACTAATGCCACGATAATTGATTCAGAAAATTGAATCGACTACGAATATATTTCTTACATTTTTCCTGTCATCCACATGTGCAAATTGATAAATTATAATATCATTCGAATTCACAATCGTTAATTACTAACACTAATTAGAAGTAGTAGTTTTAAGACAAAATAAATATAAAATATATCCATCCATGTCATGTATTTTTGTTATTTTTTCTAAAAAAATCCTTTTGATTTTCATTCGACTAATTTTGAAATGAAAATGTTCAAACATTTTCATTTCACTGTTCGACCTTGTCTTTCAGTCGAATCATCTGTTAAACTATGAGCTGGAAGGTACTTATTAGGATTTGCAGGGTCCTGTAAGAGTGGATTTTTCATCGTTTTAGCTTTAGTTCCTAAACTAGTGTATCCCTGATCATACAATGAACAGTACGGTACATCGTGCGCGAGAATAAAATCCCAAACTTGTTTGTACGACCAATCTAGGATTGGGTTGATTCGCATTATTCTAGGCCAATCATGATCCGTCATCGTAAGTGGTTGAAGCTTCTCAGATCCTGGATCATTGCTTCTCATCCCCATCAGACAGGCTTTTAAATGTGGACTTGTATTCAATAAACTATGCAAAGCACTTTTCATTGGCGCATCTCTATTCACCAAACAAATTCCGTAATAATTTTTTGCTCGTTCTATAAACGCGTCTACCTGAAAGATAATAAATTTTGTTAATAAAAATTCAAAATTTGTTTTATAGAAGGAAATATGGAGATGAGAGAAAATTACTTCTGGAAATGAATCTCCAGTGAGATAGAAACCTAGAAGGGGATCAGCTCCTCTCATACGCAGGACGGTCGCTGCCAAGTGTAAAACTACCGTACAATCTTTACCTCCGTTGAAACTTAAAAATATCTCACTAGGATTGTATCTGTAACGACACCAAAAACCTCAATTAAAATACCTTTTTCATTTTCATCGATTCATTTCTTTCAGTCAAAATTAACTTACGTATTGTAACAATATTCCAATAGATTGTACGCTTTTCGTATATGACTCTGAGTTAAGACGCTTCTTAAAACGCGCTTCGAATCATTAATTGAAAAATTTGCCTTTTGCATGATTGCGGACGGTTCTAGTAAGTTGATCAAATCCTTCTTAGCGTTGACGACATCCTCGTGATTACCCTCTAAGGTAATCGTAGTTTTTGCCTTAGTGCCGGCTTGTGGATAACTTCCAACTGAAACGGATTTTTTCCATTTGTTTGAAAAGTCGTCCAGGATTTGAAGTAGTGTTAGTTCAGTTAAGGCCACATCAACGGCAGTGCTGTAAGGAACTGTGTCAACGAATTGTTTTGACATTATTTCAGTCACTGCTAGCCGGCAGTATTTCGGAGAACCAGGTAACACGTAGACATTTTTTACTTTGACCACAGCAAATTTCACTGAAAAAAGTTCGTTTTTTGAATCTAACCAATTAAAAAGAAAATGAATTATAGTTTTTGGTGAAGAAAAATGAATATTTACGTGGAAAATATTCTCCTTTTAATTTAATTATCTCCGAACTTGCAGGAACTGTTGCGAACCGTCGAACTCCTTCTGTTATAGACAGATCTTCAGAATACAAGTTTAATAACTCGTCATTTACTTCTAATTGCAGGTTGAACGCTTTGGCGATTGCTTGATATGTTACGTCGTCATGAGTTGGTCCGACACCACCACAAGTGAATACTGTAGAGTAACGTTTTGATATTAATGACACTTCGTTTGCTATTTCTGCAATCTATAATCAAAAATTTTTAAAGTTTAGAAACATTTCGAAACGATTGTTTATCAAATGTAATGATATCGGTTTCTTACGTTGTCTGGTAGTACAATAACTTTGAGTAATTTAAATCCAGCGACGTACAAATTATTAGCTATGTAGGAGCTGTTTGTGTCGCATATTTGACCGCGTAGAATCTCGTCACCAATTACAATTACAGCTGCCGTGTGTTTGGCCATCGTTTGTAACTGAAACGAAAAAACTAAGTTTATTTTCAGTTATGACCGAAATGATAAATCACTGATATGTCATCGATAATTGCTAACAGTTGTAATTACACTTTTTTGAGATATGTTAATTTTTGCGATAAGGTTTTTATGTTTGTTTATCAACGAATTTCAATGTTAAATTTGAAGGATGAACCAAGATTAAAATAATTTGTTCAATGAATTGGGTTTCAATCAATTAAAACTGCAACAATTACAATTTGGTAAATTTTATTTAGTCTTGAAAAAATTACAATGAAATACTTTTTTACATAATAGCAATTGTAACAGAAGTTGTAGATTTATTTACAATGGTATCGATTAAAGTTAAAAGACAAATATGTATCATGTCTTAGTTAGTCATGTTCTTAAGCAAATTCATTGCTTTTTCAAACTCGGCCTTAGTAACCATCCGTTCAGCATCTCGTTTTTTCTCTTTTATAACTTTCCTATTTGGCTTATTATGTTTTTTCTTGTTCACTCCAAACACTTTTTCGTTAATTTTATCCATTTGTTTGTCCACGCTGACCGTTGCAGATTTCTTGTTCTTCAGATCCAACTGAAAAAAGCAAACAAATAGTTAGTTCTTATTCAAAATCAAAAATCATCAGCCAATTGAAATAAAATTTAAATAACATTCTTACTTTCTTCAATTTGGTATTAACTTTTTGCGCCTTCTTCGCCTTCATAGTTTGGACTCCTTTCAGCTTGAACACATTTTTTGATTTCTTCTGTTCCTGCTTGCGTGCCATCTCGTCCTACAAAGTGACCATCATTACAATCAACTTTCACCCTTTTCCTTGCCGGCTCTTCTCCATTTTCCACGACTTTTCTCATCAACAAAAACGAAACCCGCATCATTTCTTTGTTCGGCGCGACGTTCCTCACGAAATGTATATTTCTTAGTCTGTCACCTCCCAACTCACACCCCAAATGTTTCTCAACCAGACTCTTAGCTTTTGCAACCGCCTCCTCGTTTTCCTGCAGTTTCACAAAACAATATACATGTACATTCACAGCTTTCTTGTACACCATCTCCTCCTCTTCTGGAGACAACCAGTCATGAAAAACGTCCAAAAACTCCGCTGCCATAGCTGGCAAATTCATCACAACATGTTCCTCGTTTTTCACCTCTCCATTTTTACGTCTCTCTATCAAATGTTTTTTGACCTCAGTTTTAATAAATTCTCTTCCGTCTAAATTAAAGAACTGGATATTTTTTGCTTTATTCGCAGCTGCATTTTTTTCTAACCAGTTGAAAGATTCAGGATTCAAGTCATTCGCCAGAACTGTTACATTTTTCTTAGCTGCTGGTATTGCAAAAGGTCCTACTCCTGCAAAGACATCATATAAAACATCTCCAGGTTTTAAAAGGTCAGTTAACGCCTGGTGTTCAGTTGAAAGTCTCGGGTTCCAGTAAACTTTGGCAAAATCGAAAGTGTAGTTGCACTTGTTCTCCTTGACTGTCACAACAGTTTTTGGTTCTCCTGCCAAAACTTCCATGCTGAAAAACCTGTAGGTTGTGTCGATGTTGGAAGTTTTGTTTACAACTGTTGTGACGTTTGCTATCTTGTCCAGATAAACTTGTCCAATAATTTGACCAAAAGGCTGTTGAAAGTCTCGTAAGTTCATGTGAATAATGTGACCTACCCTACTAAACGACGAAGGAACTTCCATTCCTTCTGGTAAAATAGCTTTTAAAATTTCTGGAGCAGTGAAATTTTCATACTTCAGAGTTATTTCGCCGTTAGGAAGGTAATCTCCATGAGATAGTAGGAACTTTTTGTCATTTTCTGTCATTTGTTGAGCTTTTTCTGGATCGAAATAAGCTTTTGTTTGGTCGTTTTCACGCTGAACTGCCTTGAATTTTGGAAGTTTTAAGATGTACTTTTTCAAAACTGGCATTACTTTGGCGACGTCTGAAGTTTTGATTTGTACATAGGGCACTTTTACGTCAACCTTGAAGAGTTCTCGATTGAGTTCCTTGGCTCCGCGCACGCCAGGTAGTGATGACACCAAAGATGACATTTTTTGACAGCTGTTTGGTCTGTTCGGTGACAAAATTTTGCACAGGTTAGTCCATCGGAGAATCAGTGACATGAAAAAGTGGAAGATAAGTGAGTCGGCACGAGTTGTCAGGTTGTCGACGAACGCACGTGTGTACACTAGTGACCACGATGTCAACAAAGTACAAAGTGAGGTTAGGTCACGATGTTAAAATCTCGAGTTTTTCTTTAATGACGGTCGGTTGAGAGATTTCGGATGGAAAAGGAGAAGTGCGAAATGGAGTTAAGACAATTACCTTATTAAGTTGAGTTTGAAATTGTTGATTTTTGACAATCTATACGGTTTGTTTTGATCGTACGAGGACACGACTTTTTACTTGTTATAAATACTTTTGGCCAATGAAGTGAAGTTCAACCTCAAAACAAGTTTACATGAAAGGAGAATATTTTGAATCGTAAATCGGAAATATGAGGTAAATTTTCATTTCTTCGTTTTTATGTAATTATTATTATCATGATGTACATTAAGAGATATACGAAGTTGAAAATTTCAATAATATTAAATAATATAAGAAAAATAGTTTCGCAATACGGAAAATAAGTTAATAAATTAGTGGATAATTATAGTACACAAGAGGTAATTTCAGTTTGAATCACTTTCTTCATTATGAACTTCGCGTAGACACTCTTGAATCACATCGACAACTTGTTTGAACTGTTTAGCAATCTCAGTTGACTCGAATCGTAGAGCAAGTTGTTCAGCGCTATTTGACTTCTGAGCAGTCCACATCAACACCCTATTCGAAGTCGGATGGGGCTCTAATTTGATGTCTGGCGTCAACGTATAATCTAGAACAGTCTGAAGGTTTTTTTCATGCTGCAAAAATAATTTATATCCACCACGCTCAGCGTCAAGCACTACTTTAATTTCCCCCACTCCGTCCTTATTCCATTTTTTGGTTTTGCTGTCGAATACGTACATTTCTGCATGTTTGCAGATAAATTCGTCAGCATAATCACTTTTGCAAACAGACTGTTCAGTTTTGCTGTCGGATTTGTACAGTTTTTCATGGTCGCGGAAGAATTCTTCATCAGGACAACCTCTGCACCCAGGACAATCTTCCTTCTGCTTATATGCTAAGAAATTTTCTGGCAACTGAAACTTCTTCGCAAATTCTCTATCGTCATTTGAGACTAGGTTTTCGTAGAGGATCTCGATGTCTTCTGCAGATCCATGTAAGGCACCTTCAAGTGCATTTTTGAAGTCAGAAACGTTCTCCGGCGTCTTGAAATGACAAGCGAACAGATGATATTCCATTTTACCATTGCTGTAATCCGCTGCCGGCCAGAACAACCAGGTTTTCTTATGTTGATGTGGTACAACTTCAAGATCTGAAGTCACAGCATGATTAAGACAAAGTTTAAGAGTCTGCTCGCGACGCATCTCAAGTCGGAGTTTCTTGCTAGTTTTATGTCGCAGAAGTTGAATATTGCCCAATCCTCTTTCTTTCAGCTCTTTGGTATTGCTGTCGAATCTGTTGGGAGATAATTTTATCAGTAACAAACCTTGAACTATTGAAAGAAATAAGATTATGAATGAAGTTTTGAAAAAGTGAAGTACAAACGTGAACAGTTTAGCTCTGCAGTTAAAAAGCTGTTCTTCATGTTCTTCAACAGTTGTGATGTCGTTCTGCTGAGAAAGTGATGTATTTGAGTTGGTATGGCTCTCATTTTTTATGTCATGTTCTTCCTTTTTGTCGCCAGTTGTGATGTCGTTCTGCTGAGGAAGTGATGCATTTGAGTTGGTTTTGCTCTCATTTTTTATGTCGACCTCATCGTGCACTCCTAAACTGCTGTTTGCTGACAAATTTTCAATTTCTACCTTCAAAGTTGATATCGTCTCCAATATTTCCTTTACTTGGTCAGACAATCTTTTGTTTGCTTCCAGCAAATCGTGATTTTGTTTTATTATTGTCTGGGCTACGGTGTTTGGCGACATGCTGGGCTGATTTTCGTTCATTTTGATTTTGATTTACTTCTTATATTGATACTGAAATGAAATCTAGAACAAAAAACATTTTGGGACTTGGTTTATAATTACTCAAATGGTGTAATATAAAGAGTCATTTTAATTATACCTTTCAAAATCAGATTGTCTTACGACCTTGGAAACAATAACACAGCAATATCATCTGGTAAATAAACACCTGTATCCCACCAAAATAGTCAGAATACAGAACAAGTCGGATTCAAAAATAATATCTCGTTTACAAAATTTGGCATTGATTTTATTAAATACCAAACCTTCTTGTAATATTGTTTCTTTTCGTTTTCAATTTTACTTATTTATAACGATGCGTCGATAATTGATATTAAATTTTGCGAACAATACAACTCTAATCAAACAACAGTCAGTTTTCTATTTACAAATATGATCAAAAATGAAGTAAAGAATCCAAAATGAATTTGTTAAAAAAATTTTCATGCAAATAATAAATTTTGCGAAAAACAAAGAATGTATTATTACAGTTGCAAAAATAAACTAAGCTGGTCAATGTCTCATTTGACCTCGATGGTTTAGTCCCTTCAACGACATGAAAACAAGCCCTAAACGTCACTCGCGAACGGCGTCGATGATTTCGTGTTGAATAGTGTCACGCACAAAAACACAGAACAAATTGGAGCATGTGCCAGAAAAAAGTGTCGCTGCTAATTTGTAAGCGATACTAATTAAGTTGATAGAAAACTAAGTTATAAACCAACGTGGTCGCATGACACAAACATGATGTCAAGTGTGGAATCGTTTTAATTCGAGCAATATTGGTTTTTGCGTTGCAAAATAGTTGGCATTGAGTGAAAAAACGTGAAAATGACTGCGGAGCACTTAGGCCGAGGGTACGCGCCTCTTCCTCAGAGTATTAGCAACACTGATACAGAGGATGACGAGGAACATGACAACCTCAGAGTACCCCAGAGAATGAGCAATCTTTACAAGTACAGTGACAGAAGCCCTCAAAACAATGGAATGACAGTTCGTATTTTGTTTCACTTTTTAAATGTCATTTGAGGGTTTAAGATATGTTTTCTTTTATTACCTTTTGTGTTTGTATATTCTTTCAGGCTTCAAATATCATTACGAAGAATGGGAGAAATGGGGGGAGATTTTATCCTCTGGATGAAACTCAAAACATGGCTAATCGATTGAAAAATGAAAGAAACGCTCTCAACTACTGTAACGATGAGATACCGATAATGATAATCGAAGGAGATGGTAGCAATGACTTGTGGAAACGTCAAGACATGGAACCGATGCGCTGTTTGTGGTTAATTTTATCAATAATAGTCTGCGTATTAACTATTATTACATTTCTATATGTATTACCGTGTGATGATTCTGTCATCTGCCCCGAAAAAGTCAAACCTCGTTCTTCATTGTCGTGGGATAGATCCCTCGAGGGAGTTGGTAATTAATCAAAATCAAATTAATCAAATTGTTGCTTAACTACAAAATTCAATATTCATATCTGATTCTTTTTATTTTAGAAATAAATGGGCCTGTTTCTATCGTGTCTGGATCCCCAAACAATTTGATATTTCTTCTCCGAGGACAACAATTTGGAATAAACGATAAGGATAAATTGTCAAGTAAAGAATCCATCCCATCAGATGGTGGTGGAGTGATATCAGTACAAGGAAACAGTGGCATTCCATTATGGTGGGTGATTCTCAAAAGAATACCCAAAGACATAAACTGCGTTGTCTTGGATACAGACGGGTCTGGAAAACCAGACTGTCTTGTTTCCGGCGAGAAAGGACTTTTGGCCAGCATCGAACCCACTTCTGGTGTCATGCACTGGAACTCGCTTTTGCATACTCACGAAAAATTGCCAGTACTCTTACCCGACGTGAACAACGACGGGATTGGTGATTTACTCACTGTTGAATTGAATGACCAGGAAAAAAGCCAGAGTAACAATTTAGTCATCTTGTCCGGAAAGAATGGAATTTTACTTGCCCGTCAGAGAACTGCTTGTAGTTCCATCGAGCTAACAGATTTGGATTTTAATATGACTGTTTCTTACATTTGTCATGAAGAAGATAGAGGTAACTAAAAATTACTTATTTTTGCTTCACAGTTGATTACAATTAAGAAATATTTATTAATTTTTGTTTGTTTGCAGAAATCACCGAATTGATACCTCTCCACGAACTGATAAATGCAGTGAATTTATCGCGGAGTGCTCCAAAGCACAAACTTTTCTTGAACTCTCAAATCAACACGTACAATTTAACTTTATCTCCCCAATCGATAAAAAGCAACTGGGAAATCACACCGCAGTACCATCTATCTGTACAAAATCTAGGAATTTGTCCGAGCGAGACTTGCAAAGTAGTCATGAACTTGACTTCGCGAAACTTTAATAACGAAACGAGTTCAGTGTGGGACCAAGTCAGCTTGAAATCGTTCGCTTCTAAACCTGCGATTTTGAATGCAACCAATGTGGTGGGATTTGCTATAAAAATTTGGGAGTGGGCTGATATGAATTCGACACCTGTGACAGACGATGTTGTGCGAAGGAGCTGGACAGAACGTGTGATTTTGGTTTATTTAAACCACACCGAAGTTCGTCAGATCAATGCAAGTCAGAGCGAAGTTGTGCAACTGTGCAAAAGCAACAACTGCCAGCCGAACCTCGAACTTCAGAGTCACTCGGTTGCAATTGCTGATTTGAACACAGACGGACTTTTGGATCTGATTAATTACAGAACTTCGTACAATTTGAACCACACTAACTGGCTCTCGTCTAAAGTACAAATCGTTAAATTGGATAGCTTTTTATAAAAGAGCAGAAGCTACTGTTTGGTGATTTATTTTGATCTATGTGAATATCTACAACCGATTCTAGTTTGAAAATTGTGATGACACGTTTTAGTAGACGTTTGATATATATTTATTTTTGTTTTTATCGTAAGAAACAAGTACTTCAAGTACAAAGAGATTTATCGAATGTGTATTGCATTTTGGTATTACTATGAAATCAAACATTTTAGTTCTTAGTTTGTACTTTTCATTCTAAATTATTGATTTTCATTGGTATTTCTACATATACCACTTCATCACATTTATTTAATTTAGTAAATTTGTAAGACTACCTTGATTTTAACGATCATCTTAAGACTTGTTTTTCGTGATTTTATGATGCTTTGCAGACTTGTACATATTTTTGATATGTACTTCAAAACACAAGGCACCAAGTGAAACTTGTTGATAATATAGAATTTTAGTTGAACACAAAGTGTTTGCCGAAAACAAACTTGAATGCAACTACATTTTTTCACGTGAAATTGCGTGGCTTTGAAAAGTTGTTGAATTTTCAGTTGACAAATATATTTTGCACTTGAAAACGTTGTATATTATTTTGTAGTGGCGTCTTCCTCATTGTCATCGATTTTATTTATTGTCATCTGTTCGTCGAACATCAAAATTGTTACCAAAGTTTTATTTACGCAGCTTTCTGTAAAAGCGCAGATGTAAAATGTATTATGTTGTGTATTTGTGTTGTTATATATGTTATTGCAGAAGGATAGTTTTGTATTTGTAAAATTTGTCTTGAAATAAAAAGTATAATAACCGCCTACGTTTATGTATACTTTATTCAATTGATAAGTAACGAAAATTAAACTTTTAAATTAGGACAACTGTATTTCCTTAAGATTAAATGAAGAATTAAATTACGAATTGTAATAGAAAAGCTTGATAGTTCGAGGAATATGATTTTCACATAATAGTTTTTGTGAATTAGAATCAATTAAACGATAATTATTTGATAAAAATTGTACAAATAGATAACTGTAAGTTAAAAATCTTAAAGATCAATTTTGAGTCTAGAAGAAATTTTGTTTTTTCTTGGACTTTGAAACTATAGGAGATGAAAATGTGACAGTTTTATCGGTCGTTCTTAAAAACTTGCTCTTTTTCGTAAGAATGGATTTTGTTTCCTTGTTTTCAGCAGCTGGTTTGGATGCCGAAGCCGAAGATTTTGATATTGGAGATTTCGCTTTCAACGACTTCAGGGCGAAAGATTTTGCTGATGACGTTTTTGAAGTTGATGATTTTGGAGTCAGAGGTTTTGCTGCAGAAGCTTTTGGACTTTGAGATCTTGCAGATTGAGACTGTAAAGATTGTAAAAATTCTTGAAAACTCTTATGAAAAGCCTAAACAATTTTTAAACGAATATTGAATACTCACACTGAACAGTGGCCTCTGGTCGAAACTTGATGAACGGTTAACGTTTTCTTGCGATCCAGAATTCTGTGAGGACTGTAAATTATGTTTAGAAACAAGTACGGGAAAGTTTAACATTTTTAGAAAAGTCATTGAATACTCACGCTGAACAGTGGCTTCGATTTCAAAGTTGATGAACGGTCAACGTTCAAGTTGGTGTTCTTCAACGTTTCGATAGTATTATCGATCAATGAAAAAACCTGAAAAATATCAATAATACATTTTAAAAAATATACAACATTTAAAAAATTACTCTTTGATATTCAAACTTTGATACGAACCTGGTCTTTTTCCTCGTTTGACTTTTTCTTAGGAAGACTTAATTTTGATATTGATTTCGGGGTTAAATCAAAATTTAACAGGTTTTCCAAATCATTTATCGGGTCAACCAATGGTTCTTTGACGAAATCGAACACGTTGTCATCAAGAGATTTCTGCAGTTCTGCCTCGCACTTTTTGAGCTCCTGCTCAATAGCCTCTTTTTCTTTTTTCTCTTTGTTGATAGATTCCTTCAACTTTTCGATTTCCTTGTCTGTAAGCTTTAGTTTCTGATCTACCTCGCTTTGCTTTTTCAATCCGATCTTAATCTCATTTGTCAAGATTTCCTTCATCGTCTTTATCTCTTCGGTCTTTGCTTCATTTTTCGCAATTTTCTTCTTCAGAGCAGTTACTTCTTTTTTAAGCGTAGTCTGTTGTTTTTTGTCCCAGTAAGTTTTTTTAACTTCAGCAGCTATGGTTTTGTTTTCCTAAAAGTACAAATAATCAAATTAATAAACAAATTACCAACAGAAAAGAATATCATCATATTTCTTAATTCTAAGCAAATACCTTTTCAGCCTCTGCTAATTCTAAGTCAAGCGCTTTCGATTCATCAGCCAATTGTGCTAATCTTGCATCTTTGGAAGCTTCTGTTTCGTTTTCTAGGTTTGCCTCACAAATGATATCTTCTTTCTTTCTCTCTTCATTTTCCAATTGCGTCTTCAAGAGTCTGATTTCTTCAGCATGACTTTGATTGTCTTTTTCCTTTTTGTTCTTGTGGATAGTCTCTGATTCAATCTGAAATGAATTTTCAACTCTAATTAGCATGAAATTTATCAAGTAAAAATGAAATTAGCAAACTTCAACAGTTAAAACATTTTTTAAGACTTCACCTGCGCTGTTACAGATCGTACCGCCTCTTTCAAAGTGACGATAGTTTCGTTATCATCAGACTGCGCTCTCAAGATCATCGACAAATTCGAATGTGTCTTTTCAATCTACAAAAGTATGCAATCAATTAAAAGGAACTTAGAAGTAAAGAATTGTACAAGATTAATCGTAACAAATAGTCATTAAAAGTAAACGTACCTCGGTTTCCAGTTCGGCTATTTTTTTCCGAATTATTGTCTGTTCTTGTTCCTGGTTTTCAAGTGTCAGTTGTAACTGAGAAATTTGGTTCTGTGATTCCTGAAACTGAATGATTTTTGTATCAGCTTTCTTTTGTATAAGAACATATGATATATGTATGATTTCAAACTATTTTCGAATAATTTTTAATTGTTATGGTAATTCATAAACCTCTTCATCTTTGTTTTTCAGTGCCAAGTTTATCTTGTGAGTCTCATCAGTTACGCTTGATACTTGACTTTCGATATCCTTTTTTCGTTGTCTTAGACTTTCCAGCTGAAAAAATTCGATACAAGTGTTTCGTTTTTTATATTTTTTATATTTTCTGCAAATAACATTTGTTGAACTGACACTTACACTTGACTCTAACTTGTTCTTTTCCAAAAGTTTCGCCTCGAGATCAAGTTTAAATTGTTGAATCTCCTCGATCAATGCTTGGCAAACTTTTTCATTTTCCACTAACACTTTTTTCTGCTCAATTGCTTCGTTAAGTTTCTTTTGCAAATTTTGCTCTGCCTGAAATGAATAACTTTATTACTGATCAATAATTAACAACGTACCAAAACAATCAAAAGATTTACCTCAGTTGCATTTGCCAATGCTTGTTTTTTCGATTGAATGATTTTTTGAAGTTCGCGGATTTCCCCTTCCTCTTGTTGCAGCCTAAAAAACAAAGAATTGATATCAAAACTGTTACAAAAACCAAACAAAAAATTATTACAAAATGAAACGAAACGAAAACATACTTTTGATTACAAGTTTCTACGGAAACTTTGTGCGTTTCTTCGAGTTTTTGGAGCTGCTGTTTTGCGATGAATTTGCTTTTGTTCAAAGTTTCAAGCTTATACTTCAGCTGATTCACTGAAAATAATTTTCATATTGAGTTAATCTCATGACAGTTTGATGAATGTTGAACAAATATTTCTGTTTTTTACCTCTTTCTAAGTAGAACTTTTTGTCTTCCAAGGCCCCTTCAAATGTTCTTTTCAATACTTTACTCCAACTTTGAGCTTTGTTCAATTGGATGTTTATGTCACACAATTGCTCGTACAACATTTTTTGGTGCTCATGTACTTCTTCGAAACTGTAAAAGTGAAAATAATTAGACAGACGTCAACTTCGCAAAATAGTTCTTAAGTTTGATCTAATTTCAAATTGAATACATAGATTTAAAGAAAAAATGTTATTATACCATTTTGACACCTCTTTGTCCTGTCTCTGACGGTTTCTCCATTGCGTTTTCAGTTCGTCAATTTCAATCTTTTGTTTGTTGATGCAGAGATGTAGTTTGCTCAATGTTTCAGAATCACGGCGGTTTTTCTCTTCCAAAGATTTCAATTTGTCTGCATTTGAAGTTTCCCCCTAAGAAAATATTTCATCTTGTTCAAAATTCTCACAAAACATATTGTTAAAAATGCTGTGAAATAATTACCTGCTTATCTTTGAATTCTTCTTGAGTGTTTTCAGCCGAATGTGGTGTCTTTGCGTCATCTTTTTGCTCTTTTTTACTTTTCTTTTTCATAGGCTCTTCCGCAACTTGATCGGTTTTTCGTTTGTTGTTCACATCCATTATCAATTTCTTCAATTACGCCTGGCAAAATGAACGTTAAAACACAATGTAATTAGTTTTTGCAAAATTAAAATCACAATGTGTCCAAAACCAACTCGATGTGGACGATTGCAACAATGGGTGGGTTTGCAAAGCAATGACGAAACGTCTTTTGAAAATTGTTTACATCATAAAAATGGCGGTAATATCTGACTTTATAAAGAATATGAAAAATTATTATCAATAATTATTTTTGCAAAAAAATATTATTGTTTGCATTTTCGGAATTATTTATTGTATTTTTTTTATTTTGTAAACGCTGTTGTTTGTTTTGTGATTAACACTTACTAATGTTTTAACAACACAACATTATTTATATTTAAATTCTGAAATTTCAATAACGTTAAGTTGGCTGAGAGTCGAATTTCCGATATGTCTCGTTCCAAGAATGGAAGCGTCGAGTGCAGTTTATTTATCTTCAATCATCCGTTGAGAAAATCTTCGCATTTGTGACCTCCGGAAAGTTTTTCTGGATTTACGAGTGAGTTTGCAACAATTGTTTAAGTTTTTGTCAATTGTTTTTGCAGTCTTTTCGTAGTGTTGCTTTGTACTACGTCACGGAACTAGTCAACAAGCGTTGATTGTTTACGTAGGTTCTCGTAGAGCGTTGTGTTTTGATACTGCAATTAAACGTGTTTAAACTGGTAAAATATTGTTTACGGGCATAATAAAGATTGTTTATGAACAAACACGTTTATTTGAACGCTGTTTATTTGTTATTTTGTCTTTTTATTGATTATATAACTTCGTTGTGCTGAATCGAGTGTAACATAACCTCAAATTCGGTTTGAATTGACATAAGTAGATTGTTTTTGTATTGTTTTGAATATTGAATTTTACCAATTGTTTTGAAGTTTATAATTAGTTTTTTGTTCAAAATATTTGTTTGACTTTGAAAAATAAACAAATGAAAATTGAAATCCAGATCAATAACAAATGAATTGTTATTTTGTTCATAAAGTGAATGTTTGTTCTTTTCTAGATGACCAATGTTGGAAGGATGGTATTGTCGATCTATAGCAAACAATTCTGCGGAAGTGGAGGATGAAGAAGAAGAAAGCGCTGAGGAAGAGGTGCCGAATTACAAAAACCAGTACCGAAATCTGAAACGCAAACTCAAATTTTTAATCTATGTAAGCAGAAAGATTGATTATCGCATCATACTTAGTTATCGAGATATGATTTTTCATTCTCAATTCGTTAATTTCAGGAAAACGAATGTTTTCAAGAAGCTCTCCGTTCGACACAACGAAAGTTGTTAAAAGTCAACCGAGACAAAAGTTTCCTCCTAGATCGATTATTGCAATATGAAAAAGTTGACGCGTCATTTAGTGAGAGCGACGAAACTGAATCTTCGGACGATGAAATTGCCAGACTGGATACCTCCAAAAGGTATCAATGAAAGAAACAAAATCCAAATTTGCAAAAATCATAAAACGTTGGTTTTAATGTTTTATTTATTTTTTATAGAAAAAAGGTGGAGGCAAATCTCAACAATCATTCCTCTCATCATTCGTTTATAGTTAATAAACCAGTCAGTACAAGTAAAAAGAAAAAATCGACCCCTAAAGTACCAAAAGTACACAGTGCACCTTCGGTAAGTATTTGACAATGTATCATTTTATTTTATCGTTTCAATATTCTGAAAAACAATTAATTGTCAGGTTCAGATGACAAATGCGATGCCAACGTCATTGATGTCGGACGGTCACATGACTCCTGAAGAAGTTGAAAGACATTTAGAATCCCGTCAAACGTACCTGGAACTTGTCCCTGAAAAAGCACCTCCAACTGTCCCTACAGAGATGTTTAGCAACGACCCTTCACTTGATAGGTAAAATTTTAACTCAGTTATCTTAAAAAAGACTGCAAAAGTGGCAAAGTGAATCTGCATTCATTTACTAAAAATACAATAATTTTTAGTGAATCAAATGAGGTTGGCGAAATGGAAACGTCTCCTAGCAATGTGGGGGAAGACTGTCTAAGTGTGGACATGTTGGGAGAATAAATATCTTAAATTGAGATTACGTTAAGGTTAAATTAAGATTACTCGTCGAACCACGACAGTGCACACTTTAAACAAACCAACAACATTAACACACCACAAATATACTTTGACAAAAAAAGCATCTGTAAGAGATGAATTTGTAAATACTTTAAAAGCATAAGTTCAGTATGTGTCGAATCATTCTCGCGTTCATTTGTTTGTTACTGGGTTATATTTATTACGTCAGTCGACTTTTGACACACAAAAACTTAGGTTGGAAAAAAAACACGTCCTGCAAAGCTACAGTTGGGATTATACAGTTTGCAACAACTCGTTCTGCGTATTGTAAAGTAAGCAATTTCAAGTGGTACAAATATACAATTCGTATTATGTAAGTCCGTCTATCTTATTCGGGATTTTAGTTAAGTTCGTCATGGCAAACGTTGAGGATGCCGTCAAAGATGTCATTACAGATATTGTCGAGAAAGTTGAGCTCTTAGAAGATAGACAAAGAAGTTCATCAAATCATCCAAGAAATGATACTAACTATCATCCAGAGCTCATTAACAAACAATCGTCCGGACTGGAACGGTGTCGTATTTGTTTTGATACGGGTCAAGTTATGCCCATTATTCACCCCTGTTACTGTAAGGTTGGTCGTTATTTTAATTTTGAGATAGAAGGAAAACAGCCTTTTAGTTGATAAATTCGAATTTTGTTTTTTGTGTCATATTTTAAGGGTACAATGGGTTCAGTACATCTGCTTTGTCTAGAACGGTGGTTAGCAGAAAGTAACAGCAACGCGTGTGAGTTATGTGGCTTCAAATTTACCCTAATCCGAGTGCCAAGGTACAATGTACTGAAATCCCTGTGGGTCTGGTTGAGAACCAACGACGAAGAGTACCGACCCCATCAGCGCAGTTTACGAATCGACATTATTCGCTGCCTGATCGTAACTCCGCTGACCATTGTCTGCTCCTACATGTGCATGATTATAGCGGATTCCTACATGATGGCTCACAGCAACAGCTACATCTTAATGACTGCTCTCATCGGTTCGTATCTTGTCTGGCTTTACCTAACTACGAAATTCCACCATAAAATCTGGTTACATTGGCGGAAGAAAAAAACCATTGTCAAAGTACTTCTCCCAGAAGACAAAGTTGCAATGAATCGAAACACAATTCAATACTGATTTGCATCAACTCTAAAATTAAGAATCAACTTTTCACTGATAAAAAAAATAAAAAATGGTACAAAAAGTGGTGGTAAATCTGTTTTTATTTGACAAATTATTTATTCGTTTATTTTTTGAGTGAACGATTTGATGAGATTAGTGAACTTTGAGTGTTGAATTAGTTATTTTTATTTGATGACGTAGTAGTTGGACTTGATGAAAGGCATCTTGGTGACCGTGGCCTTGTAAGTTTTGCCGCGAATTTCAACGAGGACCCCATTGCCGTTTTGTGACAATTCAGTTGGCACATATCCCATTGCAATTGGCCTTCCAAGAGTGGGGCTCGGTGCTCCGGAAGTAATCCTGCCTACTCGTTCACCTTCGAGCGTCAAGATCGCTGCTCCTTCTCTCCCTGGTGGTCCTTGACCCAACATAAGTCCCACGCGCTTTTTCGCAGGCCCAGACTTTATTTGAGCAACAATTTTTTCTGCTCCAGGAAAATTCTTCTCATCTCGACGACGTTTCGCTACAGAATTACAGTCAACATTTCATCAATTATGTTTTATTTAACAATATCAATTGAATAAATCATCTTTTCGTGATTTTTTATAGGAAAGAAGAATTGTTTAATTTCAATTTGATACTTACCAACCAACCATGTAAGCGCAGCTTCCACAGGAGTGGTGTTGTGGTCGATATCGTGGCCGTACAAGCAAAGTCCAGCCTCTAGTCTGTGGAAAGTAGTGGAAAATGAAACGTGTCCCTCCCAAACACCTGTAGATCCTAAAATAAAACTACCTTAAACTGTCCCTAGCGCCCAATCCAGCTAGCTTGACTTCCGCATTTTCCAGCAACTTTTCTGCCAACTGTCTCGCCCCTGACGCTCCTACAGAAATTTCGAAACCATCCTCACCCGTATAACCGCACCTGGATATTCTGATTGGAATGTTACTCGTTTGTGTCTGCACGCTGCTCATGAAACCCAACTTTGTGAGGTCGATATTGACCAATGGCTGTAGTACTTTGGCCGAGGCAGGTCCTTGGAGAGCAATTAGACCTTGTTCAAGTGGGTCGAGAAATTCCACGTTTACATCTTTGTCTCGACTTTTGAAAACTTTCTGCAAAATTTTATTTTACTTTTGAATTGTTTTTGATTTTCTGTATTCAATTTTGATTTGGTTTTTCTTTATTTTTGTAGATTTGCTTTTTGTACCCTCTGTTCTAGTAATAAGTTGGAATCTTCATCTCGTCTACCGGCGTTGGACACGACGAAGTACTCATCATCTTTCACTTTCGTTACTATCAAATCGTCCAGGATTCCGCCGTCCTCGTTCGTGAAAACTGTTAAGGTTCCTCGACCGGGATTCAGTTTTTGGAGATCGCACGTCGTTAGGGATTCTAAAAATTCTGCTGCATCTTTACCGAAAACTTTGGTTTGCATCATGTGACCGACGTCAAACAAGGAAGATGCAGTTCTTGTGTGCTGGTGGGACGCTGCTATTGCATCTTTATACTGCACTGGTAAGAACCAACCAGCAAAATCGACTATTTTACCTAAAAGAATTTAGCATGGAATTTATACAAAATCCTAAACTCTATTTTTGAAATTGTTTCTTATATCAATTCAGATTTATCTGATTACTTATAAGATATTTATTATTTTGAACTTTTAATATTGGAGATAAAAAATTTGATTAAATTATGTTGAAATGATAATACAAAGTTTACCTTGATGGTCCACATGAAAATCGTAGAGACAAGTTTTACGTACTTCCGCATTAGTGGAAAAAAACTTAATCGCACAGGTTGTAATTGATTTGATATCGTGCTTGGCACGCAGGACGGTCTGGCTGAAGTGAAACATGATCTCAAAGTGCCAAATTAACCAACAATAAGCACATGCGAACCCCAGTGAGAGTCATCTTGCGTCACGTTTTTCTCCAGAAAGTAGATAACTCAGTGACTGAGATAATCATGAACAGACGTGTGTATCACATAGTAATAAACTATTTTATCAGCATGAAAACATAGCGGAGGTCGTGATACAATTATAAAACGTCCGATTAAGAAGTTCAAAATGCGAATTTAATTATTTAGCGTTTGAGTTCTATTTGTTTTCAACCAAATTAAAAACACCAGCAATCTATAACGATAGAAAGAGACACAACTATAATTTGTTCATTCTAAAGTTGATATTTTACGTTATGAAAGTTTGATTAAAATCAATTAGATAACTTAGAACATTCATAAATTTTGCAAAAATTGATTGTTGGGTTTTAGGGAAAGGTGTGGTAATAGCTGAAATCTGCGTGCTTATGAAATTTTTATTGTACCACGTAATAATAGTAATAATAATAATTAATAATAATAATAATAATAATTAATAATAATTAATAATGATAATCGTGATAATAATGACAATAATAAAATGGCATTAATAATAAAATCGTCGCGACAATTGGCTGCCAGCGATAATATTCGTTAAACAATGATCAATAATGACAATGTCAATATTCGATATAGTTATTTTTTTTTCTTCTTACTTTGGCGCGTCGAGCTTCGTGGCGAAAAACGACGTCGCCGCGGTTACGTGAAAAAAAAGAAACGAGAAGAATCGAAGGTAACGCTATCGAAAAAGGAAGATATACATTCTTCATCATACGAGAAACGAAAACGAAGACAGTATCAATGTTTCGTTCGTACACTTTTGTTTTCGCTTCTGCGTTGCGTTTAACTTTTGTATTACTTTTTTTTTCATTTTTTGTAATGATACTTTTTGTTCCTTAAGTTCTCGTGTGTTACACAATTAATGCAAAATATCCCTACAGTCCGACGAATATGCGTTTTTAGTCGTTCTCTGCTCGATGCTTCTCTTTACACTCTTTGTCCATTCATTCACACTAGTAGTCGGGGATGATAGGTCAAGGTGGGCAAGGTTCGGGGTGCGGGAAGGGATGGGATCGGGTACGGATCTGCTGCTGCTGTTATTGCTCTGTTACAATCAAAACGAATTGTCCAAAATGAATAAAACGTGGCGCTTCGCCGTCAGCCCACGACAAAGGCCACCCGTCCAATCGCAACGGCCAACCAAAAATGCTCCAACAATTTACCGTATAAATGTACAAAATTACAACGCGCTAACATTGTAAGATAATAATTTATAGATAAAAAACATTCATCTTTGTTGACTCGTTCGTTTGTTTTGGATTGAAAAGGTGGCTTTTGGGTGCAAGATGAGGCGAGCTCTATTCTGCGGTTGTGAGAGCGACGGCCGTCGGTCGGCAGTTGCTGGTCCTTCGCGGGGATCAAAAAATTGACGTTGACGCGCCAGAATCGCGCGACCGATCCGGGTTTGGCAAAAGATCGGCGCACGACGCTCAAGGACCGACGGTCGTTCGTATACGAGTGAACGATGTGAAGTACGGATCACGTGTCACGATGCTCGTCTTGGTTTGTTCGTTTTTTTTTCCGAAAAAGTTTGCCGAAATTTATTGGTCAACGTTTAACACGTCCCTTTTTTCTGCTTTTCCTGCATTTTTTCCTGTGCTATTGTACGTTATGGATAATCTGTAAATTAAAAAAGTCACACCGGACAATCGAACCTTCGCGCTGACGAATTTTCGCCGAGAAAAAGAAGTTTGCTGAAATGGAATTCGAGCAAACTTTTGACTTTACAAATAATTACATTGAGAGATCGGCGAAGATTTGTCGTCGCGAATTTGGTGGTGGTTGTTTTTTGCGGTTTGAGAGTCCGGCGGTTCGGTTATATGTATGTTATATATTATACATATATATTATACGTTGATGCGAAAAGAAGAAATAAGGTTGTTGGTTTTTTTTTCGGTAAAATGATCGCGGGACACGTGCGCGTTTGCGAGTATTGATATATATTTATATCCCGGAAAATGAAAAGTCCAGTTTGCCTGCAAAAAAGTCTTCGGTTAGACATCGGTTTTCTTTGGGAGTTAGGGATCGTTTTTACCGACACACAATGTACAATCATGATCGAAGGAACCTCGACTACAATTTTCGGGAATCAAGTCTTCCTCGCAATAATCATAGTAATAATAATAATGCAATTTTGCCTAGATGTCCATTTTCGCCTTAACTATACAATAATAATCACGATTCGAATACATTATCATCACTTCCGAATATAGATATAATAATTTGTGGTTTTTTTCCCTTGATTCTTTTACATCATTATACTCACAATATAATTATTCAGTTTAGAGTTCGCCGTATATCTATATATATATAATATATATATATTTATAATTTTATAATTTATAAAATGAAAATAGGTACAATTTAGGATGCTTTTTTTCTCCTCACTGGAAAAAACGCTCCGAAAAATTTATTCTTCTTTAATTTAATTTCTTGTTGTTGCTTAATAATGCCCGTCGGTTGCGATTCTAGTCCACTTGTAGTAAAATTTTGTTTCTAGTTTTTTTTTCTTCTCGTTTCACACACGCACTCATTCGTACAGTCATTCGTCGCTCGTTCTCGCAATTATACATCTCGTAATCTTGCATTTTTTTGCGCTCAAGACCGTCGCCTTTTTGCAAAATCCATGTTTTTCTTTGACCGCAAGTAAAAACTACGATCTGAATTTCTAAGGCGAGTCTCGCCGCACTTCCGGTCGCGGACTTTTCCGCCGCGTCGAATTCGTTTTGTTTTCCGTATGCCCATCAATTTTGATTATTTACAAAAACGCCGTCAAATTTGTTCTCGACAATAGAAAGCTTCATCTTTTCGCGCTCGCCACTTTTTTTCGTCGCCTTAATTATTAGAAAACTTACACGCGCAAAATTGTTCGTCGCGGAAAAGTCACATGAGCGGACGTCGTTCGAGAGTTAGAAAATTTTTTGTTTCCTTTTTTCGTCTCGCACATCACCCTTAAACGCTACATTGCCATTAAACATTACTTTTTGTCTTGCTCCGTTAATTTTACACTTCGTTTTTCTTTCGCTGCAAAAAACGGTTAGTCTAAACATCGTCGCCTAGAGGGTACAATTTTTTTCCACATCGTCGTCTTTATTAAAACGCCTTTTTTTCTCATTTACACCAGTTTCCATGTTTTTTTTAACTTCTCTCTCTAAATGTTATTTACAAATCGAACAGTCTCGAAACTTATATTGAAATTCGACGATATTGTTTTTGCCAGTGTTTGTTTTTAGCTTTTTATTTTCGCTTGTCAACTTTTTCATTGCTTGCATTGAAACTCTCATTTTCTCGCGCGCTCTTGCATGCCACTATCGTTCGGCTAAAAAGTGGCCAGAAACGGCTTGCTAAATGATCTCAACGGTCGATTCGTAAGTTGCAATTTTCACGTACAATAATTCATCTCGCAACAGTGGTTCATCGTGATACGTTTCGTAAATCTACACTTGGAACTCGCTCGTAACCGAAAGAGACTGGAACATTATTCGTTACATCTGCTTTTTTTCACGTCGTACATTCACTGCTCTATCACACTCCTTCATATTTTTTTGTTTTTCATTTCATTTTTTTTCGATATAAAAATTAATCCGTATATATTTTTTTTTCGTTTTCCGTTCTTCTCAGCAAATGTTTCAGCGACGACTTTTTGCAGTCGACTGCTGAAACATTTGGCCTGATGACTATTGAAAATGGGTAGTGTGGGAGGAGAGGACATTAAATTAATAGCAATAACTGATTAATAATAATACTAATAATAGCAATATAATTACGATAACTAATTGTTAAAAATCATTATCATTAATTATTAATAACGAGTAGCTGTAACCATAATTAATAAATGCAAACGTTGAATCAAGAACCAAAAAAAGTAATAATACAAAAAATGAACAAATTATATTCAAACGAATTTTGTGTGCGACAATCGTTAGCGTATTTTTGGGAGGTCTCAGTTTCCTTATTGTTTCCTTCTTTTTTCGAGCGATTGAAAAAATTTTTTCAAGAATATAAAAAAAGGGGACAAAAATGATAACAGATTAATCAGAGAACGATCCGTTAACAATGAAAACTAGAAATATCACATCGAGTAATAAAAACGCACGCGAGAACGTAAGCAAATGTTTACAACACGAGACCTAACAACGTAATATTAATTGGTAATTACGATAATGGTGATAACTAAGAAATTTCATAAAAACCTAAGTGAATAGCATGTAGCGGTAGTTGTTTTTGCTTTGTGAAAAGAAAGAGAGAGAAAGAAAAAGAATTTAACAAATACACGTAACTAACAGTCGTATAGTGGACCTTGAGCTGCGGAAACGTAACGTAAAAAAACTGTTCTTGCAATTTACATTGATTTGAATAAACATTAAAATCCGACGCCGCGAAATTCGGCGCAAAGTCTACGAAAATAGTAACTAAAAAACCGTAGTTTGTTTCTGTTCAGGGTCGATAATAGGGCTACTATCATTAATCAGCAAATAAAATTCTAATCGCAAAACTAATACGAAATAACATATTCAACCTACTTCGTCCGCGTTCGATATAAACTTTCTTTCTTTTTTGTTTCGTTTGTTCAAACATATCCAATTCTGACTAGCAAACGCAACTTCGCGATTCCCCGAGACGCCAATTACCAGAGTTGAGTGCACGCTTAAAGAACCGCGCGTCTATATCATCCTTCAAACTATCCTAATCTTACCAACAATTTCGCGCCATAAATTGTTTTTAACTCTTTTGCCAATTATCAACAACACTGACCAATTCTATCACAATCGAAATCTTAATTTTTTATAATCCTTTTACCGCCTCATATAATTCCTAATTTTATACTTTCTTTATAGCTTCTTTTCAATAAATAAATCTGCAGATTAAATCATCGATATTTCTTTTTTTTCGCGAATGATATCAATTTGTTCCTACCTACAAAACTATATAGTCATTTTGGATAATTAATTTGTATCATTTTTCAAGAACTCTAATCAATCAACAAACTCGCATCCTCGTTAGAAAATCTCGCGTTCAACGAGGTCTAGGAACTTTGCCGCAAAATCAGAGGACACCCGAAGCGTACGCTAATATGACATTATGTATTCGAGATCGATTGCAGCAATTGGCGTGGGAAAAGACGTCGTACGAATAAGAGTTGCAATTAAAAATAGAACAATTTTGTTAAAACGAACAAATCAAAATTTGACACCGAAATGAATCGCGCAATTTTGTGACGCGCCCGACGCTTGATCGACACCCGCCAAAACGTTTCGTATATATATATTTAATATATATATTTATATCCATAACGTACGATAGAAAGTTCAAAGGTAAATAAAAAATAGAAAAAAAACACGGAAGCTTAATTAATGACAAGTTGCGTTCTCCGCTACATTGCGACTCTCCTTCTAAATCAACTTTAACGGAACATTCAGTCATGTGCACACGAGCGGCACGTTTATGACGCGTTAAAAAAACACCATCAACGTCAACAATAATAATATTAATAATAATCAATAAACGCTACTGCGAAGATACAAAAGAAACTTAACCTAACAGAGTTGATCCGCGCGGGCGGACAAATATATATCGTAAATATTTGTTTAATATAAATCTATAATAATATGCGTTATAATATATTAGGTGTAGAAAAAAGAAGAGATACTCGAAGCGTCATTGTCGCATCATTCAGAATGTTACTAAACATCTCCGGGACACTTTTAAAGCTACTTCCTTCATTCTTCTGTTTTTAAAATACGCCTCCAATTGTCTGCTAAAAGCTGACACGAATCCAACCAACATCAAACATTGAACACAAAAAGGATCCATAAACAAAGAGGGAAAACAATTTGTAGATAAAAAAATATCAAGTATATTTAAACATAAAGAAAAATAAAATCAAACGGAAATTGAGTTTCACTGAAACGGAAAATGAAAGGGAAAAGTTTGATAGATTCATTCGCACCGTACATCCATTTGAAAGAGTGTCGTTTTTTGCTTATATAGGGACCTGCCGATGGACAGTCGTCCAAACGGCGTTACAACGAAAAGAGGCTATAATTTGTCAACGCGGATGTTATTCGGTATCGTCCCATGGGTCCATTCCGCGAGCGACCGTTTGCTCGCGTTTCATTTTCATTTTTCGCACTTTGTTTGTTTGTTTGTTTTTCACTAATAAGTACCGATTGGCGCTCCTTGGCTTTGTACCGCTTTTGACTAGAATTGAATTTCGAATGACGAATTCGGAGCCGGCTCGCTGACGGAATCCCTGGGACTTGTAGTGCGTCGGTGTGCTTGCCCAAAAGGGGTCTTTGAAACTCATACAATATCATGAAACAACATCATTTTCCTTAGTGTCGCGTTTACAATGCTTACAAACGTCACATGACACGAAGAAATCCGTCTCATTGAAACAAACGTAACTTGCGCTGTAATCGGTAACTTAAATTCGACATAAATGTTCTATCCCACGTGGAAATTCACTCGCTCTATTCAACGAAATTTCGCATTTCTGATGGTGTACATATCCTATTTTCAATTTCTACATGGGATTGCTTTTAAAACATTCATGGTCTGAACGGGTTCTCGAATCTCAAACTCCTCATCGCTCTTTCTCCCAAAACATTTCTCGTCAAATTTTAATTTTGCTTTTCAACTAGTCAACTCTTTTTATGATAATTTTGAGTCTTGTTTTTGAGTTTTTGATCAAACTGGTTTTTGTAGGCGATGAAATGTTCAAGACTCGGTAATACCCATTGAACAAAATATCCGCGAATGAACTTGGAACAATGCTTTTTTTTATGTGAAATTGGAACATTTCTGCTGGGTGTGGATGGGACATTTGGCGGAGTGGTTGGGTGGAGGGGGGTTTGTATTGTGTAAAAGCAACGCCATAAGTGAAAAAACACAAAGTTGCATCTGTAAAAAGTTGAATTAAAATTGGGATACCGGACGCGAGTCGGCTCTTCTCTCATGAATGTCCTGGCAAAAGTTGGAAGTTTTGCACGGAAAACCCAAAGGTTTTTTGCGATGAGAGAGAGGGTCGACTGGCGCCTCGGTACCCTCCGATCCGCGTTCGAGATACGAGTACTTTTTGGAATCCGAAGTGAGTGCCTCCGCGATTATGAGATGCGCGATCATTTGTAGATCAAGTCCTAAGGTAATAATAATATTATGCATATGCGGTATGTTTACTGTTAATTAACTGCTGTGACAATGGTTACGGTTAATAAATTGATATCGGTTAGTTTAAATACGGTTCCACCACGTGTAATCGCCTCCTTCAACTCTCACCGTCATCTTGCTTTACCTATCGAGAGTATACAACGTACGTCGGCTAAGCTACAAACATTTATTACATTTAGTTTTATTCATAAGTTATACTCGTTAAAAGCTCGCAGGAACGCGCTCATGGAAGAGAACGATCGAGGAAGGGTGTTTCCTTATTGTCGAACAGGGGGAAGAATGAGGTCGGAGAGGATTTTTGTTTTTTGCGAACTGTCAACAGGGACCGTTTGGAAGATGGGACGAAAATTTGGCCGCGCGTCCCGTGCGGCATCGCGATCGTAGCACACGACGAGCAAACACTGAGAAGGACGACGTGCTTTCTTTACACTTACTTATAAACTGTGTTTAACTGCGATACACTGTAAGTACTGTCCTACTATTAGCTACTAATTCTGTGAGTTATATCTGTGAACTGGTTGGTTTACTGTAACGGAAAAACCCTGACAGAGGCACACACTTAGCGGAACGCGACGAACAACACGTCATCATCAGCCGGACACAATCTTGACTCTCGTCTCATCAATTAGTCAATTTTACGAACAGTATCTCTCTCGGACTCGCATGCGGAGGGTCAATTCTTAGGGATCTGGGGGACCAACAAAAACGTATTCCCATGAACGCAAATATTTTGAAGAGTGTTATGTCTCGTCGGCAAACTTCTATAAAACCGCTGGCGATTTTGCCCAAGTTTCCCGACGAGCGACGCGGCGGGTCCGAACTCGCTGGATCGTTCCACTGAAAAACGCTTCTCGAGTTGTTGCCGCTCGCGCAATTGTCGTCAACCTGATCCAACGAGACGGAACCCGCCGCCTTAGCGACTATTGCTTCCGTTTATATAGTGGACATTTAAATAACTTATTCCGGTTTTTAATCACGGAGGCTCCGGTCATCGTGTGAAAACACGATGAGACGCCGAGGCGCTCGCACTGCAAGACTGTCGGTTTTCATGCTGCGCATTATTACGGTTCGCACGGATATACGTAAACGCTCTAGTCATCCTTTACGCAATGCGTCAGCCGCGTATGCCGTATATTCGTGCTGCAAGATTATTTCATTAAAAAATTAAAATCCGTTTAGAAAATCAAACTAATTCTTTGATTGATTCCTTTTTTTTGCTATGTAAAGCCGCACTAGAGGCGCCGCGACTCTCAACGAGTCGCAACGCCGACGTCAAAAGTCGGGTTGGCGCGTGACCGTCTTGGATGGTACGGTTTTTCTGTCTTGTATTCGAGTTTTAGTACAAGTTCACAGTTACTGTCACGCGCTTCATATTATCGTCACATCCGAGTTGTCTTGGTATAGTTTGAGTTGTGTGGTTGTTATTGTCGATCATCGTGTGGGTGCATCTCCGAACAAGGGTCGCTATCCTTCTGAACGCAAAAGTTTATTATCAAAAATGGTTTCGTTTGGTTTTTGTTTTTCATCGAATTCGATTTTTTAATTTGACACCAATTGAGAGGACTGTGTTCCTGCCAATTGGGACTCTCAGCTGTCACGAGAGAATAACTGATTGAATGCTGATGGCCAAAATGACTGACGAAATGTATATTATTTTGGTTAATTTACAAAATCAATTGGCTTTACATATCCGTAGCATGTGTGTGTGTGCGTGATAGTGTAGTGCGTGTACTGTGTGTGTTAATCAAGTGTAATGTGTTGTGAGAGAACCGGCAGGGTCTCCCGTGTATGAAGTTGTTTTAGCGCGCGGGGGGCACGCTTCTGAACCAGGGCTATCTTGCTTCGGCGTACAAATGTGGGCATATTCGTACGTCGGTTAAATCTGTGTTTCTCTGTATCTCAATATGGCTTGTATGCGATTGTATTTTGTGGCGCGGCACTTCGGCCGCGCTCCTGTCTTGGGTTTTGCAATACTGCTGATAAATTCAAGGTCGAGTCGTATTTGTGAATGTGTATGCGCTGGGAGTATACACCAGCGCATCCGGGCTATGGCATTTTTTTAGATTATAAACATTTAGCAATTTACATGAAGAGATTAATATTATGATTAGGGCCGACCGCCAATTGGCTTCTCGCTTGTTCCCTCCGACTAGCTGCTGGTTGAGGGGAGCCGTCAAGCACTTCTTCTGCGTCTCATCGACGGCCCGCGAATCTTCCTCAGGTTTCAGTTTTTCTTTTTCACTTTTCACGTCGAAGAGAAGGCGGCCTGGCTGCCGACCCTCTTACGAGTTACGGGCATATGTAAATCAATACATTTGTAAATTTTTTTTGGCTTTTTTCTGTCGACGACCGCCGCGCGCCGGTACAGCCGTCGACTATTTTTTTTTCTTATTTTCATTCAGCGATTACAGAACATACACTACGAACTATTGTAATTGTGCTTGGATTTGAGTTAAACATATTGTACAGATCGCGTTTTCAGTCGCGACTTTTTTTACGCCAATTTTCCTTTGTTTTTGTTCGATCAGCTCTATTTCTTCTTTTGAACAAAACGGTCGTCTGTTAATAGTTTCATGGCTGTGTCATGAAGGATTTCGACAAGGTGTTTGATGTTGTCTGTTGTTGATGCTTGTTTGGTGGTTGCTGGAATTTCGTTTTCCTCATAGGGACCCAAATCAATGGCTCGAATGAATGGCATTGTTTTGCATGACTAACACTCTAACTAGCTTTTCAACTCATTTGATAGACTTTCAGCTTGATGATCTTTCTTTTTTTTTTCACTTTCATTGACAAATTAGTGGGGACAGCGTTCGATATCAATCATCGTTCGACCTGACAACAAATTCGGAATTTCAGTCTCGCCAGTTTCTAATACTTTTATTTAATTTTGTTCGTTTTATGTTCAACTTTTTTTTAATCAATTTCGAACAAACGAATTTTGAGGCCAGACCACGATGGTTAATTACAGCGCTTGACAATATAAACTTGGAACAATACAATTTAATTAACAAAGAACAGTTCTTTATTATTATCTTTGCCAAACTCGACGTTTATTGATTAATTCGATTTCTCGGGATAATGTTATTAAAACGCGCGCCGCGGAAGCAAAACAAAGCATTGAAAACATGAATGGATTAGTGGACAATAAAAAAGTTCGCGGTGCTATAAATTTTTTGTCTCGCTCAGTATCGCGAATACTGCAAAAAACGTAAGTTGCTTTTGGTCCCTACTGGTCTAGTGGAGATGGTGCCATTGATGCGAAGTGAAAAGTGTAGTGAGGAGTTGTGTCAGGCTTACGACTATCCGCACAATCCGTCACGATGCTATGTCGTAAAAGTGTTTGGATAATGTGTGTTGGTGTAAATGACGTACCGCATGTCAGTGTCAAAGAAAAAACAAGAATTTCTCGGATCGAATCCCGAAGGACCGACGCACTGAAAAAGAAACTTGGTCGATAAAAACATTATCATTGGTGACGTCGGCGAGGGTATGCACTCGCCCACGCTTTAGGTATTTACATAGAAACTAATCCTATTGCATTATGTACTCGTTTAAGTTACCGTAATTCTCGTTTACTGTTGATGTGAATATCAAGATGTATTTACACTACTTAATCCGAGGAAAAACTCTCTGTAACCAAAAAATTCGTCTGACAAATCAAAATGTATAAGAACCGACTAATGATCGCCAACGTTGTCACTGTATCAGATTTGTGTTAGTTGGTCATTACGTCATTCATCACGTTAACCCGAAAGTGTAAGGATTTTGCATCCAAAGTGTAGAGTGTCGGACATTGAACGATTTGAAGTTACCACTGAACGATGTTTTGTTTTTTTTATTTTCTTTTGTTTTCTTGTTTCCTTTTCATCAATTTTTCGTCCCTATCAATTTTCGATCGTTTTTTTATTTGCGATCCAAACGGATAATCTGATAGTGAAACGGTACCGATGGTTTTAAATGCAGTTTTGATGAATTATAAGCGATCTGTTACTTCTCTTCGTTCCGGTTGTGAAATGCCTCGGCAACGCAGCTTTACCGCACGTGGCTTGCGTTTCAACGAAGACTCGCGACGTTAGACTACACGGCTCCTATAATTGCTGAGAAATAGTACTCGATAGACATGTATGCAGTGTTTTTCTGGAGTTTCGAGTGTGTATGTTTTGTATTGACATTGTTCAAAAGGAAGGTTTTAGTGGTACAACCAAGAAACTCATATTTTTCCAACCGTTTTACTTTTTTTGTTACTTTAAAGATTTAGGAAAGTTTTGTTTTCAGTAGTGGTTCTCTCAATTTGTTTATTCTAGCCAACTCGTATTGTCATTTTTTGCCCTTTCAAATAAATCATCAACTTGTTTTTGTATCGCGTGACTAATATCTCAGTAACTATACACGTTACGATTGCACAAAACTAACGTTGCGTTTTATCGTTTGGTTGCTGATTGAAGTTATTTTCTTTTTCATTTTAGCCTGAAGATCATCTTCATTGAAAGCTACCACGACTCAAGTTCGCGAGCCACTGTTAATGAAATCACAATTTTCTACGTTTCGTTGGAACCCAAGTTTTCAAAGATTCATTTTTGTCTTCCCTTTCTGCCTCGATTTCATACTCGTCTTCTTCTTCAGCTTCTTCTTTTTCTTCTTCTTCTTCACCTGCTTTCTAAGTATTGCGAGAACGTAACGGTATATTGCAAGTAAAAGTTCGAAACGACGCAACTTCATACGCGTTTACTTAGAAATAAAAAAATATTTCGTTTATAACGATCACAGGACCTCAGATTACTCCAAGCGCTCATTGTTTCAGACCCACTGTTTCCATTCATGCCCATTTGCACACAAAAATCAGTCGCTCCTCACAATCACCCGACCGTTCATGCAAATCTTCAAGCACACTCAACTTGCATTCAGCACGCGACGCACGCACCTGATCGCAGTACGGGTGTTTCGCCCAGTTTTGTTAATTCTAAAATTTGTTTGTTTTTCTAATTCAGCCTCTAGTTCATTTCCTAGATCATTGAAATGGGTGCGTTCAAGTGCGCGCGTGCGTCTCATTCGCTCTTCTTTCTCCTAGCCTAAACTAATCTCATAAACCTTATATTTATTATTTATAATATATATAATATATATATAATATATATAATATTTAGCATTTAGATTTTTAATCTCTTCTCTCTTGCTTTTTGAAGAATTCTCATTTTCTTTCGCGCTTTCTTCTTTTTTTATGCCATACTTTTGTATGTATATATAATATATATAATATAACTTGTTTGTAATAATTATTTTTTGTTTGTTTACTTAAGTTCTAATAGTTCTTGTGCTACATTGAGCACAGCTGCGCGCATGGTTTTGTGTAATAACTTGTGTCTGTATCAGTGTTTACGTGTGATCGTGTTATTTTCATTTTATCATCACCTTCTATGTATTTATAATGTGTACACGTTTATCCGTATCAACTTCATACAAATTCGCGATCTCGTCTGTATTTTGTATGTTAATAATTGTGCAGTCAGTACGGTCCGTTCTTTTCGTCTACGAAAGAATCTGTACTTATGGACCAACTCGTCGTTAAAACGTCTGATCATGATTCTCATGATCATCGTATTATTATTTTACCTTTAGATTTAATTTATTTATTACAATTTACAGCTTAAATCTTAGTAGACGCGAGTTAGATTAAAGAGAATCTTATTAAGTGCTGGTAACAATTTGTCATTCGTTTGTTTATTTGAATATTTGAGCTCTGCGCGGTATACCACGGCCGCATTCAACGCCAAGGCTCTTGTACTACATCGTCTCAGTACCTGCGAGGGTAAAGGGACTCGCGCTACTACGCCCGGGTAGAGTCGCGTGTCATCGCGTTTGACATATTATGGCACGTTGCTGGCGCTGCTCAGCGACGACATCGCTGCTGATTCCGATTAGGAACACTAAATTGCGAGTCGACAAAGTGACTTTCAAATCAGCATGCTAATGTCGTCGCACCGCGGCCGTGGAATATATTCGAGGCTCGTCACGCTTCGAGCGTTGCATCCTAGCGAAACCGCGCAGATAGCTTGATTGTTTGTTATTGTTCAATGGTTAAAGTCCTATTGGTTGAATCTGGTTTCGTACTGCTGAGACATCAGTGATTGCGTATGACCACTCTTGAACGCTGACGATGTTATCGCTGAGGTCCTATTTATGTGGATTCGGCGACGCCGCCGCCTTCCATCTCTTCGACCTTGCGCTTAACACCATGGTTGTCGAGCAGAATCGCTGACTTAGTCACCTGTTGATTGTTCAGTTGCAGGGCACGCTCCGGCTGTTGTTGAATCTGCAGTTGCTGGGATTGCTGCTGCTGCTGTGATTGTTGCTGGTCGCGTTCCATCGACAGGGACATGTCAGACGTCCAAGGGGTCCACTCATCTCAGTAGTAACTGAATTTTCATGGTTGCTGATTGTTTTGCTGGTTAACAACGTGTTGTAAAGTGAAGCTCAACGCACGAGGATCGTGTAACCTCAGAGCTTGCTCTAACCGTTGCTCCTGTAGCCGAAGTGCTTCTCCTGAAAACCGGAAACTTGTAAGTTCTAACCATTTACTTGAAATTTATCAACTAATCATTGTCAGACGTATAATGTTTATTTACCTAAGTCAGGTGATAAGGTGTCTGTCTGTGACAGTTGCTGATTAGTGTGATGTCCTGGCATTCCAGAACCTCCACCACCATTGTGCTGTCCCAAATGATGTCTCATATCGTTGCCCACAGAACTGGCTGCAGCAGCCGCAGCTTGCGACACCTGAGTAAGTAAGTTATCATGAATACGTTTCGCAGACTTTGAACGACGGAAAAAAGGCTGTTTAAATTCACTTGATACGTACTGCTAGCCTGAGGGCAGCTTCGGCTTGAGAACGTAGGAGTGCTTCGGCTTGATGCATTCTGAGAGCTTGCTCCGGGCCTGAAGTCTGTACGCCCTGCTGTTGGGGCCCTGTTGCTCCTTGACCACCTCCACCCATGTCACCATTGTTTCCCATTCTCATAGCTGCCGCCAGTGACGCTACGTCAACCGGTGACAAGTTTGGTGATACTGAATTTTGTAGGCCTGTTGGTGTTAAAGGTACATTAGGAACATATTTGTATCAAATGCAAGTTAGAACAGTTTAGAGTCAGAGTTATGCCAGGAGTTTTTTAATTAGACATACGATGAAATTGGGAGTAGTTAAAAAAATTACCTGCGGAAACAGCAGCCGCCATTACTGCCATTCGTTGTTGTTGGGACTGCATTTCATCGTGATACTGTTGTGCCGAAGTTGGTTGACTACCGGCTCGCAGCATCTCGCTGAGTTTCCCGCTCGGGCCAGGCGATGCCATGTTGTTGTTGTTATTATTGTTGTTATTATTCAGTAAACCGGTGCCTACGTGGAAATCTACTCCGATTAATGTACAAGGTGCTCTTTGCTCGAAAGTGGATTGGTTCGGTAGCTACTAAATTCACACTCACTTCAATCTTCCCGCGCTCTCATGCTCCGGCCAAGCAGACCCTTCAGGTCGCTTAATGAATCGAGAACGGAATTTTTCTCGACATCACTTACTTTAATATATACGAATTAATGAATTTCGTACACAAATTTCACTCGGGAATGCACCCAAGCGCTTTCGTTACAATTTATCGATTTGCCTGGATTGCTTTTATTGCAAGCTCGTTCGCGAAAAAGATTACATGGAATGTTAATTCCGGAAGACAAAAGTGAATGGGAATTTCGTTGCTGAAGAAAAGAAACGAATCAATACGTACCAGGTTCACTACCGGCTGAAGATAGCCTGCCATTCCCGCTACTGCTATCCGAATGGGCCGACGGTGAAGGGCACATTGGTGTTTGTTGCATGTTTGGCGGTCCTCCCGACTGACTTCCCAAAACACCTAAACTCGCTCCTAAACCAGCAGATCGACCATTAATTGGCAACGTCGAGATAAAGAACCAACTATGTGGAAAAGTGACAGCGAAAAACTCGAGGATTCAAGATCCGAAAGACTGATCAAACACCATCCTGTCAAACTTGGATCAGGAATAGCTCGGAATTTATTCAAGGGGAAAGTAATAATTTATGACAGAGAACCTGGCGGTTCCTGATTAGTTGCGACTGGATTTGCAATAGCGATCAGTCGGTTGGAAACAAGACCCAAAGATGTGTTATGCCGTTACCTTTCTCATCGGTTAGGAAATATGAGCAACAAAAGCTTCATCATTACCTAAGCTCGCGGAACCCGCAAGTAGTTCCCTTTCCCTTCGTTCCGCGGCGGCTCTACTAAGAACGTATTGCGCCGCGAACTGATGTTTTGGATCCATTCTCATGTGTTCCATATGACTGAGCAAACCTTGAAACACAAAACAGTGAGTCGTGTGCTGAGTAACCGGCACTTAGACTTTGCGAGCAATCAAATTGCCGAGATCGCGGAACTTACCACTTTCGTGTGTGAAAACGGCTTGGCATACAGAACAAGGCCACATCCTGAGACTCGTGCCGAGTTGGCTGGTTTCCGGATGACAAGCAAGGTGCTTTCTCAGACTTCCTTCGTTCACATAGTGCTTCCCACATACCGGACAGGGATGGTTGGCAGTCCGTCGTTTCGCTAGGTAAACGCCGGCAACGGAGGTTGTGCAGTCAGCGGTAGGAACAATAGTGCGACACAATGTCAAGGTCAATGCCAAGCAGGAAAAAGCGCCCCAATGACGAAGAAGCCTCCACCATCATCACACTCATACCCAATCGCATTTGCACTCACACAAAATGAACCCCCTTAACCCACTCTATTTTTGGCTCACTTTGTGACATTTTTAACGTTGAACCAATAACCGTGACCATCAATATAGTAAAAAAGTCGGAACCATTTTGAATGAGATAGTTCAAGTGACAATGACAAAAAGATGAAAAATATTCTAGAGTTAGTGGTGTAGAGTTATCAAATTTTGATTTGGTTCAACGCAGTCAGTTTCACTATTCACAACATAAAGAGAAAGAAGAACGCCCAAAAGGCACCGGTAGACAAGTGGTGTCATTTGGGTTTGAAACTGGACGTTAGTGGAAGAACCCGGTTAGTACTTGTAAAGGTTCCACCGTGCAAGTGAAGTATGTGAAGTCGCCCGCGCCAAAAGCTAGACGAGTTTCGAGAAGAATCTTGTGTCCCTTTCTCATTACATTATCATACATCCTAGTCTCGCGTCACCGTCTCTCCTCTGTTAGTTTTGTAACGAGGGATACTTCGCGAACCCTGTTTGTTAAATCGGCGATGAATCATTGAACGCATGCGTTAACCCTTGGCTACGTACAGCTAACGAGTTTATGAATAAGTGATCGCGCTTCGGATCGGGGAAGAGAGAAAGTGAGCGAGAATCACGTTGAGTTGATACTTACTGGCTACGCCGGAGGCATTCGGGTCCTTGTGCGTGTGCTTCATGTGCTCCATAAGGGCCTCGCCGCCGAGGAACAGCTTGTGGCAGACAGGACAGCTGGTTGCATTTGGGCCGCCAATCAGGGCGGCGTGTTGCTGGAACACAACACGCTGTTGCAACTCCTTTTTCGGTCGACGTTGACACGCGGACACCAGACAGTCACCCCGAGAATACCACCCGAGAGTTGCGAACCAGAAGCGCAGGACAGGCGGGCACAGAACAGAACGATACCAGTGAGAGTTAAGGCACCAATGCACCATGCCGCCACCATAGACTTTACGCCTTGCACAATTTTGCTATTTTTTGGTTAAGGATCAAGGAACTTGGACGAGGACTTGAAATTTTGCTCAATATGTGATCATTGATAGTTAAATTTTTAATTTGAATTTGTCTTAATTATTTTAATGTAATTGATAGTTACTTTCAGATAGGAACAAGGGAATTCAAAAAATAAAGCAAAACCCTGGGAGGCAATAACAAAAGCTTCGTCTTAAAAGTATATCGAAGGATATTATTTCGATAAATTCTGGTTCGTCTTAAAACAAAAAAAAAGTAATGGATGACTGGGATATCAGGATATGCAAAGCATAGATTCAATGATTGGCACATAATCTTGTTTACAATGAAACAGACTAGCATCTACAATGAAATTCGACGTCCTCTTTTATTCTGTCGCAACATTTTTAGTATCGATCTTATTCAACAGTATAATTCAGTCTCGCGGTGTGAAAAAGGTGCTTCGCGGTCGTTCGCTATCATTCTTTTTTATTTTGTATTCTCAATTTTTTGTCTTCGTACTGCCCCCTCCCCCGGTCACTTATTTGTGACTGCGAAGGTTGTTTGTATGGAGCACACGAAGGCGGGCAACTATGGCGGGTAACCTTGCTCGAAGGACAAGGGAGACAAGGGGTTTTATTAAAATACTGTCGAAACTTGAGACCAGATGAGAGTCTAAAAAGAGAGGACAGACAAAGAGATCAACTTGGACGTAAGCGAAATTCGTGCGTGTTCCTTTTAGTTTTTTTCATCTCCCGTGTCTTATTCGCGGAGTTCGTTCGCCTTTTTCTCAGCCCTGTTCGTTTTTTTTCTCCCGGACCTAGGGCAAGCGAGAGCGACTGCTACACTGCATGTAAGTTATTCTCGGAGGGAGGCTGTGCGGTCCGAAGGTTCGACGCCCCGACCTGGCCCAACTGGAAAAAACCGGTTTCTTCTTGAGCTCTTTCTTTTTTGTTGCATCCTTGCTTTTTACCACGGCCGGAGAACTCGCACGAGTCTCTCGCACTCTCTTTCTTCGTGCGTCTTTGTTCCGCGTAGCCGGTCAAGATGCTGTCACGTGGGCGACCCTGTATGATTATACGTGACCAGATTCACCTCGCGTGTCGCCGGCCGCTCTCCATCCTAATTCAACCGCTCTTCCTGGTGCTCCCGCGAGGCTCACGCGTAACAGCCCCCGGACCGGCCTGCCTGCTCGCTTGCCATTCTATATTTATAATTCTTCACTTCCTGTACTCAACCACTAATATAGATCGCGCGACTCAACCAGGATTATCTTGAATCATTGTCGGCGTGCTCTCATCGCGCTTTCTTGCAACCAGGTTTCCGCTTTTTTACTCCGTACTTTTATTTTTTTGTTTTGCTCTTCTCGTCTTCTATTATCACCTAATTATATTGGAGTGAGTCAACCACTATCGATTCAATTTCACTGTTTGTTTGTATTCCGTCTGTTCTTACGTGTTTTTCGTTTTTTATGGACAAGAAAAGACCGTAACTAGATTATCGTTAAGTTTTATTTGAGTGCTAAAGTTTTTATAGGCTTTGCTAACAGTTTACAGTCAATCCCAAACCGATCGTCTTACACACTTTTCTGCGGACATTATCAGACGAAAAAAGAACGAGTCTGAAGAAAAGTATGTAGAGATTGTTTTTATTGTTACCATCAAATCGAATATCGGTATTAAAATTCGTCGACATCGCGAAACCTTGATCGTCAATTTTGTTTCTTTTTTTTCCTCCAACATCCTTAAGGTAACAAAGAACTGATAACATCGCTGCCTCATTGCTGAATTGTAATTTTCTTTTGCATACTTTTTTTTCCTCTTTTGGCTGTACTGGATCTTGGCAGCTTTAGGAAAGGACGACGAGCATTCATTCCACACCATCGAAGTCGCGTTTCGTGTCTCCTTCCGTCTTTTTGGTTGGGACCTTGGCGACGGGATCGGAGTTGTGGGAACGCGTGCGTATAATTATAAACGTCGCGGAATCATCTCACTTCCGATGAACAAAAGTCGATTCAAACGAAAAGCCTCTTCTGTTTCTAAACGGGCCATCAGGGAGTGGCGTAAAAAGGAAGTGGGTGTGAACACACGCGTAGCGATGCGTGAAGTCGGACACGTTGTAGCCATTTTGCTAGACTTGGAGAAACCATCTTTGATCTCATCGAGACGGCTAAATCTGGGCCGATTCGAAAAAGTCGATGTTTATTTATCTCGCGCCGTCAATCGGCTCTTTTCGGCGCACTTTTCTCTGTGCGATGGCCTCGTATGTTTTTCTCATGTGTTCTTTTTTTCGTTCGCTCATCTCGGCTTTTTCGAGGTCGCGAGCCTCGCAGGCAGACAACCTTCGTACGATACTTTGGTTGCTCGCTCCACGCCAGCCTGAAAGATATACTTGCCCACCTCTTGTCTCTCACCTTGTAATTTCGCTTCTCGCTCTTTCGCGTGCTGTCTCTTGCGCTCGGCCGCAACCGAGCGATCATATTTTCATGCCTCATCGTGTACACTCGACAAAAAGCCCAGCACGTTACGCGTTATTATACATTTTAAACATTTTCCCACATAAATTGCTTTTGCCTAAAAACTTGCGTCATTTTAGTTTCTTCAATTCGCCCGATTTTAATTGCACGAATCGTTCAAGAACTTGTTTTACTCCCTTTACGGCAAGACTTGCGGTTATCGAGAATTAATTTAACCTTTTTTTTTTGCAATTCTCTGTTCTCCCGTGCTGAAAGACACATTCGTACGATCCATTCAATCGTACACCGGTATACGTTTCTTCGACTCTGTTTCCTACGACCCCGTAATCCTCAAAGGATACACGTGTTGCGAGTGGCAAAAACGCCCGGCATTGTGAATCAAAAAAAAAAACCCCTGGCACGGCAGGTCCCCGCGTGTTGTGCCAATAGTTCGGATGCAGCTTCGATTGTTCGACGTGCCGGAAAGCAGCGAAGGGTGCCGCACAATGCCGAAATCCACCCTGATGATTTCATTAAAGACCCTCGGAGCGAGTCGGAAAAAAAAGTCGCCAGGCCCCGGAGGCGGGAGCACAAAAAACGGAACTGCCTAGCGAATTCGAATTGCACTAGGCGCCGACCAATCGTGCGGCATATTTTCTCGCGCGGCGTAAAAATAGAGCGTGAGGTGTGCGGCCTTTCAGACAAGCAATCCAGTCGGAATGACGTGTTTTTTGTTCGATTCCGAGTCGAGCATTTGTAATTGAGTTGTAGAGGTTTTGAGTTAGTTAGTTCTGCAGTTATGGCTGATGTTTTCTAGAGGTTTTGTCTTATGTAATGGTTATGCGCAAATTATGGGACAATTATGGTATGCTTATTCCGTCGGGATATTAAATTTACGTTTTTTCTGTCGTTTGCCGAAGGACAAAAAATTAACTCTTTTGCTGATTTTATCGTTAAAGTTTTAGAAACGGTGCAAAGTTTTTGCAGTTTGTTATTCAATAAATTTTGAAAAATGAGTATCACTTAGTTCGGAATATCTATTCTCTAGAGTGTGTAATGTTCTAAATATAAATCTTATCTGCAGCTTTACTTTGCGAAGGACGTTGCATGTCCGATAAAATAAAATTTTGCGCGCGGAGAAAAAACATCTCCCAAGACGTAAGATTTGACGTAATTATCAATGAAATGCAGTGAAAATGTGAGCGATGTTTTTTTCCTCTACTCTGCATTACAAAATGCTCGACTTATTTTTTTTTCTAGTCGGAGCTAATCGGTTTGGCGTCTGCAAAGCAAAAACAAAAAAAAGTACTACATCGAAAATACGGCAAATAACGAAATATGATTAACGTGAAATTAAAAACATTCATTTCATAGCGAAACACATTTCAAAGACATTCCGAGCTCGCTTTTTCGCAACGACTCGCTAAAGTTAATTTCTCTCGGTGCGCGATCATAAAATCGAGAAAATACACGAAATGAGTTGGCGAGAGTGAGCATATTCAAAAAGCCGAGCGCGTCTTGCTCGATATTTTTTAACCCGTGAAAATGCATCGCGACGTGCACCGCGGAATTCCGCGCTCCCGAGTTGCTTCAACTATTCTCGCATGTGCTCTGTACACGCATGTAAATACATAAATGCTCTCAGGATGAAAAATCTCGCCGAGTGTGTCGAGGCTCGTTTGTAGATTAATAAATTCGCTGTTTTAAACTCTGTGCAATTTACATTCAACCGAAAAAAAACAAAGAAAACAAACATTCAAAAACGCTATTCATTTTGATTAAAAAAATTAAATTAAAAATACCGAACGAAAAAGAGAAATAAATAAAAAGTCGTCAAAGAGATCTGATCAATCAAATGGTCGTTTCACCTTTGTCATTGATTCCGATCAGAAACCGCACGACGTTCAATTTCGCGATGAATAATGCGCATAATTAAATGCGCGAATCGTTTCGCAGAATCGCGTAGGAAACGTTGTTTGCGGCCGGTTTTGACGGTGCGTTTTTCGGTTTCGCCACACAGCTGCGGTCGTCGGCCGATCGCACGCGATGATAAAAATTTTTGGTCTCATTGGTACATCGATTACGAGTCATAATGTATGCGGACTTAGCATAAATACAGTGTTTATAAAACCAAACACAATTTATCGCCATTGGGCCGTGCGATATTGATGAGACACCCTCTTTTTCTTCCTCGCAAATCGGTTACGCGTTTTATTCGACATCCTCATTATTTATTCATACGCGCGTTTTTCACGCGCGTCAATTAATAAGCGATGCTTTTATTCGCGCATTATCATGTCGCGCCTAAACTGCGACTTTTGTCGTTACACCGAGTGCGATAAACCGCGAGGGAAAGGTCAGGACGCAGCGTGATGTAATCGACAATTCGATATTAACATTGCGAACAAAAGAATCGCGTTATTTACATTCTCGTATAATTAGTATTAAAAATAACCGAAAAAAGCTCTCATTGGACAGTCAAATGAACTTGCGTGTTTGTTTATCAACTTATTATTTTATTTTCTTTTGGCAAAAGTAAAAAGTATGAGTAGAAATTTTTCGTAGTATCTCGAGCTGGGGAAACATTAAAAGCGTAGAAAGGCGAAAAAGCAATTTCAAGAAATCGCGCTGCGCGCGAAAATTCGATTAGCCCGGGGCAAGATGGGCTGCTGTTCCATTTGTTTCGTCATTTTATTTCGCCCCGGCCGCCCCGCGAAACGTTTTCTATTGCGCGGCGTTTTAATTACACCGCTGCAACGCGATACTTTATTTCTGCGGTAATCCGATGTAGAGGGCATCCCGGAACCAACGACGAGACTGCTTCTAATTTTCATTTCTAAGTGATTACGCGATTTCACCGTCCCGTTTTGTCTTGCCACTTTGCTTCTCGTCGATCTCGCCCAATTTTTTCCACACAATTTACGCGTGCTCTCTGTCTCTCTCTTAAGCGATAAATAATTTCGTGTTTCCGTCGTTGCTAAATCTCGCAGCTCAACGCTTCTTTTTTTTCTTGATGGATCACTCGGTCTTTTTTTTCGCTGTATTTGAATATTGAAACCGCTTTACATTTTTAATTCCGCAATCTTTCATAGGATGCAAACAGGCTTCATCGTGCGCTTAGCAAAGTACGAAGTCAGATTATGCGAGATTTATCGGGTACACGAAAAAGGGTTAAGAGAGATGAAAAGAGAGAGAAAGTGAGCCGCCGAAAATTGGAGCTACAGCTTTAGACGCGGATTAGATTTCAATTACTACGTCCGAGCATCGCGCTCGAAATGCCCTGTTATTTATTCGCAGTGGCTATTGAAAAATATCAATTTGAATTGAAAAATACAAACGAAAAATGTTAAACGATTACCTCGATAATGTCTGGAAAATACACGTCGGGAAAATTCTTAATTATGAACACGGCCGGCGCAGAAAAAACGGAAAACAAAAATTAGTCAAATTAATTTGAAAACAAATGGGCGGGTACGCGAAGCGAGGATTCTTCCTTCATATTGCGATATAAAACGGATAATTTCGCGCGTCTCTATCGCCCAGGGCAATAAATCGATAGGTGAGATTGCTTTAGAGAGATCGTAAGAGATATTGCATGGAAGAAAGAGAGCCGGTTAATTCGAAGGAGATGAGAGAGTGGAGCGAGATTGCAGCGCTCGGCAGATGCCACCGTTTTTTCCTCCGAGACATGTGCCCGGCGTGCGAAAGGGTTGGCGAGAAGGAGAAAAAAAAAGTTCCGGACGTGAATTTCGTAAGGGGTGAATCTGATTAAAGGGGTCGGCATTTTCGTCCTCGCAATTTTTTTGAGCTTTTCTCGGCAACCTCCTTAGCTCGGTTTTTCCCACGACGCAGTTCGTGTGAATTTCAGCTTTCTTCTAACATATCGGTATGCAATTTTGGTTTCTTGACGAGCGAATCATTGAGAGGACGACGAGTTGATGTTTAAATAATGTTGGATGTTTAGACTTAGCAAGGGTGATTTTGGTCCGAGAGTGATAAGCTTCTGGATGTGCGAGCCAAGCGATCCCAAAGCTTTGGAGGAAAAAGCCCAGCAGATGAGCTGATCTACTGCACATCGAGGAGGCGAGCCTCCGATGACACGACGTTGATTTATATTACAATGAGAGAGACAACTGTGGCGTAAATCCTCTAAGCGTCTTGGTCGGTTTACGGGAATGAGAGGGAATGGGGTTTTGATGCAAGCGTTACCCACCACCATGTGTGCGCATACACGAGAAAATTGGTCGTTAATCATTGATTAATTGACTGCGAATGTTGATTTGTTGGTTAAAATTAATTAAAGAATGATAGTTACTCATTGCGCGCATAGCAAAGATGGCCATCTCTCGCGTGTTATTCTGTATTCTCTGGCCGCGTGTATGGTATTGTAAATAAAATAGTGGACGTCGGATTCGGTACATACATGACTGACCTTCGACGTATGGGTCCGGAGGCTGGACTCCGTGGCGAAACCTTTGCCGCAAATGTTGCAATGGAACGGCCGGTTTTTCGCCCTTTCCACCTGCGCGTCGTGGTTCCGTAAATGCTGCTGGAGATTCGACAGCTGGATGAAAGCCCGCCCGCAATCGGGAAGGTGGCACTTATACGGCCGTTCACCTGCAAATTAGAACCTTTCGGTTATCACACATCATTCAACATTACACTCATCTGCATACAATAACCAATACTTCCAATATCATTTTCGGCGACTAAACATCGAGTCTGATCACCAAAAACCTTTAACCCATTCTTTGCCAAACATTTCCAAAATGATGCTTAAATTCGAACGTTCACGCATCTTTGTTTTCCTCTTGAAAACAAGATTTTGCAAGGACAATAATGATTGTTTATTCAAATTAACTGTTTATGATTGGTTAAAAATGGGTTAAATCATTCGATATATAAATAGTCGAATAATTTACTTCTTTTTTGACACGACAAGTTGGAGGGTTGCTGTCAAAAAAGAAGACGAAAATGGAGAAAAGTGAAACTGTCCGAATATGTTCGAAATAAAATGACATCGAGTGTTGGTGTAATCTAACATGACATTAAATTTGACTCAACAGCGATTATGCGCTTAGTTAATGAAGATTGAGTCGGTGCAATATGCGGGCGCCAATAAATCGCGCTGTCAATTTCGGCGATGTCGAATGCCATTAGAGGTGCACGCCCCGGCATCAAAATTCGGCTGTGCTCGTGTCAGCGGATGGCCCGATAAAGAGATCAACTTTGTACATTTGCAAACTTGGGGTTCATTCGTGTTTTTCGCGCACTTAGTTGCTCTGCTGCGGACGCGTTTCAAATGGCCCGCGAGTTAATAGACGTGACTGCTGGATTGACGCAACGATAATTAGCAGATAATTTTCTGCCCCGATCGATTGACGCGTGATGCTTTTCGAAAACCATAAATTGCCATTCGGTTTGCGGTCGTTCGCTCTGTGGCAAAGACATTCAGAGGAGATGTTCCCTTAAACTGATTATAACGTTGGATGCGCTTGTTGTAATTTCAACATCATGTCATAAATAACGTTTCATTTAAGTTGTCATTTATGTCATCGAACTGGTGAAACAGCGGTTACATTTTGCAATCCGAAATTTTACACTTTTACAATCACTTAGTTTTCTATTTAAACATTTTTACGAGTTTCTTTAAGGTTGTTCCTTTTTTTCTGCGCATTCAATTGGATTAATTCATTGAAACAAGAATAAACAAGTTTGTTTGACAGCTTTCAAGTTTATTCCGAAGCACTTCTTAAAGTAAATCCGAAGAGAGGTTTTTCTCGTTGCGCGCGAGTCCACCTCTGTAATTTCTACGAGCGATTGGCTTGATACGACTTTTATTAATATCGGGCGCATTCTTCTCGACTCTTTTTGCCCGAGAGCGGTGTCGAGCTTCTCATCTTTTATTCAATCAAGCGATTCCAGTCGATTTAATAAAAATAACTCTCTCTCACCAATTTGTTCGCTTTTTTTACTCCGCTTCTTCAGTCGCGAACAAGTGTTTTGTCTTCGACGCGGTAATTTCTGATCAGTCGGCTTTTTTTTTGTGCGCGCCTGAACATTGACGAATTTGTACAAACTTTTGCCGCGCAATTTTTTTACTGGCACGTTGCCCGTTTTCCTCGCACCTAAATGGGTTAATGAATGAGCGTGTCTCAACTCGACTAATCGAATGAAACAACTCGCAACCGGGAAATAGTCGCTAAAAATAAGCCATTGGTGAAAAGTTGCCATTAATGCAATCTTTTCGGCTCACCGGCTATTTTTGGCCGACACCTAAGCGCGCAGCTTGTTTTTTTCTCGTCGTTAGCTTAATTCTTTAATCGAATCGCGGGCTGATGCAATTTTTAGCCAGCGACGAAAAACGGGACGCGAATCGAAATTGTGCGGTTTTATGGTAATTAAAACGCTGGATAGTACGGGGGAGGGAAAAAAAGGTACAAAAATAGAGGATGTGAGTAATTTGATTTGCAATCTGCTGAATTTATTACTTCCGTATATATTATTTTTGAGTTCGAGTAAATCCATTTTTAGAATGCAAAATGATGGATTTGGAACATGCAAATCTGAAATAGCGAAATTGTAAAATGATGATTACATTGTCGTAAAGTGGGAAAAAGTTCGCTAAAGAAAGAACGAATCGCAAATTTGCATGATAATGATACTTCAAGATGATGAATTAAAATGAATAATAAATTATTACTTTTTTCATAAAAATAACCAGTGATAAACATGAAATATTCGAATAACATTTTTGTTTCAGGAACATCATCATTTCCGTATCCTCGAACTCGTCGAAAAAATGATCTACTTCTCTTGAAGGTAATCAAAAAATCAATATTTTGAATCTCAAAAATCTAAATTTCAAAACTATTGGAAGAAAACCAATACCCGAATCAAATAAATACCAACGTTCGGACAACTGAAAAAAAATGTCAGTTACGAGTTGGAGAAAAATGTCAAATTAGCCCAGGTGGTTTTAAGACTCTTGCGCCATCTATCTCGGTGCAATTAGGAGCGAATTATTATGCGAGTGCGCTACGGAACCGAGGGGCCGGAGTTTCTTATTGCCGCTGGCATTTAATTGCAGAGCTGAAAAAAACATTTATCGAGAACGTAGCATCGCTTACGTGGGCGTGTGTGCGCGTGCATCCGCGTGCAATTCACCCCGATCGCGAGCACCGGAAGCACCCAACCACTCAAAGGGTTGCAATACTTTGCTACGCACAGACCGTTCTCTCTTCTTTCATGTCCACGCACGACAACTTTTGTTATCCTCTCTTCCTCTCTTGTTTGCGCCCGTGACAACTGAGGAAGTAAACGCCACACGGTTTGCCTGTTTGCTAACTCGACGTAATTGCTCAGATCGTATTTTATTTTTAATTAATTCGCAAAAAAAACATCACTTCGTTCAGTCACAAAAAAAACTTTTCAAATCAAACGCCAATCAGAAATAAGACGAATTTTTGTTCTTCAAATCTGACAAATATAAGAAAGAAAAGTAATTTGAAAGTAATAACAATTCGTTTGTGCTTGGCTGGTGATGTTAATCAATAAGACTCGTTAGCTTAGCTGTCAAGCATAAAGACCGGTAAAAGGTCGAAAAAAAGGGTTGCTCAATCCGGGAGTAATCTGCCGAAGCTGGAATTATGAATTCGAAGAATTTTTATTGCCCTTTCTGCGTTTGCCATTCTTCGGAGCGTTTTGCCCGAGTAGCCCGGGCGCGATTTTATCAGAACGTATATACAAAACAGCCAGGTCGTAAATCAAAGCGGCATGGCATCCATAAATAACGACAACGCCTCGATATTTGTAGAACAACGGTACAGCGTAGTCTTCCGGGCAAATCAATCGGCGAATCAAACAGATCGGTCGATCGTGCGTCGATGCAGTGCGAAAAACTCGAGGGCGGACGGAAAAGCGACGTTGAAATAAAAATGTGAAAATTTAGCGACACATGTGCACTGGAGGATTCGTGCGCGGGACACTCCCTCCACTATACACGTCCACGACAGAAAATTAATGTCCCCTGCAATCCATGTATAATGCATTCGCGTTTCGTTCGGCGAACAAATAAACGCATCACTGTAAAATTTACGCGGAGCCGTTTCTAGTCCACTTTGCGTCTCTCTCTCCTCGGACCTCCTTGTTTTGCGTCCTTGTTCATCCTCCGGTCGGCCCAGTTCGACCGGGGGTGGCTCGGTACGCCCCTGCGTCCGCGCCACCTACCCTCTCGTAACGCGACACGTCGTCATCGAAATTCCGCCTGAAAATCATTAAACTGTACACGCACTCACATGCACGTGCGATGTCATTTGCCTCCCTATCCCAATTCAGCCCTTCGACGCCATTGGCATTTCTCCGCGTCGAACCCGTTCTCCCAATGATTCCTCTACCTATGCATCATTGCAATCCGCTTTTTTCCCTTCGCCCTTCTCTCGTGTCATTTTTAAACTTCTTTTTTTTTCCAACACAGAGGGTTGAAGCAAATTTGATTTACAATACGAGATAAAGTTTCAAGAGCTTTCAGAGAGACGAGGGACTTTTTGGCTACCGAGTGAGCTTGGAAATTAAATTTTCCACGAGACTACTACGCGCGGACAAAAGTGCAACTGCCGAGTTTTTGGCCGAGTGCTGATGACAGCCATTTTTGTTGCACTTTGTCGGCCGCAATGAGACTGGAACTGAGATTTCCACGGCTTTTTGTCGCTCTGTTTTGTTTTCTGCGCACTTTTTTTTTCGCAACATTCGTCCTGGTTGATATGCAAGTTTTTCTGGTTTGTGTTTTGATTTGAGGAGATGCATTCAATTTCACGAACTTTCATTTAAAATATATTAATGTTGGATAGTTTTCGGTATTTACAATCAATGTTGGATTGATGATTTGCACGAATGCAACCGGAAAGTATAGCTTGAATGAATTATATAAAAGCAAAATATATAAATTTATCAGGGGCTGTATATTCGCTCATTTAGATTTGCATTTACAATTCACGTTGGACCTTGTTTTCGATAAATCTCTTTGGCTCTGTATACACACAGCCATGTCCAAATGCAATTTCGAGTCATCAAAGTATTCGATTCCGTTTTTGCTCGTTCCCAATGACGCTTCAAAATTTCGCGCAAAAATGTTCCCCTCGTTATTTTCAATGATTGCATGTGTAAATTCGAAGGGGCTTTTTTTCTCATACAAGTTAATACAAAGTCAGAATGAAACGAAAAAAATGAAACGATTTGCCGATGGATTAAAATAAAAAGCATTGATTGGGAATGAATTAAAATATATATCAATGGCACAATGGATTTCCGTTTGTGATTACGAGTTGCTCTCGGATTTTGATATTTATTCATTTGCAGCGACAAAACGAAGCGCCGATAACTCATTTCATTTGTTTCCGAAAAAGCTGTAGCTGACGTGGGCAAATAAATATCACGTGACTCGCGAAAATCAAGCTACAAAATAAAATTAGTTGAAAACCAATCAATGTTTTGTGCGGCTATCCTTTGGAGCACGCGATGTAAAAATTTCACGCGCCTCGATGTAAATCGATGTTACACTAGCTACCATTAATATCAAATCGAGTAACAGGCCTGGGCATCAGAAATTGTTTCGAGCTCGCGCTTTGACGGAGAGTCAAAACTGAGCGTGCTAATGCTCGTATTACACGATTCTTACTCCACTTCTGAGCACTCTTTGTGTATCCCTTTTACGATTTACATGCCAAATCACACGTGTATTCAATTGTTCGAAATCGTTCATTTTCACTCACTCGAACGTATCCAATAATGAGTTAGCGGAAAAATATAATACGCTAAAGAATAATCGAAAGAAGTAATTGCTGATAATCGATTATAAATAAATGTCGAGCTGTAAATTATTAGTAAAGCAACGTGGAGAAAATGATTTCGCAAGTGACTCTAAGTATAATCGGAGTTCATAAATTGCGTCGGGTAATCGGTTCTCGAGGTACTTGTTATTATTTATACAAACGGAAGAGTGCAAATTATGAAATTTACAACGAGGAACTGTAATATACAAAAGTGTCTCTAGCTCTCGAGCGTTTACTTTCTCTAATGTTCGGCTTGTTTCGCGGCGATCGCATATATATACCGCGAGCGTGTATTACACTGCCAAGGCGTTTCGAAATCTGCAACATGGCGTTAACTTGATCTCATCACCTACGGCTCCACTGTTAACATATTCAAATACGCATCAGCAAAAATGACGAATGCTCTTAAGTACATCGTTGCTTACTTAATAACCCGATATAGATGTTAAAATCGCTGACTTGGAAACATGCTCTGCATTCACTTATCCGTCTTTTTCTATTTTCATTCTCTTATCGAAAGAAAAAAAAGTAACAGAAGTAATTATAAATTGGTAATGAAAAGTTGAAATGAAAGAAAAATGTTATGGCGTGAACGAAAATGAGGAATAGGAGCGTGATGATAAATCATCATTGAGGTTGGCGAGCTGAGAACATAAATAACACGAAAAGAAGCTGGGGCTAAAAGAGCGGAATATAAATAATTGAGTGAAATGGTGCGTTATTGCAGTAGTGAAATATGCACTTAGGCACACAGCGTTGCCGAATGATATAGTTTAGTGCAATGCGCTAGTGGACGTTACGAGGCATAGCATCCCTTTCCCGGCACTGCAGCGAAGCGTTTCACGCATGCATGGAAATCATTAAAATAAAATGGCCGATAACAAATGACTGTTGCAAAGAGGGGAACCCTCCGAGGTCGGCCATCTTGGTTCACGTGACCGTCATCCGGGTAACCACGGGCACGCCACGCCCCTTTAATGATTTCTACCCCCTGGCGAACGTACGTGCGAAATTTCCCCAGTGTGTGGGTGCATACATGGGGTACAGTCATCATCAGTAGTATCCCAAATCCTAACTTACGTACAGCCTCTTTCAGAGATTCCTGCCCGAGCCATGGGCGTCATCTATCTAAAATTTCGTCATTTTTTCTACGTTTTACTACCCCATCATTTTAAAACTTCGATAAAAAATCGAAAAATTTTACTCTACTTTCATGGGAACAAATTTTTTGCGATTTTTTGCCAAGATAGCAAGCTAAGAAGATTTTTAGATGATTTTTTCTCGATTGACGACATTTGATGTTTTGGTTTTAGTCATTTTGATGATTTGGATGATTTCTTATTGACATCATCGAAATTGTTTTTAAATCCTGCATGGAAATGAAAAATTGAAACTAGTTGAATTTACTGCTCCATGTTACAACTGACATGTTACGAATAAAATTTGCATATTACATGAAATCGTCAACTTAATGAAATTGTACAGCCACTCAAACTGACGCAAAATAATCGAGTATCGTTCTGGTTAAATCAAGCAGCGGGGCTATTGATTTATCCAAGGTTGTTTTCTAAAGAGCCCGAGATATTGTTTATTTTCGATCTTTCGTTTTGGAAATGTTCTAAAAATCGAGAACACTGAAGTTCTATTTTCCGCAAATTTTTGTTTTTCAATGAGTTTCATTCAGAAGTCATAATAACAAACCGGACATGTTCATTATTTTTTTTAATCAAAACAATATTTCTTCTATTTTCATTTTAATGACGACGGCCAATCGTTACGACACGCCAGCAGTTTAAATTTACTTTTTATGATCTTTGTTCGATGAAAAGTTTGGGCAGCCAAAAAATTATTTTTGCTTCAATGCGAAAATCATGAAATCGTAACGAGCGCGAAAAATCTATTTTCTCGTACAAAGTCAGGCGCATAAAAAAGAAGCAACATTTGTTTCCTAAAACAAATGTCGAAACGTTGCGCAACGCGTGCATAAAATGACCGTACTTTTGGCACGCAGTCAAACGTACAAAAAACTGACTAGAAAAGAAGAAGTGCCCCGTGAACGGAAGAAAAAAATGACGAGCGATCGGCGCACCAAAAATTATCACACAATAAAAGAATCGTTATCGGCGATACATCGGGGCAGTCGTGATCGCGATCAACCGATTCGTCCATGACGAATGCCGAAATATGCATCGCATTATCTTAAACTGTTTGCAGTTAATTAAAAAGCGCCGGAGGAGCCGAATTCTCGGGCACTTCCGGTCGCAACGAAAAACAAAAGAATGATCGGTGCGCGTGTGTGGGAGGAACACCATTCAGGCATATGGCGTTAACCTCTCGTTTCACCTGCTTCTCTCAAAGTCGATTTTTTATTTTTTCGCTACTTAACCCCTACTTCCTGATCTGTTTTTTTTTCTGCACTCTTTTTTATTAAATGCGACCCGAAACGGCCGCTGACCCCGGGGCTATCAACCCTTTCCTATATATTTCCTTCCGATTCAATGCACCGAGAAAGGGCGATGAACTTTTTTTTCGAAATCATTTTTAATTGGTTTATCAAATTACTTCCTTCCTTGTGATAATTTTATTCAGTTGAAATGATATTAAAAATAAAACTTTTTCGTGAATTTCTAAATAATTGTTCAATCGAGTTGCAGTTGTTTTTGTTCGATAAATTTGTCATTTGTCAATTATTTCTACACGTCGTAAATCTTTCAGGCTGAATGTTGTGAGTTTTTGTTATCGGTGAGTATCGGTGGTAACTTTTTGCTCGAGCGAGACTTGTCGTTTCCTTACAAGTGCCGATGTCTCACTTTGTTGGACGTGTACTCGAGCGGTCGTAAACTTGACTCGACGTATAATTTAGCTCGGCGGAATAGCGCGAATAAATGTTTGATTCTAATTCTAACGTACGGACATCGACGATTGCCGGTCATTGATTACTGAAATCAAATGATGCGCGCACGGTTCTATTAAGGGGCACGATTTTCGAGATTGCCACGGCCGTTTGCGAGGCCGTTAGCGTATTGATGATTTTAATTATCCCGCTACCAAATTATTTATCATGAGATTTGCTTTCGTCTCAGCGTTTCGAATACCGGCTCCAAATCAGGAATTTTGATTGGTTATTGTTAATTTCGAATATATTCGAGAAATTTCAACCCGGGCGATTTTTTTCTCATTCAAACATTCGGTGGATCAAAAATTAATGCGAGTTGTTTGATTCGCTGATTGGATTTCGAATTTTACGACACCAAAATTGTACGAAAGATTAAAATTGAACCTAACAAGTCGAGCCGAGTTGGGAAGGGGGAAAAAACTCGTACTAACAACAGTTTATAATCTCGTAAAGGCTAGCTCAGCCCGCAGAGCGATTTTTGTCGCCGTGAGTCGGCGCAATTTATTCCCAATGCTTGATGAGTGCCATTGTAATTCCTCGCTTTGTTCTCGACCACTTTCTTTAAAACATCTTCCACAAGTCCGCCGTCATAAAACGTAAGAGAGTTAAAAAACCGAGGTTGCACGTACAACAAGAAGTGTTGGTGCAACAATTTTTGTTTTTTTTGATAACGTGAGAAAAAAACTCGTTCGATTGAGATAACAAGCCGCGTCTTATATAGGGTCTTGGAAAATGCCACCAGACTCGAGTCATTAGGCAGTCACGGAGTGGCGTTCGAGAAAGGGGTAAAAATTAATGTCTCAGAATGAATGTTCTTTCACTGCCGAAGTTAAAAGTCGGGGCGACGCAATTTTACGATTTTTCTTCCACCAGAATAATGGCTTGTACGATTTGCAAATTTATGTTATCAATTTGTGTCGTTATGAGTTTTATTTTATAGCACAGTTTTTAGCACAAAAAATATGATTCGAAAAGATGATAATCGAGGATAATGAAAAGTAGATATGATTTTAATAATTGAGAATCATTCGTAATGATGACATAATGAATATGAAAATGACGTACAATTACGTGATTGTGACATTACTTAGCGCCATCCGAGTTTGCGTGCAGCAAAAGCATGTAATCGCAAATCGTTTAATGAAATTCCAATTAAATCAATAACACTGATTTGCGATGAGTTTTTCATCGATTGAAAGACGCTAAGTGACATGATGATTCGCGAACGAAAACAGATTCTCCGCGACCGGGGCAATTACACGCCGAGAGCCAATTGCGACGTTGCGACTTCTTCTTCTTGTGCTCCCGTAAGACTAGTTTCGCTGCAGCCGGATAATAATAACAACAAATTGCTGGATCGCACGTTTCAATATGTGTTATATCCCCGGCGTTTCCTCTCTCGGCCGTTATAAAATGTAAGCAGCGAGAAAACGCGCAGATGATACCGCATACGCAATATACACCGACGACATGCGATTGTGGTCTACGACGTGAGAATTCGCGCGACCGTCCCATGCCTCTTTTCTAATTACAAATCAATCGACTTGTTTTTTTTTCTCACAAAGGCTATAAATATAAAGTAAAACGCTTGCGGTTTTGTATCATAATTTTATGCTTTGAAAAGAACAAGTGTTATATTTACAATGGAGACATCGATAAAAAGAGCCGAGGAGTTTAATTTTTTTTATTTTAAAATAGAATGAAAAAAAAATGTTTTTCATGAATGTCGACCACTTGTCGGACAGAAATTGAAATCCTGTTTTGTGATAGCAGAGAAGGGGAGGGGGTAGCAGTTAACCCAAATAACATCCGGCTGGCAACGAGGTAGACTTTTCTAATGATACGCGGATAGCTTTACGCAGCGGCCGATTGCGACAGTTACCGCGATGAACAGTTAGGGCAGACACGCTGGCCGTTACGTTGGTCCTGCGGGAGGTTAATGCAGTCGATCGCAGCGCCCCCGTTTATCAATCGCGTTCCGACTGAGCGGCCGCTAAAAATATCGCGAGTCCAGGGCGATAGATGTAGCTATGCAATCTCAACGTGACTGCCTCTCTCTCGATCTTTCTCTCTTTCTTTCTCTCTCTCGCGCAAAGTGCTAAATTATTAACATAATGCCTAAGATCGGGAGATTGCAAACGATATGCCACGATAATTACAGTGCGTTTTCGCTTTAAGAGACACGCGATGAGTTGGCGTTCGCATGAAAATTATCGACTCGAGCATCATTTCCTATAGCCGGCTTTAATAGCGCCGTTAAGACTTAACACACTCTGGCCCACATTCGCGCAGCACGCACCGCCGCGATCGGCATCCGAATTTCTGCAGGGCCTTTTCAATGTTTGCCTATACCATTCGAGAATGTTAAATATGTAATTGTGTAATCACCGGTTATGATTCTCGGCAGAGGCTCGTTTTTTTTTGTCCGCTTCTTCTGAGAGAATTGGATCGAAAGTAAGTGATGATGCTGCCTATTATGGTACTTTGCGGTTACATTTTAAAACCTCTCCGGCATTCTTTTGTTGCTTTTACAATTCGAGTAATAAGATATTTTATTAAGATCAACATTTATGCCAATTATTTTTGAATTAAGGAAATTACAATGGTTGGAAAAAGGGCACACAAAGTGTGTTTCGCAAGCTCGTACCGCGGCTGTAAAAGAGCGAAATTTGTTTGAACGAAACAAAGCTGGTTTTGGTTTTTGAAGTGAAATGTAATCAAGTGTTTTGTCATTAGGTTTATCGGATTATTAAATCATGATTAAGTAGAACGCCGGCTCGACTTCAATGACAAATTTATTAATTTACGATCGGAGCTGCACGAGATGGGTATGGCAAATCGAACGGTATATATAATAATTCGGTGCAAATTGTGAAATATGGAGCCCCAGTCGGTGAGAGTACATTGGCCGTGCAAACCGTTCGGCTGATGTACTCCCACACACCGACCGGCGACGTATATAGAAAGTCATCAGATGCAAATCTATACTTTATTTCACGTCCAGCGCTTGATAAAGGCTGCGTGCAAATCTGAAAGTAGCGACAGGCCAAATGAAACCTAAAGAAAACCGACCCTATCAAACACCAATTACTATATCTCATGTACCGCTCGGTACTTAATCAAGAAATGGATATAATTCAGTCGTCAATTTTGGTCGCACAAAAATTTGTACCCTCGATAACGATAACTGCGAGAATTATTTTACGTCGATTTCATTTGAAGGACGTAAAAATTGTGCTATCCTTTTAGGAACGCCTTTTTTACAGTTGAGAAATTAGTCCGCTGGTAGTTATAACGGGGATTTTATCAAACGCTTGAGAATCATTTGAAATGCGAGTTTTGTATCGATAATATTGTATTAGATATACCGAACACTTAACCTACTGACCAGCTATATCTCGAGGAGAAGAACGCGCTAAGCCTTGTCGAAGATTTTGCTCATGATATTTCACTATATCTTCACGACATTATTCTTATAAGGATTAGCACGTCAACTTTGATTAGAAAGCAACCAAGTGACATCTTTTTCAGTTTCAAATAATCTTATTTCATAAGTTATTGTATTTTTTTTCTTTTTTTCTTTGTATTTTTTGTGCTTGTTAAATTTTTTCATCGATTATAAATCATGAAAAACGATTAATCAGATCTAGATGAAATAACATGAATAATCATATGCATTATGGATTCTTTATCTGTGATTGTACTGAGCCAAATGCAAGAATATTCAAGGACTGATGATCTAAATATACGAAACGCGCTGAATCTTGGTTGTTTTATAATTTGTAATGGGCGAAACGAGACGAAGAAAAAGGTGTCCTGTGAAATAATGAATAAGCGAACTTCTCCCTGCGATTCTCAGCTGAAAGGGTTGAAAAGTAAGTCAGTGATGCTCGGTACGTCTTTTGGGGGGGCCCACCCTCGAGATTCCTTCGTCGGCTGTTTGCAAACGTCGTTAAAAAAATAAGATCCTCATCAAACGAGCGTTAAAGCACTTTGCGTTCGTCGGATTAGATTTTATTGTCTGGTAATCATCGAGTGCAAATCGCCACTGTAAAAACATTTCTTTTATCGAAACGAGAATGAAAAATGTAGTTCTAAATAACAAGAAATGAAGATTAAAAAATGTTATTTTCAATTGGCAAGTTTTAGATTCAGTTTGTTACATGTTTTTATGAAATAGAGTAAAAATTATTGTCATCTTGAAGAGAGCTGAAGTCAGCATTAGTACGTTTTGCTTGATGTACGGCCGAACTAAATTCTGTATCAAGAACGCTTGATAAGATAAGTGCGAAAAAAAGTGTGCATTCTCATGGCAACAATCTGAGGACGTTGATTTGCAGTGCAATCGATGGAAAACGTGCGCCGTCCGAGGTGAAATCTTGATGGATTAAAAAATTGTTAATTAAGCTTGAATATGGAAATGTAAAAAAAAACATAAATGTTCTACATCAGTTTCTATTGTTGTGTATCCATTCTGTTAAAAAAGTTCTGCTTAAACTTTTTGATAACGTAAACAAATAGGGAGAAAAATTTAGAATACGTTGCCACTTCGAATTTAGTTTTGAAATTTAAATTGATTCAAGTTTAAAAATGGCAAATCTTAAATTGAATATTTTCATTTATAATGAAATATAGCTTCGTGTCATTTTAAATACTCGAAAACATTGACGTTAATATACATCATGCCGGATTGACGAATGTACCGTAATCGTTTTTTGATGAAGCAACAACGGGAAATAACGTGTTATTAAATAGAGTTCAAATGTGTGTCGACCCTTGACCCTCGTTTAATCTTTTTGTGCGGATACAAAGGTGGAAATTAAAAGAAAGAGGAAGAAGGCTGTGCGTGAGCGAAAAAAAAGTCGAAAAAAAAGATGAAACAAATGACGCCACAAACCGAAGTTAACCAACGTACGTCTTTTGTAATTTCTCACCGGAGTGAGTCACTTCCTATAGCACGGCATCGATCGCCATCTTTGTCATAATAATCGGTTCCCCATTTTCACGTCTGGACCAGAGAAGGGTTGTGTTGCGTAACGCAAAGAAAAAGTATCGCGTCAAAAGCGAGACGCATTGTCGGCGAAGGGCTTGATCAGGCAAAAAAAACTTTGCGGTACAAAAAAGGAGGAACACGTAGGCGTATCACCGTCCACTACAATCGGTTCCATTCAAATTAACCCTCACGGAAAAAATGTACACGAAGGGGTGATCCGAAATTAAAACAGCCCGCGCTTGATTACTTATGCATATGCCCTGTGAGTCGATCATTATTTCTATAATGCGTAACGATTTTTTTTCATCTGACACTTTGTATTTGCTTTTAATGATGTAGTTCAACTTTTTATCGAATTTTTTTCGGTCCTTAAAAAACTTCACGTTTAAATGAGCTCATAGTTGAAATTGGACTATCGAAATTTCAAGAGCTGTGGATTTAGAATAACTATTTTTTTAATTGAATGAAAAAATTAAGTTTGGATAAAGCTAACGAATTGTTTCACGTTATGAAAAGCGTACCTGCGAAAACAGGTCCGCGATTTTTTCCCACGTGATTGCACATAAGCGGAAAAGCCTGTAGCTTTGATCGTACGCGAAATCATTTTGATAACGTTGTTTCAGGGCTGTCGGCCAAAAATCTGTCAGAGACACGCGCTGCTTGAAAGTTTCACGGCGATGTTTCACGCGAATGATTTTCAATTAAAATCAAAAAAGTTAAAAAAAAAAAATAAACCATCTTTTAAAAGTTGAACAACAAAAATTGGTTAAAGTTTTCTTTTAGATTTTAAAATTTTTTTGCACCATTAGTTCGATTTGTGCACTCAGAGTATTTCGACAGGTTTTAATAAAGCTCAGTGTAATTTCGATTTGCATATTTATTTAATTATTGATCAAAGTAAATTCGCCTGGGTCAATATATTTGATAGCAGTTGCAATATTTGGCGTTTTTGGCGTTCACATTTTATAATGTTCTTGATCAGAGTCTAGAGCGAAAATTCAGAGATCATCGTTTAATTGGAATTCGTTTGATGCGACTAAAAGGTGTATGCAAATTTGAACAAAATCGTAACGTAACCAATGTAAATTCAATTTCGAACAACGTAGCAGATACACGTTCATATCGCTCATGTCCCATCCTCCAGAACGATAAAAAGCGCACAATTTGTTTGTTTCGAGCAAATAAAATGTCATGTAAATTGTGATCCGCGCGAACCAATCCGAATTTTCGTACACAGCCAGCATAATCACTCGTCGCGGACACTGCTTTTAATATTGAATTGTATTCCGAGTAAACGACGGACATAATCAATTCTACGATCTAAATACTTAATTTACAATTCACATAGTAAATTTTACGGTCCTATTTTATCGGAGCACTAAAGTTTCGTTCAACAAAGCAACGAAAACCAAAATGATCATACAATTAACGAAACAAGCAATAATCATTATTCTATTACTAATCATTCTATCATCAGAGGGTCGAATTTGCATGAAATTCATCAATTCATAAATACTTTCTTCAAATTCATAGTCATTCGACCGTCTAAGAAAAAAAAATAAATAAAAGGGGGAATAGTGCGTGAGAGATCACTTATTGCGAATCGGAAATCGGTATTTCTGTTTTTTTTTATTGTCGTATTTGTTTTATTGGTAGTTTGCGCGGGTCCGGATGAAAATGACAGTCGCTCGGCTGCCACTTTGTTTAATCTTTAATTCTACGCCATTCGCGATAAAAGGCAGAAAACGTGGCGCTGCAAAGTCGGCAGGCTCTCGGTAGTTTGCATTTTGCTTTGATTTTTCTCGAGTCGAGTGTTCCCGGGTGTGCATGAATTCTTTACTGGCTGAAATTAACGAATTAAGAGAGCGCAGGCTGGTCGTGAAAAGGCTCGTATAGCGGTCGTCGCCGGGTTAAAGTGCGACAGGAAACGCCGCGCTGGATTGATACCGGAAATATAACAGCAATCTTGTTCCACAGCTTAATCAGCCAGTTAAAAACGTTCAGCGCATTTATATTAATTAGAAAGAATAATTCATTCGCAGCGTTGCACTTACATTTTTCCGCGAAATTATAATATGCACAAACGAATTTCTATGTTTTTTTTTCTTACAACGTCATCAATTATTGCAAAATTTCATCTCCCAGCCAGTTCAAAAACGTTTTGTGAATTTCGTTTGAGGGAGTTTCGAGTTTTCGAAGAAACGTTGAAATATATTTTACTTTGATGAAAAATAACGTTAATTAAAGTGTACGCTGAAATAATTAAGTTAATTAACAGAAATCAAAACTTGGTAATCGACGTTGCAGGTTTGATTGGGAAAATAACAAAAAACAAATTCAAAGCACACGAGCCATTCATTTCTATGTAAATTTTAATGATAACGTGACGTTAAGCAGAGCAACATGTCTCTCTTTCCGATAGCGGGATCAAAGTTAATTTTTATTCATGCGTCGGCGAAACGACAATTTTTCTCCGCATTAAGTGGGCTCTAAAATTGTCCGGTCAATTTCGCCGCGGAAACGTGACGCTTTTTTCAAGTGGCGTCTCGCGCGCCAAACGATGGGGTTAAATAACGACTCGATTGCCGGGTCAAGGGTAGTCGGCGATTAGCCATTTTTTATACGCCAACTCGTTTATCGCTTTGCTTTCTTTTCCCCCTTTTATAAACTCGTTCGAAACGAAACCAAAAAAAGTAATCTAGCAAGCAGCTTCCTCAAATCTGAAATCAAAATAAATTTCTCTAATGCCATTAAACGACAACTCAAAAAAATCTGCGAAACTGAACAAAATCTCAAATCAACATTGTTACTCAACGACTTGGTTTTCTTAATTTGTTTCATTTAGATTTTCCACGATAAGATAGTTCATAATGATTGGATCTTTGTTTTCTTTGCATCAACTGCTAACTCGCAAATCAATCGGAAGTTTAAAAATGCAGGGCCTTTTTTTTCACTGCACTATATTATTTCATACAAAACAGAGAAACGCTCTTGTACCAGACATTGTTCCCTGTTCATTGTCAATACCCGTTTGAGAATGCATTCTTCAGCGTTTTCATCGAACTTTAAACTTTGTTTTTGCAATTTGTCATCATCTGATCTTAACGTAGAAGAACTAAACAAACAAATGACTGATTGCAGAGCACTTACCTATTTTCCTATGTACTTTTAATTCTGTGAAAGAAAAAGGAAGCAACATTAATGGTCGCCGAGCGTTTCTCTGTTTTTAGTTCTAAGGTATCTAGTTTTGGTTGTGATTTTGCAACAGGCAAAGGTGAACTTATGGCGATGAATGATTCGGGTCTACGTGTTCATTGTCAGTCAATTGAAATTGAAATTAACAAAAACGGATCGATAAGATAACGACCGGCGCTTCCGATCGAAATCCCATTCCAAGCGCTTAATCTGATCCAGCCGCGCGTTTGCCTCTATCATGTTCGATTAGATACAGTTCAAGATTCGATTTTGTTCCTGCCTTCGAGCTCATTAACCCGATTCTTGTTTCTTTTGCGTTGCTGCGCTAAGGTCAAGTTCAATATCTTTGCTCTCATCTTGTTTGCAACCGAAAAATCATCCAGCGCTTCAACAAACTAGAACCAAAAATTGACGAAACATCCGGACGGTCAGAGATTGATATCAACTCTTCGGGATGACAATTGAAAGTTAACAAGTGTGTGTCAAATGTTGACAGATTGACTGACTGATGATACTCAAACTGGATAGCAAAATTGAATAATCGGTCACGTGATGGAAAGAGTGAGAGCGGAGTTTAGCGTTTAGCAACATTGTTTGGCGCGGGAGGGGGGGAAGGGGGGCCCCGCTGGCAATCAACGAAAGTTGGTCGGGGGTGCGAAGTCCGTATTGGGTGTGCGCGTTCACGCATACATACGAAAAGCGATTAAACCGTGGTGACGGCGTGGTCCGCTCTATCATTAGATTTTGGCCTGTAAATTGAATATTGCGTTCGAAGGGATAATCTTTGGTAGCCCCTGGCTTGCTCGGCGCATAACTCGACTCCGGGTGCAGATTGCGCGCGGCGTGTCTCTATATATAACACATGCGAGAGGCGATTTCACACGCGCGTTCATGTGTTGCGTGGTCGCGCGCGCGGTGCCATTATTGAGCGCTCGGCCGGACGAAAAATTCGCGCGCTTTTTCGCGCCACCAACGGTGGGGCGAGCTGCAAGCCCATTGGTCCAGCTGCTTTAATCTGCCCCGGGGTGTGACTACGCTGCGCTACCCCAACGTGTTGCCTATTTATCTAGCCTCTATTGACCGGCTATCGATATCACTCACGCGCTACCAACTGCTCTGATTTCCCTTCCGACCGATTTTCCAAAGCTTCCACCTTTTTTTCCCGATGCTCTTTAGCTTCACTCCACCTTTTTCCTTACTGTTTACCAGTTTTATTTGAGCTACTGTTTGTCCCAATTGGATTCTGTTTGCTCATTTTTGTTCGCTCGTTTGCAGGATTTCCAGTGAAAGGGTTTGTTGTAGTAGAACTTGCAATACAAATAATGTTCATTGTACGAGCTTTTGATGTTAAGCTTAAGTAGGGCAACAACTTTTTTTTAATAAATAATGGGATTTAGAATGTCATCAAGGCTTTTTCGTTCGTATTTGAGATGATGAAAATTGATTAACGAATGAATTTGTTCAGAATTTGTGCATTGCGTCAGTGGGTGCAGAACACAAAGCTGTGGTGAATATTCAACGACCAGTTATTGCTTATAACCTACGTTGGTTACAACTAATCTAATATGTGCAAGCTTATAGGTTTAATCTGTGCACACGGAAAGCATCAACACAATGCAATTATTAACAAATCGGAAATGTGTCGTTTAATCGCTAAAAAGAGTTTTTTTTTCAAAACTTTCTAAGGTACTCTATCTATGTGCTATAAATAAGTCAGTCGTTCAAAAAGTCAAACTATAATTCAGAAACACAGATCGATATACACATTTTGCAACTTTCTAAGTTCTAAAATGACGTAACAAAATTTTTGATCGCAGGTTATCAGACCGGCTGTCGGAGCGGTATCATTTTGTATTCCCGTGTGCACTATCGTGTCGTCTATCTTGTGTATCGACGTTTCTCTCTGTCTCTCTTACACAAATTCGAATTAATGAATTATATACAGCGTCGCATAAACATTACATATAATAAACGTATATAGTTGTCAGGTGGCAATGGCTCGGCTCGATGGCACTAAATTTCGCGATTTTCGATGCCGGTTAAACGACCCAGGGGAGCGCGCGTTTCGTTTCGCATGTATTGGCGCGCGGCGCTCTCTCCGCCCCTGCGCTCCGGCGTAAACAAACTCGAACCCCCGAAATCGCCTAGCGCCCGTTTGTCATGTTTGACCATGCGAGTCTTCGGACTCGCTTAATGAATTGTCTCATGAATATGCGAGCGCGACACACGCTATCGTTTTCCACACCGCACGTTTTATTGTGCTGCTAAAAATTGCACTCCACTCGCAATTCGACTTCATACGAAACTCAGCGCCGCGATCGTATCGCCAGACGCCCTGGGAAACACGACTTATTGCTGTCATGCTAATTTCTTTTGTCCTCCGCGTCTAAATACTTTTGTCGCTTTCCCAAGATACAACAATAACAAAAATCATATCCACCAACAACAGAGTTTTCCCTTTTCCTTCACTTTTCCTCCTTGCTACTGATACACATCAAAAAATTGTCAGACGCTTTTTTTTCTAACCCTTTTTTGAACTCACAAATTGAAATATGACTTTATTTCATTCAAAAAATGTAAAATTTTTTATTTAATGGTTGTATTTTTGGCCCCAAGGGAAGAGAAGTTTTCATATTTCTTTTTCAATTTGAATTTTGCAAATCCTGACAATTTTACGATAATTTGAGCTTTCAGCCACGTTCATTTCCGTGAGCATAAATTAACAATAAAATCGGGATTAACAATTGCACCGAGCTTTAATGCATATTCATATTCATATATCTGTGTAAAGTATGTATGCGTTTACAATCGAACTCGTGCAATCTTAACGAGGTTCGCGTATGTATTTGTATATTTTGTTGTCGGGAATTGCTGGCCGGCTCTGTTCAGATAGCCACGTAGGGTGGTTATTAATGTAAAGGGTAGTTCGGCGGTACTTATTTGAACGCAGTCCGAATCAATGCAAAATTCACCCTTCTTTTATCGCGGACCCCTCGAGAGGAAGATGCGCGTTCGACAGACTTTGAAAAAAAAACTATACTAGAATGAATATCAAATCGGCCCATGCATGGTCAAAAACATTTCTCAACTTGGAACAAAAGCTAAACGTGCCTAAAAGCAAATTGTAATGAAATAAATTTATTTGCAATGTTTAATGATTTTCTGACAGGGGAAACAGGAAAAAGAAGATGAGAAAGCTTACGATAACCGGCGGCTGATTATTTCGAATCGTTTAGGTTAACTGAGAGGATTCTTTTAAGCGCGTTTTCTTTTGACTTTTATTTTGCAGGGTCGGGATAAATTTTCATCGGAGGAAATGAGCTTTCTCGAAGGGTCCAGTCGTACGTGGGATGATGAGCTGACCGTTCGCCGCGCGGCTAATACCTTCCGAGTGAGTACGCTCATCCCTTAATGAAATTCTTTCTCCCCGGATCACCGTGGCTTTTTCCCTTTCAGCGACGGGATACGCCGCGCATTTCGTTATCGTGACACGTGGTCTCTTCATCAAAAACGTCAGCGCCGATTCTGCCACTTGACGAATTCATTACTGTTTTCTTTGCGTCGAAATCAAAAAGCTCTCTCGCCGACTAATTGAATTTTCTTCGTGCCGAAATGTTTGTTTGTTAAACAATTACCGAGCTGACGATGATTGACCGCAATTCAAGCCCGCGTCCCTTCGGATTAATTTCCTTCGACAGGCTGAAAATATTCGATTCGTGTTGTTGACATGGCGCGTTAATGATATATTTCGGTCGTCATCGAATGACTTTGTCCCGACGAGTTACTGTTTGGCGCGGATTAATGAAATAACACGCCGCCATTTGATCGAAAAAACGTCGCCGGCTTTTGTTATCGGGAGTTAATGTCAAGGCTCGTTTATACCGTAGGTGGTGTTGCGAAATTACGGTAAAATGATGTAAAAGCAATTTCCAATTTCAAGCCGAGAGAAATAATTCCGGGCCGAAAGGTCGCGAGGAAACAAACGTTTAATTATTATAATGAAAATGTGGTGTTTCATCGCGCGCGGCGAGTACACACGACCTTCTTTTCCAACTTGTACCGCAAACGCAAGAGTATTAATAATTTAAAAACGATAATCAACGTGATTGGCGAGGAAAAATATGCTCGAAAACGCGAGTGCCAGTTTTTCCATATTCCACCGGCTGAAACTGTGCGCTATTTCATTATGAATATTCAAGGCCTGTATCATTACTGTAATAAGCTACTCGCGAAAACAATACAAGCAGCACAAACTTTTTGAACCCTTGCCTGCGGTTTTTCCCTATTTATAATTAATTCAAATTGCAGTGTTACGGGCCTCTTAACAACCTTTCTTTGCGAAAATTATTTTTCCATTTCGACCTGTACCCAAAAATTTTCATTTGCATTCCTTCAAGTTTTTTCTTCTTTTTAATTTATTCAAATTACACTTGTTTTTTTTTAATTTGACCAGTACCCAAAAGTTTTAATCCCAATTTCATATTGAATGATGTTGTTTCTGTGGGATTCTACCCCGCGGTGATAAATGACGTGTGAACTAGCTGGATTGGGCACTTTTCCGATACTTTAGGATCGCGATCCTTTCGATCGTAGCGATCCTTAAGATTGACTGATCGCTTTTTGTTCGATCAATCGATCAATGTGCCTCCAATGATCGCCAATTTTTTGTATTATCGATCCTTTGTGATCGAAAAAAATAATATTTAAGCGATCACACACGAATAAATTGACTTAAAGATCGCTAGTTTTATTAATCAGCGATCACAATTTTGTAAGATCGCATTTTTGTAGCACTACCTCGATCTTTACGGGAAAAGATCGCACAATTATTTAGGTCATTTTTGAAGGATCGCACATTGTTTCCCATTCTCGATCTTTGTAATTGAAAGATCGCACATTATTAAGGTCATTTTTTGAAGGATCGCACTATGTTTGCCATTCTCGATCTTTTTATTTGAAGGATCGCACATTGTTTGCAATCATCGATCTTTGTATTTAAAGGATCGCACATGATTTAAATCATCGATCTTTGCATTATAAGCCCTAGTAGCCAGCTTTCTGCGAATTAAACACAATCTTCATATAAATATGCTTTACAGAAAGTATGCATGGATCTAACCATACCCTATGGTCAGGGATGCACAAAAAATATCGATCGGTATTCGATACTTTCATTGAATACCGAAATGAAAATCGGTATTTTGATACTTGTATCGAAGTATCGAAATCAATTTCGATACTTCGGTATTGTACCGAAGTTTTTTTCGGTATATCGGTACTTGTATACAAATACTGAATAATTTGGTACTTTTACCGAAGTATCGAATAAATTTCGATACTTCGGTACTTATTCGATACTTATTTCGGTACTTGTACAAATTACCGAGATTAAATCGAGATTAGTCGGTAAGATTAAATCGGTACACTCACTGAAATCGGTACTTTCACTGCGGTATCGATTTTCATTATAAATTTCAATATTTCATCTTTATTTTTAAAAAATTATTGTAGGACAAAAATTCAGTGGCCTAATCAAACATAGCGCCTCAAAACAAAGCTTCGTGACATTGTTTTTTTTTGAAGGTCAAAGATATTCAAATTTGAACGAATTTAATCATATTCATACGGCTAAAACTTTTATAATTCCTTATGACTGCTTATTGTTATATTAAAAACTAAAGATCTAACTCCAAACTTACAAATAATTTTATAAAAATTGAAAAAAAACCCAATTGCAGGTGGCGCTGCAATCGCAAAAATCAAACTTCAACCAAACAATTAAAAACAAAACAAACACCAAAGAAATCGTAACAAAAGAAAAATCAAGAACTTGAAAAACATTGAACAATTTTCATTAAAATAAAAAAAAAAACAATTGCAGGTGGCGCTGGCAATAGCAAAAATCAAACTTAAACCAAACAATTAAAAATAAAACAAAAACCAAAATAATCAAAACAAAACAACAACCACAAGTTAAAAACATTAAAAAATTTTCATTGAAATGAAAAAAAACCAATTGCAGGTGGCGCTGCAATCGCAAAAATCAAACTTCAACCAAACAATTAAAAACAAAACAAACACCAAAGAAATCGTAACAAAAGAAAAATCAAGAACTTGAAAACATTGAACAATTTTCATTAAAATAAAAAAAAAACAATTGCAGGTGGCGCTGCAATCGCAAACACAGAACTAAAAACAAAAAAGTAAAATAACAAAACTGAAGAGAGAAAATAAAAAACAAACAAAACCTTAAAAGTTACTAAAATTGTCATGAAAGTTGAAAAAATCTCAAACTCAGATGCGCTGCAAGCGCGAAAACAAAACGTAGACCAATAAAAATAATACAAAAACCAGAAAAATTAAGACAAACTTATACTAAAAACATTAAAACTCCCAAATTGTCATTAAATTGGAAAAATCCCAATCGTAGAAGGCGCTGTAAACCGAAAAAACGGTACGAAAACTGAAGAATCAAAAAAAGCACGAATCAAAAGACTAAAAAACCACGTTTTTCAAAAATCAAGTTTTTGGTTTTTGTCTATTATTATGTTGTTTTAGGTTAGTGAATTAATTTTTTCAGTTTTTGTACTGTTTTTGCGTTTACAGCGCCTTCGGCGATTGGGATTTTTCAATTTTAATGACAATTTTGAAAGTTTTTATGTTTTTAGTATTGGTTCGTTTTAATTTTCTGGTTTTTTGTAAAATTGTTATTAGTTTCCGTTTTGTTTTCGCTCGCAGCGCCATTGCGTTGGGATTTCTCGAACTTTCATGACAATTTTTGTAACTTTTCAATTTTGGTTTATGGTCTGCTTTTATTTTCTGGTTTGAGTTTTGTTTTTTACTTTTTGGTTTAAGTTTTCTGTTCGCGATTGCAGCGCCATCTGTTATTAGTTCTTTTTTTCATTTAAATGAAAATTATTTAATGTTTTTCAGTTGCTGCTTTTTTATTTCGTTTTAAATTTTTTGGTTTTCATATCGCTTTTTGATTTTTTGTTTTTAGTTTTGTGTTTGCGATTGCAGCGCCACCTGCAACTGTTTTTTTTTCATTTTAATGAAAATTTTTCAATGTTTTTAAGTTGTTATTTTTTGTTTTGTTTTGATTTTTTTGGTTGTTGTTTTGTTCTTAATTGTTTGGTTTAAGTTTGATTTTTGCGATTTTAGCGCCATCTGCAATTGGGTTTTTTTCAATTTTAATAAAATTATTTGAAAGTTTAGAGTTAGAACTCTAGTTATACCGAGATCGAGTTATACCGATCAAATACCGAAATTATACAAAATCGATACTCGGTAAAAGTATCGAATTTGATTTCGATAATGTGATAAAAGTACCGAAATACAAAATAATTTCGGTAAACTACCGAAGTATCGAAATGATTTCTATACTTCAGTACAAGTACCGAAATACCGAAAATGATTTCGGTAAATACCGAAGTATCGAAAATGATTTCGATACTTCAATACAAGTACCGAAATACCGATATTTTTTTCGGTTCTATTATTCTGTATTGTGTATATATACAAAAATAGAGGTTTTGCGATGAAAATTACGATTCAAAATAACAATCTCTCTATTGTTGGTTGACCAAATTTATTGATATAATTAAAAAGTTTTAATAATAGTTCAATTGCAGAAATATCCATAAAGCAATTTTTGAAAATGATGTGTTAACGCGTCGATGGCAAGAAATGAAGTCACACAATCAATTCCTACAGTTTTTCGATTCCTCTGAGTGTAAACAATTTACTGACAAATGAAGTCATACAATCAATTCCTAATTTTTTGCCATTATCGGATGTGGATTTCGAGTATTCTTTGCTGTATAAAATAAATATAAAAAAAACCAGAATTAAAGCTGCAATTTCTTGTAGAAAATATAAAATGCAAAACTGTTTGCAAAATGAAAAACCATTTCCAATTTTATACTATCAAATTTCTATTACGAACATAACGATCGTTCCTTTAATCATAAAGATCGGCGATTGTTAGAACGATTCGATCTACAAGTAAAAATGATCGCTGATTGCTGGAACGATCGCTCTTCGAATCACGAAGATCGCGAACTCAAGAAACAAGCGATCTTTGAATTTCAAAGATCGCTGATCTGTGAAACAATCGATCTTTCAATCTCGAAGATCGCTAACTCAAGAAAACAAGCGATCTTTTAATTTCAAAGATCGCTGATCTGTGAAACAATCGATCTTTCAATCTCGAAGATCGCTAATCTATGAATAAGCGATCTTTTAATCTCAATGATCAATTGAAAACAATCAAGCAGCGAACTTTTCAATAAAGATCGCTGATTCTGTAAACAAGCGATCCCTTAAAAAATCGTGATCTACAAAAAAGCGATCTTTCAGTTCAAAAGATCGCTGACCGTAAAAAACAAGCGATCTTCAGATTTTTGAGATCGCTGATTATTACACGTGGCGATCACCGATCAAAAGTGATCGATAGATCGAGTTTCGAAAGTCCCCGCGGTGATAAATGACGTGTGAACTAGCTGGAAGTTCTCCTCGACTATCTGAACATCAAAGGAGGAAAACAACAATACGTCTAGAGAGGAAATAAACAAATTTGTTGTTAGTTTGAGGGACTTACCCGTGTGTAGCCTTGTGTGCTGTTGTACATGGCTGAGCTGCTTAAACCTCCTGTCGCAGTAACTGCACTTGTACGGCTTTTCGCCGGTGTGGACCCTGATGTGCTGCACGAGCTGATGATTACTTGAGAATGACTTCAAGCACTGCTGACACTGATGGGGCTTGACTTCGTTACCGGTGATCATGCCACCAGGCCCGACGCCGACACCCACGCCGAGTCCTGCCAATCCTCCGGCGACACCTCCTCCAGGTCTTCCTGTCAGCGCTCCGGCGCCGAGTTCCCTCACATGCATCTGCATGTTCTTGTGCATGAAGATCTGCGAGAAGAACTGCCGGGGTTAGTTGGTACGCTGTACTTTGTGTCGGGCAAGCGGCACTGGCAATCACCCGCTCCGTAGAGAGGATCATTGCTTAGCAATTTTTTCCAATTGTGATACAAACGATCGTTTTAACTTTCAACTTGAAAATTGAAATTTTAAGTTGCATGATTATGATAGGTGTGTATGCGCGCGATCGATAAATCGCAAATTGATTATCGTCGACGAAACATTTTCAACTATTAATTTGGCTCAACATTCAAATTTCAACAATTAATTTGCCCGAACACGAGGGGCTGTCAGGTTATGCAAGCGAGCTCGGATGACGTATATCTTTACATGTCACCGATCAATAACTTAATCGTGACACGGGCGCTCAATTTAGAAGCTCGAAAACTTTTTGTCTGGCGTACCATTAGAGGCCGAGACGACGATCTCCCATCGCGCACGGCGTCCTTGGACGCTTTCCATGTACGCCAAGTTTGTCACAACCCAAGTTCAAGGTTCGACGGCGCGACAGCCTGGTCCGCGAGCGCCTCCGCTATATGGTCGTTCATTAATTATTTCACGCCGATTGCTACCAGTTGAGACAGATAAGCGCGATTAAAATTGCACGCCACGGATCAATGTTTCAAGTCATACCATTGTTCGGTGACCTTTCGCGCAATCTAGTCGGCGCGCACTCTCGCAAATTTTCTCCTTTTTTCCACTTCTTACAATAAGCGTGTTCAGCTAAGTGGTTAAGGCTGTCACGTTAGTATTCTGGGTTCGATTCCTGCGACCGATCTTTCCGATTAGCTTATCGTTAAAATATCAGAATCACTAAAAAAAATAGAGTTGTTTAAAATGTTCCCATGTCTGTTTTTTTCACTATTTACAACACAAAATAAAAACAAATTGCAAGATTAACTATCGAGATCACTAATCAATCAATTACGGCGTATTATCGTAGGCAATCCATTTGTCATCTTAGCTTTGAGTTCTCGTTACGGGTGAAATCGAGCTTGGCGTGTGCTGATCGTTTAGAAAGATTTAACGGCACGTTTGCCGCGAGAGCTCGAAGCACGGCCAACAAAGTTTAGGAACTGTTTGAGGATTCGAGAAGCAGGCGGACGCTTTTCGGAACAGGTGTTTGCGCTGTTAATAGTAGGAGAAAGGTGGCTAGATGGACGTGTGGGTGTAAGGGTTTAATGACGGCATCGTCGTTTACAGAACAGTGGTCAGTGTGGAACTCACGATGCTTTATCGAGTGCCGATTTGTTTTCTATCTTAAGTAGAGTTTAATTAAACTCGCTGTTTCTCCTCAAGTGACCGCTGTTTCGAGAAGGCGTTGGAGTGTACGTCCACTTCTTTATCTCGGCTCATTAATTAGAGCAAGACAAAGACGAATGGGCCGGTTATTTTTTCCGCACGCGCAACACTGAACGAAAAAAAGAATGAACTTCTCTCGAGGTGTTAATAGCCGGTGCTATAAAATAAGACGTTCAGGTGAAATCATGTTTGATAAACATGTTTTACCGGATCTCGCGGTAACAATTTCGCGAATATTGGATCGCTCGAGTTTTGAAAGTCGCGAGAATTTGATGTGCATTCTCGAGCTGAGTGAAAAATCACAAGTAGAAAAGTAATCTCGAGGTGGATAAAGAAAATCTTCTGACTGAAAGAACGAGCGGGGGCGATTTTATTAAAATATGTTAAAACTGTAATTAAAATCGAAAAATCTCGCGAGAAGTTTTAAGAATCCACGATTCTCGCACGCGCGAGCAACAGAGACGCACAGACAGGGCAGGAATTGAAATTGTCACGGAGCGCGGCGCGGGGCAAGCGGTCGCTCAAGTTTCTCTGCGGAAATTCTCTTCCAACCCTTTTCTCTTGGCCGTCCTCTTTTCTTTTATTGCGAAAGACGACTCGAGCGAGCAACGGACCGCCAAAGCGATCGACACTGGGCATCTCTGCCGGCTCTTAATTCCCGTGAGAGAGAAAACCTGCTTCCCGATTTTCTTCTCCGATTGCGCCTCTCGCCCCTTCCTTTTCTTATGCTTTTTTTTCGCTCTCATCCAACTTCTTTAATCCGTCTTTGCGCTATATTCGAACAAGTCCTGTCCTCGCGCGCCGAGGATTTGCCAAAATCGATCGCGATTGGCTTAGTCCTTGAACCCGAAAAGCTCTTCATAATTTTAAGGATCGTTTTAATTGAAAACGCGCTCGAAAAAGTTGGTGCTTTCAATTTAAACTGCGCCAACGTTTTGCCGGCACGCCCGATTGCACCGACTTTTTTTTTGCCCGGACTTTTATATAATCCAAATTTTCGCGCGAGTATAATGAATTTCGCTCATTTGAATTTCATAAATGAATTACATTTAAATTCAATTATACAAAGCTTTCGAGATATGTTTTTCGGGCGAGTTAAAAAATAACGCTGGTAAAAATTACCGCGGCTTATGGCGCCACTTGAGAAAAGGCACAAATTGTTTGCTAGGAAAAAAGAACGCTTGTTAGGGAATGATTGACAAATGGAGCAAACAAATTTTACGCTCATTTAGGTGTCCTTTTTTTCATCCTTTTGGCGCGCGGTAATCACGGAATTCTGCGAGCAGACTTTCACGATGATTAACAAAAGCTGAGATGAAGGAGGACTCCTCGAGAAAGTAGAGGGGTAGTGACAAACGATTTGACGCGCAAAGTCGCGACGCGAATTTTTAACGTTACGGCCATCAGGCGTATTCTCCGTCTCGAGTGGCCCATCGAGAATTGCCATCGTTCCGGAGAGAGACGGAAGCCGCCAGAAATATGACGACTGCGGGGACATTTTTGCGACATCGCGTAAACACCTTTTTTTTCGATCTCATTAATTCGCGGGGGCCAATTTTTTCTCCTCCTCAGGAACAAACCGCCGGGCGCGCGTTCATTAATTACATTTTTATCTTGCCAGACGGAAAATTGCGGCTGTTTTTTTTCTGATTTATCGCCGCGGGCTAAAAAAATGATTTAAGAAAGGAAACTGACGCGGAGAAAGAGTTGTGTGCCACATCCTTAATGGCCTTTTTAATGGAAATGTATATCAAACGGTCATTAACGTATTTTCTTTGCGGACAAAAGAACGCTCTGTTTTGATTTTTCCGCCGCTAACAAATGATAAATTAATCTCTCTTAATCCAACGAAAAAAAAAAGAAAACATGACAAAACGAGGAAAAAAACCTTTTTTCTTTCACCATCTCACTTGCATGAATTGTCGAATAAGTTTGATTCGTAAACTCATTGATTTTTGTCTTTGATATCAAAGGCCGCATGATTGGCTCCTAACGATATTTATTACATTATGATAATATGATAATTATTGATCGAGTCAGCATGCGACGTTAATTGTAGTCGTGAACGCGCGGTTGTGAAAGTGTGTCAAAATTACAAAGAGATAATTAACACTCGCGGCGGATCCTCGCAGGTTTTTTTACGTTTTGACTTGGCAACGTCAAGTCACTCGAATCAGAGGCTACTTTGCAGTCTTGCGAGCCCAAGCACAAAGCTCGGGTCTCACCTGCTGACCATATGCCCTCTTCTCTCACGCGCTCGTTATCGCTGTGTGTTGGTACGCGCACCCACACGACGTAATGCCCGTCCACCCACGCGTAAATACAGCGAGCCAAAAAGAAACGAGCTACAAGGAAGCAACGCTGAAAGGAGTCGGCCAGCATAACGCACATGCCCGGCTTCGTGCCCTGTGTATATCATTTTGAAATGTTTTTTCGCGCTTCATTCTCATTTCGAGATATGATTTAGGAAAGCGCTTTGCGAGGAAACGTGATGAATACATTTTGCGTCGCGAGCCAACGGCTTTATTACCGAGTTTAATAAATTAAAGAGACGAGCGAGTTTGTGTATTCGCGCCGAGTATCTTGCGCAGATAAGATGCACCGATGATATATTCTTGGCATTCATTGTTCGTTTCAGCATGTGACAAAAATGTGCCTTATTTGTTAGATAATGGCTTGTTCGAGAGAGGGTGCGTGTTGTTCTGGCGCTATTCCAAGTATTTTTGTTTATCGATAATTATGTAAGCCGCAAAGATTGCATTGTTCGGCCTCGCTTCGCGCTCGTGTGAAAACGATCGTTCTGAAATTCACTTTGTGTCTTAATTGTCTCGTTTCAAGTCACCACTGATTGTCCCGATAACGACGAACAAAAGGGAAAACTAATTGAACATTTACAAAACAAAATTCACCAACTTTCTCACAATTTCAATGGATGAAATCGATTAAAACGTTCGATGTGGACACAAACGACGGAATACAAAAAAGTCACGATAAAAACGTCCCGTTCAAACAATGCAAAAGTACGATCTGCGAAAGAGAAAAGACTCGAGAGCATTTCGGACCGTGCGTGACGTGTGGTTTCGGCTTTCCGGTGCGGTTATATCGCTTTCTGGATTGGTATCGTTTTTCTTTTGACGCATATTATGTAAAACTCGCGTGGAAATCGCTGCAGACATGGACCGAGGCGGTCGTCCTTCGGGCGACAGCCCACCAGGAATGCTACCGGACCGAGTTGGGAATGATAATAATTGAAGGGCTTCGAGTCTGGATGTAATGACGCGCGTCTCGTATGACCGATCACTTTCTGCGGTTCGCGACTCCTTCCACCGAGCGTGCAAACGGTTTCTCGTAGCGATCGGCTTGCGTGAGACGCCGCGACAGGTGACATTAATGAAATCGATTGCAGAGCTTCATTCAATCACGCGCTTTATTAAGTTTCCCCCGCGCGTCACAATCACAACCCAAGATAAATTTCTCGGCAGTTTTTTTTGTCGTCTCTGCTCTCTCCCTCTCGCACGTCTCGCTGCGAAACGATTTTCGGATAATAATAGCCATTATCAAATCGTTTTTCTTTCAAATTCAATTACCAGTAATAACAGAGCAGATAATTCGATTCGATCAGGAATTAATTAATTGAATTCGAGATATTAAAAGGATGACGAGTCCCGGACAGTGATACACCAGACGCAAGTGCTAATCCCAGCCCTGATCTGGCACTCTACTTCTGACACACATACGTCAAAAGTCTCTAATCTTTTTGTTTGCAAAGTCATGAGATAAATTGTTCAACAATAATGGAAGATGGCTGCGAGCGCGGCTACGATTGGCGCACGCCTGGCGATCATCCAACGCTCGCATGAAAATTAATTCGGTGCAACGAAACGGCCCATGGGGGGTCTTGACAAATCAGACCTAATTAAATCCTAGGACTAGATGAAATGCGGTAACGCCGCAATGAGCTAACAAAGTAAACGTGCGAAGATTGAGGTTCGTCAGTCGCACAGAGCATGTCTGCCATAATTACCTGGGGCGGCAAATGGTGGTGAGGATGCTGATACGATGGCTGCACGTAAGCAGGATGATTATTGTGCGGGTGCGCGCGCGGGTGGTTCACTGCCTGGGCTTGCGAGGACGGCTGGTGCGGCGGCGACGTCCACGGGCCGTGATTCGGCCCGTGGCCTTCGCTTGTGCTGTACATGCCCCGCTTCTCAGCCGCTTTATTCCATCCCAATCTTACCTAATCCCGAATTCGCAGTATCGCAACAATCATCGTTCGTTTCAGCACCAGCGGGCCCAGTTACACCAGCAAACTCACTAACTCGGCCCGCATTCCAGATCACATCTTGACTGTCCATGTGACATTGTCTAACCATCATCTAACGACCTCTTTCAAGTACCATTTGAAAAATCCAAACCAACATTCATCAGAAATTGGTAGACTAAAATATTGAAAAAGTTTTTCTCTGAGGAAGCGAAAATTAGAGGAAAGTGGGGAATGCTGAATCCCGGCTGAACACGTGTAACTCTCACGTCCCTTTGGCTGTGAATTTCGACCTTGCCCTTGCCTCGGCTGCGGCGAGGAAAAAAAGGGAAACAAATGGCGAGACGTGGAAAAGCAATGGGAAAAAGATCGGTTGGCGCGCGAGATCGAGTGCAGAGTCGCGAGCTCGCGGCGTGCGCCAGCGAGTGGCGTCGTGAACACTAACTAATAGAGGGGGACGATTTCTTGCGGCCGCCGAACGCGCGGCGCGCGCGATACAAAAAAAACGGGGCAAATGAAAAAACGCAGAAAAGCCGCGAGAGTGCGACTGATAAGCGATTAGCAAAAATCGGCCGGCGAGATATCGATTGAAATAACACGATTCCGCCGGAGCCGGCCAACCGGGCCTCGGGGAACCGCGGAAGCTGCCAATCCGGTCGCGCTCATTGCTATCTGCCGGCTCTCGCGCTCTCTCTCTCGCTCTTTCTCCCCGTTTGATTTGACTCCCTCCACCTCAGACGTCTCCGTCCGCTTCAAAGGCGATTACACTATTCAGGAAGTGTCTATGAACGCAGAAAATAATCATCCTGGATTTTTCCACGATCGGCCGATTTTTTTGAACGCAACGAATGGACTATCGACTTCTCTATTATGCGAACTGATACCGATACCGGCGATGGCTCTTGGACGCGCTATTGTGTTATTTATGGATTTGTTGATCGCGTGTCACAGATTGCGCCAATTGCCCGAGATAGATCTCTCGCGTTCGGTTTTCGGAATTTGATTTGACTGAGAGTGTTTGTGCGATAACGAAAAATTATATTACGGCATTTTTGCAACTGTCAGATGCTCGTTAATATCAAATCGAGATACATCGATCTTGTGTGCCTCTATCTCTCTCTCTTTTTCTGTGGCTTTGCGTGCTTCGCAGTCATGTATACCAGCTACACTGTAATGTGTTACACTTTTAATTAGAAAGTTACAGAAATAATAATCGCACATTTGTTATAGTTTTTCTTGGCTTTCAAAATTGATTTATTAGTATGTCTGTGTAACATTTTTACGTTAATGGAAATTCTTTTTTTTTTCTCTCCATTTACCGAATAACAGTGTTTCACAAAAATGCGATTGTTTCAGAGAAGAAAGACGAACTTTGCAATTAATTTCTCGGTGAAATAAACTTTGAGTGCACACAAAGTCTGATAAAACAATTTGCGTAAAAACCTACGTAATATAAGTACACACAAATTTATCTTCCTTTCAAACAACTCTCACACCAACTCTCCGGAAGAAAATGTATCCTGGCGAAAAATGCTTTCTTATCAGCAGAAGCATCGATTTTTGTTTTGTGTTTGTTTGCAAGAACAAGGAGAGAAAAGTTGAATGTGATGTGCGTGAATGAACGGTGATCTTGCTCATCAATTCGGTCGCGTCGAAACGGCGTAAATGAATCGGCGAGCATTGACGAGCGCGGGACATAAATCAGGCATTTTCACGCTAACTTAGCTAAGCGCACGGCTCGGCGCGTTTAACACCGCGCGACGACCGGCACGGCGAAATAATAAATAGGCCGGTTAAAATCGGCACGCAATAATTTGCGCGCAAATATGATTTCATTTAGCTCGGGCATAATAGAGCTCCGAGATGGTATCCATTAAGTTGAAATATTGACCGAGTGCGATTGTCTATTCGGAGTTGCAGATCGCGCGATATAAATCGTCGAGCATGGCGTGCACGAGAGACTCGACGTTTGGAAAAAACTGCCGGGACAAAAAGTGTGTCTCGTCACTGGGCGAAATAGAAAAATGGGGCGGAGTCTGTCGGGCGAAAATTGTTCCTTATTCATCATGGCCGCTTTTATCATTGACGTCAAGATAAGCAGAGGCGCGCTCGGTCGGTGGTTCGCGCGCTCTCGCACCAACGTTGCGCCAAGTTTGGCCGAACTTTGCGTTTTCAATTGCTTTCTTTGCGTTTATTAAAATGATAGTGTATAAAGAAACTGCGCCTCTGTCACAACTTTGCCAACAACTTGTTCCGCCCCTTGAACTTTTGTGTCAACTTACTCATCCAGCGAACACTATTTTTTACGCCTTATCTATCCCAAACGCGATTGGCGAATGTTAAACTTGTGTTTTTTTCTGTTGATTTTCAGTTGTTTCGTCATCAATTTTTTCGAACTTTTTATCTCGATCTTTGCATGAATAATAAATAGTGTAATTAGAGTTATTTTTTCGAGATAAAAATTATTCAACGCGTTGGGCTTTTCTGCATGGTATAGACGAAACGATAAAGAAACTTGTTCTATTGAGCGATTTATAAATATACATTCCAACGTTTTAGCATAAGTATAAATATGAAATTTGAAGTACTTTCGGATCATGCTGTCGATTCAAATAGAAATATTATTTCATCAAAGCTCTTTTTGCAAATTTAGAAATGGTTGTACTAAAACCATGTTTTTGTACTATTCTTTTTCAAAATGAGGTAATATTAATAGAATAGTTGCAGCAGACGTTTGAACGAGTAATAGGTGTTTTGACGGCGAGATCGTTAGAAAATAAGATTGAATGGTTTATTTATGAAGACAAGCTTTGTTGAAGGCTTGCTCCATTTCCAATTCGATTTTTTAGTAATCTAATTTTTGCAGTTATTACGAGAAAACGAAAAATAGTCATTCTAACTTTTTTAAAACTGTTTTTCGAACTGAAATAAACAAAACCAATAAGAAAAATGAATTCTATGGAAAACGAAACTTTATCAATTCGATAAATAAAAATAGGTAGTTTAGTGATTGACTGCAGTTTCGCGAAAATTGTTTTGTTCATAGTCCGGACGTTTTTATAGATCAAGTGCGAAGAAACGTTTGCGCTCTTCCATTTTTCAACAAATCGGCCATTCTACGAAAGCGCGTTAAATATAACCAAACGACCTCATTTTTCCTGGGCGGCTGGGCGAAAAACTTCCATAGCGGCTCGAGCGTGTTTCGCTTTTCCCATTCGAAAAATATATATAAAAGATTCTTGGGGAGCGGGCAAAAATAAAACGCCAAATAAACGAAAGTGAAAGAAGTTGGCATCGCGCCCCCCCCCCTTCGAGAGTGCGCAAGCTAAAAAGTATTGCGCGCGGCGAAACGACGACCAAGTCTTGGAGGAGAGAAAAAAAAGGAGTCGCGTGCGAAGGCCGCGCTGAAATTACTGACCATGGGCAACTGCATGCGGGAGTAATATCTTTTTTCTCGTACGTAAAAATAAGCTGCGCGCGTTCGCTCGCGGTCGTTGGCAGTGGAGAAGAAAAAAGGACGCAAAAAACGCGGGGGAAGGGGCGGCGGAAAAAGGGGGACAGCACAAGAGATACGGATGCTGCGCGAAAGAAACGAATAAGAATGCCGCGCTCGGGCCGCTCCGGGGCCCCCGCCCCCGCGGCTCTCCTCTTTCTTTCTCGAGGCTTCTTTCTTTCGCGAGCGCAGTAAAAAGACTGCAAGGCAATAAGCGTGTACACGCGGGGAGAAATAGAGAAAATAAAAGTCCGGTAGGCCTTGGCTGCTGCTGCTGCCGAGCCGCGTTGCCAAGTCTCATTTGTTTATCACGGTGCTACGATGAGGAGTCGCCCTTTTTTGCTCGCAGTACTTTTAAAAGTATCTCGCAACAAGATTCGCCAGCGTTCAAACCCCGTCTGTCTTTCTCGACGGCACACCACGTGACTTTCTATTTAATCACTCGTCCAATCAATTCTTTCAGCGATTTTGCAACATTTTGGCCCGGGTTTAAACCGGGTTTGCTCTAAATTCGATTTCGTTTGTCGGATGAACATAATAGGCTACGGTGCAGCTAATTATGAGTGCACACACTAATAAAATATTGACTTTGAGAATTGTATTAATTAATTCCGCAGTTCGACCGTTTATGCGTAAGCAATTTATAGACCCTGTCGATGATTTGCATGAAACGTATAAAAGCTATGGGAAAAGGACTAGTTGGCTTCGGCGGAAACTGAAACGTTATTGCAAAATTTTTGCCACTTTAGTGTGCGGGGCCGATCGTTTTTCATGAATGTTATTTCTTTTTAATTTGCTTTCCTTGGCCGAGACCGATAATTACATGTCCCACGCCAGTGACAAAAGGATCTTACGCCGTGTTTGCTAGAGAAATATAAACCCTTTATAGGAACTATGTAGTGTACTAAAGTAATTGCTCGTAAAACACTCGAATTACTGGAATTATTATTATTATGATTATTATTATTATTGGAATCTCAGACATCGAAAAAGTAAACTATAAAGTTGCGTAGTGCCTATTAGAGTAATGTAGTTATACTTCTCATAATTATACATTGTGCATACTATAAAATTTTTTACGCGTCTAATGGTACACTTTACTAATTACTTGTTTTTTCTCAAGCGTATCAATCTGGAACGAGATCGTGCTTTTGAATCATCAAATTCGAGTACTATATTTTGGTCGAGGTTTTTTTTCACCCTCACGAGCGAAAGCTGGGAAAAAAGTAATCACAGCTATCAATATGTTTGTTTTACTCGACGCGAATAAAAGCTGGAGGGTTGACCGGTGAAAAAGTGTAACAAGTAGCGGCAAGCTTTTTTTCCCTAAAAAAAGAAGTAAACTCTAACCTGTTGCGCGTATTACAGAGGAAAATATCCGAGGGAATTGCGTCTTTTTTTTCTGTTAGCTTTGATTTATGAGATCCCCTTTTTCACGAGGGAATAATTATGTAAAATATTACACACGGGTGTATGTAAAATCAACCGCAGCTATTTGAGTCGTTGAGATGAGTTATTTATTCTGATTGTTATTGAAAAAAGAAATTGCTCGACCAATTTAATGAATTATTTTGTTTCTAAGTAGCAGTTAATTTGGTGATAAACTTTGATGAAAAGTTGAAATGAATCGTTAAATGAAAAAGTAGTTATTTTCAAATTGAGGAATACCTTGAAGATGTGAGGGCGAAAGTGTTGGATTGTCTCGCGCCAAGAAGGTTTCGACTTTCGTCACATATACATATCTGAGTAATCTGTGTACCGAGTGCGATGCGCTCAGTTTCATGAGGTTGCTCACAAACTCGAACGTAAAAACCAGTCCCTCGCTTAGCAAATAAAAAATTGCTCTCGCTCAAAATGCATTTCCACTGAATGTTCAAAATTCGAGTCGAAAGCTTATAACTTATAGCGCGAATCCGACCACGGTGCCGTTAGATTTTATAACTGTACTTTATGAAAATCGACATCTATGTCATTTTATGTAAATGCAAATCAATCGGCTCTAAAATATACATTTAAATTACTATCCCCACGTTCCGGGATAATATAACATCAACTTTGCGTAACCAGGAAATAATCTTTTTCGGACACCATTCACATCCCACCAATTAAAATCACTGAAACCCCACAAAATTCGAATCTATTTGTTTGCTTCAAAATTATTCAACTCACGCTCTCTATTTTGTTCCATTCTTTTCGATCAATTTATCCGAACACAATAGAGGAAAGTTTAGACTCTACTTATTATTAATGCAAAGCCATAAAATTTGCACCAACGAGTTTTCGCCGATAACCATGAAAATGAATCTACAATTAATAACGTTCGAAAATATGATATAGGGAGAGTTGGTATTCGCGAATTTCAATTTCAAACCGAAAAGCCGGTGATTTTATCGTGTTGCATTGAAAATGGTAAAAATGGTGAGCGCGCGTTACTTCCCCTCCATTCATCTTTGGTGGAACGGCAAAGGCAGGCACACGGCGATGTCTATCGCGCGTCCGCGCCAAGCGCTCTCTCGTCGCTGAATGAAACGCCTCTTTATGCTCTCGGCGGAAAAGAAACATAATATGAATCTCGGATCGCGAGCGTCGTGCTCGGTTTTCGCGGTGACCCGACGATGTCCACTCTCGCATGTGTTGTAACGCGCTTCATACATATTTATATATTCATGCGTGCGTACGTACGCGCTGTGTACGACAAGCGTCAGCGCTCGGTAATATATTGGCCTAGGCTTTGCGCAAACGTGCATGTACGCCTATACCGGGGATCGCGCGACACGTACGCGCGAAACACCGATTCCCTTTTTCCACCTACGATCCCGCGCATACAAGTTTCCCACAAGCGGACAAAGCCGATCGCTTCTATATACGCCGATTTCTTTTCATCCCATTTGCATTTCGTTGTTATCCTTTTTTTTCCGCCTCATTGTCGCTCTTGTCCTTTTTCGGTCCATCCCTACCCGGCACGAATATTAAGATTCTTTTTTTTTCTCATCTTTCGTTGCATATTTCCTTTTTCTCCTTGTCATCTTTTCAACGCGAGAGATTGATTGACGTGGATGAATTATCAATTTTGCACGCTTGCGTTCATCATTTTATGTAAATTGAATTATTATGAATATCTGTGCACGCGGGTCGTGGATATAATTTTATTGATAGCAGACGCCTGCGATAATCACGTATAAAATGTAATTTTGTTTATAATCGACGGGACGATATGAGTGTTCAATAACCAGTTTAGAGGCAAAAACGCGCGGGATTATTGGAGGCGCTTTTGCGACGCGGATTGGGAAACGATGTTTATACCACTTCGGTTGGAATCGTCGCTTTTTACGCGTTTTATTGCGGATGTGCGAGTTTGTTTGGATTGGACCAAGTAATGATGTTAATAACAGTACACTATCTCGCCAGGTTTATTGTAAATATCAAAACCGAGGATGAAAATTTCGCACATTTTCAATGTAATTTTATTCTCATATTAACATTTTGCTCCCTGATTCAAATTCAACTCGTAATCCCGATTCTGTCTGTTTATTTTAATTGGATCATTTTGTACTTGCATTATATTTTTGTAACGTTAAATGTTGCACATTCAAAACGTAATTTCATTTCCATCCAAAGAATCACTTTTTGCATGGTGTAAAAATTTGAATATAAAATGAACGGGAAAAATAATCGAGCAATAATTGTTGTGGATTACATACCAACATTTTAATTGTCCGACACTAAATAAACGTGATCGTGATGAATTAATCGAGCCACCGCGAGAAAGCGCCTGTTTTTATCGTACATTCGTAAGTTATTGATTCATTCTTGCTGGCAACTTGCTGCCGCTATGATTGGCCATCACTCGCACGGCACTTTTTGCGATTGGCTATGAACGCCGAGATCATTGCGATCCATCAGCGTCGGTAAAAAACCCGAGGTGGTCGAGCATCATTTGTCGTGAAAAAGTGTTCCTTTTGAGCCGAGCACACGACGTCAAGACTGACACAGACTATCTTGAGTACATAAATATTGAATTCATATCTCTTTTGTAGTTACTCTTTTTTCTCACGCGCCTTTTTCGAGTCCATTTTTCAACTTAGGCCTTTGAATCACATAAAAACAATTGATTCGAATTCACTACATAATTATAATTCATTACAAGATTTTCATGTCTGCTCAATTATTTATAGACTTTGAATTATGTATTACTTTTTTTGCAATTTTATTTACATAATTAAAAGTAACGTTGTAAGTGATATAAAAAAAACAGACTAGACGTAATACGAGTTGAGTCTACAATGTATGCTTGTAATATAACTACTTTATCAGGCGTCACATTCAGTTTAAAAAAAAAGTCATCTCGTGTTACAAGAAACAAAAAATGCGCTAATTTACCATTTTACAATTTGGTTTTTTGGCAAATTCGTTTCTTTATCTGTTATCTATGTTTGGGGAGAACAAAACCGAATGTTGTAATATAAATAGTGTGGGAAGGGTTACAATTCACAAGCCGAAAATAGTTTTGTAAAGAATCGACGGGTGTTATCGAATCGATCTGCTAGAGTGAACGATGAAAAGTGATGCTAAACGAGGGAAAACAATTCTGAATTCGCGGAGTCGTCACGGCGATCCATTATTCATAGTTGTGACAATAGCACGCATGAGTAATATAAATAAACGATCGTCAGGGTTCAAAGACTCGTTCTTTAAAACAGCGGAATGCGACGCTTAACGTGGGATTCGCGTGTTCGTGACATTGCTCGCTCTCGGCAGACGACGCTATCGAGGCCGATCTGACGCTCGGACCGCTTAGCCGATCTCAAATCGAAACAACCACAAACTAATGTGCTCTGATTACGCATGCAAGATGTAAGCCCGATTAAGTTCGAGCGGGCCTTCTTCGTCGCACTGCAACGACCTTCACGCATTGTTTTCCTTTTTTTTTTCTTTCTTTCATTATCAGAATAAATCTGACCAATACTTGTCCGCCGAGATAAGACAATGTTCAACTCTTTGTCGATGGTCAGGAATGAAGTGAAAAAAACTTGTTTCAACCAATCAATTAATTTTTTTTTTCGAAAAGAAACGGTGTTCGAATTATGATTATTAGAATTGCGGTGGAAAATAAATATAATAAAAGTCATCGAATTAAACTGCGCGAGATTGAAGTGAATAACCACGTTGCATATGAGAATAATAAAATGAAAAGCCTCATTGAACGACGCTGGAAAAAGTTAAATCGCAGTTTTGCGCGCGTGAGTGTTTGTTTTTTACGCGATGAAACATGAAAGTTTGTTTGTTCGCTGTCAATGACTCGCGAGTCAATTATGACGGAAAAATCGCGACAAAAAAAGGAAGGAAGAGACAGAGAGGGAGAACGTATTGACAAACGGTATCAGTTTAGCTTGTGCACAGTCCTGCTTTTTATTGTGCGCGATTCTTTCAACTCATTTTTTTTGCCTCCGTTGAAACGCCGCGTGGATGATGAGTTATAATGGCAATTAAAAACAGGGACTTTGCAATTGCAATTTTTCATTCGCGGAATTGTTCGTTGAAATATTCGCCGTGATTATTTTCTAATTTCTCAATCATCGAGCCAATCGAAGACACGACTCTTTTTTCCCCCGTTTATTTTTGCGAGGAGAAATGAAAATTGAAAAATGGTCGAATTGCATTTAGCCGAGTGAAAAGTTTATCAGGATTATAAATAGGAGGCAATCAATTTCGATGTTAATCGTTGGCCGCGGCGGGTAAATATATAAAGAATATACATTAACGAGAGCGGCGGAATCGAAATTAGTGATCTCGCGCGGCAAACAAAGTGGGATAATTTTTATGTTTTCGGTTGGTCGCGAGAGTGTCGTAACTCGAGAGCGGATATCGCGAAGTGAAAATAAATTTGTGCAGAGCAGATCCCGAGAATAAATCGAGCCGAGGGCACGATAATATATAAAAAGAAGGCCGGCTGGCTCGTCGACCTGCAGCCGACCTGATAATCTTTAATTTATTTTAATGACGTAGAAGCGTGACTCGCGCTTCGTCGGAGCAACGAGAGAATGCCGCGCTGCGTTGTCGGAGGTCAGGTTCACCAGCCGCGATGCGCTTGGCGCGAGACAGGCACCCGCAAGGGGGGAGCCTCCGAGACGGCCAAGATCTGTCCCGAAGAAAGGGAAAATAAAAACTGCGACAAGAGTCGACGATAAAATTTGATTCGGTAGCGACATCGCGCAAAAACTGCCCTTTACATTTTAACTCATCCTCAGACTTTTTTACTCCCAACCTGAATCTTTTCTTTCGCTACTCGTCGGCGCGGAAGTATGGAAATTTGCTCTACAATAAAATCTCTTTTTCTCTCCTCTTGTCGACTTCATTCAAACGACCGTGTGTGCTTATGAATCAAGAGTTTTTTTTTCCCAACGAAAATATTTTAAAATGTATTTTTGATGGTTGCATGAGATTGGAAAAGTAAATACGATGTTAATTTTAAAAAAATGCTGAACCAGACGCGAAATTTGAAATTCAATTGAAATAAGAGGCGAATAAAAATGAGATGAAAATTGGATTTTGGATGTTTGAAGATTTGACGAGATAACGTCAGCGTTCGAATTCGGTCTGTCTGGATTGGGTGAGAGTATCACGACGGCCTTTTGAGCGGATCGTCACGGTCGCGGTTGCAGCCTCGGCAGAGAAACGAACGCTGGATGCTGACCGCTGCATCTTGCATATACGTATGTTTGATGTCAGCGTGCATTCTGCATTCGCGCCGTTGCCACGTCCGCTCGCTCTCCTTCGTCCGCGCGATCTCTTTCTCTCTTTCTCCGCGGCGTCTGTCCCTCTTTATATTCATCCTCCCTCCCCCGCTGATTTCGCGTCCCTCTCACACGAGAGAGGCCTACCTACACACTTGACATTTCTCAAACTTGCGCCGAGTCGTGGAAAGAGTCATTGAACTCGGAAAAAAAAGACAGAGCGATGAGGAGCCGAGCGAAAAAAGAACAACGCCGCGAATAAAAGCGTCTCATTATTGCCGCGAAGAATTGAAACAGAATGACGCATTGACGGACCTTCGCCGAGACCACTGCTCAACATTTCGCCTCTCGTTTTTTTTATCAGCCGCTTCGTCACTCGACCAAGAGACTTTTCATTCATCCGCTACTTTATTTATCCTCGCCTCCCTCGTGTTTTCTTTAATCACTCTTTTATTATCAGGTCAGTCTCAAATCCTTGACAATTTTTGCTTTTCGTTTCTATTTTGCGAGAAAAATGCACTGTCGACACAAATATATAAGTCAACTTTTATCGCGGCATAATGAATGTACTCCACTTTCTCTATAGAGACGAGCGGTATCATAAAGTTCTATAAATGAAACTCTGATATTCGTCGTAAATCAAATTTAGATGAAAATTAAAACAAATACTCCATTCTTATGCATCATTAATGAATTTCGACGTTGCAAAAAAAACGAGCACAATTTTATTCATTAATAAACAAACTTTATGGCCCAATAAATTGCGCGGTGAAAAATTGTCGAACAAATGAATCGAATGATAAAAATTCGGAGAGATGGAAATTTGAAATGAGCAGCTCATAAGTAAGCGTCGTAAGGAAGATCGGCCAATAAGGTCTGTAACGTTCGGCGTGATTTTAAGGTGCTTTTTGCCGTGCACGCGGCGGAGTAATAATTTTATGAGGAATAAAATAATTTGATTAGCGAGCGTTGCATTCTAGTCTGGTGTCCGTCTCAGTCGCGATCCCTACCTTTCTCCGGAGCGCCCCTCCCCCCGAGCTCGTCTTTCTAGCCTCCTCCTCCTGTTCCCGGCCGGCTCTCCCCCGCGTGATCTAGTAGTGCTTCATATCAGATTTGCCGCGTGCGAAAAAATTCGCGCATTTTTGAACCGGCTGGAACACATTTCGCATAACGGTGCCCACGCGCGGGATGCAGAGCTACGGCCGTGACTCTCGACCGGTTGCTTGGCATAGGTCGCGGTCGGCCAAACTTCTAAGATTCCATTTTGCATCTTTAATTGCTCGAAATAAATCAAATAAACGAAACCTCTGTTTTCAAAAATTACAATCACTTTTTCAATTGCAATTACCCCCTAATTTAATTTTTTTGTAATTAAATCATTTTCTGTGTTTCAATTAGCGATAGAAGAACGATGAAAAGAAACTCTTGACGAATGGGATGAATAGGATAAATTGAATAGTTGGATTAAATGATGGTTATAGAATAATATTAGATAGAAGCGATTGGGCTAACCAGACGTATGTAGAGTATCGATTGATTGACAGCTGTTAATAATTCGAAAAATGCGCCAGAGTAGCAGAGTTTACGAGATCGGCGCTGTTAGGAGTGAATCGTGCTCATTCTGGAATGCGCTTGAATACGATCCTGCGGAAGGACGAGCATGCCTTATTGACCTAAGGGTTACGTCAAAGCCATGTCGGACGAGAGCATCGGCTTTGTTTATCTCGAGCAATGCCGGTGGGATGTGCGAAACAGACGCATCACAAAAATAACGACGTGTATTCGCGAAGATGGTAAACGCCGATTGCGCCGATCAATCGAGCCGATATTCGCGCTCATTCATTCGCTGTCAACTGGATCAGAATACATTTTCTTTTTCCAACCGATTCTCAAAACCGTTATCAAAATCACTTTCAACATTAACACTTTTTTGTCCCGCAAAGGTCGTTCCCATGAAAAATGCATAAAAAACTCAATTTCCCACGACGAACCCTTTTGGCATAAAAAAAGAGCGGCGTAAAAAAAGTAAGTCGGGATCGGATGGCAAAAAGTTGATCCTTACCTCAACAAACTCAGGTAAAGAGTAGTCCTGGGATCACAGTCACGTTAGTTTCGATAGTTTAAAAAAGATCACATGGTATGGCACTGTACGGACGGTCCATCCGAAAATTAGAACCAGCGTGTGGGCGGTTGGTGGGGGGTGGTGCGAAAAGAAAAAGAAGCCAACTGGTGTCACTGCGCGGGCGTGCGGCCGACGTGAAAGCTGCACCACGCGTTCGCGAGCCGTACGGGGAAGTCCGCGATTTTTCCCCGAATTGAGAATGACACGTCTGCCACCACTCTTGAGCTGCACGTGCAGCCGCGGAGCGGGAGGTGCACTGCTACCGCGTGGTTTTAATGTCACATCATCGCACACACAAGCGCACCGCCGGACAGTTGGAGCACCCCCGAAAAAACCGGCATGAGCGAATCTCGTTGGCAGATCGGTTCGCGAGCGGCGATCGATTCTGGCGCGATTTCGGGGCGAATGTTTTTTCTCAGGCGAAAAGCGGCCGTGCGTGCGCACCTTACTTCGTTAAAGAGCCTTTCCGTATAAAATGCCGGGGAACCGCCGTGGTCGTCGTAACCAAGAGAGAATATCGGCCTGTGCATTCGCGTATGCTACTTGCGAGCGTCCTCGTCGACGATTGGAGGAGACGCGAGTGGTGGGGCGACTGGCGCGAAGGTCCGAAGGTACGGCTGCGAGAAGCCAGCGCGATAATCCAGGATGACGATCGCGAAAGGGGGGATGCCGGCGCTTTTCTTTCGCCGGGCATTACGTGGGGTAATCGCGCCCGATTGCCTGACCAACCTCGAGGACGAGGGAAGGTCGAGGCTGCGACATCCATCCGAGAGCTTTCGAATTCGAGGGTCACTCGTGTGCCGGCGCCGATTCGTCTGGTTCAAGGTCGAGCACCAGCCGAGCCCAACGGTTCCGCACTTTCATCCTTTCGTACTTTTGAATGAAACACACACGACCATCCGCGACTCCCTATCGCCCAATCGTTTCTCCCATTTTTTTCGGAATCCGCCTAATTGCAATTGTGCAATGCTCGCTGCCATGCGCACGCACGCAAGCGCTGAAGAGCTTGCGCCGCGACCAACTTGAAGAGCCAATTGTGACGAATTTAATAATGACGCTGTTGAAACTAAGTTTAATTGTTATTGTTCAGTTACATGTCCTGCGTGTAATTCGATGGTAATTTCAATTGCGATTTGTCAACGCAAACGAAGTGTCGTCAATTGTTCGTCGACTGTATTAACTTATTTTTTCGGACTAATTTGTTTGGCCGGTGTAATTGCAGTTGTGACAGTGAGCAGCGGCGTATTAGATAATAATTTCTCATTTTCTATGGCGATTGTTTTGCTCGGCCGAACGAACCATGGAATTGGTTTTAATTGGACTTCATGTTTGTCGATTTGGTTATATTTAAGTGCAGCTGTTAATTGCGGCGGTCACGTAAAAATTATAGAACGTTAAATTAACAATGAGATTCGCGGACTACTCGATATTGTAAAATTGAGTCATAAATCGTGAACTGCAGTTCGTAAACTTAACGATTCGAATAGACAATTTTATGATACAGATAGTCAACGTTATGATCAAGACCGTTAGTTTTAGAAATAAGTTGCCAGCTTATTTCTTTTTGCCAGGTCAAATTAAAAGGTTCCGCTTTTTATGATCTTCCCGCAGATGAGCTGATGGCTGAAAAATCGTTATCGCTATCTCAACGGATCATTATCCCATAAATATTATGCTCATTTATTATTTTCTCTTATTGCATTTCAGCCTCGTAATAACTTTGTTAACCAAACGCGATCGATGAGAATCAGAATTTTTCACATCGTTTCACTTACAAATCGAACACACTTTCTTATCATCATTTTCCTTTTTTGCAAAACTTTTTGCTTTTAAAACGTGTCATTAATAATGAGAAAAAGTGACGACTTTTGAGTGAACAATCATAAACTGGAATAATTACAACGGAAGTGCGTATTCAACGACAATCTAAAACGAAAGAATGTTTGTATGTATCATTTGATGCTGTAATGAGTATCATTTAGCGGTGTACTTTGTGCCTTTTTGTGCGTTTTTGTTACTCGCCAGTCGGGGATATTCACCCACGCGTGCTCGCTCGCATGAGACGCAGCCTCTCTTTTTCTCTCGGCCTTTCTCTGTCTCTTCTCGATCATACGTCTCTCCGCGAATGAACTTGAGGAAGTTGCAGCGCTGCGTTTCTCTCGGTCCGCGATAAATCAGTCCGAAAATTGCGGCGACTCATTTATTTGCTTAGCCGACGAAGAAAAAGGACGTGTTTGCGATGATTGTTAATGATTCGAATAATGCAAGACAATACCCCGAGGTCGTTGCATTGCACGATCAAATATATATTTATGTGCAATGAACGCGTTATTGAATGCAGCAGTACACTCGATTGAACTGTGATTGTAGGTTAATGTTATAACATATGTTAATTGCAGCGGCGCACTGCAAAAAATGTTGCGAGCCGTTTTGTATGTACGCATCAGTCATTCGGTTTATTCTTATTCTTTCTTTCTCGCACTCTGCGACTCAAATTTGTAGCGCAAAATTATACACCGCGCTGTTATTATGACGATTCGGCTGCACGATCGCACTTTATTGGACCACGTTCAAGTTTTATTATTTATAGTGCAACGCGTTCTTATAAATTATTCGGCACTGTTCAACTGACTTTCTTGCAATAATTGTTAGTCATTGAACGGGTAGGTTCGATTATTTTTTATCCAAATGAAGATTTGACAATTCCGAACTAATCAAATAGAAATGATTTATTTGACGAATTCATTGAGGACTGCGGATGAAAAAGGCTGCATAAAGTGTTATTTGGTTTACTAACTAATTAAACGTTCTACATATTTCAGTTAATTAAATATTATCAGTGAAAAAATGATAAATCTCGTTACTCAAATATATTATAAATGCGATAAGCAATGCGGATAAAAAGTGCATCGAAGCGACCCATTTTTCGCGATACGATTACAAGCCTGAGAATAAAATTTTTTGTCGTCGTTGCACTTGGTGCTCTCGTTGCACTCATACGGAATTTCTCCGCGAGTGTAATAATAGCATCAAGCAGAAAAATAATTCCGAGCTTATTTCGCACTGGCAAAGAAAACCGCGCGCGCGAGCGGCCTTCGCCTCGCCTCCGTGACAGAGGAGGGTCGAATTAAAAATAAGAACCCCGCGATTGATCGTTTTTTTCCCTCCCGCTGTCGCCGTTTGTTTTTTCCTCCCCGACTCCTCCGCCCACTTTTTTTCCCTCCGCCCGTAAATTTTTTTCTGACCCAGATCTCGAATCTGCGCTATTTTTTTCTTGCCGCACGAGCCGGATCTTTTTATCTTACGAGTGCGCGCGCGAGAGCTCACTCTCCCTTTTTCCTGCATCGCATTCTTTTTGGCATGCCGGTGCCCCTCTGCAACTCCTCGCACGCACTCCTTATCTTTGGTCTCGCGTTGTCTCTCTTGCACAGTGCGCCCTCCTTCTCCTCCCCCGCGCGATCCGGCCAAACAACTTCTTCTCCGCAATTCTTTTGCCCGAAGTTTGCTCGCTCACTCGCTCGTTCCTCCGTTCTTTCTTTCATGCTCGGCTCCTGACCTACGACTACGTTCGCGTACCGGCCAAATTTCGTCAGCTATAATATAAAAACGATACGCCCTGTTGCGTCACGAACGAAATATTATACCTTAGATAAGGATTAGAGGGTATAAGTTTCGTTCAACGCATTATCGTTTTTTTTTCCTCGCTGCACAGAATTCCGACGCCAGTTTGCTTTTGTTGACACATTTCTTTCGTTGCGGGATTATTTTTAACGCGACAGATGATATTATTTCTTAGCAGCAGTTGAAGAATTTCAAAATAATGCTTGTTTGTAAATTAGATTGCAGTTTTTACTCCGTGTGGTTTTTGTTATTGAATTAGTGAAGGAAAAAGCAGATTTGATATGGCTGATATGACGACAATGTTGATGCAGATCAGAATAAGTCCCGAGTTAATTGGCTTTTATAAGTAAAGGTACATGATTTAGAATCAGTCACAATGCCGTTTAGAATAAATTAATTTGATTGCGCAATTAGTTTCTTTCGATGTTGATTTATTTTTTGACAACCACCTCTGAAGTGTAACAACATGCGTCTTATCAGTCGGACAAACTTGAATTGTAAATTTATCGCCTAGACTAATCACAACTACATTCACGATTTGAATTTATCTCAATCATTAATATATCCTGATTATCATTCAAATTAATACAATGGATTGTTTCTAAACACCGTCCCGAAATTGCGACAATATTAAATTACAATTTGTACAAACGTTACTTTCACAAAAAAAAGAATTACTGAAAACTGTGCAAAGTTGAAAAATCGTGTTAATTGTTTTCTTTGCCGTTGGAAGTTGAAATGAAAAGCTGGATCTGTTAATTTGCGGAATAGCGCGAGTACAAAATTAGTTTTTCAAAGAACGACAAATCTCATGCGGAGTTACGAAACCCGAACGTCTGAACGCAAAAAATGTTGAGGTACTGCGAAAAGTCTGGTGCTATATTTACCGTCGCGTTCGGCGTACAATTCGGTAATAGCAAGAAACGAAGTGAGAGAAGAAGCGAGGGAAAAAAGGAAAAAGACGAAAATTGTTCGGCAACGCGCGTGTAGCCGCTCTTTCTCGCAAAAATCTTCGCGACCGTCTCCCCGCGTCTCCGACAGTCTCTCGCGAGAGCGCTGGCAAAAGATCGTTGCCCTTCTAAATATAAGTTCGCAAAATCGAACAGCAAAACTGCGCGGGTTTTGCCACAGTTGTGCACGGCATATTGCCGCTGAATCTTTCTCTGTCTCTTATTCCTTTTACTAGACAGAAGAAAGGGGCGAAGAAGAAGTTACTTCTGCCGGAGTTGTAACAAACGCGGCCAAAATATCACTCTGTGCCCGAAAAATCTTGCTATTATTTGTCACGCGCCTTTCACTCAGATAAATTTGGCCACTCTGCTTTGATTAATGCGCGACATGGTGTTCTCGGTTGCACATATTTTTATCGCGATTCCTGTAGACAGCAAAAATGCATTCAATTTGTTCGCAATTTCAAACTCGTTCCATTTTCAATTCTGCTTCTTTCTCGTCGTTAACTATAACAATAAATTCCTTTATTTTGATCTCATCAGGATGAAAAATTGTTCGCACGCCCGCGGGTCCGAAGAAGTGAAGTAAAATTGGCGCTGATAATTTGTTGTCTCTTGGCGCTGGGAGCACTGTTTTGATGAGTGACTAGGGTCGTGGTTCATTGTTATTGCGGTCTGCAAATGAAATCTTATCGGGACGCTGCGGTGAGGCGTACGGCGTCGCGCGGTGTCAATGTACGATAAAAAAAAGGCACACGCTCTTTCTCGCGAGAGACGCCGAGTGTGGGCGTCTCTCTTTCTCTCAAACTCGGCTCGCTCTTTCTCTTAGGGTAGGTCACGGCGAAACCGCGTGTCAGCCAGAAAGAAAGAGGCCTGCTCCGACCGAGAGAGACGCCCAGTTACGAATTCACTCGCGATGAACGAGGACCAACATTGAGACGGCGATAAAGAAACGGGATAGGGCAAGACGAGCAAGAAAGAATGAAATAAGAAATAAAGGAGCAGAGACGATGCCCCTTTTCTATACGCGGCGCTGAGACGATTACTCCGCGCGCACGCTGCGTCCTTGTCTCGCGCTCGGCCGCATGCGGTCTCCCCGGCTGGCTCGTACATCTTTTTATCGGGCTCCATCTTTTGCGTAGGCGATATTCGCACACGGCGAGCAACAGCGCCAGCTCGCAACTCCATCTTTTTTTTTTTTATTTCTCGCGCGATTACTCCCTTCGCTCGCGAATAATTAATTCCGCGCAACGGCCCTTTGTTAATTGCATAATGCGCGTGTTTTATTGGCCGATTATTATTTATAGACGAGCGGAGAATCGCCGGAGAAAAAATGACGGAACGAGACATTCACAAACGATCATGAGAAGTTTAATCCGCCGGCCATTCTTTATGCGACGAGCCAACGGAGAAAGAGAGAGGGTCTTTGTTGCATGCGAGAGCAAAGTTTCGTCCGCGCGACGCAAAGTGGCAATGAACGCTCGTGAAATTGATAAGAACGCTCGCAAAATCGTGCGTAAATTACTGTTATTTTACAATCGCGTTTATTTGATTTCGCGCACTGTGGTTTTCTTTCGCCAACCTTTTTTTAATGCCCGATAAATTGCCTGGCAATTTATTAATTTGAATTTCGAGTGAATTAAAATAGAAATTTGAGCTGTTTTTGGAAATCAAATTCACAAACGGGATGATTACAAAGTTGACAAAGTGACGATTTGAACCGTATAACGAAGAGTTTGTATTAATAATTCAAAATAGCCGTTGGAAGTATAGAGCATTATGCTAATAAGGGCATAATAACGTTGCAACTATTATTATAATCAGTCGTTTAGTTAACTAGTTTAGTTAATAACTAAATTCTTTTTCGTTGATAAACTGTACGATTAATTTTCGTCTCAAACTAATGACAATTTTCTGTTTGTTTATTATATCTACATAGAAGAAATTGATCGGAATAGAGTTTGTGTTTCTGGTTATTCCAGTTTACCAACGACAACCAATGTTATCGCAGTAAAAAAAAGTTTTGACATATTTCGCGGTAGAAGACTGAATTATTATGATTACTATTAGAATTAAACAATTTCATTAATTAAACGACAAAAGATAAAGCCATAATAATAAAAAACGGATAAGAAAGCGGAGAGCGTAGGTCTTAATTGGTGTACCGGGGTTGATTAAAAACACTTAAGACTCAACGGTAATTATCAATTCACACGGAATTCGATATTATGCCAAGTACTTTGCTACGGATACGTGTGTCTAGCTTTATGAAAAAGTTGCGGGCGAAGAGAAGTTGCGATTTGGAAAGTGGGGGAGGTGAGGGGGGCAGTTATGACGAGCGATCATGCAATCTGAAAATCATAGAAAATTACTGAAAACCGAAGGAGCAGAGACAAAGCGCTTTCTTGTTCGGGGGCTTAAGACGTCATATAATTTTATCTTGGGCCGTAACGGCCGCGCGGCACGGAACCGTTTCTTCGATTTGCAACGCAGCCCTCGGAGGGTGCGTGAAGCATGAAACAAAAGCGCGACGTGGCAAGACCGTTATTTAAATGCGAGTCCCGAAGCGCAAAAAATGGTTCGGCCCGACATGAGAAACGCTAAGAAAGTTTCGGGCTCGGCTTATCGAAAGGATTCCGACTGTTATTATTGCGATCGTTTTTTTGTCAGTGTCGCGTGATTGCAGCCGGCTTGGGGATCGCGCGTAACAAAATATTAGCCTAGCCATGTTAGACGTTTATGAATATTTCAAACGATTTCGCGAGGGTGAGCGTGAAAAAAAGATTTCTCTGATTAGCACGATTTGATTACTTTTCTGTCTGCTGTTTTTTGAGTTGATATTTATAACTTTTATACTATTATCTCAATTTTTCAAAAACAAATTAAAACCATAATGTTTTATTTCTAGTGAACTTTAAAAATTAACTGGAGTAATTGAAAAGATTGAACAACTGAATTGAATCTCATTCATTGAGTAGAAACAAAAGTCGTCGACGTAGACGTGAGAAATGATCGTCATCTCCATATGAAATTAAACGCCGGTCCAAATTGAGACAATGGATGGAAAGTATAACACGTTGAGCTCGCAACCCTTTTATAAGTTTTTTTCGACGTCATTTTCATTTGTGCAAACAATTCCGGCGAACGTGGAAGCGATACCAGATCCGGTTTCGTTCCGGGTTGGCAGATGTCGCGCAAATCCGGGATCGACGTGGATCCACGCGAAACAAAGCGAGAGAAACGGAAGGAAGAAAGGAGCGAGGCGAAAAAAAGTCGATTTGAATCGCGCGCGGAGCGTAAGGGTTGCGTGCTCCACGAGAGACAGAGGCGACGAAATAATTGGAATTTAATTTACGTGCAGCGTGCAAAAAAAGTCCCCCCGTTGGCTTGCGAATTAGCCATGAGAACGTTGTCGCGGGAGTGCATGCTCGAGTATTTGGATAACTTTTTTTTGTCATTCCCACGTTCCCGCTGCGAATTCGCAAACAACTTTTTTTTAACACCGACCACTTTGCGCCCCGAGTTCATCATTTTTTCAAGCTTATGTACACGTCATGAATTAAATCGTGTTTTTACACCTGTTTTTGGTACAACCGAAAGATACACGGTTTTATATTTTATTTTGATTTAAATCGTTCACTACTATTCGTTTAAGTTTGTTGTTAACTTTAGTTAACGTGTAGTTTAGTTAGTTAAGTGTAAGTTAACTGACAATTTTGTTTTCTTTTTGCAGATTTCTATATCAAGCGAGTTCAAAGAAAGCTCAATGAAAGGTCCGAAAACTCGAAGGACTATATCTTGAAAAATTGACCGACCGGAAGAAGGGTGCAAAAATGTGGCTTCCTCATTCGTCTACACGCGGTTGGTTCGAAAAGAAGCCACGGCTTTTTCTGCACGTTCTTTCCACTCTTCATGCGAGTTCACTCCGCTGGACCTATTTTTATTCACAAAGTTGGTAATCCATAAAGGATCAACTTTTTGCACCAATCAGGTAACTTCTTTTTTGTAGACGATACAAGAGAAACCCCTTAATTTGTTTTCACCTCCAATAAACCATCGAAAAAACTCAAATTCAAATAAAAAACCAAATCAATTTCGTAAACTTTGAAACGAAAAAGAAATTTAAATCTCAGACTCAAGAACAGATGCGGTATTTGGCATATAATTTTCGAATTGCGTAATAATCGATTACAGCTGACCCAAATGCGTTGTGTATAACAAGACGCGATTTTCTGTGATTTCACAAAACGCACTTCCTTTTCTCGTTGTGTCGAAAATGCAAGAAGTCAGTTTATCTGTCACTCGCGATGGCAGATGCTTGATACGCTGTTTATTTATTCTTTTATATCAGAGGTAAATAAATGGCTCGCTTGTGTCGACACAAAATTGCACGGTTACGGTAGCACGATAGTTCGATGTAAACAAGACGAAGAAGCATTTGAATTGTCCCTTCCCTGTACTTTCTACCTGTTTCAGTGTTTTTCATTATTCCACACACATGTTTTCACAACGACTTAGATGCATTTCATAACGTTAAACAACTGCCAGGTGTACACTTAATTCGAGGATGCAAACGCCTCAACACTTTCATTCAATGGCAACATTTTTACCTACCCTCATCTCGAGGGAGGGTTGAGAAATTTTTTTTCCTGCTCCTCCGACCTTTTTCCGTTGCGAAAATAGCCCGCTCACTTTTATCCGTAATGCTGAAAGAACGGCTATCGGGACAGAGGAAACGGAATTAATAACAGCATGTTGCCGCGGTGAGGGCTCGCCCTTCGGGCTCCAATTATTTTTCCCCCGCAAAAAGCAAGAGACTCGCTAAAAGCTGCACGATTAACGCAAGTGTCACGCCAATCATCAATTAAAAATATTACGAATGTTTTCTTTTAAGTTTTCACACTAATTTTAGGCAATGCGAAGGAAAAACTGTTGATAACAAACTCAGTGACAAAGTTTTCCTTCCTCGTTTCCATTTGAAAAGTCGAAATATGGTAAAAAAGGGTGCAGATCAGTCGGAAACTATACATCAGTTTGGCGTACAAAAATACGAGTAAAAGTTTGGGCGCTGGGAATGAAATTAAACTCGATCAAAGTAGAAGAAAATAAGCGCTCGCGAGCTGCAACAAATGGAAAAGAAGGGCAGACAAAACAATTTCGGCCCATCGGCGCGTGTTTGGCGGCTAAAAAAGCTCAGACTGGACGGCACAAGTTGCGGAAGCAAATGTTTTAATTAAATCTCGCGCGCAAACTTTCGCATCGCCTTTGCCGGCGTTTTTGTGATTTTCCGAAAGTTTTCACGCCGCACTCAAGAAGCCACGTTTTCCGCGGAATAAAAGAATCCGCAAAAACAAAAGAGCGGACTACTTAACGATACAAATTGTTGTGCCGGTAAGTTTTGCGGCGCCCCACGACGTAACGTCGTTTTCCTCGCACTCGTTAGCGACTTTTTTTCCTCGCTGCTTTTCCCGCCCCTAATTTTTTTCCTTACCCGCACTATTTGGTCGCGTCCCCACCCCTTTTTGATGGCTCCTAAACTGCAAATCATGCGTGAAATTGTTTTCGCACTCGCCGCCGGCTATTTCCTACATCCGGTTAATGTGATACACTACACGTACGCTTCTACATATGGATCCAGCTGAGATCAGGATAATCTTGTGACCGTAAATTGCACATCGTTATTGAAAAGAAATTCAATTTCGTAACGGGAATTTTGACGACTGATCGAAATCAAATTTTGCCAGGGACTTGGAAAGTTCGCTATTATATATGAATTGCAGGAACTTTAGAGACAAATAAAAAATTGTGTCAAACATTTATTTTCGGTAGTTCCCCAATTAGTAATAAGTGACGATTTAAGACCGCGGACGTATTACATATCTATTAATATTTTGCTAACACCGAAAATTAATATAAATCATTATTTTTAACGCTTATTTTTAATTGCACGCATTATACCGCGACCAAGTTATTTCGGTCGAAAATTCTGTTTCATTTTTGCTTGCCAACTGTCTTAGTTAGAGAATTATGAATATTACGTTTAAAACAAAATTATTAATTGCACACAAATTATCGCGGCGATATTCAACGCCTTTTAGGCAATGTCTTAAGATTTAAATCTAATTTCTTATGCTCTCCTTTTTCTTACCAGCTAATTCTAAATTTCAGCTTCCTTATCGTTTTTCCAATTTAGAAATTGTATAATCGATTGACGTACGATAGAACATATTGACAAGGACGAATTAATTAGTCACGATTTTCATCTGACGTGTATCTCTTTTGTATTTCCGCGTAAATTATTTTGTGTTTCAATTAACGAGAGACAAGTCTCTTGTACGCACTACTTTCGAATTTCTTGCGATACGTTTGAAGATTTGGCGTTTTGCAACAGAGGCCAGGATAATGAATCAGCAAAGTACGTCTCTGCCTTGCTTATCTGTTACATTTTTATTGCCTCAGACCAACGCTTCCAGTTTTGATTGGAAAGTTCATCGAGCCAGACTTAAGCTGGCGATCGTTCGTATCACAATTGGTGGCAAATTTTGCGAGTGATCGACACGAAATCAACAACAACATCGAGTAAACAATACACGTATGGTGCTTGCAATCGGAGAGATCAGCTTGTAGATCGAGCTCGCTGAAATTGATGGTCATGTTCGCGTGATTGTTTTGTTTTTCGCCGCGGCCGCAGACATTGTGTGCCGTCGTAAGGTTTGATAGACATTAAATTTGGACATTCTTCAAATAGAACGGGCGAACAAAAATAACTTGGCTGCAACTATGTAGCTTCAATTTAATTCGTATGAATAGACAAGATTGTTCAATTTACAACTAACAATGTGACGATTTTTGTATGAACGTAGAGCATGATGGACGAAGATAAAATGAATTTCAAAAATGGTAAATTTTAATTGGTCAAAGTGTTTATAGAGTGTGGAAAAAAATGGGTTCTTGTTTCAGTTTGTTTTTCGGCGTTAACTCGTTACAAAGAAGGGAATAGCACTTTGGAGCAAAAATATATTGGGCTCGAGCGCGAAGCTGGTCTCTCATATATTTTTAGTTTGAAAAGAAAGTATATGAAGTAGTAAGTGTCAAGTACGTATACGTGCACTGGCAGCATGCAGGGCCGGCTGTGTAAGCCCGGCAAAAATTGGCCAAACAAAAGAAGTCGCGCGGACAATTAAAGGCGCAACAATGAGGAGAGAAAAAAGGGGGGCAAAACAAACGAGGAATCGCAAAAGCGCATCCAAAAACAAACGAACGGAAAATGGCGAAAACGAAAAAAAGAGAATAATGATCGGCAAACGAAAAGGTGTTTGAACGAAAATAAAAGAAAGCGAACGGGTGATGGAACTGGGTTCAAAGTAAACGTCTAAAAAGGGGTTGAGTGTTCAACTCACTCGCTGCAGGGTGGACCAGCATTCTTCGAGGCTGATGTTGCCCACTCCTCCACCACCGCCGGTACTCCCCAGTCCCACTCCTCGAGACTATCGGGCAAGATAAGATACTGGCATTAGTTTGCGTCTCCGTCTTTGACCTCGACCACATATTACGTTTGAAAGGAATTTCCAACAAACATCGCTAAATTGATCGGACTTGCATGCTCCTCGGGTTACTCACTTGACCAAATTATCTAAGCTTCATTTAATCTTTATCATCCCGCGGCTATATTTATCCCACGTGGAATATTATTTTTCATCTTCTGTTATTTAACTTTTCATGTTTATAACAAAATCGACTTTATCAATTCAATGTCCAAAGTTATGAACCACCGGACTTGATAATTTCGTCAAGTTTAATTTATACTAGTAGAAATGTGTTTGAACATAAGATGAGAAAAAACAGTCAAAAGTGTCTAAACGAAATTCCGTGGAAGTTGAAACGCAAAATCGAAAGCGAAATAAATCAATAAACAAAACAGTCTTCATAACAAATACGAATTTCCAGCAACGAAAATAATAAATCTTGAAGAGAGCTCGAACTTCGACATCAAACGAGAACTGCGACGGCTATTATTAATACGATTCGCTCTGGTCAAACATTATTTTAAAGATCTCATGACTCAACGTTAACTCGCACAGATAAACGCAGATACCACAACAATAAAAGCATTGTTATACAACTCGACAATCTTTTGTTGTAATTTCATTCTGTGACAGTCGAAGACATATTTTCACGGCTTAATGAATTTCACAATTAAAAAGTTTCTTTGATTGATTTGTCCAGAGTTTGCATTCTACGATAACAAAGAGAAACAAAATATCAAGTTCGAAATTAAAAAAAAAATAAAAAAGGAAGTGAAAGAGATCTACGGATAAGTAAATGACGTCATCACGTTTGGAGAGAATTTCGCAGTCGCATATGTCGCGGGTGTGCGCGAGTTCTCTTTTTGGTTTGGTAGCACGTGACACGACCACCGAGTGGAAACAGTGTCGGTTCGATATATTTTCTCTGCAACGTCTTCGCAGCCGACGGTATGACGTATGCGTATGGTGTATTATCTGTGTTGCGCGGGTCAAGAACCCCGAGAGCGAGACGTATCTGCATCCCTGGCGTTGTTCGTGTGCGTGTGTATACTCCGCTGGCATAGGTGGTGAACGCGCGTATATGTACCGCGGCTGCGAGAGTCAACAAACTCAAGAGTGTTGCGTTAGAACCGTGGTCAGTGTGCATCATGACACACGCACGGACTCGCGGGTTTTGAACAATCGACCAAATCATTCGTGGAATGCAACTCGATCGACCGACTGAACGATACCTTCAGTGCTCACGTGACACTCAAGTGTTCGTGACGTCACGATTCATGTCGACAACTCAAACTTAACCGAAATATTCTCTAAACTTTTCCTCCACTCATAACGAAAACAAAAACAAACCCAACTTGTAAAACTGAAATTACTGTCACGAGTTTGAAAATGAACTAAAAAAATGATGTTACAAATTGTGATTTACAGAAACAGAGTTAGAAAGTCGTATCCTCTCACCTGAATTTCATTGACGAGTTTCTCAGTGAGGGTGTCGTGTGAGTCTTGGCTGCCAGCTCCAGGGCTCAGCATGGAATTCTGCGAATGTTGTTGTTGGTTGGCGGAGACGTTCATGCCGCCTAGACTTCCATTCTGGCTGATGCTGCTGGCCATATTGAGCGCCTGTTGCTGCAGGTTCTGGCTGAGGTTTTGGGCCTGCTGTTGTAAGCTCTGCTGGTTCAAACTCTGAGACAAATTTTGAGCCTGCTGCTGGAGACTCTGCGACAGGTTCTGAGCCTGATTTTGGATGTTTTGTTGCAGAGTTTGACTCGTCTGACTGAGATTCTGCGGCTGGTTTAGCAGCTGCTGCTGTTGTTGTGGTGACAAACTAGGTGTCATACTTTGGGCCAGGTTGTGTTGTAGCGTTTGACCCAAATTCTGCTGGATGTTCTGCGTAAGGGCCTGAGTCAGAGCCTGGCCTAAATTCTGATTGAGGGCCTGGGCGGCCTGCACAGCCTGGACCGTTAACGAAGGGCTGGAAGCCTGGCTGGACATGTTTTGCTGGGCTGCCTGAGCCTGAGCCTGGGCCTGAGCCTGTGCTTGAGCTTGGGCCAGGTTGTGCAAACTTTGAGCCATGCTAGTAGAAATAGCATTTTGGTGATCAGCCTGGGAAGGCGATGGCGTCGTCGGAGCCGGCGATGACTGGTGTGGTGGGCCCTGGTTACTTGGTGTGTTAATTGTGAGGGCATGTTGCTGCTGTTGCTGCTGCAGCTGCGACGTGGAGTTGGAATTGGGTTGGCTCTGACTCGAATTGGTCTGTCTGGACTGTTGCTGTTGTGTCTGTTGGTTCTGCTGGGTTTGCTGCTGTTGCTGCTGAGTCTGTGTGTTGCCCAAGGGACTGTGCATGGGCTGTTGGTTGTGTTGCGCGTTTTGCGCGGAATTGGCTGTGATGGGACTGTGCTGCATTGCGGGCGAATGCTGCGGTGGTCCCCGTTGGGGCTGCTGCCAGTAGTCGGACATCTTGAAGACGTGCTGGCGCAGCGCGTGCAAGTTAGCCGCAGCCGTGACGGCTGAGGTCTGAACCTCCATTGGTTCAGGGGCGAGATCGGGCTCGGGAGAAGTGCACGGGTCTTCGTCTTCTTCCTCGTCGTCCCTCTCGGTAATGTCTTCCTCGTCTTCGTGCAACCTGGCGGACCTTGTCGGGTCGGCTTGTGGGCCACATGCGCTGTTGTCTGGCGGCTCGTTTGGTCTCGCACCACCGCCAGCACCAGGACCAAATGCGCCTATCCCACCCCCCGAGTCGCCAGAGTGATGATGATTCCCCAGATGGTGCTGGGGATGGTGCTGGGTCTGATGGTGTTGGTTCTGCTGATGGGGATTGTGTGGGCGCGCTTCTTGGTTCTGTGTGTGGTGATGGTGCTGTGGCTGAGGTTGCTGTGGTTGTTGCTGCGAGTGTTGCTGATGGTGCTGCTGCTCCAGGCCAAAGTCCGGTTGGGCTTGTGTCTGGGCGCGCAGGTCCAGGGCCGCCGTCGCGTCCGAAATCTTGAGGCCTTCGCGCGAAGCCCGGGCTACCCCCTTCCGGCGCAGCTTGGCCGCTTTTTCTCACCCCTTTTGGTAAGCAGCTCGACGCCGGGCACACCTCCGCGCTTGCCACTGTCACTCGTCGCGCGACGGATGATTCCTCTCGGCTGCGGGCAACGTCACTTCGTCGTCAGCGCCGGCTTGCTAACAGCAACCGTTCTTCTTAAGCACATAGAACTTATCCTTCTTCTCTCCGCTGTCCTATCTGCGCCGGCAAGACTCCCTCGCTCTTTCTCTTCTTCGTCTTTTCCTCCTTATGTACAATCGTGCCTCGTGTGGGTGTGATGATGACTTTTGTGTGTCTGTCTGAGTGTCAATGTGTGATATTATGCGCGCGCAAGAATGTCCTTTTCACCAAGAACACTCTCTTTTCTATCTACTTATATCCTAGCATATACTTAAGTTCAGGTTAAATCAGGATTGCCCAGCCCGGACGGCGTAAACGAGACGGAGTTTGTCACGGACTCGTATGGATTTTGTTCGAAGGCTCGCCTCTTGGCTCTCGTCTTCGAGGTCGGATTTCGTATGGATTGTACTCGTCCCGTTGTTGCCCTGAGTATTAGCCCCGTTATGTGTGTGCTTTGTGTGTGTAAGTGTGTATCTGTGGTGGTCACGCACTTCGCGATCAACAAAGTGCGATTCTCTGCTCTCCTTCTTGGTTCTCTATGACGGGACGAGTTTGCTCTTGCTCGTGAATCCTTCCTCGTTCGGCGTTTCCTTCCTCGCGTCCGCGATTTCGACTCGATCTCTCTTGCTCGACAAAAAATGCGACTCTATGGTTAAAATCCTCAAAAGGTCGTATCGATTATCGATTACCGCGTCGTACCGATTGTCGATGATGGTAGTAGGATTTGCTTCTTATTATCGTTTAGAGTATGTTTTTTAAATTAATATTGCACTTAGGTACACTCGTTTTTTGAACACACTGAAATATATTATCTCGTACGGCGCGGGGGATTCTCACTTCCTTCTTCTTCTTCTGCTCTTGTTCTCTCGATTTTTTGATAGCTCCGCCGATTGTTCACTCTCGCGCTCTCTCTTGGTATCCCTTTTACTCTTACTCCCCTTTATACTCTTTTTCGTACGATTGCCTACTCGACGCGTTCTTCGACTCGACTACTAATCCACTGTGCTATATCCCCGCTTCTATCCGCGTTTTTCTTCCTGTTCTTCTCTTCCACTCTCGCTCTCGTGCTCTTTTTCTGCTCCCTCGTCTTATTCTGCTTCTTCCGCTTTGTCCAGTCTTCCTCTCCTGTGCGGGAATCTCTCGCTGTAACGCGTCTCCCGCTCGAAGCTGCGAACAGAACCAAACAATTCCGTCAGACAATTCGTCACTACTTATGCCACATCGCGACACTCGCACTTGAACCGTCTCAATTAGCAACACCCGACAATCCCATTTTTCCATCATCCAATCGAATCGTTTCAAGTACGAATGATCGCGATAACAACACTCATTTCTCTTTTTTCTAACAAACAATCATTCCCGTCACAAAATCATCAGTTTCACTTTGACTTGTTATTTTCTGTTTTACACGTTCTCAGACATGTCATTATTTTGCAGGTTCCGCACTCTGGACACTTTTCATTACGAACAGGCCGAAAGGAGAAACAAATTTCTATGACACACCACAGTCAACGTTGGACTCGCTATTTTAATCGAAGACTTGATGTTTCATTGAATACAATCCCGTCAACCCCTGGAGCTCGGCAAACCTGATTTCGTCTCTTGTGTGATTTTTTTTCTCCGCAAAATGACATCGGAAAAAGGACGACGAACAAAAGGTATCGAACGTAACAAGCCATTCTTCTTCATTGACAAAAAATATTAAATCCCTAATGAGAGAAAAAAAAGGTCGAATTAATTTCTATGTTGCTCGGTTGTGACTAGTTCAACATCGTTCGTACGATTCGTGTCCGACGGATCAATTGAATCATTGTTCCGCTTACAAGCGAAGTAAACTCGTAACGGCTGTTTGTAACCCAGACAGAGATTCGCTCAAGTGTGTGGTGCGTCGGCGAGAAGAAAACTTGTAGAATTGTTTTTCACTCCGTAGCAAAGTAAGGGGAAAAGAGAAAGAACTGATTAGTCACAGAATCGATAATTGAAAGTTGATCTCGAATTGTATAGGACGCGGTGATATCAAAAACGTTGAGCAGGCTTCAAAGATAGGATGGAAATTTCAATAATGAATTTCAATAATGAACTTTGATATGCACGATCGCTGATGTCCACTGTTTAATATTCATCAGTCATTTGGACGGCTGAATCAGTCGCAGAAATCACAACTGCTGCAATCTGATGAAAACCCGTGCACAAGAATCACGCATTCACTTTGATCCAAAACGTGAAACACTGCTTGCTACAACGAGTTCTGTTTGCCGGGACAGCCAGATTTTGAGATCTGTTCTACGTTTATCCCGTGCGACACTTGTCAAACACCACTTTCCAATCGAGTACGGATTTTCTGATCTGTTCGTGATTTCACGATTTAAAATTTTGAAGTTGTTTTGGGTTTTTGTTCTGGAACTCTCAATTTTTCAAAACTTTGGACTTTCGATGTTAATAAACATCGATGTTAAATTTCGCTGTAAACTCTGGAATAAGGATGGAAAAAAATAACAAGTCTTATGAATGAGAACGAATTTTTCGCGAGGTGAATTTCGTGTTTTGATAGGTACGGTTGAGTGTTTGTCAAAGTTTCGAACGATGATTTCCTGGCGTGTGAGTTGGCCGTCGCGACGTTGGGATTGCACATGTCATACGGAGGGTTGTGTAACATAAAGAAAAAAGAGGATCGAGAGCGTGATGAAAAAAGGCCTGCGATACAGGCCTGCTTCTTTTCACGGGCAAAAGTAAATGCGAATGAAGCGCGTAAAATGAGGCGGCTGTCGTGTTACATAACATGCCATTGTCAATAAGCGAGGACCGATAACACGCGTCAGAAGAATGCAAAAAGCGTCGAGGAAATGAGCTTGCTTTGCTAAATGGCGTTTTTATGCTGCACCACGTAACTCGCGCTTTTTTACACGCTGTAATGCGCGCGATATTGTTTAACTGCACTTTACATTTCGGTGCCTTTATTGTCGAATCATTCGTCGCCGTTGACAGATTCGTGTGAATTCAGATTTTGAAATTGCAACGGATCAATTAGCGCGACCCTTGACCGGGTTGACAGGTTGCTGAACCTAAGGGTCGATTTGGAGTTTGCAGAATCTTTGAAAGATGACTCTCGAGATAAACTCAAAGTTGGCCTTCACACGAGTCAAAGAACTTGCAAGTTGGACTCGTTCGGTCAAAGGACAAAAATCAAGATCAGACGAATCCATTCTGTCCTAAACTTGTGAGTTTGACGAACATTATCAAAATGTCACGTTCCAACGGGGTACTCAAAAATCGACTGTTGGGTCGCGGGCACTTGCACTTGTTGGATGGAACAACTGTCGGTGATCACAAAACGCCGGTGCATCGTGTCAGCACTTAAATTGTCCGATGTTGATGGCGTGGAGAATCGCGAGAGACACTAGCCGAGCCTCGATGTAGCGTCCGAGGAACTTAGGGTTGGAGGGGACAGAGGTCGAAAGAGGGGCAGTGGTGGTTGAAATCGGCGAAAATGAAAATAAATATTCCATAGGTGAGGGTGTCGCGAGTGCTTACATCAGAGCACAGAGTTGATGGTTGCTCGTTGGTACTTGGTAAACATGGGCGACACTTAGGCTGACTACTCGTCTGACTCTTAAGATGACGACTGGGGTAAAGACGACGACCGGAGGAAAAAGCAGTTTTCCTCTTGCGCGTTCGAGTCCTTGACGGAGAAGGAACCGAACTGACTCGGGTTCGCGGCTCGCGAGAAATGCTAAGTCCTTCTCCGTGGCCCGGTGGTGGCGCGCGTCTCAGACCGCGTGCGTCTGACTAAAAGCCACCCCCCGTGCCTTAAAGAACGCGACGGGTAGGGGCGTTGTCTTAGGTGGTGCGCGGCCGCGAAAATTCTGACCGAGCTCCGCTCCGCCGCGGTTGTACGCGAGGCTAAGTTTTGCGGGGTCCCCGCGGCTCGGGACCTGGGTCCCCGCTGGTGGACTCGCGCGCGTCCACCCGCGTTCAACGCAGAAAGCTCCCGAAAATTCGCCCGACTCGGCAACGAAAAACTGTGCCTTCTGGCGGACAGCAGTTTTCACGGCACCCCTCTTTTCCTTCGACCCCACCACCGACGCAACTCGAGTAGCAACCCCGCGTGGGTAGAAGCCCGGCTGGGGAACGTCTAAGGGGTTGCGCGCCCCGGAGTGGGGGCCACGCGCGCCAAAGGAGGGTTGTAAGAACCGGACTTTTCTCCTCTCCGGCGTCGTCTTCTTTATCGCCCTCTCTCTGTGCACGTTTTCCGAACGCCGCCACCACCCCTACCTCCTTCAAGCACAAACACAGCCGTTGTCCACTCGCGAGCCGCTTTCTTCCGTTCTCACCATTCGTATCGCGGTCCACCCCCCAACGGACTTCCTCCCCGACTGCTTTCCTCGCTGTCTTCGATGCTCGGTCAGTTTTGCCCCTTTTTCCACTCTCCTGCGACTTCCAACTTTCGCTCGCTCGCACCTTCGCCCGACAAAAACTACTGCTTACGTCGCGAATCAGCCGACTCGACTAATCGAAAAAAGAGTTGCGAAGGCAACCTTCCGCATCGAGGGGGTGGATGCTAGCTCGATCGTAAAAAAGTAGAGGGGAACCAGCACTATTAATAGTGGGCCCCTGTACCCCACACGATAACATATGCGCAACGAGCTCGTAGGGGAGAACCTACATTTCAACCCTACGTAAGAAAGCGCGCGTGCGGATTTTTCTATCGATGATCTCATCGTTCTGATTCACTTTTTTAACCCTTCTCTTTACACCCTCCTCCACATTTGTTTCTGGTCGAATATTCTCCTGCTAACTTTTTTCGTTTTTTTTTTAAAAACATTTCATCGTATTTTTGACAAACTTATTTTCTTATCAAAGTAGGAAGTTAGTCGGAGTAACACCTGCAGAAACTTTCTCTGCTTAACCCAAATCAAGAGCTCGTAATCTTGCGAACCAACACCTTTCTTCTGACTTATTCTTACGTCTCCATTTTTCAGCTCGTTGTGTTCATTTTTTTCCACGTGCCGGCCACGTGTGCAGCCGCGGGTGGTGCCTCCCTCCCCTAGCGCTTGGGTTTTTTTTTCGCTCGACGTTGTCATTAGTCGCACACGCAACTCCTACCCCCGAGCTGCGGGACGCCAAGAGTGCCGCAGAAAAAAGTTGGTGCGACGACGTTGACCCACCCTTCGGTGCACCCCTGTGCGGCAGTGTGTGTCCAGCGCGCATGGAGAGGGTGGAACGTAGCGAGAAGAAAGAAAAAAAGATTGGCCAATGAGCCACTGGAAAAAATAACGCTCGCGTGATCCTGCCCACTGTCACGGAAAAAATACATCGACCGAGTCTTTGTAGTTGAGTTGAAATTTGATGAGAGTCTATTAAGGCTACAATGCAGATACTTGGAGTGTACACTCTTTAGAAGTGGAATATTTATTGGGACGGGAATAATGGGCGAAGTTTGATTACAATTTTTGTCTGGCCTTTGTAAATCGATGGGATACAAATTTCACTTGCCAACGGACGTATAACGAGTTTGAAAAGAACGCTAAAAAGTAACTGGTCAATGGTAACACGATAATTTGAGCGGTACATTTTCAAAAGTAAATCCGTGAAAAAAAAGAAAGAGGAGGGTTGGTGTGTGCATACGTAATGCAAGCGTAAAGTGCATTGAAGCGAGAAAGTAAAAAGAAGAGGGTCGGGTTAATTTCGCAGATCGGGCCACTTTAAATAACAAATGACGAGGTAAACGGACGAATAAGTGCGGCTTGTTTGCGAAACAGGTGAGAATCGTGCGGGTGAGGTGTTTTTCGATGGTATCCTCGCAGTGGCCGAATCCTGATTCGGCCGGGCCCAGCTGCCGAACGGCGCGGCCGGCAGACTGACAGCTCGCAGGATGCGGCATACACTTGCGCTCGCGTATAATGCAACCGCGCTCGGAACTTTGCAACGCCAGTTGCACGCTGCGCGGCGCCCAATTGCGCCCGCACCGCAGATCGCTTATGCCGATAAGCCGGCATAAGCGTAGGAAGACATTTGTCTTGAGGGGCCATCGCGGATGGATGTCCTTCCGCCTTTGCCGCGGAATAAAGGAAATCGCCCCCGCTGATCGCCCGGAGCCGTTCCCAAAGTTATGCCCCGCGATAACATCGCCCTTCCGGGTCCGACAAACGAAACCTGCTTCTCCATTGCAGGTTGCTTTTTTAATACAATGCTGTTCAATAATTGTGCATATTGGTAGAATCAATTTATTTATCCTTCTCTCGTTTTTCTATTCTTTAAAGGTAATTAAGAATTTGAGAAGAAATTTTTTTCGGAATGTTTGTTCAAGTGAACGATTCAATCTTGTCAGGCTGTACTGCGGCATCTACCTCGATCAAATACCACCCCAGAATGAGGTGACGCCTGGCGGAAAACTAAGGAACGAATTACTTGATTGCGAGGGTTGCGCGAGGGTTTATGTCCGTGCTAAGTTACCACGATTGGACTCTTTCAAGCGTCAATCGACATCATTTCAAGTTGTCAGGTTTCCGCAAATTTTTTTTCATTTTTTTTCAAGATCAAGTTAAAAATTCAGAAGATGTAATGTCAACGACTTTCTTGAATGTCATTAATGCGAAATTATCCGAATGAGCATATTTAAGTCGCGTGATTTGTGATTGCAAAGCGTGGTACGTGTTCGTTTGCGTAGGAGACTGAAAGAGAAGATCGATGGGACTTTCGAAAAAAGAAGCTCGAGGCCTCGATCACAGTCAGTGAAACGTCCGGATTAAGAATTCCAGCGGGAGCAAACAGGCAGTAGGATGAAATGAGCGGTGCGTCCGGCGCATTACGCAATGAAAGAAACAAATGAAGCTTAATAGAAAAACTGCTTGGACTAGAAAAAGCGTTCATTTAGTACAGTTCCGTCAGAAAGTAAGTTCATCTCTTTCTTTTTGTTTTGAAACAACCAACGAAATTTGATCAATTTTTAATTTCAATGCCGCGGAAAGTAATCATTTTGTTTATGGTTGATTTAATCGAATAAGATGGTTGATTGGAACATAACAGTCAAAACTATTACAGGCGCCCCGACACCTCTGTGTAATATAGGTTTGCTGGCTACGTCGAATCAGCCCGCTAATGGTTGGTAGGCCCTTTAATCATTGAGCCAGGAGTCTGCGCGACCGAGTCATCGATGCGTCTAATTGCCACTTGAAAATGCACCGGGCAATGCTACCGGCACAAAACTCGTGCATACTTAATATCATCTGTCATGAAATTACTACATGCAAAGAGCACCTATGCGAATAAATCCAATTTACTCTCACACACGTTACTTTCCTCGTACAGTCGCCGTTTAAATTAAAATCAGCGCTTGTCCGTTTCGCGTGTCAATCTGCCGACACGATTTGTCATTTAACATTTCAATCTCGCGTTCTCGTGTTGCACTTTTTTAACCGAGATCAACTATTTAGAAAGCTTTTTGCGCCTCTTTTTTTCATTTTCTTTCGTTTTCTGGTAGTTTTTGTTAGTCAGCAAATTAGGCGGTTGTTTTTCTGAGAGTGTACTTGGTTTGAAATGTTGTTGTAAAGTCAGCAAATGATTGGTGATTAGAATGCTATTGATTGATGGCCCTGCGATCGGTCAAAGCAAGAAAGCGGCGTGCGTCAGACGCCGGAGCCGACCCTGAGCACGTTGCTGGGATTTTTGCGGACTGTACGCTCACGTCGATGTGGTTGTGTCAATAGGAGCGAATCTAAGTAGATACGCACACGAGTGTACGTAGTCATAGCAGCGCCGGCAGACACTGCCGTGATGCAATCGCGCTTCGTGTGCTCTCAGTTCCGACATTTCCTTCTCCCCGCGTGGACAAACAACTGCATGTCCGTTACGCGATTAGGGATGATCAGTAACGAAATGCAAAGATATGCGCGTCCCGTCTGCTTGCACTCGCTATTCAACCGCTTTCGATCGCCGCGCACTTAATCTACTTTAGATCTAAATGATATGGACTTATCATATAATGAATTTAGATCACAAATCATGCGATTAATCATGTAATGACATTTTATAAATTTAATCAACGTCCTCAAAATGTTTGTTTATTTTGGAATCAGAAATTTTGGTTGTTTTGAAAGCCACGGCAACTAACTTTCGACTAAGAAATTGACTTGCGAACGAAAAGTTTTGATCGAAAAATTATTATAAGACCTAGATTTTGACACTCTGACATTTATGGATTTTCCAAAACAAGTTTAGTTTTGAAATAAAGTTGCAAACAAAAATAACCGCATGTTTTGCATCGTAAAATGTGCGATATTTTTGCGTTGCATAACATAAAGAAGCCAGAATGAGTGACATGATTGAGCGGCATTTATTTGTCTTAAACTTAATATCAGAAGTTTATTTATTCTGTAAGTGGAAATTTTTGCTGTTTCAAAGCCCCGGAAAAATTGCTCGTGGCATAAGTAATAAAAGAAGGATTGATTATTTTTGTTGCACACATTGCTTAATGATTAGATAAAAGAGTCTTTCGTCACATCCAGGATCAAGGTGACCAAGATAACAGTTAGATAAAAGAAGTTGATCCATTATTTTGCTAAAGAATTGTGCGCAGTTTTAAAAGTAGTTGACTTTTATGCGCGTTTTGTTTTATCGTCAGTTTATTTGAAACTGGTTTTGAACTAGTAGAACTGAATTTACATTCCGGCTTTGTTTGAAAGCTCATGTCATAAGATTTGACTCTAATTTTCACGAACATTCAATTTTCTATCTCAAAATGTTGAAAAATTATTTTTTGTTTTAAAAGAATTCTTTGATTTTTCGAAAAATTTTAATTTTGTTGTTTCTTTTTTCAGTTTCGCGTTATTTTTAATCGTACGTAACGGTCGACCCAGTGCTATGACAACCAAGAGTGGCATAGTATTGCACGGTTGATGGTAACCACAAAGGCTGACAAACTGCGTCCGCAAGCTCGGTGAAAGCTCCATCATATTCTCCAATGTAAAATGTTCAAGATCTAATTTCAACTGTTATGTTCCAGGTGAGGTTTGTTTGCTATTGTTCAAAACAACTTTTTTAAGTTCTACCTTAACGTCACGTTAACGAAAAATGCGTACCAAATATGATTCTAATAAGTTGGTAATTGAATTTATAGAAATATTCTACTATGGAATCGAAAGTAGAGTTCAACTGTGGATCATCATGATGAATATTCGAATAGAGCTTTTCACATATGAAGCAAGGGATAGTACAGCTCGGATGAGAGTATCAAATGAAAAAGGAGTGCAGAGATTGGAGTGATGATCGAGACGATTAGAGGATGAGATTGGTGCGCTAACGAAGCTTGCGCAGGCAAGGGGGTGGATGAAAATGACTGGATGGCGTGGACCAAAAAGGCCGTTTTCTGTGGCCGCTGACGCGGAAACGAGTTTGATGGTGGGCTATTCGGCCGAGATGATGGTAGAATCCTTTTAAGCGATATATTTTCGTGAAAATCATTGAGCGGACGCGCGGGTCATTGACGTCGGGCGTCGGCTGGCGGGGCCGGGTGCCGGTGGTGGTGGCAGCGCTGCGAAGAAGCCGGGCAAAAAATGCGATTTGGAGATGCATGCGTGTATAGGCTGGTTGTGTGCGGCATCGTAAGAGAGCAGAGAGTAGCACACACCCGGGTGGCGCTGGTCCCCCGTTAAGTATGGTGGTTCTGCATTCGAGCATCGTTCACGGCTTCTCATTGGCCGGTCCGAGCGTGGCCTGCTGCAGTCATCGATTCAGCCAGTCATTGGCTGACTCGGCCAGGCCGCCATTTTGAATGACTCCGGGATCAATACGCGGGGTGCGGAAAAATATACCCCTCTCGGCTGCTGACAAACACACGCACGCACACAACCGCGCGCATCTCTCTTTCTCTCTCGCCGCAATGACGCCGGCAAAATTCAGCAGCCAGGGGTGCGCTATCTGCTGCGTCCAAATCATCGCAAAAAAATGGCATACTGATAGCGCGCCGTTGCCAGCCGCCCCTCGCGCTCCGCCACCCGAACCCTGGTCATCGACACACACGGCCCTCTCGCTCCCACACTTACATCCTTTTACCCCGCGCTCGTGAGCTTTTGCTGCGCGAATAGGGAAAGGATGCCCGGTGCGTTCGTTCATTAGTTTGCATGGGGCTGCTCGGGGATCCGGGAATATAGGAATTTCGAAATTGACGCTTCCATGACCCAGGCACAATCATTCCACCCGTCCACCACCCCCTCGAGCGCTACAATCATTTTCCTGCACCAGCTCGTATATATTTTCGAATAATTGCTGATGCGTGGTCATCCAGCCGTGCTCAACGAGAGTCATTTTTCACCAAAACGGCCGGGCCAAAAGGGAGGGAGACATTTTTTTCTCGACCAGCCCCCCAAAGCTCCCGCGGAAATTACTTTTCCCCAAGCTATGCCATCGTCATTGGTTCAGGGCTCCAGGCCATAGATTCCTCGATTCATTGACCTCATGATTTTTTTTGTCACGAACTGTTCAGAGATTAGTCGTACAAAAATACATCGCTTTTTTGGTCAGTATTTTCTAATGCAATTTTCGTGGTGACGAGAAAACTATATTTTTCACAATCATGAACGGTCGAAAATAGTTTCGTCTGTTTGTACTTTTGCAGAGAATTGTCATTCGTTGAAAAATACATTGATTTTGCAAACCATTCACTGACACGTCGGAACGCAAAAATAACGAACTTTCGGGCAGTGTGATGTGGAGTTTTTCAATGAAGTTAAAAAAAGTCGAATCCAATTTTGATTTTACCAATTTATTGATGAAAAATAAATAAAACTGATTGCGGAAAAGGTCAAGCTTCAGTTGATGTTTGATTTTCAGAACCTATACCTCCGAACGAAATGTTTGCAAAATTCATGAAAGTTGGACGATACAAAGTTACGAAAATGGTGAGATACTTTGAATGCCGTTTGGCTTCATTCGAAGAACTAATGAAAAGAACCAAGTCTCAATTTGACGAATGACCAATTAGAAAAGAATTTCTAAGATGTCTGCAACAACGAGATTTGGCCATTGGCCAGTACAACAATGTCGAAACTGGGCGGCCCCAACGATGCAATTCGAGTGCATTATTTTTTCACAACTCAACACAGACACTCTATAAAAAAGCGAGCAATTTCAAATGAATGAAATCATGAATCAAAAATAATTTCAACCAAAAATCGATAATTCCATTCATTCCATTCGGCGCTATGTTTAATTATTACTGACCACTACTTGAGAATGAAATTATAAAATGAAACATTTAATGACTACTAAAATGAACAACATTTAGACAATTTGAAAGTTTTGGTACTTACGTTTGGAACCGAATCAATTGAAACAAGGACATAAGGCTCTTTTGGTAGCAACGACTTTTAGATCACATTTTTCAATCCTTAAGAATTTTAGCGTTACTTTTTTAAACTTTTCGGCTTTTTAAAATTTACTTTTATAATCTAAAGTTCTCAAAACTTGTTAAAAATATACTTTAGTCATATCTTTTTACAATTTACTTCGTCTAAAGTGCTTTCTCCTCTGTCGTTTCACTTGTTTCTCTTACGTGTATTTGTTTCTTTTTTCTTAGTTTCTTGAGTTTCTTGTAAATTCCTTCCGACAACTTAGGTAATAACGGGTTTTTTTCTAAGGCAATGCTTCCTCTTCTTCTCACAAACAATTTCGTTTCTTTAGTATTTTTTTTCCCTTTTTTTGTATTTTTTGTCTTTTTTTATATTAATTTGTTCTAGTTCCTTCTTGCTCTGTGAAATTGGTTCTTCTGGTCGTGGTGAATTTTGAACTTAGTCACGTTGCCAAATGTGCGTGAGTCGATAATATTACGGTGTACAGACAGTAATGCGTATACACGAAAGATAGTCCTTTGAATTAACTGAAGTATGCTCGGTAAACGTATTCCTCGTTACAGAAACTGGCGGGTGCGTATTACTTGATAAACGACGAAAATTAATTTTTTAATGAAATAATTATGACAACACATAACAACACAGTGCGACGCGTCTGAAACAGAAGACAGAACAATGCGACACGTTAATCTCCAAAGTCAACTCAAACTTCATCGGTCGCGCTGGTCGTTCGCCCGCGCGCGCTCGGGGTGATTCACCCCGCCTATCATCCGCTCCAAGATCATCTAGTGATACCAAGTTGTCCGGGGATGGTCGTGACTTTTTAACAGCAACGGCCGAGACGGAGAATGGCTTATGTGTAATTTCCCTCTTTTTTTGCCAGAAAATTCTTTATTATTTTTGTACTCAACAACCGATAAAAAAATTATTTACTCAATTAAAAAAGTTGTTTAAACATCAAAATTTGAGTTTGAGTTTCATGAATCTGATGAATTTCCGTTGTGAAGTAAATGTTGTAATTCTAAAACTCCCATATTATAAAATTAAGAAAAATATTTCCTATTGCAAAAGTTTAAAAGTTAATCAAAGTATTTTTTACTAAAAAAGAATTTAATGCAGAGTTGAATGTTCCTTGACTGGTGTATGTGAACAAAAAATCATTATCGTTTCCACCGACGATGAAATATGAAAAAAAAATGTAAAACCGTGTTTCAGAAAAACCAACAGATTGTAAAAAGAAGCAAAATCCGATAAAAGTCACCGATAATGATTCCAAAGAAAGCCAATGAAAATGATCCAATGACGCGATGACTGTTGGCCATGTTGGTTTCGGGGGTGGCAAGTCCCAGCGTCCTTTCTCCCTAGCGAAAGAAGAAAGGAAGAAGAGGGAAATTGCACAGGTCGGTCTAGAGCACAAACGGAAAAATGCCTTAAGAAGGGGTCACGTGATGCCGAGGAACGAATGATCATCTTTGGTGGACTCCCTCCTTCGACTCGGTGGCCCCCTCCCAACGCCTCGCGTATTCTCCGTCTCCCTCTAGTTCTCTTCGCGTACGTTCTTCTTCCCCTTCTGGCAAGCAGCGTCGCGCGTTCGCTCCTTGCGTCGGCGGTAAGACGCGTCTCTTTCTCTCTCTCTGTGGGGCGAGCTTTCCCGACTTTTCTCCCCACGTGCTTTCGCCGCAGTTTCTCTCGAAACACCGCCGAGTCCTGTCGCTGCCTCCTTAAGAATCACAGCACCATCACCGAACTTTTTAACTTTTGCACCACCGATTCAATTACTTTTTCATCTACTCGTTCGTCCTGTTACTCTCGGCTGCAATTCGAGTTGACCGGAGAAGCGTCAAGTTTTCTCGATCAACTCAAATCGCGCCAACTGAAAACCGCCCGGGCCGCTTTGGCGCGGGCGGTTCGCGGCTTTTTTTGGTTTCACTTGATCTTGGCGCGGTGAGAGATTTTTTCTTTCTCGGCCGCAAGTCGATGGAACTTGGCCCGCGGTGAGCAGAAAAAATGAGAGCGCGCGTTCGCGGTTTATTTAATGTGGATTTTCGTAACCTTTGATAGCGGCATTGCGAGCATCCCCGTGTCTGAGTAGCAACTGCGCCTTGGCCCCGTGCCGGGCACCCCTACCTCACCTCTTGCCACCTCTTGCCGCCTCACCTAAAACCAAACTCGTATACATGTATATACGGTCGTGCCAACCCTCTCTCGCTCGGACAAGCTAGGCCGTCCGCCCCAACGTTGGGGCTATCGCGCATAGCCCACTCTCTCGCTCACACATGATGCACCGATGACCAACGCAGCGCTGCGCTTCCGTCCCCGAACGCCCTCGCCCGCACCCGCACCCGCCCGCCCGATACGAAATTACTGTGGAGACCGTATGCTTTCGTGCTCTGTATTTGAACGCGCGCAAGTGTGCGTGCAGAGCCACGCACACTTGTGTTGGCAAATTTATACGCGAATGACTGTTTGGAGGGTGTTTTGGGATTGCGAAGTGCTCTGCGCAGCGAAATTTGTCATGAGAAAGAAAATTTCGGATCGATCCACGCACCAAATAGCGCCGTGCGGGCGGCGCTTTGTTCACAGTTTTTGATGATGATGACGGTCCGGGGTTTTACGCTCCGCGCAGCTCCCAACCAACGGGCTTTTTTCCTGCGCACCCACACGCACGCATGATTGTTTGAAAAATTCGACGCCCCCGCCGAGGGCTAGATTTTTACCCCCCCTCTGTTTTTTATTTCTCGACCAACGCTCTATGCCAAAGCGGATGGGGTGCTGTCAGTATCAGATAAAATATGATATAAATTTGGTGCCTCAAATGTGTATAGGATGAAATTCGCAGGCATATTCGAAGCGCGCAAAATGGTTTGCGTGATTCTCGCGGCACTGCGATACTGCAATTTCGAGATTTTTAAACACGCCGGAAGTCCGTTGCAGTTGCGGCTCGCATTCGTTATTCAATTCATGCGTGTGATAAAATTTTGTTTCAACATTTCTTGTTTTTTTGAAAAGGGAAATAAAAACTTGTAATTCGAGGTTCCAATTTGGTCTATCTAAACTGTCTTACATCACTGATTTCGAAGCTACCGTAAAGTGGCTAAATTTAAACGTATACAGCTTCACATCCATTACAGGACGAAATCCTGTATATATTGCAACTGCGTCGGGTTCAAATGCTGAAACGACCGAGTTGGAACACCGTAGGCCTGCTTTAAGATCGACAGCCAATTACAGAAACTGTGTAAACAAAATCGGAGCAACTTCGAAATTTTCATTTGTAATTGAACGGAATTATAGTAGTTGTTAAATTTTTTATATCTTAATGAACCTAATTGTTCTTATTCAATTTCGTTGATTATCAAGTTCAGAGGAGAAAGGCAACCGGCTAATATAATGCATCAGATTTCGGCTAGCCCCTAACTAGTCACTCAACACGTTGAGAATCGATCTGTAGTTAAGTCTGGTCAGCGTTACGAACTCGTGAACCGAATTCGAAGATTTACATTCCTTTGTGTTTTAGCTGCTAGAACTTGACAGAAATGCTGAACTTTGAACTTTGCACCGATATTTATGTACACTTAGGTATATCAATTTTCCGAAAACTTTGTCACAGATTTAACTTCAGCACAAGTTCGTTCTCAATTTTAAAACAGTAATTCCGATTCTGCGTCAACGATAACTATGAAAAGCGTGTCGTTTGAATCGTAAAATGCAAAAAGCTTTTTGAGTAGAGAGCATTTGGTTCAAAAATCGGACGTCGCAATGACATCGTTAGGCTGCGAAAAATATTCCCCGGACAGTTTGACCAATTCATAACAAAACGCATCAAAAGCAAACAAGCCGGCGTTTTGTCAAAAGTCGACATCGCAATCAGGAAAACGCATCGGCAATTTTATCGTTCATTACTTGTCGCGCGAATATTCTACAAATGATTTTTGACTGTGAAGTATCGTGATAAAAATGCAAATCAGTTGATATATCGTAACGTCGATTAGATCGGGTTTTGCGATCTGCATGACACATATTCCGCAGATAAGCGCGTCGCTGAATATGCGCCGGGGCGTTAATTTTGAACGGCGAAAATATCGCCCGGAGTATTTTGCGATTGGAATCATCACGAGATTATGCGTTCTACAATTTTTGGAACAAAATTGCGTATGAAATTGTTGGAGCAAAAAGTGATTTTTTTCGTATCCGGTCGTTTTTAGCATTTTTGAAACATTTCAATCTATATCAATGGCATTATTCGATATCGAGGGATTGAAATATGAGATTGGATATCTTACAGTTACACGGAGGGCCGACCATTTTGGTACGTAGTGTGCGGTAGTGTGAATGTGCCTTACACAACTACCATCGCATCACGATTCGTGTCGGTAACCGCAGCCCGCTACGTCGCACTTCGCGGTTCGAAATCACCCCCGCGTTACATGTACTATACGGAACACACCGCGTGCCTTGCCTCGACGGAAATTCTCCGGCAACGTGCCTTTGCGCAAGCCTTTCGTTTGCATACGTGTATGTGGGGTTGTTGCGATTGAGAGGTATGCGATGACAAGAATATTATACAGACGTCAGACAATCATTTTAACATTACAAAAATTAAACTAGACTGTAGCGTCACGAATGAAAAAAGATTGCAATGAAAAGTGAACAATTCTAAATTACTTTTGATCCGGTATGTTTCATTTTTTGTTAAAGTATATATGAGAAATATTTATTAGATTATTAATGAAAAACCATTGAATGTTTGAAAATTATGTGATGTTTGTTTTTTTCAAGTACTCTTCAATGAATAATTGATAATAATAAAATAATTTAATACGTTATTCGACGGTATTTCGTACATGTAAAAACGAGAGAATGTATGTTTCAAAAGTATCATAAAAATGTTGTAATGAAATTGAATTTGTTTGGGTTTGGTGGAACGCAAATATTTAATTATAACTTGTTGATCGTTTATTCATGTAAACGAATTTAAATTGTTGTTAAACGATGATAGGGTCATGTGGAATGCGGTATGAATAAATAATTTCATCTATTGAAAACAATAATTGATTGTTTATAATTTCCGAGAATAGTTGTTAACAAAAATTTCATATGCAAATTCTTGAAATGATTGTCAACTATTTCATTTGTTTCATTATTCGAAAAAAACTCCATTTTATCATTTAAATGTGTCATCTTAGTTTGCTGTTCTCGACAACATTGTAGTACATTGTAAGCGACAAAAATGTCGAAAAGGTTTTTGAACAATTAAAACGTCGTATAATGGAGCCAACCTATTTCTTTCTTCGCATAATGAAAATCTCAAACACAACGCCTCTTCTTTCACCGGGCCTAACAATGCTAAACGTTTTAAACGGAACACCTGAAACTCATCTTGTCTTGTTACAGGCTAAGCGGATACTGCGAGGCACTACCACTTCCCCAATTTTTTGCAACAATGTGTTGTTACTTCCTTCGGAGACCTATTCAGTCAGCCGCATCGACACAATTAAAAAGTCCGCCTGAAGTAGCAGACTAAGACTTTCAAGCCAACTAAAAAAAAGTTGGAACTGCAGAGCAAGAAGATTACTTTGTAGCACCTCCGGACCATTTTCTCTGTTCCAGTTTGGTCTTGCTACTCAACGTCTCTATGCCGGTGAGTCGGTTCTATTGTTTTCGTCTTTTTTGCGAACGCTTGACTATTTTTGCGTGACCCTTTTCTAACGCAGAAGGGTTAACATGTGACAATAAGAGGGCATTCTCCGCTACAGCTGAATCAGTGCGGTTAAACATAATTGTATCGATTGTCTTAGGGCGACACTGTCCCACCAGCCGACCGTTACATATAAGCCGCATGAATGAAAGGAGAAAGAGCGTAGATAGCAAGAGCTCCGTGTACCTTTGTTGTTATTGTCCGGTGATCGTAGAAATGACGAACCGGATGAAAATTTGACCTGCATTTTTTGTCGATCCATCGGGCTCACTTTGCCTGGGGGATAGACAATGCCCGATGAATTTGCATAGGCGTCCACTTCAGCAAAGACGCTACGCACGCTGACCTGGTTGCGCGCGACACAGAATGCCCAAAATTGAATCTACTCGCCTCCAGGTGCATAACGTGGCCTTGGACCAGCACCCTTGTATTTTGCAGACAATGCCGGCTCACTGACCACCGACATGGGTGATAAAACAATTCAGTCGTTTTTTGCTAGGCCATCTGCTCTCGTCCTAACCAGTCAACTAGAATAGATATTTTCGTCCTGAGAAGCTTAGTTTTTGTTCAGCCTTCTACATTCCAAATTGTCTATCGCTTCTAATAGCGCCGTTTAGGTTATAATTGCAAGCAAATAATCGCCTTGTCTACAAATTTTTGTCTCGCATGAGACACGTCATCGTTAGAATTCGCGGTAATCATTTGAATAATAAGCGGAACAAGCAGCATTCAGCCTAAATTAGGAACAATTAGCAAACCATCTTTTGCATTCATCATCGAGCTAATTACCCTACGCCCATAAATTCTTTGCTCGCGTCTCACACATTCTACTTTGGTCTTTCATCGTTCCAGTCTATTAGGTCTGACCGGACGCGCAAATGGAAAAGCCGAAGAAACAAAAAGCCGAAAGGGACATCGGTTTTCCTCCGGACACGCAACCTTTTGGCTACTGGCCTAATGATCGCTGTGCAAATGGATGAGCGTGACTGGTCGGATGGTAATTAGTAAAAACAAAGGATTCACGCGGCCGCATTTAGAATCGCAAATCCAAAGAACCTTTTCGGCGCCGGGTCGCGCCTTTTTTGAATCACTCAAGAGGATGCAAAGAATTAGGTTTCCAAATTAGAGCGGTTACAGTGGTCCGAGAGCTAAGCCATCACCGGTCTGCACAAGACCATTCTGCCCAACGCTTAATAGTATAAGCCCAACACGAGCTATCGATTGCCCGCGAGAAAATAATGACCCCTCGCAACGGATTTGCCTTGACGTTAATTTATTCGCCCAAATTCACATATCTTCGAATCCTAATATGACTTTAAAAATGAAAAAAAATTTAAAAGAGTAAAATCTATATTGAAAATTGAGGTTTTTTCTAATGTTTTTCAATTGGATGGACTTAGGAGCAGATTTCGAATTAATCTTGTCGCTTACGAAGTGGGTTGAACACTTCATCCGAACTTTCACCTTGGATCGCGTGCCGAAGAAATCATATTTTCGGCGATGCATAACGCGGCCCAATTTATCGGCCCGTAGCCGACCGGAAGACGCTTATATACGGATTTCCGACGACTCGAATCTTAAGCAACTCCACAAAGTGCCTGTCCAAATAATAGGAATTATCCGTGCATGCAATCGTCTCAACTGGCACACGATTACGTGACCTGGACATTGATTCCTTTTCTTATATCATAAAAATGAAACCACCTCATCATTGTGGTTTCGTTTTTATTGGGGATACAATTTTGTTTACTTCCTCTTCATAATAGATGGTTTTTTCGTTCAGACTTTTTTCGTTGAGAAGTTTGTCTGATAATTTAGTAAAACTTTGTTTTGCAAATTTGAGCAAAATTTACACGGCATGGCTGAATCATTTCTCATAGGGTAAAAATAGTTTTGTCGACGCGAACAAAGTGATCCTTCTATTAGCGCCTGTGGAATAAAAGTGAGTAAATGAGGTAAGATGCATCGCCCAAGTCCCGTGTACTAATTAGCGATGGAAAAATCGCTTAAGAGTAGACTCAAGCTTGTAATATTTCACAGCGCGCCGTCCGCTGAGTTCGCGTCTTATCGCCGTTCTCGTCGTCGGCGGTCTTATAATGAAATTTCTGCGGCGAAGAAAGTTTTAAAAGTGCAAAAGTACGGCGAAAGAGAGACACAATGGGCAAATTGTGTCGCCCGACTGGGACAGACGAAACGGCAAAGTCTCAAGATTTAAGAGGATCATAAATCAGACGTACGGTCCTGCTAGGTATTGCTCGAGATACTCTTTGTCTTTGTAGGGAAAAGAATAATTATAACTATTTCTTTTCGTGATTGTACAATTTCATTACGCTGCGAATTCAAATTTCGCTTGACAAATTGCGTCATCGACGCTCGCACAATTGCGTTCGTTGAGCGAAACGAAAAATTGGAAAAAAAATTTTTTCTCTCATCAAACAATTTGCGTGGAAAGTTGCGTGCAAAAATGTTATGAATAAATGAAGCTGAAAAGCGCGGGTGAAGCTTTTTTTTGCAGCAGAGCGTTGCGCACTGTGCGAATAAAGCGATTAGCTGCGTTTATTATTAATTAATAATGCGCAAAGTAATTTCAAGTTTTAATTAATTATCGATTCGCCGATCACATTACTGTGCTAATATATTGGGCGTCATGAATTATTTACATTTTTCATATTATTTTCGTGGGTGCACGATGGGCGGCTGTCGAAATGTTTACACCGTGAAAACTGTAACCTGAATGACGCAGCTCTACATGTTTAATGAAATCAATAATACTAGTTTGCTAAATGTCACATGTGACACTGAACTCTGGCATATTTACAAACATCTTTCGATTTTTGCTTCGTTCATTTTCAACACAAATCTTTCACTCTTGCGATAACTTGTTTTTAGTTTTCTTCTATAATTTTTTTTGTAATAATAAGAATTTCAAGAAAATTGATGAAAGGAAAATTCAATTAAACCGATGATCCAATCTGTCGAAACTTTTTGCATGTTTCTATTGCAATGAGTCAAAATATTATTTTTTCATCCGTCTGGCAAGAGTTCTGTCGGACGGGATCACCCTCGGCTGGTTTTTAATTGAGACCCACTTGAGTAGATTTTTAATTAAGAAAATTTAAGATCGAGCAGTCGAAGCGCCTATCGAGAGCCAGCAGTCAGAGCTTCGGAGGCTCCTCAAACAGTTTTATAATTGATTTCATTTTCATTTATTTTAGTCGCTCCTTTTACTTCGGACCTCGTTTTCCCGATTTCACCTCTGCGCTCTCTTGGCGCGCGCGCTTCCTTAGTCGCCATAATCAATTTAATGTTTTAATTAAAAGAGTATCCGTGAAAAACGAAATTTTAATTGGCCGATACCGCGGGCCAGGACCGCGATCCTGATTCCTATATTTGGCACGCTTATTGCCTAATGTCAAGATCACTGACATCGTGTTTTTGGCAATAGTTAGCTTTCAATTCGACACGCTGCTGATCCAAAAGATCTACCATTTTGAAATGCTATTCTAGAATCTTGTGCAACAATTTATTTGACCAAACACGTTCGCTCGAAAAATTCGACATAAAAATGTTTAGCAAATGTTTCTATTAGTCATACTTCTAATTTATTTATAGTCAATTTATAGTCAACATTGTAAGGATAATATATTTATGCATATAAAACTAAAAGTTTGTGTATGCAAAATATGAATACTGATCGCGGTCTCTTGATCATATCTGAAAGTTCTTAAATAAGTGGATGTATTTAGCTTGCAACGCAAATATAAAAGTAAAGCAAAGATTTCACGCGCAAAAATGTTTGTTTTAACATGGCAGCGCCGCCATCAGCCTTGAATTATTCGGAATGTGAAAATTCTTAAAATAAAACTTTTCTATGTGCGCGTTAGAGTCGAGGCACCGGAAAAATGAAATTTACGCGTTTCTTTTTATAGGTCGCTTTTCCGTCATGCAAAAGTACCTCCAGTTTTTCAATTTCAACGTTTTCTTTGTCTTATAAGTAAACTTTGAGAGTGTATTAGGCGTTGACGTAAGTCTTTTCAAAAGTTTCTCATGATTCAGAAATTTCATTTGCGATCGTTTTTTAAAGTATATTGTTTGATATTTTGTTTCTCATATTTTGGATCATCGAAGTTTTTCATTTTTATATGTTTAGTGAACTATTTTTTGGAAAATCAATTCAGTAATCCAGTTCTAACTTTTAATTCCACGTGGAATTAAGTCATAATTGCAAACGATTTTCGCAAATTACAATAATTTGATTAAATCATATATAATGCTTCAAATTTTCAGGCCGATATGTTCATAGATTGTAATAATATCAAAATACCGATATTTAAACCTCGTGCGTGCTATTGGGTTTCGATTTATTAAATTAATGAGATATACGAACAACGATTACCATAACGTTTATTGTAATACTTGAAAATTTAAGTCTCACTCTAGCACATTACGATCAGTTAATGAATGCTGCACTATCATGAAAGAATTCCGAATTATAATTCTTTTGAGATTTTCAATTGCTTTACAGTTTAGTTGGCTACATTTTACAATATTTTTATGCGTTTGAAAGTGCGAGAAATTGTGAGAAGAAGTGCGATAAAATGTGTATGTAAGCTTTGCGTTTGGCACGGAATATAAATACTTGACGAGAAACGACTACGTTTTGCGATTGTAAGCAACGTAAGTCGGGTGGCATTGGCGTTAATGGAGCGGTTCAAAAAAGTTGGGGTTGCTCGCGGCTCAACGAAGAGGTATAAAATTTCAAAATCTTCTCGGCTAGTCTTTTTCCACGTCTGTCCCTTAGGATTTGAGATGAAGATGGCAGACGTTAAGGCGCTCGACAAGGACGCCAACATGAGCAAGGGGTAGAGCATTTTTCACCCTCCATTTTTTACGCCATCTTTCGCCCAGCCTCCTCCACCCCTAGCTCGCCAGTGTCGAACGCTCTCTTTGATTGTTTTGATCAATAACACCGATCACAATGGTCGGCGTCCATTTTTTCCCTCCATTTGCTTTCGCAAACAAAGTTTCGACAAACGTATCGCACGTCGATTAAACAATGCCGCCATCGTTTGATCCCGAATATCACCAGTTTTTACGTACAAATAAATTGAACGCCCAATAAAGCTGTCCGCCAGTCTAACGAATTTTACACGCTATTTTTTAAGCTTGCCAACTTTTTCACCCTTCCATCAATCGCTGACAATTTTTCCCGATACTTTTTGATAGGTTGATTTATTTGTAACAATTTGAACAAACTCAATTTAACTATCATTTATTTGTGAGTTTGTCTAGGCGTGCCAAATATTTACCAATTGAATAAACCGAAAAAACTAAATAAATAATCGAGAAAACGTCGATTATTTAATACTTCATTCAGCTTTATTTCAGTTCGATCGAATGTTTCGCAAAGCTGCGGTCATTTAAATAATTATGATACAATTACACAAAATAAATAAAGATTATTTTCCCGAATATAACAAATGTTAAAATTCGATTATTCAGTAATTCGTTGTGTGCCATTTCAGAGCGTATACATTCATTATAAATTCGGATAAAGTCATTAATTATCAGATGTAGGATTTTCATTATTGAAAATATTTCGGAAACGAATGAAACAGTACATTATTTCAATCGTGTGATGAAGAAAATAAAGTTTTCAGCGATATGAAAAATTGGAAGGAAACATTTACATGTTTTTCATGACTGAACGCGCGTTAGTAATAGATCGAATATCATTGCGTTTCTCTCAGAAGAGTCGACCCTTCGCTTCAACCCGAGATGGTCTCCGGAGTAATTATTTTTCTTGCCCCTCGAGTGGTTCTTCTTTTCCCCGTTCATCAGGCTTTGATTTGGGGTGCGAGATTTTTAAAGTCTCCTTATTTCTCGGATGGGTCTTCTCCCTTGTTCTGCCCGATGAAACCCTTTTTCTCGCGCGGCACCTCCGGTCCCGCCACTCTTCTTCCTTCCATCGGCGTCTCGGACGCGTAAAAAGAGGGTCGCAAAAATGCGAGAACCCTTTCGCTCAAACTCCACAAAACATTCGAACGGAATCAGCGGTTGAATAGCGCCAAAATTAGCGAAATTAAACTGCGACCTTGCTTCTCCAATTATTTCGTTTCTTTGAGCAACCGTGCGATAGGATGGACACGCGCTTCCTCTCTTTGCGCTCAACCATCCGGCCAAAGCCAAACACAAAATTCAACCTAAAATGATTGTTATCATAAACGCCGTTATAATTGATTCTCAATTTTATTAGATCGCAAATTTGTATTCAACTTTAGCGCCAAGATAATTCACGGGAGAAAAAAATATCTCGAAACTTGGCCGATGCGAATTATGTTTGCGATTCGAACATTGATTTGCATTAATTAATGAAGCGTAACGTCCGATCGTTTTCATTTTACATTTCCATTTGCAGCCGCAATTCAAAAACTACACGAAATTGAAGCTTTACACATGCTCTGCAAAATTTACATGCATAATAATTCACCTTTCGTTAAACCTTCGTAACATGATTTTCGCGAGTACTTTTGATCTGCAGACCGATGCGTGATATCACCATAATTGATTGCGTTACTTTTTAACAAAATCGCTAATCTTGTTTATCGCTACACGAATTAACATATCGCTCGGTGTAACGGCGCCAACGCTGAAAACGTCCACGTCCCAATCGTGCTGTATTTTTTATCGCCGGCAATGAAAAAGCTCCGCGACACAGGCTGCGGCCGGGCTCGGCCGATGAACGGTGGGCGCGCTGTGTGAATTTCGTGGTGATCGATCGCGTGAAATGCATATCAAACGTTGTAACGAAATTCCGCGCGGAATTCGTTAACGAGTTGTCGCGCTGCTGTCACGGTGATTGAAAATTTTAAGTGACCGGCGTAACGCACGGGGGCTTTTCGCGCTCTCTGTTTTAACCGTTCAAAAGCTTTTTGGCGAAATTGTAACATGTTTTTGAGACTGTTCATCGGGCCTGAATAGGTAAAATGTTAGACATTCGCAGCGTTCAGACGAAATTGTTTAATTCGGCATAACATTTTGTATCGAGCACTGAACCTCGTTGTTAATTAAATCGTTGTCATGCTATACGCGAAATTTCATAATTCCAAAAGATCTGCGCATAACATAATGAAATTAATAAATTGATACGCTTGATGATTTGATTGTCGAGGAATTTGCCATGATTGTAGGCGAAGTGGAACAAATGAGCTTGGTTGTGAAAAATCGACGAAAATATTAAAACCGCCGCTTATCGCTGAATTAATTTCTCGCTGAAAAAGAAATTGATCGTTAATTAGTGTGATGAAATTAATTCGAAACTGATTAATACATTAAACGGCTTAATAGGCTGGATTATCAGCCGGTACTCTTTTATCGAAATTGTTGGCGCGCGGTATGCATTTGTGCCAACGTGCAAAAATGATCGGTTTTTGTGGGCCGCATGCAAATGCGTCAACGAATTATGGCACGGAGTGTATAATATCAATTGCCGTTATCTTCGTTGGGCGCGTGTAACTGATCGTTAAACGTTAGCGACCAATTAGAGGCGCATAAAAAACACACAATTATAAAATCTGCTTGAGTTGCAGCTCCCAAGTGTCCGTTCTTTTTTCATTCGCTCGTCTGTAAGTGGGATGTAAATTCGATGTAGTTTCATTAGCGTACTAAATTGGTCCGCGTGTAGACGCGGTGCGCTTTTTAATCAACATCACTTGATTCGAAACTGCATTTTCGTCAATGGAAATGGCAAAAAGAAGAGATGGCGAAGAGTCTGCATTAAACCTTTTGCTTACAAAGTGTAATCAACTTAGATGAAAGGAAAATTGAAAAGTACAATTTTGTTTCAGTTACATAAAGCTAAATTTACAATCTGTCTGTCCAGCTGAAAACAAAATGTTTGAGGAAAAATATAATAGAATTACCGTTGGTAAATGTACAATCCATATCACGCGGCGCACATTGTAACATAAACAATTATGATGAGTTGGTTTTCACATGGTACGAGAATTTGGTAAATGGTGATAATTTTGAGATCAGACACTACGCCTAATTGACAAAAGCCAAGATAATCGCGAACTGTTGGACATTGTGTAGGCGCTGACGCGGTTGCGCCCGGGTACGGTGAAATAGGTCGCGGAACACTGTGTTACTTCGGAGAATTTTTGAGCGTAGCATCTTAGTACGCCGCGCGTCCATCGAAAACTGACCCGCAGCTGGCCGTGTCAAAAACAAGGGGGCCCGGCATCACATCTCCCATCAGAGGGGACTGTCCAAACTATTTTTCTTTTTGGCGAATTTTTAATTCGACAAGTCCCAAAGGGTCCTATCGTTTGTTGTATCTGCATCGCAGGTAGCCAACCCCCTTTTCCATGCCATAGGGGGGACGTGTGTGTTTTCGGCCCGTGCACACGAGGGTCAACTATTTTCTCAAGAAAACACTGGGAGAAAATTCTGGTCCAGGGCAAACCAGTTGGTGCTACGTCTAATTTTTTAGCTTTTCATGATAAATGGATGACGCTCTGTTTGTTTTCAACTTCATTTGCATTTTGCTTATCGTACAGTCTGTTAAAGTGTTTTGCATATTTTTGAACTGTGCATTTCACCCTTTAGTTATATTTCATTCAATTTCTCCATTTTGTTGATTTTGTTTACTAAATTTATACTGATTTTTCTATATAGTTTTGCAATTGAAAAACCAGATCAAACGTTAAAGTAAGTGGAAAATAGTTTTTAATAAGAAAAAAAGTGCAGCAGCTATAAAAATATTCAGGAATAAATCTGTGAAGTTTACTTTTCTCAATAAAACCCTTCAGTATATAATAAGCTATTTTTTTATCAAATGCAGTGAAAACTGGTTTTCAGCAGGCAATTCATCTTATGGAAATTCGTGCACACGTTACAATATCCACAAAAACCACTCGAGGCCGGTTCCTCGATGGATAGGTTTCCCATTTTGTAGCGATCCTTTCAGTTCAATTCAAAACCTCCACTCACTATCACGTTATCCGTCCAATACATGTAGCGAAATTAGTTATAATAATAAGTTGTAAATTACTAGAAAATCAAACATAATTGATTAAGTTTTTTGTTCTCAAGTTTGCAATACAGTAGAGGGATAAATTAATTTGCAATCGAGGCATTTATTTATAATTGCCACGCAGCAGTTTAAAATATAGAATTAATGTTTAGCATTCAAATTCAATAATTTTGTCATTCTCGTCGAAATTGCTATTTTCTTCAACGATAGAAAATTTTATGAACGAATGTCATTGTTCAGTTACGAATGCATTTATCACATCAGTTTGCATGGCCGATTAACATTGAATATTACGAACTAATTTTTGGTCAACACAAAGTAGAATAAAACGATGAGCTAATAAAATCACCACAATTTCGGTGAATTCATTTTGCTTGCATTTTACTGATTGTGCTCATGAATATTTTTTACTTTTCATGATTGTTGCTGTTGTTGTTCAAACAATAACCTTAAAAGTTGTTCAAAAATTTTATTCAAATTAGCATTTTAATAAAACGTCATTTAGGCGCGACTAAAAGAAATAACGTAAAAGATTATGAAACACGAGTTTCGTTGACAAACGCAAATTGACCCCGGTATTGTGTAGGGCAACGTTTTCTGATATTTTTTGTGCAATTTTTGCGCGTCGTTTGGGGGGATGAAGTTGTTTGGAAAATGTGATTTTAAAACGCGTAATGTTTGGTATCATTGCCGAAGCGGTGGTGCATATTGATGGTAAATAGAGCGCTCTATCACGACTGTTCGTTATTTGCCGTCGATACGCAAGTTCGAGTGAAATACAGCGGACAATAATTTTACGCATGTTGAACGTCATCATAACCGGATGCTAATCTCGTCACGGCGCAGCTTTCGTAGAAGCGCGGCACAATCGCCAATCGACAACGATCGATCGCGCCAGAGTTTTGGCGAGCAGATTTTGCCCGAACGTCACAGCAAAATCGGCCCATCGTTTTTGGCATTTGATTGCGCACGAACAATTTTATGCATTTTCGTATTCACCCTCTCGTTGATCGGGTTATTCCCGTTCTCCGGCATAACCTAAACTGATGTATTGACGTAAATGGGTACTTGAAACTCTCAATCTATCACTATAAAACTTTACCCTCCTTTTTTATGCTAAACCTTCGTCGACATTTCACGGAATACAAACTCTGTTTAACTTTTCGATTTGCTATCATATTTCGAATTTACATTTCCAGAGCTTTTTTTGTTTTTTAAAATTCAACTTTTGCATTTCCAAATCTCTTATTTGTAATGGAATTTCTGGATTGCACTAGTATGATTTTGTCTCTCTCTCTCTGATTTGGCATGTGATCGATTGTTCCACACGAGTAAAGCGCCAGTGTCGATGTTAGGCGAGGGTTTCTTGGCTTCGCTTTGTGGGGTGCAAAAAATGACCAAAAAATTGAACTGCTTACATCTTGTTCCACATATCGACTCGGCATGTCGTTACACCCTGAACGGTATTTCCGGAGGTCGCAGCGGCGTTATGTGTCGACCGATATTCTCGCCCACAGTTACTATTACTACCGTAATACCGACTCACGTCAGTGGCTCTATACCAAATCAGCAAATCGTCCTCTTCCCCTTTGTATCTGACATTATACTCCAAATTTGAAAACCCATTCACCCTTTACGAATCAATACGCGTGATTTTCATTCGCCGCGATATTTCAATTAATAAGAAGATTGATTTAATTTATTCCGTCATTTCATTATCGCGTTATCAAACATTTTATCTCGCCATTCATTTGTCATAGGAGCGGTCGCCGATCGATGATAACCTTAGTTCAAAAGCAACGATTTTATATAATTCATTAATCATTACCGAACATTCAAAACTACCCCCCAATATAATCAGACCTAGGATGATGTTTGAAGCTCGATTTAGAATCGATAATTATTCTGAGAACGTTTGGAAAGTGATATCTAATTATAAAGTCTGTTACAAAACCAAGCGCGATGATAAAAGGTAAGAGAAATATCTCGGCGAGGGTTAAGAAACAGCCATTTTTATTGTCATCGCAAAGCATCATCACAGTACATCATTATTCGTCTCGTAGCACAAATCTTCTAGTAGTTATTATCATACAGCATTCTTATTCTTATGTAACGAGTACTTGTTTTCGTAATTAATTTGCATAATGCATTAATCAGGATCACATTGGTAGGTTCGAGTGTATTAGTTAAAATTGACATTGCTGAGCCGAACTTGCAAAACAATGCTCAAGTCGAGGCAACTTTGTACGTATGAAAGTTTGTTTATGAGAAGCAAGTGCGAATAAATGAAGCAAAGAAGTGGCGAGCGCAGAAACGAATATTGCACAGTGGCTGCACCGGGCACCAGTTGTTTTCCTTGTGTGGATAATTTGCGGCCGGCACTGGTTAATATTTTTGTTTTGTTTGATCCTGAGATTTTAGCAGCAAAAGCGTCTCGCAGGCTCTGTAAGCAAGGAATATTAATGTTGGTTAAAAGTGCGTTACAGTGTGTCAAAGAGAGAGACGTAGATTAGTTAGCATGAGACAAGCTGAGAACGTGGTAATAACGCGCTGAAAGAAAAGTGGAGCAATTTAACAATTCGTGAACGAGACCGTAAAAGATGCTTTCAGCGCGGTACGTTAATTTGCTTCGCCCGAATTACAAACTCACGATATCAATTCAATTTTTCGTTGTTATTTTTACTAGTCATTCGATTAGTGTTGACTAGTTTGAAGGCAAGTAAAAAATTAAACATCTACCAGATAAGAAGTCGCAAAAAGACTTCAACTTTAGCAAATTTGAATAGTGACAAATAAAACTGTCAAAAACGTCATCTTACCTGCCGAGCGCAGGTTTTTCCGTGTCCGCAGCAACTCAAACCCGAGAGTGGACGGGTTTGGCGCCGGGGCGCGAGTCCATGGGGGGTTCGGCGAAATAATCACGGTCACTCAACGCAATACTAGCACGCGTAGCCGACGGCGCATCATCGGTCGTGTCACTGCGGCGCGCGTGGAAAAGCCGAAAACTTGCACGGTTGCGTATGAAAAAAAAGACAACGCAAGGTGGAGGGGCGGAAATGTTGCACTTGAACCCCGTGGTTCGCGACTTCCGTGGTTGTTGTTGGAGAGGGCCCTTGGTGCTTCGGGCTCCCCCCGCTCGCGGCGCGGCGACCGCGCGACAAAGCAAGCGCCGCGTGGTGCGGATACGTGATGATACCCCCCGCTCGCGCGATTAGCGCGCGCCTCGGTGGATTTTCGTGCGATTTATTGTGGCGCGGCTTAGAAATCCGTCTAATGCGGCGCACGCCGCTTAGCATCGGCGTGCGTGCACGGCACCTTTCGCGCGGGGGGTGGGGGCCGCGGGCGACTAGCTCGCGCGCATGCGTGCCTCGCGTCACGTCACTCATTGGCGCGCCAGACTCAGCGCAATTCGCCAGTGGGAGGGGGCGCCGCGGGCGACGCACAAAAAAGCCCGCGGAAAAAGATTTGCACGCCGCGGTGGGGCTAGTCCGGTGTAGGAGGACGACCGTTCTCTTTTTCTTACTCTCCACACGATGCTTTCTACTGGTCAATTTCTTCACGGTAGTCCTTAAATTAGTCAGATTCCTTATTACAGCTGACGCTGATAATGGTCATCTAAATCATAAAAATGGCCGATCAAACTCTGGCTGTATCACTTATAGAAACCTCGTTTTAATTTTCTATAAGTTATTAATCATTCAGAAGTAATACAAGGTCTGACCTATTCTTTATGTTCACTGGTGTACAAATAAACATAAATAAACATATACAAGTGAACATAAATGAAACAGTGTGTACATTTTTATAAACGGAATGATTTTCGCGGTATTAGGCGGTCTATTTTCGGACGTGGTCTCAGTGCGGCGAGTTTTTCACGCCGACTCCCCCGCGCTAGAGCGCGCTTCCTCTTGCGTATTTCTTGAATTCGATTGTCTATCTCTGTCGCGGCTTCCCTCTGCCACCCGCTCCTTCCCTCCCACTATTTGCTTGCATCTCTTTGACTAGGAACAAGTCGTAGGCCTTTCTCTCCTTTGCTCTCTCGTGTCGTGTACGCTCTGTTGCGTTTCACTTTAGGAGTCGAGAGCGACTCTGTTGTGTGTAGATTTGCAGATCGTAGTTTACGAAAACGACACTTGCCACGGTTCTTAATCACTTCTTTTTTCTGAGAAAAGTAAAAACGCAATTGTCGCTTGATGTTTACGGATCAGTTATTTCATTTCGATCAATTATCATCATTTTGGTTTTTTTGTCATCCGAACGATACAGTATTGTTATAGAAACGGTTTGTTCAATCGTGATGATAATGTTTTGCTTTCAAATGTATTGAATCCAAATGAACGCTTTCAATCATTCAAACTTCACACTTGGTTAACATTTATTGTCAATAATGATTTCTATTTTATAATTTGTTTGAGAAATAACAGACGTTTTTCTGAAATCAGTTGCCTGATGCAGGCATGAAATAACTTTATTTCTGGTGAATGGTTTGAAAAAACAGATTAGAATTTTTGTAAGATACTTCGAGATTTGTATTTGATTCATTTAATTCCTACACATTATCGTTGGTTGCACAATTAATGACCCGGAGGCATGTAATTGGCTACGCCGGATCTTCAAAAAGCTCGCAAAAGTGCACGTAATCAGTAGTCGTTTGCGCTCCAGCCGAAGACCGTTCGCGTCTAACGTGCATATTTACCAACGCTCGTTCGTTCTTTACAGTATACTCCATTTTATATATGTGAACCCTCTTACTCTTCTATGCACGTACTAACTAGATACTGTCTAAAGTTCCATGCCTACATCTTCCCCGAGCGAAACTATAGCTATTCTAATTTAATGCGCTCTACGAAACCGTTGAAACGCTTCTATAACGGCAGTTCTTTGCAAACGATGAACGCATATATGTCCGTTGATACACGTATATATACGTATATGCATATTATGTGGGTCATGTCGCGATCCAAGTATCTGCACATTTTATAGACTCTCAAAATAAATGAAATACGGTTTCTTGGATGATCAAACATTTTTTTATCACGTCCCAACATTTATGCCGCAACACTCGCGGCCTAATGGAAAAATAAATATATATTTTATACAACCTGGCTGACATTGTTTTCTCAAAATCAAAATAAGTTTGCGTTTGTTCAATAATGAAATAGTATTTCTTACGGAAAATTGGAATGAAAATTTTGGACTTGAGTTGCACTCGTGCACCTTTGAGTATTATAATTAAAGTACGCAACGAATAAGCTTGAGATGATATCACAGTCTTTTATTATCTTATGGGTGGTCTTACAGAAAAGAATACTGTTATGTTGATAAAATCGATGTTCTACTGTAGCTGGAAATTTTATGTAAAAGATAAGTACCGTGTAATTTGTTGGAAGGAAAAATGTTCGAGGAAATGTTGTGATAGCGACGAAATTGTTCGTCGCCGTGTGTGCATAGCTTCTATCAAATAGTGCGTTTTGCATAGAACGTCTTGCGGAGAAGATGCCGTAAAACTTGTTGCCTGAACTTGAGAATTGTGATTTTTCCAGCGTGAGATTTCATTCATGCGAATTCATTCATAAATAATACGATTTGAAGCTGAGACATGTTTTGCTGAACAATTTTTCAACGCTGCTTTTTGCTTCTCCATTTGGAATTTACACCGAAGAACAGGATAGGGAAGAAACGATTAGAAAGTGAATAAAAAATGATGCTCATCAAAACGTCGATTTGTTGCAGGGAATTTTGTTTGTGTCAAAAGATATCGCATTGCGTAAAACAAACATGGAAATCATAAATCGCGCGCCTTCTCTTCCGCGAGTGGATGATTTTTCATCGACCTCTATCTTTACAGATCGCGCTTTCTTCGAGGCTTGTTTGGCATTGACGTTACAATCAAAGCACGTAATGAAGCAAATCGAACAATAAAACTGCAACGCGAGCCGCCATAAATGATTAATAGTTGGCAAAATTCATGTCGCGAAAAAATCGTACACGAGAAAGCAGCCCACGGGATGGCGGTATACAAACGCGGATGCTGCATTCTGGCCGGCCGGCCGGCTGGTCGCTCGGTCCCGCTGTGCCTTTTACTTCCCTTTTTTTATCTACCGAACGTCGGCGCTCTCTCGCCCCCGCATCCTCCGTTCGCTCCGGCCACTAACGCCTCGTTACCGAGGGAGTGCTTTCCCCAGCTTTTGTTTTCCTCTATTTTCCGCTTTTTCCGCGAGCCCTGCCAAGCGCAACAAGTAGCAGATTATAAAAATCACTTGGTGGTCCCGGGGGCGTAACAAGCGCCGGAAAAAAACGACCCGACACACGAATACGAATAAAAAAGTAAGCTCCACGAGCCACGCCAGCGCGCTAAAGAGTGAATCGCCGCTGTCCCGCCGGGAGAGGGAAATAGAGGGAATTCGCGGCAAAGAAATATATGAGCTTTACTGACAGAAACACACCGCTCACAGAGATAGAAAATTCGACGTGCTGTTTTATTAATGACAACGGAATTTAAATAAATTATTTCTGTTGAAATAAAAAGTATCAATCGATTTATTTAACCTTTTTTTTGATGATAACAAAAGACAATGCTTTTCTGTTTTTCGATGATAGGATCTAATTGGTCAAATAATACAGATGAAAAGAGAAAAGGCAAAAATTGAAAATGGAATACAATCAAAATATTGATTTAGTATTTATCTTTGCAATTGTGTTTACCATTGGAAGCTTCTGCATTAATTTTGGAGTTGGAAACGTAATTTTATTCACGGAATTGTGCGTATTTATCGGAATCCAATTACGAAAAAATTATTCGTGCTTATAATAGTGAACAAAATTTACAACTTTGAATTTCGTTTTAATGGAATCCTTTTTGTATACAGTTTGGGCACACATGCGCGCACAAACATCTCTTTTCCTTTCTCGTTCATTGTCTGTTATTGTTTCATTTATCGGTCTAACAGAGAGTGGTTTCGAATTTTCCTCTGGCCATTCGAATAACTGCGAATTAATATTACATCGTAACGCCTTTTTCACTCTCTCGTTTCGATTTTCTTTTTGTTTTTGCATTCCCTTTTTCATTCAGATTGCATTCATTATTGACAAATCAACAATGATTCTTTACTCTCAACGAACATTGCAACGGAATAATTAACATATTGCAAATGTAATTTTACTTCTGAATGCACTGAATTTTATATCAAATACCATTTCACACAACAAATTTTGCGCAATGTTGAAACTCGTGCCTTTGAATATTCAAAAAATGATTGCACTTAAAAAACAAAGTGTCTCTGTTGAATTCAAAGTCACACGGAATTGTCGATACAATGTGTCATTTTAAGTGCAATTGGTAAATACCGTAAATGCAATTGTCTCGTGAAATCATTACATTTACATTACTCGTAACTATTCAATTGTCAGACAATTTAGTCTGTGTGCCATTCAAAATCGAGCCGAAAACTCTGTATTGATGACTGGTGAATTGTTCTGGACGCAATAAAAATTAATTGTCTTTTTCAAATTACTTTTATTGTTCATTAATTCAACGTAACGATGCAAAAACAACCGATCGACAAAAATTAAATCGGTTGGAAATACTATAAATACGGAAACTTATGATCATCGTATAAAATGTAACAACAATTTATTCTCAAACGTCGTAATGAATTACCGATAATCTTAGGTCGAGAAGTGTTCGGGATTTCATAAAGAGCAATTAAATCTGAAATATAACATATGTGCGGCGAGGAGAACAAAAAAGCGGAATAAAATAATCCACGAAAGCAGATAACACAAAAAAGCAATTAGATTTTGACATTCGCATGCGTGCGTATTGCGGATTTTATTTAGTTCCGTTCGTATAAGTTTTCTGTATACTCGACTGTAATTACCGTAGCTGCAAACACTATACGAGCGTGCGTGCGATTTTCATTAAACGTCTCCCTCCGTCCCCGTGGGACGAGAGTGCTTGTCGTTTGGCGGAGAAAATCATCCGAAAACACGTAAAGGCATAAAATATATATGCACGACTTGCGTTTCGCGTAAACGCTAAATCAAACGGACGTTTTTCATTTTCTCGCAAAGAATGTGCTACCACGGATTCGCCGACTCGCAATGAATGAGGACGAAACGGCCATTTAAGTGAATCGTGCCTGTCTCTAACGTGAATTCATTTATCATTCATATTTTTCGCGGCTACATTTTAGCTGTGTAATTTTTTTCAGCAACACCACTTTCAGACATTATTTAATCAACACGATAACGTAGACAAAGAAAATTTATTCCGGCAAAAAGTTTCGTTATCCCAGATCTAATTTCACATTTTTCATTCTTTTATGTCAAACAATTTTGATGTTTCTTTAGTTTCTTCGGAATTCAAAAAAAACTATCCCTACTAATAGTATTCAGGTGACAATGAAAAATTCAGCTGATGATATTGAATGTCCTACAGGCATGTTTATTTTTGGGTGCAACACGAATCATGTGATAAATGGTGTCACCCTTCAACGATATATGTAATGTTGTAATAATACAATTATTTCCCATAATCGACCGAGCTTATTATTACTGTATTCGGTGTGTCGCCTATATTCCTGTATGGTGACATCAAAACAATCGAACAAGGGCACTAAAATCATTCGGAACTAATGATATATTAAGTGGTTTTTTTGTTAGTTATCGAATATAGTAAAAAACCCTTTAAAGGTCACAATTCGATTCAATGTTCGTGAATGACAGTTGAACCTCTTGATGATACTTATTTTTCAACATTATTTTAAACATGCACAATGCACATCGTCAGAACATAGTAGAGAACAGTTTTATTAGCGAATTAGAAGTGAACAATAAATGATACGTAATGTTATGAAATAAATTTACCATGGTCTTTGATGCTTGATGGTTTTTAATGTGATAAAACTTCCGATGCGTTGACTGATGTTCAAGAGTGAAATAATATGATTCTGTTTATAATCTGTTGTGTTTTTAACCAGCATTAATATATATACAGTAACGATAAGAGAATTACAACATTATACTTCACATCCGAGTATGCTAACCTAGACCATAAATATAGTTAATCTCACTATGTATTTCTTATCTATGCAAATATAATTGAACATACAACATGAACTCTTTTCTCAGCGCTGTATTTAATTTATTCTTGATTTTTCAGCGTGCAACCAAAAAGATTTACAACGATGCAACGTTGCGTTTTACTGACAAAAATTTCATTTGCATTATAGCCGAATGCGATGCTCATCATAATAAATTCCGCTTTTTCGGGTAAAATATCGCGAATCGCTCGGTGCGATTAACCGCGCGGTGCTCATTTTTTCATATCATTAAACTCTACGTGCCGGAATTTTTGTGCAGCCAAATTTTTCATGAACGTTTGCGGTTGACTGAATGAAACATTCATCAGCCGAGAGTAATGTTACCGCGGTGTTGTATTTTTTATGCAGTTTTGGGGATCAAAAATGCAATAGTTCGGTGAACAAAAATATATCAAACAGAAATGTTCCAGAGAAGTTTATATTTTAGTGGACATTTAGTAACGTTAATATCAAATTTAACAATGCAATTGAAGGTAACTAATGATTCGAGGGACATTCCTTGCATCAGAAGATGAACAGTCACAAATCAAGTAACGATTGACAAGATTCACGACGTAGGGTAGCAAAACTATATCGCATTAATGCGAGTGAAATTAGTGAGATTATGTGCATCTCATTCAAATGAGTACATGGCAACTCTACTTAATGATCAAATGCATCGGACAAACTTTTCTTAGACCGATTTCATTCGATTTTCAACGAAGAAAAGAAGTTAGTTAATGTTTATATCATAGCTAAAAAACGAAACACAAATTGCTTCAAAGAAGCCGATATTAGATTAGAGATATTATGACGGATAGATTATGATACTATGAATTCATAGATGTGATTAATATTAATTTTAGATTGAATAGATTATGCATGTCGATTTACCTGGAAATTAATTTTGCGACCAAGAATTAGAATCGAAATAATAATAGAAAGAAGAATTGCCGATGAAGATTAATTATGTTTCAAATACAGTTGTCAATTGTAAAAAATGACAAAGGTAAAAGTAACATGTACAAACGAAAGATGTTACAAGTTTATACCCCGGAATGGTAAAAACTGAAAAAATGTTTACAATCGGACAAAGCGAGAGAAACACGCGGAACGTAAGAGCGTCATTCATGTGTGCAACAATAGTTCATTACCACTGCCTGGTGTAATGACAATAACAAATTTCTTGGACAAGAAACGCGTCGGTTTTCTTGTAATCCGTTTTGATTTCACACAAGGTACGTTTTTTTTCTTTTGCATCGCGAAGACATAATTATGCAATTATGTCAAAGCCCGAGTGGAGTGTATGGTCGTGCGTGCCAAGACCCGGAAAAAGGAGCAGTCGGTGACGGTGGAAGGTGGCGTTTTCTAGAACGCCTAAAAATACGTGCCGCGCAAGACGTACTGAGAAATAAAATGGCAGCGTCCGACTGGCTTCAACTAGAAGAAGTAGAAGAAGAAGATGAAGTAGAAGAGAAGAAGGCGAAAAAAAAGGAGGATAAAAGCATCTAAAATTGGCGGCCTGGCTCACCGATACACCGCGAAAGCTGTGCGGTATGGTTCAACTCGACGCGGTGCATAAGTTTGTGCGTATACACTCGGTTAAAAGGAGCAATGCGCAAAAAGAGGTAAAAATATCGGCCGTGCGGAGACGCGCCGAGCGCATCCACAAAAAACAACACTTTTAATGCTGCGAGCGCATTAACTGCTATGCATATGTATAAGCGATGCAATTCAGCTTGTACATAATTAAAGATGGAATAATAAAATGACTGTATTTGAAGCGCCCGAGTGTTGTGCACGGATTTCGATAGGCTTCCGCGCTGCCAAGGACCGCAATTAACTCACCTCCTATGCACGATTAGCGATAAGAATGATCATCGCGGTTTTCAAAAACACATTAAAAATCAAATAAATCAAATCTCAGAGTGCAAAATTAATAGTGATTCTGAAGTAGTTTTGCGAAATTTGCAAAACATTTAGACCTTGTTTAAATAATAGACAGTGTCTGAAGTGTTTTTTTATAGCACAATTACTTAAGTCCTGACGCGTTACTGTGTTTTTATTTTTCCGAGAGTTTGTTAGTACTCGTTCATTTAAATAAAACTGCTCTAATGTAAATCTCGAAATTGCGATAAGATCGTGCGTGACAAAAAAACCAGTCCTGTCCTTTCTGCTTCTGTTAACGAAATTATCCGACTAGTAAATGTGTAAATTTAATTATCATCAGTGCAAAATTAAAGAAAATCAAGTCTTAGGCTGCTGTATGGTCTTCCACTTTTGTTCGTCAGGGCCGAGCAAATTTATTAAATTGTAATACATTTATCAGCAGGCTGCGTGTACTCTCATTTCGCATTTCGCACATACTTAATAGCTTTTTTGCTTCTGCCGTGCATGTGAAAAACAGGTCTTGAAATACACCCTTTATGGCGATTTACTCTTAAGTATACGCCTGCCCAGTGCTCCTATCTTCGTTTCAAGTTATCAGTTATGCTATCGCCGATTTGGAGATACATTAATTGCCTGAATCCGATACGTTTATACAATGTTGTAGAATTTGCGAAATTTGAATGGGTCAAATACAAGTTTATGCATTCGAGTTAGAAAATTTTCAACGGCTGATTATCATCATTATATGGAACACATAATGAATGAATAACAAATTGAAATTTAATGTTTTGCTAGTGTTAATGGCAGCATAATAAATATGAAGACGAATATTTATTCATAACTCATGATTGTTTGTAAATATTACGAATGGCTAATAAAACGTTAATGGAACTTAGCAACCGATTTTAGAATTTTTTACAAAGTTGTTGAATATTTCAAAAATCGAATAAAATCAGTTGAAAGATACATGCGTGTATGTGATAATGGTGTAATATGAAAGGTGGAGACAGATAATATGATCTACCAGCTATCATTATAAACACTTGGAGCTGTTTCATACTTCCTCTTCTGATGAATTAAATTGACGATATGCCGTTGACGTGGAAGCGTTGTTAATTTCGTCTTAAAGAAGTGTACTAACATAGGACTGATATTATCGGGACAAATTAAGTTTCATTTGGTTGTTTGTTTTCATGATTTATGTTATCCCACAGCGGTAAAATTGTTGTATTTTACGAAAACTGTACATACGCGCGGTGAAAACTTTATTTAATTCAATGCTATAGCATCCCCATTGTTCGAATTGTTAATAAAGTTCGACAGTTTAATGAATTATCGCTTTGGCTTTATTGTTGCCGTATGACAATTACGTTACGAATAATTTATTTTCAAAAGCACTCTTTTTTCGTCGTTTTAGTTGACAGAAACAAAGCGGTTGAATAATATTCGCCTGAAAAGCAAATTTGACAATCACATACAGAAAAAATTTTAATTGAAGTAACGTGAATGAAAATAGAAATTGTGCTCGCAAAACAAAGTCGAAAATGAAACATATTATGTTTTATGCGAAAATGTCGAAGTTACTTTTTTATTGGAAACAAACTTTTTAATCAGTATGAAAATCGGTTGAATGTATTTCAAAAAGTTGCTTGAATATATTTCATGTTCAGTGCGCGGACTTGAGAGATAAAAAAAAAGTGTGAAAAAAGTTCGGAGAGGGGAGGTAAAAAAGAGTGTACGCGGGCGGCGAAGTGGCCAAGGCAGGAGAAAACAGTGATGGCCTTGATGAGAATAGCTGCTCGTACAGACAGCACTTGCAAAGTATTTCGATTGAAAAATCGCGAGTCGAGCGTCGAATCGATGAAAATTGCAGCGTCGCCGTCGACGGAAGAGCATGAGCGCACCATCAGCGCACTGGGATGAGTTTCGGCTCGCTCCCGCAGCAGGGGACAATGAACTCAGGTCCGCTCTGCTTGTTTATAGCTACATGTTATGGTAAAACATGCATACTTATACAAGCTCGAAAATACGCAAATTTCACTGCAGTTGCGAAATATTTTTTTTTTCAGTCTCATCGAAACAATGCAAATGTTTGATCAGTAAAACGGTTCGTATCGATTATTCGAATTTGCACAAAATCTGGACATCTTCAACTGATGTTTTTCGTAAATTGACAATCATTCTCTGTTCTGAATTTTTACTTGGTCGATATAATTTTGTAAGAGAGATTTGAAGTTGTGCTTATACATGTTAGTCGAGGTTGTTTATAAAGTTGAAATTTTATGATGATTCGAAAATGGTGATATTAAATAGCGGAAAATAATGCAATAATGCTAATTGCAGTATTTGTTTAGAAGTTTGAATTTTTTGCGACGCGATTGTAATTTAGATCTCTAAGTTATCGGCGGATAAAATGGACAGGGGCAATATATAGTCCAGTTCCTGGCTAGTTGGCGCAACTTTCGCCAGCAGATGCCAGCATCGAACCACGCTACATATTCAATTTAGCAGACTTTATTGCCGCTCTTAGTTTCAAGTTCATATTATTTTAAATTTGTTTCTAAAATGATTTTAATTAAAAACATTTATAACACCTACAAGGTAGACATTATTTCTTATTAGAATTTATGTTTATGCACAACATTTATGTGACGAATAAATAATGAAACGTTCATTTCATTAAATTTTCCTCATCAATAATAAATAAAATGATAAAATTATGCTTATATAATGATAATTCCATAAAAAATGATTGAGTGGAACATCAATATTTGAATTCCTTATATTTTTTCAAATTATAAATCAAATTTTTGATTAATAGTTTGTAGACTAAAATAGCCCGAACGGCCAATTAACAATAGTCTTTTATGTGAGATTTAGATGTTGTAGGTAGTATTATCAGTATCTTTTTCATCGAATCATAACTTCTTCAATTTCTTACTGATTATAACAATTTATATCTCCGATCAAAAACCATAATGCAACTTACTATTCAATCACATATTTGCACGCTGTCTGAAAACAAAACTCATATTGTTTTTACATAAAAATAACTTCACATAATATCAACAAATCCAAAAATAAACATGGAAGCTACTGATAAAAAACATATTTCCGACAGTAGAGGATATTATACCATGTTCACAATTGAATACGATTTTGATTTCATTGATTTCAACCTAAAAATATTTGAATTGTTATTTAAACAATCAAATGTGACATTACTTTGTTTGATCTGTTTTATGCAAATTGTATCAATCGATCAAAAAAAACGTGTTCCATTATTTGAAGTATGTTATGCATTATTTGTATGTTTAACATTTCGTTCAACTAGCTTTGTGCAGTCTACGATTCACATTGCTTAATCATAAAACTGTTGAAAACGATAAGGATGAATTTACAAACCATCAATGCCTTATACTTTGATTCGGGATGCACTGTTGTATGTGCGCAAAAGTTTGAGTGGTTTCAGCGTTTCGTTTCATTAACGCACAGAATCAGAAGAACTTCCTTGCTGGAAATAGGCATTGGTAGCCTATTTAACAAAAGTTATAATATAGATTTGTTAGATTGACATTGCAAAGAGCGACCTGTTTTCAAGCAATAGACATATATCGAACAGTTCTGAATCATTCGATGCATTTTGTACGACTTTAAAGTTGACTAAATATCATTCAAGGTTGAGCCATCTGCGAAATTATGTTCACATGACGACTGAACATTTTTTTCTGCGTAATATTACTCGTTATGAATTTGTCAAAGAGACTATTGATATCGTATGTGAAGAGTATAGTCAAATGGCATTGGAAAGTTGTGAGGGATTATTATCGATGATTTATTCACCGGTATAAAATATATTTCCAGTATGCGATCGCTGCTCCAAATGTTGCATTGCTATTTTTCAATTTGAATATTCGTTCGTTGGCGTATTTTTTTAGAAAACATATCCAAATTTCACTCAACTGCACGGTATTGAATATTGAATTTACATTTTTCATACTGATACAAAATTCTCGCCACGTATTTGAAAACTCTTTTATCCCATGCAAAGACATTTTTTGAATAATAAAAAATATTCAACAATTTTGAATTTTTGTATAACAAAGTAATGTTCTTAAATCGAATCTGATAATTGATTTTATGAAATCAACATTAAAGCATAAGTTAACGATCATCTTTACATAATGGTTAAGCGATAAATTACACTATCATTACATCAGGAAACAGATCGTCGGTAATAAAGAAAAACAAACGCAAAAAATGCGGTTTGTCTGCACACGAGCTGATTCATCATGAAAAAAAGGGGTGCAAAAAGTAGCGGCGTGTGTGACTTATTTTTTAAGGCGGTGTCTGTCACCCTTCGAGGTAACATGTAAGGGACACCCATAGTTATTCGAGTCCGGTGCACCTGATGGCAAAAAAAGGCGTGTCCCACCAAGTGGACTTCTTTTTTCATCGATGACAGTGGGTAGCCTGTGCCGACGTTCTTTCATCGGGACCCTCATTCATTCTTTTTTTCCTTCCAGATGTGGGGCACGATTTATGATACGTGTTATGATACAACCCTTTTGCTTACACGTGAATCACTTTTTACAATCAGTGTGTGCGTTCATTACTTGCTTATTTTTTACCCAAGGATTCGATGTTAATTTATTCGAACAATTATTTGATTTAAAAAGCAGAGATAAAAAGGGGATGAATAATAAGGAAAAAAAAGCGTGCAAATAAAATGCTGATTAACCTAATCTTCTCGCGTCATGTTTTCATTATTCGCCGACTGAAAAAAGGGGAGGAAAAAGAGCAGATAAATCTTCTCGAATACTGTCATCTGAATTTCGTAATTCGGCGATAAATTTATCATTTCACACACAAAAGCCATTAATCCGTCACATCTAGTTGTTCACGAACAAAATGAATTCTCAAGCTTTCGCAGTTGGTCGGAAATCGAAATGCAAATGTTCCCCCAACTGGCAACCTGTATTCAGAAGAGGTCACTTTAAATCTCTCGCGTTTACCAGGTCCGGCTGCTTGTTTATATTTTAATTAAAGTCTTCCTCATGCGGGTACTGCACCGGTAGGCGGTCGGATTAAAAAAGGTCCCCTGAAGTTATTAAGCTAATAATGTGTCCCGTCCTTGCCCGGCGAAGGAAAAAAGTGACGAAAATACGAGGGAAGTCACGGTGTCGAGGTGTGAGAGACCCGAGGCTGAAAGAAAAAAAGGGAAAGAAGGTGAGATGTGCAAAAAAAAAGTTTGGCACGCGACCCGTACAGTCCCGCCCTGGAGCGACAAAAAAGCGTGATGAAAAAGAAGATGCGGAAAAAAGTGACCCTAATTTGGGGTTAGGGTTGATCAAATTCCACGAGTTTTACAAACAATTTAATTAAGGGTCCAACGATAGCTCTAAATAACTCTAACACTTCATTTTTACATTTTAAATCATAACATTTTTTTCTATTTCTGCAAAAAAATATTTTTATGGAAAAAATTGGAATTTTTTTTTTAGTTATGGTTAATAATAAAATGTGAAAAAAGGTGCAGGGAAGTGCGACGGCGGAAAAATGGAAGGTTGGAAGGAAGAAAGGTCCGCTGAGCGCCCAGCTCCCCCCTCGAATCCCCTCCCTCGCCATCATCTCTGGGGCGATTTTCCACGGCACCTAAGAGAAGGGGCCAATGAGACGCTGGGCGTCTGGTATTGATCCGAGGCGTCGTCCAGGAGACGCCCGCTCCAAGACGCCGGGCAAGCCCGGCGCGAGAGGGCGGCCCGCAGTTCCTGCGGATAAAAGGACAAAAACCTTTCTCATAGATGATTCACACAGATCCACAATTCCTTCTCTCGCGTCATTCGCAAAACTCGACGACCCAGCCTTCGGATGCAAGGACCTGGACATACTTCGAGCCAACTCAAACGGGACCAACTTTCTGTACTTTCGAAACAATCCAACAAAGTCCCAACTCTGTTATTCTCAGCCTAAAGAAAATTTCTAAACTAAACATTTCACAGAATTTAATGCAAATTTTTTGCACAAAAAGTTATCAAATTTTACTCTAATAAATTGGAAAGAAACAAAGTACATACAAAACTGAAGGAAAAATGAATTCAAGTGAAAAGTTTGATTATTTTTGCAAGAAAAATATTGTTTTCGTTTTTGGAGCTTTCGAGGACAGACGTTTATTCATTTATATTGACGAAACTTGAAGGGAATGACGTAAGGACCAGCATGTTGTTTCTTCTCGTGAGAGGAACAAGAGAAGAAGTATAAGATGAGAAGAAGAAGAGAAGAAGAAGCGATTTCCTTGGAACGAAGCTCATTTAGGTTGGCGCGTTTAAAATTAATTATATGCTGTGTTATCAATCACATCCGGTTACCATGGGAACTCAGGAAGCTCGGTGCATGCCCACCTTCTTCCAACTTTCTCATGCCACCTTTAACCACCCACTGTAACTTTACGAACGAATCACTGGTCGTCTAACAAATAGAAATTGCATTACTGCCGCTGAACTCGACTTTTCAAATATTTCATATCGCGGGCATAAATTCGTTAACGAGCTAATTAAGAAAGGGAACAGAAAAGAGGGACACAATTTCTGCGAAGGTTCCATTAAAAATTTTACATTTCAGGGGAGAACGGTTAAAATAACTGCAAAATTCAGAAGCTTGAAGGACCTGAATTGAAATTGTGAGTCGGGAAAAATGATGAACTCAAACAACTCTTTGCACAGTGTCGTTTGGATCGCGCAATTGGCGAGGCTTTTCAAAGAAGCGCCAACTCGAGGTTGTGCAAACGTGCAAGGATAGAAGAGGAATTAAGGGGCGAGGCGCAAGCGGCAGGGTTAAGTCGTTGATTTTTCTTTTATTTTACTTCAATTTCCTTCCTTTCAGGTTTCCCATCAGCCTTTCCATTAATATTAAAACGGGAGCATCGCCTCACGAGGGTTGTTTCAAAGAGGAGGCTAGACCAGGTAGCAGAGTGTTGGTAGGGGATGCTGGAACCGGAGAGCGTTCGAGGCGGGTGCGCCGTGGTGTTTGGCTCGTTTTTCATCTTGATCTTCTAGAGTTACCAATTTGAACAGTCTTCTCCTCGCCATCTTCTTGCACTTCTCCATTCTTCTAACAATTCACTTTTCATGCGAAATGAGTTTGTACGAAAAACATTAATTTTAATTAGTTCGCAAATTGTTTTTCAACTTGATCGCCATAGCGCAAGATTTGTTAATAACTTGAGCGATGAATTAGACATTGCGTATAAATTCAGCTAACAAGCTGAAACCAAAAAGTTTGTGCAAAATTATCGTCCTCTGTAATACAACCTATTCATGAATTTTCTATGAAATGAAACCGGTTGAAAGTATCGTGCGCAAAAATCGCAAATGTTTTGGTTGACAATAGTTGCTAGGAATGGACACACGGGTCGCACTTAGATGGGGGATAATGATCGGGGGGAGGAAAAAGAATTGACCCATTCTAAGGTTGCCGGTAGTGACCACCTGGATGTACGCTGACCGGTCAGACAAGTTCGCGCGTCAAAAATTCCGTGGAAAAATCCGGGTAGGACGCTAAAAACCGGTTCTATATGTCAAAAAGGGTTCGCTGACCGTTGGTCGACCCTGAGGGCTGTTCGCGAGATTAAGGGCACCGGGCAAGGGTCCGAAGAAAGAAAGGTCGCGACGTGTCATATAGCGATATTAGAAAAATTGTCCATTCAAATGTCCCGTGTGCGTGTCTACTATTATGTTAGGCCTCTTACGCAACATTCAAGCATTAGCATTTTATGAAGCATGTCAATTCGCCTAAACTACTTGACGGATCTAAGAAAGTTTTGAATATACATTTTAAAACGAAGATTTTTCGTCGACTTTTGATGGGTCGTACAATTTAATCCACAATTGTTTTGTCAATGTTGTCGTATACGAAACGAGCAGCCACATTTTATTGGCCAACTCGCCTTTTCAATGTTTCACATTGATGTTACAAGATAGTTGTTGTAGAACGGAGAACGTAAGTAAGGGGTACGAGGCTGTTTTGTTAGATCTGCGCGTGGTACCATTCGTCTTAGTATCTCTTCGAGGGAGGGGGAGGCGTGCGGTGAAATATAAGCTAGATCTACGAGAAAGATAAATGAATCTATCCCTTCCTTTGCGACGTCCTCGCGCGAACCACCCTTGACAAGACGTTCGGATTCGAGACTGACAAACGAAAAGTTTATTATCGATAAAATAAGAAAAGTACAGCACTGTTATATAGATCCATCAAATGAACTCGACGTGAATTCAGACCATAAATTTTAATTATCACTCTAACATTAATTGATTTGGAAATTTGAAATTGGAATGGGAATAAATTATTGGATTGAATTTAAAAGTGGTAAAGCATGTCGTGAGGGAAATGAAAAAAAAATACGAGCAAGAATGAGAGTACGAGCTAATTATTATCAGAGCTACTAAACGACGATTCCATTAGAGACGAGCGGCACTTGAAGATACGTGGCCGCAAAAAGCCCGAAGCAGTTGAATGCGACCTAATTCGCAATTCCAAAAAGTGTGCGGGATAAAAAGGAAAAATGGGCGGTGCACTTGCACGTGGTGTGTGCTCGATTAGCATTCGGTGGTGTGGCGCTTGGTTTGTGCCGAAACGTCGACATCTGCCGCGCGGCCGCGACAAAGAAGAATACGGGATGCACAATCGTGGCGGCAAATCGAACGTTCATTTCGCGGATCGTCGTAAGTTTGTCGAGACTCGTCAAGGACTCGTGGCTTTGGCTGCGGGATAAGCATCGCTTTGCATACGATCGCCATTTTGCGGGGCATAATTTAAATTTCGTTCCATTGTTTTGTCGCTCTTCTTACGTCCTCCAACCCCGTGACTGACTCCCCCGTTTCGCCTTTTGGCTCCCTTGAGTTTCGCCGGCGCCACCCTCCGGCGGGCGCGCCAGCAACCCTTCGCGTCTCTCGTCGCCCACCCCCATCGCGCGGCCATTTGCATGAAATTAGAATCAGAATTTTCTTGCCGGAAAATTGGCCTCGCCCGCACTCCCGCGCTGATGTCGTTCCAACCAACCTACTCTGACTTAGCTAACGGCGTGAGCTACAAAATTTTAATTAATTCGAAACAAAAACCCTGGCGCTCAAACCCAACTTGGGCTTACGAGCAAGAATCAGTAACAATAGCAAACGAGCATTACTTCCTTGCGCCGGAATGGCCTGTTCTTGACTTTTACGAATGCATGTTATCGTCGTTGTTAAAACTCGGCACGTTTAATTCCTGACATTTTGATTGTATCGGTTCTCCACTTTGATTCATTAGTTTTTGTTTCATCAGTTCCGTTTTAGATTCAAAAATAAAAGAAACTGTTCGAATTATTTCGTTCAGTTATCAAAATCAAAGTTTTTTAAACAATAGAAGATGTTTTTTAATAATAGGTATCCGATTGAGTTAGGAATCAGAAAAAAAATCTTTCAGAATTATTTCCTTCTTTTTCGGAGTGTACGAACAGAGCTTGTAAAGTAAATGTTATGAGTCTTACTTTCTGAAAGCTATCTGGTATTCAACTTTTGAATGCGAGGAACTAACGTAAAATTCAGTTTTTGCGATCACTTCAAAAGCGTATGAAAGATATCAAATTTATTTACATAGATTCAAATACGAAGAAAAATACTTGGCAAATTGCTATTTGCATTAACGCACACTCGTTAATTTGCGAAATTGTGAGGCGGAAAATAAATTCGCAGAAAATTCAAATCATTTTACACATTTTCGTACGTTTTTTTGATTATGGTAATAACGTGCACATCTCCCATCATAATTTTGTTTGCTCGAAATGCTCAACGAACATTTTGTCCAAACAAATTAAATTTTTCGAATGTCGATATCGTACCAGAATTTATAATGATGATACTTGGTGCATTTAACGACGTCCTGAATTATGTCATTGAGATAATTTTAGTTTATTGTTTCGAAATTATTAGGATGATTTCCAAGCGTCTTTATGATCACATTAGACTACGTTTATGTAACATTCTTGGACAATATTGTCAGAATAAAATTTATAATAACACAGTTAATACAATCATCTCCTTCCGAAGACCTGATTTATGTTAAAAATTATCAGAGAAGAACATTTGATCAAGCAGCTCTAAGAAGTGGGCGCTTGTCATTTGGTATCAGCGAGTTATTATCCGCGGCATAAATATCAGCATATCAAGAAGGTATATTTGGTGAGTCGCACGTTTATTATAGTGTTTACGGCGTTGTGCGGCAGCTTTGCATTTGGTCTGGAGACGGCGCGCGCCGTTGAGTTTCTTCTCGGCGCTAGGCTTTGCGGTTGTAACAATGGACCGAAATAAATAGCCCGCCTTTCGTCTTTTGTTTCTTGGGTCCATTGTCGAGAGCTGCTGGAGATAAGAAAACAAGAGACTGCGTCGCTGTGTTTACGAGCTCGTCGCTCCAACTCTCTTTGCTACTACGCCCGCGGTATAACGAGCACGCCGAAGAGGGATGCTGACGCTTTTTGCGCCGACGAGCTCTCACCAGGTCTCCGTCATGCTTCCTCTTCTACGTCATCTTCCGCTCGCTTTGCTCGCGCCCTATACCGAGCTGTGTCCTCGCAAAAGTTTCCATCTCCGCGTATCCTCCTGGGTTCAGCTCGTCCGAGTTAAACTGCTTTCTAAACTTTATTGTACCTTCGAAAACTATTACTCGAGATAAAGCGCCCGATGCCAAATTACGAATTCGAGTACCAAGTATTGTCGCGATGATATAGTTTGACAGCCAAAAAATAGCCGCGCGATTCACGATTTACCATCCCAACTTCGTAAATTATTTGCGCCGTTTACCGGAAAGACTGTAAAAATTTTACTCGCTGGGCACTTGTAAACTTTATTTACACGCTGCTTTTTTACGATCTCGCGGGAGAAAATTTGGTTCGCAAATGACTCGTGCACGTCACGTGAATTTAACGAGTGTAAAATGCATTGTGTAATGTGCTATTATATTCTGACTGTAAAAAGCGTAAACCACTTTTTGATTCGTTCGGGGAGTAATATTTCAGTAGAACATTCACGAGGGACCAACAAAATCAAAAGCCCTTACAATACCGAAATTGCAACGAAAAATATAAACCCTGCGAAGTTTTAACGCATCTTTGTAACGAAACATTATAATTCATAATCCTTTGTTCTTTGAAGAACCTCGTCTGATTTGCACAAATTAATTAAGGATACCGTAATTGAAATAATGTAAACAAGCAATTTCATTATTATCCAGCAAGATCATTATTTTGAACATCAAATTAGATCAATTTTTGCTCTAACATTATTAAAGTAACGATCAATGCTAATTATTCCGTCAAACAGGTGAAATAAATCGCGAATAACGTGCCGAAAATTCTTCCAACCTGACGGTGGTTGTCAGAAAAAAAAAAGTTTTCAATTAAACTTTTGACAGTTGACCGATGCTGAAACGTGGGCTCCGAATTCTCGTCAATCCAAACGGAACGATGATCTGGTTTAAAACGGACTGTTTCGCGAACTTTGACTTTCGCTTTTAAATTGCACGTAGTATTGACGAGCAATCACAATTGAACGTCGGAACCTGCTGTTGAACGAGGAAGTCGAAAAATCGGCGAATAACGGGACGATCACATGTGCGGCTGGCCTGCTAACCGGCCGCAGGCGGAAGATAAGTTTCGGTCGGAAGCGGCAGTGTGAAAACACGTCCGACTAGACTCACCCCTTAAACTGGACAACGGGCAGCGGTGACCGAGGGAGCCTGATTTCAAAAACGGTAAACTGGTTTGTCCAGTTCTTTCTTTATTCACACTCCTTGGACCGTTCTTTTGCGAGCCTGCAACAGGCCGGGGGGAAAATAAGGCCGCACAAAAGTGCGCGCGAATTGCAATGCGTGCCCACGTACAAACGAAAGGGAGAAAAATGCCCAGTCCAGCGGTCAATTTTCGCACTGGCCCAGTCAGTTTCACTTAGGCCCACGTTAAGGCACGTCTAACACAGATTACTCGCGAATACGCACCCCCGAACGAGTGTTTATGTAGAAACAACATTTTCAACAATCAAAAAAATTGTGACAAATTTTTCGAAGAAGAAATTTTTTGTTTGGAAAAAGTTGGGATTGTTTAGGATTTGTTATCTCAAGTTGATTGTTTCGTACACGGTTGTAATGTATGGAAATAGATACGAATTTAAGGGGTAAGTCAAAGGAAAGTGGAAATAGAGAAATGAAGGCAGCGCTGTCGCTTATTGTCATTAATTCTTCGTAAGAATTAATTACCGCGACAGAGCGGGCCTAGGGTTGCGAAATATATTACAGCAGACGGGACGCATTAGAAGTTACAAGTGCCTCATCGGGTCATGTGCGAACTGTGCCGTGTGAGAATGTTCGGGATCCATCGGAATGACGGGTCCTCGTTAGGCTGATCGAAATGTTTTGGGACCGCGCGAGAATGTGCGTGACGAAAAATGAATAATCGGTTACATCGTGCTGTGAAAATTGATTTCAAGGTGGATTTATTAGAATGAGAGGACGCAAATTGTTCCATCAATTATGGCTCGCAGAAGGTCGCACATGGCGAGATCTGATCAACGTTGTGCGCCGGTGTAATTAGTTAAATCGATAAATTATTAAACGCGAACAAAACAACCAACAAAGGATGACGTTCATGAGTTGTTCGTGATCGAGCGAGTAAACTGTTTAAGGAATATATCGGCGTTTTCCAAACTCCTTAACTCGGTGACGGCAAAATTTATCTGACAGAAAGGAAGTCACTTTGTCTCCAACAAAATCAAGCGAACCCATAAGAAAGACGCTATGTTGTTCGCTACACTCCATCGTTGCGCGACTAGAGACGTCGTTTTGCCGGCGTCTCGTACGAGACTCCGTGTAATTCAAATTCGGTTAATTCCGGTGATTTTTCAAAGTTTCATTACACACCCCGAGAGAAGTCTCGCGTGAGCTATATAGCTCCATACTTTACTCTGCGGTCTGAACGCGTCTTACGAAACGACAATGCCAACTTCAAATATTTCAACGACGCGACAATCTCTCTCAGACTTTATTCTATTGCGAAATTCAGCGAAATGCACAAGACGAAAAACTTTGATTAAAATGTCAGTATTCGAAATGTCAGTATTCAAAATGGATGCATTTTTATTCGGCAAAGAAATGAATTGCGCAACCCACGAGCAATTGGACAATTATCATGAACATGAGGAGGAGTTGTACTTTTGTCAGAGGTCTGTTTTGCGGAAACAAGGACACGTTGATCAGTTGTGTTCGCGTGCCTCTGTCTGCCAATCCACATGACACAACATATGGCTGTACAATTCTGATTTTTTGCACAATTCGTTTTTCATCGAAACACACTCTTCCGTTCGTGTTTCATCCCCTTTCTCAAAGACGAAGGGCTCGTCCTCCTCACGTCACGTGACGACGCTCTCATCGTAAATAAGTCACGAGGAAAATGGACGGCGATTTTCTAAGAGGGTAGCAAACTTGCCTATTCAACTCTCATGACCCCTTTTCTCCTCAGTTTACAAGATTAACCCAAATTTCGCACAATAGTTACATAATCAGTTGAACCAAAGGCCTTCGATTGAATTAGAATGAAGGAAAAAAAGGCATTCCTTTATTTTTCTATTTATTCACAGGGAACATTTTTTCATTGAAATAAAAAAAATAAAAGAAAAGTTATAAGCTAGGTTCATCAATGTAAGTATCAATGAGTCAGGATATTTCAGTAATCAGTAAGCGGCTCTGGTCCGAAGACGTCATACGAAAGTTGTGTTTTTTTTGATTTGGTGTTTCGGAAGGAAATTGATGTGGTGTTTTTGGATAAGTAAAGCAAACAGATGAGGCATGGTTATAATGGGCACATAAGACTGGCAATAAAGCGCGAGTCACGATGAGAAAATATGTCAATGTGTCTAAAGTTGGCGAAGCATCGTCGCGGAAACAGTAAGAAGCGAGTGAGCAGGCGAGAGATGAGCCGCGACGACTGCAGACAGAGTTATCTTGGAGAGGGATGGTTTTAATGATTTTTGGGGGTTGCGAGTGAGAGCGAACCCTTTCTCGTTTCTGAAACGCTTTCTAGGAGGGTTTGGGATTTTTAAGCCCTTACTTTCGGGAACCCTTGTGGCTCTCTTCGCTCCTCGCCCTCGCAGCTTTTAGCCGTCGTGTTGGTGACGGGGGTTGTTCTCGCGAGGGTGGGGTGCGCGGGTGGTAGTCTGCCCGAAAGATGGCTGGCAAAATGGAGGGATCTCTTTCTATTATACCCGGCCACCCCACGCGGCATATCAATGGCTTCGAAGAATCCTCTTGCTATTCTTAAAGCGGCTCGTATTTTGCCCGGTTCTAATAAGTCTTTGCGCGATCCCATCAAATAGCCCTGAGCACTTTCTTTAACTCTCGCGTACGATTAGTCGTGCGCGCTCGCTCGCTCCTCTTTCTGCGCTAAATCCTATTTCGCTTGAATTACTCTTCGCTGTTTCGCAATGATGTATTTTAATGAGCATTGTTCGCGGCGAAGAAAATTATCGCTTTCATTTCAGTCGAACGTTAATGTAAATATTGCGCATAAAGCACACTCGCTATCTCGGATCTCGTTATGCGCTCCTTAAAAAATAGTAATATTCAAGTTTATAAAGGAGTTAGAGGTATTAAAATTTTAATCCTGCTTGATTCGTATAAAAGTTCTTCATTATTCGTCGGCCAAAAAGGATAAGTTTGAATGCGAGTCTTTTCATCTCGCGGTTGAACGCAAAAAATGAAGTCACTGAGCTGGAAGCTTAAAAAGTGGATTTGTTTATCGAGACAAGTTAGCCTGCTCGGTGGCACAAAAAGACTGCCGTGCTACGTCGCAAGCGATTTTCCTCGTGGCAGATCTCGGTCGCAGAGTCGCCTTCATTAGTAAACTTTCCCAGCAACATTTTCCACCTAGAGCAGATGGATGTGTGTCTGATGTCGAAGCAGCCAGAAGCGCGCCGAGCAAAAACAAACGTTCAGCTAACTCGATTTCAACTTTTGAGATGTAATTAATTTTTCGAGCCCGGCTTGTTGGACACCATCCCTTTTTCCACCTACAACACATCTCCCAGCTCTTCGCTATTGTATTACATACTAATATTGTTACTTCCCATTGTAACCCGATACTTTCTTTGCAATTTTCTTCCCTCGGACGCTCTTTTCACTGTCACAATTATACATAATGCTCATTAACTGCAATTTCACATTTGACACTTTTATGTTTGTTTTTTACATTTCACTTCTTCTTTAATCGCAATAAACTTGACTTGTTCTAATAATTTTAATTATATATTTTCTCGCAGACCGTTGTAGGATTGGCTGAGTTGTTATCAGTTAATTGACAGAGATTGCGGATTAAAGCAGCGTATTTCTTTTCATAAACACGACAATTACAAGAAACTCGTTGGCTCTGCAACATTTTACGTGGCTGAGAGACGATCTTTCGCAGGGCGTACACCATGAAATAAATAGTAACGGAATCCCGTGTGGTCCCGCATCCAAGCCGAGATCTCATAAACTAGAAATAACAAGGTGCAAGGCGAGAAACTTGCCATTTCATAACGCGCCTTATGCACCGGCGTACACAATTTTGTCGACGTCTTTGCGCCGTAATTTCATCTTTAATCAAATTTCACGCCGCTCGTTTTTCGTGCAAACAAAAAATGACGAAATTTATCGCTTTCGAGCAACTCTCAGTTTTCGCATCGCTGTGCGCAAAAGGATTTAATCAAAATACCTTGCACTCAGCTCAGAAATTTCAGTCCTAAAAATCTTGTGATATATTATTAATTGGGTTTCCCGTTTACAAGTTACGAATTATGATTCTTTTCTCATTTTCACTAGTCTTTCGTTCATTCGAAATAATATTTATTTTGCTATACATCAGTCTGGGGCTTTCTGTTTCTTGATTCGGAAGGAGAATATACGGAGGTGAAGAGCGTTCAATGTCGCTTCATACTTGAGTAGGAACCGCGGAGTGACTACTGAATGTTTGACTACAACGAAGTAATGGTGAAACGAGAATGTACTACAAATTTAATGGGAAAAGAAGGATCCAAGTGTGGCTTTGGACGCGGCGCTGCTAATCGCACGACGAACGGAAATGCCGAACTTGATATCTTGGATGTTCGGCAATTTACTCGTAATCCTCGGGCAATTCGATTACACGACTGATATTAATATTCTAACGGCGAAGCGATAAAATTTGGATCGATGCGAATTTCATTTCGTGTCGTAAAACTTGCACGAGTCGCAAACTTATAACTTCTCTGATATATAGCCTTATTCATACACAAAACGTGTACTTCGATTCACTAATTTTTCATTTTTTTTTCATTCTCATTTTTCTCCTTTTCTGCTTTTTTTCACATCCCATAACGTATCATTTATCTTCGTAAACTCTACGTTACGCTTAGTGCAATTTATACGTGTTTGAACAGCGCGAATTGTATTGCCAAGCGATACATCCAATAGTCCAGAAAGTCCCTCGGGAGATCCTTCACAACGTTTTATATTATCAACTCGAACGTCACGGCAGATTCGCAGGACGAAGACAAAGCGGATATCCGAGCGAATTGTCCTCGAATGAAATGCGCTGCGTACACACGAGTACATGCGGTTCGCCGGTCCCTTGGTCGCGCGTGAAATCTGCCGATACTTTACTTTAATCTCCGTCCGTCGAGAGCCGGAAAAGCTTGTTCTCATTTTATCCCGATTTTCCCGTCTACCAAAATAAGGCACGAGAAAAATAATAACCGAAGCTCGGATTTATGCGAGCATTCATTATTACCCAAAGACGGCGATATAAAGGCGACAAGTGTTTGTGACGAAGTTTTCAGGTAGAGACTTTTCATGTCGTTTTTATAGCGACATTAATGTGTATTGTATACGGCCTTTTCTGTCCTATTAATTGGAATTCGTTGAGGTTTGATAATTTCATAGTCTGATTTTTCAAACGCGCAAAAACTTTCGTAACGGCCGAAGTTTGTAATTGAGTTTCAAATTATCCGTGGACGAGTGTTTTAAAGAGCGCAACAATACGTTCATCATAAACTTTTTTCGGTGAAAACAGAAATGAGAAAAAAAAAGTGGCTGCAAACCACGTAGTCCGCAGAAATTAATTTAGGCGCTGTTGCGGAGCGGTTGATTCCGAATATAATATTATATGGGAGGCAAATTTTTGTGATTTGGATGTTGGATGAGAGAGATGGCGGGTCTGCGAAACGTCAGAAGGGGCGGCCGCCAGCACGAGAAAGGAAAGATGGAATGGGAGAAAAGGTATGGGCCTCTGCATTAAAACGAGAGGCAAATTCGAGTCTGGCAAAGTTTTAAATGATTTTCACCGAAGTTGCTTCGCGAGTTGGTGTTATTAGGAAAAGTCAATTTTCGCAAAGAGCCCGGCTGCGGGACGCGGTGCACGCGGGGAAAAGAAAAAGAGAGAACGAGACGGAGAAGAAAGAAAAGAGAAGCGTTGCGCTCGGCAACGAAGAACGGAAATGAGAGAAGAAGAGCCAGCTGCAGTGGCAGCCACTCTCCTGAGCAGAAAAGTCCGACGAAATTACGAGGTTGCATTTCCGCGAGCGAGCGCCTGCCTGCATGAGTGTTTGTATGTTCGCACTTACTTGGCATAAACAGTGACCTTCTTTCGACAGTATCGCATTATGCGCCAAAATTTATTTCGCTATACCAATAACTTATTCTCAAAGATGCAATGCGGGCCATTCTTTTTCTTTCCCAGACAGTCACTCTTGAGTAGTTGTTTCATCCTTTTTTGCACAGTTTGAAAAGGTTATTTCGAGTCTTCTTTTTTTCATTTTATCTTTAGCTTTGTGTTATTCAGGAGCACATACAGTGGAGAATCGTGGATATTCGATTTTTTGTATCATTAATTCGGTGTGCATTCGTGATTGTAGTCCGAATGAGCGGCTATTAAATTTCTATATTATGTATAGGCGAACGGTGTATCGCGCCCAAATTGTATACAGTTGCTTTTGTTCAGGCATCGAACGAAATACTTGGCTAAATGACTACTGATTTATAGACGAGCTAATTGCAGTTAAGTAAAAACAAGACATAATTTATTGAAGCGCGATATTAATTTCGATTTGTGCGGATTAATAATCATGACTCGGTCATGTTTGTTTTAAACTGCATTGTTTCCGTTATTTGGATAATTTTGTGCGATAAATTACTGTAAAGTGTAACATTCTAAACAGAGATACTCCGCGATACAGATGTTAGATTTTTGCCCAACACTATTGTGAAGCTGGTTGCAATTCAATATCAATTCCTAGTTTCGCCTGATGAATTTTGCGTGGAATTTGCATAGCATTCTCGGCGCTGGCTTTTTTTTCTCCCATTGCTCATGGTTAAACAATTTAAATCAGGTAGACTTTCCTTCAATTACTAAGCGCGTTACAGTGGCTTGAGAGGCAGGATTGAATTTTGATATACGATTCGTCACAAGCCGACAGAAGATCCGCGAAGAATACGCTGAGACGGAGTGAGACGCGATGTAAAAAAGAAATGAAGTTTGATCGATATGTAATTACGAGTCGTAATGTTAAGATTGGCGCCGAGCATGGGGCGGGCGTAATTTATGAAACGCCAGTTCTCATCAGTGACAAGCAAATAACTCGAGTGTATTTTTTGGTTTTAGGTGCGCGTTCAGCAGCGTCGACATGGGACGTGCCTTGACTGCGCGAGACGCTGCAAGTATAAGAGAACTAAGAGTGGAAAGGAGAGAAGGAAGAAGGCAAAAGGAGGGTGAGAGTCCAGGAGTTGAGTCCACCAGGCGCGCATCTCCAAGAGGGTGGCTCCTCTGAATCAATAAGAACTGTTTCCTCGCGACGTTCCCTCGCACCTACCAACCGACCTAACTACCGACCCACCTACACCCACTTTCGACCCCTTTTTCCTTTTATTACGGTTAGGGTTGGGCTGGCCTGGAGGCGGCAGCGGCCATCTTTACTTCTTTCCCCGTCGTTCTGCGACGAACAAGACGACCTCGAGCTTTATCCTTCATTTACCCTTTTACTTTGTCGCTCCAACACCCTAACTCTGCAACCCTTTCGGATCCCATCATTTCTCTTTCTTTGCTTCCTTATTTCTCAACTTTACCCAAATTACACCATTCTATGTTCAATCCTGACTGCACAATTCTTCTCCTTTCATTTATTTAACAGCGAGACCAATTTTCAAAAAATGTTCTTCCGCGTTGAAACTCTGAATTAAACATTCTTTACTGTTATACAATTAAAGGAAGAGATCCCTTACGAAACAAAGGGATTTCAGTGTCATTTTCCTCAAGCAGTAATAAAGATAAAGTGGAACTTTCATAAAATTGAAAAATAGTCATAGTTAGTTGGTCCATAGTACAAAATGACCACACGTTGTCATAATTACATAATGTAAATTCAAAATTAAAAAAATAATTGGAAATTAAACAAGCTGAGATATAAATCCGGATTTGATCGAAAATTTCAATTTACTCTTTTCCTTGAAATCTCATAAATTACTCAGATATCTTTGGATCAGCGATCGCGTTTACTCTTGTATGATGGAGATTGATATTTCCTTGAGTTTCGTGGGTTCTGGGTAAACACACGTCGTGTCTGTGGGACGGCTCGTACGAAGAAGAGAAGAAGACAGGCTTTTGAAATATCGTTACAAAATCCAAAGTACGGATCCTACGTGATAGCACGATGATGAGGGTTCAGGTCTTGAAGAGTTATCCTCAATTGAGGGATAATCTTGATGGATGGATTAGCCTGATAAATTGGTGTTACCGAGCATGTGAGTTACACGTCAACCCTGACACAAATTTTCACGTAAACCTCTCGCAGACCCGTGTTTTTATAGCGATATTCTCCATCAAACGTGACAACACCAACTTGTTGGTACAAGCGAGTATTTTAAACACGCGCGTGGCTATCGGGGATACAAAGGCGTTTTCAAGTAGCGTGCACGCGAGCGTAAACAGTTAAAGAAACCGAGAGTGCAGAAGACGGCACATGAACACACCGATGACGACAGTTAGAGCGCTGTTGCCGGATCAATTTGGGTGGACCGCAGACACAAACAGTTTTAGTGGACTCAATCGCGCGGTTCTCCGGTGTTCGGTCGCTCGGATCAATTCGCCTTTTCTGCTGTTTGCGTGCGCTCTCTCTCTCCCGCTCCACGCTTCATTCCAATCGTGACTTTCCCGATGCCGCTTTGTTTTGCAAATTATCCAGCCCAAACATTTGCATTTCTTTTCTTCGATTCGAACGATATTGACGGCTTACATGTTACGGGAATGCTGTACTTGGACAAACTTTGTCGTAATTGTTGGGTCGCCTTTTTATAAACACCAGAAAGAAAAGATTTTATTTTGTAACGTTAGTATGTATGATGCAAACGAATATGTACAGGGGAAAACAATATCACGCAGCTTTACCTAGACCTAACTGGTATTTCTGTTCGGAGGGAAGATGTAATCAGTCGAAAACGAGAGAGGGACGGTTAAACGTAATAATGTAAGCTCGATAAATCGGACGGGCGAATATCATAAAGGAAAAATTTACGTTCCAAACGAGGCTATTATATATTTAAAATAAAAAAAAAATAAAAATATAGTATTTTTTAAGTGATCATAATTAGAGCTTGTTTTTACAGGATGAAGCTCGGAGGAAGACCATAACATGCGTGCTACATCTTTAATTAAACATTTTCGACCCTCCGTGGCATCCCTTGGGATTTTTTAAAACAGGACAAAACAAGGTATACACAGCATACAAATTGCCATTAGGCCAAGCGCCTTGGACGCGGCCCATACTTACCTATCTTTCAATTAATCAAAGCCACCTATTGTTATAGCGCTCGTCCGAGACCAGATATACTTTCCAGTTCAAGTGGTCCGGCCCTTCAAATTCGATTACATTTTTCTCGTCAAAGGAGACTGATTTTGAAAAGGCAATTTTTTCCTCGAGCTGGAAATAATCTAAACATGGTGCGAGGAAAGTGCACGGGTCTGAGTTGGGGACAATTGGATTGTTGGTTTCATCCTCTATCAGTATCCGGGCGGAGCGGCGGGGTTCGGTAAGAAGGATAGAGGAGAAAACGGAGAGAAATAGGTACGCAGCGTCTCTGAATTCCAATTAAAATTTTCTTCTCTAAAAACAGAAGAGCCCGCCCGAGGATGAATGGATGAAACGAAGTTGGTGGAACGGGGTGGTGTCGGGTGGCAGAAGGGGCAGGGGGTGGTTGGTGACTTCGATTCGAGTGGAAGGGGTTCTCGCGGAGCCGTGCAGAAGCATGACGATGGCGAGGTGAGAGCAGAAGAAGGGTGTAGCGGGGCAGGCGAGTTGAACGTAATTAAAGAAGGGGGCGGAACACAGCCCTTGCACATTTATTCTAGATACGGAAAATATAGAGGATGGGTTGAGGGCTACGCCGGGCCCTGGGACGCCAGCAGGGGTGGCAAAACTCGAGAGGTAAGACTTTGTTGTTTCCACGACATTTTCCTCCGCTTCGACCCCCCTCGTCGCCGCCGCCCCAGCGCAGACTGCCGTTCCTTTCACGCCTGCTGTTGCCCCTCAAAGAACGCCCAGAATTCCGTTTTCAAGTTTCTCTCTTCTCAGACGATTCCAGCGGAAAGGGTGTCTTTCCTTTTCACTTAACCTACCTTCTTCCTTTTATTCGGCCTTTGTTTTACCGGCTTGCCTTCTTTTCAAGCCACCTTCCCTAGCCGCGCGAGCCCAGGAATGCTAATGAAGCTTTTCGAAAAGACAATAACGTAGTTTGTTTCACGACCGGTAACGTATTGTTGGTTATTTTCGGATTTAATTAGTGCCCGGGTTTCATGAGCGTAATGCCTCGTTGGGCCAGACTCGAATTCAAGTATTTCTAGTAGGCACATGGGAGATTCAATGTTTAGCTTTAATCGCGAATGAAAGTTTAAGTACTGATTCATACAAGTGTTATTAGGATTTTAATATATCTATGAGTCGCAGAAATAGCTCGTTACATATGCATAGCCCTACTTTACTCGTTCAGTTTCACAACAACGTCAATCGATTGATAACGTTTAGTATAATATTTATTCACCTGAATATAAACGTCAATCGTTATTTCAATTGCTAATCGTACTCGTTTACTTTTAGTTTTGCTGTCAAAAATTAAAAAAATCTGATTCGAAGAACAATTAAAAAACAATTTCACATTTGTGTAATTCTTTGTACGAACGAGCAGAAGTGAAAAATGACGAAGAATTGCGACGCATTTTTCGTCATTCTTAGGCGTGTTTGTTTCGTCATAACGAAGTTGACATAAAAAATGCATAATGCATAGAGCGTCGTTACGAAATAATAAAACTTGCTCTGCCATAACTTGGCGCATTTTACATTTTACGAGGCGTCCTGGAGACTCAGAGGAAAGGAGCCTGGACCGAGGTTTTGATAACGCGAGGAGGAGGCTTAATTGGACGAGCGTACGCGTTCATAAGAGGGTGCTAGATTGTGGGGCATGATTTCGGTGTCGTCCAGCGGCAGCGTCTTGAAATCGATATGCACACGTGTGCGTGAACGAAAAGTATGGGCCTCGCTACGAAAGGCAGCGTTGGTACTTGTCTATGCATATGTACACGGACAGTATTCTTAGGTGCGCTCGGGGCGAGTGTCGGAGGTTGAAGGACGGGCGAAGGGTGATGGTAATGCAGGAGAGAGCGAGCGGTCCGCCCCTCGGGGGTTGATATTTAAATCTCCCCTTTTCTAATTTCGCCCCTTCCACCCGCTACCCCAAGAGCACCCCCGTTCGACCCGAGATTCTCTGCAAGCGTCGGTTAGGATGTATATCCCTCCCCCGCCAGAGCGCCGGCCGCCATCATGAAAATATTAAGAACTCGGGAAAATGGCCGCCCCACCCGCTGCCGCCGGAGAACGGGCGAGCTAAGGAAAAGCTCTCGGGCTGCCACCGCCACTGCCGCCGTCGCCACTGCTCCGCCACCCCGTCCCTCCTTCGCGTCTTCTTCTTCTACTTCTTCCTACCGATTCCGATGGGGTGAGATGCATAAAGGTAGCCCAAGCAGAGGGGAGGCGCGACGTAAGACTGACTGTTGGGTTTTCACTACGCCAAGCTGGCGCACTTCGTTCTTTAGGTGTTATACCAGACTTCGGCTTAGATTTCCTGACGATATTTTAACTATAAATAAACAACTTTTGACATGTTCAAAACTGATCGTACCCTTTACGATCATTTCACATTTATCACTTTTCTTTTTTAATCTACAATAGTTTCAAATTCCCACAATTTTTTAATAGTACAAAAATTTAACTTTGTTGGAATGAAAAAAACCTATCATCTTAAAATTAAAAATAAAGCGGTTTCTATTCAATTTTTCAATTAAGTAACACGATTTATTTTGTTCGCAGTTTATTGGTTGGGTCAAGTAGAAGTTTCGCTGATGTTTTTCGACCTTTATTCGATGCCACTTGGAATCAGGACAAGCCGTCAGTACCTTTCACGTGAGCAAGAATTCCACCCTCTTCATTTTGTCATTAAACGTTGGTACTTATCGAACATGCGAAATTCGTTATCACTCAGCATGTCGTGGGAAACCGCAGATGGCTGTCCTTTAAGGGATGGTTTATGGAAGTTATATTCAGTTAGATTTCCACTGTAAGTAGGTGTTCAAGATTTCCATCCAAAGTAATCAAAGTTGCACCAAAAATGTATCTTAACAGTATTGGTACTCTTATAATCACTGTTTTTGAATGGAAAAACTTTTTTCAGAACAAGAAGCTGCACTTTGTAATTGAAGAACATCCCGTGAAGTATGTGTGACGACGGGATCGACAAGTGGAGTTTGGGTAGTTTCGAGCCATACAGGGGAGGACGCATGCATCGCTGTGTTGAGACAGGTCATGAGAACAAGGGTTGAGTTTGTTCCACATTTGTCTCATTCTCATCGTCTTACGCCGCGGCTGCGTGCGTGTGTGCGTGCAATCTCGCGTCGTCAGCTTATCACTCCGAAAGTCAAAGTGTTGACGCGTACATTCTCACGTTAATATGCCTCTCACCGCGAACATATTTTGAAAACACATTAAGGACTGGGCCAAAAAGCAACAGATTTTTCCAAAAAAAGCAACACAAGATAGAGAATGAAAATAAAAACAGAATTAAGAAATTGAAAGAAGTGGCTTCTTCTCACACTCTTCGTCATTATAATTAGAAAACAGTGATTAATTTTGCACATCAAAATGGATTTATAATTGATGACGATAGCGGAAGTGAGAATAACCCCCGTTAATGGAACACATTTAGAAGTATGACTGAAATTTTCGAGGAATCAAGCTTAAAATGTTGATGAATTAATGATGGTTGAATGAGTTAGAATGTGACGAAGTTCAAGAAATAAAATTTCACTCCCCCTTCAATTTATCAAATTCGAAGATGGAATGCGAATAAGATATGAGTCTTAAGACAAAAATATGACTTACGGTGCAATTGATATCTAGAATTATATAAAAGAAAAGCAGCAAATAAAACCAGAGTACCAAGAGTACGGAAAATGTTAACAATTAAATATCAAGTAAAAAGATGACATTGTTTAAGTTAAATGTTGTATGTAGAATAAGTAATAGAGTCGCACAATCCATTTCCTTCATCAGAAGTCTATCAAGCAGTGAGAAACGATTGTTAAAACGGTAACGAAAGTGTGTTATCGTAGTGAAAAAGAATTTCCATTGCCGTTCGAGTCGATTGCCTGAGGAAACATTGGACTTCTTGTGGATTTGTGTCGGGTATCGTCTGAGCAATATGTCTTCGTCAGCGGTCGCCATCTTGTTGGCAAAAGGTGGTGGTCGGAGATAGAGCGATTAAGAAAATGAAGATAGATACTGGAGGATAAAGCAGGGCGTGAGGTTGTATCGGAAAGAGGCAAGGGCTATAGCGAGCAATGTGATCAGTAAGAAATAGCTTAGAAGAGAGGTTTATCGCGCGGAAGATTTCTCGCACGTCGGCTTAATCATTTGGAATGATTCGCGAGGCAGGTCGATCAATTTTATGCATTCTTCGGCGCCCTCGCTGCCGTCTGAATTAGTCACGTAAACGAATGCATTACTTCGGAACGACAATGGCTCCGCGCGCGCCTCTCCCGTCTGGCTGATTGAATTAATTGTTAAAATGTTGATGGCGATCGAACGAACAAATGACATTGATTGTCTGCGCGTCGAAGTTCGCGCGACAAGTTAAATTGACGGCGCCGCATTTTTTATTCGCCGGTGCCGCGCGACGAAACATAAGTTGCGTCTAAGTAAAATTGGGGACGAGTTTAACGACGTCGCGACGACGCATAATTTCGAACAGAATGCTCTCTCATTTATCTACAAAATTTCTTGCGAACTCGCGCGAACAAACTTGAGTCATTTTTGCCGACGCGACTGGTATTGGTACCGTCAAACGTTGGTAACGCCTGGGGACACCAAAGACCGAATCCTGGGCGACGCGGGGCGGGGTCGCGCGCAAGATGATATTTTCTTATCTTCTCATTACTTAATTTTACGATCGATCCTGATACCACCCCAGGCGTTGCCATGACTACCCCTCTTAAGTGCGCCATAAAAAGATGAAAAGCACGCCGGCATATTTCCCTGCGCGCACTTCTTCCAAGCGTCCACCCCCGCAGCCCCGATCGCTTTAGATGGCCCACCGCGCCTTAAACCCGGGCTCTTCCATAAAACGGCGCAATTCACTTTGCGCGCTTTTATATGACGATTCGACTACCAGTTTACATAATCATCAACTGCAAAAATAACCAAACTCTCGTCCAAAATAACTTCAACTTATTCCTATACTCTTCACATCCACTTTGCTTTTATATGCAATGTGTTACAGAGATTGATCATAGAACTGCAACACCTCCCCTTTTGTTGTCATAAAACTGCAAAATTATTCAAACTTTGACGTCATGTCACAATGCTTGAAAAGATAAGAAAACTTGCGACGTGGATATTATTTCAATTCATTTGTCTCGAGCTTAAACAATGAACGATTTGCGAGATAATGAAACTATTTTTGTTCAACGCATTGATTATTTAGGGGTTTGTTGAATTAAGAAGGTATTATGTGAGTTCGAATACAACAACTTGGAGAATGATAAAGCCACGAAATAAAGGAATTCTTCGAGTTGTCTTGAAAGAGACATATTGGAGTTTTGTTATCAGCTCAAAATCATCGAGAACAATGTTTTTTTTTACTCCATTGAAATGTTTTGAATGTGAAACGTATCGTGTACCTGTGAATGAGAAAAAAAGTGTTTTATATTTTTCAACCATGTACAGTGTTGATACTACATATAAAATATTTACAAATTTTTATGTACATGATGAAAAATTCCATAGAGCGTTGGAGCCAGGAATAATAAGTTCGGAAAATATGCGACCATAAAAATTGATCATCACAATATTTTTACGACTTGGAGACTCACTTTACTTTTAAGTGCTCTGCCGATAGTTGCATTCCTGCATTATGAAATGCCCTAGACGAGCGTTGCGAAAAAGAAAAAAATGACACGAAAAATCTAGAGAGTTGAGAAAATAAGATAATAGATGTTTGATAAGTTCGCTCACAAAGTACTCGAAATTCAAATTGAAAACAAAGTTAAACTAAAGTTCTTTCGCAAAATTCGCCCGGAACTCATACAAAAAACGAGAATTAATTAATTCATTCGACCCGATTATAATCAGGAGCGCTTCTTTACGGGATGTAACTATAATAGAACAAATATTGGACTTGGCAGAGAGATGAGCCAATTGGGTTGGATGAATCCGACGAAAAGTATTGTTCGCGCCGGTGGTAGGCGAAAAAGTCGACGAAATTGTGTAAAATCTTGATGACGAGGTGGGGCTGCTGTTTGAGTTTGTCCGAGGCGTATCGTTGTTCGACGTGGCTGTTTTTGCTGGCAGTTTGCGGCCGGGTAGTAAACAAATGATACGCCCCCGCGCTTACCCTCCTCAGGCTTCGCTCAGATGAGAATGCACTTGTTCTTCGTTCCTTCTCGACCCAGCCAATTCCGTCATCCATTTCCCACCCCTCGCACATTATGAAACGAGTATGTGTTACACCTTGCAGTCACTTGGCTCCCAACCCTTGTAACATGATAGCTTCACTAAAGCAACTTAAAAAGCAGAATATTAACTCAAGTACACATAGTAATCTTGCTAATTTTAGACTCTCAGACATGTCATTTCTGGTAAAAATACATTTAAAGTAACAATAAAATGTTTGAACTAGTACAATTATCATCGTAGAAACTGATTTATTCTGATGTATAAAAGCAGATTGAAATAGCGCACCGTTAAGAAAATAACTGTATATTTAATACTCTGCTTAACCTGTTTCACTCTTTTCAAAGTTAATGTGCTTTGTGTTTTGTTTAAATACTTTCTGGTAATGGCAACAGTTTCAAAAGAGAATTATGCATTTCTGTATAGCGAGGGCAAAAGTAAGGTTTTATCCAATCTGGTTACAATACTTTCAAAATGGAAATGTCATCGCGTATACAGTTTTAAGAATACTGTCAATTTAATTCAAATCAGATTAAACGTACCCGGGATGAAAATTTCATTACTGTTTCATAAATAGTCAACAATGGACCTGGTTTCATAAACTGCTTTGTTTCTTGTCTATGAAATTGTTGTGACGAAAAAATTTGTGATATCATTATGAACTTACAAAGGCAAAGTTCGCGGAGGTTCATATTTTTCGCAAGTTGGAACAAGTAGTGGCTGTAACCTGTGACCAAAATGATGGCGGCATTTGTCGAAAAGTTTTATGTTCTGAATTTTGAAAGTTGGCGATGCCGGGCACGTTAGCTGTAGTGGGGTTTGGTCTCATAGAGTTTAAGGCGGTAGTTTGGCCAACACCGTAAATTTTCACCGTACGAGTTAAGGGCTGTGAGCGACTGTACGAACCGCCACCACATATCTTTCTACCATCTCCTATCAATAGTGCTTTAGCAAAACTTGTTCCACAAAAAATAATGGAAACCACTGATTAGTGAACCGGCTCGCTCTCCCAATATTTAACTACACACTTTGCTATTATAAATTCCTGACTACCGGTGCGTGTCTATTGATTTAATAGTGTGTAATTTGTAAGCGCGTAAGCTGTAATTGTTGCTTATTATCATTTTGATTTTGGTCGATATTGAAGTATATTTGGTCAAATAGACAAACGAAAACAATAACATTTGATATTCTTCGATCCTGCAGGAAACAAATTGCACATCAATTGCACTTTAAGTGAAAGTCTACAATTAAAAGTAAATTTAAAATTAATCAGCATCTTTCAATCAAGCAGAGTTGATAAAATTTGCATAAAACAGTTCTGATGCTAAAACATAATAAACTGCCTACAGTAACGCACGTCTATAATTTGTACCACAACCATGTTCAAATTCATTCAATTACAATTGTACAATGACGTTAGTATTGAATTATTAAAGTTGCATTAATCAGCACGTTTCGCTGAATCACTAATTTTATTGCTTAAACGAAGAATTATTTTTTTCTGGCATTCCAAAATGATGATTAATCCGAATGCTTCGAATTCAATTACTACAAGTAGTAGAATCATTTAAAACCAATTTCATCATAAATCAAACCCATCAGTAAATGTTAACGAAAAATGGAATTTAGTTGTAAAAAAAGTGCAGAATTCCTGATTGTGTAATCGAATACCGAGCCATTAAAAATGGTTTCTAAAATACTAAGAACTTTTTATTTGAATCGATATTGAATTTTGTAACTTTTAAAAAATGATGATATAAACATTAGTACGATATCATTTACTTTTGCATATCATGACGTTATAGTATACAAGTTGTAATAAGAAAATTTGAATAATTAGCTGGCATGGAAGATAATTTTTGTGGAGCTGGGCAAAAGCAACGCGATATCTTTGAGTTTCGGGGTAACCGAAGCCGAGGTTTTGACCTTTGGTATATATAACGAAACGTCGCGAGAACTCTCACCCTGTTTGCGTCTTCGTCTTCACTGGTGGGCGTCTTCCTTGGGCTCTCTTTCTCGCAAGCCCCGTCTACCGCATCCTTTTGCAAGGCAGCACTAAAGCGGACGTAGTATGCAGATTCATGAAATAAATGCCTGAAAGTTTCACTATAATTCTGCGCGCAAAATCTCCAGCTCGTCCTCTTTCGACCCACCCATGCCCTCCCTCGCGACCTCCTTCGTCCGCACAGAGCGCCACGAAGTCATCGCATTATTTAGTACTTCCGTGTAGCCCGCGGAAAATGGCCGGAAAACCTGCCGGAAAAACCAACATTCGTCCAAGCTGCGAAGATGGCTTTTACTTAGATAATGCATGCTCAACTGCACACAGCAATTGCAATTGCGCTTAAGTCTACACAAAGAAAAAAAGTGATGGATGGCTCAAGTGGAAAACTCCGCTTTGGCTTTATCGAAGTCTGTTTTGTAATCTCAGATATTTTAAATTAAAAACTTCTTTGAGAATTATTGTTTTATTATATTCTAAATTTGAATATATTCTTTTTTAAAAATATCCGAACCTAAATAATTTCATCTAAAAGTAAGTTGGTTTGGAGCTTCTCAAAATAATATCCCCTTCGTATACTCCAGTTGTATCACGTCAGATTAAACATTTTTTTACGAACAAGTGTGAATGAGGAGGACAAGAAAAAACGAGCGATGTATTCTCTGGGTATTTAAATCCGATCGAGAGAGGATTTTAATGGAGCGAGGGGAAAAAAGTTACCACCAAGGGTGATTTTGTTTTTTTTTTATCCTCGGGATGTCTCTTTTACATGCATTTTTACCGATAAATGTGGCCAATAAAAATAACGAGCAGCAACCGCAAGCACCTCGACGCTTTACGGAGGTTTAGACGAAACCGCAAGCCACCCACAGCAAGTATACAACCCATGTCCTTTCGCACGATGGACCTCTTCTTACGCAATCACCCTTTTTCGTTCGATTAGTAAAAAATTGTGACTTAATTTTCTTCACACCTCAGCGTGATAAATTAACTTACTTCTCACTATACTTTTTGACATAATTCATTAACTATTTTGTCATCTCTTTTTTATAATGATAATAAAGTATTGATTAAAATAGTTCAACACAGTTAAATATTTATTCTCTCTGAAACTAATGAAAATCTTTTAATTGTAATACAGGTTTTCGGACCCTTCGTTAACAAAGCTTAAAAAGAAAAAAAAACTCAAGTCAAGAGCATATTTAAATGCAAAAAGCAAGATTAACTTTCAAGATGTGAAAATCTCGTTTTCCATTCTGTTTAAGTAAGGAGAATTAGCGGGAGACGTGAAAAAATCATTATAATGCTAAGAACGGAAATTCGCGTGAGCCGGCGCATGCATACGTACAGACACACGGGCGGCGAAAATTGCAAACGTGCTAAGCAGGTTCCGCGTGTATAGTGGTTCTTGGGCGTTGCTCAATGTGTTTGTGCATTCCTCGGGGAGGTGAGAGGACTCTCGCTAATCTAGCGAGATTAAGATAACCCCTAAAAATGTTCAGCTAAGTCGCCAACTTTGTCTGCAAGATGTGCTTGAAACGTGAGAATCAACCCTCTCCAAGCTGGCGAACGCTTCCTGCTACTCTGGACTAACTGTATCAACGATGTCATTACTATTTACCTATCTATAACATAAACATCACAGTCTCATATTTTTGATTAATAATACCTTAAACTTCAAAGAAACTTTTAAGTGATTAGATAAAAATGGACAGTGGATGATTAAATAAAACAAACTCGGATGGGTTGTAAAAACACAATCAGGTGTGTACGAAATGGAGTTCGTGTCAAGTTGAAAGCCAGCTTCACGTCTTCACTTGCAATATCGTTACCTTCGTGACAGCGTGTCATTGAACTAAATGCAATGAAATTACTCTGCGCGTCTCCACAACCGTCTTGTACTCACCTAGATTAGTATATGAGTACGTATGCACGCGCACACCAGATAATGTATCTCGAAGTGCGTCGTGGCTTTCAAATAGATTTTAATCAGCTTATAATCGATCAATGCAAACAAATTTTGTGAAACCAAATTGCTAATGATTTGCAATTGACGGGCAACACTTTTTCCCGATCGTTGCAAAAATTTTCGTTGCACGCGCGAAATGCAATTTCTGTCATTCCGAAACAAATTCCCAGCCTCCATCAAAATTTAACTTCAGCTATTTGCTGAATATTTTGAGTAATTGTATCCGATACGAATATTTCCAAAGCTTATTTTCATTCGTGCAAATTTCATGTTGAAATATTTCAAAGTTATATATTTTGTAAATTGCAGTAATTTTGAACAATTTTGGGATTACCGTAGTGAGTACATTTTGATTTGTAAGTTTTATAGTGTATTTGTCGATATAGGAGGTGTCGATATACTTGTCTTGTCAATCTGAGACAACGTTCATCTAACGGATGATAGAAAGGTACGGAATTCAGTGGTAGCCGCTTTAAGAGGATGGCAATTCATTTGTCAAGTCGCTCGTGACGTAGCGGTTAGTTGATAATTTCGTTTAACAATACCCCCTTCCTCCCCGCGAAAATAACTTATCGATCGAGCTGACACTACCATTCTCATGCACTATAAAGCTGCCACCAGTGGCTTTAATGATTGCTCCCATCACTTCAATGGATTGCCTCGCGATGATTTTCTTACACGAGTGAGAAATGTCTTCTGTCAAACAACTTTTCATTCAACACTAAAATTAAATTTCATATCCGCAAACGTACCTCTGGCGAACAAGTGGATTAAAATTAATTATCATTCAATATGAAAGTGTATTTATAATTCGTAACACCTTTGAAGTAGGGAAAAATGAAAAAAAAAACTTCGGTCCCTAATTTTTCGCAACGCCTTGAACTTGCGAAAAAAATAATCGCCCCTGGAGCGATGAAAATAATTGAAAACGCGTTTGCCGCTGTAATATTAATTATCCAGATATAAAACGAAGGGATATAAAGCACATAACACGCGGGTGAAAAATGTGCGCGTTTGCCAGGCAAACGGTCGAGCAAGACCGCTATAATAATCACGTCAGAATTGAAAGACGTGTCGTATTTCTCGAGTGCTTTTTGCCGTGCGCTGGTGACAGGGGTCGCGAGCGGAATAAAAAATAGGCAGGAAAAAGTACACCCTTTTACGGGCGGACAAGTAATAAAGTAATTTTATGAAGTGGTCGGCAACGTCCGACGTCCGCTCTGGGGTCTACGTGAAAAATTGCCCGTACACTCAGGGAGAGACGCAGAACCAAGCGGTAACCCGCCCTTAAGTGAAAACATACTGCTCGTTGTCTTCCTTTTAACCCACAACCGAGCAAAAAGGGACCATAAGGACGAAGTCAACGGTTTGGCAAGCTTCCTGGGATCCTTCCTCTCGACATCGCCACCAAAATCGTTCTGTACTTTTTAACCTTCTATAAAAGTTTATTTATTCCCCTACCAAATAGTCCCATCTAAAAAATGAAAATAATTACTGTTGTATTTTTTTGTTGATTTTATTTCCTGATATTTTGAATTTATGATGTTTTTTAATAAGTTCAATTTTCAAATGAACATTTTAAAAATAGAAAAATGCAAGTAGGTAACGAGTTCAGGACAGGTAACAATGTAAAATCTTACGTTTCATTCCGTACAGAGATCGTATTAAGATTCCGGTCAGATTCTGTCTAGAATCGCTGTGGAAAATAAAATAAAGCATTCTGGTCTTATCATAGTGATGCAAATGGTAGGTTTCGTTCAAGTTCTTAAGAACTAGATAACGAAACAAAACATCGTTCTTGATGTACTGCTGCGAAATGCAAAACTTGTTTCAAGACAATTACAAAACTAGAATAAAGCTAGTATATACCTAATATGCATATAGTTCTAACTTTTTTATTTCAACACAAATTTGTTTACACAAATGACTATTCGCAAACTCATTTCTAACAGGCGAGTTCATTCTTAATTTTATTACAATTGAGATGATGTGATTTACATTAAAAGCACTCTTCATTTTCACGAAAAGTCAATAAGAGCCTGGAGGTAGCTCTCACATGGTCGTATCTTTTGAAATATTTTTAGTATTCTTCCCTTTGGGTCTGCTCGATTGAAGGTTGTGTGTAAAAAGGCACGATTCGTGCTTTTAGCAGTTTACTTTGATGATAAATATCTCATTAGAGTGCAGCGGCATACGTTTATGAGTGTAACAATAATGGGGAAATAACTTTCTCGTTGGGTACACGCGCGGAGGGATGAAATTCTGGCGAAATAATAAATTAGAAAAAGCCGCGGGGCCGCAGTAACTTTGCTGGCTATTAGATTACGCAGAGCATCTGCAGAATCTCGGATGGGCGTCGTTAATTTTCGTTAAAAACCAAATGCTCCTAGGTTGCGCGGAGAGCCTCCCTCCGTCGCGCTTTCCCAACACTCATCGTCGACTACGAGATAAGTAACTATGGTTTTACATGGTTACCTGAACATTAATGCGGTTCCATGGACTTCCATGAAGATTTAACAGGACGACATTTGTTTCGTCCCCAAAACTATGTTTTCTTCCAGGGGTCCTCACTCGTAATTTCTTAATAGAAAAGCTCCCGCAAACCGCAAGATTTATTATTCTTCTCTTTGAAATACACAGCTTGCGGATAAGTTACTTTCACGCATCCAATTGTCTTTTGCAACTTGTTTTTTCTTTCATTTTTTTATCTAATTCGGAAACAAATACATTTTTGATAATCATCAAAATTTTTCCATGCTTGAAAACAAATAAGAAAAGAAAGCGATTATAATTTATTCTGAACCAATTGTGAAATCAACAAATCATTGAATTTTGAATTTCGTATTCATGTGTTCAAAATCTCAAATAATATAAGCCACCGCCTTGTCGAATAGTACTTGCAGAAACGAGCTTTAGATGACGCCACAAGTTGTGGGACAAGAAGTCGTTCAAGTTGGTTCGAATCCAAACTTAGCCAGGACTCGAACCAAATTGGTACCTCTATAGCCATACGCTGAACAAATTGATTTTGAGCACAAAAGTTATGCAAATTATGCAATAACGTATTTTGTTCAGTCAAATTCTTCGCATAAACTGTCGGATGAATTTTTTTTCAATCAGGCAAAGTATTTCACAAAATATTCGCAAATTTTGTGGTCCCTTGATGTTATTACACACATTACGCGACATACTTTTAAATTTATCATCTAATTATACAGGGCTTTATGAGCGGTCTTGTATGCCAGTTTGTAACAAAAGCTTCACCATTATACGTCACGTTATGTAGAAAATGTGCAATTTTTATTTTATAAACACACATTGGCGGTTGCAACGCGTCCTCTCGTTATTTGAAGTTTGCAATTTTTGAGCGTGATTATCGAAATAACTTTTTACATTTTCCTCTAAAATGTGAAAACAATTAATTTTTACAACAAACCAAACTGATTTAACCTCGTTATGTAAAACAATGTCGTAATGTTAATTCAAAAGTTGGCCTTGTAATTACACCACACAATACATCGCGGGTAATTTGAAAATTAAGTTGAAAATAATTTAATACCCCCACATAAAGTGGTGTATCTCTTTTATAGCGGACATGTTTAAATTCTAAAACCCTGCAATCCTACTCATTGCCCTAATTACAAGCCTCGGTGTAAACGGTTGAATATTAATGACATATAATTAAACAGGCCAAAAATAAACAAGCGCCGGGGACAGTGGCGCTTAATTCTTACACTTGGTGGTGCGCGAGAGAAGTAATGGCCGCTTGTCAGTGTCATTTTGCGCGAACAGAATAAAAGCGTGCCCCATTAGCACTGAAATCAAGACCTGCGTCGGGTGACAAGTTCATTCACATGGCGTAACATTCCGCACCCTAAACATTTTTTCAGCACATTCTTTGCACGCCATTTACAGCCCCAGGCGGCTAAACCGGCGTATAAAAAATGCGGCCCACTTAGCTTCACTTGTCCGTAAGCGAGGCGAGCTCTCTCGTGGCACGCGCCACGGCTCTTTCTCCTCTCTCTGGACGCTTTTTCATACCCTGTGGGGACGCTTTTTTCTAACAGGTGGTTCCCCGCTTTTTTACCGCTCCGATCCCTTTTCATCTCGTCCCACAGGTGCTGGACGATATCACTTTTTTTTGTTCTCCTCGTTTTTCTCCCTTTTTTTTCATCTCGCGTTTCTGCCGCGTTTAATTTGCCGACACGAAAATGGGATTAAAAAAAGCAGCAGGGAGGCTTTCAATTCAGCACGTCCCACGAGCAAAAATATTTTCATAGCCTGGTTTGTTTCCGTCGTATTAAACGGCGCTGTTGCTTTTTTCTGATTTTTATTGGCCGACAGTTTTAAGTGCTTGAAATTTCATTTCGCGGCTGCGGATGATAGAGTGGTTTTTTATCATTGCCTTTTTTTTGCTTCTGTTAGTGAGTATCAGGTAATTCGTTTGCGGTGTTTTTCATTTAACGGATACGTATTTGAAGTTGATAGAGTTTGTTTAAGGTTATAAAGTGGTGTGGAGTTTTTATTTATTTATAGAATGAAAGTAAACTGATGTTCAAGTTATTGACGGCGGCTGGCTGAAAAAATACAGACGGTTGTGACGGAGCTATTGATTTGATTAACGTTTCGCGATAGACGCGATTTGAAATATAAATAAGTATAATGGATGCATTCGAGGACAATCGCATTTTAACATGAATAATCTAAACTGTACGGTTAGAATGCTTTCAATCGGCTCATCACAAGTAATTGACAATTATCGGGATGATGATTATTCGAAAATAAAATTTCAATCATTGTCAAACTGTACGGAGATTTTTTTCAATCAAAAAGTGAAACAAATATCATTGTTTAATTTCACGTCATGATTCTATGAACAGATTTAAAAAGTACGATTTTATCAAATCATTCAATTTGTTAAAATAAACTGTTTGTATTTAAAAAATTAGACGTAGTCATTTACAGTTGATTAACGCAAGAGTGTTTTTGATCATTTATTTTTTACATTTAGTATTCGTATTTCAACATAAATATAAAGTAAAGTATTCTTTTGGCTTGTTCCTGATTAATTACGAGAGGTAGAACGGTAAATCAGACTATAGCGACTGTAAATCGAAAATCTTTCCGGCGAAACCGATTTATGCGCGAGGAATTTTAAGAGAAATCGTTCTTTTCTTAGGGGGCGAATTTGTACTTTCTTTCTGTTCTGTTAGGAAAAGCTACGGTTCGGCAGAAGAAGTCGACGGAAAGAGAGAAAGCTCAGAATGGTGGGAGATAAATGAAAAGTAGGGATGAAAGGAGGGGTGACTAGGCGGGCGGTTGGAGTAAGACCGGCTGTTGGCGCCCCGAGACTGCCCCTCGAGGGGTAAAATCAATAAAAATACGAAAGAGTCGTTCCGGTCTTCGAAATTCAAAAGATTCGAGATGGAGCAGAGGGAAGGAGTCGCGATGCTGCTAAACTTTGAGCCATGAAAGTAGTCGCGAAGAAAATGTTGCACGTCGGCGAAAGTTCACTGAATAAATGTACCAAACAAAATGGCACGCGTCTCAGCAAGGAAGTTTTCCTTCGAGATTCCTAACTGCCAGTTGTTCATTGACAATTGCAATTTCAATTGAAAAAATTTAATGTAAGAAAACACCACTTTCTGTTCGATCCATAAAAGTTGACAAGTATTCGTTTATTGTTCATTATAAAGTATTATTTAAGAATAAAATTTTTAATTGCAACATGTTTGTTTGAAATTTGAAGCACGTGTTGGCGTATTCAAACAACGCCAAAGCTTTCGAAGTTTTGGTTCGACACCTTCTGGACCCTAGTTTCAATTTCAAAGTTGTTGAGGACTCTTAAGTCAAGAAGTCAACAAAATTCGAGTATGCTTTTTACATTGGAATAATAATCATGAGAGGTCCTTCAAACTCATTTGATATTATTTTCGACAATTAAAACAACTGACTTTTTCTTACGTTCATTCAATAACTGGATTTTATTGGGTTCGATATTAGGATTTGATTTCGCAAAAATCGTCTAAATCCGTTGAACCTTAATTCTAAATAATATCAGTCACAGAAAATGTTTGAGATAAATATCTAAGTAAATATTGCTTGTGAAAACAAGAAATTTTATTATCAAAATTCAAAAGACCACAGGGATTGATGAATAATATTATGCAGCATTCATTAGCATCCGTCGTAATACATCATTAATTTGAATGCGAAAGCAAACAAGTTCGCCTATAGAAAAATACGTAGAATGTCGAATCTTAACAAGACTTCCTCGTAAATAGCCAAGGGTAAATCTTAAAATGTTACCCTCCGAAGACCGTCGATCATGCTAAGCAACCCTTCTTTCGAAGCAGTAGTGCTCTTTTCGTATCATCTTTACAACTCTGAAATTCTTACTTTTGCTTTGAATAGAAGGTTTATCAAACAACTAATTACTTCTTTATAATTTTTTGATACTGAAACATTTTCAGGATCATTTTTCAATCACTAATCAGACAATTCTTAAAATGACGAAGATTTAAGGGAATTTAAAACAATTTCCCGTGATAATTTTTTCCAATAAATACTAATTAAAGAATTGTATCGTGCGAAATGCACAAAATTGTATTTCTATATTGAATTTGTTTATTTATGTTCTTTCTCGCGATAGAATTTACGAAGATTGTGTTAATTATAAATTCAAGGAAGAAATAGGAAAAAAAGGAAGGAACCGTTATCTGAAAGTCAATTTCTTAGGATCTTGCTGAGCGACCCTTCTTAATTACAAAACCTCGAAGGCAGTATCTAGCGATTTTTTCCGCGAAGCAATATTTCACGAGGAAAGCAAGATCAATCTAAAAATGAAATCTCAGTTAAATCGTAGGGTGGTAACCTGCGACGACTTTTCTCCCCAGTAAAGGCCGGCAATAAAGACACAGATAGCACAAGCGGCTTGGTTGATCGCGTAGCCAGCTTACCTATATACAGGGCTACGGCGGGGAAGGTTCCGCGTTTCGCGGCACGGGTCGAGCTTTCATTACAGGAAGGAAACAAAAGAGAAGCGGGCGAGGAAAAATCGCCCCTTTGTCTGCGTCGCCATTTTATCATTCCTCGCCTCGAGCAGCCCCTTGGCATATTTCAAATGACAAAAACCAGCCACCCCCGAGAGAATCTCGCCAGCGTCTCGCTCCTCTTAGACCATGTCCCTGCGAACCGACTCCCCCGCGGACCCGAACCGCCTTCCTCCTCGAGTGAACGCCTTAAACTTTAATTGCCTTTATTTCGTCAAGAATAAAAAAACTTCCCTAACGAATCGACCGCTCTAGATTATTCTGATGGCAAATTGTCCTTAAGAAGGGCATTCTTCTCCTTTCGTATTCACCCTCAAATTCATCTAATTTGGAAGATAGAAGTAGACTGATTGATCGAAGGGCTTTTTCTAAAATTAGGGACCGTGATCGGTGACGCCAATTATGAGTCGAGGAGGTCTCGTCTTCCTAACTTTCGTCACTTAGACCTATTCAATTACAACTGACAGAAAAAAACTTTCTTAGAATTAATTATTTTCATCGCCGATCAATAAGCGATTTATAACAAGGCGCTGCTGCTGAAAATCACTCCAACTTGAAAAGAGTCTGATTTGGAAAAGTTATCCGTGAAAATGAGAGCAGCTTGGTCATGCGTGGTCCACCATCACTGGCTATCCTGAAATCAAGCGTTAACAATATTAACCATATAACGAGAGACTAGGACAAGATCTGGCTCGACTCGCTAACCGGAAACTCAATCCGGAAGCTCGACCGCAGGCATACAAACTTTAGCTTGCCCCTAATTTCAAATTTGGTTAGCGGACTTTGTCAGTCCGTTTTATTTACTCAAAAACGAGTTGCAGGTAAAGCTGATGTCGCTTTAATATGCTCGAACATTACGTAGCAGCTAAGGACATCGCGCACGTGTGACTTTCCGAAGCTTAAAAAGTTGGAGACCTGATCTCATTTCTACAGAAAAACCAGATGTGTGTTACTTTACTCCGTAAAGCGGGTTTTTCTGAAGGTAAATTCATTTACAATTCATTGAGAAAATTTTTTTGAGGATGTTAACTTTAATTTCAGTTTGACTTTGTTGAAGCTTGAAGAATTAATCAAGAAAGTAAACATGAAATGTTGAAATTCATATTTGAGTTGTGCGAATCTGACCAGCCTCATCCTTGGAATTCGCAGTGGGCTTGCCCTAATCATCCATCAAGGTCCAATCGGGTAGATAAGTTTTAATCTGAAAGCGAATAACAAACAAAGGCACGCGCAAAAATGAATCGCAAGACACAGGTTTGAAAGTCGCGGCGCATAAACTCATCTGGAGGGTCTTAAATCGCGAACCCCTCGGCTTCTTCGTTATTCCTCTTAAGCAGCCCAATTTCGGGTGTGTATATTTTAGGCATTAGGCGAGCCACCGGCCATTTTATTCGTCTTGCAACCCCCGCTGTATTGCGAGACAAGGACGGTCCCCTAAAAATGAGACGGACAGAGCTGGGCGAGGGCGGTTGACGTCAGAAAAAGCACTCTCTTGGTTCACCCCTCGGTTGCCATCCCTCCTTCGATTCCGGCCCACTTAGCTCGGGGAAGGGACTCCGCGGGAAATCATTTGGCCAAAATGGACAGACTCTGCTTCACTTTTCTTCCACTTCTTCTCGACCGCGCTTCCTCGTTCTTTTTCTTTTGTCTTGGCGTCTTCATTCTTACACTCTTTGTTCGCTCAGTTTCTTCCACTCGGACTGTTCTCTATCGCCCCGAGCAATCTTGGCTTCTTTTACCACTGAAAAACGAGAAGTCCGCGAGAAACTTTGAATTGCGACTTTAATGCAAGGGTGAATATTTTTATGCCGACGGTATTATATTTCCTGCCGTCGAGTCTCGCTCGGCTACTGCGAATATAAAATTACAATAACTCGCTAAATGAAATGTTGATTTTTTCCAAACTTTTGCAGTGTCCGATTTTCTCAGGCTGTTCAAATTTTTATCCCGTACATGCGCAATAATTGCAAAGTATCTCAGGGCAAGAATGTCTCTCCGGAACTTTGTGCGACCTTTTTTTGACAATTTCAAGTCTGTTCTGAAATATAGAAACGTAAATTTACATTTGCCACTTGGCAAAAGTTCTTCAAGTGAAATAAAACATTCTTACTTCATCCGTACTTTGGATAATAGAATGTAAAATCATGCGATCGGTTAAAATTTGATGTAAAAAATTCAATCTCTTGTAAAAACTCATTTGTAAAAGTTGAATCATTCCACGCTTTTATTTTGATGAAAAAAAATGAATTTTTAATATTTCATTCTAAGTTCAAAATTTATTTTATTCGAAGTGACACTCGATCGATCTAAACAAATGAGTCTTTTACATCGTCAACTTCAGTGCCATTAGTGAAAAAATTACTAACACGATTATAAATTGCAAAAGGTAAAATTATTTTGAGCCGGAGTGAAACGTAACAATTGTAAACCCCTGACGTTATTTGTTGTCCGTCAAACTTGACAGCTTTCAAAAATCGAGAGCTCCATCCAGCTAAATGAAATGTTGTGTTACAATCAAATCAATAACAGAACATCTGCAAATTAATTACATACACGGCTCTCGAAAAGCAGTTTAATTCTCTCGCCACTCAAATCCTATCAACTTTGTGCTCGGAATTAAATGAAACGACAAACATTCTCTCATTAAAAAAATTTTTATTCCACTCTCATGAAAATTCGAGTGAGTTAATTTTGACCAATAGTTTTCGACATTGAAAAGAAAGCTTTTCATCACCATTGCATACGACACTTCATATTTCAAACGAATCACCTAATGACGACTTACAAATAACACAAAAGAAGTAAACTTTTGGAACGCGCTTCGCGTAGCCGTAACTCTATCAGAAGTTAGACTAGCGATCACCGAAAATTAGCACTTTAACTGTCCATAACCGCCGAATTCACCCTTACAATTACTCTCATCATAATCACAATAATCGTTGCACCAAAGTTTCGTCCTGCGTAGGTTTGAAACACTTTCACCATTTAAGCAGCGCGTAACGGGACGTTGGGACTGAAACACGGGGAAAAACGTTGTGACCCAGTTGACGTTGTCGCGTCGAACACATGACTTGGTATGCGTCTTCGTCTGGTCTTCAGAAGGCTCGTGCTGCACACTGTGTGAGTTGCGTGTCTCAACACAGGTGTCCGGCATCGGGGAATCGAATCAAGCCCTTGGTCACGGCTGGAACCCCACCATGACGTAACGAGCGTTTCTTTGATCGGGCGCGTAAAAATGCGAAAAACCCGTTCTTCCCATAGTGACCCTTTCCGAGTGAAAGGATCGGATTGGGGTGAATTAACATAACCCTTCGGCGGCCGGCCGCTCGGAGAACTGGTCAGGTAAGTTTTTTCGCACTTTTTCCATTTACGATGACCAGATGCCCGGATGACGGCCAGCAGCGCTGAAAGGAAAAGGGTCCGCGCATATGGACGGATATATAGGCAAAGGTCGAAGCAAGGGTTGGCGAGTCCGACTCTCCTTTCTTGTCGGCCTCGCTCATTGAGAGATGACCTCCCCTTGTACTGGATGGCCCCATCAAAATCACGAGAACCGGTTTCGTCCCTCCGATTCGGACTTTCTGACGAAGGGTCATGCGACGATGGCCCAGGTGAGTGCTGCAATGTGTGCCAACGTCTCTTGAGTTCTCAACTTGATACATCGAACAATGCGCCGACTAGCCAGCCGTGCGTTAGCGAAGAATAGGCCCGTGTTTTTAGATGTCCGTCCGGTAATTGCGCTGCCGCGCGCACCGATATGTGGGTCAGTTGAGGCACGATGGAAGGGACGGGCTAGCTGCCCAGTACGAAACGACTGCGAATTCCGTGTTACGGTAGATTACCAAGGGGATGGAGTGGGTAAATAGATGTACAGCCCGCCGCGATAACAATGCTCGCAGAGATTTCTTTTTTCGATTACGCAACAACTGTATTTTGAAACACGTAAATTATTAAACGCAAGGTTTTGTATTTGAATATGGCTTTTGTATAAAATCGATTACAGCTTGCATCAAAATTAATAGAATCAATTAAATACTTGCTCGAATTATATCCGAAGTAAATATCAACGTGGGTTTGATCAGGGCGATTGGATTAAATATTTGACTGTCAGTTGTAAATCTTCTCATCAAATACATTTATTTTCGAGTTTTGCAGTGAAAATTGTATTTAAAAAACATTTGTTCACTTGAAAAAAATGCGCGAAAAAAGTTGAAACTATAGCAGAAAAGTCGAAACTTTAGCTATAAACTTTAACACAGTAAAATTGCAAATTATTCACATCAGTTGTTCGCAAACTTTACTCCTGGAAAAATGCAAGCACGTGGCGCTATCGCGATCTGAAATACTTGGTAAGGTTGTTCATCTATCTGTTTGACTGAAATACGCTTCCATCCCTATTTGCTTGTAATGACTTTTACAATGTCTGTGGCGTTAACGTCGGCGTTATCGTAATGCCAAACGAAATCGATTGAATTGAACGAGAGAGTGCTGCGGAAACTTCGCCCTCTTGGACTCTGTCCTTGTCTCTCTTCTTTGGCGAATCCTCTTTTGCCTCACCTATCCCTGCCAGGCCATTTGGGTAATGACTACGCGGCAGATTCTCCACGGTTTAAAGCTTATATCTACTGAGGACAAGAAAATGATCCTGACACCTCGGCTTTGTGCAAATCGCTAATCTGATTCATAATTTCGCACATATTTTCAATAAAACCGAACCGCCGCTGAAACATTGATGGAAAGTGTCGTTCCCTCCGTCGTTAGGCACATCTCTCGTCGATTTCGAAACCGTGATTGCAAAGTGCTGCACTTTCATTCACTTTTATGAACTTCACAGTTCTATCGAATCACGTAACAAACTTTTGTGACTGACAATCATTGAATATGACATATCATTTTTTATGTAAGAAAATCTTTTCGAGCGATCGTGGATGTAAAAAATGAAACTATAAAGTTTTGTAAATTGCGTGAGAAAGCCGAAGAGAACATTGGTATGCATTGCTGTACAGAGTAGTAATGCATTGCGTGATTCGAAATGCTACATTTGTAACAAAGCAGGGCCACATGCTGTCTTCAATAAAGCACGAAAAATGAGAATCTCGCAACAAAATTGGCGAAACTAACCGAATCATGACCTAAAATTCAAATAGCCAGAGTCTCGCGATTGTTTAAAGTGCCAGTCAAATTGAATTTACCTGGCGAGACCCATTCTTTGGCCGGAGAACGTATTTAATAAAAAGCACAATGAATAAACATTAATAACGCATACACTGATATAAAGTTTGCTTTTCAGGGTGGAAACAAAATCGTTGCTGAGACAATCGGGTCGGACGATACAAGAGAGGACTTTTTGGTTCGCGGGCTGATAAGATAACAAAAATAAGCGCCGCCCAGAGGACATTGTGAGACGCGCGGAAGCGCGATAGACGTAGGCGGCAAAATGTTTTTCGTCGATTAATGACGCCGCGAAAAGTGGAGCGATCTCTTTTGGACGACCCTTCCTTTTAGTTTGCATGGGCTTTCGTCCGTCCGCCCTCGAGGTGGAAAACTTTCTAATCGAGAATTATGAAAGTTATTTGCTATAGCGTGGATCCGCGGGATAAAAGAGCGGGTTTTCAGGGCTCAAAGAAAAGTGAGACGAGGCGGGGGCGGAAGGAGCAGCAGCGAGAAGAGTTTGGAATTGGAAAAAAAGTAAGCGAAGTAAGCCCAGGGCAAATCGGTAATTTCGTTCTGCGCGTGCGGCTATGATATTTCCAACCGCCGCGGACCCTTGTATGCCCGCACCCTCTGCCTCTTTCCCACTCTTTTCTAAGACCGACACCCCCGCGACACCCCGCGAGAAAGTAGCTGGAGACTCGACTCTCTGCAAAAGACAAGACGAGGGAGACAGCTTGGGGGTCGGGGATGCAAATTAAAATCCTCGCCATTTTCCCGTTTCTTATTTTTCGTGACGGTTCTCAACCGTCTTATCGAAACCAATTTGAACTAGAATAAATGCGCCGCCACGACGAAATGAAACTTTCGTACCAGACGGAATATTCTTCTTTGCAAATTGACATTTTATGCAGCTGTTCTGGATTGACATCTGTATTTTCGTTTTTTTCGAATGTTTATTTTCTTATTCAAATTCATTTTGGTTATTAATTTTTCCTTGTATAAAAAATAACTGACTTTCAATTACATTCTTAAAACAATTACGGTATGAAAAAATATCACACTTTGCGAAAAAAAAACTTTATCCTTTTATCACAAGTTTTTGTTTCATACAACGTATAATGAACTTGATTATTGTATTTTAATACCGTGTTTTTATAAACGAAAATAATGAAGAAGAAACTTCGCCTTTTAGATATTTTAAAACTTATTTCTCAGGACTGGCAAACGTGAAATTTAATTACCAACGAATATTAAATATCAATGAAGGAAATTTTATGATTACGTTATACCAAACACACTTTTTATTTGTTTGCTTAGAGTGAAGTTTCATAAAAAGGTTGCATTTTAATGTTCTTGGAATATTTGAGAGGAATTTGAATAAACTGCATTACGCTGCAATAATCCATTCTTATATTCATTTAATTCGAAGCTTATGAAATTATACAAGTATTTTGTAATTAATTTTCATAGAATTTCTTCCATCTTTTCTTTGTAATAGCATTGCGTTACATAAAAAAAATTTATTCATGGAATATATCTTTTTTCAGAAACTGCGAAATCACTACAGTTTATTGTTATTCTTGAAATTGAAGATGTTTGAAATTGTTGCAATTTTTCGTACATGGAAAGTTTCGTCGAATTCCATGAAAGTAAATATAACATTTAAGCTGCAATTCACTAACAATAATCCAAAAATAAAATGAAACGGTTCGCATTCCTGCAATTAACAAAAATACTTTTAGATTTTTTGTGCATATTTATAAGGATGATTTAAGAAAGTATTACGTTGCATCGCACATGAATTATCAGGTTTGGCATACACTGGCTTTTGTACCTGCAGTGATGAACCGGTTGTAAGGGAGACATCAACCCTTCCGATTTCCATACAGGGAACAGGAAGTAGAGACGTTGGGCATACCACATTAGCTAAATATTTTCGTAGGACGCACATCGCATTAACATATCCATACCAGTGCAAAAGCCACGATTCATGCTCCATACGTACCGATACGATTTTAAATATTAATGCCGTCTAAAGTCTAAAATTTACACAGAAAAAATAGGAGTAGAATAGCTCAGTTTCAGAGACACCCAATAAGATTATGCAGCAATATTGTTTCCTACAAATGAAGAAAAAAATGAATCATGAACGAATCAGAACAAATCAGGCTTTTTTTCACTGATTTGTATACTCCGTCTGCTATACAATACAGAGTCTTTACAACTTTCCACTGAGAAACTTTTCAGTCCGATGGTCTGATTGAGTTGATTCTCTCGCATAAAACTATATATCTATCGTCGACTTTCTGTGTTGAATTCGATGTGACAACAGTTGCATTTGACAACCTTGCCAGCATACAACTAAGACAGATTAAGTATTTTAAATTGAACAGAGGGAGTAACGAGGAAGATCCTTTTTCCCTCTTTATCAGCATCTCTCTTTTTCTCTCGTTCTCCGCATCGACTTGGCCGGAGGGAGTTCAGTTTTTATAATATAAGACCATAATTAATGCCGTTCTCCTTCCATTGCAGTCAGCGCACCCTTCGCTCGCAGCTCCGTCGCGGCTACGAAAAAGGGGACCTGGAAATCGTTCCGAGTGAGAACTTTTTCGTCCGCAGCTCCAAAGTGCATCTTCTACCTTAGCGTTTCGACTTTAAGTGTTGCCAACGCATTCACTTAAATCGCCTTTGGAGCGCAAGCCGAGCGTTCGCTTGCAATTAAATTTATTCGTTTCGCCGTAATTTTTCCACCATTTCGAGCTTGTTTTGGTCGATTTGATACGTCACTGCACTAAGACTGTGATTCGTTTCAATTAATACCAAAAGTTTATTGCTATTCAACGGAACTTTTTATTTTCGTTAACTAAAATCAGACTGAAATGAAAACACGAATACTAAATTTTGCAACAACAAAAATAAACGGTGTTTTCATCAAAAGCAGACTCAACTGAAGCGCGTACATAAAAACAAAAAAGTCATTCTCGCTTAAACAAAGCGAGGCATCCTGAGTGGCATTCTTCGACTAGCCGTTAACCTTTATATCCGCTATAATGTTTCAAGTATATACGTCGGCAAAGGAACTTGTGAATAATTTTTGCCTCGGCCCTCGACCCACATCAAGTTGGGAGCGATTCGTTCGTCTTGGCGAAAATTACTCAGCGTTTTCACTTATCAAAGAAAAGAGAAATGCTTGTAAGATGGACGAGCTCGGGGTGGGCCGGGGGGTGAGTGGGACTGCGAGAAACAAGAAAGAGATCAAGGTGGAATCGCAGAGGTCCCTCACACCATCGATGCCCGTGGCAGTAGTGCACCGCTTCATTAATTTCACGCAAAGACAATGTTAGAGTCACGGGGTCCGTGAGCAGTGCTGCTATTTAAATGCAAAAATGAGAGTAAAAGAGCGCGCGCGAGAAAACGAGAAAGAAAAGGTTGAAAAGCACTCGCTCGTTTGAGAAAGCAAAAGAAGAAGACGACGAGGCGGAAGAAGCGTCGGCGTTGGCAAAAGAAGAATATGAGAAAGAGAGACAATGCGTGAGTAAAAAGGACGAGCTCGGTATCGTTCGCCTCCTCGTCTGGCGCATTCGCTCGTTCGTGTTTTTCTCTCGCCTTTAACCCCTCCCGAGTCGCCCCTCGGTTCTTCCAAGAGCAGCCCAAAGGCCACCAACCCCTTTCCACCAAAGCTCAGTCAATAAAGTATTCTAAAAAGCCCGCGCGAATAAGAGCCGTCTTACTCCCTCCTGACCCGTCCGCACCCCTAGCCATCCCACCCTCAGTCTTTTCCGGCAGCTTTCCTGCCCTGAGGTTCCATCAACCCCAACGCGCTGCGAACGGAGGATGGGGGTGCTCGGAAAAATAGGGGCGGCAAAAAACGTCAATAATATCGGCAAGATGGAAGCTGCAAATGTTTGAAGGCATCAAGTTCTCGACTCAGATATTCCCTTGTGGTCCTTTGACACCCACCCGAAGTCCGAGTTTCGTACTTATCACACCCACCCAGAGCTCCTCTTGCTCCAACAACGTCGTGACGTGAAGAACAAACTCGCTTATGATCTTGGACATGACATTCCGAGGTGCACAGGACGTGAAAAATGAATTGCAAAGTTGCTTTTTTCGGAAAGCTTATTTATCATGATTGATTATGCTGTTATAAAACATGCTTTTCCAACGCTCTCAATTCACGGTTCTGACTTTGTTCTTTATACTGAAAACCAATAAATCAAACTTGAACTTATTTTTGTGTCACTGTTATATTAATTATTTTTTGATCAGCTGCAATGATCTAGCTGATCCAAACTTCAAAAATAACTTGAAAAGCAATGAATAATTATTGAAAGAAATTGCAAAAGTATGAAGAGACACATTTATTATGCAACAAGTGAAGCGATTTCTAATTATATCAATTAACCAAATATAAAATTTAAAGTGAAGGGTATATTGACGCAAATAAATGAAATCTGTCACACTAATTCAATCCACTGTGCACATTACTTCTAATTGATTGATATCATTATTGACACACCGAGCTATTATCAGTTCTATGCATTTTTTGGTTAAAAATTTTCTACATTAAAATAATGTCTAAACAGGTGATACTAAAACGAGTTTGCAAGTTTGAAAGTAGGCTAGCGGCACTCTATTGCACGAGAGAGTAAAAAATCGTCCTTCGTATGCTATACAGAATTTGCGATCTTATTACTCCAATTACAGCGGAGCTGTGCGTGCCAACATTATATCTCGCGACTAAAGGGAAACAGTGAAATTATCGAGACGATACCACGTGTGCAATTGCTGACGTCCGTCTGTTGAAAGCACACGTACGGTTGCGCACGTGGGAGCAGAATTACTCTAGTTATGTTTTCCGTTAATTGCCATTATTGGTGAAATTCAGTTAGCTTGCGTTTCGTTATGCTACGTTATGAGACTTAAGAACGTCGGTCGATTTAGTAACAGACCGTCTAGAGAGTGAGAGCGTTTGGGAGGTTGACCACGCAGTTTCACCGACACAAGCAAGAACGCGCCAACTATCTGCGGAAAACCGATATCGAAGAGCAGACAAGAAAACTAGGAACAAAACAACCTGACGTTCTAATTTTTCTGTTCTACTGACAAAAGTTTACGTCAACTTCTGACAACCGAAACATCAAAAGATTATTTGCAAAATTGAATAATCAATAAGAAAAGTTTTAAAATATAAAAAAAATTTCCATAATTAACAAACTGAGAATGAATTAAAACTGCAGGCAACTTTTATAATTACAGTGAACGAGTATAATTATTCGGCATTCATTTTTGCGGAATATTTAGCGTTATGCAAAATTCCGCCTCTTTACTCTGCTTTTTCGTTCTTCTTTCGTTCTCCTTGCTTGTTTATTTTTCAGAAAGTAAGAAACTTTACACCCGACCCGGAATCAATTTCAAGAACGTTTTATTATCCGTAGCAAACTAAGCCAACAAACGAGCGAGATGCAAGAGCCCATCCTCCAGCACCGACACTTTAAAGCGAAAAGGTGCGGAGGCGCATGTAACCTGGATCTTATAGAGACCTCGGCGGCTTGCCTGCGTGAATTCACTTCTTTGCTTCTCTTTCTTTCTCGCTCTTTTTTCTCCTTTTTCCGTACATTTTCACCAACCGGAAGAAAATATCTCGAATTTCGCTTGCCTTCCTTTTTGCTCAACCTCGGGCACCTTCGTCCCCGCGCCTTGCTAAGATGCCACCCCTCTTGCGAGACTCTTCCTGCGAACACAATGGAGCCCGAATCCATCTCGGACAACCCTAGCTCCCACTACTTTTTCTTCGTATCTCGACGGAACAGCGCTGAGAAATAATTTCATTTTCTTCTGCGAGTACAATTTTGCTTTCAATTTATTTTCCCCCTTTTTCCTTGCAGCTTTCGCAAGCGACGTCGTGATCTTGCTCTGCGAAACCGTCTCTCTCTGATTCCCCTCTCGACAAACCGTCTTTCACTCTTTCGTTTCTTTTTTCACTCAGCCTTTTTTTCTTTGTCCGGGTCTTATTCAACTCTTCATCTATAAAAGATTTTTTACTGATACTGAGTTTAAAAATCGTTTTTATTAGCAAAGTAGTTTTTAAGTATTTGTAGAATTTATAATTTGCTCTGAAGGTTTTTTTACTGTCGTGATTTCAAGAAATGGTAATGTATGGTATTCGAGAATCTTTAACTGCTCTTGAAATAGTAGTGGTATTAAGTCTGACTTTTATAGGATGCAGGTAGGAGAAAATTGTTTCAAAGTCTGGGGACAAGGAAAGTGTGTTGAAGTTAATTGTGGTTATTATAATGGGTAGTTGTGAAATTATTTTAGGGACAGTTATTATAACTACGCTATTAGCTTTAGCAAAACTGTTATTGCGCTCAAATTTCAAGCACATAAATCATCGATGTTTTAATAGTGCGGGTTTCAAAAAATTGTTTGAAAACAAGAACAATGCTGGAACAGTGAACAAGGGTGTGAAGTGGCTTGGCACAATGCGAACACTCATGGAGCTTTTTACACTCACATGGCTTTTTGTGAACTTCTATTGTTTTCATTTGACAGCACTTATTTTCCCGATGAATATTGTATCTGCGTTGTAAATTCACCTCTTTAAATCTGTAATTAAGTGTGACAAGAGTAAATATGTAAACATTTTAAAATGTCTGACACGCCTAAACAAAAAACGTTAGAAAATAAATTTTATTTTGTACGGCTGGAATTTGTGTGAATTTTCGGCGGCCTCTAGCAGCTAATTAAGCGCACATCCACGATCGTACGTTGGTAATGAATAAATTGCGTACCAATGCAGCGTATGTTTGCCCGCTTATTGTACTTCGATGCGATGCAAAGTTTGTAAAATATTTTAAATTGAATCCGCATTATACTATTTGACAGCGAGATATAGAGGGTGCAATTAGTTTAGTTGTGTTCGTGGCACTGTGGAATATAAATCGTTGATTTCACGTCGAATCTCGAGCATGAAAGCGTTAGAAATCAATCACAAGTGCCGTTTCATTCAAGTTTTCGGTAAGAATTTTGAAAAACCTTATTCAATACTTCTGCAATATTTATAATCCGTTGAAAACTTGCAAAGATAATTTGTTGAATCTTTTCATATAAAGTTTTGAAATTTCTCACTTCGCTTTCTTGTTAATTTTTTGAGGAATGAAAATCTGGCTTCTAAAAAGTGTCATTCAGATTTATCGTCATGATTTAATCATTATTTGTGATCGCGCTTTCAATCATCCACCACTTATTAAACAATGTAAAGTATCAATCACTGCATCAGTAAATAATCGATTGAGTTCATTTACTACATGACGTGAATTTCGAATTTCAACTGCATCGCTAAATCTTAAAATCCATTTAATATTATGAATTATTTTCATCCATAATCGTTGGAATTCTCTGAACTGATTGAAAATGACAAGACTTTTCAAAAAACTAACAAAAACTTACTTTTAAATAATTAAGAAAAATTTTTTCACGTTTTGCCACTGTGACAGTATTTTGGTGTGAATCATCATAATTATCATTACATGAAAATTCAAATTTCGTCTGTCAGAGGGTTGTATTCGTCTGAGATGCAATTGAACGAGATAAGAGCGACGATTTGGCACAATCCAAAGCAAAAAGTGAATTAGAATACGACAATCAGTGCTGATTAAAGTTTTCTCCACTAGAGTAAAATTCGAAAGAGGGATTTAAATCGCGCGATGAAGGGAGAGCGTAGGATTCAGTTCAATCTGGATTTTAATAATATTCAGAGGGACGATATACAGCAAGAATTTGAGAACCCGCGAACCACCATCGTTTTAACACGAGGGTTGCAAATAATTACAGGACGATCGTATATTGCACCCGCCAATCAGAGAGCTTATCCGGATATTTGATCGATTAGCTGAAATTCTTGAAATCGGAAGAGAATACTTCGGATAAAATTAATAATTGATTTAATTGTAATTCCTAACAGAATACTGCATATTGAATTATTTTCGTTGGCAGCTTCATTACAGTTTTCATCATACCTACATCACGGCTTTTCAATTGTGATCACTAAACAGTAGTGAAATTTCATCATTGCATAGTTAAAATTGTCAAGATTTCTATAATTTACGTTTTTCTAGGAAATTGGCCGAAAACGAAATATTCTAAAGTTCATAAGAAGCAGTTGCGGTCAGAACGAGACTAAAAAAAGTTGATCCCATTGCCGAATAAGACCCTTGATATGTTTTGCATGGGCGTACAAAAACTAGCTTAGGGTCAGCCCTCCCACCCTAAGTTTCTATGCAAAAACTATCCAGCCCACATTGGGTTGCAAAAAGCGGGGACCCTGGTTGACCCTTAGCCAGAGAAAAATGGCTACTAATGCGACATCTAGCAAAAAATGCATGAATCTTTTCAACCCTTTCGGAGTCGGCAAGAATCAGGTAAAAGCGCCATCTCCCAGAGGGGCGCTCAAGTCAGTCGCAATTATAAGTATCGATCGTTTATTGAAAACTTGTCTGCTTGTTAAATTGTTATTTTCAAAGTTTACGCCCACATTCATTTGCTTTGTAAAAAAGAGTTAAGAAATCAGGCCTTTATTTACTTTTTTCTTTATTTTTAAGTGTATTTTTTTATATCGTACAGTTCAGTCGATAATGAGATTTGGCGAAAAAACGTGCGAAAAAATGATCATTTCAAAAAGTACATAAAGCATAGCAACAAAGCTTAGTGATGATAAATTAGATGTATTTTTCAATTTTACGTAATGTTAGCTAAGATTAGGAATGAAAGTACTAGACTCTTGGTTATTTTATTAGAATGTTATTGATCTATGTTTCCGTTCTTACATCCCGGTAATCATCGTCAAAGGGACATTATGTTGCTGTTTCTTTCATATTGTTGAGTTGTACCGAGCATGTTTGGCTAAGTGTCGACAATTCGCATTCAGTTGGGAGCGTGTTCGATTCTTGTTGTTGGTGTCTCGCTCTTGGTTAGTTTATTAACTAAACGTTAACATATTCATCAAAATAATAAACCAATAAAAAATTCTTTGTACAAAATACAAGTTACGTACAAAAAAACTTGAATGAAATAAAATTTATCGTAAGACAGTCCGTACATTTTTCTGAGTACGAACGTCTGAAAACTGTCATTTTACCAACAAATGAAACTGAGTGATTTTGATTAGGCGATTTCGTTGACAGCTGTCAAACAAGTAGGATGAAGGTTTTTCCGTATAAAATGTGAGAAAGTTAGATTAATTGAGAGTATGATTTTAATCATTTACAGACGCTTGTGAGTTAATTGCTATGAAGGTGTGTAGGAAAGGAATAAAGTATGATGAGACTATAGGATGATCAAAAAAACTTACATGAGCTAACTTCAAGACGAAAAATGTAGCAGCTATTTTTTTAAATGGTATTAGCTTCGATAGTTGTCAGGATATCTCCACTAAATTTCAGCTAAATCGGCTGAAAGATATGAGAATAAACTCGTACGTCGTCTCAATTTCGCGATTCGAATAGATTCTTTCGGGACCAAGTAGTAAAATACTAAAAAACATATGTTCAATTCACAGACGTTTCGAAAAATCTAAATAAAGATTTACTTTTTCGTCAATTGAGCTAAGAAATTCAGTGATCGACGATCTTATTTTAAGATCTTAATAAGATATTAATAACATCTTTGTGAACATAACCTGGGATGTAAGTTTTTAAAAGCAATCATAGAAGTATCATTAGTATCATTCTGCATCAGTTTTGGTGATAGTGCTGATCTCAATGTGTATCAGTCTCTTTTTTCGCCTAACATTTAATGCAGTTCCTAGCCGCTTTCTATACCGGTACCACCTGAGCAATAATTATTTATGGCCATAACAACGATGTTGATCCGTCCAGTTATTCCTTCGTATGTTCAGCAGCCACCCCTAGAATACCGCTGAAACAGTACTTTGAAAACGAAATGGTAATCGATGCAAGGAAGTTTTTTTCCAACTTCTTTGGATTTAGAAACAAATATTCGGATGATTTTATTACAATTGATAGTTTAAAATAATACGTTTGCTTTATTTTGTTAAACTATCACAGTTTTTGTAAAAGATATCGATATATTTTTTCATTCTGATCCATTTTATCCATTCTTTCGAATGAAAAAAAAAATTGAGACAACTTTGGTACCGTTTTATTCGTTCTACTTCTTTGCAAGTAAACGAAAAGGAACCTGGACATTTTTTCTGAAAAAACAATTGTACAGTTTGAAGGTGCCACTGCCCACCTGGTCGTAAGAACACATTGTAACTTAAATGACCCGAAATCTTGCGTGCAAAGTTGCAGCGTTAACATTGTAGAAGCGAAACATTTGTTGCAGACACACAGCCTTGGCTCCAACTGTTCTGCATTACGTAATGAGCCTTATGCTGCTCTCCAAGAACAGATTTGTGTTAAAAGCAGCAGTTTTTTGTTACAACTTTCTCCGGAAAAGAGTGCGTACCGTTTGACGGGTAGATTTCAGCGTATATAGGTTGTGCGTATCGGCGTGCAAAGTGCATCGTCAGGATGATGCACATTAATTTGCTCAACCACGCACAAGTATACGTGCGCCATCGATAACTCGTCGTGCGTTCTCTTTGCAATTTGCTCTCGTTGCAGATTGCACCTGTATGGTCTATTACCATGCAAGTTCGTCTGCGCAAGGGGTAACCCAACCGCAAACCTTATACACCTCATCCTTCTTGTGATGGAGGCGTCCCTATTATAAGTTGCGATCAAACTTTACTTATATGCTCGCGACTACTCTCCGCATGCGCTCGCAATGCCGCCTCCCCATCCCCCAACCCTTTCTCATTATACTTACGTTCAACGCACGAAGCTTTGTATTCACACAAGACATGTATAAGCAGATTCTATCACACGAGGAGTTTGAAGAAAGTTACGAAGTCTGCAATTTCGATATACCTTCATAACCATTAATTTTCTGCACGTACTGACAGCAGTTTTATTATTTAAATTAGAGGAGTTTGTGATGGATGTCGGGAAAGATGATACGAGCGTTATATTGCTCTACTTCGTGTTCGCGCAGAAAAATTTCGTGCAACGAGCTTTGATAGGATCACGAACAAGTTTTCGATGAGTTCCGACCGATAAATTAAGCTCTTACTCCAGAGAAAATGATGTAGATTTGTAATTGCGTTTCTGTCGCACACAAGTTATTCTTGCAACTCACAAACAACAATTGCTAAACAATGATTCTCGTTTTAATTAATGATTATGCGTATTTGCACATTTAAATTACTCGATCAAACAGTTTCAGAAAGTCATATCTTAATTGAATCAGTGAATAAAAATATCCTTCAGTAATTGTCTTATGAGTTGTGTAACGTCATTAGGACTGAATAATACGCCCGAGAAATAATTTGTTCCTTAATAGATTCTGTAACTGTTCAGTTCTCAAGTAATTTCCATATTTATAACTCAAAATGAACAGAGATTTACTCTGATGTCTTACGTCGTACATTTGCCCGTCTTACCTCGGCCATTACAGAAAATATCAAAATACTTGATTGCCTACTCTAACTTTGGACAATTTCGTACATGAAATTGGTTCCAATTCTCGTCCTCCTTCGCTTTCCATTCAAATATCATGACAATTTAACAATATTTGTGCAAATTCTAACTATTTTCCAACCATTTCAATCATTCATTTTGTTCATCTATTGAAATTTAACTTTAAGAATTAGTTAACATCACATACTGCACCCTCAAACGAACAGTTGCAGTTAATTTGGTTCGAACTTTTATCTAAACTTTTTTCTCGGGTTCTTTCAATACAAGAACGATCTTAACTGAAGTGAAAATTAATTCGTCGCAGTGACCACTGGTCAAAACTACGTGGTACCGGTTCCGAACTGGACAGAGGGGTGCCAATGGCTCCAGGCACTGTTTCTAGTCTAATAGAAAGGTACATAAAACTTCTCTACACATTGACTTACATGCGTGTCCGCGTGTATTTGAAGTGTACGAACGAGATATGTGATATGCATACATGTGCACGGCATACGTTCTCTCGCCATTCGCTTTTGTTAGTGCGATCTTATGTGGCTTAATGAGACGGTGAATAATTGCTTATTAATGATCAACTGACCGCACGCGAGACATTGTTATGCTCACGGTGGTTTCGTGATTTCACACAAAGAAAGTTCTACTGACCATTAGTCAATATAAAAAGCTCCATTCTTTTCATTCGTTTTTGAAAAAAAAACTCGTCTTACTAATTCCGATTCGTGATTTTTAATTGGATATAATGAGATAAACTTTGTAACTCTTGCTAAGTCATTTTTAGTGAAATTCACACCAATGAATCAAAATTGTTATTTCGGATTCACTTTCGAACCTTTTTAACCTATGACAGTGTAATAGAAATTTAATACTTATTTTATTCTTTTCAGAAAGTTGAATTGAGTCATAATTCAGGTCATATGAAAGATAAATTCGACAAAAAAGGATGTACCAGCAAGCGTGAGTTCGACAATAGAAGAATAAGTAACTGATCGATAATGTATTCGAGCATCGACCAAGACATCTGAATGAAAAGGTAAATTTTCGTCAGCTTGAATTCGTAGGACATTGCGCGAACATCTGCCGGCCTAGTTGCTCGGACATTGTCCTGTCCAGAAATATTTTAAAACTGGTCCAACTAGACGTTACGGCCACGCGGGAGGACCCTTTTTTTTCACCATGTCATTGAAAATGAAACTGGTCGTTGCATTAATTTTTGTACCGGTTAATCTTGCTTTTTGAAAACATGTATCAGGCTACATTTCCTGCATTGAAATTTCCATGCGCGTTGGCACGTGTATGGGATACCAAAAGTAGACGATCATATAAAAATATACGTTTAGAAATTTCAAACAAATTTTTTGAACAAGTAAAAAACTTACTACACTGCTTTGCAAATTGCAGACCGAATTGAAAAACCAGTTTTTAAATCTTATTTTGTAAGAAATTTTGCGAGATATATTTTGTTGAATTCGGAAGATACTTTTTGATTGTTAATGGCAACCAATTTAATTTGTATGAAAAATGACAAAGTATGAAAGTGCAATTCAACATTACCATACAAGAAACAGATTTCATTCACGTAGTTCAATTCATGGCTTGGACGGCAGTGGTCATACTGCAAACTGGGTCACACACTCCCCGTGCTAATACGAAGCGGAACAGGTTTCGCGGAAGTGGTCTTTCATGTGTCTTTTTTAGATGCCTAACTTAAAGTGAACGGACAAGAGTGACCTCTCACCGATTGTCCATCTTCCTTTTCGTTGTCTTGTGCATCGGACTGGTTTTCTTTCCCACATTTATTGGGGGCACCGGTCAATCGTGGGACTACTGTACCTCGATGCTTCGATAAAAAGTACAGAAGTAGGGATGGAACGAGTGACCGGTCAGTTGCACTGATATTTTCAGTTAGTTCATGACTTCGATTCGCAATCACTGCTTCGGCTTGATTTCTTAATGTTTTGTTCGTCTGAGTTAATCTGCAACTTGTTTTATTGTGAGACGAACGTGTTACTGATAGATAAAAAAATTAGAGTGATTTGCACGTAACGATGTTGGCATTGCAATCTGGTAGTATGTCAGTTTAGGAAGTGTGAAAGGTATGGGGTTCGTAGTTATTAATTGACTTTGTTCGTGTTTATGATTGCGTGTAAAAACAAATTTGAGTTTTAACTTGAAAAATGTGAAGTTTTTGAAATTAATGTAACTAAAAGAGTTTGATTTTTGTTTTTCTAGTTTTTTATAGTCGATTTTTGTAGTAAAATTTTTGTTACTTTTGTTAAATAAGTTTGACAATCGTTAATGTTAAAATAATATTGTCAATCTAAACTCTGAGCATAATTAGTTGCATTCAGTGAAGCATGTTTTGCAACATTTTTTACCAGACTGTTTAAAGACTTATGATTAGCACCCGCATTTGCTTATATGAAATACGTCAGACTTTCCTAGTTTGCTCCCCTAAATGAAAGCAAGTTGAGGGCGGAGTCCTGAGCAGCCATGCTGACTTTGCCTGTTTTACTATCCTTATATTATTGAAGAAAATGAAGAATTGGAATAGTCGATTTGTTTTCATGCAAAAAAGAGTATAATCTTCATTTTAATTCCACATTATCATTTTCATGTTTATAGAGGATTAACTGTGATTTAATTTATACATTTTTAAATTTTTCAGTTAGATGTGTTTTGATTAAAATTTTATTTCTTAGATTTAACAAAACAATTCATTTTTCAACGAATTATGCAGTCAAGTTTCTTGGTGGATGATTGAAACTAGTGGAAAGCAAAACTGCGTGATCTCGGGAGGTATACAAGTCCTTTTTTTGTCATCAAAAGTTGGTTAATATGAGATGAGTTCTCATGAGTTTCGTCTAGAAGGGAATCCTGTCTTTTGCTTTGTCCCTCTTTCTACGTGCCATTCTCTCTCATAGTCAGCAAGGACGATATTTCTGTGTGGAAGCTTCTCGTAAAGTGAATGCTCCTTAATTTCCTTTGAGCCGTTTGCTTCAGAGTACCTCTTTCCCCACCCGCTAAGCTCATCGACGTACTTGCCATCCTAGTCAACGGCACCTTCTGCATGTCCCGAAGCACGAGCTATTTCTCCGACTGTTTTCGTCTCTATTTTGCTTTCGTGTCTCGCTCGCGGTGTCTTTATTGCGCGCATTCGTCCCCGATTATAACTAACTTTATTCTGTAATTTCATTTACAAATTAAAGGGCCCCGAGCTACGACTTTGTACACTGGCGCTCTTGTAAGCACAGTTCTCCTGTTTGTGGGACTGACTCTCAGAAGGTGCATGTTGAAAAGCAACATACCTTGCAGTAGACGCCATTCAAAGACGGCGGGGGTAAATGCTATGAAATTACGAATTTGCCTTACGATCACAAACTTATCCGTACAATTTCTGTCTTTGCACCGAGAATTCGCCTTTGTGCTTGTTTCTTACTCATAACTTGTGCTTCAGTTTTTGAACTCAACAACTTTCGTACATGTACACACAGAATTATGTGCATGCCTTTGGATGGTTCATGTAATATTTTCAAAGCAACTGAAATTCACACACAGTTTAATATTCAAGAAAACTATAGCAATTTATATATTTCCACGCCGTCAGAAATTCTAATAAGAATATAGTTCACAGTAAATTGAGCATGTGTATTTTGTCAAAAAGTATAAATCAGGTTGAGATTTAAAAGGTGGGCAGCGCGGATAGCGACACGTTTGGCGCGGTATTTTAATTCGCCGGGAATGTTGGCCGACCGCCAAACGTCCGCAGAGATTTCTTAATACCCGCCACAAATGCCGGGCACCAGTGCGCCATCGTCAGGAAACGAGGCGGCGACCCGAGAGGGTGAAATCGAGGCAGCAGTGCGGGAGAACGAGAGCGAATACTAGACTCGTGGGGGGGAGGGTGTGGGCCTCCGAATCTTCCGGAGCCATATCGCATTTTTCTTGCCGCGTCGCCGAGGATAGAGAGGAAACCACCGTTTTATCGCAACGAGGAATAATTCCGGCCACTCTCAGGTCGCCGGAATTTCACACAATTGTCCCGGAAAGCAATCACACTTATCTCGCGTTTTCTTTAGCATAAAAACGATATGTATCATCTCACGGAAAGCTCATTTTACCGGCGATAATTTTTATTCTCATTTTTCATACGGACAAATTTGTGGTCCCGGATTTCATGGCGATAAAATTTGGCGTGATTTATTTTTCGACTGAAAATTGTATCTTACTATGAATCTTCCGAATTTCGTAGAATTAAATAGAACGAAGAGCTTGGTAGCGAAATTGCAATTTCGGAACAAACGCAGGTTTTCGTCGTAATCAGAAAACTCTTATCTCCGTGTAAAATCGCTAAGTATCTCATTCAGGAGTTTGAATGCGGACTTGAATTCGCTCTTATTCCCATCACCTTTAGCCAAATTAAGCCAAGTCAATGATCCCGAACAGAGGAGGCTGCGAGCAAGACCCTTCGTTGGATTTCGAAGGAAGTGTTGCGCGTTCGAAAAGGAGAAAATGAGAGAAAGTGTAAGTCGCGATGAATGGCAGGTTCGGGATCGACTATCGGAAGCCAGAAGTCTGGCTTGGCCTTGAGGGTCGGTGGTTCGCAGTTAAACTCTCGCTATAACCCCACGACTATCGAGGCAGTCACTGGTATTATCTCTGCGTGGAAAATACGACGTTACAGGCACTCTGAAATTCGTGCTCGGCAGAATACTTATGACACCCTCCCCGACTCCTTTGCGTCCCCTTATATTGCCAAGGCTCAAAACAGTTCCGACACCGCCGACGGCCCAGCATCTCTCTCCTCCCTCTTATTTTCGCTCAGTATACGTAGTTGCTAGCTTTTGTCTCTGCATCGATTTCTGAGGCCAACTTTGCTTCGTTCGCCGTCGTCGTTAAATTATAATCGCGAAACACCTCGCCTGAAGTTGCACACAAAGCTTCCTCTTTGGAGCTATGAAGTGGAGAATAAACGCGGACTGATGATGGAAGACGCGCGGACCCTTTGGATCAAGTCTTGCCTCCTTTTGTTTCGTCGTAAGAAATTTTACTATTGTCATAGCAGGTGCTGATATGCTTGTGACAGTAAATTTATTGTTGCTCCCCTTAATGATACATTCGCTCCTTGGGCCAAATTTAATTACAACATGTTACGCAGCTGATGTTATTTATGTGCGAACAAAATCTGAAAAAATCGGCAAAGTTTCTAAATATTTTTTTTTTTTTGCAAATTTGGTAACAATAAGTTTAGGTCATTATTGGTACAGGAATTGCAACTCGATTTGCCATTGCCTGTCGTCTTGATGTCAACTTATCATAATTTCAATGAAGCTAAACAATTATTCAACAATGCCGACCAATCTTATGCGCAATCACTAAAGTTTCGAGCATAATTTCGTGAGTTATAAATCATGTACAGGAACGCAACGCGGCAACAGAGATGCGTGTCATTAAAATTCAAGAATCTGCGGAAGAATGTGAGATTAGCAAAATTTCAATTTAGCTGACAAAAGCGAATGCAAGGACCCTTGCGAGATCGTCGATATTACGAAGACGCCCGAGTCCGGGAGTGGGGCCGTTTTGGGAACGACATTAAGAAAGGAGAGAAGGCGGAATACGAGAGCACCCTTCTTAGACTTCTCCTCTTTCTCGGCTCACCACTCGCGCCCAGGCTTGGGCTTCTGCCCAACCCTGATGCAGGATGCCTTAAATAAATGAAACTTCTAGTTGTGCTGCCGCGCGCAAGAACAGGCGGCACCGGCATATAAATTCTCTCGCTTCGTAATTTCAAACTCAAACACCAGCACTCTCGCCCCCATCCCCACACTTTGTCCCATGTCGTATTCTCCTTCCGCTCTCATTCCTGTACCGTAAATGCTTCGGGGTTCCTCCGCCGCGGAAGAAAGGGCTCGCAGACTGAGATTTCAAGAGCCGGCAATCGTTTTTAATTATCACTTGCACAAGCTCCACCAATTTATAACGCACTTGTCGTCGCACCAACCGTCTCCTCTACCAAAACTTTCCTACCAAATCTTGAACGTGACTTAAGATGTATTTACAAGTGCTGTTAGAATTAAACTGAAAGAAATACCTTGAAAAATCAGTTTTTTAATTTCTCACAAATCAGGATTGTTTAGAAAGGCTAAGAAAAGTTTTAAAATTTATAACTGATGTAATGATTTTAATGTGAATCATTGCTGGTTATTCGAACGTTTAGAAGGTCTTCCATTTTCATGACCGGAATTGTATGTTATTTGATAATTAAGTTAGAAGTTAGTTAATGTCAAATGTCAACAAATGTACTTACCCTCAGAAAATACCTAAAAAATGCTGGCTAAAACTTATTTTGATGTTTGGTGTTTTGGCGAAAACGACCGGAGCATCATTGTTGAATTATTTTTAAAGTGTTTTTTTATGAGTATTTGAGATGGAGATAACGATAACCCGTCTAAGGATTCATTACTGGTGCAATGCCAACTAAACAGACTAGTGCCAGAAGGCAGCGGGCCATCAAACACTCGGAAGCCCTTGAGCGGTCTAAAAACTCGGGTTCAGTGACAATATCATGATGCTTGTAGAAGGTGCAGGAGGCGCTAGAATAAGACGGCTGAATGAAATGCATCTTTTACTGGCGGCAGTGAATGCTTAGGTGTACACGTACAGCATCGTCGTCGCACACATAGATGTCTCGTTTCGTTTCGCTATTTGCGAGAGACATCTCGCCCCAGGGCGCGCTAGAGCTCAGCCAATGAAAACGCGAGAGGCGAGCTTTTACGGCGTTCTTACGACAGGGGTGGTGGGATGAGTTGGCGGAGCAAGGGGGTGACCGGGAACACTGCCTCGGCAACGTTCTTATTGTTTCAACTCCCCCTATTCCCGCGCGCGTTTTCATCTCAGCCCCTACTCACCTACCCCTTTCTGTTCTCGGCCATCGCATCATCCCTTCCGCCTCCCCCCGGCTCTTGTCCCATCCTCCCGATTCCCGCCCACCCACCGACTGCTCCTTAGAGGCAGAGGACGAGACGGCTTCGTGCTACGTTCTGCTCTCTGTGCTTAGAATTTTAATGGACTAGCTTAGAAATTGTTGGAGGAATTAGATTTTAGAACGAGATTAGGCGCGCTGAGAGCGCGCGCCCACACGCTGCCGCGCGCTCTATTTACCACCGCCGACGCTGCTTTCTCCAACAAATTGCTCCGCCATACGAATTTATGTCTCTGCAGAAAGGGCACCAAACACCTCGCTGCAAGGACTCACTTGTTCCGTTAAACGAATTGACGTGGCGCATTTGAATGTCAATAAATGCGCCGTCACCGACTCCTGCCAACGCACTTTACCTTTTATTCCCGTCTTATAGTCCGCTTCCGAGCGTGGCCTGAATGTCTTAGCCACGCTCCTCAACTCCTGCAAATCTTATCAGTACATTATTTTTCGCTATCACTTCAATTTTGTCGAATTTTCGTGACTACGTCTGAATCATAATAAAGGCGATACATTATTCAAGCAAAATTTGAATAGGAGTAAAAATGATATACGAGTTGCTTCGCTCTAATCAGATATAGAAATGGTAATATACGTGACTTGATAATGCACATTTACATCGATGACAAATAATTCGGCATGATTTATTAGGAATCTTCCGAGTATTCCGAAAACAGGTAAATTTTTCGTAAATCCAACTGTTTTCAAGTAATTTTTATATGAAATTTATAAAATTAAAAATCTTTTGATCCTCTTCAAGGTCTACAAGAACCATTGTTTAGAATCGCCTCATTAAATTCACCTTCACGGTTAATTAACAAGTAGCGGTGAACAAAAATACTCGTTGCCAAAAAGACGGGGGGCAAAAAGTGTTTGATAAGCAAACTTCAAAGAAAACCTTCTTGCAGCGATGTGCTTGCGCTTGGCGCGCTATAAATTATCCACAGTCTAAAAACAGCGTCTCGGGTACGAACGAGAGGAGAAAGCAGAGTCGCTCGCTACAAATTCGATAAGCATGGGAAGTATTGTCTTCTTCTTGACAAAGACGAGGATCCTCCACTCGAGTGCAAAGTTTCCCTCTTTCACTTGTCCCTTTCTTCGTCTTGGGAGCAAGGTGGGCTGCGCCTTCTTTGCGTATACCTACGGGCAAAATGCAGGTTCCAGGTTGCCTTCACGTGCACAATTACCGGGCACAGGGTGAGCGCGAGCAGATAGGGTGGGAATGAAATTTCGTCTTGTGCCGCAGGAACGAGCAAAGTGTGTGCGCTTTCTCCGTTGAGCTTGGCCTGGAGAATTGAGTTTCATCGTGAGGCGAAAAGAGGCGCTGGAGCGAGAGCGAGATAGCGCCCGTGGGTCGAGCGACAGAGACATCCATCTAGGTAGATAACCGATAGGCACCGGTGTTGAGTAGGAGACAGGTCTTCTGAAGGATGCTGTAACGCTGTTATTGCCAATAATGGCATGGCTATACGCCCATGTCGCCGGCTGATCGAGAAATTGATTTGCCGATGAAAAAAGGACGAGCTGAATACACTTTGACATCGTTCATTAAAGCATCGCTACGAGTTCGTAATTAAGGGACCGTGATTGAGCGGCACATTGTGAAACATAAACAAAGGCAGAATCGTTGTCACGGCACGATGTCAAAGATCTGCTGAATTATGAAAATTGAATTCTTTTCGTCGGTGGCTGTTGCTCTGAGTGCGGATCTTGAGTACACAAATAAAATTAATGCTCAACGTGAAAGCATTCTAGTTGAATGCTACCTCTAAAAGGTTGTTGCGAACCGAACAGCTTCATCTTGTGTATAATTAAAGCAGCGGCAGCAGCGTCTTTTTCCGATTCAGACAGCGACGGTATCCAATTAGCTATCCCGTCTACCCGGCTCTGCTTCGAGAACACCGAATACGCAAGTCGAAGTAAATCGAATGAAGTCTCGAATTAAATACGACCCCAGCTCTGTATTCCGAGCACAAGGTGGATACAAGCGAGAGGGGTGAGCAGGGTGACACGAGGCGAGACGAACCGAGTCGGAGCAGGGTTCCTTGTATTTAATTACTAACTGCAAGTCCGTGAACCCAAAGGTCTCTATTCTTGGAGCCCAGCCTCTTGTCTTCACTTCTTTTACCTGACAACCACCAAAATACACTTGTTAGACATTCAAGCGACCTGCGACAGGTTCAACATTAGTGTTCTTGTGTATCCAAAGTTCAATAGACTTGCTAAAACCAAGCGACTCATTCGTGGCGGGATCAAAGAGTCGAAGGGACTATTGAGAGAAAGAATACTTGGCATCCCCCAATGCCTATTTACCCGAACTCAGTATTGCATCCTGCGGCGCCAATATCAGCACCTTTATATAACGCCAGCAATGCCGATTATTCGGGCTTAAGGATACATAGACAACCTCGCGCCTTAGTTTAGTCGCACACGTACACACACACACTTTCGCCCAGCTCGCAAATATCGCCTTTCATATTCCTTCGAAGGAGCAGAAAATCGTTACGGTACCTTTTGCGCGCGCGCTAATAAAATGTATGTATTTTCATTCGTCTTCGTTGCACCCTCGAAGTTCGCCATGGCGCTGTCACGTGGGTCGTGGGAGGGGGCCATGGCGGTCGGTCGACGGCCGGGAGGGTGGGGACGTAAGTAAGTAAAGTCTCACAATCTTCTCTCCCCGACGATGGGTTGCACCCTCGCGCGCGCCTTCACCCTCGTTCACTCCCGCCTTTTCGCTCTGCCCGTCTTTCTCTTTCTGCAGAGCCTACCGTCCACCCTCCTCGCTGCTCAGAAACACCCTTCGTACTCGGCGCGCTTTTCCAACGACTTCGTAGGAGCACCGAGCCGGGCGCACAAAGATGGCGGAAAACTAAATAACTTGGGGTGCAACAACTCCTTTTATCCTCGCGAAAATTGTTCCACCGTCGCGAAAACCCGTCACCTCTAACGGCTCAAGGGAAAGGGCCAATTATGTTCAGGACCTTGTTGAATTACGTACACTCTTGAGAGTAACATCAGCCTTGGCTGTAAAATAAAGTACATAATTACTTAGCAGTATTCCCAAATTATATATATTAAAAAGTAAATAACGATTAATAAAGACGTCGCAAGATGAGCTAATTCAAAGAGGCGCAGAAGTAAACTCAAGTTTGCAAAAGAGTGGCTAAAAAGTTTGTCGCAAAAGATGAGCGAAATTAGTTGCAGAAGATCGTGTTTACTTATAAGAATATAAGTGCGCGAACGTGTGAGGATGCAGGTACTTCGCGAAAGAGCTACAAGCGGGGAGGAGACGCAGGAAATTTCTAGAAACTTCAGGTTTAGCAATTAACGTCAGAAATTAACGACGCCCGCCCGCCTCGAGCGCAAAACGCTAGAGAAATTAGTCTCGGAAATTCTCATAAAATTTCTCGCTCGCTTTCCACCCCCTACCTCTCCCATCGCGTTAACGCGGCCTCGCAAAACGGTAACTTTCCGGAAATTTTCATTAAGTCTGACAGTAATGACGTCATCAGTCAGACGAAACTCCTTCATTTGAACTCGTTCGTTTTAACAAAGATGGGCTGCCTTTGATTTGTGCGCAACGCGACGTCCTTTTTCGTTTTCGTCAATTCGTCATGAAGGCTCGAGCGCAGCTGCATTTTCAGTCGTAACAACATTTTCCACTAAATGATGAAACGATGTTCAATTACCCAAGTTGCATTAGGTCAATTTTGCAAAAAAGATTTTTGCCCGTGGACGATGCGAGTAAAAGCAAATTTAATTGCAAAGAAATGAGATGGATGTACTTTTCAGGAAAATGTTATCGTTCGCAAATTTGTGCTAAAATGTTTGCTTCAAATTTTAGTTGCAGTTTAGTTTTCGTCAATAATTGGGTTAATTTAAAAAAAAAAAAAAACAAAGTCGAAATTGAGTTACTTGCGAAATCTCACGTTCTCTTTCTGCGATTCCTTTTCGAATCCCGAGCGACGAATTTATCAGTGAGTCGAACGAACGACATATATCCGTTTTGCCGAGTAATCTCGCGTAGCTCGGGGCGATTCTCAAACAATTCTATACATGCAGTCGCTGCGAAGGAGTGTGGAAAAGGAAACTGCGCGGGGTCAAAGGAAGCGCAATAAGGACGAAGAAGAAGAGGCGGGGAGACGGTACTAGACGAAACAGTAGACAATGCACCTTCGCGGTGGGTGGCTTATCTAAGAGTCCATGGCGTAGCCCCGGGGGTGCAGTAATAACCAAGTGAGCGGGCGATACCAGGCTAAGAAATGATAACGGCACTCGCAAGCCCGACCACCATTTTCGAGTTATATTGCCTCGAAAGCTGCCGAGATGCTGCCGCTAAAGCCGGTGATCGCGCTACCGATACACTCCACTTTCCTTGGGTAGCAAGTTGCCTGCGACACCGACCTATATGCCAACACGAGCGTCCGTTACGATTCCCTTAGGGTTGTAACAAACGCGACTCGATTCTAATATCTTAACGTTCGATTACACTCCATTTCGAATATTACAAGAAGTTGCGCGTGCGAATAAAATGTTATCGCGAACTAAGACGATCGTGCGGATAATTGCGCCGAGACGATAGGGATGCAAAAATTAATGGTTATGGCGCGTTTGGTTAGTACTGTTGCCAAGAGTTTGGATTTGCATGTATTCGGCTTTTATTCTGTTATCCATGATTCTGCAGAACAATTAATTAATTAACTTTTAGAAGGTTTCTTACAGTTTTTATTCTTATCATTTTTAAATTTTATAGAAACTGCTTTATTTGTTATTAAAAGTTTCGATAATGGTACTGTAAATTTGTTGAAATAAGATGCCAATATATTGACATCACATCAAACTTTGAGTTCATAGTAAGCCGCATTGTACATCAACGATTCACGATTATTCCTACAATATAACTTTGTTTATCGGTGTTTATTTGCTGAGCTGCCTCGAATTTACAATTCCGAATAAAGAAAATAGTTTACTTCAACGCAGAGAAAATAAATTGATAATTAGATTGCTGATAATCAAATTCTGTTGATTAAATCTAAAAACACATCGACCTCTAATTACCAAGGAGGAAAATGCGGTTTACAACGAATGTTTTGTTTTTCGTCCGAAGGCTAATTTATGTGGGAGTTGTACCACCCTTGTTTCACGCCCTCTTGCTTGGTTACTCGAGCGCTTTATTTTCACTTACGCGCTACAAAAGATCCTCGGCAAATCTCTTTTCGCTCGCTGATTCTTTTAACCGCATCTTTCGTAAACAAGAGCATCTCTTATTCATCCCCGGTTGCATTGTAATTCGCATTCTTCACGCAACGAGGTTATTCCTGACAAACCACAATTGCAATCACGAGTCAGATTCACTCGACTAAAATACCGCTCGACACGTTACTCCTTGAATTAATTTCGTCGCCCAAATTGACGGGGCAAAAAAGAAAAACGACGTAGCGATGACAAGAAAAATTGCACGAGTAATTGCGTGCTTTACATTTTCATTCGGTTGGTTTCTCGTGTCAAGCGGACGTGACGGCACTGGACGTCAAGTCGTAATATGGGGTAGGATTTTAAGGGTAACTAGTTGAGAAGTGTTGCACGTATGGGAGCAGCTACATTTAAAAGAGAAAAGAGGAGACGAATTGCGGAACGATACGAAGAGCGAACAAGAAGGACTGCGCAGCGGAGGTGTTTGGGGCAGCAGTTTATTTCGGGTATTTCGTGGAAAATTAAAATGAGATTCACTGCTGGTAGGTCTAGAGGGTATATTTAGCACAAAAAGCCTCTAATTTCCAACAAGGGTGTAAAAAGTGGGCGGGCGCCGCCTGGAATATGGACGCAACCGCTTGTTGGGTCTATAAAACACCGCTTAACTTTTTTACCTTTGACTGGGATGGTTTTAATCCCGTTAAGCTGTTTCCCGTCTTTTCCACTCTCTCACTTTTTACCCGACATACGTATATCGAGTGAAAGCCACATTACGCCTGCAAATCTGGCACACGCTACGTTTCTTCTGCCACTTGTCAAGTCGTTCGCAGCTTTTTATTGCACCTTTTATTTTCTTTCAGACCAACTTTATTTTGATACTGAAATGATATTAAACAAATAGCATCACAAAACACAAATTAAATAAAGTTCGCAATTGAATTTCGCTGTTGCTAATAGTTGTACTTAAGTTGAACTTATATTCTTTGAGTTTTGCCGAGCGCCACATGGACAAGATTAATAGTAGAACAAATTAGAGTACAGTTTGCACCCAGCCGTTTTCGTGGTACTAATCCTGTGCATTAAAAGTTAAGTGAGGTTGGCGCAGGCCTTACAGTACTGTGTCCTCTCAGCATTAGATTTCTGAGTTTCCCCTGGGCTTTGAGTTAAGGTAACACCAGATCTGCGTTTCAACTGGAAACTCCGTTAGGGACACGTTCGAGTATACGTCGTTCGCAACACGACCGGTTCAACTTGTCATACCGGATTTCCTGACCCTACAAAACGTTGTAAAATTTGACGCAAAAGTGCGACAAGAACTGCTTTGATCGAATCAAGTTTATGACACAATGCAGCAGTTGACCAACATTGCTTGCGAAAACGCAGGGCGAGTTCAATCGCGCAGTTACTCACAACTTGAACTCGAATTTCTCGATATTCTTCCAAACCCGGAAGCAAGGGTAAACTTGTTTAGGGCTGAATTATGTGGTTTCGGAGGTTGCTTTTGTTGGTCAGTTTATTTTTACGAACAATATGCTGCATGTGAAAGGCTTCTTTAGTTCCTCACACAACTCGTTTTCCCCACGTCATTTGTTCATGAGTTTTGATATAACAATTTTGTCATTCATTTGAGCATAATATGTCTATAACAGTCTTCTTAATTTTAGTTCGAAAATTTCATGTATTCATGAAGAATCCGAATAATTATAAAGTCAACGTTCGAGCAGCCGAGGAGCCCCTAAAGAAGCATCCCTAACTTGCTCAACTTGTTTAACATTTGCCAAACCCTAAGCTTATTTGGCGAACCCTTATTAAACATTAACGCGGCACGTACGCGTAAATAGCGGGAGAGATTTTTGAGAAGTCGTGCGGGTAATATTAATTTCGCAAGTTTGCGAAGTTGGTTTTGCCGAGCGAATAGGCACTCAAAGTAGGACCAGCGGAAGGTAAGAAGTTATCCCTAACATTAATCAACCGTCACGTCTGTCGGGGCGTTTTTCCACCTCGTGTATTCTTGGTTGGGTGGCTGGAGCAACCTTAGCTATACATCTCGATAGTGTAACAAACGAGGCTCCAGTTTTCGCAATAAACAATCCAGGCGCAGTGTTATCGAAGCTCCATCAATTTAAAATTTCAAAATTTGAAGAAAAAAATGGGGATAAAAAGCGCGATTTATATATTGTGACTTATGAAGCAATAGACATTCGAGTTTGAGAAATGTTCTGAAGATTTTGAACAGTTTATGAGATAACAAATGAGTTTGTATAAACATTTTTCGGGTAAACGAAGACAGAGGTAAGAAGAGCGAGAGAGAATGAGAATCGCGAATTCGAAGCCTCGGTAATTACTTGGAAATGAGACGGGGTAAAACTTGGAGATTGGTGAGAGAGAAATTCAGATTACTTTCGCGTGCGCGGAAAGTTTGACGAAGTAGTCGTGGAAGACAGTGGAGATTTGGCGCGCGGGTGTGCCTCCGTCTTGAATAATGATGCGAAGGCGATGGTGTGGTCGTATATTCCAAGACGCCATCTTGTCCCGGCTCTCTACTTATAATTATTGATGTGGCCTGAACTTTATATAAACTCGAAACTCGTCTCACCCTCGATTCGCCGGCTCGACGTCACCCTCCGCGCCCTCTTTCTCTTTCGCGATTCGTCCCCGCGCGGCAAGCTAGTCGTCATCCCTTCAACCATCTCCCTGGTTCCATAACGCCGTCTCCACCTCGGCGCCTCTTTCTCTCTTTGCGTCCTCGTCTATCTTTCTTTCTCCCTCCGCCCTATGGCTCACCAACCACGCGGCAGGAGGAAATTGTTGGAGTTTTCAAAGTCTGACGTGCAGGATATTATGAACCAGCGTGTGCTGCACTCGCCTGGCTATACGCCGAGAAAGAAGGGGTAAGGAGAGGCACCCAACAGGGGAAAAGCAACGGTGATCTCGCTACCCGGGCGAAGCAGCGCTACCAGCGAAAACTACCCGCCACTCTTCTTCTACCCCGCCATTCGTCTAACAAACTCCCACGTATGCATCTCCGAAACTTCTTCTGGTTCCACGCGAGAGATTTTATCCAACCCCCTCGACCAAGTCGCCGGTTACTTTCCATCTTACCCACGAAATTGACCGATAAGATGCGCTCAACTATGAGCAGCATCTCAGATTTTATACTCTTGTTATTAGTTTCATCACGATATTGTATATTCAAGACCTACTTTCGACAACAAAAATCTCACCATCAATATCGACAAATATTTCGATATTCCTCTACCAACATAATCACTCTTGTTATTCAAAACTAGGTTCTTAAAAAGCCTGAATTCATCATTACAACGAGTACATAAATTTTGCAATGATAACAAACAGTGCACTTCCACTATCGATTTCAAATGGTCCGTCTTCTCATGAATAAAACATATGATAACTTATGCACATAACCGCATGGATGCTACTGACTGATACGCGCGTTTGGATCGACTCTGATATTTTCATTCACTTCAAATAGTGTGGTTGTTTTCACATTGATAAGGAACTTATATTAGGCGAGTACTGAACAATATTGTGCAAAATGCTTTTCAATTATGCGAGAAGAAATAATGAAAGTGAAGTGAATGGAAATAACTTTCAATCAAGATGGTTATTTAGAAATTAAACCATGTATTTTTGTGTCTATTAATTGTTTGGTTCGTTCAATGACGGTGTGTTTGGACGGTGATACATATTCATTTTTAGTGCATGGTCAAGTTAAAATATTAACCCGTTCAACATCAAGCCACAGGTTTGCATTACAGTCGCTAAAGTTTGACTTTATTGAGTGAAGGGAGAGCCAAATATTGAATACATCTGAAATCATCATCAAAACAATTCAGATATTTTCTCAATTATTTATGGTATTTCCGTTTTGCATAAATATTAATAACATTATGATATTGAAATGTTCATAATGACATGTTATTATTCATTTCAGAATCTTAACCACGGTATGTGATTAACCTTAACAAAGAAAAAAGTAGTCTTTTTTTATAACACTGATAAGTCATGATTTCTGAAAAAATTATTCATCCTTATTATTATGTATAACAAATGTAATCGTTTATTGAACAATAAAAAGATTTTCGACTATTTTGTGCTTTTTAATTTTCGTATTTAAACTTGTCTCTATTTTGCATAGTTTTCAGTTCTACACAAATTGCAATAAGACAGTGTGTGTCGTGCTTGCGTTCAATATATAGGTATATAAGTATAAGAGAACACGAGTTTCCTTCATTTTCGATTCAGAAATTCAAATAGCAACCTAGACTGTACATTATTTTAGAATTAAGAAACTGCATCTCTCAGGGGCTGCGTTGTATGGTGAAAATTTTGAATTTGCTGCGAAATTACTCCAGAACCTGTCTCCCGTTCTTTTGACTTATGCGCACTAATTTTGAACCTTAATTTCGAGTTAAATCCATGCGAATATAAAACTGCCTTCTAAGCAAGACTTAATTTCCCGAATAGTTGCTATACATTAGCCGAAATAACTGAAAGATCAGATATGCGCTTTCTGCTAAAGTTAATTCGTACTAAGTTTTGCGAGGCGATGAAAAAAGGTACCAAGACTGAACCAGAGAGAACCGCGTGAATAACAGCGGTAAGAATAAGCGGTTGTACGTAGTCTCTTATATAGTATACAGGTTAATATGTATGTAAGAACATTCACTTGTACATACACTTGCCTACATATACACCAAGTAGAAGTATAAGCTTTCCTCTTGCAAATGAGGTAATATATATACAAAAGCTAATACGGCCAAAAGTTGGTAACTTGGATGAGTCTGTGCCTTTCCTTCCCTCCAACCTCCTTCCCCAAAACTCGTCTCCTTCTCCCTGCGGAATGCCTCGTCTAAATATTTAAAAGGATCTCAGTTCTCAAATTGACTCTGTTGACTCTCCAGAGATGAGAACTCAAGATCAACGACCATCAATGTAAAATTGTGTAATGAATCGTGACAAAAATAAAATCTTGAAAATTTCTCTGTGGACGATTTTTTTTTATCATTACCTACACCCAATTAGGACAGTAATAGTCAATCCAATCTGGTTTGAAATGTAAACATAATGATTTGAGATGTATAATAATATGAAAATTATAGTGTTTGCAAGATCTTTTACGATTTTCTGTACCGAAAAACATCGGCATGACCATGAGATAACTGGATCAGCGCGAATTGTAATAGCCATGGAAGTGTTTCTCTACAATGGAATAGTGCAGTGTAGCTATAAAATCAGAAGGAGATTGTATTTTATCGGAAACATTAACAGCTTCGTAAATCAGCCTTAGAGCTATTCTGCTCTCGCATAGTGGTGGCTATCGCGCATCCATAAGATGAAATTCTGCATAAATCAAGACCTTACAGCAATTGTTACACGTTCATTTTTTTGAAAAACAAACTTTATTTGCTAGATTTATACTATTTCTTCTTGTTTTCTTTGTAATAAATAAATCGTTCATACACTTTGGAACTCTTAGAAATTACTTTTAGTTTTGTGATTTCCTAGTACGAGGATCTGGAAATGATGAGTGATTTGCAAAGACGAGAAAACTCATTATGCCTTCAGGTAAACCAATTTCCTTAATTTTCATGTACGAATTTGCCAAGGTATAAGTCGAATGTTAATCATCATAATTCGTGTGTAAAAGGTGCACGACACTTCACTTTCAGCAAGGCAAGTTGATTTGTCAGTGATGAAATGTTTAACTAAATATTTATTTTCGTAGTAATAATGTAATCTTTATTGATGTTTAATTTGTTTAATGTTTAGTTTTGAAATATCTTGTTCAGTAAATAATAAAAACATTTTCAATGACAGTTAATGATCTAGTGCAGAAAAGTCAGGAGTATTCATTTATTATAATAAATGTACATTTCTGAAGTTTGCAATTCGAACTCGTACCATAAAATAATAACCTATCTTGTTTCTGCAGAACCTGTACAGACTAGAAGTTAGAATAAACTCTATATGTATTTTCTAGAAACATCGTACATACACTACTACGACATCCCCTTCCTGCTTTGCTCATCGTTTATTTTATGCTGTCAATTCCCATTTATTGGAAAGTCGAGTACAACTATCTCTTTTTTGATTTCTCGTAAGAGGAACTGCGCAGAAAAACTAAAACGCAAAATACTCATTTCAAGTTGCGTTTTCAAATTTGAAGTAATATCGTTATTATGTTTTTGCATACTTAAAAGGCACATTCAAATCCTTCATTCGAACACCGTCTGATTTCAACCAACACAAAACTTTTTGCAACACTTTTATTTTCAGCATATCTCGCGAATGCAAATTTAACCAGCTTGACCCGACCACGGTTCCATAACTTGAAAGTTAGCATCTAAAACCTGACTGAAATTTCAAATTACAACTGTCGTAGTATTTACTTTAAAAACTTATGTAATAACTATTTTCAAAAAAAAACATTGTTTCTCTGATTCACGATAACACTAACTACTAATATCAATACTTTTTGTAAAAAAGTTGAAAGAAAAAAACGATTCTTTGTTGGAAAGAAAAAAGTAACAAAATATGAATACTTGAGTCGTAAATAACGAAGTTATTACCAAAAAGTGATTAAAACGAAAATGTAGAGATACAAGCGTGGAGATATAGCTTTCGCAAGCAAAGACGAAGGACGGAGGCAGTATAGCTTATGAATATTCATTTCTCGCGGATTTCTTACAGGAGGTCGTAGCACGAGGCCGTTTGAGTGCACAGTGCGAAAAGGGGGAAGGGGTGTCATTTTAAGGCAGCAGGGTGGGAGATCTGGATCAATGCCGGGACCACGCCCCCTCCATCTTACATCCTACCCCTCTGCCTTTACTTTGCTTTTCCGCCTCTTCGCTTCCTTCATCCCGGCGCCGTGTACGTTGGAAAATCGAAAGACCGCCCTTTGAAAGCAAAAATAGAAAACTGAGCAGTCGACTGGAAGGATCCGCACCAAAGCTTTCGACCCTCCGTTATGCCAAAGACATCCTACCCGAAACTTTCGACCCTTCGTTACTGTGCTTTCTTTAAACGAGGATAGCAAATCTTCTGCAAATCCCTACACCTTCATCCTCTATTCAGTTAGAATTGTAAAAAATTTACCAATAAAAAATTAGTTTTAAAAAATATTTTAATAAGCCTGACATAATAATTTCAATATAACTATCAAAATGTTTCTAAAGTTTGAATTCTTATCAGATATTTGTATTTTTGAGTGGTTTATCTTTCAAGGATATTTCCAATTCGTCTCTTGAGAACCGCTCGCGAATCTAACTTTATCCCGTGCATTCGTCTTGTTTCAATATCTTCTGCAGCTCTGCAATAGACTTGACTTTGTCGAATCCTTCAAGTAATCAAAGCTGAGAGACAAAGTTAAGTCTTACTTTACCTAAATAAGACGTTGCTTTTAAAATCTAATTAAGACTGACTTATTGTTAATCGAGTATGTCTAGTCGTCGATTACGAAAGTTGAACAAAAGCTTTGTTACAAACTAGAACTTGTCAGTGAATAGAAATGTCTTTTTAATTAAAATAGTTCTACCGTTGAAGCTGAATAACTTTCTGCGTATTGCACGTTTGCAAAACAATTTGTTTATTAAATCACCTATCTTTAAATTTTTAATTTCAATAATGTAATTTAATGATTCATACGGTGTCTGTTTGTAACGTTATTTTTTGCAAAAATGAGCTCATGCGTTTTGAATGGACAAAAGATCGATCAGGTAATTTTTGCATGATAGGGTGAGCATAGGAATTTTCAAAGGGATCCAGGATTAACACTGAATCAAATCGCAGGGAAAATGCGGTACAAGCACGTTATTTGATGCTAATAGTTGCACTTGATTATCGTAACGTTCGGTACAGAGAGAGCCTGTCATGCATTCCTACCTGCGATCCATGAATTCACATCACTTTGCTAATGATTCCGCTGTTTGACATTCAATACGAGCTTTTACTTTTTATTTAAACAATCTTTTTCAGAAATGTGAAAATGCAAAACACTCACTAATCATGCCGGTTTAATTATTTTCATATTTTTATTTACATTATCAATTGATCAACAGATAAAAATAATATAATGTTCTCATAATTTTATGCCATTAAAATAGCGTATTTTGTAAAACTATACACAAAAGCAGTAACTTGTATCAACTGTCATTAAAGCAGAGATTTCAACCCTCCCTAGAAATTACCTAGTAACATCAACTTCGCTTAGCTGTTTCTGATTCGAGTTACCATGTGAGCGCACTGGTACTGTCGGTAACAAGCAATGTATCCGATAAGGTATTGCAACAAAAGTCATAAACATTCGAAACTAAAACATGAACATGAATAACTTGAAAAATTTCATTTTGAAAACATGATTTCATAATTTCTGTGATATTATAGAAAACAATTATTAACAATTTTAAACATAATGTATGGAAAAGACCGTACAGCGCCTGATGAATGTGGTGTCGCGAGCTCGACGGCGCGAAGACTATTCGGGTTGCATTTCCGAAGGGGTTGAAGACCTAGACAGGCGTACCAACTGTGGTGAACAATATTTTTTTAGATTTGACCAAACTCAACTTTTGGAGAGAACTGTACTTTGAAAGATAGTCTTGTAAAATTATCATCAAAACTCTATGTATGTTTGTACGTCAAATTTTAATAGCAGATTTAATTTCCTGTTTGAAATGGAATGAATTTTCTGCAATGAATTTATAATACCATCTCATCCTGTACATTTAAATTAAACTCTTTGTAAGCAACATAACATGTCAGGTGTCCTCCGAAAGTCTTTGAGATAGAAAAGACTAAAATTATGAAAGTAGTAATATGCAACTTTATAGCCTCTAGACCTGTAATTTAGTTGTTATTTCTTTACAGTTCAGAATTTTCGGAGAAAAAGTGAAATAAAAAGTCATTTAATAAATTAAAGAAACTCAAGAAATTCAGTACAGTTCTCCAATTTGAACTAGGTGAATTGTTTGAAACTGCATTTAAATTGCAGAAGTTCTAAACTGCTCGGTTTCTATAATTAATGTCACAAGCAAATAATTCTGTATAATTACTTATTCATATAGTTTTTAATTATTTATTTTTTCGTTTGAATGTAAAAAATCATGTCATTAAATGTTCAACAAACATTTTAAATTACTTTGTCTTCAACTTCAATCATCCAATCTCAATGACTAGTTCTTGCAATTAATGAGAAACATAATTCAATTTCAGTGATCAATAAAACAACTTTGGCGAGTCGTTAAAGATGATCAATATAGATAATATTCTTGGAAGTAATATAGTTATTTGAATGGCTTACCGATGTGTGTAGCAATTCCGCAAGTATCATCAGTATAATTTCACTGAGCGTACTCCATTTTTGCGCATTTTATCAGAGGTAACATATTTTTGCAAAATATTAAGCAATTGTTATAATGAATCGCAAATAATCTAAGAAAATGATTTTCTCTTCTCTGGAAGTGCTCTTTTCTTTCTGTCTGACCTAAAACTGTCAATATCACTGATTTTTGAAATCACAGTGTGAAATTAAAATTGACTTATCTCTTTTAAGTACAAGCATAGATGTTGCAATAAAGTTTTGAATAAAGTTTTTAAAATGCGATTTTTCTTTGGTTTTCCTTGCGAAGGCCCTAAGGTAATTCTCGAAATATTCTCGAAGCGAGTAATACGAGGATGAAGTATAACGGTTCGCAGCCGCAGGCAGTCCTTAGGAACGTAATTAATATTTATCTCGCCTCCTCTTACCACCCCCTGAAGGGGTGAATAGTCGGGTCGATGCCACCCCGTGACCCGTCGAAAATCCCAGCACGCTCCTTGTAAAATCTAATATGGTCTCAGGAAGCAACGTTGAGTTTCACTTGGGATAACTCGACTAACCTTCTAGACAGGGTCGGATTTGTAGTTCTCCATATTCCAAGATTTATGAATTGATCTTGATTATCGCGAAATGCAAATAACTTTATTCGAAAAACGAAATCGCTATCCACTTCTAAGCAAAACATTTGAAACTAACCGAACAAAAATAGCTCAACTATGCAAATTATTTGCTTTTTGTTTTCAGACAAATCAAGTTTCATCAGCACTTTGGCAAGCATTTGAAATTTTCTATGGCACACGTCGAAGGGTAGTTTATCTCAGCGCAATAGAAGTTTTAAACTGTCACTCGAAAGTACCTATCTCTTCTCTCGCTTTACATTCCTATAGAATTTCATCAAGATCAATCAAATTCTAACTTTATGCTCGAACGAACTTATTCATAAACGTTCTGAAAGGAATTTATTGACAATGCATTTTCCTATTTTTGTTTGAATATTCATCTATCGACTTTCTGATTACATTCGTGACTTTTCAGATTCAAAACCATATTCACTCTAAAAACACTGTAAAAATTATCTCAAATAAGCGTTTTTTTATGATTCGGTCCCTTAAAAATTTCATCAAAGAAAACAAATGAAAAAAATGTCTATTATTCATTTTGTTTAAAAAGTTTTGATCTCTAATTCGAATTCGCGAAATGTCTGAGGTACAAATGACTCGTTATTCGTACACAACGAGTAATTTCGGAGTTGTGCGGAGGAATGCACAAAAAGCAAAATGCACACGGTGGTTGCATCTTAGCAGCGTGCGTTTGCAACTTAGTTTGAAATTCAGCAGTGCCTTTTGGTACGTCATTTCGCAGATCGGACCGGGGGTACGTATAATGAAGCGGCAGCGACGTAAGCTGAATCGGTGCCGGGAGCGCGGCTCGCAAGTAGCAAGACAGTGCGAGCAGGACGCGAATGTCCTTGTGCGCGAACGCAAAAAGGACGAAGGACGGTTGAGAAAGAGCGAAAGAGCGGTTGAAAATTGTGAGCGCGAGAGTGGGAAGGCAAACGAACGAGCGCTGTTTTGCCAGGTTGCGAGGGGCGGCGTCAAGACGTTGCCGCGCGGCCAATGGGAGCGCGACGCTGCGTCGCGGCACCGTCAGGATTCGTCGCGAGCTTTCTTAGAGCCGACCCACACGGAAAAACGAAGCAAAAGCTTCGTAACTGCGGCCGTGGCCATTGGCTCGTCTCACTTTTCTTTGCTTTTCCAAACCTTTAAGGGGCCCAATGGCACGCCGAAAGCGCCGCCGAGAAATCGATAAGTTACGGCTTTGCCGAGATCCGTACGTCCCGCGAGAGTGTCTGATGGAGAAAGAAAGACGACGTCAAATGAGATTGCGAGGGGTTCTGCCGCCCTCTCTCTCTCTTTCTCGCTCTCTCTTCGTGCCTTCCGAAGGAAAATTTTGAATTAAACTTTGTCGGAGACGACTCTGCGACCGGGAGAAGGGTCCGTCTTCAAAGCAGCACTTGTAATTAGAGGGACGCTCTGTTTGTTACTCTAGACAGAACGTTTCGAATATGTACGAATAATTTGTTATATCCCGGCGTTTTCACTTGTTACGACGAATGCACGAGTAAACATTGTTCCGCGTTAGAACAATATAATTAATCGCAAATTTCGAATTATGACCATTTTTCAAGTATATATTTTGTAAAGCTTTCGAGTGCTCTTTTGACGAGGTCTGTGGCCGTACGCCGGAGTCAAGTTTGAAATTAGTTTCCAAGGTGAAAATAACTCTAATTTGTTTAATATGAACTCAGCGTGGGATTGTTCTGAAATGAAAAGCTTTCTCGTTGAAAATATTGGACAGTTTCATTTACATTTCCTCCGCAAATGCTTTGTTCGCCATTGTGCAGTTGACAAAATGAAGAAACCTGGAATTCAAAAATCTGTCACACTCTTTTGACTTATTGTCAGTCTTCATTTTAATATTACTTATTATTTGGCATGCGTGAACTAGTCAGTGGTACCAAGAAGATCTTAATTTTCATTTATTTATATAAACACTGTCAGTTCGCTTCTGAGTTTTTGATTGAAAATCACGCTTTCGCATGAGTCGTGACCTATTGCTCACATTTTTGGTGTATATTTGGATACTTTGTATATATTGTTTTTCTACATCTTGTACATTCGTATATATATTTGAATATGGGCAATAAACAACATTATTATACTTTTCTAGCAGATAAAAATAATCATGCACATAATAGAATTCAGCTAACAATATGTCACTCGCAAGCGAACAAAATTGTGGAACGTATGCGTTGCAGGAAGACGTATTTTGGAGGAAACCGTTCGCCGCAGGTCGCGTTCTTTCGTATGCTAATACGTCAAGGCGGTGTCTGGAGGTTTCATGATACATTAACGTCAATTTCCATCGTGAGCTCGCGGAAACTTACTTCCTGTTCAAGTTTCTCATGCCGTGAGAAGCGAAGACTACGAAGAAGGCGTTGCCTCGCTCTCTCACATTATTAATGTTACGAGACACTTGAACGCGATAGAGGAATAGCGGAATGAAGCGTCGGAGGGTGCCGCCCGGAGAAGACGCATTTGAGAGAACCGAACTGCGCCGCTTGGATAGTCCTTTAGTCCCACTAAATTGTCTTAGGGGCGTTTCTCCCGAGATGGTCTTAAAATGGAAGCACATATTCACAAGCTCGTTCAAGTAAATGCGATTAGACTCAACGTCGTGCCGAACAAGTTTCAGGAGTAAGACTATTACCGTAATTAACTCAGAGTATATGGAGAAAACATTGCTCGGGGTAGTCATTATTTTCGACAAAGTATACGCTAACAGTCTGCCCTTCATTTTTCTGAATATTAAAATTCCATTGTGTATTTACTTAATTAGACTCGCGCAGGTACCAAAGAAACATTCAGACAATTTGTGAAGAAAAAATAAGTAATTGAAGTATTTTTTTTTGTACAGTTATGACATCAATTACAAGTTCGCGAGCTAAGCACTTAATCGGGTTTTATGATGGATCGACCAGTTAGGTCGCAGAAGTATATATTACCTAAAACTTAATTTGCATGAGTGTACGGAAATTTATTTGAAATCTATCATTTACATTCGTGCCATTCTCAGTTTACAACCGAAGCGACTGAAGTTCGGAACTAAAGTGAACGACGAGTTTTTGTGTTCATTTAAATTCCATTAACACAATTTTGTTAATGAAAATTGAAAATCTCGTTGACGAAAATTGCAAACTTTTTAGATCGATGCCGTTCGTTAATTTGCGCTCGTGAAATTGTATATTTTGATCTTGAAATTGTAATCAACTTGATCATTTGAAACCGGAATATCAAACTATTTGGAAGACCGGAAAATGTTCTCACGATTGTAGATACAGTAAGCACAATTTTCTGATAGAATTGAACAAGCTCTTTTGCAACTTTCCGAATTGTTCAGTGCGGACTCGTCTCGTGGGATTGTAATCTCGATATACTTGTTTCGATCTAAACACAAGTTTTGTCGGCAATTGAGCGCACCCTCGGATCGTCGAAATCACTGCCAGATCCGACAGTGGCACTGCACGGCTGGCGCAGGACTTACTTGACCGCTGGTCAGCGGTGGGAAAAGACTTCCTTGTAAATACTGACCACCAGTTCTACAAGAAAATCATTGATCTTTATATCGAAAATCCCGACACGCTAGGTTGGCATTCAAGTTTATGTTTCTTGATACTAGTTTCCTTGCGCTACGATATCCCTCAAATTATACAAAGGAGAAATGCACCCGAGACCTACAGTGGGACACTGTAACCCGTCGATTTACTTCTTGTTGCGTGACCTATACGAGTTCTTACTCAGCCGGAAAAACAACTTTGCAAGACCCCAAGGAGTTTTGCGTCTCAATTCTCATCTGTTTCATGACCGCGATCGATTATATATTTCAACCGAATGAAAAAACTAAACCTTTCTTACAAGAGGCGACAAAAAAATTCATTGAATAAAAAAAACATATTCTTTATTTATCAATAGAAATTTGAATTGAAATTTCGATTGAATGATGATTTTTAATTATGTTTTTAAATGTTTGTACTAAACATGATTTGACAGTATCATAGTTAGTACTTAGTATAATGAAGCACGTTGCACTTCAATTAAAAATGAAACGCCTCTTGAATTTAATGAGAGACTGTAAAAACGAAAGGCTCGCATAAAATAAATCATTGTAGACGTAAGTAATTTTATCTGTAACATTGCTATGTGTAGCTCTTAATACATTGTAATCCTACAATGGGATTAAGAGCTTCAATCTTGATATTGCCGACCAAAAGATAGAGAAACGGAGAAAATTCTGAAAATTAACTACGAGAAAATGTAATTTGGCCAGAGGAATTGTCCTATTTCAAAATGAATGAAATGCGCAGCAGTGCGACGATGATTATTATTACGAAACGTCGCTCCTTGAAGATTATAATTAACGGAAGTTTTGAAACGCCGCAACACAAGAATTTTCATGACAATGCAAAACAAATGATTACCTATCAAACTTCTATCAAGCTTCCATCGAACAGAAATGTTTCCAAAACATTTTCGCCAAAGTTGTTCTGCATATGTGCCATAACATTTCTGGAACGCTTCCAAAACAATGCAGAAACTGACTGGTAATCTGTTAAGATTAACGATTCTAGAATATCCACATTTAGATCTGTTTTATGTAGCGTCCCATTATCATAAACAAACTCATTTTTAATTATAAATTGAAATACAATTAAAAACTAATATACATTCTAGAATTAATTAGGTAAATTCGTGTTGAACCCGAAATTCCAGTATTATATTTCGAAACGGAAATGAAAAATAAAGATGAATGTCTGCAATTATACTAAGTGTAGCCGTACGCTTAGAATTACGACCAAACTTGCCGTCTCATCCAACATAATTATCTATGCACGACGTCTTAAAACGGTCCCCCTGTTCCTCGCTTTCACAGCAGTTTCATCGCAGTGGCGGAGAACTTGCAGCATCCGAGAAAACCTATTTACCTTGATGCTCGCGCAAGTGCTTCATTCCCAGGCGAAGTCAAAGATAAAGGATTTTCTCATCTAAATATGGCATAGCAGAGCGAGCTTTGCGTTGAAGTAGCTTTCGTATATAAGATTTATCGCAAGATCTGCGGATGCGGAGAATGCTGATGGAGCCTATGAGGAGCGTGAGCTCTGGTCCCGAGGGTGGCTGAGCGGGCATACAATTATCGTGAGAGCAGAACAAAAGGCGCCTCATACATCGCGTCTTATTCCGCTTGGCAAAACGTGTAAGCGTCTTATCGACTTTCTTGGGTCGCTGCGAAGATGGTCTAGCCGCAGCCATTTTCGGCTGAAATGAGTTGCAGGGGGGCCGCAAAGAGGGCGGCGACAAAGGGGGTGGATGCACAGCCAGACAGACAGACAGACGGCAGTATCTTAAGTCTTACAGAGGCTGGTTCGAGGCTGACAAGCGATGTTAATATATGTATGAGATCCGAGAGCAAAGAGCTGCCTCGTATCCCTCTGTTGCGCTATCAGCAACGGCTGGAATCTTGTGTGTACGTGTGTCTTGGATTTCTAACGAGTACCCGCGCGCTGCGGTGTGAAATGAGAAACACGAGCGAACGAACAGCCATCAGGGCAAGAATCGCTGTCGCTGCAAGACGTAATGCGCCTCGCGTTTCCACCGAGGCATCGATCTACATAAATATGTGCTGCGAAGCCGACAAAATATATACATATGCATGTTATGCATGAGAATGTGCGACACACCGAGCACTCTCTATCACGCAAAGACCAAGACGTGGGAGTCTTATGTAATCAGCGAAGACGCGCGCTCCAGGGGAATAACAGTGGTTTGGGTATACTTTGCGAAACGAGTTTTAGGGTTGACGTGCAGGTACGAGCTGTCTGCAAGTGCGCTCATGCCGAGCGACATAAACAAGACGCAAATTATATTCCGAAAAGCTTCGCGGATGACGCTTGCGGGCGAAACTTGCGAGACGCTTTTGGAGAACTTGTAGCTGACAAATAAATTTAATTAATTACTTGATGCCAAGCTGCGCACAAGTTACGACGAAAAATGGCCGCGTCCTGTTGACGCTGCAAATTGATATTGAAGTTCTGATGAAGCAAACTCTATGGAAAATATCAACGTGGTTTTAGTTTAGTTAGCTCTTTCGTCAATTCGCTGAAACATTTTTCTTAGTCCAACTTTATAATTCCGTTTAAGTTTCACTGTTTAATTATAGAGTATGAATATTGTTATTAGAAACAGTCGTTCAGATTTAGTTTTAGTTTTTGAAATCGGATTAAAGCGAATGATTCGAACTTAGTTCACATTTTATAAAATCAATAGCGCCGAAATTTCATTCGAACATTTAAATGGCGAGTTGGTGTTTAAATAAGAACGGATTAGAAATTGTAATTACAATAACGTTGGCACGATAATGATTTATAGCTATGCAAATGTCTATGCGATTCCAGTTACATTGAACTATAGTAGGATTTATCTTTTGCTTATCCAACTCTATTCTCCTTCTGGGCAAGGCCAAATAAAAATCACACTAGAATATTCATTTTTCAAATTGTTTAGAATCGTTTTGATTTCATCGTATCATCAGTTTTCTAATCTAAAATGGAATATTTTATAAAAAAGTGTTCTTTTTTTCGCATAACATATGTTTGCTAACGCGCTCTCCAGCGAACGTAGGAGAATACGAATGGCGGAAAAAGAAATGCGTGGAAAAAGAAATTTTCTGTCGTTCCAAGCATCGATGTCACCGTTAAATCCTGAATTTATGTAATTCATCCAAATTGTAAAGCATAACGAGTGAGTTTTTATTTGTTATAATGGAAGCGGTAAAATTGTTGGAATTGTTATCCGTATAACAATCATGCATACTCAAAATCTCAAAAGTTCCAAAACTAATATTGTAACGAAATGCTCATTACGTAAAACTATAATTAACGCGAAATTCCTCGAACAAGAGAATTTCCAATTACAGTCTACTTTACGATTCGAAACTAATTTGAAAATTGCAACGACGGGGCCACTGCTCTTTACAAAAGTGTTCATTGAAAACGCGGAGTCAAAAAGAAACTTGCTATACCAATGTGCGAATTAGCTTTTAAACGACGCCCGTTAATTCAAAAACTATAAACTTTACATTTTCACGGGTTAATAACTTTAATATTTTAGGATTGTTCTATAACTTTCCATTGCAATGGAAAGTTCTATAACATCGTATAACTACTGTAACTTTCCTACGAAAATGTTTGCTGATAAGGCTATTGAAGTTATTGTTCTGATATGCCATGTAATGCGTTATCGTAGAACGATGTGCTTTTTTCTAATTTCATTTCATTGCAGTAACAAACCAAAAAAACAAACAAAGAAAACGAATTTGAAAAACCTTTAATTCATTACTAAAGATTTGCGATAATAAAAAAATTTAAAACTTGTACTTTACTAAAGTTTGTTACAAACATTGCAAAATGAGAATGGAATGTTAAAAAAATTGTTAAAAAGTCGCAAAATAATTAATGAAAATTGTAAATGAAATGTGAATTTTAGGGTGTGTTCTTAGAGCGAGGTAAGATGGAGGAAAATCGTTACTCACTAAATGCAAGGAACTTAAGAGTGGGGAAAGGAAGCGGGGGTGGAATACGGAGACCGAAAGCTTCCCTGTGCAGAAAGAGATAGCGCAAGCGAATACCTTAGTATATAGCTACATACATATATGTTGCGTACCCATTTCAAGCTCGGATGTAGGATGGGTGCAAGACGTCCCGGGGAAAATAGCTAAAATACGTCGATATGAGTCGACCTGAGACGCCCTGCAAGACCTCCTTCCGGTTCCTTCGATATGTCTTTACGATACGCGCTTGCGAATTGCTTCGAGCACGCCTGCGCTCTACACTCCTCTGCAATACTTCTATTATAATGGCAACATTTGTGGATTCCAGATTGCACATAAATTTCCAGCTCGCTTTAGAACTGAGAAGAAACTTGAATGATAAAATTAAAGAAATTAAACTCGTTTTTTTAAAAATAAAAAATGGACACTTTTTTCTAAAACGTGTCGAAAACTATTACTAATTCACATGTATTTCTGAATTGAGTATTTCAGTGTAATTTTTAACAAGATTTAAAAAGTAGGAATGAACAACATAAGCATTAATTTTTAATACTGATAATAAATCATAATGTTGTGCTTTGCTTCGAAACTTTCTATAATTTGCGCTTTCTATTAGCACTAATTAGATTTTACACGTCTCAAGAGAGACGTAATATCTGCGATTCAACTAAAAGATTCTTTGTGAACTTGAAGTCTAGTAATAAGGATGCGCTGACATGTTCCTAAGAGACCGAGACTCAGAGTTCCTTTGACAATTTCGTTGTGAGACTGCTGCCATGGCGGTTCAATTTAGATAATTAATGATACGACGGGGCACACATAGGACCTGGAGCTTCGGAGGTAAAGGGAGAGGAAAACAGTATTCTCTCTACTTCTCACATTCTAGTAAGATCACTGCCTCTTCGACAATTTCTCGCGACGTCATGTGCTCAAACTCTCATTGACAAAGTTGCACCAACTTTCGTACCACAGCGTACAACTTCGTTAATCTATTCTAATATATTCGATCGAATAATGTCTGCCAAAGCTAATACAGTTTTGCCGCAAAATTAAGAAAAACTCCCAACTTAAGAGAATATTTTGGAAACTTCGACAAGAAAATCTAACTGATCATCCAGTTTTTATCCAAAATTTTTAATAATTTCGTGCTGAATTATAATTTTTGTTATTAACTCATTTTTGAGAACGGTAATGAGTTTTAGAATTATGGAGTTGAATTAAGTTCGGAATGTTGACTTTGAGTGATCTAAAGTTTGAAGAAAATATGCTTGAGCAAACGCTGCATAATGTTGAGGAAGTTTGAGAGCATTAAATGTGAAACAGTAAATGAGGAAGATTCCAAGACTTGACATATAATGGAAACGTACAGGTGAACAATTCACAGAGCATTTAACGACCACTTGAGTCCGTTCTCAAGCGAAAACTTGCAGAGGCCATAATTCGAAGTCGAGTTTACAGTCCCGTAATGACTTAATTGTACACTTGTCGTCTTGGAGAAATTAAGTTCTATGCAGAAATGACTTCGAAACCTACTACAATACGCATTGTCGGCAGTCGTCTAAGAGACAATCGCTCGGACAATGGTGCATCTGAATCATGCCAGCACAGCTTGCAGGAACAAACAAATAAGGCAACTACATTATCATAATTACTATTTTTCTACAAGTCTCATTTTTGTGAAGCCAAGCAAAAAATTAACATAATCGAAAAATAATACTGACCTGAGATTTATGTGTCAAGACGGATAGCGCTTTTTGTACCCTTGCCAAAGTAGTATTTGTGCTCTATAATGGTGAATATAAGTGACCAGCTTTAGGGAGGAAGCTCTTACCACCGACCAGGGTTTCCTCTCCATATGTCTCAATCCTTCTTCCACTGACCCTGACGGTTTTCGGTATGATGTAACTTGATGTATGAAGCCTAGAATACTGTGTTTTTTAATTGAATTTTGGATCAAAGGGTTTGCTCAAAATTCGATTCTAAAATAGCGAAAACGTTGATTAAGTAAATACATTGTTAACTTTTGAGGGCTTTACTCAAATATATGCAAAAGATTACCTGACAGCTAACCTGCAAATTTCGTTTTTTCACCAAATTGGAAATGTTTCGTTTTGATTTTCTTTTGTTACTCTGCTTCAGTTCGTCAAAGTGTAATGTTCCAAAAAAATGTACATTTTCAATAACAACGAGTTAAAAATGTATCAATATTCTGATGAATTAGTTTTAAAAATTATTAATTCAATCTTAAACTTACTTTTTATGTCACAATGTTTGACAAAACATTTACTCAGGCAGCAAATATGGCGCCACCAGTAGATGCGAAACCTATATTACTTTTAGCAGTTTGTATTTAGAGGTGTTATCATGATTTTGTAATAATTTGTCATAATAATAAAATTTATTGCTACCGTTCATTTGATCATAAAGTTGATAAATCAAAGTTTATTATTTCAAATTTTTTCGAAAAAAATTGTTACAACTATTTTATAAGATTAAAAACATTTTGTTGACAATTTTTTCAAAACCCGAAATGTAAGATGAAATAACAAACTCTTTCTAACTTATTCGGACAGAATTAATCAAACAGAAACAAGTTGAAATTCCTGAATTTTTGATCAAGTATATAATTTATTGATTTCAATTAATAACAATACATTTGTTATCACTTTTCAATCATTTTGATTTTCCATTTTTTATATTTTAAATTTATTTTTAGATTTTTTTATTTTTTTTATGTTATGATAAGTTTAAACTGATAACAATTGATTTGTAGAAACAATTATTGAGCAATCAGAGACTTAGCAATGTTAACAGACAACAGTCATAAATGATAATTGGTGGAAACTAGTCCAGCGGTCAACTACCCTTTAACTCGAAATACAAGTTACTTCAATGTCCGCAATGTACACGTTGTTACTGATTGGTCAGTGACTGGCCGCCGACTGGTCGACAATTTGATTCTGCAACAGCAGGTTGTCGAGATATGCGAACTAGAACCTGTGGGAATTTCCGTCTGTTCTATATATCGCCGTCGAAAGTGAATCTGTTTAGATCGTTTAGCCCTGGACGTGATTCTCACGCGACCAGTCGGTCGTTCACTTTTCAAGTGCGACAGGACCAACAGGTTCTCCAAAACACAATATTCCACACGCGACATTGATCGCCAAGGATAAGGCACTAGAGATATCTCCTCGAAATTTAGTTGCGAATCACATCGCGTCCAAGTCGGTGCAGTCGATCATCGAATTAAACGCTCGTGTCAATAATAACCGGTGAAAGTGAAACATTGCGGCTTCGTGTTACACCGAGTCGATTAGCGCCAACACTATTACTCCGGGATGCTTCAACAAAGTAGTTTCAGTGATATCGATCGGCGGTCAATAATATCAATTAGAGAACTCGTGTGCAACGAACTTTATCATTTACAAATAACTCGATTTATAAATCGACTAAAAATTGTTCGTCGTTAATTAATCATGTGTGCCATCAGATTATCCCCGTGCGATATCAGATTCAACTTAGATAAAGGACGTTCTCTCATCTAACTTAATTGTCTCTAAGATCCATCTCAGACATTAAGATCAAGACGGAGGATGCTTCCTGAGGGTCGAATTTAATTTCTTCCGGTTGAAGATCCTAATGAATTAATCCTATCTTGCCTTGAAAATCTTTAAGATCTCGAGTAGCTCGGAGGTCGTAGTTGATAATCTATTTTCTGCTAAACCAATCTGATGTTACAAAATTAATCGCCATAATTGAATTCGCAAACGAATTGAATTATTCAGAGATAAAATTTCGGCGGTTTTGGACTCGTTTACTTGGATTCGCGACTTTTAACGTTGCGAAAAATCGCAACAAGAGATACATCAAAACGGTTGATTTTTATGGCGAAAGCGGTGGCACGTTGAAAGAACGCGCGATGAATATTAAAGAACGAGATAATGCTTGAGGCGTGAAAGCATCGCACCGTGTGTGAAATTCAGCCCCTCGTTTCCAGCTTTTAATTGTTTCGTGCTTACCTCGCGGTCGGGATCACTGACCGAGGAGGATCCTGGCGTGAGTGTGGGGAGTAAGGTAAACGTGGGCAGTGATATAAACATACAAGCCGCGTTTAAAAAGCGCTTAAGCACGCACCGACGCTATAACGAGGGTTCCGCCGAGTGAAAATTTAGCGTAAAAACCCAAGGCTAAGCAGAGGAATCCGCCTGCAACGGGCTGAAAAGTGAATTAGCGGGTATTACATTGAGGATGCTTGTGCAAATTACGCAACAAAAAAATGTGTCGAGGGTGAATCTTATCAGTTTCGAGTTAATCCAATTCGTACCTTTCCGCGTTTCATTGATTTCGAGTTAAATTTTCCGACGAAAAAGTATTGACAGAGAAACTCAGCATCTTTCGAAATGGTATTTAGATTGAAAAACAAAGTCAAACAGCTTTCGTAGAAATTCTGAGTTTGAGTTATGATTCTGAATAAATTACTAATCATCGTGTACGATTCCGCTTGAAGATTTTTAAAGTGAAATTGCAATCGCGTTTCAAACTTGCTGAAATAAATTAATGCAACCAGACGAGAAATTTGGTTTGATATAAGTTGATGTAAAGTTCAGGCAAACAGAAAATCGACCTAAATTTCAGAACGGCAACTATTCCTTTATTATTCTAACAAACTGTTGCCACACAAAATGGTGATTTCGCGTAGTCAATAAACTTGCGCGCCTGAATTCAATGGCATTCTTCTGTAAAAGCACGTCGGGCGTGCTTTTCTCCCTCGCGGCGGCGTGGCGCATTCGAATTGGAGAACAATTAATTTCGCGACCGGCAGCAACCGCGGTCGGGTTCCTTGGATATATGGAAATTTCGTTAGAACAGGCTCTGAAATGTTCGTTTGGGGGAAGGCAGAAGGAGGCGGTCGGAAGCCAAGTAATATAAATTCAAATCAGTCCCTGTTTTCTCGCACAACAAACTTGGGAGCAACTCCGTAGAGCTCGATCTCCCGCAGTTTTGGCCTTCTCGGCCCCACAAAAGATCTTGCCTCCTCCTCAAGACGACCTTGTTCACCGTACCATCTTGCTCCAACTGCTAGACACCTCAGCCAGCCTCGCACTTGTCTAATGAAGATTTGTGAACATTACTCGCGAATTCACAACTGAATTATACATTACCACTCATTTTATCAACGTCTTAGAAGCAAACTAATTTATTCAACGATCTTCCTTATGGTCAAATTGTGTTTCTTTGTCTTCTATAATAATATCTATAAACTTGAATTCACACCAGTTAATTTACACATTTTTGTTCCGAGCAAAGTATTTGCAGGCGCAAGATTTATCTCAGAAACGTAAATTATTCGAATGTCAGAAATTTTGTGCATACCTCTTGGGCAAAGCAAACAACAAGTACCAAGTCTGTCGAATTAACATGCAGGCTCTCCCGCGCGTCTTAAATACAGTTTACAGCGTTGGCCTCACGTGGGCCGACGAATTCGGACCGGGGATCTTTTACGTGTGGAAGTTGCCTAATGCCTTTCGCGATTTCCATAATCTTGGAAGGTGCTTAGGGGACCGAGAAAGCGCGGTCGAAGCACACCCTTATAATATAATAATATACGGCAGAGAAGGTTCGCTTATGCGGTATCTGGCAGTGTTCGGTGGTCGGAGAAGCGAAAGAGAAGCTCGAGAAGGTTTGGGTGTGGGTCGCAAAAGGTGGTGCGAGTAACTCTGGATGATGCAAAATGGCCGCCCACGTTAATGCCCTCTTAATATTTAGGGATCTTGTACGTCGAGCGTCCACGAAGCCGAACCTTCCTATGACCTCCCCTGCCTTTAGAAATCCACTTTAGTACCCCATTAAAGCAAAATATCCGAAGAAAGATACTTGCGCTGCTGTGAGGCGAATTCAAAACGAACCGTGCCTTCTGCGTGAGATGCATTTTTAAGACCCCCAAACAGAGATTTCTCGGCGAATAAGGAGACGTCGTATTTCATCCGAATGATGTAATTTCGTTTGGTGCGCGCGTGTAAATTTGGTATAGCCAATTAACGGATGGTATTCGAAACTTGCATTATCGTGACGTTCAAAAGTGATAAAGGATTACGGGCGTTGAATAACTTAGGATAACTTTGACATAATCATGCCCAGTTTTAAACGTGAATTCAATTGATTTTGGAATCTAATTTGAAGTACAGTCGATCAGAATTTCTACGAATCCAATTTCTAATGTTGGTATTAAAATTATTTGTCAAAATAAGTTTATAAATAATATTAAAATTGACTTTTCGATGACAACTTGACGTCTGAAGTTAAAGTTACTTTTGATGACAACAGTTAAAGTTTTGTTAATACAAAATAAAGATGTCATTTGGAAAAAAAACCGAAGTCTAACTTTTTATTGGGCGAAGTAAAAGTATGATTTTCCCCTATAATTCGATCGAAAAAGGTGCTGAAAGTTTTGTGGATGAATTCGAGTGAATTCCTACTATTGATTGGAAAGATGGCTGAAAGTTGGAGCAGCGGTTTCTCATATCTGTTTTCACAGTTCGTCAATCGCGTTGAAGCATCGTTCTAGACGCGCAGCTATAAATCTCTCTGGCAATGCCAGCGTTTCGTTCGAACAAAAAGCGTCAACTCGTCTTGCAAGCGCAAAAGAGCCCTGCATAATTTCGTAGAAACGAATTGAATCTGCGAACGGCTTTGGCGGCTTTCGTCTGAAAGCCGAGTTGCTTGCAATTGGAGAGCAGCGCGCAAACATTCGGCAAAGCACGAGAAATCCGCGATGTCGAACTATTCAATGCACGCGAAAAATGGATTCCGTTTTCTAAGGGCTGAGTGGCGGTCCACATTAGAGGCAAGATATGCGGAGGGAGTGCGCATGGGTTGGCATCTTGGTAGGAAGATCACGTAGAGGAAGGAGCAGAAGGAAAGAGGAAGGAAGGAGCGCAGAGTTTAAACCGATGCCGCGGCTGGGTAGTTAGAAAAGGGTGGTAGGTCGAGGCGAATCCAATCCACCGCGACTGGGGCCTTCGAGGAGGAAGGAGTCTAAGGTAGATTATATTATTTCTCCGCCTCTGCGTGCGGAGTGGCCCGCCATTTTGTGAATGTTAAATCATTTATTGATCCAAGGAGGTGCTCCTTCCACCCGCTCTCGGAGAAACCAACCGACGACCCTTCCTTCCTGCTTGCTTGCTGCTTTCCTTCGTTCCACACGCCACGTCTGAAACGCCGGGGGTTGCGCGATCCTTATTCCGCGTTGCAAATTTATATACCCGCCACCCGTACACATCCAGCTCGCTTTTTGAGACTAGCTACAACCGGAAAATTCATTTCCAAACCCCGCATTTAATTAGAAGTTTGCGACTGTCGGGTTAAGAATAGAAAATATCCGTCAGAAAAATTTAGAACAAGATTTAGCAGAGAAATTGAAATATGATTGAAATAAATTGCTTTCGGTATATAATGAAATACATTTTCTTGAATTAATATACTTTATTGAAAAGTTACTGATATAATTACATAATTTTTAATTGAAGTTCGGATTCTAATGATTACAACTTTCGAAGAATTATTTCATTTAGTTCATTAAACCAGAGAAGATTCATCAAATGAAAACAACAAAATTGAAAAGGGTTTAGCTTGTAATCAGAAAATTCACTTTGAAACAAGTTCCTCTCAATTACTTGATTCAACAGCGAGCACGCAAATTATGAAACACCAATTTTCTCCATGTAGCAATAATTTTTAATTGCGGCCACTTGATACAGCGAGGAGGGTTCGCCATATATTCGTTCAAATTTTCTTCCCTCATTCTGTCCGAGCTGGCCACACAATCTTACCTTTCTCCCGAGCTGGCTTTTCTGTCTCTCTTAAAATTGCAGCCAAATTTACGGCGAATGGCGAATTTATGGCGCCTCGCCTCGCGTTGCCGTCTCTCTTGCTCTTTTACATCGGATCCTCCCTAACTCACGGACACACCGATGCTATTCCCTCCTTTGCTTTGCTTTCCTTTTCGTTTCTCCGGGCTTCTCTTTGTCCGACTGTTACTCTCGAGAATTACTGCCGGATACCTTGTCCATATGTTGGAAGATGGTTGAATTTGTGTCGGTGCGTTAGCAAAAGCTTGGACGAGTGTGTTGGTATATCGTCTATCACGACGAGATTCACGGCTTCTGCCAGAAGAAGGGTGGACGCGGACGTAGAAAGCGGAATCTCGAGATTTTGCGATCTGATATCGAAATTGGAAACTCGGGACTTGAGAAGGGAAAGATACTTTGCCTCACTGAGTGGAATAATAATGAGAGCCCGGAAGTTTGCATGAGGGGAGACGAGAAAAATATGGCGGATTTCAGATGACGATGAAACATGCATTGATTTCGAATTTATGGCGGTTTATGGCTATGTTGGGTATTCAAGGGATTCTACACAAAGGGTGAATAAGATGGTGCTACTTAGTCTGACGTGTATAATAAAATGGATTCTTTCACTCCAGGCATTATTTTAGTGAAAATAGATCAGACAAAAATTCGAATTATAATTGATACCGCATGAAATTTTAAACAAACGTTGAGCATAATTTAAAGATTGTTTATCCAATTTGAGTTTACGAGCGATGAAAATACATAGGCAATGTTATGATTAGTATAAGGTAATTAGAGTTTCATAAACATCAGAATATTCTCATGCTTTCTCGTTGTGCATAATATATGAGCGGCGTTTCTTTTGAAACGTCAGCGTTTATAGTGCACTTTCAAGCAGTTGCATTTTGGTATCCGCTAACTTGGTCTTCCGTATTATTGAAAACTTTCGAAAGCACTTTATAGACGTCTATTCAGGTACTCAATAATTTTACCGACTCATATTTGGAAGCTGAATTTGATAAAACTATTATAAACTATGACTAAGTAGATTTCTCGGCGACTATTATTTCAAATAAAAACATTATATTTAGATGAGCGACGCTGATCGCATATTCATAAGCCAAAAATATCTATTCTTAGTTCGAGTAACAAAGGTTCGAATTTAAAAACCTGCGCAGGCTGGTTTGAAATAAAAACGAGATTTTTCCGCGCAGAATCGTAAAAAAGCCTTGTGAGTGGTGACCATAGGAGCGGAGATGCGTAAGGGGCTGAAAAGAACAGGCGAAAAATAAGAGTCAGTGCGTGTCGGGCGGTAGAAAAATCCACGCTTCCACCGTTCCGCTAACGGAACGTTTTTTTGTTCGAAATTGTCCATTGAAAAACAGTTGAAAGTGAATTGTTTGACGCGAGAAAAAAAGCATGCACAGAAGCCTATGGCAACTGTTGCACTAACGAAGTTAATTTCTGCATCTGGAATAAACAGTAAAATGTGTGCAGTGTGTGCAATATTTGAGCCGCGAAAAGGTTTGAATTATACTTCCAACTGCTGTCTCGTTAGAACTGAAAAACACTCGGAAAGTGAAGTTACGCTTGAACGGCGGGACAGATTTTGAAAATCCGCATTGCAATTACTGAACTATCCTCGCTGGAATTTCAGACTCTTGGTGGTTATGGCTGCGACACGAAATCTCGGCGGTTGTTGAAATTTCTGGGATGGACACACCCCAACGCCACTAAACTCGCATTCCTATTCGATGAACAACAAACAAAATTGCCAGTTCAAATCAAGTCTCACTACATTCAACGCTTCTGCAAGACCTACTAATTACAATTCCATTTTTTTCTCGCCTTTCCAGAATCTACTCATTCTCGTTTGACGCTTTTCATTTGTTCGATCAGAATCTTATACAAAAGGAAAGTTCAGTCGAATGTACAATTCGAAATTTCACCTTTGAAATTTACATGATATGAAGAAATGCGATGTCTGGGGCACGTAAGGTTCATTGAAAGTTGGTTCGATTATTCATGCCGAACATTCATCGCTTTCCTTGGGCTGATCGAAAATCGATATCTTTCGAACATTAATAGTCGAGAATGGAAATCGACGACTATTTCACGACTATATTCTCAAAGAGAGAATTCGAATGGGAAGGTGTGTGCAATGAAATTCGTCGGACGAAGGTTTGACTCCGTGCGGCATATACGAACAAGAATTATCCCCGTAAAGCTCTAACTTCGAGATAAGCCGTCGCGAGAGCTTTCCCGGGAAAATGCAGGATTTCAATTTGGCGAAGTTCTGAGATGAAGGGAGAGCGCGCCATACTTTGGTAGGCCCCACCCCTCTTGAGCCCTGAGCAGGCAGTCTGGGGTTTAGAATGATATAGGGGCGGCGCCGCCATTTTGAATTAGCTGTGCTTAGTGAAGCCGAGGGAGCAATATTTTTATGGGCACAATTTTTGCTCTATAATGGCCGATTCGCTGTTGACGAACTTGAATCGTGTTTTATAACATTCAGCAGCAATCAGTTACAATTTCCAAGTCATCTTTCTTAGATCACTTTGCGTCGCTGACACATTGGGGTTGCCAATTCATTTAGCTTTGTTTATCATTAGGAATGCAAAATATTGGATGATAAATTGAAAAAAGAATTCAAAGAAATCATGAATTTTGCATCTTAATTTTGATAATTCCAATTACTGATAAACCATCCAAAGTTTTTCGCAAAGAAAAGTTCACTTCTTAAACACATCTTTGCAGAGTTCAAGTTTGGTGTTTTTTAAAAGGATAAAATTAAAAACAAAAATGTTCTATCTAGCAAAACTGCAACTATCGTTATTTAAACTTGAATTAAAGTAAAATAATCAAAATTGATCATTAAAAGAAGTTAATGATCCCGATCAAATTCGTTTTATAAGTTCCTAAAATGATTTCTAGTAAGATTTTCATCGTAAATAAACATTAAGTTTATAAAGTTTAACTATCCACTTGTTTTTGTTATTTGGCGTCATCTGTGAAAATATTTTGAAACAATTTAAGACATCACACGAACGTAGACCGACTGAAAAAGTTACTAGATTTATGATGATACTTGCTTATTCACATCTCTCACAGATGGCAGAGGTTTGGGTGTCGATAAAGTGGAGGGCTTTTCAAACTAGCTTTAGGCGTATTCCATAACATTTTTCAGTAATTATATTTAAAATTTTAAATCTTTCTAAATGTCTCTTGAAACTTTAAATCATAATTTCATTAAAAAGCCACATTTGAAATTGAAAGCATTATAAAGAGATATAAGTTACATGCATTCTAATTGATTTGATGTATTAAAAGTAGTATTAATAAGATTTTTTTTTATTTGGAATCAAAATTACATATTATTTTGTTCAAAAATGAACTTGAAAAAAACTTGCTGAATGACGAACAAGGTATCAAAATAGCTTTGAAGAATGTTCACACCAAAACTGGTATTTTAGCGTTTTTAAGGGAGTACAAGTTTGAGCATACACATCAGGAACATTTAAACAGAAACCACATTTTAAAAACCAGTCCTCATGGATTCAGGAATAAAAAAGGGCAGCTGTTAAACATCCCAACCCCATTGATCGATTGTCAAACGAATGAACAGGAGCAAGTTGCACATAGGTAGCCAGTTAAATTTGCACACTGATCCATCCACGAGGTGCGAGTTTGGATACAATTATTCTCATAATAGTTCGGTTGCAATTTTCGGTCAGTGGAGTTTCCGCAACAGCGAACCGATCATTGATCGTTATCGTAGGTCGTTCTGCAATCAAACAGTGAAATTGTAAGCTCGATAATCTGTTGTTAAAAACATATAGTTTAATTTTTTAATTATAATAAGGACGATAATTAATGTATCAAAATTCACGAAGCAGAATAATAAACACATTTATACCATTCAACTGAGTTATCTTTTGAAACCTAAATTTTATGATAAAAATAATGAAGTTTGTTCTTGAATATTAACTGTTTCCATGAAAATTTAGATAAACCGTTCGTAATAAGCTGATAAGATATCAGAGCAAAAATTAGCAGTTTATAATTGTACTGCCGAATCACTGAGGTGATTAGGAATGTTTTAAAAAAGAATTTTAGATCCAAATTTGCATGTATTTAAGTTTCTAAGTTTAACAATTACAATTTCAAAAATCATTTTATCAGTAAACTTTTACTTTTAAGAATTAATGAAGTAAGAATTAATTTACGTTTATCTTATTTGTTTTATTTGCCATTTTCGTACCTGCGAAACATCACCAAAACAAATAGATTATTCAATGCAGGTTGTTAAGGAGCAGACTTACTTGCCGACGTTGCCGACTAAGGATATCAGAACATCAGTGCAGTAACGCCTTCTGCTTTGCATCATACACAGCTGTTGATCATTGTAGTAGAGTAAGTTGAGCGTAGCAGTAGGCTCGAGGACGTTAGTGTCGGGAAAATTAATGAAAATAAAAAAGCGTAAACAATGGCATTAAAAACAGTATTAACACACACGGTTTTGTTAGTATTTTATTTATCGATAGTGTCTACAATAGAGGGTGAGTTTTCAATTAATGTTACCTGTCAGCAGAGAACTGTCAAATAACGTTTGTATGTATTTTTAAATTTTTGAATCGTCATTAATATTTAGACAGCAAGTATTGGCGCGACTTAGCCGAAAATGAAATTGAAGAATCGTTAGCTTACCAATGGATAACTGAACCTGCAAGAAACGTCATTATTTTCATCGGGGATGGTATGAGCCCTGACACAATTACTGCCAGCCGAATTTACAAATCGGGCGAGCACAGTTACCTGGCGTGGGAAAAGTTTCCTCATATGGGTCTTCTGAAGGTGATTTTTAATTTTACGTTCATTCAAAATTGCAATTTTTGTGCAGTTTATAACAAATGCTAGGGAATAGTAAGAACAGTTTGAGATCAGATGTGATAATTGATTTCAATTGGCAGAATTAGCTCATTTTTTTGCAATTGGTCTTATAACGTAGAACATTTTCAAAATTCAATGAAATTTTTCTATAAGATGAACTCTACAATGAAGAAGCGTTCGATAAATAGTTCATGTTGGAAAAAAAGTATCTCGGTTATAATATTGTTTCAATGAACATAAAGAAATATGACCCTGCGATATGATCAATAAAGAACAAAGCTGCAAGAAACTTTGCAGTAGTTATTGGAGTATAGAACGTGTAACGTTTGATAAAGATTATTGTCTATTTAATGATTAACGTGTAAAATGTAAAGATGAAATTAATTTTTTATTTTGATTTCAATTTTTCATTCCAACTTCAATAACAGCCAACAAACTGTTTCATTTTATAGCACTTTTTTTTCCTTTCAGATTTTGCTGTAAACATTTTTAGGTCGAAATATGAATATGTCAATAGTTAACTAACGGTGTGTTGTCGTTTTACAGACTTATAATACTAATAAACAAGTACCCGACTCAGCGTCGACTGCAACGGCTCTATTCGGAGGTGTGAAAACAAATTATGAAGTGGTCGGTGTAGATGCAAATGTACCACTTGCTGATTGTGAAGCAAGTCTCAACACCGAGTACCATGTCAAATCAATAATTAGTTGGGCACAAACGGTTGGCAAAGATACCGGTGAGTTTACCGATAAATAATATATGAACTAATGTTAATCGCTGATAAAATTTAAATTCATACATTCCTTCAACTAACTATAATTTTATTCAAACTTCAAATTTAAAACTTAGTTGTGAATGAACTGCTCATAAGTGTAACATTTTATAGGATTTGTAACGACAACAAGAGTAACTCATGCCACCCCAGCACCTCTTTATGCTCACTGCCCAGATCGTAGATGGGAATGCGAAGCAAAAATGCCTCCAAGTGCCAAAAACTGTAAAGATATTGCTAGGCAATTGATCGAAGATGAACCAGGCAAAAATATTAAGGTATTTTACAAACATAAGTTTCATTCCGAAATTCAATTATACATCTAAATGATATGAATCTTTAGTAATAATATCAATTTTCATTTTTCAAATTTCATCAGGTGATATTAGGAGGTGGAAGACAAGTTCTTCAGTCCAATGTTAAAGGAACAGAATCAGATCCTATCGACAACTGGGCCTGTTACAGCAGAGACGGTCGTGATTTAATAGAAGACTGGAAAAAAGACAAAGAATCAATTAACGCTACTTATGCATTCGTACAAAACAGAGAAGAGTTAGCTAGAATAAATCCTACGAAAACAGAGTTCCTTCTTGGCATTTTTGCCAATAGTCATATAAGTATGGATTATAAACGAGATAAGGGACCAAAGGGTCAACCGAGCTTAGAAGAAATGACGATTGCCGCGGTAAAAGTTCTGAGGCGAGGAAAGAAAGGATTCGTTTTAATGGTACGTAGTTACCTCTAGTTAACGAGCTTAACTTTGTTCATCGCTAAGTTGGATTAATGTTGTGTATTTTTTTAGGTCGAAGGTGGTCTCATTGATTTTGCACATCATCGTGGTCATGCCGCACAAGCTCTACTTGAAACAGTACGCCTTTCAGACGCGGTGAACACAACCTTAAGGATCGTTGACATTACAAAAACTTTGATAATCGTTACCAGTGATCATACTCACTCATTGGCCTTCAATGGTTACAGTGATAGAAACTCTTCAATTTTAGGTATAAATAACAGATAAAAGTGATTTTTAACTTAAATTGGTAGTTGAAATTCACAGTGTCCCTGGAATTGGTCCAGGGTTAAAAGAAACAAGGTAAAGGGTTAAGTTAAGTTAAGGGTTAAAAAAAATATTTGACTTTAATATTTCATTGTACGATGTAAAGTAAACTAGTATGTCAACCCATTTAAAATCGAATGCTATGTGTAAGGCTTTATTCTCAATTTCTTTATTCTCTAATAGAATTAGATTAGAAAAATCGCTCGGGTTCGACACAGATATTTTAATGTTTCAATTACTTTTAACGTGATTTAACTTTTATCTTATTCTGATATTTGAACAATTTAAATACAAAACGGTCTCATTTTGATAATGAAATGCTATAGTCTTTGAAGACTAAAGTTCTACTTTTATCTACTTGAAAAAAGATGATCCAAGTTTTATTTGTTCAAATATAATCTAAAAAATTATCTCGCTTGTTTAAGAAAAGGAAAGTGAAGATAAAAGTAGGCAGTAAAGAATCCATGCATCCGTAGAAAATCATAATTTTTAAGTGCAGGATTTGATAAAATGAATCTTTTTAGGAATCGCACAGAAGTCAAGAAGTCCAGATAAGACGCCTTACACCACTTTGACTTATAGCACCGGTGGGCCTAATAATGCAGCGTATACTGTGAACGAGAAAAATGAATCTGTCCGTATGGATCCGTCGAAGTTTAATACCACTGAATTCACTTATAGTCAACAAGCCGCTATTATCTCAGATGAGGCTTATCATGGAGGGGGCGATGTTGTAGTGTATGCAATGGGTGAGTTTTAAAACCTCTTATCTTTCATTTAAATGGGCTATTAACTTTCTTCATACAAATTAATTTATAAAAAAAGTTGTTCTCTAATTTTTAATGTTGCACGGTTTATAAAGAAGCACGTAGTTGAACACTTTTAATTTGTTGATTTTTTTATTATAAGTATTTGTAATGTACAATAATTATTTCGACTAACAATTCGGTACCTGTCTAAAAACTGTAATTGTAAAAGTCTAAAAAATAGGAATCTAATAAGTGAGATGACATATAATGCCACAAATCAGTATGCAAGGGCTTAAAAGCAGCAATTTTTGAAATTTATATCATTTCTTGTTCATTTTATGTAACTTAAATTTGTATGACGCACGTACCCATACAATTTGATTCAAACGAATAAGTCAGAATCGCTCACACAAAATTAAATTTATTCGAAACTTTTTTTTTCAATAAAATTAATTGCATTGTTTATCACAGAAATTTGTTTTCGCATTTCAATAAAAAATTATAATTATTATAGTCAATTGATGATAGAAATATTGCCGATTACTAATAGTTCAATCGCTTTTAATGTTGCTCTTTTAAGCAGCCTTGAAAGTAACACCCGCGTTCGCTTTACTTAAAACTATCACACCTTCCAACATTCATCCGTCAACTTTGAACTCAAATCGATTCCAACGATATTTGCAATTGATTACAGGGCCTTTCGCACATCTTTTTCATACAACACATGAGCAAAACTACGTGCCACAAGTGATTGCATACGCAGCTAAGATGGGCCCCTACAGGAACACTGGCAAGGATGCCAAACCAAAGAAGCGGTGGTACTTTACAGGCGTGATCGCTGTTGTTTGCTCGCTATTCTTTTCACTCATGTTCCGGGGTTAATAAATAACAACAGAACTTGTCCGTCGATTTAACAAATACAAAACAACAAACTCGTGCGTTTTGAACTCAATACTCGGAACGAACAGATGTACATATTTATAAACTCCATGAGCGTTGACGAAATAAAGAAACAAACACAAAATTGCTTGTCGTCGCGGAAAGACATGAATCTTTTGTAAAATAGACAAAAATGATACATCTTCATAACGATCCATATCAATTGTATGAACGTAACACGTGCCTTGACACAATCGCATAAACTCACTCACATAATTTTTACAATGTTATTTACAAATTAGAATTACAACAGTACATTTCAGTCTTACACGGTATAAAATAACTCACAAAACAAACGTTCTCGATATGACGAAAATAAGGGAAGAACGCTGCTCTCAATCAACCATAGCATTTCCTCTGGAAATACCATCAATAAACTCGTACAAAAAAGTTAAACTATTTTAACAAACGAACGATTTGGTACAATAATTGCGTTAATTAGAAATGAAATATGAAATATCAGAGATTGCGAGGACAGAGCGCTTACTCGACTTTTGATTTTCGTTTTTTGTTTGTCTGTCGGTGAGCGACTGAGTCGTGAAACATGGTGCGTGCAAAAATAAGGCCTAGGAACATTAGTGCGCACACTAGGAAAGTGAAGCCCGGGGTGTACTTGCTGAGAGCCAAGAGACAGCAAACGGCTGCCAGTTGACCAGCGACAAGCAGAGGCGCGAGGTAAATAACAAGTACTACATAAAAGGGCGTCTGTTTCTGCTTTGGTTTGGCAGCGACTTTTTCGTGGAAACTCGATCGGCTCACTCGTTCCTTCTTTTCAGATCTCACTGCTTCTTTTGGTGCTTTTTGACTTTCACTGCTCAGTGATCTTAGAATGGACCACTGAAGTTTGGCGTAAAGCAACATCATGTTCTGCAGCAGGTGGTTCACCATGATGTTCAGATAGATGTTGACTTTGACGGCGATGGGGTGAGATTTCGAGTGGTCGAACGAGTAGAGAAGATAAGGCAGCAGGTTCAGGTTCTGGCAGCAGTGGCGGATCTTCTGCATCGAGCTGTGGCGGAAGAGCAGTGGCGGGCCGCTTTTAGCTCCATCTGAAAACAGAAATGATGTTGAATTTGTTTCTTTTCACGCAAGATAAAATAATGATCGTGTTTGTGCAAAAGTAAGATATATTGTTGCATCATGTGTATCGCGAATTTAGCGAATAACAATTTCGAGACCAACTTGGTGATAATCGTTTTGAGTTGTACTTAAAAACAAAGAGAAAATTGGTCCTGGGTGATAATGTTAAGGTGATTTAAGCAAAACGTTCGCCTAAAAATCGAATTCACTAGTTGTGAATTGAAAATTTTGTCTAATCAATTTGTGGTAGTTTGACTGAGTGTGACATTTCTAATTTTGATATGGTTCATAATGTGTCATCTTTGTAGGGGAGAAAAAGTGAAAAAAACTTGGATTCGCCCCTAGAATTTGGCAATCGATAGACAACATGAATGAACGTTTTGCGTGAGTGAGTGACATCTTATCGCATCATTCTGGTTATCTTGAAAACACTAATTTGTGTGATGTTTATTAATTCAGCTGTTCATTTTATTTCGATTGAATCGCAATTGAATCAAGAGCATATGTAATTATTCAAGTTACCTTTGAACATATCAGACACACGTCTTGCAAACGTTGGTTTCTTTTTTATCAAAAGTTCAGAAGTTCTAGTCGCTCCTAGGTCCATTTTGAATGACTTTTTTTCAAGGGCAGATCGAAAACAATAGCAATTATTACCACACAGACAATCTGGTTTTCTTCTGTAAGAAGGAAAACAATCTAATTACAGATGTGAATGAGCCTTAACAGTGCGTTTCTTAAGAGCTACTGTAGACCAACTTAAAAAAATCACAACAGTCGAGTTCTTGCACATCACCGAACACGTAATGTAACAAGACTTGATGGACAGATCGGTTCAACTTCACGAGCTAACTTGGATTTGAGCTCCACGCAAGACCTCCGACCTAATCGATATCAAAGAAAAGCTTTTGAAAAAACGTCACAACCTGATAACTTTTGTGACCCGAGATTAATACCTCGAACATATTGATTTGGTGAAGTAATTATTTTCTTGTCATTCAGGTTTATAAGTCAGGTTTATAGTTGTGATAGTTTCCTGTTTCGCAATAAAGGATTTATCAATGTATGAAAAGTTGTTATAGATTTGAATGAAAGTACCAATATGTGACCAGATTGAAATCAATTGTTAATCGTCTCGTATGATTGAACGTTTTTGATAGCGAAAATTTGTTGAATGGATGAAAAGATATCTCAAATTGCATAAGTCGTAGGTAGCGTATGTTGTTATTCGAATGATCAGTTGTTGTTATTTGTTTATACACCTAATGATAATTGCTTGATATCAATGTTTTTACTCTGTGTAGCACTAAACGTTCGCGTCAATTAAAAAAGAAAGCCAAAAGTGGTGCATAAGACAAAAAACTATTTATATTTTTCTTATTACTCTTTCAATTGTCAGATGTCATCGTAATTTCAGTCCTGTATTCAAGTATTTTAAGTAACCTGTAACAGTTCTAATAAATTTTCTCAAAAAATTAAATTGCTAACTATTTTTTCAATAACTGAATATGCATAACTTTGAAAAATCTTCCATTGAAAGTTCATCCACGACTTTGTGCAAAAAGGACGATAAAATAAATTGAACAATTTTTTTCTATGATAAGGAAAAGTCAAAAATAAAAATAAGTCACCAATTTTCTAACAAAAAACTACTCTACTGACGTAAATAGTAAAATCAAAGTACTAATTAATAATTCTACGAAAATAAAAGAATGCGATTGGTAATTGCCTATAATAATGTTCGATCACGAAGCTTCTGCATGAAGACTCATAGTTTCATAATCACATCACGAAATCGTAGCAGTCTGAGAATTCGAACAGAACTAAACCTTCTCGTGAGACGCGAAGCCCACTTTTCTTAGCATCGTTGAACTTGTCTCGGCAGTTACTACAAAAACTATGAAATGTATAGTACCATCTATGGTAAACTGGTTTTACACCGTCATATTTTTTTCGTCCGTTCGTACTTTTCAGAATGAACAAAAATTGTCTCATGTCCTTAATCATTACTTGAATCGTTGTTTTATGTTCTACTTATTTAGATTCTTAAAAATTTGTTTTTGTGTAAAAACTTTGGCTAATGAAAATGATTACACTACTTCCAACTTTTTAACTATAGCTCGACAACAAATCCCTATCACATTGTGTGCTATAAATAATTAAAGTAATTAATTTTTTGTTCATGATAATATTTTATGAATCACTCGTAAAATCATTTTTATAAACAACTTTTTAACAAATTATTTGAGTTAGATCCGGTTTAAATTAGTTATTAATTCGAAGTGAAAATTAAAAGCAGTACTGCTGGTTACATTTGAATCTTTGAACCTCCCCCTCCCCTAGTATTATTAAATATGTACTTCATTTTTTTATTTCCTCATATAAAAGATTGTATTATCATTAAATATTGAACCTTTGGACTGACTTTATGACGAAACTATAAATTTATTATGTCTAACAGTAATTAACGAACATTGGTCAAGTTAAAAATAATTTACAAAAAAATGTTATACTCTAAAGTCTCTTTGGATGATGAATACAATCAATATGATAAATTGTTAATTGACTACGGTCATTTATTCGACATGCAAGTGTTAACAATTTGATACACGTGAATATAAATAGAAAAGTAGATATGAAAATAACTCCAGAAAATCAGTGCTCAAAGAACGTCGAGAAAGATGTAAAACTTTAGAAATGTGGAATTTCAAATGATGATCAATGCATGGCATGCGCACGATGACTTTCGCCGCACCTTTGGAAAACTTTCTAGAAAAAATAATGGCAGCAACCCTGAGCCCGTAACTATTCGGCTTGAATGTCAAACGAAAACTGACCATCTCATGCACCGCTCAAATGACGAAATCGCTCCGACGATTACGTTCAATTACTCAATATCGTGTCTATTATTATATCACAACCGTGCACTGGAAGGTTCTACTGCAACCTATGACAATGAACCACACTCACCCTCTTGTTAGACTGCAGTCCACGGAAGCGCTGTTTACATGCAGCTTGCGCTGTAATACTGGGGAACACCCGGCCCAGAAATGTCAAGTCCACTAACTATATTTACTTCGACGATTGAATCTTATTGAAAACTTTCCGAATATTCCCATCCTTCGCTGTCACTCGAGTTTTCAATGACGGAGTGCTGGTCCGGCGTTTTGGCTCTGTATTTTGTGTAAGCTCCACGCACGGGTGATTTCAAGAAGATACTGACGGCAGCAACACGCTACGCTCGCTCGTATAAACCGAAAAAGGCCGAGCGCTCACTGCACAGACCAATGCGAGCTTTCATTGGCTCTTGCTTCCAAGTCTAAGGGAAATGACAGTTTTCGTTGGTCCTCAGGGAACGAGTGGACAAATAGCCGAAGGACGGACAACACGCACGGTCAACTAAAAACAGCATTCTTCAAAGGGAGACAAATTGGAGGGACATAGGAAAAACCTTATTGTTCTCGTCATGGAGAAATTCCTGCAGTAAACTTGAAATGAGCCACTTCGAAAATTCCAGGTTAACGAAAATATCAACTCAGGCGGTTCTTGATCCATTATTGATTTAGATTGAATCGAAACTAATTTTTATTGAATTAATGAAAATGTTAAAAGCAACCATAAAGCAACTGAGTCAAGTTTCAATTTTATTTTCTAGTCAAAACACTAAATCATAAAAACTACGAACTGCAGTGAAAGGAGATTTCCAGCGACTAAAAATGATAAGAGGAAAATGATAATATTTTCCAATCACAAATACAGTTTTGTACTTTGATTTGAACACGAGCTCGACACAAGATTGGGAAAATTTAGTCGCAATATGAATGTTCAACTTTTCCTGTTTCATTAGAGAAAAAAGTTGATTTTTTTAAGGAATCACAAATCTTGGATTACTTAGATTAGTTAATCTTGAAGAGGTGATTTTGTGTTTTCTTCATGTTTTTATTCAGAACACCACATAAGATACTATGTATAAATTGCCATCCGGCAAAGTGCCAACTTGTAACTAAAGCCTACATCTTAAATAAATAACCGGAGATAATTAAAACATTACTCTTTTAGATGGTGTTTGGGCATTCTTTGATCAAGCTTATAATTGAAATGTAAACACTAGAATTCTTACAAAGTAGTATCAGTGGTCATCAAAAGAAATCTCTGATGAGAGAAGAATTGTCATTAGCAGTAATTATAGTTCAACAAAAAATTCGCCGTTCTAACAGATTAGCATTGTCTCGACAAGGAATTGTGGCTGTGCACTGAAATTCTTTGAAACAAGTGCGTAAAGTAATTATTACAGTTCTCTTAAACTAGCTAATGAGCTTTGAAATTTATATAAGAGCATTTCTCTGTGCACGAAAACGTGATTGTTTAAAACGTGATAGTATAAAGCTTAATAAGTTATCACAGAGGACATTTCATATTTATAAACAATAGACGTTGCTTAGGAAATCTTAGTTGACACGTCATTATAAAAATTAACTTTCCTCTATGCGTCATCTGCATATATCAGCTAATCTATTCGATTTTTTGACAAAAATCACGTCATGCTCTTTTAGCGAGAAATTTCATTTCACTTTTTTGCAATTTTTAAGGACCAAAAAATGCATTACCATACAGAACTATTTAAATTCGCTGGATTATAAATCTGCATTCTTACTAGTTTAACGATTTAATGATAGAGACGATTTTAGTTTTGTTTTTACTTCCTTTTGAATTCCAATGAGAAACTTTTTTCTTATGCATTTCACGATCGTTTTTTACAAATTCTTTGTTACGATGAAAGACAAAAGAAAGATCTTAACAATGTGATACACTTTTCGACTTTGAAATAAAATAATTCAGAAAATAAGAAAACAAATTGAAAGTCACGAATTTAATCAACGGTAGCACATCGATGAAATGATGACAAGAAAGTTAATCAGTAAGATTATTCGTTTTGATTTCGCATCAACAAAACAATTTGAAGGAAAACCGGACGTGCTACTGGTCATGTAAGTTGCTAAGAAGATGTTCAGGAAAAATAATGTACGACTTATTAATGACCGCTTATCAACAACCACGAGTAAAAACTGCTGATTGCAAATCGGAAAAATTTTACATCAATTTTGATACTATTTCCGTTCAATGTGCACGAATTAGTAAAATTTAGATAAATGACGATAAAAATTGGATTTACCATTCCGTTATTGTTATCTGTTCGACGATATAGGTATAGTCAAAGTCCAAAATGGCCAAAGTTCGATTTCACTATTGAGTTCACATTTTTTCCACAAAATTTATTCACCATTACCATGCATGGAGAAATTATGTATGAATTAAAAATTTGTTTTCTTCGCGAACGAAAAATACTTTTTCCTACTATTTACTTTTTACTTGCTTTTTACATTAACTTTAAAACTTAAGTTTAAGTTTTATAATTTGTGTAAATCGAACTTTGATTTAGTTGCATTGAACTACTTAAATTAGAAAACTTAAACCAGAAAAAAGTCGTAATAAAAACGTCATTTGTGATATGCAAATTAGCCTTTGATTTTTTGTAGAATAAGATTGATCCAAAATTAGATGGCATGCAATTCATAAAAAAGTGGTTCGCTAACTATTCCACGTGAGACGTGGAAGATTATCACGTGCGTCAGGCACCTAAATGTTTCAATATTATTTTAGCAAGATAACACAGCCGACGGGACATAGAACCCGTGTTGAAACAAAAAAACTGTTCCAATGGATTTGAGGACACAGCAGAACGCCAATTGGAAGTACAAAGTTCACCTTAACGGAAGACTGATTAGACAATAAATTTGGGTGTTTTTTTCAGCTGTTGATAAAAGTTGATCAAGGTAACTCTAATAATATCAACAAACTGCAATTAAAAAATGTTATTTTCAAATCCGAACAACAACTTTGCTGTGTCTGAGAAAACAACAATAAGACGATATAAACAATGAACTGTTTGTAAGCAAACGTCGTTGGTATTTTCTGATCACGCATCGATCGATAATATTATTGCAATATGTATAATTATAGAATCTAACAATTTTGTGGCACCTCTTATGGAGTTATCAACACGACTATAAGTCGTGTGATATTTTGCAAGAAAACTTAATTTTTCATAATTAATGTCAAAGGAATCTGCATACAATGTACCCGCAGATAATAGTTTTTATCAAACGTACTGAAAAAATCCAGTCTCGGAGCTGAACTATCACCAACACTACATTTTTTCAAACTTTTTTTGTCAAATCGTATTGTCAATAGAAACAAGGCTAATATCGAAGACCTGTGATCTCTGGACATTTTTTTTTAAATTTATTTTGACGTCCAATCGCACACTAAAATAATATCAAACTCTGAACTTGCGACTGTGGTCTCTAAAACAAAACCAAATAAATTGAACTTCATCGGAGCAATGTACAAGTGTAATAGCATTCGGACAATGATAGATCAGAGACATTAATTACATCCGCAGTCTGTAAAAATGAAATCCGCAGACGACAATAATCATTTCTTTTTTATAGCTAGCTGTACTTATTCAGATATCAGAACTGGGGCACAATACGTTATTTTAACAGTACGTCTAAACTTGGAGCTAGATTTGAAACGATCACTGACGTGAAAAAAAAGAAGCGACGCACACGAGGCGTTTGTGGAGCACGTGTTGATCGAGCTCTCACGCACCGTAAGCGTGACAGCAATCAGAAAATTACAGTGCGAGGTCTCTGATTCGTGGCCGCTCTACAAAAGACAAGTCGTCTGCACAGAATCGGTGTATCGAAGGTCGGTCGTGTACCGCGTCCCATTTGAGGAAACAAACCGAACACTCGCCAGGTCACGTTCACACATGAATCGGCGTAAAATTTTTTGTTATCAAAATAGAAATAATAACATGGTTCGATAAACAGCGCAATCTTAATTTTTTTATGCTTTTCAGGAAAACAGACAACACAAATTCGAGGGTATCTGGTTTGTTTTGACTTTTCTTTTTTTGCACTTCAACGTGCAAGGTTGACAAAATTGCGTCACCGAAATATTGTTAATTGTCGATTGAGATGATGGTCCAAGGTCTATTCCGTCCTGATTAAAAGTTTAATGGGTTTATAGCTCTAACCAGAGAATAAAGTCAAGCACGATTAGTAATCGATGATCCCAAAATTCTAGTTGCGTAATGCAACCTAGTAATACCGTCTGTCGTCTTGTTTGTTTACAAATGCTAATGTCTTACATAATTCATTAAAAAGCATCTGCAGACTTTTTTTGCGAGAGAATTTTTACATCGAATTATTCGATTTTGATTCGTTGCAAAGATTCCTGGAATAAGCATCTGAATATTCATATCATTGGTATTGGATCTTGCGATGCTGATCGAAAAAGTTTATTGTAACATACATGAAGAGATGGTGCCTGTAGATTTGACATTCCGTTATCGTCGCAGCAGATTTTTTGATATCTCGTAAGGTATACTTGACAGAGAAAATGAATGAAAACACAAACCAAAACAAATGACAAAAACAATGGCAGAATGGAGTGATCAGCATCAGCTGTGTCTTATTTTGAAATATTTTTTGCACAGTCTATTATAAAACGAAATGAATAAGAGAAAACTTTTTTACATATACGAATGAAAAAAATTTTAAGGAAAAAGCTTTTCAACAAACATTTTCCTCGTTAATTTTTTTCATCGTTGCAATTTCAACAAACATTCGGAGATGTTTGAAAGTAATCGCTGATTTATCAGTTTTAAAATAGTGATGTATTTGGAGTATTTTTAATGTTAAACGTTGATATTTTCATCTATCGCCGGCGCTTATATGCGTAATTCATGTTTCACTTGATAAGTACATGTGTCCTGACGAGTGATCGATCATGAACTAATGAATTATCGCAATCGTTTACGTAAACATGTCTACATCATGATTTTCATTTCTTTTTCAAATTTCGTAAAATACAACAAATTCAATTCATAGAAAATATTAAAATCTAAATTGTTTTGATACGATTCGAAATTAAAATTGTTAACAATAAATAAATTTTTTTAATGTTTACTGCGTGATTGAAAACTTTGAATACTTAATTTTTTTCAAACCTGACTTATTGCATCATGAAATCTACAACAACATACTTGTAGAAAGTAAAATGTTAAGAAGTCATCTGATATCTTAAACTTTTGCGTTAGCAAAAAAAATTAAGTTGATGCATTTTTTACCATTATGGTAATCAGAGTGCACTACACTTTATCGCATTACAAATAACCAACAAATATCTGATTATGCAATATTTCATTGATGTTCACGGTTTTTTAGCAAACTGATTATAATAAAATTAAGCATTTTCAGTTTTTGCCCAATTCACAGCATCGAAAAAGTACAATCGAACAAAAACTTGCAGACAATTGATAACCTCATGATTGCATGAAAAACTACGAAGTTCAAGTGCAATCTAAAAAAATAGTAAAGTATTAATACGATGGACGAAGAAAATAAATTTAACGAATATCAAAGTTGTCATGATGATGTTGCTTAGTACGTCATAAATTTAGTGATGCGTGGATAACGGTAATGTCAGCTGAAGAAGACGATTCTGTATAATAAAAATGTCGTGCTAGACAAGAAATAAGAAAACCACTAATTTAACTGCATGTGAGACTAAAGTGTTGACGCTGAGCGCGATCATGCGAATTTCCGTTGATACCGCCGACCTAAGGGGAATTCTCTTTTGCGAAGTTGAATCTATTCTGGCACGTCTTTGAATGTTGCACGTCCTACTTTGATGTCTCTAAGCAAAAGAGAGCCGCTGGGCCTACGATTACACTTTCAACAAAAGTGACAAATTTGATTATGAAATATTGTACTTTCACTTTTGTTTATTTGGTTTAACACTTGATGACAGTAATATATTGTCATTAAGATTGCAAATTGTCCTCATATGAATTGTTAATCATGTATGAAAAGTCTTTATTCGCTCATTAAAGTACACTTTTCTTAACGAAATTTCGTTTCTACTTGTCATTGTCATTGTCATTGTCATTGTTTAACCAGAGCAACAAATGAATCAAATGTTTTTAGTGAAACGAGTATTTTTTGGTATTTTACAATAAAAACTATTTGAAAAACGCTCTAAAAATGCAAACTCATTTTCAAAGAAGTGCAATAAACATGAACATCCATGAGACGAAAAAATTTTTCTGCAATAAAAAGCCCAATAATACTTGACATAATCATATATAATATGCGAAAAACATGCAGATTCGTTTTTTTTGTTCTCGGGAACAAACAAACCTATTACTTTTGATAAATTAAAAGCACAATAATTCATGCTGAATCGAGTTCAATATTATCATTAACTGCCTGCATGAAAAAAGCTTAAATACAAGGTTGTTTTTTATAAGTTTACATATTTAAATACCATGTGAAGTACTGGCAAAAATTCGTGTGAAATTTGTTTTTTAATTCACAATTTCGTTTCTTTTGATTTACTTTTTATATTGCAGTATTGTATCAAAATTTGTTAAACATGTACTTTATGTTTAGAAATTTTCAGAAAATTTTGTTTTCGGCTGCCTTATTCAACAACTCAGAACTCGAAATGTTGAAGATTAATCAATAACATAGTATTTCCAAAAATAATGTCCCAGAAGTACAGGTAACATTATAAAGAAAATGATACCCCATGTAATATTGTATTCATCTACTTACCTGAATGTGATTCTGCTTGCAAGTAATTGAGGATGTTGTCAGAAGCGGATGCGAGACATTAATTCAAAATTTAAGAAAAAAAACTTTCAGACAATAAATCAGAAATGAAAGAAAAGAAATAAGTTTAAAACTCTCTTCTATTATCGATAAAAATATTTGAAAAGATAAAAATTCTAATCTTGAACTTATCTGAAACAAAAGAAGGTCGAAACAGTAACCGCAAAAATTAGTAAATGACAATTCGTAGTGAAAAGAAGTTTTTCAAAGGTAAGAGCATAACATTCAACAATCCATGTATTAATTTTTTGATCAAATTTTGCTAACATTGAAATAATAGTTCCAGTAACTATAACTCTTAAATACATTTGCATTTCTTCTACGCGAAACGATTGCTATATTAAAATGCGAATGCGCGGTTCCGAACGTCTTTTAATTTTCAATGTCATTCATTAGTTTGAAATAACAGGTCTACGATTGGCGTGGGGTCTGGAAGAAACAAATCGCGTGGGTGGCTTCTGGGGCTTTGACGGGCTGCATTGAATGAACCTCCACGACTTACGTTAAGGTAGGCCTTACGTTGAATTAATGCGATACACGAACGGCTCAACGCGTGATTCACGAGAGCTCATTGCCTTGCGGCGTTTTCGCAATTAAAGGTCTCGGTCATATATACACGCTTGCTTACACACAATCGTTCTCTTATATAGTGCAATAAAATAATTTCCTCACGTTCGATGCAATGCAATGGTTTGCGTCTACAAAACCGGTTCAACCATGTATGTTGCTATAAATATTTTTAATGTTTACTTTTTCAAAGCAAAATCACAGCTACATAAGATGTGGTTTAGTGATAATCATGATAATAATTACAATATAATAATATTAATCATTAAAATAATCATAGTAACAAAAAGTCCCAATCGTGATAATAAATCGACATATATACGATTATTGATAATAGTTAAAATAATGTAATAGATCATCTTTCTTACAATCGTACATTAATCGTACATTAATACTAATCCGACAATGTTCTATAATTAAATACTATTTACTTCGGATTACATACTATAAAACATATATCCAGTATTATATATATATATAATTTATATCGTTTATCTTTTTTTTAAGATTGCGATCACAATCAGTACCATATTTATATTATACATATAGCACACTCAGTTATATCGATCCGTTAAGGGATTTTTCAGATTTCAAATTCTTCCAGCTCCTGCGATGTTTCTTTTTACAAACATCATTTCGTCGTTTCGTCTTTATACATGCGCTTATAACGCAAAGTTAAAATAACATTCAAGGCTCGAACCACATGTCGGTGTTATTCATGCAAAGTTTTTCACTAAATCATTTTTTCATCAATGATTCAATATCTTCCTGGGCTTTCGATCACACTCGCACACTCGTTTAAAGAGCTACATAAATATCTTACAGATCAATTATCCTGTTCCCCGCAAAATTACATGCATACATTTACAAATTCACTGGGAAATAGAATCAAAGTGTTCGCATACAATTGTTTGTTATGGCACTCGTATGGCTCTCTAGTCTAGCCGCGCACAAATACCATTTTAATAAATCCTATAGTTGCACTTTTATTTGGGAATTCGGTGCAATTGAAGCCTAGTTCTAATGTTTAAGAGAATTCGCAATTTTGAATGGATCCATTTGCATCGAATTCTTATGGAACGATGTCATTTACAGTTTAGTTAAAATAGTACGTTAACGGGCTAGGTGGATGACTATCAACTTGTATTTACTATGGAATGCTATCTATTAGTATAAGTTTTAAACGTTACATGGCTTAACGACTCGGAGAAATGTAGGTAAAATTGCAGGGTTAACGCAACATTAAAAGTGGCTGAGGTAATTTTTATTTGCAGCACAAATTCGTACGTTTTTTCATGTACTTTTTTTGCACTATTTCTTTCGTTAGTTATGTTTTAGAAAATTCTAATTCAGTGACAGGTTTGAATGTTTGAAAGTATGCAAGGATATGTCTATACTAATTATAAATGTTATTAATCATTCTTTTAATTTTTATTATCTTTTGTTTTAGACACTGATCTCAAGGCACTGTCGTAGTAAATATCGTAGAATGCATAATCTATTACCATTCATATAATCTCTATAAATACGTGGATGTGTATATTTCATTATACAGTTGCAAGTTTTTAAAACCACTATTAAAAGTTCTATTTCGTAGCATAAAATCATCTTCCGATATTTTAATATTGCTAGGCATAGGTTTTCCGATCTTAATTAAATGAACATACAGAATCAATATAACTCTTTCACGTTGCCCTTATTTATAGCACCGAAAAACTCAAAACAGAATCGCTAAGGCACGTTGCACACATGAGACAAACTGTTCTAAAGGCGTTATTAAATCTGCACATTGTGTAATAATTTATCAATTTATATCACTTTTATAGGGTACAATTTCAACTCTAATGGTTCAATGAAATAAGTTTTACATAAGAAATAAGAGATCGGAAAACCTAATTAATTATTGCATTAAAAATGTTTCAATTGAAGTCGAACTTTAGGGTTAAACAATTTTTTGTAACCGTAAGTTAGAAATTTTAAGGTTTTTCTGTATTGACTGACAGTCTTTTGTGAAAACGATTAATCTTTTAAAATACTAATGGTAACATGATGAATACCGGTGAAGTTGAAACAAACTTCTGGATTATTACATTTGTAAGTCGCGATTTTAGTGAAGTATATCGCTTGATATTTTGACATAAAACTTTATAAATTGATCATTTAAAAATCTCCGATAATAGTTTGACATCGACTCATTTATATTTTCATTATTGTGGTCAGACACAAGCCTAACAGAGTACAGTCTATTTCGTATACTAATCATGACTATTGACCAAACATGTTGGTCTGTTGATTTCGATAACAGTAAGTCCTCAAGATCGAGTTTTAACCACTTTGTTGTTCAAATAATGTTTATCTCGAAATTAATCAACTACTTAAAAACCTTAGTTAAGTTCTAGCAATTGTATTGTCTTAAAAACAGTAAGAGCATAAAAATGTACACGTTCTGATCGCTCTCAATTTTGATCTCTTGAAAATTGTACATTCTGTTCATTCATACTAAAGCTATGTAATTGTGCACGAGCATACATAGGTATAACATATACATGCTAGTTCGAGTTTCGAAGTCGAATTTGATAGTCGTATCATGAGAATTGACTCAAACGAATAAAAGGAGGACAATTCGATATATACTTTACATTAACATATTCCGCGAGAAAATTATCTAAATCGTCGTAACAATCACCGATAAGACCAATTTTATAATGTCTTTTTTTGTTTTTTTCTTTCACTTTTTACGTATAAACAATATATTATATCAGTATTTATGTATAACAGCAAATATTAATTTCACCGAGATCTCGTTGATCAGTTGAATTGATTCTCGCACAATTTTAACGACAGATTCATTGGAAGTTATCATTTAATAATACTGTCAACTTGGAGAATCTTTTCGTCAGTCTCGCGTAACTTTAACGCAACGATAGCCTCAAAAATTTATCAAATCAGTTTTATTGTACCGCAATAAAGTTCCGCAACATCAGTTATCACGAAAACATCGCCCAAGTCGACTAAAGTCATGCGAATGGTTATGAGTCCATGTGCCTGTACTTATGCGCCGACATCTGAGCAAGTCCTAGAACAGCGTACTGACACTGCAGACAATGGTAGTGCGTCTGCTTGCCTGAATGTTGACATTGAACCGCACCACACGGTTGACTAGGTGTGAACTTCTGGAAACCCGCAGCTGCAATGCTGTCCAGCTTGGCATGTTGCCGTCGATGCGCAACTACCTTGTTGGTATCAGTACACACAAAATCGCACTTCAAACAGTGGAAGTGCGAAGCCTTGTTCTGCATGTTGCCGAGTGAGGAAGTGTAAGCGCACTGGTTTCGACCACAAGGAACGTTTGCTCGATATTGCTGAAAATCACCACCCATCAAAGTGTCCAACCGCTCGTGGCGAGCGGTGTGCTGGACAAACCGAGTCTTGTCGCAGAAAGAGTAGCCACAGTCTTGACGCATACAGTGGAAGTGAGTCTGATGTTCTCTGTAGCCGCAGTGAGGGTATCTGCAATCTTCGTTGAACCGGAATCTAACGTAGCCCTCGGGCACTGGTTCATCTTTGAGCATGCGCATTGAATGGTGCAATCGTTGCTTTTTAGCCTCGGCCGAGTTTACATCTGGTGGAGACAGCGATCGCTTTGTGAGGTTCAGGTTCGCCGCAAGAGAAGCTAATGGGTTTTCGTCCCTGGAAGGAGGCAAAAAGTTTGCCGGAGGTAATCCTGGTGCAAACAGAAGACCTGGGGCACTAGCGTACATGTTGCCGTGTTGCAGGAAAGGTGGAAGGGCTTGATTCATGAGTGCAATTTGTTGGTTCATTGCTGCCATCATCGCAGGCGTTGGAAAATGAAAAGTGTGACCAATGTCTAAATCGAAGCTGGGCGTAGGAGCCGGGGACTGTTGCACGCTCGAGGGAGTCGGTTGTGACAAATGTCCGTTCTCATTGTTGTCTATAGAGTTCATTTGTTTTTGCTGAGGTTCATCACGTCCGTTATCCATAGGTTCTCGTTTGATAGGAGTGGAACGCATGGAAGTATCGTTTGCTCGTGAGGTCTCAGTTTTGATCTTTTTATTTAACAGCTGTTGCTGTTGTTGCTGCTGCTGCTGTTGTTGCTGTTGCTGCTGCTGTTGCTGCTGGTTGATTTGTTCCAGAGTTTGCTGCATCTGACGCTGCATCTGGTTCTGGAAATTTTGGATGTTTTGGGTCATAAAGTCATGCTTTTGAGAAAGCTGAGACAAGTACTCGTGGTGAAGTTGGTTCGGGCTCTGAGGTACTATGTCATGTTGTTGTTGACTGAGGATAGCGCCGGTGGAATGCTTCGCGATGTGAGCTACCAGTCGGTCCAACTCGGAGAAGGCTTGGTTGCAGGCGTTGCAATGGTAGTGGTTCTTACGCTTGAGCTTGCAGAACGGTCGGCCGCAACTCAGCTCCGGTCCGTACAAGGTGTGAAGTGAGGTAGAACTTGTAGAAGGCATCGCCGGGTTTTCTGTAAAGACACGAGATTATAAGTACATGGTCCAGTCGTGATTGTGCAAGAGGTGTTATAGAATTATAGCTCATTTTGAAAATCTAGTTTGTACAATGATCATACTACAAGTGACAAAGCACTAGAAACTGGACGGAGACACGAACCTTGGTGCACGGAAGCTCGCATGGATAGCATGGCGCTCGGAAGTGCGGGTTCGCTTGGCGGTCCACTGACCGGATAATAGGTGCCTGCCGCCCTCACCACTAGCAACAGTCAACCAAACAACCAACACTTCAAATATACTTCCCACTATATCATACAATCACCAAATCATACTATTCATAACATGCAGCAAAGAGATTTTTTTGTACGCCTACCACATCTAAATATTATTCCTAACGAAACATAACGATAGAATTTGGAAAACAAGGTTCTGATGCTCAAGACGTAGCATGCTATGCCTTTCGAAATTTGTGATTTCATGTCAATATTCTCCTACCTATTGTATTTACAAAATATGTACAACATCAGTGTGCAAAAAACTCCTTTGCTGCGCAAAAATTCGTAAGCAAATTATAAACAAGTTCCGACATTGGTCAATAAGAAAAATAACACGTGTTTTACTGAGTGCAAAACGTGCAAAAAATGTACGATTCTAATTCAATACCAAACTCATGACAATTATCTACTGACATTTTTACACATTGAATCCTATAATTCATTTCGATAAAATTGATATGAGTAACTCGTGCCACATGAGATTTCTAACTCACCTGTAGTTCGATTAGCATCCGGACTCGATATCTCAGGTTCCTTGTCGTCTGCACTTGCTCTGTTTATTTCCATATTTTCTTCCGGCTTCTCAATAAGTTCGGCTGTGTTTTTCACTTGAATTCTAGGTTTTACGTCCGGGATTGATTGAGTTTGCGCCGAAGAATTGCGGTTGTTCATCCCGGAATTCGAAGTTGCGGTTGATTCTTGATTTCCCTCACTATGAGTTTTTTCGTGCAGAGCCATATTAGAGTATCTGACAAAACTGTAATTGCAGTTGGGTCGTATACAATGAAAATGTCTGTTCACGTAGTTGCTATGACAACTTGGCAATCGACAATCAATCATTTTGTCGAAAAACGCAAATCCAGGAAGAATTTCAACGTTGTCGTGAAAATCTTTGCTGTGCATTAGCAACTGATCTGGTCTGTCGGTCGAGAAATAGCACCGAGCTTGTGAACAGTGGTAGTGCTTAGTTGATCTTAACGGGCAGGCGAAATCTGAACAAGTATCTGGATTGTACGTCGTGAAACCAGGAGGTTCATCATAATTACTAGGAGGAGAAGTAGAACCTTCTCGGTCATCTATGCTCGTGTTCGGCGTGACATTGATTGGACCCGTTGCAGTCGGTTTTGGAAGTTTGAAGCTAGTGAATATTGCTTGTGGTGAGTCTTGAGTATGACTGGTTGGATCACCACCTGACCAGATTTCGATAACACGATTTTTTGGTGGCCGGCCTCTCTTTCTCCTGAACATAGCATCAATATTAGTTAGATGGGTGAGAGTAACGTCAGACGAGAGTGCGTGGCTTGTGCAACTCAAGTCCAATTGCATCCTACTGTACTCGTGAATCTTATAGTGTTGCAGTCTTCGGAAAGGTTTGTCCGTTGCAAGGATGACTTCACGACAGTTCTCCCACTTGCAGTGGTAGTGCTTCTCTTTGTCAGCATATGGACAGTTCTCTTCACAGTTCCCCTCATCGAAGTTCGTGTCCGTAATTCGTTCCTGAGTTTCGTGTTCCTGAAGATGTTCGCGTGCTTCCCGAGGGTCTCGTAATGTAGCGCCACATCTTTCCAGTGCACAGTGATGGTGTTCTCGACCGAAATTGCAGGGACAGTCTGCTGAAGCCGGAGCCAAGTACGCCAATTCTGTGGAGGTGAGTCGTTGGGGCTGAAGGTTTTGTTCAGGTATGGAGTTTATGCTTCCACTAGAACTAGGAGGTGCTGTCGTCGAGGGAGCAGATAAGTCCATTGCAAAATCACTTCCGCTTTGGTATGAGTCGTCCATTGAGTAATACGAAGGAGAGCCTCGGCCCTCATTGGAACTTTCACCGTTCAGGCTTAGTGATAGATTAGCTGATAAGTTCATATCTTCTGGTCCCCAACTACTGGGTCGACCAGCAACTGAAACGCTTTTGTATTTTCTGTATGCTAGCTCCGAATCGTTTCTCTCGTGTTTGCGTTTGTGGGAATACAACTGGCCCGCAGAATGGAGCACGTAACTACAGTGTGGTCTGATACAGTGGATGTGATTGATGGAGCCAGAAAATTTGCACTGTTCAAAGGGACAGGCTTTGTTTTTCATAAATTTCTTAAACCCGTCGCGCGAGAGCTGTTCGTCTTTGATGTGGTAAGATTTATGTTTGTCTGAAAACGAAAGGCGACAATTATTTTTTCAGCCAATTACTACGTTGGTGAGAAAAAAAGTATGGTGAAATGTGTCTTCCAGTTGACTTACCCATGTCTGCTTTGTTTTTGAAGGTAAATTGACAACCAGTCCTTCGGCAGTGGAAGTGAGTAGTGCGTTGGCCAGCGAACGGACAGTGCTCGGTAGCGCACGTTTCAGTCGCTCGAAATCTCTGAAAACCTTCTTGGATGATAGCCGAGTCTTTTCGATGGTAATTCGCGTGCATCTGTACGTCTGACGTCGAGATATAGACTTTATCGCAGTTCTCGTGGATACAATGATAGTGCGTTTGCTTTCTGTTGTGAGGACAAGATCTGCCAGGGTGTCGTTCGGAACAGTCGTCCGTAGGAGAGTATCGCATAAAACCATGCTGCAAGGATTCATCTCTTTTCTTGTGCCATTTAAAATGCCTGATCATCTCTTCTTTCTTAACAAACACCCTGCCACTGCAGTCTAAACAGTGGAAGTGTTCTCGACAACCGAGATCTTTGCAGTATGCGTTACCGCATTCCTGACCGCTCGAGTAACGTCTCACGTATCGAGAGTAGTCGATTTGAGGTACAGAAGATTTCGCTCCGATTAGACCTTCCGTTACGGGAGACATACTCTGTCTAAGCAACGCTGCAAGGAAGATCACGTATTAAGTTTTTTTTATTTTCATTATTGTTGTTTTCTTCAAATGATGATGTTGATTTTATTTTTCATTGTTCATAAATATAGTTGTAAATCAATAAACGTTTGATTAACAAGTTAATGTAATGTTTGTTGCAAAAAAAATTCAATGTGTTAATGATAAACCCAAAAATCAAACCACTCTCAAAAGATAAACACATTTTTTATAATCAAGAGTAACTACGAAAAAGAGAGAATGTCGTTTTAAAATGAAAAGACAGGTAAAGAGGGAATTGTCAATCGTAACACATCCACCGTTAATCCTAAGTAGGTAAAGCAGTGCCGCGCCGAGTTATCGACTCGAAATAAATTCGTCGCTACCCATAGCTAGATGTCGCCGGGGACACGAAACCTTCCATAATTTTCAATATACGTCGAGAGTTATGAGTGCATCGTTCGTCGACCCAGGCATCGAAACGTTCAAAGAGGGTCTGAAAACTGGTTGGTCGATGCGGTTCGCAAAATAAAGGGCATGCGAAAAAGGAAAAAAATGCAGAAGAAAAGAATGGTTCAAAGAAAAAACCTATCGTTTGATCGCAATATATGTATAAAAATACGCATTTATATATGTCAGGTATATAAGTTTATTTACCAGGTTTGAATGCTTATCTTGCAACTGAAATATTTATTCCTCACTCTATCTCACGTGATCCGTAACAAATTGACTTGCTACTTTTATGACGCTATTATTTATGTACTCGAATTGGAGGCAAAGAAATGTTGAGTAGCAAAAACGTATTTCGCCAGAAGAAATAGGAGAAGTTACACATATATTCATAAGATACTCAAATAACTTGACCAATCCATTATTTTATTATTCGCATGCATATTTTGTAACTCTTGATTTTATTATCGTGTGTTCGATCGAGTATGAAAGACTTTTCGACTGACACGTTCACAGTTTTCCATGTATAAAAATTGAAGTTAATAAGAGAAATATGAAAAAATGTAGTCTGCCAGTTTTGTTAGATTTCATAATTTCTACAGTCATTGAGAAAGATTGGCATAAGAAAACAATAAATTCCGATCTCGTATGTTAAAAAAAGCGGTCGACCAATTTTTTCCGTCCGCTTAATGTTTCATTGTAATAATAAAATGATAATGTGTTGCACGTAGGCTGCACGATACGCAAGAAAAACTGCCGATTGATACGGGACGTAGGATCAGCCGAGTCGATTGTTGCTGCAAAATTATTTTCTTTTAACTTCGCGCGCGTTACAGTCGCAAATTGATCGCGACCTACATCCACACAACACGAATCTCCATTTTTTCTCCAAGCACAATCAACCGGATCAAACTGAACGTTAATCGACGATTTTATTGGCTTGTTCCATACATTAACTCGCATCAAAGAAAATACACATACAAAAACGTCTGTCAGCAAATGTAGTCGTTATATTGCACGTAACACCTTCTTTTATTCCTGTTGATTTTACCCAAAGATGTTCAGTTCTCACGAACCTCATGATATTCGTGAGATTTGCATCTCACATTTCGGATTTACAATTTCGCCTGCAACTCAAGCGTGTCCAATTCGACCAGACGGTTATTGTATCAGTTGAAAGTTTTCCTTCGCAATAAAGAAAAATAAATACATTTTTCGCCAAACGTTTATGCAAACGTATTTCGGGATTTGCTTTCGCCTCTCTTATTCTTATCCTTCGCCGGGAGGGAAAAAAAGGAGAAGAGGCCGGTAAAGAAACAAGTTAAGAAGATTAATTATGGGCACGATTACTATAAGTACATATTTTTTTCGGTGGGTTAACAGTCGAGGATGATAACAAAGCGAGTGATTGGGCGGCGGAATATTCAACGCTTTTTAAACCCGTTTTTAAGCGTGCGTTCAAACGCAGCTCGAGCGAGGAGAGAGTTTCTCGGAATCGCAAAGACGAGGGCCACAAAACAGTATACTTGGCTGCATGTTTCATAGGTATTCAGCGTGTACCGCAAAATCTTCAGCTAAAACGAGAGCACGTCTCCCCGCGCCTCCTCAACGTCACTCGCAAAAGCATCCGTTTTGCAAACAGCATCTCCATGCAGTCGACGCGCAACGTGTTGCTTCTACTTTTCTCCTACCTAAAGATGACACGTACCGGAGAAAGAGGGGGGGGGGCATTGAAATAACTCCCACGACACACATGTCAGCGTCATTTTTCAATCAACTTGCACTCTGTTTTAGAATTTGTCCCTTTTCGTTTTGAAAACTCGACGAAAACGCTGGCGTCTGATAAATTGCCGCACATAAATTTGCTTTTGTGCCGTTGCGACTGAATGATGATATATGGAATTATCAAGTGGACATTGTATTGATACACATTAGAAAGAGCGGGGGATCAACAATAACGCGCCGATTTGGATAGAGAGAGGAGACACTTTCGCCTACTGGCGTGTATACGATTTGCGCAACCCAGCACACATTCGTCATTCCCGCCAGAGTATTCGTTATTCATAAGTCAAGTGCTGTCGGTATCGATGAATACAAATTATCAATCGACGATTTTATTACGCGCCACCACTCTGCCGCATTGTCTCGGATACTTTTTAGCCAAAGACATTCCGCAAAATGTAAGAATTTACGAGCGCGAAATTGTGCCGTACGTATACACGTGGACAGAATCTTTTGAGAGTTGATTTATTTGTCGTTTCGACAGAATGGCTCTATTCTTTCAGCGCGGTTGGAATTTGCATGGTGCATATTCGTTACATCATTGTAATTCATTTTCTAGCTGAGCACGATTCTCATGATTGGTATCGAAATGAAAAGAAAAAAAAATTGAAATTCACAATTTATCGTTTGTCAGAGAAGCTGGTAATTATAGGATTCGTTGATTTCACGTAAACGTTGCGAAAAATCGGCTGAAAAAGTGAAAAGGAGGATTCGTGGAGCGTGAAGGAGCCACCCACGCACCATTCACGGGAGCAAGCGAGAGAGGACGCAAGAAAAAAGAACTAAATAAGCCCGGGGCAAAAGTTTAAATTAGTATACGATAAACGTGACGAGGCTTAAAGAGTAAATCTTAAAAAATATGAGAAACCCCGGGGACGCGATACGCACATTTTTAAGCGCCCTCTCGTCTCCCCCACGGCTGCGTGAGCGATTCCCTTTGCCCGTGCCCTTAGTTTCGCATCCTCCCACCCCGGTCTGAATGCGCTGCCGCCTTTCAGACACCGAACCCCTTTATTCGACGTTCTTAAAATCTCGCGCGGTCCCGCAGAAAAAAAATGAAGGGGGGTTTACAATTTTGAAAAAGCCGAGAGCCTGAAAAGGGCCCCGTATTTCAGACCTAGCTTTTTTTATCATTTATAATCCATGCGCTGAATAACCCTTTATGCCCGTTTCTCGTTCGCTATCCGTCTTCGTTCTGCTTCACGTGCACGCTCGTCAGATTAGAAGCACAAATGCTCGAATCATATACGCGGACACAAATATGCGCGGACAAAAACGACGAGCACGGCTCGGCCGGTCGTGTCAATCGAGGTCGCACAATAAAAAAGTTGTTAAAATAATCGATATAAGGTGCACGAAAATCGTGCAACCCGAGTGTGTTTGGATAATGCACCGGAGCACATTCAACGGTTTATTGCAGATGAAAAAAAAAGTCCCGAACCCTTACTACTTCGATGGCTCTTGTCACAACATTGTTTCTGGAAAAAATGGCTCCGAGGCAGGTGTGACTTCGCCTAATAACCGACCATCGTCGATTCTGAGTCATCGGTTTGATCCTCAAGTAGGTAATTGTACCAACAGTTCTTCTACCGGGCATTATGTTTACCTCAGTCTTTGTGTTTCTGCTGCATTTTTGCGAGCGTTTCGAAATCGCATTGAGTTGCTCTTCAATGGACCTGGCCGACTGGATTATGATTGATATATTAAAAGTTGATTTGCTCATTGTAAACTTGAGGGGGGTCCTGATTGGCGTCTGTTAGAAAACCGAGCCATGCCACTTACACATTTTCGGAAACAAAAACGGGTTGCATAAGCCTTGGCAACTGCCGTGGAAAAAAAAAGAAAACGAAAAGCGTCCGAAAGCATTAGCGTATTCGAAAGAAACGAACGAAACTTTCGTCGCATCGAAATCGCTCGGATACCTTTCGACTTCGCTGAAATGTCAAATTGATACAATTCCTGTTTCACGCGGTGCATTCATCGCGTTGCATTCGATTCTAAACAAAGAGAGCATCATGCTCCACAGTTTGTCTAAGCGACCGGGCACTTTGAACTATTCCTGTATATATAGTCTATGAAGTTATATATCACGGCGAAGCTCGAGCGAAACATCAGCGTGCCTAAACGAATTGCAATTTTTCTCGATGCGGCGAAAAATCGTTTTACAAATGTCGTTATTTTATGAACCAGGAAATGAAGAACCTGACCGACGAGCGGCGCAAATAAATGTCGTGCTCGTGGCAATTGGCTGATGATAATTAGTGTGCAGAGTTTGCGGCGATCGGCCGGGTATATCCACGATCTCCGGAGATCTATGAGCGCGGAATCGGGATTTCGCTCGTTATCGGCTCGCGCCATCTCTCTTGGCTCATGTCGTTCGAGTGGTCGTCCGATAGCGCCGCCGGCGAAAAAACCAGCACAATTTATAGCAACCCTCTGGTGCCCTCCCCGCTACTTCCATTTCTGCCCATTATTTTGTTCCACACTCGAGCTTCCTCCCTGTCTTGAGTTTGATTTAACGATCGCGAGAAAAACTGCGGATGCAAAATCGGCTCAACCGATTTTTCATCCGAACAGAAATTTAAAGTGACCGAGCACCGGAGTCACCCCTCGACAAATATAATCCGATTACATTCGAGAATATCTTGTTTTCAAAAACTCACCAAAACGAGGCGCTTTAAAACATCTGTCGCGGAGGAATAACAAAAAACAGATAAAAAAATCGGTAGCAACCCGCTCGATCCAGTCTATCATCGGGGCATCGGGTTTCTGTTTTGACAACGAGCCGGTGATCCGTGGCGCGCACGTAGCAATAACGAACAAAGACGCGAACCCCGACGCCCCCTCTATTTGAATTTTTTCGAAAGGGTTCGATTCTGTTTATTTTGCAGCATGACGGGGCTTTGCTGCGCGTCCAAAAGGGGGTTAAGTCGTTGGTCCCCCTCTGCGGGCGCGGGGCGTCAAAGGGATACTGCCACTGAAAAATCCATACGCGTGATTAAGAAAAAGCTTGGGGTTCACGGGTAAAACGATACTTGTGCGCTGCGACACATTAATTGACCCGCTGGCGTGGAGACCAGCCACGGCACACGTGGCCGCTCTCGTCTTTCTACGCTTCCGTACGTTTCTTTTTTCCTTTCGAGCGGATTTTTCGTTATGACTCGGAATGCAACTGTGAATGAAACACGGGGGGTGCAGAATCGCAATCAAACGAATTAGTTCAGTGCCAACGGGGCTAAACTGGTTACACTGCCGATCGAGCATTCAATTTGTCCGGGGACGTCAGATTTTAAATTTCCAACGGGATTTAAAACATTTTATCAGTAATCGCTGGTTCTTTTCAATTTCAAATCGAGTGCCATGATTAATCGGATGTAATCTGCGCTGGGAGAGGGGACGTTTAATTCAAAGTCTAATTTGATCTTCAAAAAGTCTCTCCTAAGTTTTCTGAAGTTAAATACAGAATGTACAGAAGAAAGATCTATGATTTTTTTTATTTCAAGTGATTAAGAAGTTTTTAGATTGCTAAAGAAGTTAGTTTAGTTTTGCAAAAGTTAAATGCCGACGTGTTTCATTTAGAACTATATATCCTTCTCATTTCACGAGTCGGTTGAGATATGACAAATAGAGCATCAAAAGACAGAAGAACTCAGAAAGTCGTAGGTAAGACGTCAGTCGTCGGAGTCTTTGGAAGCCTCGCTGAATGCCTGCCGAAAAGAAAACGAACGTGTGTGGATTGAACTCGAACATTACTCGGGACGGAATTACGCGGTTCAATCATAGAGTGACAACAGGTCGCCGGCATTTCTTACCGAGGCTTTTTCTTCGCGCTTTTCGAGGATGCAATTAAATTTAGAATAATTTTTAAATTTCTTCGATTCCACTGTCGGATGATTTGGCACGCAACGACGTGCCCCTTAACTTTGGACGCTAAAACAATCGCGGCGCTGGCCTTTTTTCGGCTCGTTTTTTGTCAAGCGCGCGAAATAACAGCAAAGAAAAAGCAACAAACGTGACGCGCACAAAGAAAGAGGTGGCAACGCGTGACAAGGATGGAAATAGCCGAGAAGGACGCACGCAGAGAGAGACAAACGAACCGGCGTAGAATGACAAAAAGGAGCAGGACAGAGCGGTCGAGTTCGCCGCGAGCGAAGTCGAATCGCCGGAGTTAAACGTTGCACGCCGCGTTATGGGCGCGAGGGAGGGGGAAAAGCAATAACGCACGAAGAATGCAGAATGATGGAAAGCTCGGTTAAAAGCCGGCCGGCCTAATTTTATGAGCATTGTCGGGCCGCACTTTTGGCTACTCTTCAAATGAAACGCATGTCCGCGCCGCTGCCACGCAATCGGCCAGAAATTATTTCCCTCGTGCTTTTGGTTTTCGCGCATTGTGCGGCGAACGTAAATTTAGGCTCATTTCAATGACGAGCCGTGTCGCGAAAAATAACACACGCGAGAGAGCATCGCCAATCTGGTCCTTCTTTCGGCCTGTGATTATACGCTGGAAATAGGCAACCGGATGCCGCGTGCGGCATATTCGGATATATTTCTGGGCTGCAGTGCCGCCCTTTTTCCGCTGAAAAAGCGAAACTCACGAGTCATCGCACAAGACGCCGGAAAAACGCCGCCGACCAAAGACGCCGGCGCAGATGCTTTTTGTAGCAATTCAAAGGGGTGGTTACACTTCTCAAAGCGAAAAATTGATAGTTCGCCAAGCCGCCCGTTTACTCTTTTTATCTCCCTTCCTTCTTTTGGCAAAATGGATTCCTTCTGTAGCTTTTTGATTCAGGTTACCCGTTGAATGAAAGCAAAAAAAGACATCTCAAATGGTTGTCGAATTTGGTTCGTCCTCTGGCTACCTCGTCTTTGTTCACGTATATTGTGAAGTCTGGCACGCGCCCAGATCGATAAGCGACCGAAAAATCCATCAATTGCAAAATTGATTCAGGTACCGTTCACGAGTTTCATTGCCATCGACAGCCGCGCCAAAAAGTTCGGCCTGATTGTCAGCCTAGATTCTTATTAGACTCGCGTCAAAGCAAAAGCATTTTTTTTTCGGACCACGGCACGACTATAAATAAATTATTTATCTCGAAAATTGCGTTGCCAACAATGAGACGAGGACATCGTGAGAAGATGTCGGTGACAAACAGAGCTCACAATCGACGGCCGAATGCCAGTTTCGAGGAGAGATCTGCTTGATTGCCAATTGGTTTCCGGTTGAGATCAAACATTCTTGGCAGAAGTTCACTCTTGTTTCTGTTATTTCCAATCGATTTCTTCAATCGCAATTTTTGTTCTCGAGGTTTTTTACCGTGTTTGAAATGTGTTCAACTAACGTTGTCAGCAAAACTGAAAAAACCGACGATGCAGCAATACTTGGAATTTCTGTTCCAAACGAAATCGGATCAAATTCGTAAATTGTTTTTTTTTAATTCGAGGCCAAAATAATACATATCGTCCAATTGGTGTTTTATCGGATACCGAACCAATCGGGGTCAAGCGCTAGGTCAAGCATCTTTTATTTGCCAAATAATTCACGACTCTGACTTCATCCAATCGTGCACTTCGACAGTTTGACATCGCGTTAATTTTAGAAATCGACCCATGCCCACAACGCTCGTCGACCCGCTGCTCGAATAAATTGCGATTTGCGCGCGATTAACAATAGGGCCTGTGCGCGTGCGGCGATAAATTTTGCACAAACGTGAAATACGCGCGCGCTCAAGCGCCGCGATACGTCTTCGTCTTTATTTACGTTATCTCGGCGAGCTTTTCGAGAGAAATAAAAAGTGCACGCGCGTGCATTTTAATTTGCTTTGCCTTTGAAGCGTCGGCCCTGTAGCGTGACCGTGACGCCGCGGTTACAGCGCTTCTGCGGATACGCAGCCCTTTGGCACGGCCGTTGCTCGAAACCCGAAAACCGCTCTCAAACTCCCTCTCTCTCTTTCTCGACGTGTGCGCTTTTAATCGAAGTAGATGTTCCACGTAAACTATTCTTAACCTAGTAAATCTTCGCGAACGGCGCACCCTTCATTTGAAGCCCCGGCTTTGCCGCATTTGCGTGCATTCTTGCGCTCTGCTTTTTACCACATTTGCGTCGTTTCAATTGCTCGCATAAATCACAAGCGATTCGCCATACTACTTTAGGCGATTCTTTTGAAACTCCTTTCAAGAAATCTGTTCAAAAAACCCTCGAACTTAATTTGCAAAAATTAACCGTCGTTGAAATGTTACAACGAATTCTCTCGGTTTGAAATATGAGATATGTAAAACGGAATTCGTTTCTTTTCGCGCAAAAATTTGTTAATAAACTTTAATCGTTGAAATTTAATTTACGGGTGAGGCTAGAAGAAATTGATATTTGAAGAATTGCGACGAAGAAAAAGGCATTGTCTGCGAGCTGAAAGGTACCCCGACAATGACACTGTTGGTGAACCAAGTCAATTCAATTAATTAGAGAGTAAAAAAGTTGGCCGAGAGGAAAAAAGGTGACTCGTCGCCAGACGTTAATTGGTGGTAGCCCAGTCGACTTGCTGATCAGGGGGAACAGGGTGGTCGTAAAAGGAAGAAGGTATCCGATTGAATAATCAAGTTATCGCCGCTCGATAAGCTCCTGCAGGATGCAACAATGCTAGGGATAAAATAGCTGCGGTTTCGCGCGTACTTTAAATCGCGCGCGGCGCTGTTTGAGCGAGGACGATTTGTCAAACTCTCGAGCAGCTGGCCGTCGACGTGAATACGAAAGTAGGCGTTAAGTACGTTTGTTTGCCACTCGCTGATCTGGGCTGAATTGTCGCCTCGTTATCGGTCGCGCACAACTTCATCTCGGCGATCGGCGCTCCTTTTTTGCCCGGCTGATTGGTTTGATTTGCAAAAGGAGCATCGCGCCAATTAAAGAATTCAGCCGAACGAGAAAAGAAATATTCTCGTGAAACCGAGGGCGAACATAATATTCTGTTCGGCGAAGCGGGCCTTCACGAAAAAGCTGCTTTATTGCCACGAAGAAATATTGTTCTTCCTACATGTTAAATGGGAAGAAAAATGCGAAAAAGAGTCGGGGCCTGTTGGTTGGGCCAAAATTAATAAAAACTTGTGGAACGATAAATTAGGCCGAGACGCCGAGAGAACTCGCAGGCGATAATAAATTTCAAATATAAAATTGCGAATCCGGAGAGTTTCGGCGCCCCGATCGGGACCCGGCTTTTTACGAGAGTGCCATTGTGTCTGGACGGTGCGGTCCGCGCGTTACTCCGATTGCAGCCGATCGCACCGCGCTGACCAACTGCCTCGAATGACGACGGCATGCAAGAAATATGGATTCCAGCGATTATCGGCCAATGGAAGGCGCACCAAGAATTCGTATTCCTTGGCGGCCGCGCTCGTTAATTGGAAAATTGACTGCAGTGGCATGCCAGCCGCACAAACGTTTTATCCCAACCAATCAGAATTATGTATTAAATAATAACCAGCGTAAATCAGGATTTCCATCATTTCTGCGTTATCATGTGCTGAGCAGACGATAAATAGCCACACCGAACAATCATCCTTAATGACGTTATTCTCGAAATATCCAACCAATCGTTTTTTTTTCTCATTTCTTTCACTTTCATTTTAGTATTCTTAAAAAGTCCACTCCAATTTTAACGTTCTCCGAGTATTTCCAAGATTTAACTGGTTCTTTGCTTTTTTAAGAAAAATTTCTCGTTTCCAATTGTACAGAAAAAGAAAGTTGAAATTTTTAAAAATTTGATTTATGTGGTTACTTTTCTGATGAACAAGTTTTGATTTGAAAGTTCCGATCATTATCTCGATACTTGAAAAAAAGTCTTCCGTGACTAAAACTACCGTTTAGAAGGGTTCCAGCTTTATTCTCCAAAATATGACTTGAATTCTTTTGTCTAATTTGTCCTGAATCTGTCATGATGAAAAAACAATGAAAAAATCTATTTAAAAATTGTGACAGAGGCAATTACGTTGTAAAGCACAGTAATTCATATCAAGCAGTGATTTAAAAACGTCAGATGTTTCTCTTTCGGGATTCCGTCTCGAGAGAGCGCAAAAAGAGAAGAACACTGATATTGACAATTGTGCCAATTAAGTTCATAAATTTTCCAAGAGTCATACGAGAGTGAAAGAAACGACTGAAACAAAGTTCGCTGTTGTCTGTTCGAGTTGAGAGCGTTAATTCGAAAAGTTTTGGTTCTTGTCTAACGCACAATGCACGTATATATGCTCCAGGCGCAGTACAAAAGTTTCAAATGAACCGTGAAATTTGCTTTTACGTCGTCATCATTCTCGCGCGACTGTTTAATAGCGGTATTTTTTTGCAACTTTTTCATGCAGTTCATGCACGCGTCGACTTGATTCTACAATTTTATTCGCACGATTAGACGGAGAAAGGCGACGTCGATAATTCGTGTCGAATCATTCAATTTGTTCACGAATTAATCTGAAACATCGTCCTTAATTTATTTTGATTTCACGTTCATTGAAAATATGCTCGTACGAGGAATTCGACGATGACGTCCAACAAATTCAATCATTTTCTGTTCGCTTGCATATGACGAAATGAAATTGAAAATAAAAATGGAACCCAATGAATCAACACAAGAACTCTGTGTTTCTTTTTGCTACTATAAATTCTAAAAAATATGATAACTGAGACGAGCGAGTCAAAAATTGCATCTCATGTTTTCGATTTAAATGAGCACACACAGAGGCGGAGATGTAAAAATATTTACAACGATGTGGCTCTGTAATTACAAACTCGAACGGAAACGAAACATTGAAAAATGAGCGAAACATGGTTTATTGAGCATCATTTTTTGTGTTCGCTTCTTCAAAATGTGGAACGGCAAATATTTTATGGCAAAAGAAAAATAATGATTTCAAGAACGAGTCCTTATATCTCTCTCTCGTTGCACTCGAAGCGTAGTGGGCTTGCATTCTACGCCCACGTCTGCACCTGTGTGGTATTCAAATTTACTGCTCGGCAAGAAAGAGAAAAAAAAGAGGAAGGAGCGAGGGAAAAAATAAAACGCGAAAGAAGGATAGTACTCGACGGGACGAGGGAGACGAGCTGGTGGCATAGACCAGCGAATCATTAGGAGATCAAAAATGGGCACGTGAGGCTGATCGAGGCGCAACGTCGATTTATTTTATATCCGATTTTTTGTTAAACAATGCGAAGAACAAAACGCTGTGGGTGTATTGTGCGATTTAATGATCCAAGATAGAGTTTGATGCAACGTTTCATTCTTGGCTTTCCCCAAAACATATAATTTCAATTGTTTCTTCGGTTACGCAAGCGTAGTCGGCTTATTAAAATGATGCATATAAGGTCGTTAACGAAGAGCTATTTGTGTTATGAAAATGAACATAAATTTATCCGTTTCTTATTTCTTTCACTTTTTTTTATACTTCATACAATATCGTCAATTATGAATTATTGAGCGCGCAAGTTAGTTCATCCACCTCTCGTAATGAATTCTCTATTAAGCGCGCGGATTAACAGTTAAATATTAAATCGGATGTTAGTTTCATTTATTTATCGTTATTCGCGTGTCCCGCAATAGTTATTTAAGATACAGTTGTAAAACGAAATATACAGCTAACATGAAAATAATAAGTAAGGCTTTCTATTCCGTTAATGGGATAAAAGTGCATTTTTATCGACGTTGCCCCGATACTCGTTACTTGCAGCTAAGAGAATAATGAGATACCTAAACGTCTCGGCCGCGCACTAGCCCGTAAGCAGCCTCGTGGTTTATATTATTGCACCGCGCGTTTACCGTATAACCTATTCATTTGCTCGTGACAATGCTCACAAATGGATGTCCATCCTTCTTTCTTTCTCTCCTTTTTTTGCAAACTACAACAACGCTCCGCTCTCTACATCTGTTTTCTATATTAATTACAATTCATTTACAAACGTCGAATCGTCAATTAGAGTCATGCGAAAAACAACAAAAAAAAACAGTTGTTGAACTGACGCAAGTTAACAGCAAAATGGTTCTGGTGTTGACATAATAAAAACGTCGTTTGAAACGAATGCGAGCCATTCGGGTGTCAATAAATTGGTCGCGTATATAAAGTCGATGACGAAAAGAAGAAACAAATATGACACAAACTGGTTCGCAACCGAGTATCAAGCGCATTAAGAATAATTATACGAACGCGGCGTCCTATGATTGATGACGGAGACCGCTAAATACTCGTCTAATTAAAATTAAGAGCCAATAATTTCCAGCTGTTTTTCGCGATTCATTCGACCGGATTTGAATAATATGTGCATCTAATTAGTATCGCAGGCTGGAGCGCGGGCGTGCACGCAGCGCCGGCATTCGTCCTGTATCGAGAATTATTTATCGAGGCACGCGGCTTTATTTTTGCCCGGCCGGTCCGCACGCCGGCACTGCCTGCGCCCTACTGTCAGCCTACGTCTGTTCCACCTTCAGTCAGCGCTGCCCTACGCTTCCTTATCTGCTGGTTAAACCGAACGCAACCGGTACAACTACATCATGTAACTATGCCACATCTATCGCTCTTATCGGACACTGAATTGTTCCGCCGCGAGACACCGAGTTGCAGATTCAAAACTTGTCCGATCGCATTTTTCATACCGATATATTGATAACCAAACGATATGTTCCACAAAACAGAATTCTAAATCAAATTTTTTCAAATTAATGTTATAATTTCGAAAGTTCTTTACGTTGGGCGAATTTATCTGGTTATATTTTTTACACAAATACAACAATACTAATAATAGAGATGGTAATTCTATGAACTTAGCAATTTCGTCATAAACACAACTGAAAAAAAGACTAGAGAGTTCAAATTTGAAAGCAATTGGAATGAAATTTTTGTATGAATCATAAAAAATATTCCAGACAATTGTGTGTCCCAGCGAGGGGTTTTTCGGTCGGATCATTGTGAGCTTTTAAATAGCCTAGATGACAACAATGTGCGGGACCCTCGTGGCGGTAACAAATTGATGACGAAACGCGGGCGTTAAATGCACGCCCGCAAACTAGGATACAAAAGCGATCTCGAACGCAAAATTTCGAAAAGGAAAGTGTTGGTGAACTCGCGACGAGGGACGCGACCGTGCGAGAGAGACGGAGAGAGAACAATACGTTAAAGCAGTAAAGCAGCAACTACTCTAATTGGCCACTTTGTCCATTTATTCGATTTATTTAAATTATGGGACAATTGACAGTAGGCATTCTATTTTTTAAATCTCCCCGGCCAACCGGCTGATTGGGCGAGATTGGCGTGAGACACTGGCCCCACAGATTCCCCAGTTGTGGGCTTAATCAGCTTTGATTGCTCGCTTCTATCTCTGTTGCGTATTCTCGGCCTCCGATTTGCCTCTCTCGCCCCGAACGTCTGCCGCGACCAGCTTCTTATTATTATTCGTCGTTTTTTTTCTCGCATCCTCGTTGCACCGTCGTTTCGTCGCTCTTATCGTCCTCGCTTTTTCAGACACGTCAAACGGTAGGCCCCGACCGAGATTATCCTAAGTGAAACGAACAAACGACCGCCCAATCTGCAGACTCGTTTAATTTCGTTTCCTCAAAAACTTCGGTCACCTCATTTCGTCCAATTGTCCAACCGCAAAATAAACAGCCATGCAGATGTCACGTAATCAAATGTTGACACAAACTCTCCGACAGATAACAACTTAATGGCGACGATCAAAAAAATGGCCAAGATCGCTGTTGTCCGTGAGTCGAGCTTTGATGTGCACTTGACTGCACTCGCGGCAATTGCGCGAGCTTGAATGGACCGTTGCAAATCCTTGCCGTGCGATTGACTCCTCGGACTTTGTCTTTTGGGCGACGATGACCGTTTCTTTTGTGGTGTCTTTTTGTCTCGCTTGCACCGACTATCTCTTGCTTTGGAGTTGCCGATGCATCAAAAACCGTCGTCTCCCCCCGGCGCTCCCTTCGACCACTCATCCCATTTCCTTGATAATTCCCATAATGCTGTGGGCGGATATTTCAATAAAGGGGGAAGATCCCCTGGACCGAAACGCTGAAAGCCGAGAGACGGCTCGATTCGTCAGATTACACTTTATGGTGACGCGCTTCGTCTCCGAAAAAGGACGAAATAACAGGCAACCTGTTTGATCTGCGATCTCACGAAACCGCAACGGACGAGCTCGCTCGTTTATTACGCCGTTATTACCGCGGTTTCGATTTCTGCGTGGTTTTTGGGCTTTGACACATGGCACATTGTATAATGAAATCGTATCGAGTTGCGACGACCAGTGAACGAACAAGAAGGACAAAAAATAAGAAAGAGTTATGGCCCTTGACACCCGGTGTTTCGCGTGCAAAGGTCTAGGTAAACCGAGCAAATGATGTCCTTGCGATTGCTCGGTGGTTGTAATTTCAGAAGCGTATCTTATGAAAATTATATGCGTAATTTAACAAAATTTCGACGATCCGGTTGCGCACCCATCTCACTTCGATGGGTTCTTTAGTTTCGGTTTTTTTTGTTCACCGTCTTGCACCAATTCGAGTACATTCAACATAGCGATAACAATGGAATTCGAAATCAACTTTGAGGATAGAAAAACATTTGTTTGTTTGGACTGGACTTAAATAAAATGAGCTACAATTCTGTCTGCCTCGACTTGAACTTATTTTAAGTCGGTGAACTTGTCTAATCATAAGTGTTTTCGTAATCAAGGAAACGATAACTCACCGGAAACCTTTGGGTCGGTCGCCTCCACTTTCATCGCCGCCAAACTTGCAATTGTCGTCGGAGCCTGCAAAAAAAGCACAATGATAACAACGAGCGGCCAAAACTAATTTTCAGTCGGGATTAATTGATATTTTAATCGCGAATTTTGTCTGCTACTTAAGGTTTGACAATTTTTTCACCTTCATAAATATGTATCGTGTCTGACAATTTTAAAAGCGGCGGAGCCCAGTTTGCAATAAAAACAGAATTTCAATAGCCTAGATTAGTATAATAAGCGGCGCTTGATTATCGCCGGTCAGGAGAGCCAACGACCTGTTTCCGGTTTTTCGTGAAAATTATGAATTGCCGGGCGGATCAGTGACCTTGCCGAGGCATCCACAATGGCATCGAATATTCCGACGACTTCCTGCGCGCTGATCGGGATTAATAGATGAAAAATGCAGACGGAATTACAATTTCCATTTTAAGCCAATTGACAAACAGAGAATAACAGACCGACGCAACATTAGCCGATTACTTAACAAGATTAATTCCGAATTAATTCGTTCGCAATTGCATGAAGAACCAATTTTTTTCAGTTCAATGAAAGCATGTTGGTGGCAAATGGGTCGTCGAAATTCACATGCGCGGGAGGTAAAGAGGACAAATGAGGGCCTGCCGGGAAGCCGTAGGTTGCGAAATTATTCGAATCCTGTACGATTTCTGAAGCCCTAGAAACGATCGGACTCGAGAGGAATGAATTTATGAAGTCGTTTGTTCTTGCGATTTAGTAACATTTCAATCGAGCTATTTAAATGTGACACGTGATGTAAAAGTTGCATCGATTAGTGGAAACACTGATGTCACTTTTTATAAAAGCCGCGTGCGTTTTCAGTTTTTATCTAAACCCGCCGATGCACGGAGGGCCTTACGTACGACGTGTGCGCGAGCTTCCAAGAAATCAAAAACGATGCATCGACGCGAAGAGCGGCGAATTACAAATGACGTCCAGCACGGTCCGTTCATTTTTGTCGGTACGACTTATCGTCACCGCTCTCTCGCATACAAAACCGTTCCGACCATTTTTCGGACAATCAAACTCGCCCGGCCTTTTACGATCGCTGATTTGCCGGCAAATTCTGATTTAATGGTCGAATTAAGTTTATCCCGTGTATTTAATGACCAAAAACCGAGAGCTACCCGCTTTTTTTTCAAAGTCGTTAGACTGACTTATTATTTCAAAACGTCCAATAATCTCGGTATGCAAATCGGCAGAATCTGGGCGCGACAAAAATTTCGCCCGCGGGTGATTTTAGGCTCGCGCAAACAACACCTTGCCGGTGCGTTGAACTGCAAATTGGAGCATGCTGGGAGTTTTAAGTGAGGCCCTCACGTGGGTTTGTTTATTTTTCGAATTAGTATGTGCATAAATTGAAGGGGCTCGATTAGGAGAGCCGCGGAATTGGGGTAAATTTGGAAAGATTGCGGTTGAAAAGTTTGTCCGTTAAGCGGGAGCTGACAAGTCCGTCAATTCGCGAGGAGATAAAGAAAGTGTACAGAGTAAGTGCAGTGTTCAGGCCGGGCATGCATCGGCGGAGAACAAGAGTGAAAAAGAGAGAAGTCTGGGGCGGGAGGGAATACAGCCGGAAGGAGGGGCGCAAATACGAGAAAGAATGAGCAAGAATGAGAGACTCTTGGGGGAGCGAGGGAGGGACCGCATGGAGAGGTATATGAGAAAACAATAGAGCTGATTTGCAAACAATAGAATAACGTTAAGAGTCGAGTATTATACGCCGTTGTTACTTCTTATGCCATAACGCCGGAGAGCATATGCCCATTAATATTCAAAGGCGAAAATAATGTAAACGACACGACAAAAATCGGTGGAATAATTTCAATTCTCCGCTTATGGGACTCGGCGCGGAATCCGCGCGCACACACACGCACCGAGTATAAATATGCATTAGCGGGGACGCGTGTGTTGTGCCGGGCATGTAGAGCATATTCTGGGAGGAGGAAGATGATCCGAGGGCTGGCTTTGTTGTTTTCCAACGTTAGCCTCTGTAGCTACAAATCTACAAAGAAACTCGGGGCAATGTGAAATTCTTCGATTCGACGATAACGCTCGAACAAGAGCGATCGCCATCGCGCTCGGATTCGACGATAAGCTTTGTATTTACAGCGCAAATCGAACTTGCGTGCCACCGACGCGACCATAATTCAAACCGCGCTCGATCCCGATCTCTAGATTCTGACCCCTGGCAGAGTGCACCGCGAGTTTTCATTGATGATAAATTTGTCATTCAAATCAAATGGCCAATTAAAACGCTTTTTAATATCGTAACCTTTTTTCATCCTGCTGGTAAAAAATCCTGCCATAAAAAATATGACAGGACTTTAAAAATCGCAGTTCATGATTTGCAAATAGCAGTTCAAGTACTTATTTGTTATTTTTACATTTTTCAAATCGAAAAATTTCTCCAGGGATAGAAAATGAAGAAGTCAATTTAATGCGAACTGAAGAATGAAAATTAACTTTTTGCGAAAATCTCGAAGTAGTGGATTGATCTAAAAAAGCTCATATGAGTATATTTTTTTCGGTTGATTTATGCCCGTCTCATCATCATTGTGACGTAGATAATGTGTGGATAGAATTCATCCGGAGAGGGCGGAATTCTTTCGACCCGGCTCGGCAGTAAAACGTAATTGCAGCAAAGGACAATGGAATGCCCAAGTTCTTTCATGCATTATTACGGCGCTTGAACTTGGCGCACGTATCTTATTTCCTGTCGCGAATATAATTGGTACCCGACATCGTCGTCTGTGCATCATGCCCGCGGTCACGATACTTTTTTCGCCGACTAAATTACAGCTGTACTACACCGTCGCGTATTGTTGTCTCCCAACGCCATCTGTGACGGCACGACCGCCGATACAAATGTCTACTCACTCGGCAGTTCTCGTCTTGGTCCTCGCGTCGACCCTGGAACAGGCTACCCATCTGCACTTGTAAATTTTGCTGCAACAGTTGAGCAAATTGCGGATTCTGCGTGAGAATCGCCGGGTTCTGTTGCAGCAACTGCGCGAGCGCCGGATTCTGCACCAGGATTTGTCCGAGCGGCGTGTTAGGCAGTCCTTGCAGAGGATGCTGCGTCGTCGGCGAGTTCGCTTTTGAAGTTTGCGACGGTTGAGATAAGCTGACAGGTGGCGCCACCGAGTTGTTCTGCCTCGGAGGACTCTGCGGCGTGTGAGGAGGAGTTGGAGGACTTCCTGGCGCTGTCCCGGAAGTCGCGTCCTTCTCTTCTTTCACTTTGACTTTCCCTGCAAAATCAAAAACATTCATAAATGAAAAGCAAATAAGTTTGTTTTTTTTCGCAATGACGTTCTTTTCCGCAAATCGCATTTATAGGGTTACGAAAGTTGGTGAGAATGCATCTTTTGTAATCGACAGATGTGCAGCTAGTTGGCAGATTCTCAGATTCGAGCATTTTTCATCGTCATGAATGACGGACTGTATTTTTTTTCTACAATGTAAAACGACACTGGCAGTTGCGTCAAAATTCCCGCGAGATACGAAGTCGGATCCTTGGCTGTTTTCTTGTGCGCAGATATTTCTTCTCGCCGATATGAAAGATAAAATTTGCTGGCACAATGAAATACCGGGAACGGCAACGGTGTCACTCGAGAACTCAGTCAAAGTGCATGAAACACAATGCTGAAATTGTTTGTCAGTTTGCTATAAACATTTCTAAGATGATTTCGATAGAATGGCAGAAAGCTTATCTTGAGAGCGTTCGTTTTTGACTTTTATTTATGATTTTAATATTTGAATGGAGCTGTTACGTTTGTGTGCGTTCCCATCCGACATTGATATTAATAATTTCTCCTTTTGTTGTCGACGAAAAGAAAACAGGCACTCGCGAAATTTGGTTACGCCCCTGTGCACGCTATTACGACGCTTTTAAATCATCGTGTATTTTTATGATCTTGCGTATATCGCTGTCCGAACTTTGCGAAAACAAAAAAATAAACGACACGCTCACACACACGTATAGCGTCGTATATTTTTGAGTTTCCAATCAGGTCAGGAATTAGTTTTTGTTGATACTCTCGTAAGCTTCACCTTTATTGTAAACTAAGTAAATAATAAGTCAGACTGACGATCGTTTATAAAATAATTGTCTTGGCCTTTCAAAAATTGGAACACAGAAAAACTTTTTGATGAGAAAATGAAAAAGTCATTGGAAAGGTATTGTTTAAAAAAATGTTAGAAGTTTCGTCAAGGTGGCGCTATACTTCATAATGCTCAATGATCTTGAATGAGTCTTGTAGCCACAGGAGGGTGTAATAGCGGAAGAAGAATTATGTCATGTTAGGGAAAGTTTGGGTAAAAAAGTCTCCAAAAAAGTTGAACACTCGCGAGGGGGATTTTTTTATCGAACTCGTGAAATTGAGACGTTATAAAGTTCCATAATCGATTGCTGACAGGTACATCACATCTGTCCCAATAGGTCGTCTTATTTGTCGACGCATTAGATAAAAGAATATTAAATCGTTTTATTTAACAAACGTCTTAATAACAATTCCATTAACTCACTTCAAGTATGTTGAAATTTGTTTATTAAATAAGAGTTTTAAAATGATTTTTTTGATGACATTCTTTTTAAACAAAAATGGCATTGTCCTAGATTCTATGACAGTTCATCTTCAGACACAACAGAATCTCTCCCTAAAAAAACTGTTGAGGCAAGTGTTCGTCTAAGAATTACGTAGTGTCTGCAAGATAGCTCATGAGAACGTCAAACTCTGCTAGTTACCTGCTTGAGGGACTCTTTTGATCGCTAGTCCTGTGGACGGATGAAAAAAAATACACAAAAGGTGAATCGACTGAAAATCCAAAAGGGGAAAGGTTATGGTTACTGTGCAGACGACCCCCACGATTTAGGTATCTTCCTGGAAAGATCGCAGCTACTGTCACTTCCAGGTTGCGTAACCCCTTGAATCCTTTTCTTACCTACAAGCCACCTATTCAACTTTTCTACGATCATCTGCCTCGAAATCATGCGCGATTCGTTCTGTCAGACGTTTTCAAAATAATAACAAAAAAAATTCGTTATTAGTCAAGTTCATTAAAATTGCAATCAAAAACAACAGTTTCAACGAATACGTAATCACGCTGAAAAATGTGTGTAAATAAAAATGTTTTCGTTGATATTTATGGTCGAAATTAAAAATCGAGAACAAACGAGATATTTGAAAAATTGGAACATTCGCAAGAAATATGTTTTAATTAGCAGGATCGATATAATAATCAATTCAGTGCTTTATCTTTGCCGAAATCTTGGGTCAATGTTTTGTGATAATTAAATTGGATTCAGCGAAAATGAAGTTGAATTAAATCAGCGGGCAAAAAGCTGGTAAGTTAGCCCGGGCAAATTGATGCCAGGACATTTGATTTCAATTTTCGAAGCACCCAGGACTCTGCGTGAATTATGAAGTATTTGGTTTATGTGACTCGGACAGTTTATATCCCTGTTTGGGCGAGAGCGTGCCCGGAACGAAATTCCCCGTAAACGAGTGTGCTGTTACCAATCGCTCATGAGCATGTAATTCCGTGGCGAACACAAGTCGCGCTTTTCGGAGAAAAATCTTCGACGAACAGAGTGCACGCACGAATCGGGCACATATCTTGTATCGCATAAATGGGAACGGATCTCTAAATCGAGGCGATTTTTTCAAGTCATGCTGCCGCGGAACCGGCTCAGCGGGACACCTGTGTTTCTTTTCGTTTATTCTAACCAAATTTCAATATTTTTTTTCCTCTTCCCTTTCAGACATTCGCAATTATAATTGAATTACCTCTTCAAATTCTTGAAGCAGCAAAAAAACAATGAAACAAGAATAAAAGGAAAAGAAACTAATATCGAATTAACGAAATTTTTTTTGCAAACCGATATATTTATTATAAAGTTTTTGTATGAAAGAAAACGGATAGACTAAACTTGTCATTCATTAACAAATGTACACTGCTTTCTCACAAAAGAGAGTCATAAGAAAAGGTGTCGAATTACAGCCTGTCCGCGACGCGAATCGCATCGAATAACAGCCGTAACCGTAACGCTGACCTGGCAGATTAATTCACGAAGATTTGTGGCAAAATGGGGACGCGATTACTTGCGACCTTAACCCTAGAAAGACGACACTAGACCCATTTTTACGTGGTACTTAAACCTTTAAACGTACGCGAGACAGGGCTCGGATTTCAAAATTTGCAGGGAAATCGGTTAACCCGAGTCGACTCAGCGATTTTTCTCAGGGGTTAAATCGAGCGTGGTCCCCCATCGATTGCAGGTAGAGATGTCTACCTGCACGTGAGTCGCGCGAAAAAAAACCGGCAAAAAAAGCGGAATCGAGCGCGGAAGTAAAGGAGAGGAGCGTCATAAAAACTAAGCGTAAAAATACACGTCGAGTTAACAGGGGGATGGCGAAAAAAAACGGAAGATTACTCGAAGCCGGTGAAAAAACACGCGGCGATCTCGCCCCTTTCTCTGCCAGGGGGTGCCGTAGGGTAAAAGTGAGTTAATAGTCGGTAAAACGGTATTCAGCCTGTGACCCAGGGGTTATGTGCTTCACGTGCAATTTTTTCTCCCGCGGTGTGCGCACTCTTTTGCTTCTTTCTTTTGTCAGCCCTTAATCTTCTTTTTTCGCTACTCGTGGAAAAGTGTGATGGGAAGCTGATGCCTCTTCACGAAATTCGAGTAATCGAGAAGGCACCCCGGGAAGATGCGCGAATCCTCCTCTATCTTACGTAACTGTTTTTTTTCCTGGACGCCCTGGGATAAAGGATTGGCAGCGCAAAACTTACGTCCTTATTCTGAGGTAGCTGAAAAATTGGTTCCCCTGTGTGTTTTTGTTTTGTCAGTGCGTTTCGGGATGGTTGAGAGACGGCGAAAAAAACGACTCGATTATGTAGAAGCTTTTGGAAACGTGAAACCAGACGGTCCGCGCGACATCAGATTATGTTCTTGTACTTTTCAATGTTAACGATTTTAATAAAGTGTTACCTGGGCGCCTCGATTCAGGATGATTACCGTAGCTGCTGATAAGATCGAGTTTCGAGAATGCACGATTTAAACTCTTGCAATTTCTCTTGCCATACTTCCGTCATGTCTTGTGACGTTCACTTTAATTAAATTGTTTTTGACGCACCCATACGAAATTGCGATTCCCATGCGCTTGGCATATTTTGAAAAATGCAACCATAATAACAACATGCATGCATTTTTCAAACCGAGAGAAAATCTAGATTGCTCGTGATATCATCTGATAACCGATAGTCTTTTGTTCTCAAGCGTTTTTTTATACTTGGAAAAAAAGTAGACAATTTCGAAATGTAGCCGGAGAGCAGGAGAAAGAGCATGGCCGAATTTACGAAACAGTAACAAAACGCAAAACGTGAAAATAAAGTTGAAACCATCTTGAAGATGAAACGTAAAAAAGCGAACGAAAGCTCCTCGTGAAGGAGAAAAGCAAAAAAATACAATGAGCGGAGGCAAACAACTGGCCGGCGCGCTCATTTTTTCTCTCGCCCGAACCCGAAAACCCTTTTATGCCCTTGCAAGATTAATTATCTTCCATATTCGAAAAATGAAACGGCACGAACAAAGGACTCAGTCGCTACGGGCCGAGTGCTTTGCCCTGCTCGACTTTATCCGCCAATCAGATACGCCATTTTTCTTCAAAGTACCATTTTTTAATACCATTTGTTACGTCGCGCATAAATTACCCCACGTATATCACGTTTTATGATATTAATTCGACACATTCAGAGAGCATAGTAGGAAACGAGAAAGCGGATCAAGTTTTTCGCATCTTCGACTCGGCGTAGAGCTCGGTTTGAGCGAAATACGAAACACTGTGCGCGAGTCCAGGGGGCCCATTTGAATTTCGTTCAATTAACGTTCGCAAATATATGATTCAGCTGTCCCGCAGAGGCAGACCAGAGATTTTCGTTCGTTTGTACCCATTTGGGCGCGGAAACCCTTTCGAGCCCTTTTCGCAAGACGAAGCCTTAATCATTCCCAGCGATCTTTTTTTTTCTGCAACCCCTTTTTATGGATGTCTTTTCGCTGAGAAAAAAAACGGTTAAAGGTTACGAAATCATGCTGTTTCTCAGCGAAAAAAGGGGTTCGTCGGCGAAAAAACGCTTTCTAATGCTCGCTTAGGATTCAAATATTTTTCTTTCACACGACGGGACCCGAGTTTTGGTTGGTTTCGCCAAGGAAACAGGGACTCGGAGAGTTGACTGTGAAATAATCAAATCCGGAATATGTAAAACCGAAAATCCATTACCGCTGGTACTTTTTTGAGACCCGTCCTACTTCAACATATCTTTTAGCGAATCCTTTTTTTCCGTGAAACATAATTTAAAATTTATGAGTTCGAAAATCGCCTGTCCCTCTTGTCCTGTCGGATGCACGGTCTCGTCGCGCGTCATCTAAGTTGTGTGGCTCGGACACGGATTCGCCATGAATTTGAATATTAAGATTAGACTATACTCTCTTAGCCAGGACGCCAACGAGCGAACAGACAAAGATTATACGTATGCATAAAGCGCAGCCAACATTTTAGTCCAAAGTGAAAGGGTTCCTCATTTAAATGAACCATTATAAAAATTAGCGTAACATTTTAGGAATTCCCGATCCAATCTCAGCTGTTCGACTAATTCATAATTATAAATTTATCGGATTCTCAGAAAGTTCGAATTTGAAAACAGGAGAAAGAGTTTGTAAGATTTTGACACTGGAATTCAAAGTGAAACCGCTTGCACATGTTAGTTATGCGTAATTGTCGAAAAAGCGAGTTCATTAGAACAAGTGTTTGTGTGCGGTTGGGGTCGTTCGAAGTACGTGGCACTTTTTCATCGGCCCCTGTTTCCGAGCCACCCGCAACGCCCGCAATAAGGGAATCAAATCTGCCCCTACAACGATTCTGACTCATCTCCCAACACAATTTTCGCGCAACTGTGCTGCTCGCGAGCGATTCATTTTTTCGTTAGTCTTATTCCAGAAGATAACACTCCCGGCCATGTGTTTTGGGTTCTTCAAGGGCTGCGCGTTCTAGCAGCGAAGCCCTTTGCATGATTGAAGGTCGTCACGTTACCCCTTGCTTTTGAACGGAAAAAGTGAGATGCGGTTAGAGAAGAGAAAACCGAGGAGGCTGCGGATAAAAAAGGACGCTGATGGAGAGAGGAAACTGCGAATGTTTTGTGGAGAATCAGCTGGGGGATCGAGGCGTTTAATTGATTTTGTTTGCTGGATGGAAAATGGTTGATGATTCAGAGTCGTTGCCGATTGCTTCGGTAGCAAATTGTTATGTTTAGTTTAGAAAAATAATTTTGTAACGCAAAAAATGAAACAGATGTGATCATTTGTATGTGTTTTCAATCAATTTTTTCAGAATAGAATTTCATGTTTGTAGTTAGACTTAATTAGTTGAATGCAAAAACAAATTTTTTGTTCGCCCGAATCGTAATAATCACCTGATAACTGAGATTAATTGACGGCATGAAAAAAAGTAAGTTGTGTTATCGTTTAGACCAGTTAGCTTTTGTGTTGGCAAAGATATTATCAGATAATTATAAATCCGGGATACATTTTGAAATAAGCAGAATGTTTCAAAAGAGACGTATTAGAATCGAGAATAACGCATTAATCACCACGAAAATAATCAATCAAACACTTCAGTCTACGAAATTTCATAAATCTTAAATCGTGACGTCGTCCCGTGAGAAAGTCCTCGAGAAAACAATATTCGGAATCCTCGAATAAACAAAAGACGGAGAAAAAAAACAGTTCGAACAAAAATCGGCAACAGCGAGGTTGAACAAAAAAACGTGAAGATGAATAATAGTTGCTAGTCAAGCGGTGATAATTCTCGTAATCAGTGTCTGTGGAGTAAAGCATCGCTGAGAAGCGACGAGCTACACGTGAGATAAAGTCCCGGGCATTTGAACGGCAGCACAACGGCAGCACGAGAAGCACGAAGGCCTACGCTAGGAATGCCTTCTGATGGATTGGTCATCCGTGATTAATTTGACAAGCTGACTTTCTGGTTTTCGGAGGAGACTGACAAGACCCCGACGCTCCCCCGCTTCATAATGGGCCCTCGGTCGAGGTGTCCATTCCAAGCGGTTATATGTATCCGTAGCCTCGGTATGACCGCGATGAGACGTGGAATGGGTTGAGATTGTTTGGAGAATAAATTAATTGACACAACGCTGACTCGAGATACCATTATAATGAGACTGATGACGCAATTATGAAGCGAGATTTTTGAAAAATGGAAAACACGAGAAATAAGTAATGGACAGTGACATGTTGATTCGTATCGAAAATTTCGTTTTGTTTCTTCCCTCCGTGGCAAATAGTGACGAACGGAACACACACCGCGGAATATCATTATGTGAATTAATGCTCACGTTCTGAATAAAAAATGAAGTGCGAAACGAGCCATTCAACGATTTGATTAGGAAAATTTATTTCCACATTTTTTTTACCTCGAACTTGCTTTATTGTTAGTCAAATGTTATGTTCTGAAGTCCCACTTAAATTGTCTTATTTGAACAATCGCAGTGTGTAATCATTCAGTTTTGCAATTATTTTTACAACCTCGTATTTTGCGTCAGGCATTTTTATGTGTAAAGTTCGGTCTATTCTGGTCATAAAATTACAAATATTTTTTCGTATTCAGAACAAGCAAGCAAGTATTGTAAAATTTGTAACATGAGAAGTGTAAATTTCTATCCACGCACTTCCGCGAATCGTAAATAATTGAGTACAATAGTATTTTGAGTTGATTATCTTCACATGATTAACCTGTTTTCATACGTTCAATTTGATTGGTTGACTGTTAGACGGTGTAAGTTATAATAAGAAAAAGTGAAAGCCAAGTTTGAACTATTGAAACCTTTTGATCTATTTTTGAAATGTTTATATTAGAATTACATTAACATTGAACAATCAAAAAAACTGTTACTAATAAATTGAGAAAAAAAACGATTATGCTTTTTTTTTCAAAATTTCGTAATTTCATAACCAAAACAGTATTGCGATATTAATCATGACATGTGGATATCAGGTTTCCGGACAACATTATTTCATACATAAAGTGGTAAAAAATATTTTCGCAACAACCTAAACATATCATATTCAAGCCGAGCAAATAAGCAAAGCAAAGTGATTTTACAGTTTTATGAATACCACTTTTTCTGCGAACAGTATTAACAAAATAATGGCAAATGACTTTCTCTCGCTCGACTTCTTTTATTGCTGAGAACAATATCTAAGAAAAACGGAGCACAAGTTTAAAGAGAATTAAATGAATCACGTGTAACGTCAGCGAGAACGTCAACTAAAAGTCGCACATGAAAGAATAATAACGTTATAAATTAAAACTTCCACCTGCATACAAATTTGTTCGCAGAAACTCTTTCTTTCAGAATAGTAGTCCATTATAAATCATCTCTCGTTTCTTTTTGATATTCCATTATCTTTCCAATCATTCAAATAACAAAATTACAAAAGTGCAAAATGACGAAATTCATTTATTCTGATTGTGTGTTACGTTTTAATTGCTGTTATTCTATTGTGAATGCATTCAAACAGTGCAGTTAAAAATGATTATCAATTAATTATCGAAAGCAGAGCGTCGACAGAAAATGCCCAAAGTTTGATGCACCGTCGTGCTGCTTCGTCTGGACGAGTTCAATGAACCTTAATGAATAGATCGATTGAGTTGAGCATAATTTGCCTCGAGGAAACCAGATGTAATATGTTTTCAGAGGCGCGACTTATTCAATGAATACAAGAATGATGCAGACACTCTGATCGTTACTCTGTTATCGAACCATCCAGCCAAAAAAGTGAGCCAAAAAATGGTCAAACTCAAAAGTTTGGTCTCAAAGAGACCCTCACGAGTGTTGACTTATGCGAAATTTTTATTTCGTCCCAAGTCAAACGAATCGAGTGTTTAGAATACCGTTCAAAATTCAAAGAGACTTTTCGCAGTGGCAATAAAACTTTCACGCCGTACAGTATCTGTTTGCACAACATTCTAAAATATGTCTCCGCGTGAACGATCGACAAAGGTACACAAAAGTTCTCGTTTCTTAAAATTCTAATCGCGCTTTTTGACATTTTCAAAAATTTCTGTTGTTCTTGCACTCGCAGTCGGACAATTTTCTGCGCCAAGTTCCGGCACGTTTACGACCGGATTGTGCACGTAACTTTCCTATCCGTGATCGCCTTCTTTATTCCACTCTCTCGGCGCGTTTATTATTTTTCTGTCGTCGCGCGCACGGCGTTCGCGAAAATGTCGCTTTCACCTATACCGACATGAATGAAACGCCGTGTGTCGCTATAAATGAATGGCACTTGCAGAATGTCACTCGTTTTTCATAAACCGATTTCACGCGAACGAAAATCGAGTGAGCGTGGCTGCGTAACGAATCAGCTGAAATTTATCGCACATCTGATTTAGGCCCAATCAACCTTCAGACGTCGAGATTCGCAAGAACTTCGTACTTAAAAAATCCGGAGCGACTTTTCGCATGAGAAAAGGGATACGTGAAATTTGGCACACGGCGCACGGGAAAGCTCCCCTAATAGTGCAATTCGAGCCATTGATAGACGAGTCCATATTACCCCAGACCCCTTGAAAAATAGATCACAAAAAAAACTGTGCGGGCACAAAAAAGGGAATAAATAGACGGAATAGGAGCAATCATTCAAGTGTACAATGGCAAATTACATTTCCGATTTGGTAATTGGACGAAATTAAAATCACTCAATAAAGTTTGATTCGATTATTTGCAATTTGATTTTGATGAATGGTTTATTGGTTGAACTAATTTTATTATATTTTTGTTATTTTTTTCGACTCAAAAGAAATTGTAGACTCGGTGTAAGAACTTTGAACTGACAAAATAATAATGATTTAAAAAAAGGCAAGAGAAATTACCATGAGAAAAAGGATGATAGAATCAAATTATCATGATAATTTTTCAATTGCGCACGAATCTGAGCATCTTGAAAAGTATTGTGTGTTTGATTGATCGGAGGTTAATATGCCCATCCTGAGATTTTGTAATCTGCGAAGCCCGCGGATCTTGATCGCTGGTACGACCTTGGCGTACGAAACTCAGGAGAAGGCTTCCAGATGAGAATTGTACACGGGAGAAAAAAGACAAGCACGAAGGAGAAATTAAACAAATAATCTTTGCCGAGCGAGGAAACACGTAAAGGCACGAACGAGAAGGACGCGAGTAAAAGGATCCCATTGAATTCTAAATTTAAACGAATGTCCAAGTGTCAGCAGGTTGACGGGCAAAATAAATAAGATATGCCACGGCGAGCGGGCTGCGGAGGAGCTTCTTCATTTAGACAAATTTTAAATTGTACCACACGCCAGCGCGTTATTTATTCAAGGGTTTCAAGATTGCAGGGTCCGCGTGTGTGAGACATTTAACGTCGCACGCTCTCGTAACGTTGTGACGAATGTACGATTATGATGTCAATACACTCGTTAGTGTGAAAAAAACCTCCCGACCGAGTATACAAATAAACGTCGTTCGCAGCCTCAAGACATCACGTCTGCTTTTTTTTATAATAGTTTGGAGGGAGAAAAAACGACGCGCGATTCCCATCATGCAAAAATATACAACTCGGCCTTATGCGAGTCAATTGACGACGAGTGTTTTTCGTCGCCTTGTTCCTCAGTCATGTTAATTGACGCGAGAAAAGGGCGTTGCTAACCCGGAAATTGACTTAGATCTACAGAACATTCCAATCAACGATTTCTTATGATTTATGAAAAGAAAAATTGACATTTACTTGAAATTTTTTTACGAAAATTCGTTCATTTGATTGGAAAAATTTGATTGAAAATGTTTGGAATTTGTGAAATTAATAAAGCAATCCTTGTTTATGAAACCCGGGACGAATCGTTTGAAGATAATCGCGGGCATAAAGTCATGCAATATACAATTCGCGTAATATGCACGACGATGCATTGCGCACGTATATACAAAAAAAAGGACGCATACACGTGTGACGCAGAAGCCTTGGTTCGCTCAGATGGCACTCGTAAAGAGTTTCATAAAAGGTTTCATAAAACGTTTCACGATCTTGCGTTCCGCAAATCATCGGGCCGAGGCATCCCCTCGACGTGCTTTTTTTCGCGAGAAAAGACGCGGAAGGGGACTCACTGTGCCAGTCAAACTATAAACGGAAACGACCGGGAGATGAGGCGCAAGAGGAGATAGCGGCGCGAGAAGAGAATACATTCAACAGGTATCCCCGCTCCGGAGCCCTCCGATACTCGTGTACGACCAGCAGCTCTGCGAAAGCGCGAAGGGGGAAACAGACGTTTAGTAAATTGGACCTTTTTATGATTACGTTTGAGGGAGAATTTGATATTTTGTTAGTTATGGTAGTAATATTTTCGTCAATTGTGTACAGTAGATGAAGCTTTTAGATGGGAAAACTTGATATTTGTCAGTTATGGTGGTAATATTTCAGAGGGGTACGCTGTGAGGGTAATTAGACATTTTGATGGCGGGACGTCTGCCGGCTTTTTTTATTCCTACATCCCCGTGAGAGATTGAGAAAAGCCTAATGAAACCGGAGATGCGACCAGTGTTTTACATTTGTCTTTGTGGCATGTCAGATGCACGGCGTTACATAATCGTGCATATCACGTGTGTAGTGGTAAATTACTTGTTGATTTATTTCATGTTGATTATTAATAATTCTCGGTGTTGCATTTAATAAAACACACTTCGGTAATTCAATATTACATATTAATTTTCTTCGGATAAGAAAAAGTTGCAGCTACAATGATTGATGAAGCTGGTTTTCGTTTAGAAGTTTCGATCATTTCATAATACGATTTTCTCTTTCATTTTTTTTTTTGAAAACACTTTTTTTCATTTTGTTGAAAATAACCTGAAAAATACACAAATTCCATTCTTTGCTATTAGTAGCTGTCAGAATTTCTCGAAACTAATCACTTTCAAATCAGATTCCAAAAAAATGGACAAACAAATATTGAATAGAATAAAAAATGGGAAAAACATGTATCAATGAAATAGGCAGTTACGTTTTTCCATCGATCCTGAACAATATCGATTGTCTGACTGAGTACCAGCTCGCTTCAGACGAAGCTTTTTTATACCTTCGCCACCGTCGGAGTTGATGATTAATGGTTGCAGACATTTTTCCTCAAAGGCGGATAATATATACCAAGAACAAACCGATACAATAATAAATAATTAACAGCTGGTAGCATAAAATAGCGCCGGAATAAATGTTTCCATCCGTTCGCACAATTTACGAGATTTCACGTAGTCATTCTGCGGAGAGTGTTTCTGAGATCCGGCGCCCCGGAATTGTATTCATTATCGTAATTTGAACGAAAATGTTTGCCGAGGACGCAATAATCTTTGGAAGAAAAAGCAATGACTTGGCGGCCCAGAAATTCGATGTTGTAACAAATGACATATCATTTTTCCCCGACCTTTCTGACTGGCGTGGCTGCAGATTAGGCGAGATTGAACGTAAAAAAACGTTTCTTATGAAAGAGACGAAGAAGAAAAGCAACCTTGTAGGGGGATCCGTTGATTGTAGGTTAGAACGTAGGTGGAAGAAAAGATGTGAGATCGGAGCGCGAAACGGGCACTCAGCAGTTGCCTCTTTGATGTTTGTAATGTTTTCTTAAAGTGCCAACACAAAAGGCAGAGCCGAGTCGGTTGTCGCGTCTCGCTTCTCTGCGATCTCCTCTCATCGCATTATTCATTGTTCACTTCTGCATGCTTTCTTCAGAATTTAACTCCTCAAGTCCTTACGACACACGTCTTTTTGTCTATCGCTCAATAGCGCTGATTAATACACGCCATTCGTTTCAGAAAAATTCTCCTCTCAGTTCTTCGGAATCGCGACGATCTCAAACAAAACACTTTGCCGAGTTGTAATTTATGCTAATTAGACAGCCTCTGTCCGTCGAACGGGCGCAAAAAAGGTTGGAAATTGTTTTTATAACGCGGCGACGACAAACTGCATAAATTGCACCGGCTTAGACATTTTTCACGTTTCATTCGAGTTAATGAAATACGAGCGGGGGAGCAAGGCGAAGATATAAGAGGAGGAGAGATGGAAAAAATAAATATACGACTTGTGCGGAATCTATTTTTCCAGTGTTTGAGCGGTCGAAATTGTGGCTCGACGGGGCGCGTGTCACATGCACCGACATACCGAAGTCACGCATCGATCGCACCAGACAGTCGGCACCGCGGTCCCTGCTCGAACCGATCAACTTTATGAGTCGGCCATCTTGCGAACCATCGCATATTCACAACGCACGCACACGAGCCCGACTTGCATCATCACTAATATGTTACTGCTGTTTGCAGTCTGGCCTTTTGTACAGTCGCGTCCAAAAGCTGTCAACAGTTCAGAGACTCCAACAAATCACCCACATTGCAACCCTCGACTCGTTCTCTTCAATCGTCCGACATTTCTAAATCATTTCTAACTGACCCTCCAAACATACTATCTTCAACGAGACAGAAAGACGTTTCCCACAATTGTGTCGATCTACGAAAGTCAATAAGAGATCAAATTAATCGAAAGAGTGAAAAAAAATCGGTCCGATCGAATTGGAAGAATGATGAACCTGTTTTTTAGCTTGGGTTTGATCGCGCAACTACGAGCACAATATATTAAGCATCATCTATAAAGTTGTGACAGATGTGAGCATTCGTTTTGAATTCGGTGCCGTCCCACCCGAAGGGTTTCCAATGGGCTTGATAAATCGATCCCCGAAGCGGTGCATTCTTGTCGACGACCTTGCGATTCGTATTTGAATAGCCTGGCCGTGAAGAGAAAGGTATTTTGTGCTCACCCTGCGGTTGACCAGTGGATGGATTGAGAAAGGCAGGCAGAAGCTGCCCACTGACTGATTTGCTGAGGTCGCCGCCTGTCAGCCCGTAGATCGCCAGGAGTTCCTGCATCGTCGACTCCGCGTACTCCCGCATGCCCTCGAAGGGCTTCCTCTCCTCGCTGTCAATTTCGTTGATAGCTTCCTGAGTGCGATCCTCCTCGAACGTCATGTCCTGCTCGTCCAAACGACTCGCGTCCTGGTCCATCGCACTGCCACTCTTTTCAGAAAAGTCCGAACCAGGACTTCGTGTTTGCTGAAAAGCAATGAATTATGAAAATCATAAACTAATTAGGAAATTTCATAACATAGAAAAATGTGGAAACAAGTTGTTTCAATTACAATATTTATCATAGTATGAATTATTCAAGGTAGTTTATTAAATTTCTATCAGATAATTGAATTAAAATAGTATAAACTACAGTAGTTATAAAATGCATCAAAGAAATAAATTCATATTGTGATAAAGTAAGTCTCTCATGTGATATTCAGTGTAAAAAAGATTTATAAATCATTTCTGTACCCCTTCCATTCAGAATTGTTATGATTATTATAATAAAAAAAAAAGGTTAAACAAACCTCTGCACTCGGCGAGTAGACTTTCTGTGACCTAAGTTGTTCAATGATGAACTTGTGTTTGAAGGAGTCACCGCTTTCGTCATCAGAGGACGGTGGTCGCGTCGAGACCGACAGGTCCATCGGACTCGACTCATTGTTATTCAGTCTCTGCTTGGGTCTCTCTTCCATCAAAGGTGGTGGTAACAGCAGCATCGGCTTCCGCTCGAACTCCAACACCTCGTTCGAGTTCTGTGTCTCTTCCGCAGTCTCATTCATTGTGTCGTCCTCTTCGTCTTCCTCGTCCTCGTCATCGCGTTCGGACTCTTCCCTGTCAGACTCGTCCGAGACCTCGGCCATCCGGCTGCTTATGGGTTTGAAGTTCTTGCGCTTGTTGCGGGGCTTTTGGATGCTCGCTAGTTGCAGCTGCGCCTGAGCTTCGAACTGGGACCCGCTGTCCTGATCGGCGGCTCCCCGACGGGATGCGTAGTTGTACACCGACTCAGAGAGCATCTCCGCTAATCATCATGAAATTAAATTTCGTTTTTATAAAACCGTACCACAGAATGATACACCATATTAATTACACGGACGAATTAATGCCGGATGATACCTCCCGGATAGGGTTTCAGACAGATTACAAGAACGCTTTTTTTCCACAATGAATATGAATTGAATTTCTATCCGGGCGTTCTTTGTTGGATTCTAATGTTGAATTAACGTGCAAGTAAGCCCGCTTGTTCAACTCGAATTCAATTTTGCTTGTTTGTTTCTCCGCTTTGTTTCAATACAAATATCCAAAGTATTTAGTTTAAGACTTTTTACCGTCCATTGAAGTGTAAATTAAATTACTGCCTATGTAATCGATACGGAATTGTTTGTTTCTTGTTGGACTATAATATTCATTCCGATTTGTTCCAAAGTTCAAAAACAAGATTCCATTGAGATGTGTGCCCGGGGAGGGGGCGAAAGAAGTGACGATAAAAAACTTACTGGGGCCATATGGACTGGTTACGGCGGACATCTCGAACTATGCCGGGTGTCTCGTCACTGCATCCTGAAACAGAAGAAAGTAACGCTATAGACGACAGAAGAATGAAAATAATTCATACGAGCGGACAAAAAGCTCGCGCGCAAAACAACAGACTAAACCACTGCACTCCGTCTTGCGCAATAAAATTAACGCGCGAACCGCATGCAGCCGATGGGAATTCAATTTGCGGGCGAATAAAAATATTTTTACTGTTCATCCTCTCGGAGCAACCGAATGGAAAAGTCGAACAAAAAAACAACATTTCAAAATTGCGCGAGTATGAAAAAAAGAAACTAATTCGCGTCTTAATTGCATCACTATGAAGAAAAGTGGCTCGTACCATATACGTATAAATATCCAGTACAAGGTATAAGGGCATAAACTCGTGTTTATATATGGTTAAACATGCTTGAAGAATTTCTGTTCGTAATGCTGCGGCAAAAATCAATTCGGTTGTATAATGGCTCGTTAAAAACGCAGTCAAAAACGAGTTTGCCGGGGCAGTCGCGCACAAAGAGAGCAAAGCGCGAGCCAGCCAATAACACAAACTTTTCGCCCGAAAATGCGCGGGGCTGTTTTCGCTACCAGTGAGCTGCGCCTCGTTTTAATGCCTCCTTGCATGTTGTTTGTCCGCAAAGTACGCGCCGATTCGAGCCAATTGTTTACTCGGGCTTGTTCGCGCCCGACCAAGTCATGCTCGAGAGAACCCAAGTCTGACAATAAAAGTCGTCTAGTTACGAGTTATTGGAATGCGGTCTTTTAGTGCCCCGCGTGGTCGCGAATGCCAGTCGAGGGCAAGTCAATCCCCCCCCCCTTGAGTACATCAAAACTCACCTGAGTTTCTACTAATTTCACTACTTAAATTCCATTTAAAATTCATTGTTTGAAAAAAAAAGGTTTTTTGTACTGAAAAAAGCAAGTTGAAGAAAGTTTGATAATGATGACATAAAAATTGTCGAGTACGAGTAAATGGGACTGAAAATGTTAAAAACAGCTGAGCTACATGAGACTTGATATTGTTGGACGAATTTTTTTGCGTGTACCTACAGTGAGAAGTACGTTCTTCACGGCTAGTCCGGCGCTTTTTGTCGACGCGTACTACACAGAAGGGATTTAATTAACATCTGTTACAGTGTACCTATAGCGAATGGGCCGCCCCCTTGGGTCCCCACCACGTCGCCGCGGGGCGGACCTGGAATACATTACATCCACCCTCGTAAGTGTGCAAGTCGGTGTGTGCACATGCATTTATGTCGTCGCGAGCAAAGGTGTACACACAAGGCAATCGCGGAAAGCAAAATCGTTTTGTTAAATTAACGAATTCAGCTTTGACAGCGCGCGCACTGTCATTTGCATAATTCAATTTTCTTTAACAAGACACGAATTTTGCATCGCCGAGTCATTGCCGCGAGTCGTTAATTAGCGGATGTTCAATTGAATGGAAATGTCACGCTCGTCGAACGAGTTTCGCCAAACTCGGCCTTTAATTTTCTAAACGTCCGCCGGCGTTTAATTGCGGGTAACAATTTTTAACTATCATCGGCTTGAATTGAATTTATCAGCGCGAACCTATTTTGCTTCTATTTGCGGCTCGATACCAAAGGATTGGAAAGGCGAGACATATCCCGTGCCGAATCGTGCATGACCTACGGCATTTCCCAAATACCTGACTATAACGCCCTAAATTCCAGCGAGCAAGTCGTTCCAAGTTTAATCGGCCAGTCCAGAATAAACACTCGCGATTTAGAACACGGGGTATCCAGACCAGCGCAGATGCGATGGATTTATATCCCGAGTCGACATTTGTTCTTTCGTCTAAACCGATTAACCTTGAAACTCTCGCGAACAACGGACACATTCGGTGACAATTAAAATAAGATGCTTTAGAACGGGCTGACGCATTTTATCACCAACGTTCCACGAGGATAAACGGAATTTCAATTGTGTACTTTGGGGCAAGTCATTTGTATCGGTTTAATATAGACCGGGATTAAGTTTAGCTGAACGTTTTAAATTGGGACAACATCGTTTTATTAGTTAAATGTCACTGACGTGAATGAATCATTCAAATTGAAATTAAGTTTTCATAAATTTTAGTCTTGCGAATGTAGTTGTTTAAGATTTTGTAAATTCCTTTTTGGAGTTGTGATTTTGGAAATTTGATAAGAAACAGTTGAGAATCGAGTGAATACAAAAATCTATCGCGTGAGTGACAGCTGAAGACAAAAAAACGTCAATTCGGCCAAACACGAGGCAAAAATGCGGAGGAAAGAAACGAGTAGGTCGCGATAAGTTTAATATATTTTAAGTCGTTGTCGAGACGAATTTGAATAATCCCTTGGTATTCCAGCAAGACACTCCAGAAGCCACGAGAGCCCGGCTGTCTCGAGGTCTGGCAACATTACATTCGAGTGTTTAACGTACGGACGCGTTACTGTGCCGCCAAGTTTTTTGTTTCCTTCCTCTGACTTGGCCCAAAGCGTCGAGCAATGTCGAGTACTCTCATGGCTTCTGCAGTCTGTTATACCCTACTCCTTCGTTGCGTCTTCCCGCCGTCATAATTTCATGTATTTAATGTTGTGATTCGTTCCGATTCGTCTGTCAAGTGCGTCGTACTGAAACTTTTCACGAATGAAATCTCGTTTCATCTTCCTCGCAAAATAAACAAAACGAGCCAATTGTTTGTCGTCGATGTTTTGAAACTTTTTGCACGCAATTTTTTTCCGGTTACCTTTAATAAACATTCCTTGGACTTTTATAAAGATTATTCACAAGACTTTTTGCGTGTTGATTTTTGATTTCGAATTGAAACGTGATCCATAATATGTTGTCCAGCTCATCTTAAGACTGATCGATCTTAGTCGCACACAATTTTGGCACTTTTGTGAGATCGTGTTTTTTCAGCCCCACGAGATATATCTGCCAGCCTTTTTGCGATAGCATTCAAAAAAACACCAATACTCTTATCCGGACCTATATAAAGAACTTGGTGTTTGTTCCCTTGTAAGACCAGACACGTTCTCGAAAATATTGGACTTCTTGAGAAAAAATAAAAACGAAGAACAAACTCCGCTGAATGGTGTGCGTGGAAGGTTTATTCATCACTCGATGGATGCGTTTATTTTTCATATTACACTCAAGTGTGCCAAATTTATTAGCAAAGTCGAAATTTCATTTACGAAAAGTTTGAAAAACAATTTTTTTCCTCGATCTTACACTGTTCTAACAATGATCCCGAGAATGCAGTTTCTATGGCAATAAAAAAAAATCGGGGGCTATACAGTACGACTGTCAGTCATAAATATATCCATGGATGGTTAATCCTCATACCTTTCAACCGAGCGCATCGCTTTATCTTATGAGCTAGTACAACATTCATTAAAATTTCATTGACAGTCGACGGCGGGGTGGTGCACACAACAGCCCCTTTTCTTCTTCCTCGTCCCTGAACCGCGAAAGGAGCATCGAAAAGTGAACGAAGGACAGTGAGGGAGAATATGTATGTGTTCGTGAGGCACGGTGTGAAACTCGAGAGACCGAGATTAAAGAATGAAAAACACAAAATTCTGAGAAGTGCTTTGGAGTCATAATATTCGTAATTTCACGTGCGTAAAGAGATCCTGTGAGTGCACCCGTATGTGTAAACGCGCGCGGAAATATAAAATCCGTCTTTCATTATTATTATCGTCCTATTACCGATCTGGTGCATTATTTAGCCGTTTAAAACTGACTGCTCCGCGCAGAACGAGAAAGTTTAAAAAAAAACAATTGTGCAATGGCTGCGCGTACACACCATTTGACTGCATTCATTCCTCCTCAACCCGTTGTACATTATTGCGTTGAAAATTTTATGAAAATTGCGCAAAATGCGCGTTCCACGACTCACGTTTCAGAATCAATTGTTTCCCACGAGGAAATCAAGATTCTTTAGCTCAAGCACCCACTTAACATTTTAATTTCAAGTTTAAGAGTTTTTGGAAGTCGTCAAATAAATTCTCTATTCGAGAACAATTAAGAGTGAGAAATAGACAAAAGTGAATAGACGAGTTTGGTTCGTGTTACAAGTTTCGTTTTCATGTTTTTTTGTGAGTTTGCAAAAAGTGTGAAATTTGAATTTCATCGCAATCAAGGGACGACTAATGGAAGCAAGTAAAAGTTGTTTTCCGACGAGCTGTCGGAACTTCTATTAAGACGTTTTAGCGCGTTTGATGAATACTACATCCCGCCAAGGTTCAGCCGCACTTAAGAGGCCAGTAAGAAACGAGCGACACGCATTTTCTGGCCGCAACCATATTCAGGTCTAAATAGTTGGTGTTACGCTAAGTACATCTAACTAGATTAGTAAGACGTTGTGTGCTCTATTTTTAACGGCGTTCGAATGCACCGCGTGTGCTCCGCTTTGCGAAAAGAAAGAATGAGAACGATTACGTGTTCCGAGCGAGAGAGGCTGAGAGGAAAAAAAATTGAAAGATCGCATCGGGGGCGACTGCAGACCGAAATCGCCCTTTCAGCGCTCGCTAAAGCGAGTTTTGGACCCAAGTGGATTCTCGATTTGTTTGGGATCTATTAGGTTGAAGAAATGAGTGGCACTGAAAGACAAGGCTTGTTCAGCTAATTTTCTCTGTCGACCCTTTTTTTTGTCTATTTGTTTTCGTTCGTTCGATTCATCCGTCTGGCTTGAAAACTTGCGCTTGAAATGTTTAGTCGAACGTACAGAATGGAAAGTATCGAATGCGAATATCTCGGATGATGATTCATATTTATGGTGACAAAGAGAAACTTAATTGTTTCATTTTGATTTGTGTGAACGTGCAATCATTACGTTGCAATTGTGTTTTTGAGAGAAATTCACGAGGTGAAATTTGAAAAGCAACCAACAATAATTGTTTTCAAACTGCGTCGGAATTTTGATTTATGCGCAAGTTTTATTGGTCTTTCAGCTGTCTTATCCGGCTTCGCTCGGGTTTTTCGATTTATGCCATTGACGATATAATTTGAGATAAATAAGCCAAGTGGTTAAAATGAAAAGAAGACTTTCAAGCACATATAATTTAAATTTTTCAAGTTTCTGAGTAAACAGCGTCGTTGCACATGGAACGCGACTATAATAAATCTTGTTACTTTTTTAGTAGACCAAAAATGGGTGCCTGTACGGCCATGGCAGCACCCCTCTGATCTCTTCGTGACCCGGTCGACACTATCAGCGTCATTGGCATCGCTGCCCCTGTCAGCCTCTGTCGACTGATTTGCATACGAACATAATAGCGCGAACGACCTACCCTTTACTATTAATTTTATAAAATTATTCAGCCCATTCGTGAAGCATGCGGCGTTTTGCGGCGCAGCCGTCTTTTTATATTTCTTTCTTTTTTATCTCCCCCCACTATCCGACACCACCCCGGGCCAACTTGTATTTGAATAACGGATTTTCAAAATCTCGTTTCATACTGAATCGCAGGGGATGCGCGCACGTGCACTCTCTCCTTGCCGAGCGAATTCGCCATTTTACTTTTACATTTATTTGGATCATCGACATACCAGTTGGACTCGTCGAAATAACTTGTTCTCGCATCAAGGGACAGATTGTCCGCGCCAACTCTCGATTGATTCTCGTTTTTCGGAACACAATGACGTACCAGATTCAATTTTGTTTCGGCTTTGTGCCCACTTTCTTCCGCATACTCAGAGTTCCGTACAAATTTAATTTTCAATTCAACGAAAAAACAAAATTGCCCCACTAAGTTCTGATAATCATACACTTCAAAGAGAAAAAAAAAGTACGATTACTCATCTCGAAGTTTCACAATGGATCGAGTGCTGCAAAACAATCGAATGCAAAAATATAGCGCAAAAAAATGAAAATTTAATGACAGATTGCAGTCAATTACGACGAGACTATAAATTTCGAATTTCGCAATCCAAAAGGTTATGCGAATAATAAAGCGCAGCGAAACTCAAATGAGGATGTTACGAACTCGTTACTTTTTCTCAGATTCCATGAATTAGCATACATATAGTGGCGAGTCTTTTTTCCCCGCCTTTTTTTGACATCGCGGAGACAATGCTTCAGGACCTCTGACGCAAATTTTTTTTGCTAGTGTTTTTTGGATCGTTCTTTTTTTGTTCCATCGGGAACTAGTGTTAGGATAATAAGTAGGGATTGAATGAGAGTTTTTGCGCAGCGCTCTTGCACGTAGTTATGCGTGGATGGCAGCGCGCGAGCAGACCTCGAAGCATAATTAGTACTTGTTCGCAAATGCTTCGTTAAGTCATAGGAGAGGAGGCACGTATAGCTACACCTACGCGATTATTCCTCGCCGATCTTATTTCTCCTTTCGTCGTAATTGAAGTCCGTCGGTGTAATTGTTTAAACTGGTATTTCGGATTGAAGGCTTCGGTAATGGACGGCGGTTAAAAGGTTTTTGAGGAAATCATGTAGAGGGAATTTATCACGAGATAGTGATTTGTGGATAACTAATGGCCAAATGCATCAAACGAGGATCGAACGAAGAATTAATTTCACATTTAAATTCGAGTCGTGCCGATATTAATTACGATTCGGTACGGCGAACCGCGTTCCCGGAAAGGATACGGGAAGTTCGCTATACCATCGGCGGAACGTTGTTTTTACCCCGCTGCGGCGCTTTTTGTTCGTGAAATTAAAATTAAGTTTCCACGCGAAGACCAAATTTTACACACCGACTTGGCTTAATGATAAATGATCCTCGTTGGAACGCGGCTATATTTACGCCACTTAATGAATTAACATTTCATCTAATTTCATTCTGCGAACAAAACACAACTCGTTCAAATTGCAAAATTTCTCCTCGTAATTGTGCAATTATGAAACACACTTAATCATCGAGTGATTAAATACTGCAAGAAAATGAAAAAAGCAGATCAAAAAAGTAAATTTAATTACGAAATCTAATTTGAAAAAAAAACCACAGAAGAGTGGTAACTTAATTAAATTTATTTGAAGAAGCGGAATTAGCGAGAAAAAGATGCGGTTCAAGTTAGTTAAATCGTTTTTAAGAGCTAAGCAATCAGTCCTTGAGCCAGATTTGGCGAAACGCGAAACTAAAAAAAAGGCGAAAACGAGAAAGAGCGGACGCGCATAAGCATAAGGAGGGGCTTAAATAAAGCGTCGAGGATTCCACGAAATGCAGAAAAATCCGAGCACGGTCTTTCCATATAATGAGATAAAGTTGCTCGCTCGATTAACGTTCCCTCGGTTTGGGTTACCACACACAAAACGATCAGCGCGAAAAATAATACCAATATTTTTTCAAACACCCGGTTCTCGGTAAATCGCTCTGGGTAATAATCCTGCGATTTAAGGTGTCTCTGAAAACGACTTTTTTTTCTCCTGCATGATGGGTCGATCGGATGTAATTATTAGGCACTTGAGCCGCGCCGAGCCAATTTTTTTGAAGAAATTGAAAATTTATAAAGTGTAACGAGCAGGCTCCAAAAATTGGCCCGATTTCGTGAGATTTAAGCGCATGTTTTCTTTTTATCGACGGGATAACGTGAAGAAATTTAAGAATGCAAATTGAATTTCGATCGATTATCAGTAATTTTGTGAAACGGTAGGCACTTTTTACGCTGCTACTGGAATACAAAATTTATGGCATAAAAGAGTCCCGACGTCGTTGGTGATGGTTTGTCATTGTCAAAGGTGGACTGAATTTTTGGTATATTCCGTGATGAAGCTAGGGAGTGAAATAAGAGAAGGATGAGATAGGGGTAGGAGTCTAGTAATAATAATTACAGGACCCAAAGGACAGACTAGACAATCGTGTCGGAGCCGAATTCGTAGAAGGGGACAATACAAAAGGATTCAAATAAGAAGAGGACCGAGGGTCGGCTCGGTCGGGACAAAACGACCGCGGAATCTCGCGAAATCATGAAAAATTCCGTTTCGCTTATTGTCTTCCTGAATAGGATATATAAACGATGAAAGATACTGCCGAACTAACTAACAGATATTTTTTCTTTTCGGAGAAGAATGTTCGAGGAATAAGGAATAACCTAACGAGAATGTATCACAGGAGCAAAAAAAGTTTCAGTCGTTTCTATGCTCTCCAATTCATTAAGTTTCATTTGTTTTCTAGACTAGAAAAGGGGTGGAAGTTAACTTTTGTTGCGTAAAAAAAATTTGAACTTTCGATATGGCAGACAAAAAATGCGGTTCATCGACTTGGCGAATGTTGAAGAAAAAAATGTATATCCATCAGGTTGAAGATTACGGTGCGACTTTGAATGTATCCTTTTTAAAGGGTTTTGGCCTCGGAAAAAGGAGATCTAAGGATTGGCGAGATCCTCGATCGCAGGAACAGGCTCTCTCGAAATGACGAATCGTTTCTATTAAAATACTTTTTTCAGCAGGCAACGGGCAATATGGGAGAGTCGCGGACGGAATTTATTTACATATTTTCAATCTGGATTAAGAGGTATGGCGGAGGACAAGAGCGCCCTCCCGCGGCGCAGCCTCATTGCGGAGCGTAAAGGATTATTTATCCAAAAGGCATATATCGTTCGCTGACTTCGCAAAATTGTGCCCACGTACGTTAATAACGACATTAGAAACCGAGCAACAAAATACCCACCGTCTCCTCAACCCATTTCATCCAACCTTAGCATCAATTAAATCTTGTTTTTTTTTCATAGGTTTTTTAATCATCAAAAAGTTGAATTCTCATCGTCAAAATCTTAGTTAGATTTCATCTACCGTGTCGTAATCGCTTAACGATTTGATGTCATTGTGTACGAGAAACTTAGGTGTTTTCAAATTTGGATGAAAAATGAGTAGGCGTTCGTCAAACTTGAGCGAAATCTATTTAAACGCCACGCACTTCTCACAGTGATAAATGATTTTTCAAAGTCCAATGTCCTGACTCGAATAGAGTTTGAAATAAATTAATAATACCCTGAAGCAACAAGTGTTTCTGAAAAAACGTTTGACCATTCTAGTGACTGTCCTGTTACATCACATTGTTTCAAAACAAACTAAAAATTAAATTGTAAACATGATTGTTGAAAATGAATCCTACACTTGTTCGTTCTCAATACTGACAAATTCGAGTGTCATTTTCTCGCAAAGTTTCGAACTCTCCCCACGTTGATAATCTGATCGATCGATCAATCGATTAAGATAATTCGATGCCTCCTTGCATTGAGGCTCGCTCCTGCCGCGTGCAATATCACGAGCGATTTGAATTTCCAAGTCTCGCAATATAGCGATCGGGCAGAAAACAAATGAATGACGAGTGACGCAGGTGGGGCGGAAAGAAAGAAGAGCGCAGAAAGAGAGCAAAAATGAGCACGGGCGTGCGGATGCGCGAGCAGCCGCGAGCGAGAGGGACAAACAGTCCCGAGCTATCAAGTGATTAATGGAGTCTTCTCGACGAGCGAGAGCCCCGATGGATAAGATCTCTGATGGAATTCTCCCGGCTTTTATATTGGATTTCTTTTAAATTCGTTACTTTATCCGGCACTATGTTAATAGCGCTCGATATGAGAGCTCGCGGTTAAGAGAAGTTCATTTATCATTTGCGCTGCTCTCGGCGCGTTGCCTCGAACCTCGACGCGACGTGTATTAGACGCGATTCACACGTTCGATTTCGCTCGCCATTTTTTTAGACCGTGGTGTACGTTTGAAATGTCGAGTGCAGCCAATTTTAACTGCTGATTGATGCGTGGCTGATTTGACGTTTCTCACCAAGTGCGATGTTTCATCCGTTCTTACAGATAATGGAAAATTTGGAGCCTTTGAAAGTTTCGAAAGAAAATTTCAAAAAAATAAACCCTCCAGTTTACTAAGCTACCTAAATTGTCATTTTACTAATGACACTGTTGTTCAAGTTTTTTTTTTCCGTAGATTTTGAAAATCTTAGTCATGCCAAGTTTGAAGTTTTGATCATTCACAAAATGAAATCAAATTTGTATTCAAGATTTTTCTATTTGAGATGTAAATTTTTGGACGAAAAATTCCGTAGGAATATGTTTATCGATGTCAAAATTTTTGATGACATTGTTTTTTCCAAGTTCACGAGCCGCTGAATCGTCGAACGAAATTAGATTGATCATGATAAGTGAAAATAAGGGAAAGTAAACCGATTCGGATTAGAAAATCATTGTTAGACGAAACGTGCTCGTTTACTTCGATGAATATCTTGCAAGGTAACCTTCATTCAATTTCTAAATCATATATTAATTAGATCTTATATTCAATAACCCACATCGAAGAAAAAACTAAAAACATTCTAACCATCTGATTATTTTACCTCGACTAACATCAGGAGCATTTCAATTTTCATTCGATCGAAAAACACATTGTACAATACTTAATAGTTCCGGTTCTAATAAAATGTTTATCGCAAACGACATGAAAGCTAAAAATGGTTGAGTGAAAAAGACAATGGAACAACGAAAAAGGCGCGAAACCAGCCAGCTCGATTGAAAAGGTGGGACACGTGCGTGGCACGTCTCACAAATAAATAAATAATTGTCCGCTTGTGGAAACTTGCACGATTCTAAGTGAGACGCTGTGAAGGGTGGCGTAAAAGGCGCGATATGGAGGACACGCGATTGACATGCCATTGGCATACAGTTATGACCAATCGCTTTTATGGAATGACAGTAGCGCACGTCTTCAATTTGTAAATTTTCGCGTTTCGATGATCGTGCGTCTTCTTTTGCGCGACATTGCGAGTCGCAGGAAATAGAATTCACATTTGAAGTGTGCCGAAAATACGCGTGGAAAATGGTTTCGTCGAATCGGCGGCATTTTTGCACGGCAAAAAAGACTCCGACCGGGACGATGCTTTTTGAAATACTATTTTTAAAACACTAATGCAATCGTGTTGCAATTTCCTGCCAGTTATTGAAAACTTGATAATGAATTTTTTTTTCTGTAAAAACAAACATTTTTCATTGCCGAAATCTGATGGCATTTTTTGAGAAAAAAAAGTTGAAAGGTTTTTCATAATGACTTTAACCTGGAAACATCAAAAGTGAGTATCAGGTAAGCCCCAGTTTTTGAAAACAAAAAATCTTAAAAACCGCCCAGTATGTTTCCGCGTTCTGAAACTGTTATGATTAATAGTGTCGAATTACGAAATCCTTGTCGCAGTGGTTTTCTAATCTTGCCTCGATCTAAATATCAGTACCTCAAAATGAATCGACAAAAATTGAACCGATACATCACCCGAATCAATCTCCATCCACAAAATTTACATACTACACCAATATAAAACTGTGAAATATCTATGAGTAAACAAAAATTCGAAAAAAAGGTAATTTTTTGTTTCACAACTGTAATCCTTTATCTTGACAAAAAATTGTTTCTGTTCTGTGATTAGATCATCAAAAAAGGTTTCATTTGTCACAATATAAATGGTCGAATAAAGGACGATGGAGGAGAAAAAGTGTCAGAAAAAGCGGCGAACTGTACGAAACGGACAGAAATGGTGATTTTATCAACACGCTGGTCTGATATTACTTGGTAATTGAGCATTGTGAGTGGCGAAGGAGCAATATGTATAAACGAAGTTGAAATGGGAGTCCGGCTGTGACAAACGAGCGGCGCGCCCCCGAAACGTCAGTCAAGCGTTGCTCGACGGTTCCTCAACTGCAATGCATTCCACCTTGCTTGGATCCAAGTCCTTGGCCATCCTCGGAACGATTGATGAGCCCACGAGGCAACGTTACTTTGACGAATGGTCCAATAAGCGAACGTTGAGCCGCATTCCGTATTCTGGTTTAACCGATCGGAACGGCTTTGAGCCGTCGCAGACAATGACTTTGTGACTTTATCGGTCTCCTCATGACTCGCGGACACACCCAGCCCACGAGATACAGGCTATTATGATTTATTTGATTGCGCGATGTTGGAGCCTGCGAAAAAAAGTCGCTCGTTATGACCGCAAAACGAGAACATATTTCGCCGCTGTGGTTTCTACATAGATTTTGTGAGTATTGCGTTGGCGTCGACAACTTCCTTCAAATTACGACGCTCCGCTCTGGAATGAAGTGCGTAAAGACAGACAATTACCAATTCTACCAGACAACTCCGACTATCAAGTGTTTTCGAAAGTTATATTCTTGTTTTTATGCTCGAAACTTTTTATTGAAAGAGGTTTTTTTCTGGAAAAAATTCTGATCTACTTATAAAACAAGGAATTTGCTCAAGATGAATTTATTATGGCTGATGTATTTATTTTCATAAGAGATTGACTAATGTACACATCAAGCCTTTTCTCAAAATCCATCACTTTTCACAGCAATGTCGATTTAAATAACAAAAAACCATGTGACGTCATTTAAAGGAAGTGTTTTAAAAGCTTATTAAAATTAGTCGGAAATTGGAATGAATTCAAGATAAATAAGGATTTTGTGGAACGTCCATCAAATTCAATCCACTTTTGATCATTTTTTCCCGGTTCTCCGTCAGAATGTTTCATTCCGAAAACACTCACGTATGTAACAATTGTATTTTATTAATTTCCGAAACTCGATCGAAGGCTTATTTATATTCTCAAATGCAAATGGTTTCGTCAAAGTGAGTTATTATATTTTAATGATGAATTTCTTATAAAATTGACGGAATTTATTCATGCATTCATAAAGCCGGGGAATTATCATACAAAATAATCTCAAAATTCGTTCCAGAAAAATGAAATATTAATCCATCGAAGAGCGAGGTTCTGGTACTTTCAAAACCACTCTAAATCATATCTGCGGCGAGAGGTGATAATTTGACTAATTGCACTCGTAACAAAAACGAACAGAAGCCGATCATTTTTATCTTGAAAAGTGAGTAAATAGCAGCGAGCGCGCAGGTAGCAAACCGCAGGAACTCGAATAATAATGTGATAATTACAAGGCTGATTTATTTTCTATTTTGTCGATAATGGGTCGCATAATTGATGAGCTCGGTCGGGAAAAGTTGTCAGGCTTGTGATGACAGTTTTCTACTCATCGACGTGTATTCCATTTGTCCGATATTGGCGCAAATCGGGATGTTTACATTGCGATCAAACGCGATATTGTACGAACAGAAATAGCCGAATTTGATCATTCAATATATCATCCGTTGACACGTGTACTAAAGGCCATAATCTCCGCTATATTTATTACAGTGACAGCAGCATCTATGTCCGAAATAGATGTAACAATATTTTGAAAGTTATTTTCATAATCCACCAAAATAAAATGACATTTCCTATAGTTTAATTTCTACATTCAATTGTTCAAAAAAATTTTAACTAAAGATTTACATTACTTTTAAACAAACAATCGAACTTGTTTTCGATGAAAATTTAGTTTAAAGCGACAGTTAATCAGACTAGAAAAATCTTTTAGAATCAAAAGAATAAACACCTGTAAAAATAAATTGACCGAAAAAAAGGTTTATCCGATTGTTTAACATTGTCTTCGCGAATTTCCTCGTAAGGAGATTGTGATCTTGACGGAGCCGATTTTTTATGTCGATCGAGCGACAGATTAGAGGTAGTCGTGGACACGGCAGAGTACGCGCCGAGTTGCGATATGCGAGGTGTAAGAAGAGCCGTGAAAGGTGGGAGTTCCCAAGCACCATGGAGCCCGGAGTCTGCGCGAGTTCAGTTGACGCCGGTTGACGCGCCCGGCGTGCACGTACGCGTGCAAATACCTGTTGCCTCGTCGCACATTGAAAGCCACGATGCGCCCCGGTATAAATATTAATATTGACAATAAAGTAATTTTCGAGGCGGCGCACACGCTCGGCACACTCAAAATTCAATGACCCGAATTATCGCAAACCGAACGGGTCGTTAACCGAATTTGAATACACTGCATAACTGTGACATTTCAGAATGATGACTCCGCAATGATTCATGACATTTTCCAGTCCTTCTTTCTACCTTTTTCATTAGCTTGAGTTGCGTGTTTGTAATTTGTAATTTTCTATTTGTCAACGTGTTTGTGATAAAGAAACAATATATTTTTGTTGCCTCGTTTTTTTTTTCATTGGTTCATAATATTTGCCGTGATTGAATGTACAGTTACGGAAATCATTGAATGGAAATTGCGGAACCAAATGAATCTTTTATCAATTACGAGTTCGAACGTAATGGGTGTTTAATTAACTAATTAATCGACACAATCGATCATTTCCATTTGAATGCAAGGATTGTTGAAAAATGACACATTGATTGCGGCGTCGGTGAACTCGGCGCGAACTCAATTTCGCCTCTCATTATGTTTTTATTGTTGTTTGTCTCTCACGAATCCACTTTCTTGGCCAAAGTGACATAAGCAGCTAGACGAGGCATCTTTCTCGAAAATTAAACGCACATACATCTAACTCCAGCTGGAGATTAGCAGCTCAGCGGGAAGTCGACTTCCGGCTGTGGGCGTCGGTATATCGAACAATTAACTCTATGCCTGGATGATAAGGCTCGTGTTAAATCAAACAGTCTTGAGAAAGGTGTTTTTGCAGATCACTCTCGTACAGTTGTGGGTCGGTTGTCCACTTGAATTATTCTATGATGACATGAATTATGCAAATTCTTTTTCTCCAACACACAACATTTTGAAAGCCATTTTATCTTTATCTGCCGTTTCGTAAAGTCGAAATGTTTTCCGCCAAACAGACTCGAAAATGGTATTAATAAGCCAAAATGTATATTTAAACCAGGTTTGTTTTTTTCTGTTAAAATTTATCGTGGCAAAAATCTGTTTCAAGTTACCGTTAGCGTCTATCATAGGAATGAATAATAGCGAGCTACTTTTCTTGTGGCAAACGACGTTGTGTTTCGATACATCGATTTTTGTTCTCTCATCCCGCATTCCATTCTCAGACGCAAAGTATTTCAGATGTTTTACAATTACACCGTTAAAAAAATAATGGATCGGTATTATACGTCGATGTTATATTCAATATAGCTTTAATTGACGTGACTTGTTCATTCTTGTAAGGAATCAATGCGTCGGCGTTGGCCGCTAAAAGATTTTTACCTTGACGATCGACTGTCACTGTTCGGCGTCTCAGTAAAAGTCAAAAATCCGCCGAATAACGCTCCAAGTGACGCGAATGACTCACCGTACATTGATTGCTTATTAGAAGCACCATCATCAACTCTCGACAAAAGATCGATCGTAATAGCGCAACGCGCTGTGACTATTATTATCGCCTCATCGCACGGTAATCATATGGAATTAGCATCTCGTCTTGACTCCCTGGGACCACTATCTTTCACATACATTTTCCCATGCAAATTTTTATACCTTTTCACAAGTGCCATTTTTCTCGGATTAAGCAAATTTAAAACTCGTGAACGCAGCAGGAAAAAGTTTTTATGCCCGATACGCAAATACGAATAGTGTTTTCCGTTTTCTAATATGAAAATGTAAACAAATTTTGTTGCGTACGAGTGGATTGTATTAAATCGTCCGTGTCATATTTCTGATTTCATATTTCACATTTTTTACGTCTAATTTTTCGAAATTGCTGAGCGAGTTTATGATGCAAAAAACGGTATTTATTGTCCAGGATTTCACCTGAACCTCGTTCCATTTATGACTCGTTTGAATTGATATTCCAGAAATTTGTTATGTCACGATCGATATGTGCTTGAATGATTCATGAATATCTCGATTCAAAATTCGGTATGAATAATCGAGTAGGATTTATTAATTTCGATTTTTTCACGATTGTTTTTATTGCTTGATTTAACTTTCTAAATAACCCGTCCAGATGTTAAAAACAGACAAAAGTACACGGAACAAGGAATTTCGACATTCAAAATGTTTTTATGTTTTGTACAATGGTCTCTTTCACGTTAACACTGCGTAATGTACTTAATTTAATAGTTTGATGTATGAATGAGAAATGTGCGGGTAATTTGCGAACAAAGTCATCACGCACGAATTCGCAACAAGCGCCAGAATCGAATACCGCAATGTTTCGCAGATCTTGGCAAGGGGCACGCGAATTCGCCAGTCTGTCGCGCGGAAGAAGTGTCAAGGTAATTTATCGTTGTAGATTACAATTACGATTCAAGAAACACCTCGAAGTCAGAAAATAAAGCACCAACAACCGGTCGTCAACCCAAAACAATCACAAAACTTCCTTCGAGTCACCATCAACAAATCCATCATAAATCATTAAAATTAATATCCAGTTAAAAAATGAAAATTTTGCAAGCAAACATGACTCAAGAGTCACAAGTTGATGTACAAATTTTGCATAAAAAAGTGAAAGTGCATTTTCAAGTTGACGGCAAACTTTCCAGGATGTGACAAACGCGACTGGGAGAATGTTGAGCAAACATTTTGATTGATCAATAAACAATAATGATCGTCGAGTCGAAGTAGACAATGAGAAATGATTTAGACGTACAAATAGGATGTGAGAAACTTGAATCGAGTATAACTGCATTATCACAAAGGGGCCGATGACCGCGACCGGTGCACAAAAGTCTGTCAGCAATTTTTTTCGCAATTCCGCAATTCCGATTTTTCGCTCGCCCATTTGCACATAATCAAGAATTTATAATAGCCGCCGGACAATGAACTTGTTTTAATCGAAACGCCCGGCGCGAACTTGCAACAGTTGTGTCGTTACACGTTTGACTTAATCGAGCGGCGAGTGAACTTTTGAGCGGCTCGCCTTTTTTGAATGAATCGGCGCATGGTAATCGCGACGCGCCAACCACGTGAAATTATTTTCACGCGTTCTCATCGCTCGCAGCGATCAACAACGGAGAAGAGTGGGGATGCAAAAAAGGCGCGTGCAATTCCAGGTATCGAGTCATTTCATCCACGGCTTGTAATTTGCCGATTAGTTAACGTCAATGCTCGAGAAACGATTCGTTATTACACATCATATTAAGTGCCTGGATGAACACGGACGTCCAGCTATGCGGTGAACGTTTTCTCAGACCGAAATACAACTCGAGCATTTTGCGCGCGTTATTGTTTCGTACTGCGTCTCTCTTGCTCTCAGTTTTGTGGATTTTGTTTCCAACCGGTAAATCTTGGATAGCCGCAATTTGAAATGACAAATGGAAATGCGTTTCCCTAGAATCGTTTTCTCGTTGCCAGAAATTGCGTCTTCAGATTTACAATCAAGATGTATTTTCGTTATTGTTGTCTTTGAAATTAAATTACGAATGATTTACCGCAGCTGCGGGACAGTTTAGTATTGAGCTGTTAAACGAAAATAAATTTATCGACCGGACGATTTATATCGTTCGGTGGTTGAAAATTTGGTTGTCTAAAAATTGCATGACTTGTGGCTTGCTCGGTTGCATCAAAGGTCAGCGGAATTCTGCACCGTCGCGACGTATGCGATCCCCCATCGGTGTCACCGCGATCCACGTACGTTTTCATACCAATGTATGTAAATGTACGAAATAGAAGAGAGAAACTACCGGCCAAGCTTGTTTTGCGCACACACTCGGTTCTGGTAATAGTATGCACAAGACAGCGCGCACACATGCACACGTACGACTCAGCCGCACACACAACAGCGTTAGAACTGAAATTGGAGCGAGAGAGATGGAAAGTCTTAAAAACGACGTAGAAAAGAAAAAGAGAGAGAGAAAGAGAAATGAAAAAAATGAAGTCAAAACGAGCTATGTCGGGGACAGCTGGTGGCAGGAATGTGGGTTAGGCTCCCCATAGGTGGGCCGCTCTAATTATGAATTAATTCTTGAATAACGGTCGAACTCGTGCGACACACGCGAACCATACGATGCGAAGTGATTGAAACACGACTTCCGCGACTGCAAGAACCAGAAGAATACCGAGTCGCCAAGAGGGGAACAAACCGGTCACAATGTAGAGGGTGTAATCTGCGTTATCCTGCGCTGCAATTTCATACTGCTCTCAATTTTCAATCCAGAATCACGTGTCGGTCGTTCGGACTTTAATTCGTGAGCGATTATTCTGAAAAAAAGTTTCGCGTTTCCGGTACGAGCTAACAGACCGTACGAAAAATCTCCAAATTTAAAAGTATCATTCTGGATGACGGGAGATTGAATTTCTGACGGCTGTCGTGTGAAACGCCGTAACCTTGTAACTTAAACGAACACGGCTAAAAAAAGAAGTAGGGGCAAAATATGGAATTGAACGTTTTTATTTTCGTGTCATAAAACAATCGGTTCGGGCTTTGAGCCGGAGATCGAAGAATTTCACACTTTTTTGTTTCATGTTCGAATGATAAGAGCAACTTTCGAAGTAAACAAAAAGTGACGATAGATATGTGAATATAGAGAAGCTTGAAAACCACGGAGTACAATTCAGGTCGGTCTGCTAATCTGACAAGTCGTAACGGTTTCAGTGCCAAGTCGCCGCGCGATAATTAATAGCAGAAAAATGCTAATACAAATTTATCGTTTTTGAAATTCGCGTATCACGATATGTCATAGCGTTTAATTAGAATCCAAGTTTACGACGCGAAACGCAATTACGTTTCTCGGTTTCTGTCAAGAAAAAAAGCTATTCAGCGCAAATCGTTAATAACTTAATTCCGCCAGGGATGGGTAAAAAAAGCGCGCAAATTCCAGCCGAGACAAAGCCCTGCTCGCGAGAGGGAAAAAGGCACAAGGATCAATCTATAAAAGTATATATGAAAACGCTGGACGAGCGGGGCTATAAATTTCGCGTTGATTAATGTCACACCAGGCGTAATCCGCAAAGAGCCTTCGAAGGGCCATATAATTCCAGGATCGCGCTCGGACGACCCTACGCGGATCATTAAAATGGTCCGACATGCATTAACCGGGAACAAAATCGTCCCGAGTCTCTTTGAAGAACGAAATAAGGTGGCTTTTTTCCTTCGGCACAACGACTGCGGTCGCTGTTTAATGGCGATTCACGTCGATAATTAAAATCGATAATTATCGTGAGTTAATAACTGGTCGTTATCGTTAAGCCTAACGAATAGTATTGGGGCTGGCTCGCGTCTCGCCTCTCTTTCTTGTTCGTTGTCTTCCTTGTATGGGCTCTCGCGCGATCTCTTATTTTCGTTTCTTTATGCTCGCATGTCGATCCACCGAAAGAAGGGAAGAAGAAAGCACACAGCCCCGGGTACCAACGTAAACACCGACGCGGGACAAGGACGCGCCGACGCGAGACAAAGATGCAGTTGCAGAAGAGCACAGTCACCGGTTTAAATTGGAAAGAACACCCGCCAAGGGATCGCGAGACCACATATCGAAACCAGCCATAGATATGTATGTGTAGGAGAGGCGCGCAGGTTCCTTCATTTATCGCGGGCCCCGATTTTGCCGCAGAAAAGGATCACTTCGGCCGCGCACGCAGGTATCCTTTTTTCGGAATTTGGAATTGTTCATCTTTATACTACGTGGCGCTCGCTAAATTATAACAGACCCATTCATTTGGATTGCATTCAAATCGACCGAGTTCCGGGAAAGACACAATACACGGTACAAGTTAATTAAATTTATATAATCGTTTTGATTTTGTTTTCTCCTCCGATCGATAAACATTGTTTTGATCGAGCGCGATTGAAAAATACTCGCAGCCAACTTTTTATCTCGCTGGTTGGCGATAAACTTGTTCACCCACCGGAGTATCTGCGAGACATTCAGATGCAAAATTCTTGCGCCGATTAAATCAAGCGAATAGTGGGATAGCAGTTTTACGTACAAATTACTTTATCGTCCGAGAGTGTATGTCAAACAAAGAAAAAAACGGAATAACAAAAAAATGTTTGACTCCACAAGTCATGAGTTTTCAGATATTCAGCTGATGATCTTGATAAAATTCTAGCCGAGGACTCTGACCCCGAATCTGGGTGATCAAAACACAGATTAGGATCTAAACAGGAACTGGCCAGTGACCGCCACGAACCAGAATTATTACCTTTTCAATCCGATTTTCTACCACGTGACTTTCCACACCTCAAACAACAATATTCGGAAAAACGCAATCCTCTTAAACATCAAGAATTCTCTGAAATGAGCTGCGCAAAGGTTTTCAAAATCACTTTCATTTCTCAAACATCATCCTCGGGATAATCAAAATCAAATTAACATCATCGCGGATCTCTCGTCGTTCCGAAACCAAAATGCAGTTGAACGTCAAGCCGATATAAATTTCCAGTTAGCTTGAAAGCGCAGCGAATAAAAGGCATCGGGATAAAAGATTAAGTAATTACGACGTCTATACAATCAGTGCGACAGAGCGAGCTTCAGAAGTAACCAATAAAAGTGCGCCCGATGGATGTAAAGTCAGACAGAAAAGTTACTGGTCTTCATGAGGGCTACCCTCCAGCTCATATATCATTCGTGCGTCTTACTGTTCAACCTGGCGAATTTTTAATCAACCCTAGGCGCATAAGCGGAGAATGCATTGGGCAAAGAAAGATGCGAGTTAATGGAGACGGAACACGAAGAAGTTGAGACTAGAGAGGAGGCAGAGTGAACCGAGTGGAAATGGTGCGAGACCGTGGAATCGGCCAAAGTAGCAGAAGAGGAAAAAAAGGAGAAGATGAAAAGGAGAGGAATGTCCAGACGAGCGAGGGGGGTGGGAAGGGCCCGAAAAATCATGCGTGGTTCGTCATAAGAGGAATTCCTTTCGCAATACTACCCCTCTCCCTTGACCCCGCGACCCCTCCGGCTCGAAGGACCTTGTGCTTTTTTACTGGTTTATGGGATTTTTTTCACGCGCTCCGCCAAGTCGTATACATCAAGACGCAGTGCGTGCCTCTCGCTTGCACCCGATTGACCGGACATCTCGCTCGCGCACTCGGGAACAATATAAAAATACGCCCAACCAGAGGAAAGAACGGATGGCCAAGCGCCATAAAAACAGCCGAAAGTATTAAAAAAGCACGGGGTCCTTTTACCGGCCGGGAAAGATACTCTGCCGGGGATAGGTGGAAGTGCACGCACAGAAAACAAGCGAAATTGCCATATGCACCTGGAACCCAATGCAGCCCGACGCGAGGAAATGAATCGACCATTGTTTCGATTGTTGCGCGACTTTTTTTACCTTTTTTCATTTCTGGCGGATGAAATTTATCTCGATTTTATGCATCGTCGAAGCACCGTGTGCTTTGATTGTTTTTACGATGATTGGGGAGCTGGGTGCTCCTTCAACTTTTGAATATTATCCGCAAAGTTTTGTCAAATTTCGATTGCACAAAACTTATCGTTATAGCTTGACTCGATTAGAAATTGAACGCCTGAAACAACGTGCAGTAAAGAGTCAGCGCGCAATCATGTGTGAAATTTGATCTAAATAGATCATATCTCGCGGATGGCGAGTTGTTAACAATTTGTACGCCGAGTCTATAATTCAGATGCGTTCTCGAGATTTGCGCTGGAATTCCAGGGCTTGGAAAAGTCTCCTTATTCAGGATTCCATTAATCGGCTGATTGCGGGGTTCTGCGATTTCTCGCGGTAACGTGGAATTAATCATTCGACGTCACGCAAAATTTTCGCCGCTATTGTATGCATAATAGTGTTATAAATTCAGCGATTGCTCGGGCAAAGTATTAATTACAAATTATCTAGTCGAAGCCGAGCGAGTATAAATCGTTGGGGCTCGCGCGTAGGTAACCGAGCGGGCCAGAAAATAAATGTACTTTTGCACGCACCCGATTCGCATTGCTCCCGGAATTCTCAAAAGCTGCTAGCTGCAAACACCGAGAAAAATAATTTCAGTATTCTGTAAACCGTGCTTGCTTCGTAGAACGTCAGCTAAACAAAAGTGAAATCTAAAATAACTGACTCCGTTTTTCTCCGACACTTTTTAATGTTGCTGTAAATTTAAACCTGTCCCTTGACAGCCACTGTAAATTCTCTTACTTTGACAATAAATAAAACTGACAAGATCTTCGAGACGCGAAATTGTCGATCCCTCCTTGCCATTTCTTCGTGCTAATTGAGCATCATGAAATTCACAAATCGTGACAAAAACAACCCGGTTGCTACTGACCTGACGATAAATCATGCATTGTTCAGAAGGGAGAAAAATTATGCAACTTTAAAGTCCTAGCTATTTCGCATTATCTTGTTAATGTGCAAAAAGCGTTTTGTTAAACGACAAACATTGTCGTTTATTAGATTAGGAGCAAAGACAGAGCGCGTTTAATAGCCCGGACAGAAATACAGAGAGGCTCGAAGAGCGGCGAAAGAGGTGGGGAGCGGCAACGCATGCAGTTTATTCATGATTGTTTGGTCTCGGTAAAGCACCGTGCTCGCGCGGTACCTGCGGGCCACCTTACGCGGCCTCTGGAAAGCCGCAGTAAATCTCGCGTACAAACAATCATAATTTCCGACCAGCTGACAAAAACAAGAGACACTTTAAAAGCACCGATGCCAGGCCCGATTCAATGCGACCGCCCCCACACTCAGCTCCAATTGTTTTGTGATTTTGTAAGTGATCCTCCCACGCTCGGTCCTGTCTTCACCCTTTTTCAAAAAAATTTGATATATTCTGTGGTCTGAAGATTTTTGCTCGATTTGGATAAAATTCGAGCAAAAAAGAAGGCGAATCACGGCTTTCCTCAAAGATGAAGATTCCAAAACGTCACGGACAATCAACTGCGAGAACCCTCGATCCATCTGTTTTACATCTGTCGACTTTTTTTTATCCGGTTAGAAAAAGTTCCATCAGGCTTTCTATGCGGCTGATGGGAAGATTTTACATTTATCGTTATATCAAAGGTGCGAACAATCGTTGATTATTTCGAGCCTTTGTTCTAATCGAGTTTGCGTGATTCGTCTGAATTCTGCATTACCAACGGAGAGTCATAAAAATGCAGGTTTTTGTTTGGCAAGTATGCAAGATTAATTTATCAAATCAGCGGCTGATCGATACGTCAGATCTGACTTCGTCGAGATAAGTACACGGACGGAGGAGGAGGAGGAGGAGGGGTGATTTATCGAGAGACGTCACTTCACCCTACGCGACTGGACGAGTAAAAAGTGTTTATCGACAAGCACGATTAGAAGCGTCGAATTCCAGGAGGATTCCAGGCAAAAGAGAAACGATGAGAAATGATGGCCGGAATGAGTATCTAGACGTGTCGACATTTTTCGCATCGACCCGCGCATTAGTAGAGGCGGCGCAAAACCTCGTCGTCGTTGCAGGCCTCCTCGCATCGGATCAAAGTCAACCTCGCAGCAGAATTCCGGGTCCCCCGAGAAGAAACTTTGAGAGATTGTCAATTGACACAAATCGCTCGCCGAGTCATTAAATCAGCAGTGAACTTTGTTCTTAAGTTTTTCTCCGCGTACGCGCAACTAATTTAAGCAGCCTTTAAGCGACTTTTTTTCTCATTTCTTTATAGCCCAAATGAATTGATGCTGCGGACTTTTCGGTTTCAACGTACACTCTTTGTTTCGCTGATTTGCTCCGCCGTTTGAACGTTACATTTTTTATAATTAACACCCGAACGCTAACCGGCTAGCAGGCATTTGATTCGGCAAAAAACTATTCTGCTTGAAATCAGGTTGCATAATATGTGTAGAAATTGTTTCTTCTCAAGAGGAAAAAATGTTGTGAAAAGTTCTACTGTTATAAAAGTCGAAACTAAAATATAATCAGTGTTAAAAGGAAATAAAGTTTTGTTTGCATAAGGCTGTAAATTTCCACATTTGAGCAACTTTATCAAACGTCTGAGAGCCAAGTGTTTGTTTACACTTCCACACACGAGTTACTGAACAAACAGTCGCTGTAAGAAGGCGTTCATGAGATCTTGGGCTGTGAACGGAACTCGGGCCTGCGATATGAACGTCCTGATTCATCAAAAATTCGGAAGCCGTGAGATTTCCGAGAAGTCGGTTGAAAGTTTAGTGATTCGTGGGACACGCGTAAACCACCATGAGCGTCAGAAGTGAACAAAAAGAGAAATGGGTTCCTTTTTCGGTCTCTGTCCAATAAAAAAAAATATCATAAACGCCGTGCGCGTCGAGAATGAAGAAAAAAACGTCTGGCCTATCCGTTTTATGGTCGAAAGGTCGGGACGGCTTTTTCGTAGACAAACACAAAATTTCGTTGCTTTTCCTACCGTTTGACACACATTTTTATGCATACACCGGTCGTGTGTAATAAAAGTGGAATTGTAATTACCAAGTTTATTGATCGTTCTAAAAAAGACGTTTCGTTTCTTTTGATTCTCGCGCAATCAAAATGATTCCCTTTTTTATGGTTTACGTGGAAGTTTGAAATTCATATATTAAATGAAATGATGTGAGGAATTTTCGAGACGAAATTTCAAAATTTATGTACGCAAAAGCCGTGCTTTCGAATGATTTCGTGTTGTCACGTTTTATTTGTCTTTTTTATTGTAGATAAATTTTTGGACATTGTTTCGTTTTGAAGTAGAAGGTTAACGCGGACAGTAAAGGTAAAAATAACTGCATTTTACGACAGCTAATAATGACTGTATTCCTAATAAACGTGGACTGTAATTATATAACACACGCCACTTACCAACTCATACGTTTCGCTAATATTCTACACATCATATTTTATTAAACAGCGTTATTGTTTTCTAATCATTAATTTTGTGCTGCTTGGCGTGTGTGTAATTATATCTGTACGTGTTAATCAATTTACAGGTACACCAAATAGCGATAAATTTGAGCGTTAAAAATATACCGAGAAAACGAACGATGCGGTGCTAAATGAATTTATACCTGATTAGTGACGTTCAAATATCGAGAACAAAACCGGCTTAATATAGACGTACTTTTGATTGTTTTCTATAAAACCGAAGATCTGCTATCGAGTTAAGATAGCACTGTGTAATTTATTGTGACGTACGATAAACACAACAATATGAATATTTTGCTATCAATAAACTCGTTATCTAAATAACGTAACCCATTACTTATATACAACCACTTTTTACAACGTTGCCATCGTTTTATTAATAAAGTAATCTTGACCAGTCAAGCTAAACGAGTCACTGTGTTATGATTATTGAATCTATACACGTTGATTTATTTATTGAAAATTTTGCACGTCGTGGGTGGTTAAGTCGATGCAATTTTTTTCGCACGCAAAATTTTTTTCGCTGATTCGAACATACACGACACGAGTACAATTTTGAAAGAACGTCGCCTGTCTCATGACAGGAATCACCGGGAAAATCACAGTATCGTATAAATTTTGCACAAACGCACATTTACGAGATTCAAATTATCCATTTATGCCTACCTCACATATCAGCATATATTCAGTCCCTTATCCAGTTCCACGTGTCGCGGCTCTCGGTAACATCATAGTCCTCAGAGAGTTCCACTTATTCAATCAATCTTCACTGGCAAACTACGTCATCCGTCGTTTACCTCAATCACCCTCCTTTGCGAAACGAGAAAAAAACTACTTTTCTAATCCAAAAAACCACCGATCAATTTGAGGGAGTCATGGAAAATGTGTCGCCAGTAGGAACCAGACAGATCACCCTGGCAATTGTTCCTGTTCTGACAGCTCGCACTCACAAATAAGAAGCACTCACTCACAAAATACCGACAAGATCGGATCGAAGTTGCAAACACCTGAGTCGCCGGGCGGGGAATGATTTTTGCGTGTTTATTGCTATCAATAACGGACAATCGTCTGTTTCGCGACAGCGTTTTTATCTGGTCGTTGAGTTGGAGCAACGTCGATTGAGTTGTCACACGCGAAGTTGCAGCACGAGACCCGAAAATGCGCTACCAAAAAGCTCGATTCTCGAATTGCGGCTGGCTGCTTAGCTCGCGCGCGTGATCGGGGGTGACGATTCACGGGGTCCCACCGCGACTGCGGCAGCCGCGTTCGCCGTACCGTCAGCGGAGACATCGTACGGCTCTGGTGGGGCAAGGGGAGGGGGCACGCTCGAAAGGGGAGATGAATAAGGACGCCGGATGGGTGCACGCCACGGCCAAACACACCGATCCAACAAGGAGAGAGAACGCTCTCCGAGTGGTGGGGAGAGGGTGGGTGTGAAGCCCCACACACGAAGCAAATTATCAGAATTGAGAAGACGTTGCCATGGCTTGAACCGGTCGATTGATTTTTTGACGTTTCTACTCGCACATGTGTTTTTTTTACAATAATCGAAATGTTTATTCTTGTTTTTAAAAAGTTACAAAAAAGTATCAAGTTTTTTTTACATTCTTGATCTTTAGAAATTGGATTTTTATTTGTGGAGCAACAAATTAAGAGAACAAGTTGAAGTAGTTGAGTAAAAAAGGTTTTAATGTATTCTGAGAATTTCGATGGATGCATGCGAGAGAAAACATTGTGAGAAAGAAAATAATTAAAATTTGAATTATACGTGTGAACAGTAGAAGAGAACATGAGTAATAGACAAAGATACAAATAATAAAGTTTTGATTACAGACCGACTTAGGCGAACTTACATGCACACTGTGGTTGGGCACAATCGTAAAACTCGCTCGGTTTTGAATTTGACTTAAAAGCTGTGGTTAACGCAGCTACACATTTTAATTATAATTTCGCACAATTCCCTGCGGTTGTTTCTCCGCGGTGCTTTCTAGAATTGCACTCTATCGACGTCTGAGAGAACACCGGTCGAGAGAAATTATATATTTTGCAATTTGTGTTTCTTTGGCGAGCTGATCGGTAACCAGTTTACTATTTCGCTTTGGCAGCGGCAAATTGATCGAAATTTAATAATAAATTGTGGAACACGCAAATCTATCTATATGCGCCCAGTTGATGTTTATAAATACAATGAATAGTTGTTGTTGAAAAGTTGTTGCGTCAATTTGTTAGAAAACTTTCCTGGCGCGAACATTCGATGGAACTTTTTTTTAGTTCTAAATCAATTTTTGAGTATTTAATTTAATAATGAGCAAAATAGTCCAGTTGTAGGTAAGGAAACACGAGTCAGGAGAGAACAGTGTATTAATATTGAGTTATATTTCAAGATGAGAAGTTGCAAAGTCGTTTGTAAGTTAAAAACATTTTAACAAAGGAATTTACGTAATTAGCATATCCATTACGATCGTAATTTATAGGGAGTATAAAATTTTAAGTAACTAGTTGAACACGAACAACGCCGACAAGCCAAGGGTCCATAATACTGAATAATTACTTTTAAATGAACAAACGTTTCGTCAATCTTTCAAATGGAAAAGGAATGAAAAAACTATACATATTAAAACTTTTGCACATCGAACGAACCCTCGGAACATAAAAAGAGCCCATTCTGTAATTAAAGCAGAGAAAAGATGAATTATTAAGTCGATCCCAGGCATTGTACATCTTTTTTTTATTGTATCAGGCTGGGTGTCAATGAGATCGTCGTATTTTTCAGTTCAACAACTTTAATTCAGTTGTTTTACGAGCAAAACATGAATCAAATTAAAATACAGTCGGACATTGATTTTTATTATTCTTGCAGATACTTTTTTCATGGCAATTAAGATTTTTTTGCAGCGGCTCATTTATTAAGGACCTTTTGTAGCGCCAAAAAATGATGTTATGGCGGATGAATATTTCATGAAACGAGAAAAGTATAAAAATGATGAAATTTTCGTTTGGTAATTGAAATTAAATAAACGTATTGCTCGACAGACGCGAGATGACTGAACGCAAGAAAGAGAGGGTCTGTGACCCCCACTCCAAGGCGTTATTCATCTACTTCGGTGTCTCCCCGTTCCGCCTCTTTGATGCCCGGTAGAGGGGCGATGCAAAAGTACAATACGCGACTTTTCCTAATTCTCTCTATCTTACTGACTTTCGTTGAGTGCGTCTGTCTCGCGCCTTCTCCTCGATTCTTTTTGCGCGAAGTGGGGCGATCAAGTACCGCCTCAATGTTTTTACCCCCATTCGAGCACGGAGCACGTCGGCGCACCACGTGCGTCGTGAATATCACGAAATTTAGCGAATTGCCAAGTACGAGGGTGGCTTTCACGGACCACGCAAACGCACCCCTAGTTAGCCAAGTGACTTGTCCACCTGCCCACTGTTTGTTCAAAATTATATCCCGGAATCACCAAACCACTCCCATTTTCTCACTGTATTGCAAAAAATCGCGAAAAAATCAGTCTTCAAAATTTCACAACTTTTGAAATGTTAAGATAATTTCTTTTCAAAAATGAAAATAACTCTTATGTATTTCATTTTTTCGTTTTTATTCATTCATTTGATGCAAAAAATTGCTGACAAAATGAAAGACAATCTGATATCAAATCTCAAAGTTCCGTTCTTTTTATCAATGATCGGTCTTTATTTTACCTCATCAAATTGAGCATTATGCTTTTCTTCGCATTACAAATATACTTGAAGAAAAAACTCCAGGGGCTGTATTAGTTTCCCCCAAGTCCTTTTTTTTCTTCTCATCGGAATAACAGAAGAATGACGCAAGTACCGTTTCGTTTGTACTTCCTACCTAGGGTGCAGGTAATTCGTGAAAAGTGGAATGTGGGAAAAAAACCTTCCTAACCCGTTAGTTTCTCAGCGAAAGGGTTGAAAGACGCCGAAAATGGGTCAGATTAGAGTTTTTACCGTTTTCTTAAAGAGCCCTTTAGCAACTATAAAGTGTCGTCTTTCCGATTTAGACTCGTTTTCTGAAAGAGAAATAAAAAACGAAGTGTGTAGGAACTCCTTCGTCCCTTCGTTTCCACGGAAAAAAATCACTCGTCATTCATCAATCATCTAACTGTCAATTTGTTCATTCCATTTGTTTCTATCGTAGCTTGAAAAAACCAAAATGAAATCACTAGTTGCAAGTTTTCGAACTTGAATTGAAATCTTTAAACTTGGTTTGACAAATTTGGATGTCACCAAGTATTAATTTTGTTATTTAAATGTAACTTATACATTTACGACATCGTTTTTATGTTAGTTTGATGTAATTTTAATTTAGTCAATCATAAGTATGAAAAAAAACTAAAAACTAAGATGTAATTATAGAATTTAATCGAACGGTCCAGATTTTTTTACAGGAAAGGGTTGTTGACTCGGCTAGACAGATGCCGGGATTTCATGCGAGAGAAACCATTAGACCAAAAAACAGGCCGACCTCAAACAAAAACCGTTGAGGGGTGAATCGTAAAAGGTGAAAAAAAGAGGAAGAGTAGATGTGGTATTTTCGTTTCCGGGTGGCACGCTAGACGAACCGGCTTTTTATTGTGAAAGACTCGGAAATATATATCCCGCTGCATGGACTCTCGCAAGGGGAAATCGCAGCGAAAATATATTTTATCGGGCGAAAATTACGTGTCTCGACAAAAGCACCTTTTCGAGTTTTGGTAATCGATCCGGTCGGATCGCATTGTCCCGCTGGATTTCAGGTTACAAAATTGGTCCACGCGATATATTTTATGTGCAATTTACCTATCGTTATTATGTCACGAAGATCTCTTCTCGAATCGTCTTCTGCAAAAAAAACTCCATTCTATTTTCAAATCGTCTTTTTCTGCACTCGACAATAAAAATCAAATAAACATCGACGATAAATCGCAATAAATTCACCGTCGCGAATTTGTCACAATGTTGAATTATAAATTATTAATGCGTCTTAAACAATACCAGTTGCAAAAACTATTTCACACTCGAGCGCTCGACACTTGCGGTATCGAAGTCTCGGCACGATCGGAGAATGAAATAAGAAATATTAAAAAAAAGAGAGGAAGGTGAAACAATGACGGAATTAGCATAATTTGACGAGGCGATAAAAGTTTGCACGCGCGTAATTCATCGACTTACGGCGCGGCAAAATAAAAACTACAAATCGTGACAAATGAGCGGCGTGTAAACAGTGTCAAAATAATTCGAAATAGCCTATGATAACTATGATCTCGTCTGTGGCTCAAGTCACTTTCATCAAAGAACCACTGGAGATTAGCTTTTACGAATCGTTGACTCGCATTAATATAACTCGGCGGATCGCACGATGAAAAGAGAAGGAGCCGCGCGGCTGCAACGAGGACGCAGCGCGAACGCCGGCTCTGGCAGAATGTCGCGTTTAAAAATACCGAACGAGCTGAGCCCTTCTAATAGAAATATGAATTTCTTTATCTCCCCCTCGGGCCATATGGCACGTAGGTGTACATCCTTCCAAGTGCGCACAGGAGCACGGCTAAGAAAAAAGCCAAGAAACGTCATCGCGCGTTTATATTTTTGGAGTCGAATGGCCAAGGTAGGCATTGACATTGAAGTAATGAAAGGGTTAAAGAACACATCGCACCCCAAAAGTCGGACCCTCCGAAATCAGATTGCGTTTCTTTCTTTTTTTTTCACCACATCTTGAAATCGTGAGACCTTCGCGCGACAGCTGCTCGCAGAATTCTCCAGTTGAATATGTTTAATTTAAGAAAAGAAAAAGGGTTTTTGACGTTCGGTTAATTGAAAAATCAACTTTTTGTCGATCGGCCCTTGAACGCTTTTATTACAAGACGCACTTGACTCTTGAGCACTTGCCTAATGAAAGCTGCGATTTCGGGTTGGGAAAAAAATCGGTCTGTTGAATTTATCTTGCTTCTGCGAATTCCCTCGGACGATAATCCAATTACCGAGGCTCATACACGTTAAAGGTCAATTTTTTTATGCCCAGCGCGGGGAGGGGGGACGCGTACGTTTAATTTCTCGTTTCTCCTTTTAGTTTGAATTACTATACGACACGCGTGTGCATATCGTGAAAGCGTGTACGCAGCTATCATTGACCAGTGTACTCGTCCGACATGGAATGTGGTCCGCCCAGAAACGTATACATTATAAACACATATAGCCGAGCATTTGATACGCTGATGCATACATTTCACGCAAACATTTATGCGCGCAACGTTCATTCCATGCGAAACTCGAATACCTAAATCTTCAAATTTTTCATGCCTCTCAATGGAACTACATCAAAAATCGTAAGATCAGTTTACGAAAAAAGGCCAAGATTATCCTGGCTTGAAAGCAAGTCCTGTTTTAAAAACACTTCACGTATGGGATTAAGTCAACGTTGATTATTTATCTGGTGACAATACGAAAAAAAGTCGCAACAATCGTTGGCAAACAAATTTTTGTTCTTGTTGAAACGTTATTTACGCAAGAAATCAAACTGTGGAAATGCTGTGCATAGGCGACAATAAATATCTATCTAAAACGGCCTTTATGAAACAGCGAATTAAATGCAAAGCACATTATCGCGTTTGCAGATCAAAAACACATTGTACTACCACACGCAGCTACTCGTGCAGATATTAGAGGCATTGTGCCTTTTTTCCACCGTCCTTTCCAAATGCATTAGAGGTGTAATATCCACACACTCAGCTGTCCACATCAACCAGAGATATACGCCGTTTCACGACGTGGGTGGACGTCGGTCGACCGGTCGCGGCTACTCGTTCGCTCAGCCAGATAGCTGCACTTCGTATGTTGTAATTACGTGAATCATTATTTCAGTCGCTACTCAAAATCTTTTCCGTCTGACCTCTTTTACCTTTGTTGAAGTTCAATTACTGTATTCCGAAATAGTTTACATTGCCCGAATACACCTTACTATATATTTATTACAAACTTTTTTTTTGACAACTCATAAACAACGCACTTCTCACGATTCTCCCCAATCAGATCGCTCGTGAAATATCGCGCTATGATTAATAATAAGTTATTGTGCAGCTGTGAAATAATTAACCAAATTCTGATATAGGGGACGTTGCGACAAGTTTACGATTCGGTGATGTGCATTTTTGAAATTGCACTTTGTCATGACGGGGGAGAAAAAAAAACTGTGCAAGAAAAAGAGACGGACAAAAAAATTGTCGACTAAGTTTGCGTGTGTTCTGGACGAAAGAAGTGAAGATCGTTATGTCGGGTTCGTGTAATGCTCTAGCCGCGTGATTAATTATGCAATTACGCACACAACGGGTACACACAGGCAATTAGAATCCGCTGAAAATTTTGCCGTGCGTATTGATAAATTCATGTTACCCTGAACGATCTTTCACATTCTCCTTTAATTAACGCTTAAATTGATTAACCGATGTTGAGCGATTTGAAGAAATTGGATTGCAAATTAGAAACCGCATTTTTGTTTGCGTCGTTCGAAGAAGGCCAATTTGACGACGACTTTTTTGACGTTCAATTTATCAGAAAATTCATACCGAATGAATGATTCATTCAATTAGCGTTGACTCTTTTTTTTCACATATTCGTTCTTAATCCGCTATAGAATTCATTTCAGTTGTTGTTGCTCCAATAATGGCTTCAAGGCAGGCAGTATAAAGGTCAAGATTACTGCAATAAACCGACAGACCAATAAAGAAACTATTATCCAATTTGTATAATCGTTCGAAAAGAATTGCTGGAATACCACGAACAAAAATTTTTCGTTCCCTTGCTAGCTCCTCGGTTGGCTCTAATCCGCGTGTACTTTAACGGTAATCTAGTTACATCATATTAGTATGAATTATATATTCACCGGTTAAAAGCGCGAGGCCCGACGAAATTTCAGTCCGGCGAATTCTTATATGATTACACGGTGCATTGTAATGTAATATTGCATCATGAATATACAATCGGAGAGGATAGTTTCGTGGAAAATTTGATTCATTATCGGAGAAACAAAATGTAGATATGTAAATGGTCGTTGTACGATGGCAGATAGTTTTGTTGTGTATGAAAGAGGAATGTGGATCGAAGCAGTACAGATGATTATTTCGAGCGCGATTTTTGCACGGCGCCATAATAAATTACAAAAACAGCCAGTTGGAAGTCTCTTGCAATATTAAGTAAATCGGCCGATTTTTTCTCGTTCGCTTCGATCATAAATAATTAGACATCGATCCGGCCGATAAGATTAGGCCACGATTAGATAGAGTTTATTATGTTAATACTTAACTCTCTCGGTTCAAAAATATTCGTCGAATGACGTAAACGTTTGTTCTTATTGCAGCTTTGCGAAAATTCTTGCCGATTTCTTCAGCAAAAACGAGTTCCAATAAACTGGATCAGAGCGAACATAAATCGTTCCAACTCGGTGTCTTTTTTTCATGCAAAATCATTCACGTTTTGCGCTAATTTGAATTGGCATAACAGCTGCAATCTCGAGGTGCAACCGATTCAAAACATTCTTCCATTCATGTTTTTGTTATCCGCACTAATATACTTATCACTCACCCTTTCGCGTATCACCCTTTCGTAGATTCTCCCACCGAGCAGCGACTAAGCGTCAGAACTGCTAAGCAATTATCGGTGCAGCATTGAGATCAAGCTACCGAAAACATGTCATCCTCAATCAGGTTGACTTGTCGTCTCAAAATTTTTGATTCGAAGCCGGAGCGTAATCGAGAAAAAGGCAAGTTGTGTTGGGCGAAAAAAAAGCGTGGCAAAAAAGAGGAGAATAAAAGTGACAGGAGGCGAGCGCTCGGTTCGGTTTTCGATTGTCGCCGAGATTCCTGATCGCAGCGTCCCTGTCTGGCGCGGACATCTCTCTCGGCGTCTCGCTGCTGCGGATAAAAGAGGATTTAGTGGAACGACAATTCCAGGCCGATCAAGCGGCGCGTCCTCGTGTGGGTGCACACTCACGGCCAGTACACTCGCTCCGGATTTTAATCTTACCTGAGCCTGTTTCTGCGGAGAAAACGAGCGCGTATACACACGCCCCCGTGACACTACACGCATTCGGCGCTGAAATATTCAGTGGCTCGGTCGGGTCTGCTTGTGCGTGCGCGAACCTACGACTGGTTCTCGCCGTATGATGACTCACGTACGTAACTAGCTTCGATCGTATTGGTGCGCTCGTATATCAAAACCAGTAGGCACCCCCGACATTGCGATTCTTAAAAGCACTCGAAACCTCGCCTTTTTTGCCCTCTTTGCTTATTCCTTGGTCGCAGCTTCTTCTCGCCTGTGTGAGACTGAATGGGTGGGTGGGTGGTTGTGCACAACCACCACCCTGTGTTACATTTTTGCAGACTACCTTCAAGTCTAAGTCGTTCCATTTAAGCGAGCCCGTGGAATTAAGTAACGAGGCGCTGTCTTTCAGCGCCACATCCGCCTCCGATCTTCCTCTCGAGCTCTCCCTCTCTGTATCTTCTCGGCTCGAATTGTCTCTGTCCCTCCGGTCCTCTCGCTTCCACTTTCCCACTCGGGCCGTGTGATCTTTCGATTGTTGTCCGAAGATGCCTGCCCCTTGTTCACAAGCTGGTTACAGTTTCGGGAATCCGTTGATGGATCTGCAGAAATTTCAACCATCTTCTTGTTACCTCAAATTGCTTCCAATAAATCTTGAACCTGGTCAAGGATCTCTGCTAAAAAAAGAAAATAATATTAATATACCTTTTCAATTCAACTTTGAGTTATTGTTATTGTTGAAGTATAAGTTTGCAGAACTTCGATTTCGTTTTCGGAATATGACTACTTTCATCTTTAACAACGAGTACTTTTTTTGCAAAAAAATACTTTTAATCAGAGTTCTTTTACATAACGCCATTTTATATTCAACTTGGATGGATTACGATTGTGAAAACACATCAAATCTGCAATTCTCCTTTTTTCGAAGTCTTTTGCAATCAAGTTCATAAAACCTCATAAATAAATAATCAGATACACGTCGTAAAAAGTCTACAAAGTCCTCTATTACTTAGTAACCTAATGTCCTGAGACTGTTACATCTTATCTTCGCGCGTTTAGCGTTCGAGCATTAAAACTCCAAAAGCCTATTTGTTTACGCTACGCTTAGCAATAAAAAGCGACGATTACTCTATCAGCGAGGTATCAGAAACTCAAGTTTCCCATATTACCGCTTATCGTATTCAGTTTATACGACGAACGCGTAATAATCCGGCTACATCGCCACACGGCAGGATTTTCTATTCAGCTCTGCGATAAATATACCGTAATTGAAGCTAAAATTGCCTCTCCGACGAACGGTACATTCATTTCTGGATAAGTAGATTAAGTAATTACACGTCTGACTAGCGCGGCTTTTGAAAACAACAATCGACTATGAAAAATCAGCGAAGTGACGTTTGATCGTCGATTTATTAATCGGAACCGGCGATCTGAATTGCGGTTTCTTTGGCGATTTTCTCCGCCGAGACTTCTAAAACGGCTAATAATAACCTCGCGCGAGAGATTACCGAGTTTCATGTGCCGGTCACTTTCTATAGATTTAGCAGTGAAAATGCCTGTTTGTCGACTATTCGCGGAGCTGGCTAGGATAAGTGGACTTTGGTATGCGACTGAGTATTATGTGTCTCTTGGAAACGGGATATCCCTTGGCGAACAATCGATACCAAACCAACAAGTCGATATATAGTCCAATGCCGTGTGTGTTCCCGGCGTACTCCGATCTCGTTTGCTGTATAACTCGATCGATTCCCACGCGAATCGTCCTCTTATCGCGAAATTCAATTTGCCTTTTTGTTGCGATAAAAAATGATATACGGTTCGCGTTTGTTTTTTTTTCTTAAAAAACGACGTGGAAAAAGCGAAAGAGGATCACGAGTTATTCAAATCAGTGTCGTTTGTTTGAGGTGTGGCACGGGTTTTGCAGCGAAAAAAAATGTACAAATTACAGTGACGAGAAACATGACATTTGACGTGCACGTAAATAAGAAAAGCTTTTTCTCCTTTGCGTAAGTTCTTTGACACCTATGATGCGGCTGATCCTCGGATACTGTCGCTTGCATTACGTACGTGCAACACGTGTGTCCCGCGAGGAAATACTAACGAACTCGCACTCAAGGCTTTGCCATTTATATTCCACGCCTGTTTTCAGAGAATGGACTTTTTCGTATACACATTCAGTCGTATATCTACATTTTGGAAACGAACAAACATCGCCAAAAGTGGCGATTAATGGGAATAACGTGGAGAACAAGTTCCCATTGTTTTGTCATGAGAATAATCTACAGTCCTGGTTCAGGAAAATAAACTCTGAATGAACCGAATGTAAAAAAACATTTCCCTGCTATAATTCACGAACAATGAGAATTATTATTTCTGTATCCTTTTTTGCATAATTTTTTGATAAATTGTAGGGACATTTTTTAAAGTCCTGTCGTCTGGTCGTAAAAAAACGAATCACGTCTGGAAGTTTGGACAACAGTTATTGCAATTGAAATGCTGCGCAAGTCCTATACAATATGTCCCGTCAAAGTTTCAAGATCGATCTTGAAAGATTTGCGAATCGGTTCCATTGAAATATCTCTTTGCGTTTATTAATTTGCAATTCGAGTGTTGGTGTCGGTTGTGAGCTTGTCTGCATTGTGGAATGAAAATCAGCGAGATATAGGGGAACTCAAAGAACGGAAGTGGAGGACGCGAGGGATGCTATAAGTACCATATATTATGCGCACTCTGTCACGAGTCATAGCTCCCACGATTAACTTAGTAATTGCCTGTGTGTGCAAACACGCGTGTACATGTGTTTGTATGAAAAAATTATATTGCCATCATCTAATGGACGGGTACAAAACAATAAAACACAATAGGAATTACTTTTACAATAGTTGCAATATAAACAATATCAAAATACTATTTTTATTTGAGTAAATCAAGTCGAATGAAAAGTCTATCTTCGAAAATAATCAAAGGTATGTAGATTAATAAAACTTTGCGACTTGAGAAAAATTGTAAAAATGGAGTTTAAATTGTAAAACGCCCACCTGAGTGGTTGGGACATATGTCTTCTAGTATTTGAACGTCGGCGCACACGTGTATAGCCGATGTACAAAAGAGCTGGCACGTCGGCTACTTCAATTTCCATCGAGATGCACATAAAACGCATACATCTTTAATCCGACTGAGCTTTTGAACGCTTGTATTAACAAACGACGCATGCAACCATACACCGAGAGAGGAGTATACGTCATGGAACGTCAACGACCTTACACCGACAAGGTCCCTCGGTACGCAAACGAGCGAGAAAGCTCCTTATCATTTAAATCCGTCGTAATTTCTTTACGCTTCCGATCGTGAGTTGGCCTGACTCGTATATATATATCGATCTTGCTTTGTGGCTCTTGTTGATGGTCTTCCGCTTGCATTCGAGAGACGATTCGTCATGTCCCATACTGCCGGCCGCCAAAAGCCGAAAGAAGAGTCGAGTTCCGTACGTTCCCGGATTTCGCGATTCGAAGAACGCGAGATATTCGCCAACTGATCTCGATGCTAAGTTGTTTCGGCGTTCCTCGCCAGGATAATTATTAATTATTATCGTGAGACTGGAAAATTTTTTTGATTTCGGCACCGTTTAGCTTTTTGCCATTGGCCCGACCAACGTAATTAGACGGTTTTTTCCGCTCTGCTCAGGATAAATTTTTAAGTGGCATTTGTGCAGGAATTTTCGTAGATCTTAAAACAAGCCAGATTTTTCGACTCAAATATGCTTCAAGTATTCAATACTTTTTTGAACATTTTGTTGATCTGATTTTTGCAAAAAGATGCAACTTTTTTTCAACTGTCAAAAGCGAACGGTTTTTTTTTCAAAGTTTTTTCATTCATTTGATTTATTTGTTCGTGGTGTCACTTCTACTCGACCACTGTGAAATTTTGCTTCACACGTCATAAATTTTTTTTTCTTACTTGAACCACAGACAATTTTTTGTTCAAACTTTATGCCGTAGAACTGCGCTTTTTATGAATCGTTTTTTAGTCCCAGCAGATAGACTTATCTTCTCAATGTTTCCCCATATCGTAGAAATCGATACCATTTATTTTGTGTCACAATATTTTCACGTTCCCGACGTATGATGTTGTCATATCAAATTACTTTCGATTTCAAGAGTTTCTTCGAAATCAAACCCAAGACTCCTTTGAAAAAATAACAAAGGAACGTTACAAACTTTGAATTTCAATTAAAATTTTAATTTCAGTGTAAAATAACTTCTGCAGATTAATTTCATATTTATATTAGGATGAATAATAATAAAATTAATAGAAACATTTTGATGTTAAGATGTTGACATAGGTTAATATGTTTGAATATTGTGGCTATTTGTGCGAGACAGCATTTTGCGGGGGGATGTTGGTACCTTTCACCTTCAGGGTCAGTGTCCTTCCAACTGTCTTGTCAATGAAGGTCCGGGACTCGATAGAGCCGGAGGTATTAACGGCTCAATTTCACAGCGGGACATTCGTCCGTAGACGAAGGCATGCACGTCATCGAAGCAGCTCTCGAGAGTCAGCTTCCTTCCGATCAGGTGTTGGCGAAATTTTTTTTATCTTCACGCCTCGCTTCTCACTCGGGACCCAACCAATTCACACCCAATTCGCGTCTCACCCTCGGCCATCTTTTTTATCAGGCGAAGAAAAAAACTAAAGACATTTTTTTGCCTCGGTTTCCACAAGTGAGTGAAACGAATACCACCTTTTAGCGAAATTTATTGTGCTTTGACAATTTTTTACTTTCTAAAAGCAGTTTATTACCTTTCGATAGAAACCGATGGGGTTTCTAAATTGATTCCATTACGAGAAAAAATAACGATTTTATTAGTTTTATTGATGTTTAAAAATTGGGATTCTTTTAATCCGACGAATTTTCAACGACTGATTAAAACTTATTGATAAAGCAAATGCTGGATGACTTATTATAAAGTTAATCGCCGAGCAGATACAAAATAGAAATAAGTCGGTTTCTAGTTTAACTTGTACATAACTGCACATGGTAGCACTTGATCGTGTCTTATCGTGTCTGGACTACTTTGATCAAACGCATTTATTATTAATCATAATACGTCATACACGTAAAATTTAACATGGACAGATTAAATCAAATTTAATCGGACATGTCCGTGCCTAATAAGCCTTAACGAAATTCGTCTTGTTACATCTCAACAAGACAGTACAATAGCATGCAACACAAAACGATCTAACGAATTTTTGCAACGCAGAAATTGTTTCAGAGATAATTGATAATGTATTCGGGAAATTTATTATCGCTGAAAAAAGCTGTTATCGTATTTATGTTTGGAACGCAATTTTATTACGGTTGAAATGCGTGCAGAAATGTATACAAATAAAATCATTCGTTCTCCCATAAATCTCAATGCGGTATCTCGCAAACAATGTATTTTTCCATAAAAACCCATCAAAAATCGATAAATCAGTTTGAATAATTTTCAAGCGTGCGTAGACAAAAGCTCATAATTTAACCTGCACATTCAATAGCCGGGCATTAAAACCTGCGATTTTTGACCGAACGATATATTATTTCATCACAAAACGAAAAAGTGCGTCGTAATTCACGGCTTGACCGAAGATTAGAAATAAGCTGACGAGCGTTAAGTTTTTAGAGCCGAAAAACACGAGAGCAAAGCTATATTGCGAGCAATCGAAAAAAGTCCGAGGTTGATTCGAGCATGGCGTTCAAGATGAGGGTCAAACCGGGAATCGTCGAAAAATCCGTAAAGTCGAGCGTCTGGCCGAGAACCATAAAGTGTCGGCGTAAATCACTTAATTTTATGGTGCTGCGCGCTTTGCCAACCTTTTGCTGATGAATTCCTCGTTTGGACACACAGTGCACCACCAGTTCTGCTCGCCTCATCACGCATGCACCTTTTCGTGGTTACAATCCCACACGTCATTATCTTTTCATTTAGCTCCTTATTCCACAAGAACGAAATGAACCAAAAAAATTCATTTTTGCCTTTCCTTTTACACGAAATGTTTAGTAATTGGCATGATTACCAGAAGATGGAATGTTTATTTGATTCCACCTGGGTTTTTTTGTCCCATTCAAAGTGTGCTGAAAATGAATGGTCGAATATAACGTTTATTCGAACAAATTTTTTTTATGCTGTGTGTTTTATTGCGATTCTTGAAATGAATACAAAGCACTTGTGAAAAGTTAAACGAAAGAAAGATAGAATTCGTCGAACAAGTATCTTAGAATGTATTATATGTGGATATTTTTTCTCAAATCACTAAAATCGTCTCAGTTTTCATCAGCAAAATAATCACGCATGTGTAAATATTCAAGAGGAATTTCAGTATCGGCTTTTATAGTGGCCTCATTCATCCGTTTTCATCGTCACAGATTTGTGATTTTTGTTTTCTTCATTCGAAGCGATGCCTGCGGAGCTGTTTTCTATTTTATTAGATTATCGATAATGTCAAAAGTTGTTTTTACACATATCGGCGATTCATTGTTTAATGAGTGCGATTGATTTAATTAAGAACAAGTTTGCAGTTCGTTTCGCTATTATCAAGCAACGAAATCACATTTAATTTTAACGATTATTTCAGAATTTACTACAATGATTACCTTGATATTAATTCAACTTGGCTTTGGTGGAGCGCGATCACATTTCATATCATTTTTCCAATTAGCTGGTTTTCGCAGCTTAGTTAAGTTAGTCGCAGCACTGTAATTCTTTTCCCCAATCAAGATATTCAAATGCACTGTTTTCTGCATCCTAAATAGCAATTACAGTAAGCAACGATTAACCACTTTTAATGTCCTATTATTATTTTTTTTCACATACTTCAAATTTCATTCGTTAAACATAAGTTGAAGCCAGTTGAAGAGAAACACTTTCACAATATTTATATTCCTAACTTGCGGCATAAATCAGATCTAATAACAGTTCGTATATCACATTTCCAATCGTAAAATTAATATGCAATGAAAAGTACATTTTTTAGTGTTGCAGTTTTAGTCGTCGTTTATAATTAAGTTTAAAATGAATTTAAAACATACAAAACTGTCTATTTACGACCGTCGTGTGTTTTAATAAACAACTCAAGAGCACAGCAAACTTTTTCGCTACTCTCATAAGTTGACAACGAGATGGAAACTTTTTCACAAACCCTGTTCCAAACAGCTTTTCGGCTTTTTCGAGCGATTAGTAACGTGAAATCTCTCGAGAAGGTGTCTGCGCCAGGACGGCTCTGTTTTCTGGATCCGCCCTAACGGCGTTCCGATTATACAGATATTCAAATGAGCCGGCTTCTGGCCGCAACAGTTACGTATCATCGAATTATTCTAATTTTCGCGCGCAAAACCGCTCGTGCAACGGAACTTTGGATTCTCACGGCGCCGCACTTGAGAGGCCTGGCGCTAAGCTCGTCAAGTAATCGTTGCAAAAACTAGTCAGGTGACGCCCACCGCGGCGTTTTCGGCTGACAAACTACCCCGCAAATCGTTGTTCTGCGCACATCCACGATGAGGCGTGGTGTCTGCCGACTTTTTTCCACCCCAACGTGAAACTCGGGGGCGTTTAGTTTCGACGATGCGCAGAATCCTATCAGGGTTTCCCTATTCGCAAAATTTGTTTGTGGGTGGCTGCTACATGAACTCAACGGTGATTGGACGCGAATAAATAAGCGAGCTTAAAAGAAAATGTGTCATTTTTTGATTCAACAAATCGGGTGATTGAATTCATTGAATGCTTGTTAGATATTTTTAGAATTCGGAATTAGTTAAGTAGGGGTTAAGAATGTAGTCTATACTGAATATTATCTATTTTTCTTAAGTTCAGAAATAGGAGATTATTTTGAACTATAAGTAAAACAAAAATCTATTGCATCGCATGTGTATTTAATCTTCTGTAACGTTTGTGATAATTATAATTATAATAAAAATGTCGGCGTCAAATGTTTGATTGTGATTTGTAAATTTGTTTCAGAAGGGGTGATCATAGGTCTAAGAGGTACCTGCTCACACCCATTCCCTCTTTCGTTTACTGTAAAACACTCATCGTAAAGAGGTGTATTGTGACTGCTGTTTCTAGTTGTTGTTTCTAATTGTTCTGTCGTTTGCAGGCTCACGATTCTAGGTTTGTAGGGCAAGGCATACTGAAGCTTATCCCAAAACAACTTGTTGCCCCACTGAATGTGCAAGTCTGATTTTAAGTACGATTCAAGCCGTTTACCAAATTCAACATCGTTTGGTGAATCACCATAAATCACAACTATGGATCTTGACTTGGTTTCGAGAAGTGCCTGTTTCGGAGAAGCTTCGTATTCCATCGCACCCCAGATACTCGTCACATAAATTTTCGACAATACTATCACTGTTGTTTTCGATTTTCCGACAGATTCTTAAAACTAACTTTGAATCCGGTCGCCTTCAAACCAATCTCGATGCTGCAAACGAAGCTTGTATGGCTGAGGTCCAGACTCAAGTTTTTCAACTAGCTCATTCATAACAAAATCCTCGTCTTGTTTCGAATTAACTGATAAATGCATCGTAGACTCTGTCGTCTTTGAAATCTTGCTGTGGTAGCAGGCATAGACAGCAATTGTGAAAGTACATCCACGACCTAAGTGCTGCACGGTATTTATAATACAAGATTGTGTGGATTACAAATGTTGCTGCTATGAAACTTAGCACCAAGCTGATAATTGAGATAATACTGGAATTAAAACACACGTCGCTGAAGCTTATTGTGGCAAGAAATCTCCCGTTTGAGAAAGAAACGATGTCCAGCTCATGTAACTTTGCATGTGCTTTTAGGAAGAAGAACAAATCCTCAGAATCACAGTCGCAAGGCCAAAAATTGTGGTTGAGTTTCATAATATCGATGTTTGACATAGCAGTTTTCATTACGTTCGTGGTGTTGTCTGAAAGACTTTTCAGCTTATTGTAATGCAGTAAATTTACTGCAATTTGCAAAAGGCGTCGGTGGATGTTGATTTTATATTAGCTGGAACTGATCTCGCTTAAGTTTAACCCCGTTACCTTGGAAGAGTTTGCAAACGGCTCCATTGAGTTAGGTTCAATAATGTTGATTATGGTATTTCCCATGAAAAGTTGTTCGAATTGAACTAGTTAAATTTTCGAAATATAAAGTATAAATAAGGGAAATTAATGGCAACGACTGCTCTCTTACATTTGTTATTATTGAGATTTTATTATTAAGATTTGTCTTTTTCTGTTTCTTTACGGATATTCCATTATTGAACAAGTTTTATCTGGTTGTCAAATGCATGCACTACCTTAAAAACTAAATGATGATCTTCCGCTTATTGATTCTTAGTGAATCATTATCAGTCTGATATTATTACTTAAGATTACTAATACTCATTGCATACAATATTTATGATGCTCAAATAAAACTATTCATTGTATCACATGTATATTCAATTTTCTATAACGTTTGTAGTGATTATAATTATAATTATAACAATAATTTTCGCGTTGTATTTTCAATTGAGATTGTTCTGGCTGTAAATATAATTTCAAAGGAGTGACCTCGGGTTTACAGCATTTTTGCTGACACACTTCTATATTTCTGTTCACTAAGAAAGTTTCATTACGAAGAGGTGCATCATCACAACTCTTTTTACTCGCTGTTTCTGACGGCTTTGCAGTTTGTAGACTCACAAGCTGAGATCTGTAGGGCAAGGCATACTGAAGCTTGTCCCAAAACCACTTGTCGCCCCACTCGATATGCAAGTCTGATTTTAAGTACAATTGAAGCTGTTCGTCAAGTTCAAGATCGTTCGGTAAATCACCATAAATCACTACTATGACTCTAGATTTGGTCTCAATGAGTGGCTTTTTTGGTGAAGCGGCGTATTCCATTGCACCCCAGACACTTAACACGTAGTTTTTAGACAAAACGATAACAGTTGTCTTCGATTTTTCAACTGATTTCTTCACTTGAATTCGAATTGGGTCCTGATCCGACCAATCTCGATACTGCAAACAAAGCTTGTATGGCTGAGGTCCAGACTCGAGTTTCTCAACGAACTCAGTCCTAACAAAATGCTCGTCTTTTTGCGAATAACTGATGAACGCATCGTAGATTCTTTTATCTTTGAAATCTTGCTTAGGTAACAGACACAGACAGCAATTGTAGAAATACATCCATGATCTGATTTCCGTACGGTATTTATGATAAAAGATTGTTATGATCACAAAAGTTACTGCTATGGAACTCAGCATCACGCTAATGATTATGATATTATTAGTATTATTGGAATTATGACAAACGTCGCCAAAATTCATTGTAGCAAAGAATTGTTTGTTCGACGAACATACAATGTCGAGCTCGTGAACCTTAGCATGTGCTTTTAGGAAGAAAAACAAATCCGCAGAATCGCAGTCGCATGGCCACAAATTGTAGTTAAGTTTCATGATTTTGATATTTGGCATGGCAGATCTCATAACCTTAATAGTATTATCTGTGAGATTGTTTAGGTAATTATGGTCCAGCACGAGGATCTGAAAATATAATTGTTTTATAATTAGAATCACTTGTGCGTTGAAAAATACTTGTAACAAAGTTCGACAGAACGTAAAAATCAGAATTGAGACCAGCAAATCAAGTTATTAAAGAAAAAAATGTTAGATCTAACAATGTGGTTTCAAAACTGAAAGTGTGAGTCTAGTTGACTTTTTTATCATAACGTAAAATACGATGGATGACAATAAGTTATTACTTTTAAATTGTCGATGACATTGGTTTCATCAATCTTGTCAATTTGATTGTAAGACGCGTACAATTCATCGACCAGATGGTAGTTAGGTTGATTCTTGCTTGGTAACTTGGTCAACACATTCCCCGTAAGGTTTAGAGAAATGGAGATATTTTCTCGAGACGGAAACAACTGGTAAGGTGCTTCTATTAAATTCCGATTCGAACAGTCTACCACATCTGCATTTCTATGCGGACTGAACTTGCAAGAACAGGGAAATGGGCAGACCGTTTTGAAAGTCGTGTTTACATTTTCGCAAACAAGGTTCTCTAACGTGACATCAACAAGTTTTTTCCCTTTCATGGCAATAGGTCCATCGCAGATCGAATGTGTCTTGATAAAAGTTGTCGATGGTCTATCCAACGGTAAACGCGTTTTATTTTCTTCGTAAACTTGAAAATCGTAAAGATTACAGTCGCAAATTATAGGATTATGACTGATGTCAATAAACATTGAGATAATTGCCGAGTTCTCTTCAGTCTTAGTCAACATCCAATCAAAATTCATATCAATTGAACGGATATTATTGCTCGACAAATCTATCCTTTTACCATATGCAGAAGATTTGAAATTGGATTCGTTAAAAGGAAGTAACTGAAACAATAAAGATTTGTAGTACAAGAAACATTTTCAAACGGATACGTTTTTTCTTATAATTAATTTGTTCATTTTTGAAAACTAAGTGTAGTACTAACCGACAGCTTATCAATAATGTTATGTTTCAAATCTATAGTATGAAGATTTTCGGTAAAAATCTCAAGTGTAAATTTCATTGAAATGCGGTTATAGCCGAGATAAAGTTTTTGCAATTGCTTGAGACCTCTAAATGGCCAGTTTGTAAGATGTTGGTTATATTTACTGAAACTTAACCTGTTGTAACTGAAATTGGCATAGCTCAAACTCATTCTCATTGACTGCAAAGCTTCAGACTCGATATCCTCAATCATGTTCATACTCAGATAAAGATGTTGTAACTTTCGGAATCCTTTCAATTGATGGCTAAAACACAATTCAATTACTTGGATAGGGAATCTAAGTTAACAAATTGCATAGAAAAAAACAAAATTTGCTCACTTCATTATTATTTTAATTTGATTATCTTGGAGATCTAAGGTGTGAAGATTGTTGAGGCCATTGATTGGCCATTTTGGAATTACCTGAAGCTTGTTGGATCGGGCGTACAATTCTTGCAAGTTTTTTAATCCATTGAATAAACCATTTCGAAGGTATCGCAGATGATTGTAGCTAAGATCTATCATTCTTATCTTAGTAGAACCTCTAAAAGTGTCAGTTGGAATATTGATCAAGCGTGTATTTGTCAAAGTAACTTTAAAAAGACTATTTAAATTACTGAAAAATCCGCGCGGCAACTGCTTGATATACAATTTAATCAATTTAATTTCAGTCAACAATTTATTGTACTTGAACAAATTTTCTGGTAAACTACGAACTTTGACTGTATTAAATTCTAGACTTCTCAAAGAAGTAAGATTGTCGAATGTGCCCAACCCGACCTCTTCTAGAGGTTCATTGTTTACTTCAAGCGTCTCAAGATAGTTGAGTTTGGTGAAAGAATGTTGGTTGATAGTTCTGAGAGTGTTAAACTCTATTTTAAGTTCGAGAATTTGATTCGTATCGTCGAAAATGTTATGCGGAATTGTACTAAAATTATTTCTGTATAGATTTAAATTTTCAACTTTGGGTAACTCGATGTTAACATTGTTGCAATATCCTGCCTTCGAGCATTCTGCCGAAAGGTCACACTTTTCAATCCGGATTTTCTCGTACTCATCCAAAATTTTCAGGCTTGGTCCGAAAAAATTTTCCAGTCTTTTTTTTTTGTTGCAAGTGATAACTAGTGTATCTCGGCCGTACTTGTAGAAGAAGTTTGACTCAGTTATGTTTGGACATTTGTAATATTTGTATTCACTGTCCGCTTCACTTAATACACAGGCGGAAAAAATTGATTCACTTAACTCTTTGGTTTCAACTTGTGATGTAAAATACAAGAACAGTATAATCATTCGAAATTGCATAACTGTACTACAAAAATTCTACACACAACTTCAAATAATTGAGTTTTAAGTTTTTACACTGCTTCTTTAACATGTTCAAAACGGACATATCTTTTAGACAACTGATCCTCATTTACAGTGTTATCAATTAAATAAGTTTTAAATACATTAAGGTTTAAAAAATATATTTTCTGATGTTTTACTTTTTTAGAATAGATAAAATTGAGTGACAAATAATTTTCCAGAGTGATTACCAAATTTCTCTTTATCTTGATGAATTTAATAATATAAGAGTCCACACTGTTTCTGATTTTTAAGATAAAGTAATTAAATGCTGATTGAAACATCAGACGAACTTCTCAATGTATTAGATATAATATATTAATTCGTATAATGTGAACCGGACTGATTGTACACGTTATTTTTGAATAATTAAGAAAAATGTATTGAGCCGGTCTATAGTCCTGTAGAAAATAACGTTTTATGCGACGCATTCTTCATGACGATAAAGTGTTTTTTTAAAGTCAACAGTCACTATACTGATTTGTCCGCAACTTAAAAATTTGTCAAGTTAATGTGGATTGTAGTCACTTGTTTGTTAAAAAAATCGAGAGTCACAAATACTCACACATCACACCAAATTCACATAGCAGGAAAGTGTGACAAATAGTTTAGGGCATTTGTAACAGTAATAATGGACAAGTTTGAAATTGAATACAATATTACTGCATGCAAAAATGCGTAGACCAACCTTAAAAACGCGTATTTTGTTTGCATTTTACTTTGTATTGGATTCATTTTATCTTTAATGCAGACGGACTCAAGACCTCGAAATTACACAAGCAATATTGAACGTAAATTAAATAGTTTCTTATTCTATTATTACTAGTTCGATTTGAAAAAAAAAATTTCAATGACAATTCTAACATAAATCTACGTTTTTGTGACGTTCTCATCGTCATGAATAATTTTTTACATGAAGCCAAGAATTGCCCCAGTAGTATAAAGGGTAATAGTAAGTTTGTTTGTTTGTTTGTTTGGTCGTCGGAGCATCACGCCTGAACGAAGCGTTCGCAAATGATTTCAACACATCAGGGTGATTCTTTGGAATCTCAGAATTAACGTAGGCTACAGTAGGAATCAAATTCTCAATTATTTTTGGGAGAAAATTGCAAAATCATTTTATCAGTTTTTTTTTTAAATTTCCCAATATTGCGCAAACACACTGCAAAAGACATTATAAATAGAGTTCGATAAGGTATTGTTAGGTTTTATATTCTGTAAAATTACCATTCTTACTTCCTTTCTAATATAAAAACGTAACTATGTTTATTTGTTTGTCAATTTGTTTGTTTATCTCCCCATCACGCTCTAACAAAGCGTTAGAAAAGATTTTAAACGCATCAGGAAGATTCTCTAAACTTCCACAATCAACTTAGGCTATATTGATTTCTTTATTTCGATTGAGTGAAAGTTTAAATGACCAACAATTAATTTGATTGTCATTTTGTTTTTGTTTCGTAAAATGGTGTAGCAAAGCTGATGTCCGAGCGAATCGAGGGAGTTCAGCTAGTCGAATATATAAACAAGAGTCTGTAGTGTATGTATTAACAGGACTTTGTTGAATAATATACTAGATTATATGATAACAATGATTAGAATACGAATTCCACAACGCGCGATCGTTTAAGACATCTAATGTCAATTAGTAGTGTGATATAAAATTTCAATTATTTATTGATAAGAAAATATGTAACTATCGTAATAAATTTTAAACGATTAAAACTTTCGAGATAATTTTCTTAAGTATTAATTCAATTTTCTTCTAAAAAATAATCAGATCACAATTTTCCGTAAATATACATCGATTAATTTTGTGTTTATTTATACTAACATTAATAATCGTCATTTTTCAATTTTTAAGCAATACTGAAACGAATATAAATTGTGAAACGGTAAATTAGGAATCAAATAATAATATATTTTTTCTCTTCTCATTTGTCGTCAGCCTGATTAGAAATGGAGCTTGTACGACTAAGTTTTTCACTTGAGTTCTTAATCCAACTTGTTTTCTGACGAGTCAATGAAGTATCTTCTCGTAGTTCTTTTTCTGGCCGTGAATTAGGACAGAACATATGAGTTTTCATCCAAATCTTGATTTCAATATGGTTTCTATAACACAGTATTGTGATAACTGCGCAAATTATAGTTACTGCGGTGAACAGCACGCTGCTGATGATTCTTTTGGAATCCAAACAGACATCTAAAAATTTTAGTTCCCAGAAATACACGTTGTTTATGACACAAATATCATCAGGCACGTTCGCTTTGATATTTTCCTTCAGAAAATAGTACATCTTCTTATGTTCACAATCGCAAATCCAAGAATTGTTATTTAGTCTTAGACTCATATTAAAAGATTTCTGTATAGCGTCAATTTCACTGTCCTGAATATTTTTTAGTTTATTGTTATCCAAGGCAAGAACCTGAAACATTATTAAATATTAAATTGAAAATAACAAATTGCTACGTACAAAGTCAACAATAATGAAATGAATCAATACTTTTAGATTTGATATGATGTTCTCTGCTCTGACAACTTCTATCTGGTTGTGAGATACATACAGCTCTTCGACGAAATTGTAGTTTGGTTGGTGTTTCCTTGGTAAGTTAGTCAGTCTATTTCCCGTGAGATTCAAATGAATCGACACGTTATTTCTAGACGGAAACAGCTGGTAAGGCGCTTCAGTCAAATTCCTATTTGAACAGTCCACCAAATCTGCGTTTTTGTACGGCCAAAATTTGCAAGAACATGGATATGGACAAACTGTTACTGTAGTGGTGTTGACGTTTTCACAAATTAAGTTCTCTGACTTAGCGTCAGCAATGCGTATTCCTTTCATGTTGTTAGGTTCTTGGCAGGCTGCTCTTATTTCGAACCTCAATGGCCCATCGTTTGTTTCTATGTATTGTTTAACGTTGTAAAGATTACAGTCGCAAACCAGAGGATTGTTCGTGATTATGACGTGAGCAAATTTCTCAAATGTTGTGATGTTCCAAGACCTAGACCAAAGTCGGTTAGCGTTAAATTCAATCAAACGTATTTTGTTGGAAGATAAATTTATAACGTGAATTTTTTTCGATATGAATGATAGATCAAGATCCTGAAAGAAACAGATAGATGAATTTTCACATTTTTTGTTTCACTTACAAACGATACGTGTTATTAACTTAGTTTATTGACTTTTTTTAGGTACTAACTGTCAACTTAGATATCTCATTGTTGTCCAGTTTCAAGATTACGAGACTTTCAAGAGAAGTCCAATCACGAAAAAATTTAGAGATTTTGTTATTCTGCAATAGAAGTGACTTTAGTTTAGTGCAATTTGCGAATGGTGATGGTTGGTTGTTGGATTGAAGTTCGCTAAAACTAATCTTGTTGGAGTGAAAATAAGCGAATTCTAAAGTATCAGCAAACGGCTGCATTGACGTAGGTTCAATGACTTCAATTTGGTTGGACTCCAGATAAAGTCGTTTTAATGATATGAGTCCATGGAATTGATTGCTGAAACAACACATTCAGATGAGTGAAGGATTCCAAAATAACAAAAATTGAGTTGAAACTTGCTTACCTTCCTATATAGCTGATTCGGTTGTGAAAAAGATTCAACACAAGTAATTCTCTGAGGTCACGAAACAAATTACTAGATAAAGTATAAATGTAATTACATTGAATGTCCAACATTTTTAAATTTGTCAATCCGTCGAACAACCCATCAGGAAGTGTCACTAACTGGTTGTGGCTCAGATTAATTGTTTCAATTTTAGTCGAATTACTAAAAGTATTATTGGGAATGAAAGTTAGTTTAAAACATGTTATACTGATGTTGGTGAGCCGAGGAAGATTACTGAAAAGTCCACCAGGCAATGTAATGTTGTCTCTTTTTCCCATTATTCGTACGTCTTCCAATTCATTTTTGCCGCTGAATAAATATTTCGGCAATCGAAACAGTCTAACAAGAAAGAAATCTATGCTCCTCACTTTCATGGGAAGTTTTAAGTTGTTGCTTTTACTATCTAACTCAGGCAAGTCGAGTTTGCATCCGTTAATCATAACTTTCTTGGTGGTGTTGAAAATACTCAAGTGTTTTCCGGGTAGACTCTCTAGTCTATATCCGCGTTTACATTTGATGAGAAGCTCCTTCCATTTGTATTTTATAGAAAAGTTTTCTACGTAAGAATTTGGACATTTATACACCGAGTATTCATCTACGAATCCGAAATATTTACAACCGGGTATTTCTAAGGAGTTCGACTTATCTGAGTTGGTTAGAAATGGATATAATAATATCATAACGATTATCCTAAGATCCATGATAACTTGAATTTTGTTTTTAACTGTCAAGAATTCACAGACAAGTTTCGCGAAATATAATGACTGATTAGTATTGTGCACGTCCGATCTTGAAGTATAACTGGATAGATTGATACATTTATAAGTGCTTGAATTACAAGTTTCTAATAGTCTATTGATTGAGAAAAGATGATAATAGACTTTCTAAGTTGTGTGATTTGATATGAAATTCGAAGTTCATTGGAAGAAAGTCAAATGGTTTTTTTATCTTTGTTATTTTGAATTAATTAGATTAAAGATAGATTAATTTGTAATAATTTTTATCGAAAAATTTATAATATTAATTACGTTTTAGAAACTTTAATCATATACTTTTATCTGTTTGAAATTTTTTTTAAATTTTTAATCATGAAAGATCTGTAAAATGTGAAAAAAAATACCCAGAAAAAAATCCGTACATCGGAATAGATTCGTAATCGACTCGATTTTGGATCGTTTTCGAGTCGAAAATGGCTCGAAACCTAGTCCGAATTTGGTGCGTTGAAAAAGAGCCGAAAACGAGTCGAAAACGGCTCGAATTGAAGTCGATTTAAAAATCAGTTTTTTAAAACAGGGAAAATTTGAAAAATTTGTTAGCCTTAGTATTCGAACTGAGGACATTCAGATTATGAAGCCCGTACGCTATTCGAGACGTAAGATCTATCACAATAGTATGTTTAAAATATATGTTGATCAGTACGCTTGTTGTTGTAGTTCAACAAGGTCTTTTATAAGTTAGTTTCTAAGTATCTTGATAGCTTAGGGGTAGAGAGCGGGCTTTATAATTTGAAAGTCCTAAATTCGAATCCCAGAACCAACAAATTTTATGAATTTTTTACTGTTTTAAAAAACTGTTTTTTGAATCGATTTTTTCTCGAGCCATATTCGACTTGTTTTCGGTTCTTTTTCAATGCACCAAATTTAGACTTGGTCCAAACCATTTTCGACTCGAAAACAATCCAAAATCGAGTCGATTTCAAATCTTATTATTAAATTTTTATCATTTTCTCTAGCAGACCCAGAGCTATGGATTTGACTTTGAAATAGTTATAAAGTCACTATTTTTATTCTCATGAATGTAATTTAAACTTCAGCTTCATTCTTGCATTCTATAGTAAAATAATTCAGTAGGTAAAAACTTTACTTTGTTTTGATATCATTCTAAATTTGATCGGTCAATGTTTTCAACATTCCACGACCATTTACTTGAATTGTTGAACAAAACTTGTCACAATATGTCTGATAATTTTCTAGCATTTCTAAGTTGGTGAATTTAGCTTTGTTCGAGCTCTCCCATAATAGTCCACGGTAAAGGCAGTTTTTTAATTCGTAATTATTCGTAAACTATTCAGTAAACAATTTTAAAAAAATTCATGAATTCTTTTTATGAATGATTAACAAACTGTCAAAGTTTCATTGCAGTTTAACATTTCAGAAATTATCGAGTGTACCTCCTTAAGGGGGTACGACACTTGAACGTACGAGTTTTGGCGTGAAATCTAAAGCCTTATATCTTTAAGAAATGTTAATATAAATCAATAAAGTTTTTTCATGTTTACATATTATTATTAAACTATGCTTTCATTGAATAACTAGCTGATCGGGCGTGCTTCGCACGGCCATCACCTTCGCTGCACTGTTTACTACTGCATAAAGAAATTTTGTTAGAAGTCATGTTTACTCAGTTCATCGACATAATTTAAATTTCAGTACGTGAGTGTGTGTACGTGCAGGCGCTATTGTATGAATCGAACGTCTATTATTTGTAAAATTCACAATAAAAGGGGACAATCACAGTCCGTTAGTTTCCATTTGCGATTAATGTTAATGAACGGTCCAATCACAGACGGACTTATCCGGCAAACTTGTTCGTGTCCCCTCCCGCCACTAATTCGCAAATGTCCCGCGGGGTTCAGTGCACGCGAAAAGTGCGTACACGCATTACGAGAAAAGGACAGAGGCCTCGGTGAAACAAAAGGCTCTCGATACACTCGATTCTCGATTCTCGTGAACGCCTCCGCTCCTTCTTTGTACGCTCATGAACTGCAGATCTTTTTCGCATACTATTTCATAAGGCCCTCAAAGCCTTCATTATATTCGCCTTGGCTCTGATGCGGGACCTTCGAAGAATTTTTACGACTTTGTATGGCGCGATTTTTCACAATCGAAAGCAAAGCTTTTTGTGTTCGCGTTTGCCCCGGATATATGAATATCATACATATCAAATCGCTATCCCAGTGCGATCTGTTGAGTCACTCGTCGGGCATCTCTGTGGGCTGACAAACATATTGGGGAGTACTCAAAAAGTCTAATTATGCTTCATATTTATATGAAAATTCAAATACGAACGGTTCTTTCAGATATAAACATTGTTCATTTTTGAACCTAATTTCTTGATTGTGTTAAGAAAACGATTTGAATGGTTTCCGATAAAAATGAAATCAGGAGGAAAAGTAAACAAATACGTAACAAATCAATGAAAAGTTTTATTCATCTGTTTGAATGAACAGAGGTTATCTTACAAGAATAAGTGCATACAGATAAACCCAAAGTGCATCGTCTTTTCCCTGTTGAGGTTTTCTGCGGTTTGAAACACGATCGGCCTGAGAGTGTTCCATCATACGTGTCTATAAAACACACCCGTGTTCGTGAGTTTAAACAAGTGCATCGAATTATACTAGAGCAAATCATGAGTTTACATATGTTCCAAATTAAACTGACGTGATTAGAACAAATCACTGGATAGTTTGCTAATTGATGTCCTTGCAGATCAACTAAACAGTCCGTCTATCAACAACAAAAAAACTTATTGTTTAAAAATCGCAAATTTTCTCAAATTATTTTAACAAAATCAAAGTAGGACGAAATTTAAATTTATACTATGATTAGCTATTTGGTCCTAGGACTAGAATTACGAGCAGACAAAATCTAATGATTTCTCACAGCTTGTTATTTCTCTCGACCACACAAGTGTACGTTTTATCCCAGGTACTTGACTTGTGAACGAACCGCCGCATAAATGTATAAGCGAATTTGGGAGAAGGTTTTGTTTTCCGCGTTGCGTATCGCCAGTAGCGAGTGAGTTGCGCGGCGTACACACGCTTATAAAAGCTACGTGACGTCCTCGTTAGCTTTTAATATTCTCTTTCGACGTGAAGTTCAAACGGAAATACATTTTTTGTCGTTCGACGACGCCTTGGTCGTTTACGTCACACGCGCTTTTGCCATGAAACGTTCGATGACTTCCTTAATCGTTTTCAACATCGATAGAAGGCGGAAGTCACCTGTCGTTCGTGAATCGCTTTCAAATATTTCCCAAAATATTTCACGCACAACAGTTATGTCGAAGTCTTGTTCTAAAGCAGGACAAACTCCGCTTAATCATCGCGACAAATTTTCACGGACGAACAATTTATGTGTATAATTATGTCGGATATAAATATGGAAGTAATAATGATAATAACTAAAGGAAGAGGCAAGAAAAACACGACTCAGCGTCGTGATCGGACTTTACAGTCAGCACCGAGTCACGATGTAACCTCGAAATCTCTGCACCGGCGTATTTGCTGTGAGCAAATCTTCGGATCCAAGCGCTCTTTATAGACCGTTCATAACCGTTCGATCTTATAGATTGTATGTAATAATTTGTACGTGCACGTGTGTGTAAGACTTACGCCGATGCTCAAACGCGGATCGATTAGTTAGCTCGCGAGCTTTGTGGCGGGTCTTCTTTGCAGATCCGCGCACTTGATAGTAAATTAAGACATTTTTGCCTCAAATTTCATACTTTGTTTCGAATCAAATAATCTCAATATAACTCAAATCAAATAAAGATAAAATCATACAATATCTTTTTGCATTTTTTTTCATTTTCTAATGATAAATTAGTAGCGTTTACACTTGAAGGTAAAAATGAAATAATTTATCGTACAAAAATATTGTTTACCTGGATATCGCACAGTACCGCAAAGTAAAATTACTATTAAGACCTCGGAACCTGTTTTTGTTTTGTCATAAAAACCTAACTGCATCTAGAGCACTAAATTGATAATATCTTTTCTAAGTATTATATTTTATTATAACTGCACATATAAGATTGTAACTCGTTCGAACTTATTTTATCTTTTTGAAGCAAAAATTTTCATACGATACCAGCTGATTTTATAACAAAAACTTATACTTTTGTCTCATGCCTGTATTTCAAAACAGAAAAGTACGTTACAAACAATGTATTTTTATGTATTCTGACGTTCTTTTTAGAAATCGTTCCCATGATCATCTAAGCCAAACAGAGTCCGTAACAATCATAACATATTCTCAATTTATTAACCCATCACAAAGTCGCATTTCACACGATTTAAATGCAAATCGACGCCAGATGCAAAATTTCAATTTTCGCAGCGCGCGAAACATCTCTGTCGAAACCTCGGGGCGATCGGGCGTTATTTCATTACCTCCGCACACAATAATCTCGAGCGACGATCTTTGCAGGAGCAGCGTGCTGTATTCCTGATTTCGCGCCGTTTCGTCGATTCCCCGACATTACGGTGTTTTGATATCGAAAAGCAGTTTCGAATTATCGATCGAGGAAACGCCGCGAAATCGCGATAAAAGCTGGATCCCGGGGACCGATATCGGTTTCGATAAAACTGGAATATCGGGGCCGCGTTACCACTACCATTAACGCCATTATCAGCGGCGGCAAAATTATTACAGCGCTCGGATTGTCGATGACTGAGCGCGTGTTGGAGTTGCCCCAGGCTCGAGACACGGACGTGCATGCATGACCGAGCGGTATATCGCAAATACATGTATTTGAAATGCACTTTATAAGAAAAAAAATTATATTCATCGCGGCTTTTCAATTTACAATAAATACGCTGATGTGTTGCTCGGCACGCAGCATATCGGCCGAGATTTATCGCGCCGACACGCCGTTTCTAAACGGCAATTAGACTCGTGATTGTTACACTTACTTTTTTATCCGCGCGGATGATTTACTTCACTTTGCTGTTTTAGTTTGGACAAAGTTATTGCAAACTTGGCGGGTTCGTAAATCGTGCTCCTGGCTGATTGAATAATCAGCGATGCAATTCGGGGTGGGGGTTGAAAATCTGTTTTCTTGCACGATAAATCGCGATTCTACAAATCCGTTTTCCGAGCGTCCACTGGTGATTCACGAGGGTATAAATAAACCCGTTGCGAAATATTTATTAACTCGGGTAAATACCCGAGTGTACATCATCGCATTTTTAATACCTACTAAAAACTGAGGGGGAAGAAAAATAAAACGAACAAATGAAATACGACGAGTTGCTATCTTCTGGCTCGGAATTAGAAGAATAGAGCGAGGTTTGTATACAAGTTGATATTAAAATGTTGTTTCGAGATACGTACTGTATCGTATTCGTAATAAATTACGTGCAACTGGCTTATTACCTAGACCCGGCACCACTGGAATGACCAAAGTATGTGAAAGAAAGGCGCGCGTATGTAAAGTGTCGCCAATCTTATTTTCATTGTAGACCGGTGCAAGGAGTCTTTCGCTCCTTTGTTCGTCGCAACTCAACCGAGGGCTTCGTTTCTTAATCACTCAGTTAGACGATAAATTATTGCAATCAGCTCCCGAGCTCTTTCGACATATTAATTTCATATCAAAATACCGATCGTTATTTTAATGAGATCTACAAAGTTTTTCATTGGTCAAAACTTTTTACTATCCGTCATTTTATTCGAAAAAAATTATTTTTGTTGAGTTTAAATATATATTATCTTAAGTATATGAAACTGATTCCTATACGTGACTTAGTTACGCTCAACGATTCGAATGATTACACCATATTTAATAGTTTAAAATCGGTTGGACGAAAAAAAAAGGATTGCGAATGAGCGTCGTCGTTTCAATTAATCGACAACGAAATCTGTCCGTTTTGTTTTGCATTTTAATAGGAGTGGAATTCTGGTGGTCTGTGCGATTTTATCGCACTATATGCCAAACCGGTACGAGGAGGTCGTCTTTAATCCGGCACCGATTAATAACCGGTGAACGAATCGTCGACCTCGTAAGTTTCACGCCCGTATCGCGCGTAGGCAGAGAGCACATTGATTATTTCCAGGAATGCATGAGAAAAATCTCTACGATCCAGTTACACCTATTCAAACATATCTGTCTAAGTTCAACAACGGATTTTCAAAACTGTTTATATCGTGTTTTATCAAATAAATATGAGATTAAATTGTATGATTTCAATTGAAAAAAATATATATTATTGTGTATATGGTTATAAATTATGATAGTCCAATTAACTGGATCTTTAATTAATTCGTGGACATCGATAGTTTGTACTTGGAGAGTATTATGGAGTTGAAGTAATGAATTATAATATCAGACGAGTCTCAAATAAAATTCAAAATGTGTCATATCGCTGCACCTTCATGTATATAAATTTATAGGCACTGCATACGGTCACGCGCGAGTACATAAAGGTAGTATAATACGTGGTCAGTTTTCTGCCACCGAATTCCGAATATCACAACGACGTGCATTCACTCATATATAAGCATATTACTTTGTAGCATATCGTGCATGCCTTCGTTCTGAAAAAGGCGCGCGTTTTCAACACATCCACACAATCGTTATTAGGAGTGAATTATTTTGCGCCTGATAAAATCACATGGACTAACATAAATTATGATAGTTTGATGAAACGCGCCAATTATATTTAAATTTCAGACCAATTTACAACGATATCGAAATTTAGTTATCGACAACAATTTGCGTCTCATTATGCGTTAGTTCCGACGATGTATTATGCATTTGGATTTCGAGCTGTTTGTGTTTCGTACAAAATTGTGTTTACCCATTCTGATTTCACCTTTATTCATTTTAATCAGACAATTACACGAGTAACGAGAAAAGGGTACATACATTTCATTTGATTCTTGAACTCAGCACGTCAAATGATTGCTGCTCGTTCACCACATAATTGAAATAACACGGCTATGCTTTTACACACTCAGCATCATTATAAACTGCCAATTTATACTTTTTTTCATTACTTATTTTCTTTGTTTTCGTGACCAGTTGTAATTTAATTTACTTGAATACAATCTTGGTGTATTGTTTACAAGATAAAACATTGAAAAATATTCGCATTTTTAATTTTATCCATTGTTTAAACACTGTTTCGCACTGAATAATATTATACTAGTTTCATATATATAATTTCAAATTGTTCAAGACTTAAGTTTGTTTTTTGAAGTTTGAGTAGTTTGATTTTTGGTGACTTTTTTGTACTGTAAGAATTAACGAAAAAGAAAGAGGTTGTAAGGAAATAATAAACTTTCGAAAGCTGTTGCGCGACTGTGTCGGAATTGAATTTCCAGTATCTGAAATCATTTGGCAAAGCGAAACGCGTATATCTGTATTCAGCTTTGGCGAACGCAACGAGCACGTTCTCGCTTCGTTTTCCTGTTGCCGTCACAGAGAACTTGGTTTAAATACCGTCGACATCGATGTATATACACGTTTCCGTAGGCACGCTTCGATTGTTCATGAATGAAACGCACAACACCGCACCGGCGGATAGACTCCACTGGATCATACCACTCCGGGAATCATTCGTTGGCGCACCCAACTTTACGACGGCGTTCTCCAGACTCAAGAATGCACAACATGCAAAAATTTTTCAAACACCGTTCCGACCGTCATTATCTACAAGAACAAATGAACGATCTCATCTATTTATGTTTCATAACCAAAAAGTTGTGAATCAACAAAAATTGAACTTGTTCTCGTGTTTTTCGTTTTATATTGATTCGATGGTGAATGAAGAACGGTAGTCTTTGAATTGCAAATCGTTCGTCTACAAAAATTGCGATTTTTTCCAACACTTTTTTGCACGACTGCAAATTTGGAATGGCCGACTTGTTGCGGACGAAAGAATGCATGAAAATACAAACGTCGTACACCCATCTTTTGTCTTTTATCGGTTGTTTTTTCTCTGTCTCCCTTATTGTGCTACTTGGTGAATGGCATGGAATGGCTGTATATGTGACGTGTGACACGCGTTAATCGTGTCAATGGGGTCCTTTTCTCCCTCGCGGCACACCGTGCGATGCAGATAATGAAAAACGAGAAATCGCGATCAACCGAAATAGAAATATAGCACTCGAAAAGATATTGCGGATCGATAATTATTCGCCCGAGCCTTGAAACGTGTCGCAATTAACAGAAACGAAAGGGTACCGAACATAATTAATCTCTACCGCGACGAAATAAAAAAAAACAACAAAATTATCAAAGTTAAACGAATTAATTCGATCGCTAAAATGCATTTCACTCAGCGAATTCCACAAATTTTTTGGGTTTCCAAAAAAGCAAGCAAAAAGTGCTGATAAGGAGGAATGTGAGTAATTTGCTTTTATGCGTGCGCGACAAATGTTCGAGCATGTACGCAGTTTGGACGGGATTGTCGACAAATTTCGCGGCGTATAATTGTGCGCCGTGCGCGCTTTCTAGACGCGATAAAAAGGACATAAAGTTGTGAAAAAAACGTATAATATTTTCAAGCGTTCGCGGCGCATATCTGACAAGACACGCGCGAACGACACGGCTATAGTACGATGGCTGAATTCCGTCGGTTGCAACATGTGTGTCATTCAAAACGTGATTCGTTTGCTTATCGATTGATCACCGTGACTTATTTGCGACTAACATGAGAAACCCGTCGGCAGGGCTTGAAATAAAAATTCGTTATCGACACTTCTATTACGGTCAACGAATGCTTTCTTGTTGACTCGTTGCTAAATCATACCTAAACACTTTCTGTAGATCCGGAAATTTGCAACATTTAATTTTATCCTTAAAATTAACCCATTCCTTGTCATCGATACAAAAATTTCCAAAAGTTATTTTCTTATGGAAACCCATTTTTACATTTTTACTGAGAAATTTCATACTTGTAAACATTAAATGAAACATAAATCCATAAACTATAAAAATAATTTTTCAAATATGACACACTATGTTGTTTTCTCAAGTCTTATTATGTACAAAATTGAATGAATGTCTCAACCATGTCAAGACACAGCATTCAAATCAACCAATAAATATTCTATTACACAGTCGATCATTGAGTCGAAAACGTTTGTTCAAATTTGGTAACATTATACCGTCTCATTTCCATGAATGTACTTGTTTAATGTCAGCGTGTATATACATACAAGAAATTGCCGTTCCCTATAAAGAGACATAGGAAATCGGAAACACCAAATAAGCCTTTGTTGCCGACATATCGATCAAACTGTCACTTCAAGAAGTCCCGTTCGCGCGTGGATGTTGTGCATACGTATTGTGTTAACGTGTGTGTAGTATTTCCAACACGTTACATCCATGCCGATGCGAGTGTGCCGGGCGTGTACGTACACTCGATGATGCACATTAGTTCATCGCAACCTTTAACGCAACGCACTTTCCTACTGCCTGCTGTCATACTTATGCACATCTAAAATCAATGTATGACCAATAACACGCAACCGAGACAATGCCTCGCCGAGACGTTCTACGTGTTTATTCGCCGATGTTTTCCACTTGCGCGTACGCTCGCCGATTTCGATAAGTAATACGTTCTATGAAATGAAGACGTACTATTTCATATGTGCATGTATTATTGTGTAAATGATAATCCTAACTGAACACAGCATTCTTCATTGTTTTGGAATTGAAAATATATAAAGTCTGTGAAGCAACAGTCAGTTTCTCTTTCGAGAGAAGAGTTTGATTTTTCAATGATTAGTCTGTTTGAAAAATTCAAAAAGTTTTTGATGAATCATTTATTTGCTACGGTAAAATATAAATTTTCATTAATAGAACAATTTTGTACGAATAAGCCTCATTATTCGAAAGCTGGATTATAAATCAGACTTTTTAAACAACAAAAGAATTAAAGATTCAGCTTGATTCTCATTGACGCAGTTGAATATTTTTAACGCACATTTAGAATTAATGCATGACTAATAAAATGCAATGCAAATAGAATAAGAGACAATGATCTAAGAAATTATGAGTATTGTCAATTATACATGTTTCCAGGGTTAAGTAGCGCAAGCCAAGTAAATAAAATTTCAATTCGATTGTATATAAATGATCTGATGAAACGTAAATTGTATCGAGCAATTTGACGAACGACATAAACAGCGCTTCGAACGATTTCAACATTAGACGATGGACTTTTGGGTGCGTGGAAAATTTTTTCTTAATCGTTAATTCGGAGTTGAGTCAGAATGTACATATTGCAAAATCGTGAATGTAAAATGTGCATCGTAATAAAATATGCACCCTCTCGCATCATTTATTTGCTTTGTCACCGGCGTATAGAAGTTTGATACGATTTCTCATCGAGAATGGCACTTCGTAACGAAAAACTTTTCACACGTATAATTCGTGCGTTCGTTACGCTGGTTATATACTTTACGAACAACAATTACGATTCGTCTAGCGAAAAATTAGCAACATAATTTTACAAGCTCGATGTTTATCTGAGTTTGTTAACAATCATGAAAATTATTCAAGAGTCCATTGGACTGTGACTAATCGACGAAATAATCAATATGCATTGAAAACTTTTACTACACACTGTACACAATTTAAATCACGATAAAATTTGCAAAATCCAGTATATGTGGTATAAATAGAATTGATGTTCACTTGTTTAGCAAACAATTTCAAACAACTCATCAGTAATTGAGTAACGTTTATATTTGCAGAAAAAAATTGTAATAATATATGAAATACACTTGGGTATATAGATTATAAATTCATCCTACAGTCCAACTGTTATCGCGTATGCGTGTGGCGTTCCGGGCTAGCGCGTGTGCCGTCCTCCTCTTTCCCCGTTCTTTGGCCAACACCATCGTGCACGCGCGACGCGTCGCCTTGTCTCCTCAATTCAACTGCACAATCGCCATGCTCTAACTTACGCCGAATGTGTATGTATTTTGTCTAATGAAACTATAAATCATGAAAAATTCGATATCACACTAATTTATTCTAATAAAATTTCTCTTCATTCAATTATTTCACACAAACTTTGCACAAACCACAACCGTAAAAATTTTGAAAAAATTTGAAAATTTTTTCTCAACCAGCAAAAGCTGTTTTAACATAATTGATTGTCAGAACGTTAGTATAGAAAGAAAGTGTAGGAAAGAAAAAAGTTGAGGATCGAAAAGAAAAGCAAATCAGGTTGTTGGCAAGGATTGATTGAAAGTCTTTTTTTATTGTTTGAGCGCTTGCTCAACGCGTCGTTCATCGCGTTGATGAAAACGTGCCCACATTACGCGCGACGTTAGAGAATAAAGTTGTTGGTAGTCATACGGTACTAACATACGTGTACATTTACGTATGTACGATGAACGCTGAAAGAGAAGAAACGCTATCGTCTGAGACTGCAACTTTTTCTTCGGGCATAAATGCTCCGCAGCCATCGCTATAAATAGATCAAGCCCCATTGCATCAAGTAATGTACATCTGTTGATTTGGATTTATATCCGATATTTATTCGCAGTTTCGTAAACGCGAATTAATTGATACTCTCGTTTTCAAGGAATGATGTACATAAACAAGAATCATAAATGACGTATAGAAACTTTTCATACTTTTTTTTATCGAAAAAAATGTCTGAACAACTTTCTGTTGATGGAAGTGTATTTGCTTTCTCGTATATTTTTGATGCGCATAATTCAGCTCATTTGATCAGAATGAAAATAAAAGTTACAAAAAAATACTTTCAAGATCATAAATATTGAAACCCAAAAATGACTTTGCAAAAAGACCATGGACTTGGTACGTGATTTTGAGTTTCCTACAAAACTCACAACATTCATTGTCAATTCAATTCAAAATAAGCGCGGCACAATGCGTCGCTGAATCGAAAAGTTTAACATAAACGTCAACGCGAAAAACGAATGATTTTCATGCCGAAGCGCGATTACCATAAAAAACACGGGAGTCATCATTGAATAATGTTTCATATTATTTGTAATATTTCAGTTGGCCGGCGCGCGAATATATTGAAGTTAAAATAATGCGTTTAACTCTTTGTCCCCCTTTTGGCTGATCTTATTCAGCCTCTGCAAGAATGTAACCCTTCGTTCCACAAAAAATGTTCATATTATACTGCAGCGTGCGTTCAAGCGAATATGCAAATAAGTTTCTGTGCGTTCAGTTAGGGCGGCAGTGTCAATAAATCACGGCGAATCATTTCCAAAGCTTGTCCCGCGACGCGACGCCGACAATCAGGCCGCAGCCACGAGCCAGTGACACATAATATATATGTACTTATACATACATATGGATTTCACGATGCCCGCTCTGTTTCGTCTTTTTGCCGAATATGTGACGCCATAATCAGCCACCATAGTTTCAACTCGCAACGTCTTTCATTCTTCTTGACAAAAAAGTCGTCCAGTGTGTTTCTTTGAAAAACGTACATCCGAATTCGAATTCATTATTCACTCGATAGTTTATGTCCGCCTGAAAATTTCTGCATTATTCTGCAATTATTTCAAAAGTTCTGACAAATGTATCGAACAAAAAATGTACAATGAAAGATTACAGATTTCCTGAAAATGTTTTGATTTTCAGATTCTGTTCAAGTCAGGTTTTTAAACAATCTATTTTGCAAGGTTTTTTTTTGCGAATACTGGTGCAATTAATCGACGGTTCAAAAAGACTAACTAAAATTTACTCTAATAAGAAGAAAATGGGAAAAATCAGTTGGAAAAATAAGTGCAATTATAATGTAGAAGAGAGAGTCATAATTACAAAGTAACATCGTCGTTGATTAAAAATGTATCAACGAGATAGTATGACAAGGCGTAATCTTAACTATTAGGCATGTGAAGCAAAAGAAAGGCAGCAATTAAATTGATTGGAAACACGGATAAACGTCTTATGAAGAGTGCAGGTGTTGGTCGACGAACATAACCCGCCAATATAATATTCCAGAAGGTATCAAATTTGTTGAACATGCCATCGAAATCTCGCTTTCGTACGAAATTATAAGCCTCGTCCATTATTTGGACTGTGGTCGGTGGCGCGGCAGTCGATAAATTCACGTTTCTGTCCAACTGACACAATTACACGTAGTGTCCCAATGAAGCGAGCTACTGAATACGAGGAACGAGAGAGAAATAAAAGAACAACGAGTGCAAAGAACGAAACAGTTGTAACCCCACTTAATTAAGAGAAATATTAAAATTGTAACGAAGCGAGCGATAAATTTCGTCGCCCATAAAGAGAGGCATACAACGCGGAATGATCGGTTGCAGGAAAGGGTGCATCTGCATATCTAAATAATCGAACGTATGTGTTGTTGGAGGCAGTGAGGAAAAACAGAGAGAAAGAGACGACAAGCGGGAGAGAAAAAAAAGGTCGAAGAGATTTGAAAGCAAACAAAAAACGAGCGAAAGAGCGTCGTGTGTGTGTGCGATGTTCATCGGGTACCCGGCGCTCCTAATTTGCATTGCAAATTCCCATTGGATTCCTTGAACCAAATCCGATTGGCTGCTGCCAGTACCGCGAATCTAGATCTATCTCTTTTCCATTGGCTTTTAATCTCGTGCACTCGCGCGGGGATGCGCGTCATTGATTACCGATTGACAATCATCCCCTATTTTTCGCCTATCCCGTACTCACTGACACATACAATTTTCAATATTTAGCCTCTCCCCCGACTTTTGTCGACAATTTTATTGCACTCGATTTTCAACCATCTCTCTTTTTTTGCCCGCCCGTCTCGCTCTTTCTCTTCTCATTCCGAGTACTCGACTCATCTGCTCAGCCCTTTGAAATAACAAGCAATCGACATCGAGCAAAATGCATCGGCAGCTGCCGATAATGGATCGCAGTCGAAGTGTCTTTGTAACCTGATTTATCGGCTGATTTGCATTCGCGGAATCGTACGCCGGGGTGAGAAGTCGCAACACGTTATACCATCGGCTTCCGGAACGCTGTCGGAAAATGTGATAATGCGATCGGTCGAGATGAAATCGTGACCTGAGGCATAGACGATTTATCAGTTTCGGACGGCGCAGCTTAGAATGGCAAGATTAGGATGTTTCAAATGCTAATTTTTTTCTAACAGACGGCTTGTCTATGTAGTTCAATGCTGTGTTCGTCGGTTCTGTCCTGACACCCTTATGAGTGTATTTTGAATGGGAAAAATTTATGTCCAATTTATAATATATTACAGCAGCGAAGTAACTTTTAATCGATGGTTGCATTTTTCATCTACCCATCTATAACGCTTCAAATAATAAATAGAATAAAAATTGTTTGCGTGACTTTTTTGTTACATTTCTAAGAACTATTGAACGGCTGAAAAAAGCAATTATGTAATTCTCTGTAAATTGTTCTTGGTGCATAGAGAACACGATGCATTTTCAAGGAAGAGAAAAAAGTAAATGGAGCAACAAAAAGTTGCGATCATAAACAAATAGAAGGCGTCCAATCAATTCAAAATAGCACGAGTGTTACGCAATTTTTAGCGCCGATAAATGTTCGTTAATCGGAGCGTCCCGGACGTGTAGGACAACCCGAACCGTCGCATTTTAATTAAACGATCGCATAAACGAGACTAATAAACGTTGCAGGTTGGCGCAGGTGACATCAATGAAGCTCGATCGTCGTGCTTAGCAATCGATGAAAGGTGTACAAACAATCGGTCGCACTGAACGTGTCTCCTCGGCTACCTGTCGCAGGGCGATGTCGCCGAGCCGATCGACCGAACAGCAGCAGCACCCGCAGGCAGTCGAGCAAGGTGATTGCCCACACGAAAGTCCTAGGCACGGGTTGAAGATCGATGTGTACTTACACTCTCAGCCGATGCTTATATTAAAGCACCCGAGACACACACAAATGCACGCGTACACCGAGCCACGCGTGAAACCCGTTGTTCAAGATACCAGAAATTTATGTGCCTGTCCATATCGCACCTGAACGTATACACCACAAAAGAACGAAAAACTTGACAAAGATAAAAATCCATTCACTGCAACTATTTCACCGTTGCATAAATAACGCTCCAGATAAATATGCACAGGTACACAAACGGCGATTTCTTTTTTTTTCGAGGTTTTTTGGTTCGGTGAAAAACAAGGTTGACAAGTTTTTGAAAATGTTTCGGAGATTTAGTTAGCGTTGATCTTGGGGTAGATTATGGAGTGTGAGAGAAGCTGTCTGATCGCAGGCCAAAATTGACACCGCAAAATGCTCGGATTCTCGTTTTGCTTACAGGTTCGGATAATGTGTCGTGATTACGCGCGAATATATGAGTGTTCGTCAATGCAAGCAAGGCCACTCGGCGCGGCACTCGTATTTCAAATCCCGCGCTTCGAATTCGATAACTACTACACATCGCGGTTCAATAGAGGAATCGAAGAATGGAATTTCCGAGATCGAATTATTATTTACGAATTGAAACAATAACCCTGTGAGAAACCGGCCGAGCGCACTTTCTCGGCGCTAATTTTCTTGTTGTTTGAAATTTCTGCACGATTATTCACTTGTATCGTTTTTCATGTTGATTCTATTTTTGAAATGTTTCATAACAAAAAAAATATCCGACGACGAGTTTAAAGAACTCGCACTTGTTTTGTCAACGTCAAGTTTCTTTTTATTTTGGGAAACAATTTCAAAAACAAACGAATACAAAGAATCATTTATAGATATGGGAAATGGTGAACGGCCAGATGGAATTATACTCTTATGTTTGACAGACGAAAAATTGAGACAGCAACTTCCTGTTATTGAACGTCCAAGTTGAAAGATTATTTGATGTTTGTAGATTTCGTAATTCGGAGCAGGATTTCGAGCGATCGAACGTGTGACGTACTAAATGCCATATGGGACAGGCGAATCGTCTAAACGGTGGCTGAAATTGCAGAAACATGAACTACGCCGCTTGATGTTTGATTGCTCGCCCACGCTGCATGCCGCTGTTATCTAGCCGCGTTGACAAGAAAGCGAGGTAATTATGCACATACATTACTTGCCTAAGAACCAACCGCTTTGTTCGGGCGAAATATATCGTTGACGAAAATCCTGGTACTATGTTATTGGGAAACCTATTTTCAAACAACTTTTAAACGTCTAATGGTATTTCGTTTTTTTCTGCTAATCATGATTCATACTTTAATCTCACTCATTATGAGTGAAAACTTGGGCATTTTTAAAATCAAGAATTCAAATGAATGAGAATTATTATTAAATAACGAGTTGGAATATTTACGCGATGATAAGTCATTTTTCAGATAAACCGTTTTATTTGTTATTTGGTATTCTTCTTTCTTGTTTTCTTCTTCGCAATGAAAGTATCGATGGTCAGTTACATTCAAGTTTACACACGGATGGAGACTGTTGTGTCTCTATCGTGGTGCGACCGGATATCGCACGGTAATCGGAGAATTTGAATATTCACGAATATATATTGAAAAATTAAAGGCAAAGAAATCGCACGCAACATTTTCAGAAATCAGTTAAAACATTTCGATCAAAAAATTTAATCCGCCACTTTATTTTCAAATTGTTTGTTTACCTAATTATTTCGATAAATATTTATTAATTTCATTTCACTTTTCATATTTTTTCAGGTTTACTTCGATAAAAAACGACTTTTACATTTTTTTAGTCCTGTAATGGATTTCAGAATGCAGCTTATTGTGTGTAATGCCTAGACTTTTCAAACCTTGAACGAGCCCAATCTTTTCATCCCTAAGACATGCCTTTTTAGGGGACAAAACATGCTAAATACATTCTCAGTTACATGTACACTACAACTCTGATCTTTTAGTGTTAGACGTCTGCGGTCGCGCGACGTCTAGTCAGCCTGACACAGATTTCGTCACGGGCCACGGCTAAGGGGTCGCAATTTCACGAAACGAATAGAATCCGGATCATCTTTCCATAAATCGTCTGATTTCAACGGGTCCTTTTAAGGCAATAAAAGCAAAAATCGAAAGATCGGGAACTGGACAAAGGGCACGAGCGATGATTGAAATTGTATATTTAAATGTAAACATCTTGGTTGTCACTTTCTTAAATCATACGATGATTAATGATTTTCGATAGAGTTTTTTTTAGATTAACAATTTTCATTTTATTGGTGGATTTCTAAATTTCTTAACCAGGGTACATTTTAATAGCTTTGAAATATAAAAGTCATTCAGAATATATGAATTTCTTCGAAAGGACGATGAACCTTATTGTTCTTTATAGAAAAAAGTAAGCCTGATTTTAGATCCTTATCTAAAATCTTACTGTTGGATTCGAGTTTCGTATAAGAAATTCGGATTTATACATTCAATTCGGTTTCAATAAAAATGTTGAACAAATAAACGATCACTTTTGTTGAATATTCACAGAGAAACTTTACAACTTGTATCTAAATTTTATATTTTGCAAATTAACAATGTAAGAGAAGGATTTTAAAATTGGTAGCAAACAACTATAAGTGTCTGATATAAATAACAAAAATGGTAGGGTAAAAAGTATTTCAAAAAAATGTTGAACCTACGCGAAGTTGTTCTGTTTTAGCGGTGCTCTGCAGTTTTTTTTTAATTTTGAGAATTCAGTTAGGTCTGGAGATACATCGAGTTCATTTGAATAAGCCGTGTAAGTACTAGCTCTCTTGGCCAATACGAGAGATAAAGATAGGAAGGACGGCAAAGACACAGATGAGGGGAACTGAGTAAGCGAGTAAGAAAGAAACCAAGAACGAGACCATATCGCTTACCATGAGCAAGCGTTCGACTAAGAATCGGCCAACTTATATATTACGCACACCACTACTATACAAGAAGCGCTGCACATACGAACTCAAAAGGTATTACAGACTTACACATTATGATTCGTCATTTCAAAATAACAACCATCCCAGTACCGCCACTCCCTCTGCGTGCAAAATTCTATAATTTGGGCATACGATTCTCATTAAAATAACAAATGTAATTTATTTTTACATCGACGAAATTTAAATTTGATTTCGCATCGGTATTTAAAAATTGACAGGTGATTTGATTACAAATGATTAATTTTCGATACAAGTTGTGTAAGTGAAAAATGTTCAATGAAACAAAAAATTTGCAAAAAATGCGATCAAGTGGAAAGTAAAAAAAGTTGTCGCATTCTTGCGTTTAAATAAAAGCTGACTCTAATTTATTTGTGACAGTAAATTTTTGCTCATGTTGAAAAATAAATATCGTCATTGGACTTAGGAATGCGATACTTCAATACATCACATTCGATATTCAGTAGATATGCATATATTTATTGCACTCTGATCGTTAAATCACGGTATAATGATCAGAGTTTAGAATAAATGTTACAGGTTCACGTACACGCGTAAATCACTGTATCCTTTTACTATAATCCAAAGAAAGTAAATCAGTTTTTATTCTAACCATAAATTTATTTTACTTTCATATCTGCCCTCTTCTGATTGCAATAATTTTTAAACTTAAAAATCAAGTGAAAATGAAAACAACGCAATCAAACATTGAACCAAAAAAATGTTTGAAATTGAAGACATAATAATGGTGAACGGAAGTTGTCAGTTCTGTAATCATATTGAAAGAAACAAAACTGAAGTCGTAGCCTAAAACCGCGATGACTCGAATTTCATCAATTTCATCCAGATAAAGTTTCATAAATGCTGATAGAAAAATGTTATAAAAACTGGTAAACACATTTAAGAAAACAAACTGTGAACCTTTTTATCTCGTTCGTGGAAGTGAATGTTGTTTTAAAATTTCATTCATAAAATATCAGTGATTCGTTTGATTGAGTGATGACGAATTAAAAATATAGAACTTTTTTAGCACACGTTATTTTCAGAAGAATATAAAAATGAGTAAGATAAATACACCCAAGTCAATCACAACCTTAATAAAACATTTACATTTTTTATTTCTTTGAATTTTTTAACAAATTCTAGTTTTTCAACTAAAAAATGTTTTCCATCTTTATTAGCTATTTATCTAGATGGATGAATCTATACAGCTGAGTATAAAATATTTGTCAGAGAATGTTGAAAAAACCAAAGACTTAAACTTAATCAATCAATGACGAATTGCAGGCGCGTTTTTTGAAATTTAATAAAACAGCGGACCATTAATAACGATGGGAGACTTCTTATGTCAGGCGTGAAAAATGGTAACGTTAATGACTCGCTCGATACATTCAATGCAAAGATCTGCAACTTACGCTAATGATGTAATGGCGTCAATAATGTGCATAAAAGGCTCCTCGGCAACTAATTCTTTGATGTCGATCGAAATTACATCGCGATATAAGTACCAAAGTTTTGCTCAATAAAAAGTAACAAAAGTCCTTTTCTTCATTTCCTTTGATTTTAACTCGGCTAATCTTTTATCTTTGTCTTTGTATTAATTGAACAAACTCTGTTTGCGAGAAAAAAAAACATTTCAGGCCCCACGTTGGGCACCAATTCCAAATTTGAAAACGCGGTATTGATAATAAAAACGAACAAAACAGCAAAGTGTTCGAGGCCCCACGTTGAGCACGAATTGCAAATCAAAAAAATCAATAAAAAGTAATTTCGCAAAGCATGAAATGAAGACAAATGTGAGGTGGATGATAACGTGTGGTAAAGTCGAGTCGGCAGCTTACGCGGCTAGTCGAAAAAGGGCCCGGAGTGAGACGAGAACGAAAACAATTGAAATGAGAAAGCCCGAAGGGACACGGGAACGGAGTGAGAGAGCATTGATAGAGTGCAATGGAGTCGAAGGCCGTGGAAGGCATTGCAGCAAAACGCTGCACTGGACGCATTCCGCAGGACAAACGCCGAGACAACGGAGCATCGCGCCGCTGATTACAACATTAATAAACAAATGAGCCTCCGGGCGGGAGGGCCGCGCGGCCAATCAACTCCCGGAGGCGGACGGTGGGCGGGGCATTGGCCAGCCAACCTCGAGCAGCTCCCTCCCTCGTCGTCGTCGGCGTTCGGCGCCCCCCCTTCGCCCCCACAACCTGTGTTTCGCTATCTCAATGGGTCCTCATCGCTTCATTCGTTTTCATCTTCGTCTTAGACCATAGCCAGAGGGTACAGACAGTTTCTACAATACGTATTTGCCGGCCTCGCCGGTTACATTAACGTCGCGCTATAAATCTGTTCGCCACAGGACGGGGATGAAAAATTTTGGCGCAAATGAGCGGATATGCGATGCACCGCGTTTCGCCCTCTATGCACTATCACTCCGAGTCCGCTCCTTCAAGAATTAATCTTCGGGGGATACTTTGCTGCGTGCGCTTTATAGTCTTTGTCTTAATGCACGTGGGAGAGTTGTTTAATCCTGCCCTTTTAATTAGTCGCCATTATTTTTCTACCATATCAAACATTTTATTTTCATATCCTGAAACTTTTTTTTGTTCAGTCACAATTCAGCGCTTGTTGCACTCGCAACGCCGATAAGTGAACTGTGAATAACGACGTTTTCAACATCATGTTAGAACTGAAACGTTCGCTAAATGTTTAAATTGAAATAGAAATTTTCCCTAATGAACGGTGAAAGCTCGATTCAGTATCATGTCGATGGTTTTTTATAACAAGCAAAACAAAAGTCTAACGTCAAAAGTCAAGGTAATGAACATTTTCGCGATTTAAAAATAGTCGATCAAATTAAGCGTGCGAAATTTTGTATGTATCGAACATATCTCGATTTATCTAATTAACTTTATCGCTGACCGATTAAACTGCATATGGACGTAGTGTGGCGAAGAGTTGCAGCCAAAACGCAAGACGAAATTTAACCTTATAATTTGGAAATTAGTGCAACATATCATTTGGCGTACTTTATGAACAGAACCAGCTGACAAAACTTGCAGGTATAGTTGGTATAGTATGCCGTTTCAATTACTACCTGAAGATGCAGGTGCATTTCAGAACCGTTGCACCAAATAAAACAATCGCAAAAATCCTCACGGTTTGTTTCTTACTTACGATTTTACAATCGCAAAAAATGACGACTGAAATGTTACTTCTCTTCAAAACAAATTTTGTTATTACTAATTAGAGCGCACATATTTTATATTTATATCCCGTACGTATATGGGGGTCGAAAACATCTTAATTAGTTTCATGAAGGATACAAGTTATGCACAAAAGTCATAACAAGGAATTATTCTTTTTTCGTTTCGAAAACTCGTATCTTCTGAGAATGGTTTATGATTATGATTTAAAAATTAGTGGTGGAAAAATAATTGTTCATCTATAAATTTTATAAATTTGACAAAATCAAAATGACGTCCATTCATTGCCTTCTGTTGGCTCTAATCGTGCGTTATAATCAGACTACCGCATTTAATTTGGCCAGAACCCTTTTTGTTATCAGATTAACCTACTCGGGTCAATTTATTCGGGCCCATCAAGTCGTTTCAAAATACAATTTTATTAAATGTGTACTTCCAGCTTATAAGCAGTTGGAAATATTTAGATTCCAAAATACACACAGGCAAATTATAAAAATTAAGTCCCTTGATATATTTTTATAAAATGTATATCAAAATTATGCGAATCAAATTTGGATGGTTTAAAAAGTGAATTATTTTGAACTTTTTCAGGAAAACGTGATTCAGGGGAGTTAGGAAACATCGACCCAGATTATTCCATCAATCAAGAAAGTTGGCTGGAAGAGCGAAGTATCATTGCTGAAACAATTGCAGAGAGTAGAAAAGCAATTGCGGCAAATCGTTTAGTGAAATCAGCAGAACTGTTAATCGAGCGCAGTGAAGTTCAAAGAGCGCGGAAAATCTCGTGAGAAAGGAAACAGGATTGTCTCGTGTCACGGTACAATGAAATCAAAGAAGGAAAGAGGGTATGAGGGAGAAGACAATTCAAAGACAAAGACGGTGACAAGGCGATAAAGCCTCGCCTTAATCTTTAAAACCCGAATTATTTGTGACGGCGCGCCCTTTCCTGCATTCGATGAGTTCCCGGTCTTATTAACCGGAAGCGACTCATTATCGCGAATTTAATAGTCCATGAAAACAATAGAATTATGTTGCAAATCGACAAAAATTCAGAGAGGCCACTTCACTGTTTCACAAATGTGTGTGCAACCCAGGGCGCAGTTCACTCTAAGGAAATTAACTTTGCGACGCGTTTCGGCTCACTGTCTCGCGGTTATTGGATTTTTATAAGATTTCAAACGGTTTATAACGGCCTATAATTCTCCGAATCAATTTAGTATGAAATTTGTTCAATGGTCAAGTCATTCTTGTTTGCACAACTAGCGATTTTTCATTTCAATTTCTATACAAATTTCTAATCCAATTGATTTGATATTAATAAAGTTATTAGGTTGGTAATTTGAGTTCGTCGCACTAGACAATAGGAATGTTCAACAAACGAATTCTGATCAAACCTATAAAGAACAATAAGATGACTGAAATAAATATTGATTGGTATCGGCACTTTTAAGTGAGCTGCATTTTTTTCCAAACAACAATGTAGGTTGAGGCGAGAGCGTTTATTTTGTGTAATCTCGATGAATAATCAATAACAGATTTCGCAATTCATTTGTGTTTCACGTGCGATAAGGTATCAACAATAAACATTCGTCAGTAACTCGAATGTCTTTATTTAGTCAAAGTAGGCGATTACAATAACTTTTTGCAAATTCATAGTAATTAAAATGCCAAACTAGTAGAAAAAATCCTGTTAAACAAACTCTGTTGGTTCGATGGAATAATAATTGCCTTTCAAGTTGGACATGAAGTCTCTGAATATGTCTCCTATTAAGGATCATGAGCATCAGATATAAATAATTGTACCATCTGCAGAATATCACTTTGAACGGTCTGTGTTGATATCAGGATCAGCGTCTTAGCGCCTAGATGATCGGGACACAACTATCGCACACGATTTTCTACCACAAAGACGAATCTGGCTTCCTAATTCAAATGGCGATGCCTCACGTAGGTCCCTTTAGCATAATCCTTCAGCGACAAGGTCCCTAACTATCGGTACGAATTACCCACACCCGTGCACGAAGCCCACTGCTGCGTCTCTTTCTCACCAACTCGCAGTCAATCTGGCGATTGTCGTGGTGGCAGGGTTGTATTGCGGGTTCTGTACACAACATCGGAAGCTCGAACAAGTGATTCCTCGCTTGTGAATGTAGCAGCTACTGTTGCAGCGAGTATCTGCTGCCTTGGCCATCGCGTTGTCTGATCATCCTCGCCCTAATGAAGGCTGGTTTATCTGAAGGCTTTCGATTCTCAGTATAAATCCCATACCCCACGTGGTGGAAGGACACCTCCGTGATGATGCTGGAGGCAGCCGGCAACTGTACATCCCCGCACAAAAGTCAGGTGCCGATAAATAGGTGGTCCACGCCACCAGCAAGATAAACATAATAGGCTGCGCGAATAATACACCAAGCGGATACCACCCGATAATGGCCACCTTCGTGCACATTTTTACTCACGACTTTTTATATTCAGTAGTTACTCAAACTGCCTCCGCTGATTATTCAGATATCTAATTACATCTCGCTCTCCGATGGTACACGATTATTTGTATATTAATTGGACTTATCTCGGCAGAAGCGCCCAGATTGCGGAAATTTATGATCCCAGATTAGGCATCGCCCTCAAATTCTTCTTTATCTCACGAATAAACTCAACAAGATATCGCGAACCGACTTTCAATCCCGACTAAATTGAAAGCGCTGTTTTATTTATTCGTCTGCTTTTCAGACGGGTGTAAGTTTACCTCGTTTTGTGATGTTGCAATTCAATGGTTTGATTGCAAAGGTTTGATTTGAATGCCACCTTGGATAACAATTGCGACTCTGACGGTCACGACAAAGTGCTGCAGTGGGTTATTTGTCAGAGGCGAGAATTTTCCTCGTGTCTATTTTTTAGAGCGACTGTACGGCATGCAGGCCACCCAAAGGTAGGGCTAGTATCTCGAAGGGCTTCTCGTGCGAGGAGCAGAGAGAACTCACGATGTTAATTTTAACTTAATTAAGGCTTAATTGAGAGAAAACATTATACTTGGCGATCGCGACACTGCAGTCCGGACGCATCTGCAACGCAAATCCGGATTTGAAATTTCAAAAATTGCGCGCGCCGGAGTTTGCTAAGCGATACGAGGGTGTCCCAGTGGCTAGAGTCGTGGTCAATTAAAGAAGGCGCAGGAGCGTCGAACTCGTCAGAGAGAAGTATGCCAGGAAGTTCTTGTCCGATCAATTGGAAAGAGACGGCAGAGCCAGAAGGTCCGGAAAAAGACCACCGGCCAGTTAGATGGGACGCCTTTTTTTCGGATTCCGTGTTTTTGGGATTAATTGAAGTCGATTTAATGAGTTTGCCGTGTTAATTAACGAAAGTGCTCATTTTCGGCCGATCGGTCCGCGCGATTGCAACAAATGAATAAGCGCGCGTAATCTGTCCTGCCGATCCTGCTCAGGCTATACGTGAAACGAACGCTTCCATTTTCCATGCAACACGGCGTTCAAGGAATTATCCTTTTCTGCTTGAAATTTCATGTCAATGTAACAAATGTCGAGGCCGGTCCCTCAAAATTGATATCATCAATCAAAGATCCTGGCCATATTTTAACATCTACACCAGTATCTTTGAACTATTTTCTCACACGTAAGAAAGGACTTTGAGATCGCTACTATTATCATGACAATATTAAAAAAACGTCCCTAAGCGACGAATTATGTAAAAGGTGTGACGCAAAAAAACATCCTTGTAATAATAGGATATAATTCCAGACAAATAATCGTGAGAATTTAATTCGAAATTTACATTGATTAGGTCATTTCATTTTTTTCATAAAAATTCATCCGCAACAAGTTTGTTTCGCAAATTGCATTCAGTTTGTGTGGCTGGAGTTGCGCGATAGCAATCTCTTATCTCAATCCGATTCGTGCATTTCACTACAGATCATGCGATGCTGATAATTAATTAATCATCTTCCGAGAAGCTAGCTCGTTGTCACGAATGAAGAATAAAATCAAGCGGACAAAAAGCTCTCGCCACTTTTTGGTTTCTTTTTAAATTTAAAACGATCACGAAGCCAAGAGATTTGAAACACAGATATGATAATAGTCACTAGAATTTCACAAGTGTCACGGGTTACAGGATTCTTGTACAACGGCAAGCAGGAGGATAATTAGTCTCTTCTGGGCGATGTTGTAAGTATGAGAGAAGAAATCACCCAATCTTCTGGGTGTTCTCGTCCCTAGTTCTCACACCTAAGAAATCAATATCAACTTTTTTCTTTATAATTTCGCAATTCAAATGATTGAATTCAATACAAAAGTTTTGTTTCGTTTTGTATTGTACACGAATAATGTTAAAGAGGCCCGGTTAAAATGTTGCCAAGTTTAGTGAACGAGATGGGTTGATTTAATGATAGTCACTTGGTGAATGTTAGAGAGTGACACTTCACCTTAATCAGAAAAGAAAGAGGTCGACGACTCGCGAGGTTTTTGTTCGCTGATCGACGAAATGCGCTCTCGCGAGTCTGTGTCTTCGTCGGTGCCCTCGGAAGCTCACGTACGTTCCCTGAATGGGGCTTAGTTAATTTGAAACGTTATACGAGTCCGTACAGCTCCGGTAAAGAGTTGTGTCCGATGCTGGTGGCAACGAGACGAGAGAGACGGAGCGACGAGTCGCGCTCGTCTATGCTCCGAGAGTCGCGAGAGACTTTGCAAATCGAGGCGATGAGACTACGGGGAAACGAGGGGGTCGCCGAAGGTCTGATTCCACGTACCTGATCATCGTTAGAGGGCACCATTCGATTTGTTTATTATTACTCGGAACGTATGAATATATACTGCACCTTAGGCGACCGCATATACGTTCCTTTCATTTTTGTAATTACCTAGCTTTATATCCTCCAACCGAATAGATGTGGATTAATTAATGTTTAATTGCAAATTTTCCGTGACAAATGATTTATCGCATCAGTATACTTAATAATTTTGTGACTTCTTCTCAACATCCTTACAGTTTGTTTTGTATTTTCGTATCTTTTTTTTTTGCAAAGCAATAAATCGAAATGCATGAATCAGTATAACTTTGCTTTCAAGATTGATGTGAGAATATAAAAATTGTTTCAGAAAGAATTCCCACATTCGAGCACTCAGACGTGATATACAATCGTATTGGGCTAAACAAAAACCATCATTTGTATCACTAATCCATCATCATCAAGTAGCATTCAAATGATTAAGAAATTATCTCCTCTCAAGGGGCGGAGAGCCAAACAAACGATTTCAGTAAACGAATAAAGAACGAAATACGTGCGTCGAGGCTTGCGAAGTCTCCCAATGACGTCATTTCCGTTTCCTGGTCTTAGTTTTAGAACACGCCGTCTCGATTATTTTATAAATCAGCTGTACAACTTCAAACCAGGAGAAAAAACTGACAAATATTGCACAAATTGCAATTAACCAGATTTAATTACGTGATTAATTTTGCCATCATTGATATGACTTTGGATGATTTACATTTCGGAGTTTGGAAAAGTTTTTTTTCGGTTCCGAACAAAGTCGCCTTCATCAATATTAAATTGATAATAAATGCACGATGCGCGCACCGTTCATTGGTATATTTAGTTTCACTTTGAGTTTTGTAATTACATTTACATTTTTATTGGTCAATTTTTTAAGTCCGCCTGTTTTGGTCGTTTTGTTTATAAGCACGCGAGCTGATTATAACGAAAACGAAAAGGCGAGAAGCAACAGAAGAGGTACACCACGTGGTCCAGTATGACGGATCAGCGGGCGCTCGTGATAAATCGCCCTGCAATAATTCCTGTCTCAAACGCATGATGAATCCGTGTCCCTCAACCCTTCTTACACTCCCTCGTTCTCGCAATGTAATCTGCAATTTTTGATTCGATAACTTCTCCCGGCCCGAAAACTTCTTTGTCCAATTTTTATCTAATTATGCAAATTCAAGGATATTTTATTCAATAAATATTTAAATTCATATTGAATGTATGTTTGAACACTTCTTTTTCAAGTTTGTACATCGTCTGTGGTATACTTTCTTGCTGGATGTTTCTCGAGCCTAGTTTGAATTCGACATGATAAATCGAACGACCAGTTTCATATATTACGTGAAAGATTAAATGCGCTTATTGTCTCCTCTGCAACTGCAACGAACAATGTAATAAATCACTCGAAAGTTGGTAAATGCATCGCATCTTTTTGTATTGGAAATCATCGTGGAAATAAAGTTCGCGTCGATTTACTATATAGTCAACCGATCGAAACGGTTGCTGAAAATGTAGTCAATCAATCGTACCTCTCCTTATAGCATTTCTAACTTAATTCCAATGATGGTATAATCAGCGTAAATGAAATACTACCTTGTTACTACTGACAGAAAACTATATTGTTTTAAATAAAAAATCACATCTTTCATTCTACTCTGGAAGTTGAAAAAATGTTGGCATAAATAACAGTGATTCAAAGTTGGTTTATCAACAATCGTTGCTGTCAATAAAAAGTTCATGTTTAGCATTGTTGACGCGTCATCGCGAAATCGTTTGCATTTAGACATTTCAATAACAGTTAAATTTCTCCCATGATAGTGCAAAATTAGTCATCGTTATTCGATCGCATAGATTATACATTTTCACAGTCCGTTCCGAGAGTGATTATAAAATTTGCCTGCAAAATGTCAACGACGAATGTTTATCTTGGTTTTCGCGAGTACAAATCGTTTCGTCACATTGACTCAATATGCAAATTGTTTTGTAAATGATGTGTTCAAGTGGATGTACACAACTTGAGCGCGCGAATAAATATTATCCGAATCTTCAAAATGCAATCCGTACTCGAGAATATCTCTTGTCACGAATTTGTGCGCTCACATAACTATCATTTGAATTAACCAAAAGGGAGATATGAGAAAAGAAAGCAAAAGTTCCACTGTAAATTGCATCGCACAATATCTAATTCCCTACCATTAGCCTCAAGTTTCCGAATAATACAGACACATTAATAACCCAACCGATTCGAAAAAAAGAGCTCTCTGACTGCCTTCCACATTAATCCTAATTCCATCCCCAAAAACAAAAAAGAAATGCCCATAACGATTATCCGCTCTCAATATTCAGCCTCTTGAACGTGCCCAAGTGTGAATAGCCCGGCCGCCGAAGGGGGCCCCGAACCGCGCGCTGATTCGGCACAAGTACGAGCATTTAATTATCAACGATCGGTCTCGCACTGCACGTTTTGAATGTTTGACAATAACAATAATCAGTGCAAAATATGATATTCGGTTGATGAAAAGGGGGCCAGAATGAGAAAATTCGCCGAGGCATTCTTTTGTTTCGACTTGGTTTGCGAAAAAAAGAGCCAAAAGAGTGCAAAAAAGCTGAAAAAGCGGCCCGAAAGGTATAAGAGAAGGAAAAAAAAGGAGCAACCGCGAAGCAAAAACGGGGCCGAGCTGGAATGACTACGGTCACTGCAGCCGCGGTATATAAGGTTTTATTTTCGAAATTTATGATTGTCAATAAATTTTAAAAGCGTTCCGTCTGGGGCCCTAAGGGCTCGCAGCCACGGCCAAATCGAAAGGCTCCAGTTCGCGCGCGGTTCCTGCACTCTTTCTCGATGCTCTTTGCTTCCCCGCCAATTCGTTTCTTCATTCTCCTCATCGTCTCTTTTCGTATTTTGTTGACTGAACCTAAGTTAGCTCCCTTCTCCTTCGCCTCTTATTTTGCTTCGCCTGTCCAAACTTTAGCTTTATCGCATTCGTTTCTGATGCGTGTGTGTGTATTGGCCAACGATAAGCACCCAACAGTTAATTACATTTAGCGCACTACGCGCTTATTTTGAAACCGAAAATAAATCATTTCTTTTTATCAAAACTGCGAACTGTAAAACATGATGCAGTTTTTTGTTAAACACACTTACTGACGTTTGGATGCAAACATAAACTGGAAATTAAATGAAAGAAATGGTGGCGTTGGTTCATTTCAATAAAAACCGTCGTAAAGATGGAAATAATTTTCGGTTCGTGATTTACGGTACGTCATGAAATTTGTGCGTTCCTTCTTCCATTATTTTTGTCTTATTTTTTGTGATACAATTTTGAACTGGAATATATCCGAATTGAAAATGTGAAATTTGGTTGAAAATTCACTGAAAAACCATCTTTCATAGATCTTGTTGCTCTTGCTTTTTGTGGATTGCGATCAACTAGTATAATTTCTCAGTGGTACAAAAATCGATATTTCATGGTTAATCACCAGTATTTTGAAGGCGTGGAAAAGGTGTTCGTTATTTATCTTGTCGCCGGAGGATGTCCTGCTGCCAAAGAAGAAAAGGAGATCGATGCATCCAAGTGACGAAGTTGAAATCAAAATGAGAAATGCAACTGGAATGGTTTGCAAACAAACTCACACATAGTCAAGTCTAATCCACCTATTTTTAAGCACAAGATCAAACATTTTTAACTTTTTCTAGTAAAAGATCATTTGTCAAACTATATTTTTTTTCATCAATGCAAAATTTGCAAAATTCAAATGCTTACAATGTAATTTAAAAAAATTTTTTAATCCCAAGACTAATTGATAATGACAGTAATGAATCTAAGAAAGCAATTAAAATATAGCAACCAAAAATTTTGATGTTTAAAATTGCAAAAAAAAATTGAAATTGTAACGATGTTCGAGTTAAATTGTATAAATGACAAACAGGATGAAAGATGCAGGAAATCGAAAGATGTATGGAAAGAGAGGGGCTCGACCGGAGGTCTCCGAAAGGCTGATTGCCCGTGTAATCTTCATTAGGCCCCACGAATCGATTTCCGTCCGCGCGTTCGATATTCAAATAATCGAACAATGGCTCCGGTTCTCAAACGCGAGTTCTGCGTCTTTCTTTCTGCCTTTGTTCTTTCCTGCTCATTTACCTCCCGATCCAACAAATTTCAATAATCATAATAATGATAACGTGGGCAGCCAACATGATCTTGGTAATTGAGAAAAGGCAGGGATAAATTTAGGCGAGCATTATCGTGATTGACCGTTCCGAAAAATGGTAATACGACAAAATGAAGGACTATTTTGACGTTTTGAGTAGGAACGAAAATGGTAAACGATATGTCAGAAATGCGCCTAATTTGTATCATTGTAAAAATGGATGCATGTAAAAGAGGGGAGCGGGAAAAAACGAGCCCCGCTCAAAAAAAAGGTCTCAGCCGGCTCAGACGCTCTTTATTTTTTACTTTCAAAAATCATGACGATGCTCATTTTTCTGACTCGTAAGGAATTCTTCAAAGTGACGTGTAACCAAACAGGGTTTTACAGGTCGACGGGCGGCCCAAAGGGGAGACTCTGAGCGAGATAAAATTCTGAACCCGATGTCAGCTCTCACATATTGCACTTGCACTGCTCATAACTTTGACGAGAGCTACTGTGATTTCTACAAATTACACAATTTTTTCAATAGTCTAAGAAAAAATTTACATACCATTTTGATAGTTACACAACGTAACAAAGATCTGTCAGAGTTATGAGGCTTTGCAATTTGGGGTTACGATTTTCCTTTGTTTCAGAACGAAAAATGGCATAAGTCAAACTTCTCGTGTAATTACGAGCATGTTTATATGGTTATTTAATCTCTTTCCGCAACTGGAACATACACTTTCTCGTCGATCGCGCATTATTGGGATATTTGTCTTGGTGAAAACATTTCTCGACCGGGTTCAACAAGACTTCGACTTCCTGATTGCAGTACAAAACAACATTTCGTATACACATGTAAACAATATCAATCGATTATTCGTTAATGGCATTTTCTACGGGCGCACTCGATGTGAGAGGCCACACATAAACGGAGAATCTAAAGCTACAACTTATTATGCAAGAAACAATGCAACACATGGCCTATTCGTATCAAAACGTGGATTGGTCTACTCGATTGGATGACAAATGTTTGGTTATGAAATTTTCTATGCTTCGCCGAGTCACTGGTTGGATACAACGATCGACAATATTGTGAGTACAAATTTCTTTTCGAGAATGTCAGTTGGGATTGAAAAAATTGTTTTCTGTTTCTTTGAAAAATGTAATTAAGACGTCTAATTGTTCTACACACCGGATGATTAGTCATGTCTCGAACAAACGGTCGATCAACGTCGGATAAAAATTTGTAATACCTTTCATTAGGATCAACTTGGCATCTAAATGAGTGTTATTGACTCGAGTCTTGAAAAAATCTTAAAATTCTTCAAATTACTAATTCCTCTGAAAAATCGAGATTCTTATCGTCTGGAAAATGATCAATTATTTTGATTTCACATTTTTCAAATCAGGTGAGAAATGGCCTGGTTTGTTTTGTTCAGTCGTAGCAAGTGCAGTGACTATCATGAAAAAATTGTCCCATACATCTGAAACACGAATCGCGATCGATTGGAGAATGAAAAAAGGAAATTGAATAGATAGCACGAATGATATAATTTGAAATTCGCCTCTCCAGCCGGGGCACTCATCTCGCGCTTTTTTTTCTGCCCGCTCTTGTATTCTCGGAGCGCTCATAATATAATATTCATATTTCGAACGAAAGATGCTATCTCTTAAATGAATCGAACTCGCTCCGATTCGAGATATCTGTGTGCCGGGAAGGCCGCGCCTGCCGTTTCTTCGCCAGTCAGAGCTCTCTCGGACGTGTATTGTAATGGGTATGCAGAAGAAGACGAAGCAGAGGAGAGCAAAGAGCCAACGTATACAACACACCTCGGCTTCATTATCCTTCTTCTGCTCTCGCGCGCTCGATTCTTTCCATCGCCTCTCTTTTTCTTCATATGCGTGTTAAGCGCTTAAAACTAATACTACTCTTTATCTCCACACGCTTTTTCTGATGCCCCCTTTTTGCCTTCCTTCTTTTGATGCCACAATGCTGGAGAGTCATTTCTCCGACTTGACATTGCACTTCTGACAGATCTCTCCTGGTTTGCGAGATAATTCTGATTTTGTCACTCTTTTCAGGTTGCAAACTTTCTGAGATTACTGATTCGAACTTCTTGGTCCATTTTATTTTCTCGTTTCATTTTTCCTTGAATTTGAGATTATTTTGTCATTTTAATACATCGATATCGATTAAATATTGAATACTAATTTAATGACATATGAATAATGTTATGGTAAGCAGTTGGGAAATAAAAAATAGCAAAGGAAGAATTTGGAATTGAACAAAACTGCAAAAAAATGAAATCTTCGTGACGTCAATCTAAATCGCAACCAATTTATGATGCAGATGAAACAATGTCAGTTGCAATCAGCAGTGAAGGTGATCATCGACGAGCGATCGTAACCTTATTTATCATAATAATTAATTGTTAGTCGTGTTATTCAAATCGACATACGAGAAGCAAATTTACTAAGATGAATGTTTCAGCAACGAGGTGTTTTTTTGTTTAGAATTTTTTCATCTTGACAGAGTTATGGGACGATATTAAATTTTTTAACATTAGTGAGATAATCTTCAAAAATAAATGAACAGATTAAAACAAACGGAGTTCTAATTTCAATCAATTTAATTTCACTTCGTTTTTCTATTAGTTTTTACTATATTCACATCAGAACTCGTCTTTGAACTTTTTCAAAACTGTTGTACGAAAACAAAAATCTGAAATTCAAAATCTTTTTAATCCTCCAGAAACTGTTGATCGAATTTTAATGAAGAATGAATTGGGAAATGTGTTTTCTGATTTTGTAATAAGTCGTCGCGCTAAGTGCTGCAGTGATTTGATAAACAGGTCGGATTGTAGGAGGGTAAAAAAAGTAAAACGCGCGAGCAACAGAGTCCGAGCTTAAAGCCATTCTTTTTCCTCTTTTGATGTTATTCTTCGTTCCACGTCATCTCGTAAAGAACCACCATTACTGGTCAAAAGAGAGGCACTCTTTTTAAAACGCGACGGTTCTTCGACCACGAAGAAATATCTCGACGGAGCAATTAATCATATTTCGAAAATCATTCCGCACTGAGATCTCGGCGCGCAGATAGCGCGGGAACAACCTAAACTTGAGAGTCATATATAGCGAACGAGAGTCGGGCTCTAGCGCGGCTCCTTCGACTTCGTTCAGGTGTTTTCAGATTGCGATCGCGCATGCGCCCCTTCATTGCGATACACATATTGACCAAATATTATGCGGCCAATTGTCACGAAAGTATGCGCGATCGTTTACCTTGCAATTTGTAATTTTCATATCGTCCGTGAACGCACAGCCCGCAATCATTCTTACTCAACGTTCTATGAACATTAATGCGACCGTACAATAATACAAATTGTTCCATTTATGCACCGCGATATTTGCATGACTCAAATTTACATAAATAAGGAACAGGCCAAACAGAACAATGAAAGGTTCGGTTTTTGCTCCGCACACGTTTCTACATTCTTAATGAATGGAAATTTTCAAGTACAACCTTACACATAAATGTCACATGTCAGCATTTTTTCCCTCCTATTCAACAGTTACTACGAAAAAAAAAGAAGTCACCACAAACAGAACGATACGTCTCTTTTTTTGACGTAATTTGAAAGAAATGCGCTCAGACTTTTTGTTCCGCTGAAATTAGATTTCTGATTTTGAAATCATCAAGCATAATGTGTATCAGTGCGTCTGGAGGGCGGATTTTTAAATTTTGTCACGTTCAACGTTAAACACAGTGATTTGTGTTGTGATCTTCCCTTTCGTGCCCGAGCCTTTTGCTATATCGCTGATGTTAGCGTACGACTGTCTCCCACTCGCTCGCTCAACCCTACACCGCAATGCCTCTCACTTGCTATTAGTTTGCAGTCCGATCCCAGGCCCTTTTTTTCTCAATTGCATTTTGTTCCGAATTCGAATCGGGTCTTTCCCGGTCTGCAAATTACGATATTCCGCAAAATTATAACATCTGCTGGGGCATCAGTCTGGGTTGATGGTTGCGCTCAAACACTCAGCAAGGTCGATTGTCTTCCTGATGCATGCGAGCGAGGGCACAACGAGTCGAGCAAAAAAAAGCGTATCGCGGATCGAGATCGAGACGTCCAGAAAGAGTCGACAAAAATTTATCGACTCAGTTCCGAGAGTCATTGTGTCTTATTGCAATTCGACTGGCTTCAATGCGACCCTTTAATTACAATCGAATTGTTTCGTTATTTAATGAAAGTAACCTTTTTTGCGCCACATAAATCCCAGGCCCATTGACTTGTGTTAATAACTATTAAACGTCCATGCCAATTGATTTTTCGGATGAATTATATTGTACCTGCCCGCTCGAATGAGAGATAAACAATTCTTTTTCCATCCGTCAATGCATTCACAGTTGACATTCCGAACAAGATTGACAGCTCTTTGAACTGAAATAAAATAAATAATTTTTTCCCAATTTGACATTTTTCACGTCAGATTTTCGTCAAAGCATGTGTTATTTATGGTCAAACGTTCGTTATTTATCATTTGCAAAAACTGATAAGACTCATTGTTATATCAAAATTCAGGCTTTCTCTTACGATGAATCGCGAAAGAATTGATCTGAGAAAGAATTTCATTGATATGTGGGAGGAAAGATGGGATCGAAAAATAATAGGATCGCTGGGACCATTGTTATTGAATTACTCGAGGTGGACCGAGGAGGGAATCGGTGTAGGAGCATCGCGAGATGTAAAGTATAATATTGTACCGCGCAAATACGAGAAGACCCTCTGTCTCTTTTCAAATAATTCAAAAACCGGCCGATGGAACATATATTTCTGGGCCGACTCGCAGCCCGCACCGTGTAATTATCTTATAGGGGCCCCCAGAGACCCTGAATCACAGAACGCTTCAGTGGTGTTCAACCATCGCACGTCGCGTAACCGCAACGAAAATCCGTCTCTTTTCAAAGTAAAACAGAACTGTCACAACCCGGAATCTGATATTGTGAAACAACTTCGTACTTGGAGTGTTCAAGAGAAATTATACAGTTTGCAAAATTTAATTTGCGAGATGTGAGGAAAAAAGGGGTTTCGAAATGTTTCAATAACGGTTGGAATCGGAAACGAGTTAATAAATGAATTTTAAAGGCTTATTTATAATGCATAATAAAGGTGCACGGGGCAATCAATCAAAACACAATAACAGGCCGAGGAACTTTTCCCGTACTATAAAATTCGAAATATCAGAGAAGCAATCGTAAATCTTATCTGAACCGATTCGAGTTTCTCGCAAATATAATTCACTGACAAGATCGAGATTAATCCATATTTTACATTTATAATCCGCGTTCAACGTATCATTAGAACGCGAGACGTACTCAAATATTCGATAAACCATCTTATCACCGACTCAAAAATGACAAAAAAAAAGTCATCGATGATTGTACCAGGTCGCATTTTTAGCACAATGATTTTTGCAGAAATAAAGACATTGCGAATAAATAAGTTTGCATCTCGATCGGATTGCGAACTCGATAGATTAACGCCGCGATACAAAAGAACCGCGAAGGATATGTAGATGCGAGAGGGCTTTAATAATTACAAAACCAAAAGTAAGACAAAAGTGATAAAGTATCTTTTCCCGGCATCCGGCTGCTGTTAATTCCAATACCCCGGCAAGGACCATAAATCCCGCAACATGGAAATTAATTTGCTCTCAGAAAGCGATCGCTGAGGATGAATTTGAACGCGGTGCGGAGTATGCGCTACCGCGAACGGACTGACGGACGAAAAATGGTCGAAGATCGTGGAGCGAAAAGTTTGCCTCTGGCCTTTCGAAACGAAGATCCCTCGGCGGTAGAGTCTCGCGCGAACAGCATCGCGATTTCATGATTAGAAGCGCTGCATTTGTATGTAACTGTCTGCTTGTCCTTAGCCTCCCGGAATCTGTGCCGTGATGCAGCTGCCGTTGTTGTTCAAGGCCTTTTGATGGATAAAGAATATATGAACGCCGAGACTAGCTTGTCGATTAATAAATCTTTCGTCCGAACCATTATTGCAATGATCTTGCATCTCATTACTGTGCTACTTTGTTCAATTTGAAGAAAAGCTTTTGCGATTACATCCCACACTTAACGAGCTGCAGATAACATCACTTTCTTTAAACTAAATATGTCTGATTCAATTCAATTTGTTTTTCAACATTTATTTTTCATCTTTGCTGAGATTAATTTAATTTTCTTTTTGATTTACATCGATATTTCCTGGTTTTTTATTCTTCAAAATGTTAATATTCATAACTTCTCATGTTGATATTTATTAAAATGGTATTTCGCACAACCTGAAAGTTGATAGAATTAGATTCATTTCGCTGCACTAATAACGTTTCACTTGCTTCCTAGCACGAACTACATCAACAGCTGAAATGTATAATTATGTTAGATAACTCGTCGATCATGTACCATATCAGTCATTGAGTGTAATATGTTTATCTTGATATCTTCATTTTCGAACGTAACCGAATATTTATAACGATTGAGTCCCCTTTTTATTGATATTAGTTTAGTTTATAAAAATAAACACCGAAACAAAATCTCGTCTAAACTAACGTGATTACATTAGATTTGAATATTAGCGGAAGCGAACTTTAGTGAGAGGCATCAAAAAAGTTATTTTTCTGCACCCTCGAATGTGTCAAAGGATTGTGTCTAGTGTTTGCAAACCGGCTCCTGCGAAGCGCGGAACAGGAAAACGAATTTGGTTATAAAATAGTTGCGGTCGTGGCCAATCGAACATCTCGTTTCGTTGGTCTCGCTTTCATCTGCGCACGTAAAAGCGGGTTCCGCTTTTTGTCCTATTCCGCTATTAAAAAACTTCCTGCCCCAATCCTTTTTCTTCAGCGGGAAAAATTTAAATATAGTACAGCGCTCGCTGGTACGCCTGCACCCTCTGTCACATCCGCCACCTTTCCCACGAATGTGTGCCATATTAAAAGAAAAATAAACATAAAAAAACGCGAAACTATATGAAAATAGGGGTGGAACAAAGGCCTTTATTTGATCGCTCAATATGACCTCCAGCATCTACTTTCCGTTAACGAGTTTAATCATCGCATTCACGGTTTTGAATAACCGATATTTGCATCACAAAACGCATGCTCAACCGAGAGATATTATTACCATTTTTTCCTCGACCGTAATTAGCGAAGTGTTCAATTAATGAGATTTCATACCGTTTTTTTCCTCAACTTTTTCAACGACTATAAAACTAAAGAAAATTTTTTTCCGAATGTATCAGCGGCAGTGCAAACAATTTCACACGACGGTTTTTTTGGTAACGGCAAGTTCTAACCGTCATTTCAGCTCGGCAATTCCAAAATGAGTTAAGAAACGATTAAAAATTTTCTCATAGCGTTCGATCATTAAAATTTTCACGCTGCCACGAACTCTTTTACGGTTCTCTCAATTTCTGATCGATGGATTAGAACCCCTTCGAGTGGTGAGTTTGGAAATTGCGTGAGAGGGAACACATGCGAGTGTTAAAAAACTCGCAATAAGGGCCCCGTGTTCATGCTGAAAATTTGAAAACGACACGCAAGAAATGCAAGAAGACGGAATACACGGACAGAAAAAAAGCAAAGGTGCGGGAATCAATACAGCCCAATATGATTAATCGATTCATCACTGGGACCCCCCTCCCTCTCCAGATAAGTTTGACGTTGCATCTCTTTTTTTTATCCCAGTGTACGCTCTGTCAAGATCGATCATGACGCATGATGCACTCTTCTTTTGTAATATCATCTTAAAGAAAATGACGTTTCGACCTTACGGGGTATCAAAAGAACAATCTCAAATTTGAATCCAGTGTTTTAAGTGTTGTTCCTTATTGTCTCTATTCTATTGATTCGTTATCTGTTAATTTGAGATACATTTTTCATTTCACATTTACTAAACATTTACTAAACATCCTCTGCAGAATTTACAAAAATAGTAAAACAGTAACATTATACAAAATGAAATAGCACAATTTTTAGTTAAATTTGTTGTCATAATTCCCGACTTTCTACAATCTGCAAACGCTCACATTTAGGGAATCTAATTGAAACGGAAACATGTGCGGGTGTTTTTTCGTCTCCTCTTTCATGGGAAAGTAAAATGATGTTTCAAAATCACAAAAAAGCTGACGTCGTATAATATTGCATTCGAGAAACTTTTTAAATCGAACATGTCTTAACGTAAAAGAGGTTGAAAACATGAAAGGGGACTTATATTTAAATTGCTTTCGTCATTTCTGTTAAAGTGAATAATTATATTCCAATAATTTTTGATTATATCTACATATTGTTAATTTGTTATTAGAATCTACAAAATATTGATTTAGCAATCTTTAAATTTCGGTACGAGATTTTGGTATAAAACTTCTTCCAGTGACTCAGCGAATCCGAAGATGGAATATCATGAAACGTATCCATTGTACCCGACAATAGTACAATTGTGGTCTTAAAATCTTCAATAAAAATCCAATAAGATAAATCCAATTATTCAACCTGTGAATAGATCTTTTTAAAAAACGAAAAAAAGTTTTAAAAAATCAAAAACTGTTTTCTATTACACACTGTTCTTCAAAATAAAGTAACCAAAGAAATTATAGATACGATGATACAAAAGTCTCTCGTGACTTGACATAAAACTGAAACAAAGTTTCAATGACCCCATTTATAAAAGATCGTCTCATCTCCAAACACTCAAAGTTTGGCGGGCAGAGTTTAATTTGTCGAACGTATATTCGGAAATCTAAAATTATGAAGGTTGATAAAACCCTTGCCTTATGCGGGCCATGTGCGCTCTGGCTTCTTGAGTAAAACGGAAAACGCGAGTCTGATAACGCAGGGATGATGTGCCTCGGTCTTCAAACACATCCGAGGAGCCTGTTGAGTCTCAAACTCTTTATCTTGAGCGAATTGCATTTGAGGATGACGAGGAATGTCAGGAACGAGAGGCTGCGCGGCTACGTGAAAGAATTGATTAACAGAACTACCCCGGCAATGATTCAGGCGTATATCACATTTTTAATTCTGACAGACTCGATGGCAAAAAAAGGACGGATTTCAAACAAAGCGTCCACCGGCATATGAAATATATTGCACGCACTCGCGCGGGTATTAATCAAAAGTTTATTCGATGGGCTGATGTGTGTTTTCATTAGCTCAACATTTCTGCCAATCGTGATAATGTATCAGCAAATATTTTTGCGCGATTATTTATTCGCCCTCGATCACCGTGTGCAAAATTATGACAAATTTTGCACTTTCGTTTTGTTACTCGAATGTAAAGACGGAGCTTCTGAATCGTAAAACTATAAACAAATCAAATTTTTCTTTTGGATGAAGATTTTTTCGTCGAATAGTCAAAGCCACTAGACTTTACAAAATAAGAAGTAGGCGCGGGTGAAATGTCGAGGGTGCAACGAACTTTTTGTAATTCTCTTTTGTTGCACTGTGTTGTGTTGTCCCATGGGGAACAAGTCTATTATTTTCATTGAAAATATTTTTTTTCATTCGTGCTGTAACGTTTTTGTCTTTTGTCGACAAATGAATCGAGTTTCATTGACATTTTTCAAACAGAAAATTACATTTTAATTAACGAATTTCAAAATTGCATACATTTTATTTACAATTTCAAAACAAATGATTTTTCTTATACTCAAAAATAAGAAGCATTGTAATTAAATACTTTTATGCTACGACGTACAGTCTTTTCTTACGGACGAGAAAGCGAAATTTGAATAAGAACCCCCTGCTCATAACCCAAGAAGTCAAACTTGACCCCCCGAAAGCAGTGGAGTAATTAAGTCAATCTTTATTCTTCGAAGCTGAATAATTATATTTTTTCTACTGTACAAAGAACTCCATGGTCGGTCGGGTAAAGCCGAGAAACATTTTTTGGCCAGCCGAATTGGCGAAAGACCCATTATTCGGCAGCACTCAAATCACAACAATGTGTCCACGGGGAAAAAAAAGTAGTTGTGATAATATCGATATAGCCGAATAAAAGTTTCTTCCCTTCTCTCGAGTCGCGAACTGCGTTTACTCGGCTTCAACAGTTAGTTACTCTCGAATACATAAGTCCTGGTGGTACAGCTGTTGCGTATGTTGCGCAGCTGACAGAAAAAAAGGGGTTACGGGGCGAAGAAGAAGGGGCGAAGAACGCAAAGTAGTCGCGCTTCACGGTATCCGCAAGAGCCGAAGGGAGGCATTGACAGGAAAAAGAAACCCTTCGCAATTTTTGGATTTCCGCGTCTTTAGTAACTTGAGAACTGAAAACAGTGCAGGTAGATCATCATACGTGGAAACCGAATACGCTTTTAGGAGCGTTCAACCCCTTTGAGAACGCGCGTCCGAATGAGCATGTCGTAAGAACGCATGAAAGACGCAAGAATCGGGGAAAAAAAGGATCTCGGCCGTGAAAAAAATCGCAAGATGACATCTCGGCCGAGGGTTCGATCGCGCCGTCGACCCTTTCATCGCCTCTGTATAAACTCGGCTTAAAAAGTCTTCCAAGGAACCAAGACCTTGTTCCCGCGACAACAGCTGTGTTTTCTCAAGAGATTTTGAAATTTGGATTTCTACGTTTTTTTATAGTTTTCACACTTTTGTGTTGAAGAACAGTCAAGAAAAAGTCGTGTTGGCTAAAAACTATTCTGTACTCCGAAGGGTGACGGTTTTTTGGAGCATGAAAGGGTTACGTTAGATGATCATCAGTGATTATTCGGTTGGGCCGAAACTGTCAAATTATGACGCTGAGTATTTGGTTGTTTTTGTTTTTTGTTCGTTGCATTTCTGTATTGTCAGTTTCGAGATCGTTGACGCGAGGAATGCCTTTATTTTTATTGCAACAAAAGTAGTATTTCATGCATAATAAATCATACAGATGCAAATCATCAGTTATAACGTTGATTCATAATTCAGAACGCGAAATTACTCTTTTCAAAAATCGCAATCTTTCCTTTGATCGCAATCATAAGTTTCGGTGTTCTTTTTATTACAATACATCAAGCTCATCCCTGTTTTCGGTGCTCGCTTTATAATTTCTTCGACTCTTTGTACGAAATTGCATTGGTTCGGCGTCCTCACTCTCTCATTCCACCTCGCGCTCGGAATCAAGCCGGTTTCCTCTTTAGTTCCAATCGAGTTTGACGCTAGATCTCGATACTGTCCGAATCGCGGGAGTGCTGATCTATACAAGTAGGATGACGATGCTGGATTTAATGGTATTGTGCGGCAACAGATGAGAATAAAACGTTCACAACATAAATCCCGAGGAGCCTTAATCCTTTGGATCCACGCGATGTACCGATCGCGGATCTCACCCCTCAATTATTAATGTCGGCCAGGTATACCCAAAATCTTTTCTCCTCTTGTTTTACTTATTTCAAGACAGCGATCGAAACAACAGCTTTCAGTTTGCTTTCATTCTTTTTATCATTCTGCACCGGGCTTTTTGAAATGGCAAAAAATATAACGCAGCCGAATATAATTTTATTAAAATAAAACACAAACTTAGCTTTCTTTAATCACGAGGAATATTTCATAAAATCGATCGGGGTTTGAAAGGGTGAAAATGTCTTTGCTTTGCAAGACCGAATGAAAAATATTGAATTGGCACAGTGCAGTAAAAAGTATCAGAAAAATATGATTTGAATAAATGTATAAACGGGCGCAAGATATAATGCGATCGCTGACAATTTACAAGGATATTTTCCCAGGACTCAGGTATAGATGTACCAACGGGAATCTATAGGATATCTTGTGTCTATTTGAATAAGATTCGCCGGGTTTATCATTTTATATTGCCTTCATCTTTCTTTCTTTTTGTGCCCATAAAACCCTACCGATCGGAAGCCAGTATGATTTCGCCCGTTCACCCTTTCCTGAAAGGGAAAGATTTCGAGGCCCACGAGAAATCTTTTCCCAAGGGGTGAAAGTTCTCCAACCATCCGGTTTCAATGTTAAATTAGTATTTCGTAAATATGCACTGCGGCACGTCGTTTGAAAATTTGTTTCCTATTTGCCTCGAGGTGTATCTTTAGAATGATCAGCGATATGCCTTACCGATCTTCGAGCTCTCCCCTTGAAGAATTTTATATCAAACAGTTTCACCAAGCATCATTTGTTTGAGTTATGACAATTTTCAGTCTCTTGATTTTCGTATAAATTAATTCTGATGAGTGGAAACCGTTTGACGTTTTTTTACTTTGGGGGCTTTAAGATCGGTTACGTTTTTTTCGATTAAATCTTTAAAAAACGACGATTAAAAGGCAAAAGGTCTAATGGACGTCTGCGAGGGAAAGTGATTTCTCATGAGACGGAGCACACCGACCCCCTGCGCCTGGATGACAAATGAATTTCGACATCAGAAGACTGATCCTGTTGGTACTTGAATTCAAAGTACCCGTACAATTTTGCGCGATTTTTTGTACCATTTTCCCCTTTGCAGATCGGTTTCTTATCGCTCTATACACACTTGCCGAAATATTTGATGGATGATGAAATCCGATCATGCGTGGAAAATTCAATTTCTCAAACTTTTTTTGCATTAATAATCATTCGTTCAACAGGTTCAATTGACATGACAATTTGACAAATTCGAAAAGACAATTAAAAGTTGCAGCTTTTTTGTAACGAACAATCGGTATTTGTTATTGGTATGTCAAACTATTGAAAAAAAAGTTTTACGATTCAAAAATAACGGTAGCTCCGATAAAATCGAAGGAACATTTTTTATTAAAAATACATTCATTTTAGAAACCGTCTAAAATAGCAATAGCAGAAACGATAGCTGTCCTCATCGAAGATATTTAAAAGCGATGTGTCATGATGTCAATGTGATTTGAAATTCTTTTAAAAAAATATTCATCGTTTTATAAAGTCAACAAAAACTATGGACTTCCAAAAAACGCTTGTTTTAGTTCCAAATGCCTGACACTTTTAGTCGCTTTTTTAATCCCGTCACTTGATTCCCACTACTGTTTGAGAGCAAGACGAACCAGTTGCGATAGATCTGATTAACATAAGCGACTGAACGGGAAGTTGAGCGGTTGAAAATGGACGTTTTTGACAAACTCATATTAAATTTAAGTCAGTTGTTATGGTAATCTCTGTGGTTCAATCTGAAAGTAGAAAAAACATGAAAAAATGTGTTCTCATGCTTTCAATTTAACTTACAATCAGTCATTCAAGGAATCGCTTTAGCGAAGTGGATTTAACTCACCTGCGAATCAAAATTTTACTTGTATTTGTAAGCGGTTACTCAACACACTCAAACGAAAATTCATTAAACGTCAAAAGGTAAACACAAATAAATGGATTTGCAAAAGTTGATATTAATTCAAAAATCTCCTTGGGATCGCCACTATCACGCGATCCGAAATCGTCTTTATTGAGTGATTACACTCATTAGCTAGCACGCGATGCTCTTTAGCAGTGACCGCACCGGTCGATGAGATGAGATAAAAAAACTGAAACCTTTTCGTCTTACTGTGACATACGAAGCGGATTTTTAATTGACAAAACAAGCTTCTATTTATTAATACAACAATTTTCCTGTTATTACTACTGTAAAAAATTTCTGAAAAAACATGTATTTTCAAATAATAGATAAGGAAAATTTGATTTTTATGTTTCTAGCATTGTTTACGACTTAGAAAAAAATTACATAACTGTTTCAGAGCTCGAAATAATTTGAAGACACATTGTTATTGCACAATGGTCACTGCCAAACGAGCGAGGCAGCATAAACAAATCGGCAACATTAGCATGTAAAGTAGTTGTGACAACTAGAAATGCATACTTCGATAACACAATTACTATGAAATATGGTTACTGCAATCAGTATTAATGTTCTCTTCAAGCGAAATGTAACTCGTTTCTGCGGCCAATGTAATTGACTGAGCGAACATTTGATAAGCTGAAAAATTTTCAAATTAGCTCCGTTGAGCGTCCCTACACCGATACTCGTGTTCGCTCGTCTCAATGTTATTACTTTTATTGATTTATAATTAACAATTGAATCAGGCAAATAATTCGTCCAATAATATATCCGCGATCAACATGCGCAAACATAACGAAGTCGTAAAGTTCTTATTGTAATTGCGCATTTCTGTTGAATATGTAAATTTGATAGTCTAACGAATAAATGTTGGTCTGCAAACATTATTATGTAGTGAATAAATTTTTCATGCAAATGGATTCGTATGTTTTTTTTACTTTTGAAAAAAATATTTTCCTGGACAATAATTGCAAACGATTATGAAATAAGTTGAACATTCCGAAACTGAAATGATCGATTCAATTCTAATTCGATACGGTTAAGTAGAATTTGACTTCCTCTGAAGATGTGTAGGCTTTCAATACAAGCAAAACCTACACAATCTATGCTCCTCAAGTGGCAACACTACATTACATACCCCATTCTCACGCTACTTACACCGTCGTAATTATAAGTCCTGCTCAGTAACTACTGTGAAAAAAATATCTTCGGAAACATTAGAAATCCGCTGTACCAAATCTGAAAAATGGAGATCCAGCGATAAGATGTTTTGGAAATTGAAATGATCGAGCGAGTGCAACTTTTAATTGGACTTGGCGAATGTTCATTGAAACGAACCGCTTCGACTCAATTGCAGTCCTGTATGAGATTATTTTTAAAATGATAATAATGAGTGGTCGAAAACGTGGATCACCAAATTGAGTTCCAATGCATAAAACCGCACACATTTTTCTTGTGTTAGCAAAACTGCGCTGTATATAATTGGATGGCCCTCTGGAGTCTGAGATGTTGGTGGACGGCAGCCAATGAGCGCGGCGGAGAGCGAACGGGGTAGCCGGGCCGAAAGATCAGCATCCATAAATCAATTAATTTTAGCCAGCTCGATATATCGGCTAATTTAAATTCTTTCGGAAGCCTCAAGAATTATTGTCTATGGTGGACGCGTGTGCGATGGTCTGACGGGGACATTTGCAGCGTCGCGACGACCGGAATGACTTCGCGAAAATAAAGAAAAGACAATGGCAGTCGGACCGAGCAGACGCCACCGCCAAGTATTTCTGATCGAATTCCGAACGGTTGGATCGCCAGCTCATCGCTCGTGGTAAGAGTTCAACTCCTCGGCACGTTCATTAACCGTCAAACGCTCAACCTCGATTTCAAACGCAAAACACGCATTCCCCGATCATTCCGAACGCACAAAAACTCCCCGCTGATCACTTGTATTTGATATATTACTAAATCACGGCCAGGTTTGAACTCATTAGAAAATGAAAAGTAGAATCGAACGCGCGGCGAAAAAATTTATGACGGCCAAGCCAATAAGACGAGTCTCGTTTCGGGCCCAGCCGCTCTTATTTCTATTCTGTCATGCAGATTTGACGTAAAAAGTCCAACTTGCGAGCATTTTATTAATCGGTTCAATTTCGCTCGCTCCTTTTGTCCTTTGTTTCGTTCTGATATTTGCCATTTAACTTCAGTTAACTCTTATAGTTCAATTAACTATGCAGGCCAATTAGCTACGATTCGCATCTTCCGACAGACAAACTCGACTTTTTTAGACTGTTCCAAATGAATACTCTTTGCTTGTGAAAAAATTTCATCGATATCATAACGGAAGTGTACCAAATGAAACCATTGTAGCGTGCTTCATGTTTTCAGTTGAAAAAAATTTTTGTTTCCAACGTCGTTTAAACATTTTTTTAGCGTTCAGTACGAAATTATGTAACGACTAGTTGATTATTACGATACCAGCTCACCTATAACTGTTATTGGTTATTTGTTAGTCGCTGGATGTCACAGGTTGTTATTTATCGCATTGTTAAATTATTTATTAATGAGTTGAACATAAGTTATGGAATTTTAGTTGGTTCCATGCAATAATTGCTTCAATTACAGTATTTATTAGTCACGATGAAAAGTTCATTAGAAACTCAGGATTAATGAAATAAGATCTTTTGAAACCAATAAGTTTTGTGCTTTGAAAATTACGATGAGTTATTATAAAATTAGTTTTCATTGTTATAATTTCGTTCTAATGATTAAGAACCATGCGAAATAGTTTTACAGTAATTTTACAGTATCGTGTTCAAATTACTGCGAGAAAATTTTTCTTAAGGGTATCTTGACTCCATCTATGTTGTTCCGGGACAGCAGTATACTTGAGCAGTGTATGGGGATACGGTAAATGCAACACTGTAGTATTAGCAACTGTCGATAAATCAGAACGCGAAGTACATCTTTGCTTACAGTCAATTATTTTTGTTTTATCGACTTGAAACGAAGTGAACATTCATATTTATATTTGTAGGTGAAACCGATGTCTTCGAAATGATCAAAATTAATACTAACTATTTGAAAGAACTGAAAAAGTCACTGTCATACCCAATTTTGACCTGAATCCAGAGATATCGTAACAATTGCAAAAATATACGGAATTATAAACAGAATTATTGATTTTCAACTTTATTCGATATAAAATTCATATAACAAATTGGACGAATTTGTCCCGTCGGTTCTAGTATATAGGCAGTGTTATAACTAAGTTAGGTAAAATAATAGAAGCGTGGAATTCGCACAGTATTGTAGGAACTATAAAAAATAAAAGTCAAAAAATGTCTGAACCATTAGTTCATTTCTTCTCATCTCAAGTCATAGAAATATTCGTTTACATAAATTTCGATCTGGATTATTCTACCTAATTTGTTATTTGCAAATAGAATTAAGAAAATTAAAGTAAATTATAAGAATCAGAAAAAAATGTTGACATAAAGGTGATAATTCCATAATTCAGATCATAAACGGCTCAATTTTCGTAATGCTTGCAAGAAAAATTTACGGTGCGAATTTACCATCTGTCCTCTATGTAAACGTTAACTATATTATATCATCACTAAGCTTGCAATTTGATAAATGGTTTAAGTGTCAATACTGATGAGAGCACTATATAATTACACTCTTAAACAAGATCAAGGGCAAATTCTAAAATCTTAAGACTAAGCAGCGTGTCTTGTTATATGAGAGCACGAATAATCTATCTCAAGCTCTCTTCATCAAGTTTGTCAACTACTATGGGTATCAGCTCCTATGCGAACGGTGTGTGAAGCATGAAAAGTTGAATCAACTTAAATACAAAAGCAAATTGATTTATTCTCGGTAATCTTTCGTGACAAAATTTCAAGTAACAATAATTCATCATTACGTCAAGTGATTCATTCCGAATTGAAAACATAAATTTTGATTCCCAGCCTGGTTTGAAAGAATGAGATATATATTTTTCTTCTAAACTTAACGACCTTTCAGTCCCATCAATGTTAATCAATGCTTTTTGAACTCTAAAAAATTGCTCTTTTTATTAAACTGCCATTTATTTGCGTTATAAAAAGTCAATACTCGTCATATTGAGTTGAGTTTCGTGTACCAGCCATTCACTATCTGAAGAAACCAATCAAACCGAACTGATGTTACTGCGACAATCAAACGGGATAATGCAATTAGCAATTCTCCGCTGTATTGCTTGCCATGTGTCAAACACGCATTCTGCAGTTTAAAAATCATGAAAAAACTGGACACATAAACAGTGATAAACGTTAAATTTATTGTTTTCCATTTTGACGGCTTAATAAAAAGTGCGATTTATTACAAGATTGTTGTGACTTTTTTCCAATCAGTTTTTTATAGCTTTTTATTATGAGACATTTTGTAAGTTTTTCCACGAAGGTATCGATTGTTATTACTTAAGATTATAAAGCTGTGATTATATCAGATCTAAATTAGATGAGCTCGAATAAGTGTAATACTGCACAAATCATGTATTAAACAACAAACTATGCTGGGTATCAACTTTCAACGTATCTAATTTGGATTTACGTTGATTTGTTATGATTACGACACAAATTTTGGCTTAAAACAATTAAATTCTTGGGAGAACAGTAAGAATTCAATTGCGCGCGAAATGCAAACCAATGTTCGTAAATTGGGTAATAATCAAATTTCGTAAACGGTAGATGGGAACATCGTGTATCATTATTTTCTGGAACGACGTTGGAGAAATCATCTCTATGAATCGCATCCGAATTAGTAATCAAATTGAGTGGATGTGAAATTGTTGCAAAATTGCAATTACCGTGTGTTTAAATACTTAATAGTGTAATTGAACACTCACGCCACTTATTTGCCAGAAACATCATGTAAGCCCTATAACAAGAATTTGTCAAGAATCTGCTCGCACGGGAAGTTTGAATTGGATTTCTGCAAACTTTCAGTTTTGATAAGCGAATCTCGCCTAGTCGCTCTGACTTGATTGTCTTAACATCAGACATATATAATTCAATTTCACTTATTATTTCGTATTTCCTGCAAAGGCTTCATTTTTTCGTTCATCAGAAGCAGACTTTGCCTATACTCCTGTATTATTTCTGTGAACAAACCCCTTTTTTAGTCCCCTCTGGATGAGCCTTTTGTTATTTTACTTTTACGTTTTAAATCCAAAAGCCCGTTCGCCTTTCTTTCAATAATTGCTATTTCGTTCTTTGGCTCCATTCATCATCTCTTTTGGCGACTTTACGCCCGCTACTTTCAAATGTGCTACATCATTCTCGCGCACATTGTGTCTTTCAACTTATAATTCATTATGACTAATTTTTCAGTGACCTTTCGTGTAAGTAACTTCCCAAACATGTGACATTTTCTTGTTTCCGTTTTTTTTCTTCCACACTTGTCCGCTTTAATTCACTTACAGCGGTACTTTTTACAACGAGAAATAGCCACTTGTGTTTTTTTTTGCGGATTCTGGTTAACTCTTATTTATTTATTTTATGACACTCTTTTCTCTTTGCGATAATCACCCTTCCATCTCGAAGAGAAAAGTGACTTCACGTGTTCAATTCCCATGAAGGCATGCTTCATCGTTATCTCTTTTTTTGTCGGTTTTCTTTTTTATTTCGTGCGGGTTATACGCATTTGGCCGGCTTTGTATTCTTTATGATTCTATTAGATCCGAATACATGCTGGGATCTAATAAATTAGTCACCGCGCTCTATTTTTCTTGATTTTTCTATCAGATTGAGGTCCTTGTCTTGGATCTTCTGCATTTGTTATTTCGGCAAAAATGTTGCGCGATATTGTGTCGTGCATTTTTAGTACGTGTACAGCGTCACGTTCAGTTGCTCTGCACAAAATTGTTCACATCGCTTTTGTAAACAAAAACGCTGTTTGATCGTGTAATAAAAAATTTGCTCGACAATTTAATCAACGCGAATAATTTAATATGCAAATTTTTGGACAAACTGATATTACCACTTTTTGTTCTAGGTATTTCGAATCGATTATTTCTGCTTGTTCGTGGACATTTGCAACACGAGTGTTTTGTGAATGGAAATGCGCGTTTTCCTCTACAAATGACTTTGTATTTTCTCGAGTACTTTTTCACGGAAAGTGTGGCTGAGTGATTTTTCAATTGCACGAAGCTTTTTACAAGAATGTTTATCAATATATGAGGCATTACACAAGAGGCACGGGGGTCCGTATAGTAGTTCCTTCCCAAGTTTCGCGAGTAAACTTCACAATAGCTGACTGCGTTTGTGATGGCTTTACATTTAGTATTGTGCTCGGGTCATAAGGTATTCTCGAGCTTTCTCGCAGAGACTTTCTTCTCCTGAACTGGAAATACGCATCTTTCTTGCCCCAAACTTGTGTCCCAAGTTGGAAATGATTAGATCGAGAACCGGATAAGGGTAGAAAATAGTTTTACCACACACTCCTAATTACAGGAATTGTTAAAGTTAGTTTAAGACTGACGCAGCCAAACTATCTGTCAGGACATCTAAATTTTGTCCAATTCAAAAGTTCTAATCATTCGTTATCGGTGCATCTCTGACAAAATGCAAAACTTTAGTATCATCTTAATACACTTGAAAATGTCCGTGTTTGATTGATGAGTTCAAAATTGATTAGTAAACAGATTTGTACTAAGCACTCGAAACGTTTTTGTGATTGCGACAAAAATGCACACTCGTAAATGAATTCCGTCAAGGTGAGTTATGAAGTAATATTTTAAAGTACAGCTTGATAAAAATTTAAAGAAAATGAAAATTGCAACGGATAAAAAGCGCGGTGAATTGAACCCGTCGTTGCCTGTCAAGGTTTATTAGTACCTTTCAAACTGTTGTCATTTTTCTGTACACTGTATGTGCATTCTTTAAAAATTCACTCTCAGAAAGATTTCATCCGAGGAAAAATATGATTTCCAATTTGCGAATTGATCGTCGAAACAAATCGAGTAATCAGGTAAAAAGTCGAAACCGATGTCATGACTTTAAGGCACAATATTGGTACTGTAGGATTTGCTTTACTGAAACTATTGTGAATGAGATGGCGAGATACGATTGTACAATCTTAATATAATTCAAGCTCCACTCAATGATCGATAGCATTGTACGAACAGACGACAGAGTTGATGCACGATGCCGATAGAGTGCGATATAACTTTCTTGAGCTCAACATACGAAAATTTACATATTATTGAACAAACTGGTAAAATTTCATCGACTTCGTCAAACATTTTGCTCTGCGAAACAATTTTCATAACTCTTTTTCTGTGTTTTGATTTTCTTCGATTACAGCTTCTTACTTCGCACGAACTCTCAGCGGTTGAAACTATAACATTTCATATCCACCGAATCAGAATAGCAATCACATTGAAATCAATTCATTCCAACGTGTTACAGAATGAAAATGCAAAAACGCTTGAACTGATGCATCTTAAACATTTCAATAGAATCAACGTATTTTAAAATGAACTATTTCCACTATCTTTGAGAAATGATACTTATTTTAAAATTACATTGCAACATAGAAAGACTGTTTCGATCGTCTAAAGGAGTGCAAATTTTATCACGTATTCTTATTCAAGTATATCTCACTCGAATGAACCCCGCGAGGCTTATAAGTCAAATTTCTCGTCTGATTTCTTGTCTATACCCAAGAAATATAGTTGCAAAGAGATAAACATCGAGAAACCGAACTAAACGGAACTCTGTAATTAACATTTGAACATTCGTTTGTGCTACACAACAGAACGAAGTACGTCGTTAATCAAAGTGTTTTAAACAAATAAATGCGAAAGGAAATGATCCTGATAACAGTAATTAACTCAGATGTGTTTTCGCAAATCTTGTTTCTGTATGAAATCTCGTCTCATAATTACCTTTTTCCAGAGCGTCTGATTTTAACTTGAGCATACTCCTAGATAAACTTACTTTTCTCTTTGACAAAAAAAGTTGGCATAATGAGACGCGTTAAGAATTTCAATAAAGAATCGAAACATTGTTTGAAACTGTTTTTCGTTGCTATTTTAATCAAAATGTAAGATTAAACGTGAGCTGACAAGAATTTTCATAATAAATGCAGTTTAGCACTATTGGCAAGATCTAAGCTCAAAGAAGCAAATTGTTGAATCAACAGTGCAAAAATCGTCGGAGATTCTGATTGCTCTGCTGCCTGCTGCATCGTGAAATATATTAAAAATGAAAACAATGGAATTTCTGAAGGCTTTGGACTATTCTTCTGGAGACAATCTGTTCCCCAAGGGTAACATTTCTGAACGAACCACAGGTGTTGGAAAAAGTCAATAATAGACTCCGCCTTTGCTTTGCAAACTGTTTTAGAACCGATCTAGACTGCTATTAATTCGAAAATTCTAAATTACAATACCAGGCTCTGATGAATATACCCCGTCATGGTATTAGAAAGCGACAGGCGAAAATTACAACGTCGATTGCAAAAGCTATTGAAAAATTAGAGCTAAAAGCAAATACTCGTTTTTGTAAAAACATAAAGTCGAGCTGATTAAATAAAACCATCATGTAACCGTCGTTCATCAATCTTTATAAGAGCTAATTCAAAAATTGCAGATTTCTCATCGGATGTCCGAATTTAAGGAACGAAAAGAAAATTATTCCTTCGCGTTGAAGGTATTCATCGAACTCGATGCTATTTGGTTTACAGAAATGAAGAATCAATTAACACTTGTTGTAAAATCTATGATTTATCGTGGAAAAGTGCTCGAAATTGTATTACAATCGCGCGCTCTATTTGAAACGAATATTGGTTGTTCTGAAATTGCAAACAACGTATGTGGATAAACCAGATCATTTGTATAATTAATATTAACCATACACACGCTCCTACATTTGCGCACAAAGTGATATGTAGCATACTCAAACATGATATGAAAATTATCATTACAAGTGCAGTGCAGAATACCAGATCAGAATAATATGAACGTAACATTGAACAAGGCTAATCAAACAAAGATGCAACGGACACAAATATTAAAATTTGGATTTTTTAAACCAGAAATGAAAAACAAAACAAGTATCTGATTGGTAATTTCAAAGCAAAACTAGTTTTCTAAGGCAAAATCTCAATGCTTGTATCGATAAAGGAATGCAAAATAACTTTCTATAAAAAAATTGTGACTTAAATTGTATTGGAGATTCGTGTAAACTTTATTTGTAGAACAGGAAAGTAATATTTTTGTTTATGAACAATAAACGGCCACTTTCAGGAAGATATCGACAACTGTTTACCTTCGACAGTATTATTCATAGCTCAAGGGGAAAAATTGATTACATTTTAGTTTTGTTATTCGTTGAGCCATCAGAATGCGTATTATCATAGCTTTTAATTGAACGATGGTAAACGCTCGATAACGGCCCATGCCCTTGCTTATTTTCAAAAAAGGAAAGATTGGTAAAATTGAAATTGCTCATCAAATGCATTCCAGTCAGAAAAAAATCACACGAATCATCGGCAGACATTTTTATCGCAGGAACGCTTATTTCTTCACTTCTTTATTCCGGGTACTTCAAGAATATAGGGAACAGTTCTAAATTTTTTTCGCAAAATTTTACGTGCAAAATATTTTCGCTAGGTGCGATATTTCAGAAATGTTTGTTCGGAAAAACAGTTGGTGCGTTAAACGGTTATGAGGTGTATGAAAAGAGCTTAGTTTTGAAGTAACTGCTGAAGTATCTGCTCGAAAACGAGTTTGTAAATTGTTGATTTTGGGGATCATTTTAGAAATACCTTTTTACTTACTACGAATAACAATTTTCTACAATGTCAAATTGAACATGAATTGAGTTTGATTTAATAATTGAATAAGTAAAAAACGATAGCATAAATATTTTTCGTCAACCTGCATGATTCAATATACAAAATTAACTGTCAATATCATTTATGCCTGAATAAAAGTCCTCCGGCCAAATTGTGAATCACGCGTATCCGGCGAATGAAATCACTTCGACGAGCAGCGCAGTGAATTCGATTGGGGACAAACTTCAACTTTTAAACAAAAACGCTGAAATGCAACAACCGTGAGATAAAAGTTGTTGAACAATACCCTGAATGTTTAATATAAGTCCAAATCAAAATTCAAATCACAAAATTGACAAAACGAATGCATTTTATCGATTCATTTGCTTGGATGATTTACAAGTGGACAATAAATGTGTCTAGTAGGTGTCATATCGATTGAACTTATCAATGCACAAGATGATAAAAGAAGGTCCAATTTGTAGGATCGAAAACGCTTGGATAATTTCCAGGTAACGATACCGCAAGAAATCTGCACTCTCCTCGTATTCACACATTTGCAGCAGCTCTCAAGTTCTTCATACAATGTCTGAACGATCAATACGTTATGCCAGCAGCTCGTTCTTGCGAGTAGCAAAGTATAATATAAGAATTAAGAGCTTTACTTGTCAATGAAAAATCTAGCTCGAATATTGAGGACATAACTCATAGCCGAGCCGAAAAACAAAGATCCCAGTGCAAAGTCACTGCCGATCGTTCGTTTTCATTAAGTGCACTTCTTCAAGAATCCCATCCAGTTCGGAGTACTTAGCCATCGCTTGTTTGATCACTTGGCATGATGGATGCTCACACTTCAATTTACTATTTACTTGCTTCAAGTTAGATGACTCATAAATTACTTAATTGAACATTATTATATTAATGCACCTATTGTTATGTTGACTGATTATCTTGGAACCAACGACGATTAAATATTTTTATAAAAAAAATCGTAATTTTTGATTTAGCAGAAGTTTAAATAAGGACGTCTTAGGTTTAGCAATTTTGAACTATGAAATCTCGTTGAGATGGTACGATGCAGATCCATTGAAAAAATAAACATGAAATTCAACTGTTCCACGATTTATAAAGCGAAATGAGAATCTTCTCGACGACGTTGGTGCAATTAAATTCGCAAACATGCATTCTCAAGATTGAACGGAACGTAAGGTTGATATTTTCTTTCTCTTCAATTTTCATGTAAAACCAATTCCAAAAAAGTCACTTAGCCGGCAAATTTCTTTTCTCCTCTATACAAAGTCGTTTGAATAAGTTGGAACGGGGAAAATATCTATATTGTGTTCAGAGCATGAACTTGAAAAACTCATTTGCGAGACGAAATTTTTTTCATAAACACTTGTTATAAGTGATCGGAATAAAAATGTACTTGCTATATTTGCTCAATGATTTCTTTCAAGCAAAAGTAACGTGTTCTAATTCCCATTTATGATCATGAAATATTTGACATTCAAATAATCGAAACGCGAGAAATGTTTTTCAAGGTATTATCGAGTTGTTAAAATGTAAGTTCTACTTGATCAGTTGTAAGAACTGAGATTCAGTTAAAGGGAAACATATAGTATTTGCAAACTCAATCTCAAAGCTTCGGACTTTTGACTTTGGTACTAAAATTAATATTTTCATTGTAATTAATATTAATATGTTCATAGCGACGTTTACAAAGCGATTGCAGCTGTTGTAATAATTTTTTTCCTTATAAAACACAGTATTTATGTTCATAGTAATTTGATTGCGACAAATTTGTTTAGATGAGCTGCTCTTTTTCAACATAATTTCATCGACTACCCAAACAGAAAGGTTGCTTTGCTGCTGCGACTTAAAAATTTTAAGTACACCGTGTGCTCTTAACTACATTATACTCAGTTACAAACTTTCAGAAGTTTTAATATGTTGGTTAAAAGCTAGCTCAAATACTTCAAAGTTGCAAAATGCAACTTCCTTAATCACACTGTCTTTATTAAGAAAATAACAAATTGAAAGATATCTACATTTTATATAAGCTAAATTACTGTTCATATTAAAATTCTAAACAATGAAAATGCCTCACATCAAAGTACTGTCTTTGAACCTTAACTCCTGTAGTCGGAGTTAACTGATAAGAAAATTATTTGTCTTGCACAAATCCTCTTGGAACAGGCGAAGAGTTCACATCTGATTAAATTTATCCTGATTACATTAGACGGGATTAGTTAAACTCAATAAAGTCAAATACATGAACGAATAAAATGACAACGGAGTTTCCGGAACTTAATACCTATTTTAGGTTCGTCCTATAATTTCGACAGTTTATAGTCTCTTTGTTGTTTCCAGTAGTTTAATCACTTGCAATAAAACAACAGTGGAAACAACAAACAACTACAACTTTTAATGCTTCAAATTGTTGTTTATTCAAAGCGTTGTAACATTGTAGTTCTGGAAAACATGATAAATCAGTTTATCGTCGATACTTTACATCGTTCAACCATATAATTTAGAATTTCAGAGTGCATAAAATGTAATGGCAGGTCGTTCAAAAATGTAGATTATCCGTTATGTAGTTCATGTAGGAATTCATAAAAGTACAACTCGTAGCTAAACAGACGTTTTTCACTTACAATAGGAGGGATTTGCTTCGAGCAATAATATCGAAACGCAATTGAGCGTAAACAATTGCAATCGCATGTGCGCAGCGTGCATAAAAGTCGACGACACCAGAACGCAATTCTGCTCGCGTCGCATAGCGTTTAGTCGCATCAATGACATGTCTAAGGCATCTGTTTCCCTTCCTAATTTCCTATGTACATACATTGGACCTCCGACCGACCTGAAGACAAAGAGCCGTGAGCCGGCAAAGCTTGATCGTTAACCACAAAGGAACTTACCGTCGAGATCAAGAGGCAGAGAAAACTCTTCATAGTAAGTTATGCTAAGTTCGAATAATCCAAAAGCGATTATGATTAAGTTCAATTTTTAACTCGCTCCTTTCACAGACTTTTTCGAGATTTAATTTAAACTTTTTTTTTCACAATTTTGCAAATAAGTCGTTGCAATTCGTTAAATCCAAGAACTGGAATTGAATTATCGTTGATGACATTGCGAAGAAATTAAAACAAATTGAAAATTGAATATGCTGTAAAAATAAAATAAGTAGATAGAATTTTGCAGGTGCAAATGAAGCGTGTGCTGATTAACTAATGGTGTGTAGCTTAGTGAATTTACTGCTTTGGTTCATCGTTCATTTATTATTGACAACATAGGATTATGATTACTGTGCTTACAAACTGTTCATGACTTTATAATCATCAAGAATCAATTAAATGAAACATGCTCATGGAAGCGAACGACTATAATTAGTGTATTTACTATTCGTTATGAATGTTATGAATACTAATGAAGTGGGTAGAAATAAAATTTTTTTGACGTTTTGAGATAAAACTAGAAAAACAAAAACATTTTTAACTCAATACAGAAGCTTGTATTTCATTAAAGAAGAAAACAATAAGAAAAGTTGAGAATGAATAACCAAGCAGAAATTAAACATTTGGCAATTGAACCTGAAATGTAAATTTACATGTCCCAAGGTAATAACCCTATTTATTACTGTATTCAAAGGTATACAAAAGTTTGATTCAATAATAATCGAATCTGATAATCTATGGACAATGACAATTATAATCATGAATGATTACAACGCTCCATCGGTGGTTTCTCCTAATTGCTACTGTTCCTCAAGTCGATATGAGGAACGCAACGGTCATCAGCGTTGATTCATAATAATTAAACGCCGTCGGGTATTTATGCGATTATGCTGAAATATTTCGAGACGTGCGTCCACAAACGCATAACAGCCCTCGACTGTTTAATAATTGCACACTGAAACAGCCCGATAACTTTGCGCAACAAAAAAGTTTAGCGCAAAATCTAATGAGTGTTGGATTGTATTCAACACTCAAATTCAACAGGTGTTCATTCGCGAAAGAATTGGTTGACAAATAACATGATATGGCATTAATAGCGACCTATAAATCCAATATGACTATCATCAATTTGTATTCCAACTAATTATTAAACACAAATTTAACTCGGCGAAACGTGATCAGACGGATGAAATAAAACGGAAAGAGGAAAACTTTGTCAGTTCCAGTAAAGCAGAAGGGGACTTTGATCATCCGTCTAAGTAGATGAAAAAGTGCATTTTCAAAGACACAGACGTTTTTGGTAGAACGTTTTTTGACTTGTCCGCGCTAAGAGCGTCTCAAACAAAGGACCAGCCGGCCGACAAAGGTCGGACCACGGTACGGTTTCTCTACTGCGGTTTGCGCGGACACAGAGGACACGCGCTCGCGACAAAACAAGCATCTCGTGCGCCACGCGCGACCCTGCAGCGCATTGCCGCACGCAGTCGAGGATCTTCGCAGAAATTCGGCCGAGTTCGCGCGCACCGCTGTGAGCCCGGGCTCGGTGGCTCGTGTCAGTGTTGAGTCAACTGCAACCCGGACCGCAGCATCCAGTGGCGCTGAGCTCTGCAGCGCGAGACCGCAACTGTTTTTGCGCCCGCTGCCACCCACTTGTTTTCAGTCGTGCGCACGATACAAAAGTTCGCGTTTTCAAATTCGACGCGCTCGACGCAAAGTTTTGGCTGACGCGCGACTAACTTTTTTCAAATGTCCCGCGCGAGTGTCGCGGAGTGCGGGCCCAGCTGGCCCCGTCTCGACAAGTGGTAGCCGACGACCCAAAGGATGCGGTTATGAGTGCGACCAATCAACATCTCGGAACAGTGATTGGGATGTTCCAAGTAAGTTGTGACTGTTGATAAGTTTGCTCAGTGCTACCGAACACGTGTACGGGAAACACGAGCCATTTTCGCACGCCGGACACGATGGTTCAATACACACGTAGAGTTGATTCTGTGTCGGACCGATCGTTGACTTGGTCTACTTGCGTCCGAGACGACTGATTGTTCGCAATTGATTTGCGTATATTTGGGTTACGACCGCGGAATCCTTGCTGGCGCAGAAATTTAAAGTGGGATGATCTGTTGCGTTTCGCGGTTGGATGGGTCGTCGGGCTGACGCGTTTCACACACGGTGTCAAAGTTTTTTAAGGGGTGCAAACATTTAAAACAGTTTTCATTTCATCGATATTCTTTCTATTTTGAAATAAAAAATCTTCTTTGTTATCTGAAAATTTGTTTACAAAGTTGAATTGCATCTTTATAAAAAAATTTCTTAAATAACAGGTCTTCTGTTTGAATTGTTAGAGTTTTTCATTACACGAAACTAATTTGGTTTCTCTGGAGAAAGGAATTCAAATGAACGCGAATGTGTGAAATTTATTGGTCCCATCTGTATGCATAAACATTACTTTTCATGTAAAAAAAATCATTTTTAATACGGTAGTTGAAATTAATCGTAGACGTATACGTGAAAGTAAAAAACTTATTGGCAAGTGATGAATTTTTACAACAAGAATTCGAGCTTAATTGCGCCATAAATTCCAGAAAGATGAACGCTGCGGCGCTTTCATTCGCCATGGAATTTTACTACGAGTGTATAGCAGGAACAGTTGCGCCGTAAGTTTGTAATACCCGAGGAAGCGTCGCAGGGAACACTTTTCCACTAAATTGATACAACTTTGATGAACGCAGATGAGCCTGTATCCAACGTCAATGACAGAATTTACGATACTACTATACATCGTTCAACGCTGAAATATTAATACATCGCTTTATATGCGACATCGCACGGCCTGCGCGACTCATCATCCAAATTGCCAAATTTTCCAGTGGCCTTTTGCAACCTACTATTTCACTCAGAATGGTATCTCGATTGAATATTCCAGCGCGACCTTGACTAAAAATTTCATATTTCCGCAATTGAAAACGGTACTCCCGATGCTTGGAAACGAAATCGCGCTCGCCTCGGTTGCAACTCTCACAATGTAAGCAGTTGAGGACATTAATATTTCTCGCTATCAACGTGGTGTATATAAATTATGCTAACTTGAGTCGAAATGAGAAATCCGAATATCCGGGATTATTTCGTGCAATTAAAAGGAGATTTGGTTAGAAAAAAGCGATCTGTTGACATTGTCAGGTGGCTGAAAAAGAACTAGTGCTTATTGAATTAGCTTGGTGACCTGCCTCCGTTAATTGTTCTTGATAACACGGGCTAAGATTTATTCGAGAATTGAGTCGGTACATTAATCCATCCATTAGTTCCATATCAGATGAACGTTTTTGTACCGTACTATTTGTGCGCGCTGGGCTGTAGTACTTTCGCTATATATAGTATATTTCGCCGAATAATGCACCCCTACTTCTAAATCACGTTTCTTGACCCACTTTAACAATCATTGGCAGCTAATCAATTATACCATTAGGACGCCTGCATCATCCGGTCGAACCGTTTTCTCTCTCGGGATACAATTTCGAGCAAGAATTTCTGCCGGATAGTTCGACGAACGAAATTACATCTAATATATATATGGTCATGCGTGAACCACGAAGCGAGTGATTTTTAGCCTCGCTTGATTTTGTACCGATTTGTTTTCCAGGGCGCACCAAGTTTAAATGTAATACACACCTCGTAGGAAATGCGCGGTCACGAGCGCACAAGTCAATGAAAAATTGATGCGTAATCAATTTTGCGTCAGTGCGCATAAATTTGCATGTCGATGCGTTTGTCACGTAATAACATTTTCGGGGATCAATAGGTTCCGCTTTTTTGATGTAAAAACGCGCGCGGAGAAAAAACAACGCAACCATCGGAAAAGCTGCCTATATGTGTGACACGATTTATCAATTTTAATTCGATAAACAATTTTTTAGTCCAGAACACTTTATTCTGAACGTTAGCGCCTCGCGTGAACGCACGACCGGTGTAATTTAGTTAGATCAACCAGAATTCCTGTTTTCGTCGGAGAATGTGTTTGGCGAGTTATTATGATAAAGATGGAGATGAAAAGTGTGTTTGATTTGTTACTCAAAAAATCGGCATTAGTCGACGTTAAATACAGATTTTGCCTGTTCGCCTCGTTTATTTTTTACCTTTGACTTGTTTATATATAATTCTACGATTAGTTACGCATCAGTTATTAAACATTTTTTTCACATTTTTCATAAACAACGTAAGTTTTATAATTATAAAAATGTGAAAACGGAGTTGAAATTCAGCGAATCAAAAAAAACATGTTAAAGTGAATAAAGAACTCTGCGGTTCATTTAAAAGTTTATAATATTGTAAAAGAGAATTTTTGCAATTTAATATTTTCACTTGAGTGAACGTGAAGATATGTAATTGAACGAGAGTCTGCTGTAATGAATAAAAAAAGCAGATAACAAATTTCGAATGTTGAATCGTAGGAATAAGTGCATCTCATCTGATATATTATGTATTTAAAAATTTCATTACAACTTGCATGCACAAATCTTAATTCCATCAGCACGTTTATGGTGTAAAACACCGTTTCATGTTACTTTCACTGACGCAAAACATAATTTGTTTACAAATTTGATTTACTCATGTTGCAGTGAAACACGAATTAACGATAATTAAAACTTACGCACCCATGCAATTGAATATAGTTTTTTTATCCTAAATTATACTATGTAAACTGGAAGATTCACCGGAAAATGTAATTTCCCTGATTTGCGTTCAAATAATTTCCTTTAACAATGTTGTTTCACGTCATAAACTAACATAAATGGGAATGATATTGTTATGTTTACAAAAAGTTGAATTAGTTAGTAATGGTAAAGTTTAAACAAACTAAACTCATTCGTTACATCCTACATACATTTTTGTATTCCATTAGAGGTAAATTAAATGAAATTCATAAATCTAATGAAAACGTGTTCAAATTTTACATACATTATTCAAGGTAGGTAACTGCATTTAAATCGCTAAATTTTTGATGCACGAAATTTTTGTTTTCAATCAGCTTGACTTTTACCACAAAATCACGTTTGAAAATTTTTGTGTATTATTGACTGTGTACTATAAATTACTGTGATTCTATGATTTGAATTGATGTTCCATTTGCATCGTTGATTAATTTGATTACGAACATTCATACTTGTGACTTTTTGCGAAGACAAGTTATGTGGTATGTTGTTTTCGTTGATTTGAATGCGTTTTGTTCAAACTACATATACAATGAGAAGTTTGACAGCCGAGTAACAAAAATTTACATTGGTGGCAAATGCAAATCATGTCTGCATGCTCACTTGTCTCTAACAATTACCTCTCACAATATTTGACATAGTGCGGAACCATAAACACATCCTGAACATGACAATTCAGCTAAGAGTATGAATATGTATCAAAATATAAATTCCCCGTCAGCATAAAAGTGCATAATTACTAACGACGATGTCAAGATTTTTTTTCAATTCTCATCTATGAATACCTATTCATTCTCCTCGATTGATAAAAATTCTTTCTTCCTTCGTGAACTCTTCTATATTTAAGATTCCATGATGAAAAAACGTTATAAACTTTTTCGATATTTACACGCGAAGAATAAAAAATGTTATTCTTATTAAAAATAAAACGAGGCATAAAAAGCAGCACTCGTCTCGAACTAACAATCCACTTGAATAATTGTTCAAACTTCGCAGCAAGTTTACAAGAAGATGAGATAGCCGGGGATCCGTCTTCGCTATATACAGTTCACGCTCGTCGTTTTATTTGCGCGCTTTTTATTTTGTTCTAAGCTGTCGGAAAGAAAAGCACGTCTAGAGATAATCCGACGGATGTTAATTCAACCTCCGTCTCTTTAGTGTAATTGCAAAAAGTGATTACGACCGCATCATGTGCTCGATGATAGAAATTAAATTTGAGTCAAGTATGAAATTACTCAAACTTAGTGAAACATGCTCGAGCGATGATGTGGAAAAACTTGACTTCAAACGAAGCGTTCGATATCTATCAAATCTCAAAAGTTCTCTCAGATTCACGACAAGAAAAATTTTATCCAATGTAAAGACAAGTTTGATTTCTTCTCGTTTTCATGTGGTAATATTTCTTCTGCAAACACAAAACACTTTGGAATGCGACTACCGAGAGGGATGTGCATTTTTATTCTCACTATAAGTGTCTCAGATGAACTTGGAAGGGCGCTGTTCTCGGCTAATTCGAAGTTTATGGAAAAACGAAATATCTCCTGCGGTTAGTTCAGCGAATTCGGCTCTTTGCTGTAAATATTTACAGTTATTTTTTCAGTTTGCTTTTTTCTGTCTGAAATCCTCCTGAGTGGCATTTTACGAGGAAGAACGGTTGGAAAGTAATTGAAGTAACTTTTAAACATAATTAAAAGGCTGAGTTTTTGTTGTACTGCGGCGACGTTTTCTTCACTTGAAAACATTTCTCTGCTTATATTTGCGGAAACAATATTTTAATATAAACTTTGGCTTTTTTTTAATAAAATTTTCAAAACGAACTTAACTTCATGCTGTAATGAAATTCTGAGTGGACGAATGGAAACGGCGGACAACTATACAAATAGAAACTCAAAAAGTTTGAAAGTTACATGATACAAGAAATGTGAAATAATTTCAAAGGTCTGCAGAGGCAAAAGTTTTAAATGAGATTAAAATGTGATAAAACACGGCAATTCATGTCATTCAACAAGTACACTTGTAAAACGTATATTTAACTTGCGCCCTGAGCACTGCAAGGACTTGAATTTTATTCAAATTACAAACGCAATTTTTTGAGCGATAACATTGACATGCAATTCTTATTTCGATTCTAAAGTTCAAATTAAATTTGATAAAAAAATCACTCGCGATATATAATAACTGAAGTCTGATATTTTTTCTCGTTTATAAGTTATGGCACGGAGAAATATTTCATTCGATATCCGGAAAGTTTTCCAACACTGATCGAATTTAATATATTATCTACTTTTTTTTCACCGTACCTCCGACATATATACCGAGGACTGATAAGTATTTCTTAAATACGAGTGTTCCGGCATGCTTCCACAAGCTTAGTCAAAAAATTGATAAGGAAAATATTTATTCCAGCTGTAACACCGAAAAAAATTACGTCCAAAGTAAAATGTCCTTATATAAAATGTCTCAGGTTATTCTTCGAGATGTGTTGACCCACAGCGTTCGTCCATCTACCTATATTTTATCGCGTATAAAGTATATTTCACACTTCTGCAGATATTCTCTTTCAATCCGGCGCGATATTTTCATTCTTCAAATCTGCTGAGCGTGTCTTTATATGCGAATTTCAATCTCATAAAACATCCGGAACATTTCGAATCGACCAAATCCCTGATAATGAAAACCATTGGGAAAATTTCAAAGTCACAGTAGAGCGCGACTAAATGTATATAGATCGGTGCCAAATCAAATGAACCGTTGGTGCACGAGCAAAGAACCTGAGGCGGACCACCGAGGCACATAACACCGCTGCAAGAATTAATGCTGAGTGTAAAAAGTAGCGCTCGCAAGTCGCTTTTCTGTCGACGGTTTGATACGGCTGACAAAAAAACGTCAAATTCAATAAACTCCTTCGCGATCGCGCTTGGAATGCACAACCGCGTGGTATTGATCCTTCGTGGCGAGAAGATCTATGCGCAATTGGCGCAGGGCGCGACTGTGTAACAAGTCTGCTTCAAACTTGGCTGGCTCGATCGATGCACGAACTTTAACTTAACGATATCTTTCTGTCTGTGTTTTTTATGCCAAGAAAAAGTTGTCGTTTTTGTGTGCGTATCGACAAGTTGGACCGGAATGAGACCACGAATACAGAAACTCTGATGAGAAAAACATCAGTCGCGGGTATACTCCCGACGATGCCAAAAGGAGAAATTAAAGAGCCAATTCCAGCTGCGCAAGCAATATATGCAGCGTTGGCAAAAGATTAAGTTCCGGCGCATAAGAAGAGTCAACGGATTAGGATCGTCGATGTTAACGTGCACTTTTTCTAGTCGCTAATAAAAAAAGGTAACATTTGCATCACGATTATCGAGGCAATTATTCTGAAATTAGCATCTATCTTGCACTCGATTTGGGTGGCCTAGTGCCAAAAAAAGAGACTATCGAACATCGGCTTAATCCAGACAGTTTTAATTCCTTCCAATGTGATTATTTCCAAAGATGTATTACTGACAAAATACATTTGTATTTCAACAAAATTTGATTCTAATTTTAGTCATCCACTGACTGAGTTGAATTTTCGTAAACGAATAAATTTCTTCCAAAGAATAGAGAGTTTTGATTACAAACATAAATTCAATTATACGTTCAGAATAATGTTATAACAATACTGGCAAATAATTAAACATCAGATAGTAACATATAATTATTCAATGTTTAAAATTATTATCATTGCTGCCCGCAATTTATATTGATTTCTATTATTCATAAATGATAATAACGATAGATACAGCAAATTCAGCACATTTAGAGAGGAATAAAATTAATTTAATGATGTGATATAATGAGTGATCATTAAAAATGTTCATTGCGTATGCAGCACAAAAATCTCGTATTGTAGACACTGAAAGAATAAATAAATGTTACGAAACGTGTTTTTTCCGGCCATTAACGACGCGCACGTATATGTATTTGTAAAATGCACGCTCGAGTGTTTATTAACGAAACGAATAATGTTTCCGTTCAGCATCCAATTTGATTTCCATGTCGGTGCGATTTCTGTGTAAATAATGATTGATCGCTTTAAATAACGAGCCGTGCTGGCTCCACGACACGATTGAAAGTATACCGAACGGAATACCTAGCCCAAAAGTGGCCTGTGTTTTATTGCCAAAACAAAATGCTCTAAAACTCCATATATATCGTCGAGGCAAAATCGAAATATTACGCGCGGGAAAATCACCTCTCAGTGAGCTGAGCAATTCCGACTGTTCTTCTTTTCTAAAAAGTATTTGAACGTAAACACGCATCACGCTTCAAAGAACATCTTCGAGCTTTTTGTTTCCTTGACGATAATTCCGCGAAGCTATATGAACAATTTTTGTTGCGTCTATCAAACGTATTGCTCGCAAAAAAATTTGTTATACAGTATCTCTTGAAAGTGGTATCGATTTTGTACGAAAATTATTAAATAAACAGTCGGCGTTTTCTACTTTGGAACCAAGATCGCTACATAAATCACGGGTCTAGATTTGAGTGTCTTTTCAGTGTCACATTATGGAGCTTCTCTTTTTACGAATCCAAAGAGTGTATCATTTGCATTGAAAAATGTAAGTCATCGATAATTCAACGGCTGCGGCTGTCAAAGTATGCGCGTTACCTTTTCCGACAAGTTACGTGTCAAAGAACAATGCTCCGCGGTGACAAAAGACAATGTCGCCGTTCTTACAAGGTGAAAACTCGACGAAGGATCCGGTCTTCCAGAATTTCTTTTTGTCTCTCATCCTCCGTTCTTTTTATTTCTCCACACTACCGAGTGAAATTTTAGACAATTGGGTCTAACGAAGTTTGCGAAATGTATGAAATTCCGTAATAACACGACTTACGCAATTTGTTATATTCAAATTGTCCCAGGATTTTTTGATTAAAAACAAAACTTAAACGATAACTGTTGTCAAACTTTATAATTTTACGTAATAATTTTCTCGAAAAATTCAGTGTTGTCAATCTTATTGAACAGGTAATCTCAAACTGGGGAAATATGAAATTGAATTTGAATAAACGTATTTTTGAAATTGTGTCTTTTCCGTCAAGACGCGTAGCAATTTCAAGTTTCGTAAACAGATCCAAGCATATGACAAGCCGTCGATTACCAAGATGTCTCGTGAGCGCGCGATGAGACTGTCGATGTGCATGGCTCGTACCCACGCGTGTCTGCCAGTAAACGCTCTTTCGAGGTTTTACTGGTTGTAACAACGATGCTTAATGCGTTTCACCTGCTTGCGGCATTTTCTACATTTTTGTTGGAAAACCCCGAAATTCCATCCAGACTTACGTTTCTGCAAACTTGCGCGTCAGTATGCGAGCCACATCTCGGCTATTAATATTGCTCACAAAAAATATATACCTCCACTACAATTCCAGCTTAATCCTTATATTACCATTTTGTTCCAAAGATATCACGTCGAAGGTTATGTACGTTGGCGTTTGTAACCGCCATATAATTTTTGAACTCGTGTTTTTCGATAAAATTGCACTTCTTGATTATGACGCTGCCGGCAAAATGTGCAAATATACATATTGCTGATACAAACAATTCGGCAAGCCGTAATTTGGTGTATTATGATTTCCGACTATGCGCTATACAACTCTATTATATATATAGCTCTTGCTACACGTGCAGAATCCCAATTACGCATATGTTACCTATTCTCTTATGGTGTTGATATGAATGTTGAGTAGATTTTCATACAACGTTTGTATCCAACACATGAAAACGAGACTTTTGTCAAATTTGTGAAGCGTTAATAGCTACTTGTCTCTTTATACCACTTTTGAATCGTTTTCAATTGTAAAGTAGATGTAATGATGTAATGCTCTCGATTGTTTATTGTTCAAATAACTCCGTGGAAACACAACAAACCATTGAATTTTAAATGTCACTTTGGCTTTGATATTTTCTCATATCCTGAAACAAAATCCTCTCGATTCATGTTTTACTTTTGAAGTTTAAAGCTTAAAAATTTTGCACTCTCTTAAAACATTGCAAAATGTCGTTACTATTATAATGAAGTCTGTGCGCTTTTTAAACAAATTATTGTTAATACATGTAAACGTCATTCAAACTTTGAATCTGCACTTTCGATAACTTTGTTCTCAACTCTTGTAGACAGCACTGTTCAAAAAATTCCCTTTTGAACAATCAAGTCGCACAGTTCTATTCTCATTTTAAGTCACCTAAATCACTCCAATTTAATTAAAAAACCCTCGTCCGAACAAAAACTAATTCAAAGCGAAAGTTTGTTTGAAAAGTAAGAAACAATTTTTCTTTGCGATCTCGATCAAGCGTTTTTTTAAAACAAATGTTTCTTTTTAATTTATGATTCCTGGTAGAGTGACCAAAAACAAAGAGTTGTGGTGGCAACTAAAAAGCAAAAGTACAAAAGATGATTTAAGATTAAACATTGCAAGTGAAAAAACGTGAACCGAGGGACGAGTCTGGGCGCCCTCGCATAATTCGCGTTAAACCCTCCACTGGCATACTACCCACCTGTGACTGAGCCAGGAGCATGATATGGTACCGACCTCTCGTTAGGCGACGGCGAATCTGTCGTCGCTTGTGGTTCGTGCATTATGAGTCGCCTGTGCTTGATGATAATCATCACAGAGTAAAGTGAACTACAAATTGCGGTCGCTCAAAAACATGAACGTATCAAAGTTTCATGCCGCTGGATTTGAATTTTTTTTTCTCCCAGCGTTAATGCGATGCGCGCTCGAAATAAGTTTTTAATCAGCAAAAATGTTCACTTTGGACACGCGGCCGTCCGAACGATGCCTCTCGCGCGCAACCCGAATTTCGTTGACTTAATGAAATTGTTTAGTAAGTAATTTCCGACGGGAATTACGGTAGCGATGTAACTCAATAATTCAAATACTCGCCGCCCAAATTATTTAGCCGGTGATTAATCCAATCAGAGCAATCTTCGTTAATTCTGTGAATCAATTTTATTATTCATTTTCCATTATAAAAACTCAATTCTTACCGTCTTCGAATGAAAAAAGTCTGAATTTACGAAAAGAATTTGATTACGAATTTGGACTCGACGTAGGTGTGAGTTACAAATTAACAATCTCGGTGTGATAACATCTTCATTTACCTTACAAGAATAGCTCACACAGTTATGCAAAATATGCTGTAACGAGTGTAGCTACCGCGAACACTGTTTCTTGAATATTAAAGCGAGGAATGTTTTCGCTCCTAATCAATAGCATGTAATTTTTTAAACAAACCAGAAAGCACAGCTTAACGATCTTACAAAACAGTGTTATGTCATATTTTTAATGTACGAAACGAGAGAGTCGAGATAAGTGCACCATTCTTCGGTGTGTTGGAAAAGATAACATCGGCCGACATTTAAATATTCAGCCGTCTTCGAAATTTGGAGCGCGAACTAATTTGAACGCATCGCGGCAGATTTGCATTGAAATTTTCATCGCACTTGTTTTGAATACTTTAAATTCGGCCAAGATTTCGACATGGATTATTGAGTTACTTTATAATTTGAAATCAGCAACCGCGATTTCGCAAGACCAAACTGGATTCGGTAATATGGTTTAGTGCACGGTAGATGACAAAGCGAAAAAAAAGGGAATAAAGTTAAAAGAATTTTTCAACTTTAAATCATGTTGACTTGTGCTACCAGGGGAAATTCGCAATAGACAGTGCTGGCGCTGGTAACGCCGAATAATTTGATAAAGCAAAGTTTTCGCGTCATCACGGGCAAAAGGAACAAAAGTAGTTGAAATTATTATCGAAAAGACATTAAATTCGACGGTAGCGATGCTATCTCTGCGAATATTATGAAAGTTAAATTGCGTAGGTAGCGTAATCACGTAACTAAGTGTAGTTAACTGTGGTCGTAATTTGTCTGCAGTCGCGAGAATATTGTTTTCTTCGTGCGCGTAAATGGCGTGGCTGCGACTGGAATGTTGTTACTGGAATAACATTCAAAACGTCATACGCAATTTGTGCGAAACAAGAAGTACATGCTTATGCGTCATTTCTGCTCCAAATTATTAATCACTGCTGCGGAATCCGCAATAATGCTGCGCTGCGCACTTGAATTCATCGTCATGGTTTACAATTTTAATTACACTGAATTCCTAACTTATTCTGTTTTCAGTATTGTTGAATTCTTTTGTATTTCAAACATGAAAAAAATATTTGATTTCATTATAATTAGTTCATACTTTTCATTTAAATGTGGGTTGAAGATGCATGGCTGGTTAATTAATGGTTCACCGCAAAATTGCATTCAACTACAAAAGGATTTCGACAATACGAGTGCATATACCATGGCTTAAACAAGTTTATCGCCACTGCTGAATAATTGATTATAATTCGTACATTTAAATGTCCGGCTTTGTGAGGAAAAACAAAATCAATACAATTTTCTAGCGCAATACCTTGATTTCGTGAATAAACCATTTATGGTACAAATTGATATTGTTAGTTATTACGATTCACCCTAATATCTAGCAGTTAAAAACACTTTAGATATTGCTTAATCACTGCTTACGCTTACATGTAAATTTCGCGCTAGGATGTCTCGATGGAATTACGAGCGGTCTTCATTGTTCCCATAAACGCTTTATTCAACTATACCCAGTACAATCCAACACGATCTTTGTTACCTTGGTGATTAAGTAATAAGCGTGCCTGTGATCAAGTTTCAGTCGGACAGAAATTCTATCGAATTTAATAAAGTTTTGAACAAAATGATTCGCACTTTTTAAATTTGAGTGTCAAATTTATCGAAGGGTAACAGCAAGTGGAATTTGCGACTTTTTGAGAATGTTAGAGTAACTTTCTAAAATATCAAGTTTACGTGGCTCTTTTCATTCAGCTTTTGTAACATGAAATCTTTATCGAAACTGAAAGACTTTGGCAGTTCTACGATTCAAGTAATACTACATTTACCAATTGAGATATGCTATCTGAATTGTTGAATCGCTAATCATTATCACCCAACAGTGATTTTGATTTAGAGCAGCAATGTCACAGCGAGTCTATTCCTGTGAATATATTATTATTAACGTGTTAAATGAACTTTCTGAAATTAATCTTCATTTAGCCGAAACCAGCAACTATTAGAACTTACGTCAAAAGTTCTGCAACAATTCGTCTATGTTCGGTTATTTCTATTCCACAATTAATGTGTGTCACTAATTATCAACTTCATCATTCTGTCTGTAAACGAGATACCAAAATTTTCAAGACACAAGAAATACTGTAACCAGTTCGGTTGGAGTTGGTTGAAAAACTCAAATTTGGAAACTATCACGTTTCAACTTTGTAACCGCATGGAGAAAATTTCCTTGCAGAAAGATAATCCATGGTCTTTGGGGAACACCTTTCCCACGTTCGCAATATGCTCTATGTCTAATTTCGGATGACAAGCTTTCTCATAAAAGCTTTAATCTGTCGCGACGTTAACAAACATGTTACATTTTTCTATACCATAAGTGTCAAGTTTTTGAATCAATTCAATGTATCATTTCATAAGAATTTGAACTCGTATCTAATTGTCTATGTCCATAATTTGAATTGAAAAAATGAACTCCAATAAAAAAACTGTTAAAGTATGTTGTTCTTGTAAGTTAAAACTTTCAGTCGTATCTATCTTCTGATTTCAGCGAACAATCAGCCACTGTCAATAGGAATTCTAATAACAACATTTTACCGAGCTTCACTTTCGCATTTCAGTATGTTAAAAATTAAAACTCTTGCGGGATAAAATAGTGGAGCAAAGCGAAAGCTCCAACAGCAGCGAAATACTTTGCACCCACTTTCAGATGTGCGAGTTAAAACGAAATACGATGTTCCTTATTTTCATCTTCAAACTTTTGCGCCAAGGAAAATCACTTTACATGACCAAAGAAAACTAAATCATCGAACTAGAGAGTAAATTTTTACTGTACTCAGTCCGGGTCACTTTTCGTCTGACCCACTTTATCGCAACGTCGTATTAAACAATAAATTTTTGCTCTTTTCTCTTTTTCCATCTTCAAACCTACTGCAATCTACAGAAAAAATTGCAAATAATTCACATTTATGAAATTTTCGAAAAAAAATTTCCATAAAGTCTCATGAATACGTAAGAATAATAATAATACAAAATCATATTGAACAAATGGCAGTCGTGTGAATTTTTTCTCGTTTAATCGCATCAGATAACGAAAAAGATAGATGACATCTACGAGATTTGATATCATAAAATCTTGAACGTCGGATGATTTCAGTCGGAATGATAACCGCGAACGCCTTTCATGTGACATCAAAAAAAATTATCCTTTAATGTAGACTTTTAAGTTTATTTCATTTTCAAGTTTGTTGAGCGTCAAATGTTTATATTCAAAGGAACGTTCGCTGTTAACGTTTTGTACGGACAACGGCGGTATCAGAAAATCTTTTACCTCGATTCGTTCTTTTCATAAAAACCGTGTAACTCTAAATTCTCAACTGGTAAATTCGCTTTCAAGCAAAACCTTAATGCACCGTTTCAACACACGTGACATGCTTTTTGTAACTGCGTTTTCATTTTTCCGCATCGTTTTCTTGCACAACTGACTTCAGGACCGGAATTCGAGAATCGCGAACGACACTTAATTCAATGCCAATTTCATACTCATTACTACGTTTGCAGAGCTGAAGAGCTTTTTTTAACTTGTTTCGTAATTCATGATAAGTAGTTTTCACTACGTACGCAGAATTTTAAGTTACAGTCGGATCGTACGAAAAGTAATCAATAACTGTAATTTCGAGTTTCTTTCACTTTACTGCTCTACAGAAAATAAATAACATTACTCTTAAACAAACAATTTATTAAACGCAAAATCAAAAACAGAAGATGAACTTTTTAATGAAATTTCAAAAAATCAATATTTCGTTATGGAATTACACCGATGTTTCCGTTTAATTTAAATCGCATTATCTCAGCAACAAAAAATCTGTCAGAAAAAGTGAAAAAGTGAAACAAAACTGTCAGTTGGCTGAAACTGAATTTCAAATTAATCTCAGAAGATCCGTTTCCACCATAATCTCGAAAATTTGGATAGAACGATAAAAAATCACGATACATAGTGCATTACTACGTTCCACAGTTTACATTTAATCCGTGTCTATCGTCGCAGCCCTCGTGATAATGAAGTGGTTAAAATCACAACATAATCATTAACCTAATAATTGAAGTCTAATTAAACGTCGAATTGCGTATAACAAATTTGTGCTTGTCAAAATCTGGAATTGCTTTTTGGATTCTGAGAGAACACGTGAGAGGGTGAATAAACGTTGAATAAATTAGGTCAGGTACCTCGATTCATCGCATGCCATTTTACAACAGCCTGTCGTTCATTAAGAATCATATTCAAAGTTGTGGCAAATCTGAATCAAGTAGCTCTTTGTGAGTTTAACGACACCAAAAACGTCTACTCGGGCAAACAATTCAAGTTCAAGTTATAATTTATGGGTAAATACCGTCATGACAAGGTAAATAAACCAAAAACATTTTTTGCAAATACCGTCAGAGAAACCGTTCAAACATTATACCACCACTCGATGAAAATTATGTCCCTAAGCTCTATTCTGAAACCTTTCTGCTATAACTTACCATGTGACATAAAGATAACATTTTTCAAAGCAAATACATCTTCCAAGCACTTGCAAACATATCTTAGGAAGCAGATTCTTGGCGATATGAATTTTTTGTGTTCGAAAACATTGCTATATCGTTGTAGGTTTATCTTAAATCAAATACACAGCTCTCTATGTCCTATAATAATAATTGTCAGGCGATAAAAATTCGACCGAAAGACGAAATCGTAGTATTCTATTTTAGTCTTTCGAATGAAAAAAAATTGCATTGTATCAAGTTTGAAACAGATCTTTGCAACAGCACATTCCAAATGTTGAATTCGAAATCGTGAAATTCCAGAAACAATCGAATAACGCAAAATGAATACAAACTCAGACAAAAACAATTGCGAACAATAAAATATAAATCAAACACCCTTCGCTAATTTAGACGATGAATTACGGAACTTAATTAAAACTCACGTACCAACTAGCAACGAATTAATCATACAATATATTTGAAATACTGTTAAGCGCCACGTAACCTGATAAAAAACACGTCCAAGTTTGTTCAATACTTCGACTGTAAATTTGCGTGATGGAATTTGTACTTTCTGTCAATTGAATCGCAGCACGTATGTCTTTTTTATAGCCATTGTGATGAATTGATTGAATTTGATAATGGTTATTATGGAAATTTCCGTTGACACGATCGAGGACGGTCAAAAACGCGGCCAATCCGCGGCATTATCTGTTTAACACACAACGCTTTGGTTTAATCATGCGACTTGAATGCATGTGAATGTTCGACCCGGTGAGTGATTTTGCCGTATGATTCCATTATAATCGATAATAACACTCTCAAATATGGTGGATTTTAATCCCTAAATGGCACTTCGCTCACGTTCATATACCAATGACAAAATGCAAATACCGAAGACTGAAGAGTCAGTCCAATATGACTGTTGATCGAATTAATACAACCTGATAAAGGCATCCTCTTTTAAGAACCTACTTTGTTGTTTACATAAGTATTATTTTTTAAACCAAAACTAAACTGACTTAAATTTTAAAATTTTTGCATCAAATTGAAAAACTTTGAAATGTATAACATGCAAATAAACAAAAACTTTTCAGCTTTGTTGCAACTACAAAAACTGCGAGAAGAACAAATTCTCATATGATATATTTCTTTCAAGGATGTGCGCCCCTTACATTTACACTTCATACAAATTCGTACGAAATTTCAAAGGTCTAACGCTATGCAGCGGTGTAAAGTGAATTTTTAGACTATTTCTCACGTTCCCGGCAAGAAATATAGATGATTAAATTTTTGCAGGTCCACCAGCGAGTATACTCAATTTGCCAACTTAATCGTCTGATTACATACCAAGTTCCACAGAAAGTATGAAACAGCCATGTCACCGTGAGATTATTCATGAAAGGGATGAATTAACGTAACGAGTCAAAAATGTTACATTTTTTTCAAGCTTTCTGGAAAATTGAATATCAACACTCGCAACCACATTTCTTGTCTTAAAATGAACCGAATTTCGAAAAAAGTCAACCCATGTTGGGTTTAAAACATTCGACAATGAATAATATCTCGATTGAAATTTGGAAACTTGACTATATGAAATTGGGTTTCGCGATAAGTGAAAATTTTGACGGATATTTTTGTTCGCTCGGTTGGAATCACTTGGTTTATTGGTAAAACAATTGTGCAGTGGCCTCGGCGTTAATTATAACGCGCGTCGGATATTCAAGTGGCGGAAGTTAGCGAACTCGGGCTACAGATCATTGGTCATCTGAACTTCCGCAATCTGCAGTTACCTCTCGCTTTGTCCAAAACTTGTCGCGTAACTTTGGATCGCTGCCCTTTGGTCACTCCGAGCAAGACATTAGAGGGCATTACAATTGTCAACGACGCTCGTTACGTCTGAATTCATAGTTCTTGCGAATATTCAGCAAGTTCATTAAACTGACAGCTGTTAGATTTATAATCGAGTAGTCATACTTGTCTAATTCAAGTTTGTCACTTTTGAGTGAATGAATTTCAAGAAATGAACTCAAACAAAAGAAATACAAGATTTATAACAACTTAAAAGCGACATCAGGCGCACTACTACTTGATCGTGTTTGATATATTTGGTTTGTCAACAAGAATGAAAATTCAAGTTGAATCACAAAAATCAGCGCACACTTTGATAGAAAACACGAGAAATAGAAAATTGTGGCAATCAGGATTCGCACCAGAGCAACACTTCACAAAGTTTTCACGTTCGTCCATTGTAAAAAGTCGAAACACTTGATGCATAATGTATAAGATGATTTCACGGTATAAAAGCTTTCTAATCAGCAAAGACAATAGTTTTCATCAAGAACAATTACTACACTTTAATTGCATCCAAAGTTTTTGGCATAATTTTGAGAATACAATTACATTTCGTTGCATAAACTTTTGTTTGCATATGATGAAGTCTTACTCGCTTCGAGATAATAATAAGTTTCTCTTTGAAACACACTTGTTTGTTGTCGCCGACTATTACGCGGCTGATTTGTAATGTTTTATATTCCTATATTTTCTGAAGCGCCATGAAATTGGAATTCCACACGTCATTTGTTGCTATTCGTTTTGTTTCTACTCCATCCCGCGGCGTTTTGTGATTTTTTTTATGTCAACTCAAGCTCATTTTTCCATTCAGACGAACAAAATATTGAACCTTTTCCCGGCGAGGGTGGCTTTTCTTTTGTTAATATCTTTTGAATACATTTTTATTTCTTTCATTTCGAGTTTTCTCTCATGTGCCTAATTACGTTTGTCATCTTAGTTGCCTCGATTCGCCTCGATTACACACATGCTTGCACGCTACATGAGCACTCGGAATATGGGCCGTTGGGGTATTTTAGCGCAAATCGAAAAGCTCTCGATATGCCCGCAAAGAAACTCGAAATGAGCTTCTTTGCACGGAAAACGAACACATTTCACCCATGAGAGATAAAATGCGTATTGGCGTAACTTTGACAATACCTATTCATGGGTGGGTTTTAGAAAAATCGCGCTTTTGAATTCGTTTTCTTTGAAAAAAAAACGTTCTCTTTGCCCAGAAAAATTCACTTGATCAGTAATATTTTTGCCAATAAATAAATTGGTTACTTTCATTTTTTTCCGCTTAAAATATCGTTTTTATGAAACAAGTTCACCTTTCAACTACAGGTTTATTCCATTATTTCATAGAAAGCAAACCGTTTCTAAATGAAAAGGATGAATGAGGCAATCATAGCTTTTTGTTTCCAATTGATCTGATAGTAGCAGCCTTTTCGGATGGTTTTTATTTTTTATTCGTTCTCTAATATTGGCATCAAAGCTACGCCAAAGACGGTACAACCCAATTCAGTTAATTGGTTATATGACTACAAAAACAAGTCTCTTGAAAATAATATCACATATTTGAAAACAATTAAGCAATAAAACTGATGTTTGTAGAAGTTCATAATAGCAAAAAGTTAAAATTAAATGTTTCCATCCCAAAGAAAGTATAACGAAAATGTGTGTATTACGAAGGAATAAAAAAACATTTTCATCCTGTAGGATTATCCATCTGAATAAAACAAACATTTTTGAAAAAAGGCAAAACTTTTCATACGAGTCTTTGTGTTTCGAATTACATGAGAAAAGATTGTTACAGTACACTCCAAACTGTTTAGCCGTGTGTAAAAAATATCAGACATTTCTTTTTATACTTGATAATTTGTTTGCGATATGTTGTTTATGAACCTTGGAAAGAAGAAGCATATATAGTTGCGACGCAGAAGATAAATTTGTCTGCATTTTAAGAACGAAACACAAAGCTTCACTCTTTGAAGTTGGAGTGAAACAATTAATTCAATTAAATGTTTTATCATTTTGTTATGTAGCATAATATCACTTCGAAAAAGAATAACTCATTTGAAATAATCCGGATGAATTTGCATCTCACATCGGTATTTCTTATAATTTTTTCAGTTTAAAATCATCTTGGTATAAATTATATGAAATAATTCATGCAGAAAAATTTGCCATAATATCACAATCGAGAAGAAACCTCAACGTTCATATACAATACAGAGTTTCTTTATACGAGATTAATTTTAGACACAATTATTATTTTGCAACAACTTTTCTTTACGTTCCCGAAAATTCTAGCAAATTATCAACCATAACAACTCGTAATTAAATTATATCATCATACAGGTAAGCAATATCATCTTCTGCTTGATATATCCCAGTGAGAATAATCTGGTTTAAGACTATAATTGATGGGCTCCGTTATAGACTAATTTCAATGAGCCGATCGATTTATTGAAATTTGAATTATGACCTAAATTACTACAGTTTGATGCGACCGGTAAATAGGATTCTTTCTTATAGATCCAAAGTCTAACGAGAATACAGGAACGCGGTCTATATTCTCATCATCTACAGCAAGCATTTAACAGCATGAAAAGAATTTCATCCCCTTCTCGAGAACTAATTTTGTTTTTAATTGCAAAAATTTGTTCATTTACGAACTTCCGAATTGTCGTTCGACTCGGACGAATTTCGTATTGAGAAGAATAAAACGAGGGACACTGATTAGTCTTTGGTAGGCAACTGCAGAACATTATAGTGAGAGAATCCAAGCTTTAATAACACGTGAATGCGGCGAACGTACAACGTTGACTTATTTCGAAACCGATTATTCGCGATTCTACATCTCGAAATTCTTTTGTTATCGCGAAATTGAATCAGCAATTACGAAGTCTGTTTTTGTGTTAAGAGTCACGTAGCACAAGAATGTTTAAACTATTTTTAAAACAAGTCTAACTTTTATAACTGAATTTTCGAAACTGTTTCAAAATTGCAGCATTCCTAGTTATCGGATGAGTGATAAAAAATTCGAGCTGATCTCTGCATACGAAAAAAGGGGAATAATCTTCTGAAACAGCTCAATAAATAATTTCACAGGAGATGACCGCAATGAAGCGGTCATTCGTGTTCACGCTGTGAAATATTTAATTTCCATTTTCATTATTCGCCGGACGGCCAGTATGTCCGGGTCGTTGCAAAGAAAGCACGAAATATTTGATCGGCGGCGTATAACTAGAAAGCTTCGCAATGTAAATCCAAATAAAATTCGCATCCGATACAAATCACCATATCGATATTGACATTACATGAAATAACTTTTTCCCCCGGCATAATTCATGCCATCATTTATGTATTATCGATCGAATCGACTGTTATCCATCTAATTTGTTCGACGAGAAATCCATTTTCTACGAACGAATAGCGCATTTAAAGCTCGCCGGATTTTTCACTGCCCGATGGAACAATAGTTTTCATTTGAAAAGGCCCGAACGGGTATTATTTTTAAAATACTTTTCCTCGTGTTTCGAATCACCGCGGCAGTGCAATTCGTAAAGCTGCACTGTTTATGTGAGAAAAAAAAATCGTGCCACATTGATTCGAAGCGTACGTTAAAGAGAATGACTCACAAACAGCGCGCCGAGGGAGCGAACTTGTAGCGCGTTACTTTTGCGTCCGCCATCGTATTTTACCCGAAAGTTTATTACTTTCCAATTTGCATGTATATCTCTTGTGACAAAACTATTTCATAACGACGGAAACTAACAAAATAGTGTGTAACTCCAATTTTTCACTTCCACTTCCGACAACTTTTGCATCGGTGAGATGCGCGATTTTTGCGTGCAAACGGTTCAAAAACTTTCACGCCGAGGAGCATCCGTTGGAAAATAAACTTACGCTCAAACAAAAGTTTGCGAATGCCAGTTCCAACGAGACGGCAAAACCAAAGGTGATATATTCTATTGCTAATTTTCATTGATCGGTATTAATAGGACGAGGCGCAATTAGTGAACAACATTACGCATCAAAAGTTTGAGTGCTACAAAAAGGGGAAACGTGCAAAGAACGCAAAGAAAAAATGGGAAAAGCTTCTAACTTGCTATTTTCTCTTAGCCCGACGTTCTTCTTTTTGCGCGATGGTTTGCAAAACAACAGTAGTCGCTACCACTCTCGCGATTTCGAGCGCGCCATTGAACGTTGGTGTAATATGCGAGCCTTGAATGACGTATGAAATGCAGAAGGCTTGTGAAAGCAGAAAACGTGAATACAGAGAAATCATTTTATTGCACCCTCAACATGTGTCGTCAAAGGAACGATCCTTTTCAATAGACTCAAAACATTGTCAAGAATTTCTGTCGCAGAATCGAGCTGTTATTTTTGCTTACGCTCTGCCCCTCATCACCACTTCATCTTTCTCACCACAAACCATTTTTGCGTGCGTATCTCTGTAACATAAGTCAGCAACTTTTTGACCTCTTGTATCAAAGATTTATCGCCATTCAAACAGCTAAGACCGGTTCGAATGGTTTCCAAGTTTTTTCTCAAACTTGGCAAATAAATTATTTCACTCCCATTAGATATTCAACTGAATTTTGTTACGAGTATTAACTTTGTTTATGCAATTTTTGAATTTCAGTGAAGTAAATAAACAAATTGTACTAGCAGTGCAAAAGCCAAAAGTAGAATGGACAAAAAATGGCGTTACACGAATGGGCAATAAGTTTTGTAAGTACGTTTGCTAGACGGCATTCAATATTTGGTTCGTTCCAACGCAATCAAATAGAAAGCAAAGTATTGAAAACTTCGAACAAACTGGATTTATAAGTTGGAACCCGGCGGGTTGTAATTGACTGACGAGACGTAGCAAAAACGTAGAAAAATGTCTCAATAATAAGACGTTTCTGCTCGCTGGCCAAACTCGTACGTGCGTTTGGATTGCAATCATTTGACAAATCCCATTCGTTACGTTAAATGTAGCGAGTGTAACAAAATTACAGCACAGTATGGCGCGGCCAGTAAATTCGTGCATTGTGACGAGCTGAATAATAGTTAACTCTTTAACCCGCTATTCATTAGGTATCGCCACGGTGTCGGGATCGCGGGCAAAGTTGTTAAATGAGAAGCAGAGATACACTTCATATCGCACGATCGTGTTTGTGCGCTAGCTGGACGTCCATTCAACTCGAACGATTGTACGACCACAGATGATCTTTTATGGAATTATCTGCGGTGGTAATTGTCCGTTTCAAAAACGTCATGACGCTGTTTCGAATTGTTCTACCCACTTAACTGTTTTCATGCCATTCGAATCGGACTGTTGATTGTGCAAACTTTTTACTTTTTCCACTCTCGTTTGGTATTGTCTCCGTCATTTTGGTTGCTGCTTTTAAAAACATAATTCGATTGTTTAAAATGCATAAAAAATTGTGAACTCAATTATTTCAGCAGTGAATACCATCTATCAATCACTTAGTGCAAATAAAAACTAGTCTAATTATTTGTCGAAAGCAAGAAGGCTTTCCACCGAATAATGCAATTATAGAATATCATTAATTCTCATTACCATCAGGTTTGATTTTTGAACGAGCAAATTTCATTTCAATATTTGTCAGATAAATACGCGTTATGAAACCGGATACTTTCTTATTAATTCAGATTCGCTCATAATTGATGAAAACTTGATTGCAAAAGCTGTTCACGTAATTGAAATATATTCACGATTGGTTGGATATCACGCGTTGACTATATATCGCGCTGCAGAAGAGGCTACTTTGAAACCATCAATCTACCCTTGGCTCCATGCGTTCACGATATGTTTACCCTGATCAAGTGTAAACAGCGATGACGAAAAGTGTGACGGCGACTTTGAAAAATGAGCGAAAAAAATGTTAACTCAAATTTCATCACGAAACACAAAACGCGTTTGAATTTCTGTCCATCGCTTTGCTCGTCAATTATTTTTATTAATGTAACCAAATCGCGTATAATTTTTGATAATCGCATTATTATTATTTTGTAACAACAAAACGACGCGAGTGAAATAACGTTGAAGCATGAAACGCAGATTATGTCATAAAAATGGTACAAAAACGTGACCTTTGGAATAGCGGAATGCGAGCGAATGACCGTTAACGAAAGCGGTGTATGTGTTACCACATAACACATTGTCGAGTTGAAGCGCTCTGCAAGACGTGAAGTAAAATTTATAGAATTGAAACGGTCTGGGGTAAACTCGGGCATTAATGTAAAATCATCGTACCCGTTATGTTGAGAGCTGTGTAATATTTCACTTGGTATGAAATTATGTTAAGCTTGTAGCTCGCGATGACATCAATTAAAATACAACTTTTGCTGAGAAAAAGAGTTGCATCCAGGTGATTCATTGTCGCGAATTAAAGTAATGCGACTTCTTGAGAAAAAAATTTAAAATGCAGTCGACCAGTGGGAGGAATACTTTATTGCTAAACACTTTGTAGTCAAGCGCAGTCTTGGCGTACGTTTAAAAAGAATTTACTTCGATTTAAAGACATAACTCCTCTCCCAGCGGAGCGACTATCTTTGCCACCATTAACAACTAACACCGTATCTAGGTTAAATTCTTTCCTCCAATTCAGGTGTATTACGTGGTGGAATATATTAACTTCAAAAGAGTGATGTGTCGCTAAATGAGAAAGGTCTTTGCGTTTTTGAATTTCAAAATAGCAGCGATATTGAATACCCTTTCTGTTACGGAAACATTTATTTAGATGAATTTTTATTATCAATATTCATGCTCACAATTTATGAACTAGGACGAAAAATGTTTGTCAACAACAATTTATTGTCTGTGAATTCTCTGCACAATACCCAAATGATAGCAGGTACACATGAGGCTTTACATTTCATCGTGAGTGTTTCACTTACACTGACATCTGCACAACTGATTCACTTATACTGAACGAGCGTTTACTCAACGAGCATTATTGTTGGTGTTTGATCGAAAATAGGACAAATTTATCGGAATGTTTATCAATTTGCACATCGACTATCTCTACAGTTTTTTATGGATCTTAAAATTCATATTGCATATAAACATTCTGTTCGACGAAAAATAAAATTTCAAACTTGCGGGAAACATTGCATTCTTGAAAAAACGCTATTGACATTTTCAGTTATTGTATTTCACTACGAAGAAATGCAACGAAAGAAATGAAAAGCAATTCGAAATAAAAACAATTTTAATTCTGTCGTACAAGACATTTTGTTTTCTCGAAATTTCTGCAGTAAAATCTCATTAGTTAAATGGATTGAACTTGTCCACCATTACATAACGCGACCACTTGACTTTCAAATTTAATATCACTTCTGTACATAAAATGAAATTTGTAAACGTCCTCCCACTACGTAAGCACATTAGATTTTGAATGAACACTGTTTACTTAGATTGAAAGAGAGTCGAGTTGATGACCATACTCTTCGTCCCACTAAACGATGAAAAAATCGGAATGAATGAAAATCTCCTCGCATAATCTTTTATTCAAAGTTCAAAAGTTCGAAAGTTGACTTAACCTCAAACGCTACCAACGCCCTTAATATAAAACTACTTTCATTTTGGAGCACGTATAGTCAACTTTATAACTTGCGCTGGGTCATCAATATTATTAACGCAAACTGGCGATATGGCAACAACTGTTGTCAACATTAATCATTGTTTGTGGCGGCAGTAACTACCCAAGTGGTTAATGATACGAGAAGGCTCCTCTGCTAATATATGTTCTCAGGTATTTTACACGAAACTCATTATTGTCTTTTAAGTTTAATAAATCGGTGCCTAAATGATTGTCGCGCCTTAATGATTCAGCAAACGGTTCTACTGTTACGCTACTAAATCATTCTATAAGAATAAAATAATCGCTAAATAAACACCTACGTAACAAGGTTCTTATGTCTGGGTCCCACGGTTCATTTGAATACTCGAACGACGTTGCGATAGATTTCATCGAGTTGGTCGTTTTGGTTGTTCTAATTCTAGACAAAGTTCCTATTTCAGTGAGTACTGCTGATTCCCACGAAATTGCCAATTGGGGGTATTAGCACTAAGAGCTTAAATGAACGGTCCCCAAGCAGGAGGGTCAATTCGTGTCCACCTGTCAGTACGTCAAACTGACTATTGAAAACAACTATGTTAACAAACAAACCCCAATAAGTAAGTTTCAAATAATAAAACTTGACGACGTTAATCAGAGCCAATGACACTGCTGACCGATAAAAAATAGAAAAAAGAAACAGTAGACGTTATAACTACTAAGTCAATATCAGACAATTACATCTCCTGTTCAGACAAGCGTTAGTAAAGTGTTTCGGGCGTTGTAATTGAACTCTGATGATGGCACAGAGGAATCAGTGATACAGCATTAATAGCGTCAGACAATAGCCAGCTGAAGGCGGATTTCTTGTCACGCGACGGTGTCTTCATCAGAGGCTTCACCTTGGCAAAAGCACAAAGTGAGCAAATATTTGTGCATCGAAATTGTTTGCGTGTAAATTTGCCCGATGGCAGGCAACATTTCATAAAGCGTCTGTAGCAAAATATCAGCGATCTTGTTTAAGCATTAGACGCGATGCCTCCTCGGTGCTGCAGAAACTTTAATACCAACTGGATTACTGTCTCCGGCGCGCATGCAGCAACTAGGAATAATTATAGTTGAGTGCTGTAATTCCGTATTATTGCAGTAATGATGCATTTTAATCAGGCCAATGTATTGGTGAGGGTATTTCTGTAGCGATCATGTTAGTTCATTAATGACCCATTTATTTGTAATGAACTTCTTGATTGGAGAGACGGCAGATGGTACTTCACGCCAGGCAATAATTATATCGATGAATGATATTTTATCTGAACTGTCAGAGAATATTCGTGAATTCACAAGTACCATCCCGACACCAACTAACGCTTGCTCTGTGCTTTGAAGTGTTGATCGATGAGCGATTGTTGATCTTTTTGTTGGCGCGGCAATCAATCTTCCGAAATTTTGTCACTGCGAAATGCTTTTCTTTCGTTCAAGATTATGTTTGTCGGAGCGACGCAAAAAAAGAGAACAAATCAAACAATCTGTTGCAAAAGCCAGACTTGATGCACGTTTTTTGCGCTCGTCAATTAATTAATGACCTACTATGAAATGTCACCTTGGCCTAATGTATAACATTATTCAGCGTTACTACGTGTATTATCGTGTGCTTTATCGTTCCGCTGACGATATGTATGAGTAAATATTTAAATTAATGAATATGTCACTCAGGTGTTTTTAACCTTAAATTTCACAAAAAGTATCATTTAACTTTAAAACAAAAAATAATGAATGGTTGATGCATTTGGTATTGTCTAATTAGTTTGAAACAAGGATAATTATAAACAAGTTTTTTTAACTGTTATAATTAAAACTCTTCAATCATAACTCGAACAGACATTTATTAATTTCCGACTTGCATAACGTCAATTATGGAAGATTTCCGTTTATATATAAAGAGTTTGAAACAAAATGTTACTGCTTATAACGTTGTTTTTCGTTGACTATTAATGTAAAAAAGTTCGTTCAAGTTCATTATTATGACATCAAAAATTCAACAGCATTAAATGAAAAAAAAGTTTCAGTGGTTGCTGAAAGCATCGGCAAAAATTGCACTACTGTTGGATCTGTTTCCAAACCATTTAGTTGCGAACTTTAATGAAAATATTTCTTCTCAAACTACAACTTAAATTATGCAATGAAAGTTAAGACTCAAGTTATGAAAAAGTCTTTCTACAATGTAATAACGTAAATAATAAGAAAGGTCTAGGGTTTCATACATATTATATGTAACGAGAAGTAAATAATTCATCTCAAAATGCATTATGGTAATTTTGATAGTCTGTTCTAAAGTACGAAATACATCAGAAAGTAGAGTCCGAAAACTGTATACCAAAAAGGTCTCAGTACGGTATACATCATTCTCAAGGGACGCTGTAATACTACATTTACACACAAAAACCAGTAAAATCAACGAGAAATTCCAATCATAAAACGATAATTTACAGAAACCTGATATCCACCGAATCATATATGATGGCAGTTGTAACGAAATATCAAAAAGTTATGACGTCAGTTTTTCTAGCTTAATTTAAATATGATGATAAAATTGTGAGCTTACGATTCCACTTTTTAACAATTCTTTTTGTTTTTAATGAAAAAATACAATGGTCTGCAAAAATGTTCCGCGTTACTTTCTCAAGAACAATACTGTCGAATCTCAGTCGCGATAATGAGTCAAAATCTACGCCAGTTTAGCGCACTGCAAAGCTGCAAACTATATTTCTTCTGAGTGGTGCAACACATTAGTGAACCCACAAAAGCAACGCGAACAAACTCTAAATTAAATGATTGCAAGTTAAAATTATACTCCAAGAGGGACTTGAATGTTGAACTATAATTTCAAAATGAAATTACGAATGAAAAATGTGACATGGTATTTGAAGGAACTTGATTGTTCGAACAAAGCCTGAGCTTTTGATTATAGAGAGTAATTTATGATTTCACAGCCTAAACGAATTTCATTTTACACCCATCATTAATTAATTCCGCTTGCGATGAGATAAAATATTCTTTAATAACACTCGAGAAAAATTAACTTTGCTTCATTTAATTTCAACGAAGCTTATTCAAGCCAAAATTTGTATTCAACAGTGCGATAGTTAATTGCAAATTGTCGATTTAGATAAAAATAAATGACTCGAGGAAAATCGCTTATTACTGTACTGGTGAGTTTATAAATACTCAAATATTGTCCCAACTAACTAGAGAGCGTGGCAAAGCTAAACAGTCAGCAACTTAGATAAGCCCTGAAAAATGAACGTAAGTAATCGTTGCGACGTGAACGCTGACTTTAATTAGGGCGATTTAACTGGTGAGCAAACTTTTTGTAATTACAATTTTTCCGCCTGCAGAGTCAATGGCTATCGAAGACATTATTCCGGATTAAACGTATAACTTTTTTAATATCTCCGTTTTGAGGTTCCAGCTTACAAAGAAAATAACATTTTTCGAATCATCGATTGTGTATGACAATGTGAAAAAATTCAAATTGGAGGGACGAAATTCCGCACAATAGCTCGCATATGACTATGGAATTATACGGACGAAATGGCGAGTGACAAAAAATCCTTACAAAAGACCAATAATTTCCGGTTTTGCATGTCGAAAGAATCGATTTCTTTTATAAATAAATGTAAACTGTCTTCGAATCTCGACCGAATCTCCGAGTAGAAGTGAATCAAATAGGATCTCTTTGCTCATGAAGTCCCTGCGATCAAATATTTTGCTGCGTCTGATATAACATGAACTTTTACGCGCTTATTTGTCAACTGTAAGCAGCCTCGGGCAGAAAAGATTATAATCGAGAGGAAAGAAAGTCAGCACGATATTCTCGAGAAAAGTAAAATATTAACCTCCATTAACTATTTGCAGTGTAATGAAAAAACCTGTCACGAACAATGAAAAGGATCTAAAACAATATAATTCGTACGAGGATAATCATTATTTATAAAAACATTTCTTCGCGTGCCGAAACAACATTCGTACAATTTTGAGCTCTGACCTAATTCATACAACGAAAAAATGTAAAGGTATTAAGTTGAAAGTTATACGCTGCGTTTTGCGGTTTAGGAAAAATATTATTTCGGTACATTTTTTGCGATAATACCGACGGCGTTTCTAATTGAACTGATTAAGTGCTGATTAAGTGTGCAACTCCGTGGCATATTTTCTAAACTGAAAAGGAAAAAAAAAGTGGTACAAAAACGTAGCAAATTTTGCGCGCTTTGTCTTCGGGATAGTCTGATGTGTTATTTTGAGCGTATCGTGCTCATTTCGATATACACGCGAAATGTTCTTACAAGTACATCAATCTTATTTGTGCGCCAAAATAGCGATTTTTTCTGTAAACGAAATTCAACTTTCAATTTACGACTGAGCCAATTTTGTTCGGGGCAATTGTTGCGAAATAAATAAAGTCGATACGAGCTCGAACATTTTCACGAATAAATTCGCCTGATTCGGGATATATCGCGAAAAAAAAAATTTAATTCTAGCCGCAAAGGTCAGGTCAGCGTGCAAAATGCAGGACACCCGGATGGCAAGCGCAAATCAGTCGACAAAATAATTTAAACCATTTGACGCGATAGTTACCGTCCATCAAAAAGAATGCCGCTGCAAAATGTGTAGCGAGACTAATGACTTTTTGTTCGCAGTTCGCTTTTTTGAATGCGCAACGGACTTTTTAATTTTTTTTTGTCTCAACAAAGTTTTGGTGGTATTTGATGAATAATTAAAGCTAAATTATTCTTATGAATAATGCAGGTCACGTGAACAATCACCCAGTTTCGACGACTGTACAATAAACCTGCGAGTCGTGATTCGACTGAGTATATTCGCAATTACAAAGTATTTGTAGTTTGTTATTCTTGATTAAAAGATTCCAAATCAACTGTTAAAAGTTACGGACCAAGTTTGAATCAATTTTCAAATCTAAAAATAGAATCAATCGTCGAATTTTTAATAGAGTGAAATTGTACGGCACAATTTTTTTTCAACTTCGATTCAGCGGCAGAAAAAGTGCAGAAATCAAAAGGTCTGTCAGACTGACGCAGGTCACGAAAACAGTAATTCATAAATGATATTTTCCACGTTATCTCTCGGTGCCTCGACCGTAAATTTTACTCATCAACTTAACAATTCTGCTTAAAAATACAAATTCATCACCATTATCTTTACGCTCTTCGTAGCGCGCTCTTTTTTTCTTCGGTCACAAAAAGCACCAATTACTTATATCTCGATTTTAACTAAGCGTCGGAGCGCTGAGGTACAGCGACTCCGAATGCAAATTATTGATTTAAAAACACAAAATTTACTCGTCATATCAAACCCGTTATGAAAACAATTTGAATACATCAAATAAATATGATATGGGAAAACTGTTATTTTACATAACAATTGGAACGAACGAACAGGATCAAATGAAATTGTTTTCAATTTGTTAACATGTTCGTAGAGATGAATTTTATTTGAAAATGAAAAAAAGTAACGTTGTAACAACGAAACGAAGGAAAAAAAATATGAAAACTTTTCATCTCTAGTTTGGAAGCTTAAAAAATGTAGTAATATTTCAGCGGCGAGCATCCCATTTAGCATGGTCTTGTTTCGCGTGTTTTAACAAGTAGGGTCAAGCCGGATCATCTGTTTAACGTGAGAGAGGTTTCTCGTTGAGGTGGCGGCTGGCTCGCGATGCCCGTGAATGTCAGTTCCCAATAATTATCGGCCGTGCTTGGAGCTTTAGTTCAGCGAAAGTTGTTTGAAATGGGTCACAAGTTGGAATAAGTGGTCCGCTGCTCTAAAATATTATTTTCAGTCAAGCGAGCCTCGTGTAAACGTGAATTAACGAACCGTCAAATGATTTTCATTTCAAGCTCAAACGATTGCAGTTTTCGAAACTTCGCGTTTGACCCTAATGAACGAATTTACTCCGCGACTTAAAAGAGAAATTATATACGTTGACGCTGTGCAAGCGTCTCGGTGCTGATTTAGCTTTGAATAATAAGCCGCTGATTATAAGACGATCTGTTTGTCATTGGAATTCCGTCCGACTTAATTTACATTTGTGATAGAACAAACGATTTCTGACTTGACGACTACTTCTCTCAGGTCAGTACCAAAATCCATTTACGATCATCAAAAAGAACTTTTCAATTTAATTAAATTTGATCAAATCTGTGCGACTCTTAGATGTCACTATCCTCCAGCTTCAATATCTGAACAGATTGAATTAAAAAAATTATTCCAAGGCACAGAAGAGACTCCAAGTCAGTCCGACAAGGAACGTCTAATTTGAACCATCACAGATTAATTAGGTGCTTTGCGATTTTAGTTGTTGAAATAAAAATAATTAATCAATATACGTTCAATTTGAGCTGAAGTAATTAAGGCATAAATTCTACGTCAAACCACTTGGCTGCCACAGTGCAACTTACACCGCTACTGATAACTGCAGATTATACAGTTGATTTGGTAGCCGAAGTTTATTTTACAGTTGCGGAAAACTTGCCATTAACTTTCGACAACTGTCAACTTCTCTGCAATGTTGTTTTCAAGTTAGCGTTTATCGAGAGCCCAAACTTGTAGTTCGACTGTTTCAAAATCAATTACGCTTTTTTAACTGAATCCAACAATGCCGCAGAAATCGTAATGATTAATCGTCAACGCAACAAAAAATAAAGTTTATTGGGCTAATGAGAAATCCTGCGGTTGTCACATTTCTTGCCGCTGCTAGAGCTGCCTTAGCTGCTTTTTGTGCTTTCCCAAACTCTGCAGATCTAGTTTATCATAGCGCACAATTGAAGACGAAACAAACGTCAAAATTTTGTTTCGACAAGTTTCGTTGATCATCTTCACGTCGTGTCATTTATTTAACGCAAATCCACGATGGGATTTGCGGTAAATGCTCTCTCGGCAGTACAATATAAGCGGGGATATAATACTGGCTCTTACTTTTTCTTTTCAACTGTTATAGGTTGTAAGCAGATTTTATAAAAGGATAACAATTGATGAATCGATAAAAAGGATTAAAGCTTGACGATAAAATGAGAATTCGTAAATATTGGAAATCGCTCGAGTGCTTCTTACAACTCGCCATTGCTTCGTAATACCGAATATAGTATACGTCGATATACTCTAGAATGTATCACGTCGGTACAAAATATAACTCGCAAAACAATTCCCAATATTTTAGTCTTTATGGTAAGTCGTTTTTTGACACAAAGAAAATCAAGTTTTACCAAGTTTCATTCAGCGAAAATATTCTTTACTCGGAACTATGGACTAAATTTATCAGAAAATTGATTCTGGTTCAAAACTGTTAGCATCAAAAATTGGAATTAAATGAAGGCAATGAGTCAGACAGTTTTTCTTTGTTCGCGAAATTTTAATACAGTTATAGGATATGAATTTATAAGCGTGTTCGTTCAATTAAATCGGAACGACGAATTATTTGATCGATTTTTAATTCGACGATGCTTTAATTCGTAGAGGATTTTCAATTAAGATATACCTCAGTGAATTCATATGATTCAAATTTCGTGTGACTAAATCCCACAGTATTGATGTTTGCTTCTACTAACGGTTAGCAAAAACAAAAGTAAACGATTTCAGCACATAGTCGTGCTTTTTCAAACGATAAAGGCACTTAATAAGTTCAAATTCGAGTACATTTAGCTCAATTTACTTTTTCCTTTGCAAAATTACATCGCGTGGTTTAATTCTCGTTGATAAAATCAATATCAGTTGACCTGAAATGCCCGAATTCAAAATCATCTTTTACACGAATTATTGATAAACCGAATTATAATAAAAAACCAAATCTTTCTTTGCAAGATGACTCTTCAAATGGCTTTTTATTTTCCTTATCTTTCCATTCGTTTTGTCGTAAAAGACGACTTTTGAAATATTTGAATATTAAATTTGAAAAATCCAGAATCAACTTTGAAAATCCGCACTTTTCCGAGTTAACGTTATTACAACGAGCATATTAACTCAAATAACTAGATTTATTTTACTATTCTAATATCCAATCTCAGTATATTTTATGCTCTCCGATCTTTTCATTGTCTCATAAAAACATACTTTTATGATTACTCTCAGAACCCCTGGATTCATCTAAAAAATTGAAATATTTGCGAAATCAAATCAAATCAAACTGTCCTGTTTGATTGAACAAAATTGTATTGTCAAAATTAAAACCCTGAAATGAAATCTCGGTGTTCGTGATTTCAGTTTTTTTATATTATTAAAAAATTTACCCAGAACGATTTACGATAAACAGAAAATCAAGAAAAACGACTTAATTTTTGTACACCATCCCCCTTGAGTTTAAAAGTGTTCCATCGATCGTCAAATCAACATCAAACATTTTGCCTTCAAAAGCATGTTCTTTTTTTAAACTCGTATATTTAGAACTTTTAATCTATGGATGATGCTGCGATAAGTATTTTCACACTCTGTTCCATAAATATACGACTCTGCACCTCGTCTAAAACCTTCCTTTGCAGAGTTCCAGGTAACGAAAAATGCCGTCTGACCGCCGCGAGAATCTTCGTTAGTCCGAATGTAAATGACAAGGCGAGGTGTATAAAAATAATTTCCTTTATTTGATACCTTATTTCCGTCAAAGTGACGCTCATGAAATGCAAAATACGTCTTATTTTGCTACCGCAGTCCGTAGAACAGAGAACCCTCGGAGAGGATCTGACGTTATTTACTTGCCCGTGGGATCTGCACTGGAAAGCGGATGTAGTTGCGCGTCGAAAACAAGAGAGCCTCTGCAGAATAAGCATCAGAGAGGATGCTCGGTATCTTTTGCGACTGCACCCGTTGTCCGACCCGTTCTCAAAAATCAATATAAACTCGGCGAATCATGAACGAATCGATGATTAATCGCCACTCATTTCTTCTAGATCTAAAATAATAGGAACTTACATTATTTCCAAGACGATCGTCCTTTTTTTCCATTATTTTTAATGAAACTCTCAATACTCTCGCTCACAATTCATCCTCGTTGAAATATTAAAATGAAATTGAAACGCGCTATCAAAATCAATTAAAAGCATCCAGCAAAATTATTATATATTTTCGAGCTGGAGAAAAAAATGAAATGATGGGATTTAATTATATCCCGTTCATTCAGAGCGGACCTATACATCGCAGTTTGTTAGCCTGAAAATTAAATTTGCATAAAAATTTGATTCAATGATAAATTTATTCCGACGAAAAATGAATTCGTTACATTCAACCTCGTTGCAGAGTTCAACATTATCCCTCATCACTGTATTTAAAGTGATGAATGTAAATTATTGAAATGTAAGAGGTCCTGTCCCAACTGTCAGCAAGTGTCTCTTTGGAACTGGACAATTTTTTTTTCATCGTAGATACTTTAAAAATCCCTAGACGTTTCGGACTAAATGAAAACGATACGTATTTAACGTTCACACTTCAACAACTGTAACTTACACGAATTCATCGTACCGCGCGAAAATTATCTTGCCGAAGTTGTTCCAAAGATATGCTTTGTTACGCGCTTGGTTGAAGTGTTTGATTTTGCGCATATCAAGCATAATAATATAAAACAAACACACTGTCCAGCTTTTCATTGCGATAAGTCAAGTCAAGTTCTCGCAGCGGGATGTTTCAATTTGTTAGCCCGAACTATGCAACTTGCGGACAGATAGAACTGCAAACTATCCTTACTTAATTCTCCAGAGCGAACTTTGCGTATACAAACGCGTTGGAATACATTTCATAAATCAACCACGAGGCATTACAACTTGTTTTAAAAGATAAGCAGCTACACGCGCTTATCGACAATGACAGCACTTGAGTTATACGCCAAGTGAAAAATTAGACTTCCGGAATATTTTACGCGCCGCCAGACAAATATAGAAAACTTGCGTGAAAGTTAAAGGGGAAATTTCATCGGACTAAATTACACGTACAACTCGACAAGTCCGACTGCGGCGTGCGAATTTCGCATATTCAAGTAATTGGCCAGAACAAAACTGTTGAAGCTTCAAACACGAAACAACTTCATAGACCACAAATCACGTCGCTCGAATGTAACGTAAGATATTGCCGGACACACACCGAACTCGTCACCATTAATCGTCGCATCATTTTCGAGCGCCGATAAATTGAACTGAAATCCGTCCGGTTTTTGTTCTTCGTTTTTTTTTTTTTTTGGTATTCACTTTTTAATCGTTTTGGTTGTTTTTATCGCCCTCGCCTGGTCGTATATTTTTTCATCCCCGGATACTATTTTTTGTCAGTCGGTATAAGCTTTGCAAAAATAACGCGTAGACACAGCTCTTTACGATGGTATACACGTTACAATTTACATAGCCGAAAATTACCGTTTACAAGTGTGTCGCGACTGCGGATGTTCGGTACAGCCAAGAGGGCGGGGACAATTTGTAACGTCGACATGAAACCTAGTAAAAATTTAATAGCCCGCACGATATACAGCACTCAATTCTCATTGAGATTTTTTGATCGGATTTTTTTGTTATCGCAGAGATGTGAGGAATGATCACTTGGTTTATGGTCGGGCTGCTCCTGGCTGCAGAGACAACGTGCGGCAGAAACGTCGACTTGGAAAATGAAACTCGGAAGGACGAAATGAAGCACCAAAACGGACTGAATGACGCCGCGGATGAGGAGGATACCTATCGTAAGTTTTCCCAATAACTCGATACAAAGTGTAATCCGCTATACTTTTTGATATCGGCTTAAAGAAACACGTGCTCGTCTCTTATCTCGACAATTTGGAACACTGATTCATAACTGGGACTGCTTTTTGTCTTGACTCCCTAATGACCGCGCTGAGTACTAGGCGATACCGCGCAAACTTTAACGATCATTTTTTTCGTCAAACTTTTACTCCTAATCGCTAATAAGATGTATAAAGTTTGTGCGGCTTTTTTACCTCTTCACCCGGAGTTGGAGTGTCGCGTCTGCCCCAAACTTGGAACAGTTTTTTTTTCGTGATAAAAAAATACTCAAATGCGTGATCGCGCGAGTTTGCAAACTCTTTTTCGGTCGTGTTTACTTTGTGGGATTGCAAAATGTTCATTTTCATTTCGTAACATTTTCTTTCGACGAGGAATAAAAATGATGTTTGAAGGGTGGAAAAAAAGTGAGCAGAGATTCAATCGATAAATATTGATATCCAGTTACAAGTTTTAAAATACGACCGAGCTTTGATGTTCTCACGACACCTTTCTTGACCTCTTTCAGCAACTTATCGGCTTCTGCCTAGTCTGTTCTCATCCACTTGATTTCTTTTGCGCAGGTCTAACGTGCTACACTTGTGTCAACGTCAGCGATAATCAGGTACTAAGGAGTCAATTGAATGCACTCGAAATTTATCGTATGCGTAGCTGACTTCATTCACGTAGCACGATCTCCTATAAACGTGCCCGAAAAATAGTCTAAAAAAAAGACATAAGCGATTTAACGCTTGTTAAAAGACTGTCGGGTTTTTTTCGCCACCTCTAACCTTCGCCACTCCACTTTTCCGAACAGTTTGCACTTTTTTTTCATATTATTCTTATCACGTAGTCCATCTTAGAAAAAGACTAGAAAACAAAAGAATATTATTCAGTGGAAAATTTGACGTTTACAACGTTAATGGGTTATCAATTAACCTAAAAATAATTTTCTCGGACGATTAACGAGTGCTCATTATTTCTCGTTAATTAGATGAATCATTAAATTATAAAATGTTAGCGTCAGTGTGCCAGCGAGAATCGATTAATCGTCAGTTCATGCGAGCTATAACATTTTAAAGTGCATCTTCGAACGGAGCTTAGTGAATTGAACATTTTAAAGCAATTATTAATTATTCCCGAGTTACAGACAGATACTGAGAAATCGATGTTCGCTGATACACTAAAATGCTAAATGAAGTTGCTATCTAGGTAACAGAGAATTTAAATTAGCTTTAAATATTGCATGAGCGGGATGTTTCGAGTCAAACTTAATTTTTGTTTTGTTGTTTTACAGATGTGTAACGAGTGGGCCATAGACACACCGTGTCCGGCAGACGGCAAGGACTTTTGCCGATCCTTGCACATTTTAGACAGCAACGGCAACAGCGTTTTGGTTAATACTTTATTACATTTCAAGCAAAATTTATATCCGAATCTTCGGTGGTCTGTTTCATATTTCAAGTCGAGATTCCGCTACGTTATTCGGTCACACACAAAACTTGACGAAGGATGCGGAGAATTGATTTTTGTCATACCCGCATACTTTTCTGCACTTTTGACAAAAAGATATTGCTCGCATTAAGTTCGGAACGTCGAGATTGAAACTCCAACGAGCTTATGTCATTCAATCAACAACATCCCACGCTTCAGATAAAAAAGTGCCGTCACGTTAAATATGATTTTTCGCATGCTTACTTTGCGTTCAAAATTATGCAATTCACGTTGATATATAAATTTCCGTCTAGTTCTTTGCGCAAAATTCATCGCTGATTTTATTTTCGTCGATGAATATTTATTTATATCAATCGTTTGAAATTCATTTTCACGGGGGGGGGGGTTGTTACAGAAACCTGTATGTACGCAGTTTATTCACAATTTAACATACGATAAACATTTAAGTTTCAATTTTCATGTGAATCTAGTTCGTTTTCTGTTTACACACATAGGACTTATGTGATTATGAAAATGTACAGAATTGCGTTCGTGCAGAATAAATGGGTTTTGCGTTAAGTGAAAAGTTCAAAAATTTCGTGGCTTGCAAACATAATAACAATTTGTGTATGTCAACTGAACTCCGTTAGTCCATTATACGGAACAAATTAAGACGAATGCATTGTCAATTAAATTGGAATAATGATTGTTGCCACAGGAGTCACGGTCTGTGGTTTAATCAAAGTTCTATTAGTCGTGATATTGATATGAAGTTTAATGTAAAACAGTAAGTCGACAAACAATTGCAATTGTCCGTGGGCGAAAGCAAGCAGTCATTATTTTTCTGCGCTTTTGTCAGACTTTTAATTCTGCGCGACCGCTAATACGAATCCGTAATGCGTTCTGCATGTAATTAAAATATCAATTTATTACGAGTCGCGCTATATTAATTGGTATTACGATTTGTTTGAACCACGCGAGATAACGTTGAAAAACCGTAACAAAATAAAATGATTTAGCAGTTACGCATTGCGCCAAATGCGTAATCAAGTTCCACATTAGAAGAAGCATAACTAGCAAAAAAAGAGCTCGAATTATTAATTTCAAAAAAGATTTAATTGTGAATACTTCGTCCAGGATTATCCAAGACGTATAATCAAGCGTACATTCGAGCTGATCTCTGAAAAAGTTCACATTTTTAAAACGTTAAACATCATATAACGAGCCTCGAGTTAACTTTAACCAATGCTCTACTTGGAAAGGATTTTCTTGACGGTTTTACTTTTTCAAATGATTAAATGCAAAAATGGTGATTGACATTCGAAAGAAAAATTTCAATGAAAGAGCGTGGAGCACAAGTTGGGATTGAACCCGATCAACTTATCGCATGCACTTGATATCAAAAATGGCAACAACGAAACTTCTTCTGCTTGAAAAGTAGCCTTGTATGATTATCGATTAGGGATTGGTTCGCCCTTCTGAACACATAAAATTTTGTTGTGAAATTTTTCATCGTTACCGCTGAGTACATTCGCTCGTTTTGTTCGAAAGAAAGGCAAATTGTTTCGTCTACGATGTTATACCTCGGCTGTTAAAAAAGGTTTATGATGCATTTCAGTGTATTGCTATAAATTACTGTTCCGATGTGGCTCGGTGGTTTTTTAATTAACTCGCGGAAAAACTTTCCGCTGATAAATCTTGCATCAACTTTCAATCAAAATGTCATCTCCCGCCATGATTGTGACTTTTTTTCAATACGAAATAAGATCTTGATAAAATAGTCGTACGTCTTAAAGTTAAAATACTTCGTGTCATAAAGATGCAATCCAACAATGAGATTCGTCTTCATGCCTGTCCGTCCCGGAAAAAAACTACATCAGAGTAAAGTGGTTTTGATTGAAGATAAACTATTTTTCATTATTTCCGTTGATTGCAAAATAATACACGAAATGATAACAGAATCTTTGCGGGGTTTTTCAAACACGTCGAGTCGAATTTAATTAATAATTCAGTGAGAATTTGTTTCTCAAAATGTACAATCAATTCATCTAAGTAATTTGTAAATTGAAAGACATGTCAATCATGATTTGATAACTTAATTACAATTTAATTAACCACTCGGTTCATTGCAAAGAGCAGACTTATTTGTTAGTCGACAGGAATGTGCTTAATTTTAACATAAATTTTGAAATTTCATACTATAACAAATTGCATAACACGCGGCGGAGAATGCCAGCGGACGACCGTGGTGCGGATGATAATTAAAATTTTAATTTAAATACGCATCTAATAACGAGCGTAATTTTGCGTATTTCTTTTTTCTCTTCCTTTCTTCTTCCCGAGGACATAAGTTTTGTTGCAGAAGTGGAACAAAGAATCTTGTTACTTAACACCGAGAAAACTGGATCATAAATTGCAGTATCCACTTTATAACAACTGAAATAATCCAGCAAATATCAACTCGAAAAGTACTTTGCCGAATTGCACAGTACCAAATAAATAATACCAAGTACAAATCAAGGCATCATTTGCAACTGCATTATCATAAACTTTTACCAAACATGAAAGTTAATTCGTGTAATTATCCCGAGAACTTGTTTTTTTACAACTATAATTCCGTTCGTATTAGCATGACTGAAATTAACTTTTTTAAAACGATTTCGCAAAAGTGTACAGTTGTTTTATATGTGTCAAAACAAACGTTGTACTGAAAAGAAAAAGAGAGAGGTAGGAAAAGAGTGAAAAAGAACATAAAACAAAATTAGCAGAAACATTGAAACGAAGTTGAGTTTAAAAGTAAAGAATAAGTGGATTTCCGTCAGTTGCACTTTCGGAAGCAAAATCAAAGCCATGTCAGGAGTAGGTCGGTAGTTTCGCGTACGGAATCGTAAATACCGCAAGCTCGATTTCGGTTTTTCGGCGATAACGAATGTGGTGACCCAGTTTTGTCTCGCGGAACAATTGATCCGTCGAGCGTCAACGATACGCAATCTAATGTCGAGTGTTTCTGACTGCAGGTCAGGAAGAGCTGCGCCAGCGAAGTCGAATGCGGCCCGGCATCCGTCGGTTGCATCCCCATCGACACGCAGAAGGTACGAAATGACGAATTTTGCGATTGTAACGTCGAATAAATTCGGTTATTTCGTTCCAGATTTGCATCAGCTGCTGCGACCTCAGCTACTGCAACGTCGACTCGCCGACGAACGCGACGAGCGCGACGTTCTCGCGGAAGAGGCGCACGAAATCCAAGCCGGGACAAAAGAGGCCGCAAAGAAATGGAGTCGACGTTCCGGCGCTGCTCTCCGCCAATGTTTACTCGCTGCTGGCGATTTTGCTCTATGCATATCATTGCTGAGTGTAGCACGAGGACACACAGAGTCGATGCACAACGCCGAGCAACCAGTAATTAAGGCTCACATGACTACGCTACTTTTGCGCCGTTCGCTTTTCGTTGGATTAGCCTCGTTTGTTTCGGTTTTGTTATCCCCAGCGATTTGTCTAACAGCGCCTAATAAAGCCACCGAAAACCATTTCTTTACACGCGTAATCTCGATGGTTTCATTCAATTAGCTTCAGCCAAATTGAACAGGAATTGAACAACTTTCAAGAACAAAACGAAAGTGGCCTTAAAAAAAACCCCTCTCGTCATCTCACGTCTTATGTTCATCCAATTATTTGCACGGATTGTCTTGATTTTATTTTTCAGTATATTTCGGTTTGAATCCGTCAAAGCAAACTAAGTTTATTCATCAGCTTGAGATGTGACTTGCATGTATAAAAGTTTCGGTTGAATTTTAAATGCTATTCACTTGACATGAAATACATCATATTCGTATTCCGAAAAATTCTTATATACGAAATTGCAATCATAAAAAATCACACGCTGTACGAGCCGCATGAATATATTCTATTTCAATTTCAACGCGCGTCAATCTTACGGAATTCGTGGGAAGAGTCACAGACAAACATAATGATGGGAAAAGAAGAAGAAAAGAAGAATCTATAATAAGTAGTACAAAAACTTTGATATTGCAAATAAGAGGTGGCCTTATTAGGCTATGTTATACTGTGTACGTGAATAGTGTTAATCACCAATATACATTTTTTTCTGATTTTGTCTTTTTCCCGCCGCAGTCTTGTTAAACCTGCGCGCACTCTCAGCAGCCTTGAATCCGTTCAATAGAATCTATTGAATCGAATTTGTATAAAAAAAATCCGCGGATTCGACGCCGTTTCATGAATAATGAATGGCATTGAAAAATCGATTTAGTTTATAATTCGATCAGCAGAACAAACGCACCAATCAGCAATTCATGTGTTGTAAAATAATAAGTCTTTACAAACTCCAAACTGACCGTTTAATAAAATTAACGAGAATTCGATTGCACGGTCTCGATAAAAGTGCAGTTCAATGAAACGCATAACTCGTTTGTTGTTGGTCTTGACATATAAATTTCAATGAAAATACTTTTTTATGTAAAAAAAACAGCTCATCGCAAACTTTTCCGGCTCTTTTTTTGTCGTATCTTATTGACTTGAATTGGATCAAGTTGATTTTCGGCTGCTGGGCTGTCACACTCTGAACCTTACAGGGCTGAATTTATGCATGTCCCATAAATCATCACAGCGGAGAGTCCTCTTTTGAATTTATATGCAAAACAACATGCCGGTCGTTGTGATGTTGCCCATACTTTCACGTTGTTTTGGCAATAACCATGAGCTCGTCCAACTGAACTATTGAACATCACCAGAACACACGCTCTCGTTGTCAAATCCTCTCGGTCTTCATAACTGTAAGCACGCAATGCATAGGATACGATATAATTGTTAACAATAAATTCGCTACGAAAACGTTGTTATCACTAATAAAAGCGCTGTAGGTGCGATACACAAATACATCATTACGATTGTAGCGAACAAACATATTAACTATTAAGTAGTTGACGAAGCCGCACTCGCGTCGAGTGCATGTAAATGTTCAGCTGAAAATGAGCTCGTCGAAACTGCCGGCCAGTTTTTCGATCCGAGCGAATAATTCACTTGTAAAAATTGTACACAACCGTTGATTAGCGTTCGCAAAGAGCGATTGCACGTAACGCGACACTGCCCAATTGGTTGACGCGCGCTCCAACCTGTCAAATTGCACACGCTTCCGTCGATTATTATCAGGCGTTTTTGCTCGAACGTTCTTTGACAAAACACACTGGACAGAAGACAACACTCGAGACATATCAAAATTCGTTGCCGTGTTTTTCAGCCGACAGTTTTAGAACGGCGATGTTTTTTCAACATAATCGGCTGTATTTATGGTGCTTTTTTTGACGCTCCCCGGGGGAAAACGAGATTATCCAGCGGTTACAAAGTTACACGCGCTTTTGAGTTGCGTTTTTGCACGCGAAAGAAAAAAAAACACAGGTGTTTCAGTACCGCGGTCCTTTGTCGCGCACGAGCTAGTTAAAGCGCTCGGTTCTTTATTTGCATGAGAGTTCTTTTAGTTCTCAAGTTCTTAAGTGTTGGCGAAGATAACCCGTCTTAGACTTCGAACAAAATGGCCAGTTTGTTAAGTGCTTATTTTTAAAAATCAGCGTGATGTTCAATAGTTTTTCCTTTCTCAAATCAATTTCGTTTGTACTGCAAACATTTGTACATCTCAAGGCATATAAATTCTGCCCAACCCCTCACACCTGCTTTGGATATTTGTTCTCGTAGTAAATAGGAAGTCCCAACTAAAAGAGGAATCGTGGTGAACCACTGTGTAACCCCAGACAAGGGCATGTGTCCGACCACAATTTGTCAGATTGAAATAAAAGCCTCACATATCATGATGCCAAGTTTTGAAACGCGGTATGTCGGTAACGTATGAATATGAAGAAAAAAAGAAGTTGTAAATAAATTGTAAACCCTTCAGTCAAATGATTCGCTAAACAATTTATTGCGGTGTACAATGACGTCGATCTCGTTTTAACCATATAACACTCAATGAGCGGGAGACAATTCAGTGGCCAAACGATGTTAAAAGCTGTACACTCGATTTTGCTCTACATAGGTACTGTACAATACTGTTGCATTTTTGTAAAAACAAAATGTTATTGAAAATGAAAAAAAAACAAATAAAAATAAAGAACAATGTGAAAACAAAAAAGCAGCACAGCAACAAAAGGAACGTCTCGTCGGGTGATCGATATCTTGTACTTGATCAGTACACACGGATTTCGTATGACGCGCGAGCAATAATTTTGTCCGGCATGATTTAACACTCACGGTTTCGACGTTTTTCACGTTTCTTTCTCTGGCCCGAAGAAAATTTATATTGACGGTTATTAACGAAGACTAATGTCAGCAGATGTAGCGATATTTTTCTATCACGTCCTCAATCTCTCTTACACCAAATAATTTAACTCCCCAAGCCGAGGTTTTTGTACATTAACGCTGTCGAACAGAATTATAGCTCGCAATCGCAGTTCTGATTACTTGGTTGTTATTGCAATAGTTGCGAATATACTGACTGTCAAAGTTGCTGTACAAGCCACTGTTCAACCGTCGATCGCATTTGGTATAGAAAAACGTGCCAAACTAATTTGAATTGCAGATACCAAAGCGACGACCAATAAAGCAATGATTGTCCCGGTTGGTAATGTCTCTTTTTATTCGTGCACGCAAATAAAACGGGGCTAGATCTAGTGTTTCAGCCTGGGATAAAAACGTTACACTAAATATCAGCTGACTGTACTTAACGGCAATAAAACATAGGTGGTAATTTAATTGTTATGGGTCGTCTTGAACAGTTTCTTGTGCGTGCTCGCTCGTGTCAGTGAAATACTCGTGAATGCAATTTGGAATTGACGTGGTCTTGGCCACGGTTCGCTGTAAATAGTCTTACGGGTGTTGTTGACGTCAAGTGTTGTATTCTCGATACGATGACAAATCGTAAATAACATACGTGTAAGATACACAACATAGACCCAACTGTATAAACAATACAACAACGTAAATAATTGTTATAAGTTGAAATTCTATTGGAAACGAGAGAGCGAATTGGTCCTTCTTCAGCAACGCTGGAATGTTAGAAAAGAGAAAATAATACGAGCAAAATTTATGTTGCACCCAAATTGAGATCACGACGTTCCTGTTAAAGCGCAACGTAAATTTATCGGGCACGAATAATTGCATAACTGCCTATCACGTGACACTGTAATGTAACAATTAAACACTATCTGCTGCTACTACTATACCCGATACCAATACAGCTGTTATTGTGGCTAAATAACTATCAATTATTATCGACTATCAACTAATCCAATATTTGGACAAACTTTTTTCGTGTATATATACAACAAACAAATCTAAGTATGAAACAAATTAGAAGGATAACAATTTTTAAAGCGACTTTCGATCCACTGTATTTTGTGACGTTCAAATGTTTACTCTATGACAACTCTTGGATTTTCTGTTCCTCTTATTTTCTTTTTTAATGGATTATGTGCCAAGTCCCAGAGTGTACCGCCAAGGATCTAAGTGTCGAGATCTGATTATGTTTAATTGAATTTCCTTGGATTCAATTGTTTCGTGATCAGATTCTCTCGGATCTTATCAGGTGAAAATTTCCGGCAATCGTATTGCGCCGTTCCGGGCGGCTGCACGCTCCACTTGCAGCGTCAGAAAAGTGCAACTGAAAAAATAATCACATTCGAATGAGCCAAACAGCGAAACAGAGTTTTTTACGACTCATCAAACTTGAAAAGCGGAACTTGCAAGAGCACATTGTGTTTGATTAGAGCATACAAGTACTTGTTTCGTCCTGTTCCTTTTTTTTTTCGTTTCGGAATAAAAACGCACAAATATTTTGCCACACACTCGTTTACTAACGTGGATTTAATTAAAGGGACGCCCAGTCGAGGGCTAGTGTCTAATTTTGCTGTTCGACTGTTCGTCCTTCAGATCTTGAAAGCGTCTGGATGGGTTTGTTGAGGACGAAGAGTGAGTTTCGAACTGAAGCTCTGCAAGGAGAGAAGAATTAAATACCAGACAAATTGTATTTTAACCGGCTTTCGATTTTGCGTTTGTCAACATTATGCAATTTTAACGATACATTTTGATAATAAAATACTGATTTGAACTTCCATCTTTGTGTTGTTTGTTGAACCTTGAACTTTGTTTTATTTGGGTTAGTAATATTTATGAGGTGATTATTTGATACTTATGCAACTTTTTATGAGTTTTTTTTTTGTTTTCATTTTCATTTTCGTCCTTGTGTGCACGTTGATAATTATTGTACTGGTGCGATCCCGCGCATTTCAATCGTGTGTCATGTTTTGCAGTCTCGAGAGAGTTCTCTGAAAAGGTTCATGTGATGAAGTTCAAGTTGATTAGCACTTTTTTGATCATTTTATTTTTATCTTCATTGATTGCCTCAATGATCATTTCCTATCAATTTTTAACTTGAAGTTTAATTAAATTAATTCTTTTGTAGGTAACTTTTATCTTAGTTTACGGTTTTTATTGTAAGCTTTGGATGAAATACTTCAAGCAATTTCATGACGACGACTAATTAATAAAAAACTTGAATCCAGTTACTCAATAATGTATAAATACGAAAGCAGAGGAAAACACAGCACCAGAGTATACGTGAAAGTTTATTTTAATTCACCAATTGTGAAGTTTGTGTAACTTTTCAACCATTTACGACATTCAACTGTTAAAATGCCGATAGTATAGTTTCATCGCCTTTCTCCATTCAGACAAACCGTCACATCAAACATCAGCCGAAAATAACGAACTGAAATGTTCCGATATATAAAGAAAACTATTTAGTTATATTTTTATTAAGAAATATTTTTATACCACGAAATATTGTTGCTAAGAAACTTAAATTTTTACGTCTTCGTCTGCAAAAATTGACTGGCAATCATTTTCTAGAGTGCTCAAATTTGTCTACTGCTGATTCAACAATTTTCCTCTACAAATTTTTTTTATACTCTTCAGGCTACGTGTATCTGAAGTGGGTCACTTTATAACAAACAGCGAGATAGATAAATCCAACACAAGTGAATCGAGAAAACAGAATATAATCCTGTAAATAAATATTCTTCGACTGATCCAAGTGCACTACCATAAACAACAATAGATCAAAGTTTGCGTTAAAGTTTGCATAACATTCTATTCAAGTATTCAAGAACAAAATTATAATAAGACAATAAAATATGGATGAAGAGCTGATGAATGCCTGGAAATGACGAGTAAAAATGCGAAAATACAATATTAATTGTTACAACTCTGAAACTGTTACCGGCTTTTTTATTTCACTTGAAATCAATTTTAATTACGAAACAACAAAATTTAATTATTGGAAAATGTTCAGACAGTAATTACGAAGTTTAAAACCTACCAAATTTCGCAATCAAACACTGCACTCAATATCCCGCGCAATAAAAATCACGGGCTAACAATTGTTCGCGCAAAATATGAAATCCCAACGTGATGACTCATAAATTTGAATTTGTCTCGCAGTTGTTCAGTTATGATCGCAAGTTAGCTGAGCGCTTCACTTTTGAACGATCGATGATCGTGATACGCGAGCAAACAAGCCATGGCAACCAGGATTCCAGCGTTCAACACTTTGCGCGACGATAAGAATTCGAGTCGTAGAATGCCTATAAGTCAAATTCAAGCATTGATGCACCCGAAAAAAAGAAACAGATTCTAAATTTGATCTTCCTACCGTATTCACTTTGAACGGAACGTACAAAAAAAGTTGTCTTTTGCTTTCACCAATAGTAACACAGCGAAAATATAGGTCGAAATGTTGGGATACAAGTTGTATCGGATGTGTGAGCGTGTGTGCATATTCACACCACATACCCAGTTGGATAATAGAGCTCGACAGGGTCGGACCATCAAAGGTCCCAGTTCGCTGATTCGCAGGCAAGGCAAATTAATCATCAGCAATGGATGAAAAGACGATTGATTCTATCTTTGCCGGCTCACTCAAATCTCTACCACCAGTCAGCTCCAAAATTGTCCGCATTTTTACCAGCTCCACGTTCACTGGTAACGAAAAACAATTAACAACTTTTCTTTTTCATTTCGAGTTTCATTTCCTTTTTTTATTGTTTGTTTCAAAGTGCACAAGATGAAATGAAATTGAATATTTTAGACACAACGATGGAGCGAAACACTTTGATGGCACAGTGTTACCCGAAAATCAAGGACTACTGTCGGGAAAAGCATGGTCTGGAATTTCAGGTTGGTTAATGGTTGCGTAATTAGGTTCGCTCAATTATGGACCGTGTGCGTCGTAGAAATAAAAAAAAGTGTGTTATATCTGCGGTTGAACTTTCAACCTTTGCGGAGCACATTGATTTCTGGTGGTACCAGGTACTCCCCGGTGAATAATACACGGAAAAGTTGGCACTAAAAGCGCCGCGGTGTTTCCACTTATCTGATCCCTGACCTCTTTTTGAGTTTTCCTTTGGCTGTTTATTTTGTGTCGAATTAAATTGGGTAATTGGCGAGCGCGCCGCCAAAGCACATGATCTCGCTAAAGGTAAACGAATTGCCAAAAAAAGCCGGAACCACAAATTAATGAAACTGCAGACGGACTTCGGCTTGTTTAGATAACGTTAACAATTTATATTTAATTGGATTTCACAGGTTGTTGATATGCGATGGGGAGTCAGAGACGAGGCCACCGACGATCACATGACCACCGAGTTGTGCATGCGAGAGATCGAAAATTGTCAAAGATTGTCGATGGGACCCAATTTCGTGGTATCAAATTTATTTCTCTTTTCATTTGTGTTCTGCGAAACAATTTAAAAGATTTGTTTTCAGCATGGAAGAAGAGCCGGGAGTTTAATATCCATTGCATTTTAATAGGTTTTTCTCGGACAAAAATACGGATACAGACCCATACCAACGTACGTTCTCAGTTCGGAGTTGGAAACCCTACATGCGGAACTCGAAAGTCAGGGGATAGACGTTAGCGTTTTGGATACGTGGTACAAAAAAGATAGCAATGCCGTGCCGCCTACAAGCATCCTCCAACCCATCTCTTCCATTTTGAAAAACTTTAACAATAAAGTAAATTTTAGTCAACGATTTTTAGGTCGATTTTTACCTTGAAATTGGAGAGTATTTTCAAAGCGTGATTATCTCTTTAGAGAATACCCAAATTGCAACAAGAAGACCAGGCCAAATGGTGGGACACGATGGTCAAGATGCAAAAGTTGTTTCGGAAAGGAGCCCAGTCTTTGTACAACAATGGGAAGTTCGACAAAGATACTATGCATAATTATTTTATGTCGGGTAATGAGACAGATTGGAAAATTGTTATTTAATTTAGATAAATTTGAAACGACAGTTTTGATTTCGTATCACAGTGACGGAAAGGGAAGTAATAAACGGGGTATTAAATGTCAAAAACACGAAGAATCATTGTCTGGCGTACGTGAGGTACATCAATAACATCAACTTGCAGAATCTTCGCAAGGCGTGTTTGTTTCTCGACATTGCTAATCGAAGTTTAGACAATGAGGCATCTAAGCTGTTAGCTGACTTGAGAGACAATCGACTGCCGAACAAAATTGAAAGCACAAATTTACAGAGGTATTACTGGAAGTCTCTAAACAAATTACGGCCAGATGAAAAATAACATTTTTGATTAATATCTCCAGGTACACGATAGAGTGGATAGGGAGGGAAGGTTTGGACCCAGACACACATGGGGAATATCTGCAACACTTTATAACGCACTTTTATCGAAACATCATTAAACTTGTTGATCGAGCTATGAAAAAAGAAGACAGTTCTGCACAGGGACAAATCATAACGGAAATGCTGCAGCACTTGCATGCGTGCAATAACTCAGTTAGAGTACGTACGATGCAAATAAACATTCTCTTGTTTCCTACGACTTTTATTTGTTGTTGCCTTTTTTTTGTTAAATCAATTTTATTCTTCATTGTGTCACGTGCAAATCGATAATAGAAAAAGAAAAAATTGGATTGTACAATGGAACGCGAACTCGACGGTTAACTTTGATTTTACAATTTACTTGGAAACGCGGACTAAATAATTCATTTCGCAGGATCTCGTTTGGTACCATTGTTACCTTCACTGCGAACATTTTCCAAAGTAAAGTTTCAACTAATTCGAGAAATCTTACGAAAAAACAGCGTACCTCTCGCGTCATGTATTTGACATGACGTGAAATTTCCTACACGTGAAATGTATACCAAGAATAAAAAACTGACTAGGAAAAAGGAACGCTATGTACTTCTAAACTTGCTTGCATTGCCACTAACTTGCAAGGATACACGAAAAAGAAAAAGATCACTCGGCTTTTTATCTCGCTCCACTTTTTGCTTTGGAATTTAAATTATTTATCAATGAAGTTTTATTTGCGTAACCACTCGGAATTGAAAAACCAAATCATGAATGATAAAAAGTTATTCAATTTCGTTCTACCGACTAAGAGTTAAGTGACTGGGCAGGGGCGGACGGAACTCTGACCTGTACTACTGATTTACTGGCCAATGAAATTTACGGTTACAATTTTAAAGGTGTTCTACGGTCGTGAAGACAGTTTGGAAAAAATAAAAGAATACATGCTAGGCGATAGTGATAAACCACTTGTTCTGTACGGCGAAGGTGGTTGTGGCAAAACATCGCTGCTAGCAAAAAGCGCCGGTTTGTCAAGCAGTGCATGGCTGCTCGGCAAAAAGCCTATCAACATTATCAGATTTCTGGGCACGACCCCGGACAGCAGCGCCCTCACACCCACGTTAATTTCCATTTGTCAGCAGGTGCGACTCACACTTTTTTATACCTTGTACATCGTCGTGTCGCCCGTAATGAATGATTAATTGGCGTTGTTTTGCATCTTGTCAGATCTCCTACAATTTCATGTTACCTTTTGAAGACATCCCGGACGACCTGGTGCCTTTGACGGCACATTTTAAACACTTGCTGACTCTGGCATCGCCTGACCAACCAATTCTATTATTTTTGGACAGTGTGGACCAACTAACAGGAACACAAGGAAACAAATTATCCTGGTTGCCAACTCGTTTGCCATCAAACTGCAAGGTGCTTTATACGTAGAGATTTAAATGTTGATTCATTTTAACATCTTCTACGCTTTAATTCCACTTGTTCTAAATTAATGTTTTACTTACATGTGAAATTTGTTAACCCATTCTTTGCCAAAAATTAAAGTGACTTTTATTCTGCTTGGCAAAATAAAATTTTTGCAATTCATCTTTCTTTTTTATTGCGATAGCAAGAAAAATTTCATCTATAACTACGTCAAAAATGAATATCTCAAGTTAATGATGGGTGTTATTTATATAACACTTGTAGTTCGCGATAATCTCAAAAATGGAAATCGGTCCGCGGTTGCCAATGCGCAGGAAGTAGTAAAACGCAGCTGTAATGGGATAGATAAAGTAATATTCTCCTATACGTGTCAGAAGCTGCAGTGCTCCCTCTCTTGAGGTACTTCCTAATATCTGGCTTGCAAGTTACCACTTCCTGTTTCGAAGTAGTTACTGGATTTATGGCTTATTTGTTTCGAAGTGTTCTGCGAAACATGGCGAATAACATTTTTTGTTGATTCTTTCATGCAACATCTGAGATATAAAATTTAACTACTTTTGAACCATACATTTTTTGTCTAAAAGAAAACTGTAAAGATACAACGATAACTGAAAAGTTAAGACAACTAAGTAACCGGATCAAAATTGACTAAAGTGTTATATTGCCTTTAGATGATATTATCCTGTGCCGCCGAAGAGTCAAATCCTGTAATCTCGCGAGATTATCACCTGTTACGTAGGATGATTGATACCGAAAACAGCTTCATCGAAGTCACTGCTTTAGGCGAGGAGCTCGCGATGGATGTCATAAGGTATGCCAGATTACAGCTCATCTATTTAAAAAAGTTTGCTCCAAAGTTATAAACTCAATTCGGATGCACAACTGCGAACGCTACTTAGCAAGTTCGATATCCACACATGCAAACTTCTTAATTAAAAGCAGATACAATCTGTATTCGAATTGATTTCAAATGATCACAGTTTAATTGCGTGCTAACAATTCCAGCCAGCACAGTCTCGCAATTTAGCATCGCCAGGACGATGTGTCTCGTTTGCGTTCATTTGAACTTCAACTATGAAGAATTGTACAAATTACATAATTTTGTAACATTTATTTTCAAAATAGTCTTCATTTTCTTAATCATCTGGGTAACATTAATTCAACGGCCGAGAGAAGAAAACTTGGACCGCGGCCAAGCTCTAGTTGAATCAGTGAGAAATATTATTTGGATATGAACGAAGCACCCTCTATAACCATAATGTTCCCGACTAGAGTACTGAAACATAAGCATATTTAACATGTAAAAGTGTGGGTGCATGTGTGTATGTAGGTTTATGAGCAAAGTATATATCTCTGTAAACCCGAAAAATCAATTATTAAAATGATGAGGTATTAGCATTCAAGGACCTCTGAGCTCATGAGTCTTTCATTCAATATACTATATCAAATCATATCATATCATATTTTACAACAAAGATTGTCTCAGCTTTAACTTTCAATTATTCAACACGTCTTATAACTTAATTTTCAATTCTAGTTGACAAAATTTTGAAAAAACAGTTTTTCTTTATGGATGCACTTTGCATAATTTCTTATGCACTTTAAATACAGTTTGATGAAATAATAAATGATAAAAATCATGTTAGGATGTGGATGAAGACAGCGCACCGTGACCTGAACAACTACCAGTGGCGTCTAGTAGCGAACGCAATATCCAAGTGTTCGTTGCCGATTTTCGTGAAGCTGGTGTTTGCGGAGATATGTCGATGGCGTAGTTACACAAAGCCAGCTGACACGCATCTGGCGAACACTGTGATGAACAGCATAATGATGCTGTTCGAACGAATCGAGAAGCAGCACGGCAAGATCCTGGTGTTTCACGCCTTGGCGTACATAACCGCGGCGAAATCCGGCTTATCCGAGTCAGAATTGGAGGACCTGATATCTCTAGATGACAAAGTTTTGGACGACGTGTATCAGTACCATTTGCCGCCTGTGCGGCGCATCCCGCCGTTGCTCTGGACAAGGATCCGTAATGACCTACCAAATTATCTGAGCGAAAGGGAAGCTGACGGTGTCAGCGTTCTGAATTGGTACCATCGGCAGTTTCGGGACGCCGCTAAAGAACGATACTTTAAGAACCTCAACCTGGCGACGTACTTTCACTCGATGATCGCGGATTATTATCTCGGAATTTGGGGCGGAGGTCGTCCCAAACCGTTCAAGTACACGGAAATACAACGTCACCGGTGAGACGTCATTGTTGAGGTTTTACTCGCTGACATCGTATTATTTATTGATGAATTATTTTACAGGTTCAATTTGACAGACAAAGAAGGCGTCGCGGATAGGAAGGTGCCAGAGCAGCCTTTGGCGTTCTATGCGAAGGATGGCAAAATCTCGAGATACAATTTGAGAAAGGTGATGAATTGTGGATCAGTAGACAGCTGAGCTTGGATCAATTTTTCATAAAAAAATTGTTCACGCAAACAAAATCAAACACTTGGAATGAAATTGCACTTTATGAACAACGATCTTTGTACAAGTTTGTTTGACTGTGCTTTTTCCATTCGGCCAATTTATTTCGACCGATTTGAAAGTCACTTTTATTATTCATTTTTATTCCAAAAACTCATCCAACTAAAAGCAGAGATCAGTTTGTTCTCTTTACCTCGTCTGTTTGTTCAGTTCAGTTTCATGGTGATAAACAAAAAAATTGTTTGGCGTGAAGCTGTCATTTTTAAAGGCGAACTGTCATCGGGGCGCGGAGTAAAAATAAAATTTCCAATTCTACCTGCTGTAACGTTTGAGCCTGATGAATGCTGCGGCTAAGCAAACTGTAACATGAGTAACCCTTTAATGCTATACAACGTTATTCAATTTCAAATCTCATCAATAAAACCTGGGCTTATTAATCAAACGCTTCACCCGTGTAAAATTATTTGCGAATCTCATTCACAAGATCAAAGGAAACAGACAAAAAATGGCAAATCGAAAAAAGCTCGATGCGTGGAATTAAAAACCAAAGGGATCACGTCTGTCAGTTAAATATCGTATCAACTTCACCATACTTTTTCGATAAAAATTTTAATTAACATCAACAAAGAAGGATTAAATTATAAAAAAAACTCACAAAAAGTTTTTTTTCCCCCACGTAACGACAACCTGCACCGATAAATTATTTCTAGAAAAAAACGAAAATTTAACGAGAGGAAAAATGATATTTGTTGTACTTTTAATAGTTCGGTGAACTTCCATATCATTTGGTTCGAGCACACCGATTCAAAGACCTGTTCGAAAACGTTTTGTTCAATTATGAATGGCTACATGCCAAGTTAAGCTCCTGTCCGCTGCAGGCCGTGCTCTCGGACTTCGAAGACACTTGCAACAACATCGACGACCAGAACATAGTAAGGTAATGCACAAAATCAATATGAACAAATAACACAAATCCTTGAAACAACCGGTTAATGAATTTTCGTCACGTATTTAGTTGTCGAACAATGAATTCAAATTAACCATTTCATCGCATTGTCTTTATTTCAATGAAAATTGACATTGATGAAAAGAAATAATCCGATTTGGATTGACTTCTAATCAGCTTGATATATGAATGCAACTAATAATATGTTCTTGCAATTAATAGGGAGCTCATGCTAGTAGCTGATGCATTACGATTAGGAGGGGCAATTCTCGGGAATCATCCGGACATGTTAGCGCCGCAATTGATAGGTCGCCTATTGCCCGAAATTGGGAGCAATGTTAACATTCAAATGTTATTACGAGCATGTGATACCGACGGGGTGAAAAACTGCGCTTTATTGCCGCTTTATCACTGTTTGCATACACCTGGCGGCCCTCTAAAGGTACTCGCCACCTTTTCGTCATTAACTGAAACTCCCATCAAAAACTTTAAATGAAATCTTTATTGTGGATTCTTTCGCGGCCATCCATTTCAGTCGCGGAATTTTCGCTTCACTTTTATTATAATGAGAAAAATACTTGGCAAACTCCTTCCTACAGACTTATCCAGCGACCAATAAAAGTTAACTTTTCATTTGTATTTCGTTTTGGCTTGGATTTGCGCAGTACTCGCTCGAGGGTCATCAGTTTGCCGTTTTCGGATTTTGTTTAACGTCCGACTACAGGTACGTGGTGTCGATATCAAACCGATTCATAACTTGGGATCTCAGCACGAGCGATATGACGAGAGATGTTAATCCTGGAATAGTAGGAATTATGCAACAATTGGTGTTAAGTCCGGACAATAGATATGCAGCGGCGTATACGAATAACAATCAGGTATTGGCGCAAGAATAATATCGCCTCGATTAGATTACATTTGTCATCGTTTATTCATTTACAGACCGTGGTGCTGAATATGTTGACTAGCGAATTTTTCGTCGTGGAAAATCCTCTATCTGACGGGGCTAAAATTGAGGGCGTCTATCTTATGAACCAATTTGCATTCATTTATGGCACAAAGAACTGGTTTCGTTACGATTTGAGAGGCAACCTGCTCAGCAGTCATACAAGCCCTGAAGATACCAATCAGTGGTTAATTCTAAGTAAATCTTTCAATTATTTTGAATCGCCTTGTGCGCAATAGCAAACCATTTCAATTTGACAGTGTACACAAGCGAGCCTTGGAAAATCGTCCGAAGAAAACGAGACGCAAAAGAAACAGTCATCAATTATTCTCCTCTCTTTTCTTGGTCGGGTTCATTTTGTTTGTCACGAGTTTTAGTTTGAGCGCGATTAATGTCGCTTTGATATCAAAATCAATTAGTCGAGTTTAGTTTCGTTGAATCGACAAAACGATTTTCCGAGTGCACCACTTAACAAATTGCTAACTACACCAATTAATTAAAACCCGATTTCAAGATATTGATTACACAAGTTTGGAAGATTATCAAATTATATTCTGGAAGGGGAATTTGGAAGACACCTCGATGTTATTATACTCCCATATGAAAGGCACTGTGCTCAAGACTTTCGAATACCACAGGTCAGTTTTCTTTATTTTGTCCTTTATTACTTTCCTAGTTCAAGTTAAGGTCGGACGAAATTTCAAAATTGCATTTCTCGTCTAATCAACACATTGCAAAATGTTCCAACTAGTTTGTGTAATAGAGATAACCGATCAATACAACTTCAGATGAAAAAAAAATTTCATCAAAAAGCGCAGCAAAATTGCTGTTAAATTTTTCTGCAAATTGCAATCAAACATTTTTCAACGACCATTTTTCTCGGGAAATAACATATTGGCATAGCTGAAAACAACTGTCATCTGTCCAACCGCGAAAAAAGCAAACAAGAACGTCACAATTTGTTGCATTCTGCATCGTACATTTTTTTTTCTATAAAAAAAGATGATCATGATGAATAACTGCTTAACTCGCTTTTCCTTCTGTGTGTTTTTTTCTTGCTCTGTTTTGTGGGCGACAAAAAAACATTCGCAGCGCGATGGTAATGACAAATGATAAGAAAACACTTTACGCCTGTACGAGCAAAGAAGATTTTCGCGTGACACAGTACAGCGTTGGCAATGCGTCTTGCTGGGAGAAATCTTGCGCGTTGTCGCGAACATTAAACGACGAGGCGGAATACATCTTACAATTAAAGTTGGACAAACAGGAGGAGACGCTTTTGGCAACCACTGGCAACGGATTTGTCGTGTGGTTCGTCAAACAGGACAACGAGGTGGCGAAATTTCTCGCCCTGCCCAACGGCGTTCGAAATATCAGCACCAAAATGATGTGCTCGAATTCAATCGTCGTTGATGGGACAAAAACGTACGCCGTCGCCGGCGTCAGGTGAATTGACACATTTTTCACGCGCCTTTTTTTTCGTCTCTGCCACGATTGGATCGCAATTTTCCATACAATTTAGTTATCTGTTATTAAACCATTAGTCGCGCGTTACATAATTAAATTACCACGATCAGATCACAATGAATTGATTGCGGAATAATTTGTGGCGTTTGAGGCGCAGTTAATTAACGCAGCTCAATTGGCGTTAACAATGTTGCAGAAAAAGTCTGTACGTATGGGACCTGCGAAATTCCGATCTCGTCAAAATATTGGACGCACATTTTGCGAGGATAATTCAATTAGAAGCTTTGACCATTGGTAATTGGAACAGTGTGATAACATCTAGTATCGATCGCAGTGTCAAAGTATGGAATATTAATAACATTTTTGAACAAGTCCACGTGATTGATCGTCATGAGTTACAAATCGACTCCATCAGGTAATTCCAAGCTCAAAGGGTCTATACAAATTTCTCGTCTAGCTCCGTCAGAGTCCAATTTATGAGCCGAACTTGGGATAAAAAGTCATCCCCTCTTCGCACTTCCTTTATGCTAATTTATATTGTTATTTACCCTTTACGCTAACAGCTTGGCTGAGCATTGCGATTTAGCAGTCACTGTAACAAGGAGTTGTGTTGGAGTTTGGGATTTACAATCTGGAAAATTGATCTCAAAACTTGCAGATAGTCCTTTGGGTGCCATTGTAACTCACGCTTCCATTACACACGACGGAAAGTATGACCAAAATCCATTACTATGAAAAATAGACAAAATTGTCTCGGCCCTTCGTTGAAACTGGAGTTTTACATTTGAAGGCTCCAGTTTCAAAAGCAGCTTAGTCAAGTTTTTGAAATTTTTAGTTAATTTTGCTCAACTTTATTGGCCAGTTTTGAAACTCAACCCTTCAATTTTGCTAAATGAGGGGCAATATAAATCAATCAATATTGTAGGTACATCGTCTGCACGGAATCCGGCAACGTTCTAATTTGGAATCGCATAACAGAGCAGGTATTATTCAAAGAAGTGCAAAACGATGTTAAACAGCTAACACTGGGCAACGACGATTCAAATTTCATTACGGTATCCAGACAGAATAATCCGCAGGGTGTAGAAACAATGCGGACAACGGCGAGACTCATCCTACGTAGTCTCTCAGGTATGCTGAAATGTTTCACCTTTTTTTTTCCTTCCACCAAGCACCTCCCCTTGTCTCTCCTTTTTTAATGGCAATTACCCTGGTATTATCATGATATTCCACGTTCTGAAAAATTAAATTGCCATGAAAAGGAAGAAGAAAGTAAGAGACAACGCTCATTTGCAAGACAAATTAAATTACGCAAAAATTAAACACAACGATGACGATGTTGTTTCGTTACCGTTTCAGATGGTGGCAAAATGTTCTCGATCGAGTATCCAGTGAGGAGTCACACTGGGACGCCTTTCAGGCAGGTAATTATGACCACTGATAATAGTCATTTAGTGGTACCCGCAGCGGATAAAGGCAGCCGAGACTGCATCATTGTTTATGACGCAAAAACAGGAGCTCTGATCAATAAAATTGCGGTGAAAATGCCCGGTTTTAAGGTACAAGCGCAAAACTTATGAAATGGTATTAGCCAGTGTGACGACAGGTGGAGGATATTTCGTTGTTATACATTTTGCAGGATATTGTGAGCGTCGTGCCAATACCGAATAAAGCGCACTTGGTCGGAATCATCGGCTCGGATAAAGGCAGCGTTATGGATATCAACAAAAAGAAAATAATACGTTCGATTCCCAAATGGAGCGGAAATATCAGCAAAGATGGGAAGTACACACTCTACGCCCCAAGCAGGTTTGCACACAATCGCATTACCATCATAATGTGCAAAAGTCGAATAATTATTGTCGCCGTGTGTTTTCCGCTCTTTATTTCCCTAGGGGTGGACTCGAGCTCATCGAGCTAAAAAAAGGCACGACCGTGAAAACGTACATCCCAAAAGTTGCCGAAGGTGTTTTCACGGTGATATCGATGTTCAACAGGACTGACGAGTATGTTCTTTATTACCACAGTGGGAGAAAAACGATTCGAGTGTTCAGGTAAACGAAATTGATTCGAAAGGGAATTGAATAGAGTGGGCGAAAAAAACCAAAAGAAGTAAAGGAGAATCAGGGAGATGTTTTTTTAAGTTGGAAGCTATTTAAGAGTGCATTTCCAGATCGAGCGATTGTGAAATGATAGCAAACTACAGAGTTCAGGCCGAGCTCAGCGCAATCGATAGCACGTACGACGGTAAAAGCATCGTTTTGGGCACCGTCGACGGATGTGTCTCGGTTCTCGCTATTGCTGATCCACAAAAACCACAAATCCAGGAGTACTTGGCGGGCTTGCCGTCCAGGGATGTTGAGGTACTTTTCTAAAAAAAAGTGTTCTCGAAACATTCAAAATAGTACCAGTTTTTGTTGGTTCGAAAGTTAATTAAAACGAATGATTTTGTTTGCAGTGGAAAAAGAAGATGGAAAAGCATCGAGCGACGATCAAATTCAAAGCAGCTGCGCGCATTGCCCGAGTCACTCACGATCTGACGAGCGTTGTCCGCGCGAACGGAAGTGGCAGCGAAAACTCAGAGGAAAACGACGACGAAATAATGGAAGAAACGGTTTAAACATTTAAACGCAAAATGCTTTCCCAATTTCAAGAGCTTGTTGAGTAATACACAATTTTATCCCAAAAACAGAATAGAGTAACGGTGTATTATAGGAACGACTGGGGTAATTGTGACGAGGATTTGCAAAGCTGAACTTCGACATCTAATATTTTGGTTGCAGACTTTCATTTCAGTATCCAGTTTTTTGTGAATATTTTGTTTCACACCGTAGAATGTAAAAATACATTCTACATTTTAAACATCATTATAAAATAACTAAAAGGTATGATAATGACTGTTTATAAAAAAAATGTTTACTGTTACAAATACCTCGGTCTGTACTTATTATAAAAAAGTTGCAACTTCGAAAACTATACTTGTTACTTCATCTTTTATTAGTATAATGTTTTAGTTGGAATAATAGTTTAAAAATAAAATGCCTCTGAGACAAGAAAATTCGTTGGTATTTCGATATTCGTTATATTATCACGGTGACTAAAACCTTTGTGTTGAACACATAATTTGTCAAACATTAAAGTCACACAACGATATTCAAATTGTATTTGTTCGTTCAATATCCATTCACGAAACTATGACTTGACGCTGAAGATTAAACCATGCGTGCCTAGCTCTGTTCCAAATGACTGCATTTATTTCCCATACGATCTTAATGAGGTTCCCAACTGCGACAATTTTCCGCCCCGATGTTCTCATTATTAATTTATACCCTCTAACTTCTACTTGATACTTCGCAATCAGTCCAACGAAATAACATCCACTTTCGAATAAATAATAACTCCTCCCGGTTTTATTACAAACAAAAACAAACTGCACAAAAACCGTGCAGATACATAGTACGAAGCAATTCAGTTTAATCATCATCCTCAGAGTCGCTGCTCTCGCTATCCTCGTCGTCCAATTCGGGCATAGGGAATCGTAAAATAGCAGCGACACCGGTCAGCTGTTCCAGTTCTACAAATAAGGCATGTTGCAACATTAGCCTGCTTACGTTTGACTAAATGAAGGGATAATTGTCTCTCCCTAGTGTGTACGTGCTTGGACCGAGTCGTAAATATTTAAATTGAATTGCGGAAATGGTATCTACTTACGCTCGCCGGATACATGCATACTGGAGAATATTTTCACATCGCCCCCGTAGTCCCGCACGCTTTCAACGAGATTAACATACTCCTTTCTGAGAGCAACGTCTTGACACCTGTAACAAACACGCTACAAAACACCGCGAAAAAGACAATCCACTCAAACTGATTGATCGAAATCGAATCAAAGGATTACTGTTTTCTTTTCAACGCCCATTTTCAATACCTGAACAACTTGTCGGAGATGAGCAGAACTTCAATCGCTTGAGCCTCGTTTGCTCGTTCAACGTGTTTTTTGCCGTAAAACGCTTTTGCCGGATCATTCTGCAACATATTATAAAATTGTTCGAGAGCCTTTACCTCGCCTGCAGCTTTGGTATCGGAAATGCGCGATACCACCGCCGGATCAGATAGAACTTCTGCAATACAATCATCATAATTATATCGTACTTTGTTGACCCTTGCCCAAGATAAGGAGTGAAAAGGAAAAGCAAAATAAAAGCAGAATGAAGTAAAATACCTTTCAAGGAATGCTTAAAGCCTGAGCTCGAGTGAATGAGAAGAAATTTGCTCTTGTTCTCGATGATGATTTTATTGTCCGCCTTGACAGCTTCTTGGATCATGTAATTCATGAACTGATCCTTCGTGAATCCGGGACTCGCAATGATCACGCATTTCACAACGTCAAAATTTATGTGCCGGATAATTCCTTGCATCACGCTTTCGTAAAATCGATTCAGACTCTGAAACATGAAAAAATAAATTTAAAATTTGAGTGTGAGATGAAAATAGGGTCAAAGGTAAGATTTGTTCAGTACTTTTTCATGCTGCGTGACGCTGCCTTTTCGTTTGCGCGGGATCACTTGGTCTATTTTCGTACGCACAACAGTCATATTAGCTGTGATTAAACAAATGAACGCGATTCCTTCCTGCATTATTACAGCCGCAACGTCGGCGTTCTGAAAACAACAAAGATTTTGATTAATTTGTACTTGAGTCTGTACGTCTTCTTGAGATGGAGAGAACTGGTGCTTACTTGAGCCACGTCACAAGCCGTGTCTACACGCTCTAACGCCACGCTATCCCATTTTGCCTTTGTGATTGTGAATTTGCGATTCAGTTCAACATCTAAAGTGTGATAAGCGCCAGTCTGAAATGATCATATTTCATATGCGTTAGCGGATTTTCACTGGTAACATATGAATATTATGCGAAATCCCTTCAATATCAGCACATTTGAAAATCTTGGCAAATAATAAAATATTGACATTTGTTTGCGTATCAGTTAGATCAATTTTTTTAGCTTGTTTAAATTCAGCTTGTTTAAATTAAAGGGCTGCTTTGAAAATTAAATTTCCTTTGAACATGAGCCCTTTCAATAAGATAAAGTCAGTTCTAGTTTACCTTAACATATTTATTCTCTTCAACATTGCGCCCCTTCAAACGTAAAACGCAAGCTTGCGTATCAAAATCGATAGTTTCGACGCAAATTTTCAAGGTCGTTCTAACCCTGTAACTGCTGGAGCTTCCGGTGGAAGTTTCGGTTTGTACTTTTCTGTAAGAATATATTTCGTAATATTAATCAAAACCAGCTGGACAGTTCTCAAATGTACTTTCTTACAGTGTTATTTAAATGACAAAGTTTCGCTACTTATCTTTCCAACTTGGAATATTTTACTTTGAATCACAATTTATCAGCATTGCAAATGATGTATGAGATGAATATTGTTCCAGATTTATTATTATAAAGATGTATGAATCTCCGAAATTCGAACGTGGATTCAGACTATACTTCTTGTTTTAACTTTTGAATAATAGTGATTTCAAAACATAAAAATTCGCTTTTTTGTTTTTGCAAAAAATGAAAAAAAGGGAAAGCAATGTGAAGAAACGTTCTCGTACCTATAAGTTGAACAACTGACATAATCTCCTTCGCTAATTATATTGTAGACGTGCCACATATCCTCGGTATTCTCAGGAACTAGTCCTATGCTTCTGCAAAATTAAATTTATCATCGTTATTAAACATTACTCCAAGTTGATATAATTGAATAAACAGAATTAAGGTTATATTCAAGTTCTAATTTGTTGCCTACCCCTCTCCGTCCTTATCAAGACTTCTGTGCACCAGCTTCATGATGTACAATTTGATTATTTCTAACCTGAAAGACCAGAATGAAATCATTATTTATAATAACACAGGAGATCTTAATTTTAATTCAAACTCATAGTTTGAAATTCAGTAACAAGAAACGACTTATTCGTTCCATATGAATGATAGTTTTGAGATTAAAGATACTAACTAGAATAAATTAGAAGGTTGTTATGAGTGTGGTACTTACTACTGATCTTTTTTCACAGAAAAAGCTAACAATTGAACTAAACTCATGTCTCAAATTAGATAAGAATAAACTTTGTTTACAAATACTAAACACTTGTCACTGCTCATCCTATTTTTCATGACAAATATGGTTTTGTTATGATTCAGCAGTACCGACGACGTGAGAAACATGTGTTTTTCCTGGTTTACCCCAGTTTACCCTCTCAATTCTCATGCTGGGGAAGGGGATCAGTGGGTAATGGCTTACCAACTGTCGGTGTAATATCACAGCGACATCTGCCATCAAACCTGGTTGTGAATCATCTTGTTATTGTTTGGAAAAAACGAGCACGCCGAAGGAGCGTTCTAATTGTTTCTTGATTGATTGTTTATAAAAATTTTGTTGCCATGGCCGACGATGAGTTTGATGGAGACGAGTAAGTTTACTTCATGTACTAGATAATACATTTTGTATTTTTCTATTGTACTTTTCCTAATTGACTAATGGTTTGAATTTGATAACCTACAAATAGCGTTGCTGATGACTTTGACGAAGTCGACGACGATGATAATATCGAATTAGAACAACCAGAAGAAGACGGTGAAAATGTTGAAATCATTCCAGCAGGAGAAGCAGGTGGAGGTGTTGCTAAATCTAAACGAATCACGACTAGATACATGACTAAGTACGTCGAAACAAGTGTCTCAAATTGTTGACGATTCATTTACTTGTTTTTATATATTTTTTTCAGAATCTTATATTTAAAATCATTCGAAAGATTAAATGTATGTATCAAATTTCATGAATGATTTTTTAGGTATGAACGGGCGAGGGTCTTAGGGACTCGGGCACTACAGATAGCGATGTGTGCCCCAGTAATGGTTGAGCTGGAAGGAGAAACAGATCCACTTCAAATAGCTATGAAAGAACTGAAACAACGTAAGATTCCAATCATCATTCGACGATACTTGCCAGACAACAGCTATGAGGACTGGGGAATTGATGAACTCATCATTATTGACCACTGATAAGTTAAAACACAAAACTATTTTGAACTACTGTAAATATTATGATCGATTTTAATGAATAAACTTTTATTATAAGTAATTTTCACTTTACTTTTTCTACGTAAATTTTTAAAAAACCAAGTTAGATCTAATAGTAAATATTATCAATCAAAAACAATTGAAAGCAGACTGGATTGTATTGAAAGAACAGACATTTATGATTGGATTTCACCACTTTCATATTTTAACATAAAAACAATACTGATAACGAAGGAGTTTAGCAACATTTGGTCTCAAAGTGCGTGTTTTCGGTTTTACACTTATTAAGTCTAGTTAAGAAATTTATTTGACAATTTTGTATTTTAGAGCAAAACGAATCGAGACCGAAAAGTTGTTTGATATGTTTGTTGATTAATGCTAATATAAATTTGGCAACAAAATGATATATTATTTGTTCACAATAGTTATTATTTACTTCTCAGTCAATGTCTTGCATCTTTATAATTTTATATACAAGTTATAGGTCTGTAATTTTTGTAAAACACCTTTGTTTCATTGAAAATCATTATATTCATCTCATCAGCAAGTTTAGTCCGATATAATTTAATTAATTTGCAAAAGAATTGGAATTCAATGAATGGAAACATTGCATTCGATCGGACAACACAAGACATGGACTAATTCGAATATTTTCATATGCTAGTGCAACATTTATACATACACAATTACATGACATAGTAAAAGTTTGTTGAACAGCGTGTCATTGTAAATGCTATGGGTGAGACAAACACGTGTTGAGATCCAACGACTTAGTAAAGATAGACAGGTCTTAGATTACACGCCATGAAATATTACTCTTTCAAAGATGCACACAAAACGTCACTTACACGTTAAACTTTTTTATACAAACTGTAAAATATCTCGTTTGATTTTGCGTCGCGTCAAAATCAACTTTTATCAAATGAATTTTTGGTTTCTCAAAGTTTGGTTTGTTCGCATTAGAAAAGCTATTTATCGACATTTTAAACATAGCGCTATTCTCAATCATAGTCTTTAAACCACGTTTAAAATTTTAACCTTCGTCGATGCCTTGCTAATCTGAATAAATTATTTACATAATAACAAAAGGATCTATAATGTCAATTAAAAAGTAAAATATCAAAAAACAGGTACTTCAATTAGAAGAAGTAAAATAAAGAGATGAAAACTCGTTGGTTGTTGTCGTGTTCACCTGAAAAACAAATATCGGATGATTTATTTCCAGACCGATTAGCATGAGCATTCAGTGAGCGGTGAGTAATTTACCAAACGCTGCACTTGTGTTCTGGATTCATTGGCGAGCCAAGTGGGCAGTTGAAAGCAGCAGCAAAGTCATGACTATTTTGCAATGGTCCCAACACTCGCACAGAGCCGGGCGGATGCACGCTGCTGCGGATTTTCGTCAACGCGTCTTCCGGCCTCATCCAGCCGCACCAAATTTGCGCATAGTTGAGGAAAAACAATTGATCGTGATTCAAATTGATTCCGGGTAGTTGCGGTTCTTCACCATGTTTGGATACCCATTTTTTGTAAGCCTAACAAACAGCAAACAAACAAAATTGTTAAAACTTTTGTACAGACTTTTAACGCAGTGCACAAATTCGATTATAATGTCGTCTTTACAAAAGATAATTTAACGATTATTTGAACATAAAACTTGTCAACATCGACAAAGAAATCGACAATCTTGAAAAGTGATTGAATCTACAAGATGATTTGTTCTCGTTTGAAAGTTTATTAAACCAATTACCCGCATGTGACAACTACCCGTTTGTTGGGACACTTGTGTTAACTGTGCACTTAAGGGTAAGGTTTGAGAGTAGTTAATGATAGTTACACGAAAAGCTTGTTTGAGTCCGCCGTTGTCAGCGATGTTTTCACACTGTGTCATCCTGCCGTCAATTGGGAGATCGATTTCCTTAAGCTTGTATCTCGAGTACTGATCGACAATGCATTGAGTTCTTTCTCGGAATGCCTTGATAGTGGCATTGTTCCACCATTGGATCATATTACCATCTTTATCGAACTGCCGACCCTTGTCATCGAAGCCATGAGTTATTTCGTGTCCAATCACAACACCTATTCCGCCGTAATTCAACGACTTCGGATAATGCCGGAAGTAGAAAGGCGGCTGCAGTATCCCAGCGGGAAATACTGCAAATGATTTCGTTTCGATTCAAATGTATCAGCATTGCTATAAATGTAGAATCTGAAATATAAATTCCATCGACGACATACCGATATCGTTGTTGTTCGGATTGTAATAAGCGTTGACGACGGCGGGCTCGGTGGACCACCTTTTTTTATCCACCGGCTGTCTGAGCTTCTTCAAGTTATGGTACGCGTCGTACTTGAGAACAGCCAAGATGTTCTGCAAAAAGCGATTCTCCGTGACGTTGAGCTGCAAAATCCACATGCTCGAGTTAACGACAAGCTAATTTGTTCATTTTTATCCCAAATCATTATTTCCAACTGACCTGTTTTTCATGCACAAATTTTTGCATGCTTAATATAGAAATGCTTTACCGTAATATATTCTTTTGTGAGTTCGTCGGGATCTTTTATGAATTCCGGATATCCTATTCTCTCATTCATCGAATCCGCTTTGCTTTTCGCCACTTCTTTAGTTTCGTTATCCATCCAGCGATTTTCAATGAGCAGCTCGTTGAATGCCTCGCGAAGTGTCCGGATCATTTCCAGCGCTGTCTCCTGCGATCATTGTTTCGATACACGTTTTATCATTTGTTTGCCCGTCTCTTCGAATCCAACTAATACAAACTTTTATTTTCGGCCTCCTTACGGACAACTTCTTACCTTACTTTCGTGATTGAAGTTGTCCTTGATGAAAAGCGCGCCGACAGCCATGCCAAGTTTTTTATTCGTCCATTCAACGCATTGAGACCACCTCTTGCGCTCGCTAAGAATTCCTAACAAAATTTTGCGAAATTCCGTTCGTTTCTGCTGATACTCGTCGATCATGTGCGGCATTATGGACCGCACCAATCGCCACATCACATAATTGTGCAGCGTCCTGAAAAATGCCCGAAAACATCAAACAGAAAGAAACAGCGGAGTCAAATGATTCGGACGACAAACATTTAATATCGTTCGAACATCCAATACATTTATCGTGCGTGGTTAGCGAAAATATCTCGTTTCAATCAATAACCTGCTGTCAGTTTCATTGACTATGCGACCCATTTGAATGAAATAAGGCATGGAATAAACGACCACCGGCTCGTCGTCCGTGATATTTGTCATCAAAAATTCTTCCAAGTACTTCCTCCACTTGATTTGTGGAACTTCTCGCTGCAGCTCTCGAAGCGTCAACTTGCGGTAAATTTCGGACGTGTCGTGTCGGTCCGACTCGTGCAACGATGCCTACAAAATACCAAACCAAAAAATTTTTTATCAAAGGATAACAAATTGCAAAAAGAAGTACGCGAATTCAACCCTTTTTATCCTACTTGTTTATTTTTTATAAAAAACGTCGCTATCAATTGAGAAACATTTTCTGCTTCGTTTGAAATATTCTTTTCAGTCGTACGGTGATTACTTTTACTAGCAGGATTAAAAGGGTTAATGATTGTCACGCCTGAAGTGTGACTAAGATTCATTTAGCGCGACTACGTACGTTGGCTAATTGCTTTTCGAGTAAAATGACTTTCTCGAATTCATTATCCACCGTTTCTGATTGCGCTCCTAATAGTTTCGCGACGCTTATCATGTATCGTTTGTACGCTTGTAATTGTACTTCGCTGTTTTTTGACAAATAATAGTCTCTGCTTGGCAAAGCTAACTGCAGCTGGTCCAACTGTAACGACATTTCGCAAGTTTATTATTTAGTTCCAAACACACCAAGTTGTTTGGAATTGAAAATCCAAGACGAGAAGCAACAGCATGCAATCGAGACAGAAAGTTTTGATTGAAACATTTCTTAAACCTGGAGGATATTCGTGGACGAGTTTTTGTCATCGGGACCGACCCACTGCTCAAATAAGGCACCTTCGTTATATTCACCACGAAGTCGTCCTAAAATTATTTCTACATCGCTCCAACGTGGCTCCCACGAAGGTCCTGTCACAGCCGGCCAGCCTCCCAAAGCCTGCAAGGTGTCCCTCAAAGGAGCATCGCCTATTCTTCGAATTTGCGCTGTTGAACAAACAACGTTTAAACATTATAATCAGCAGTTTAGTTGTCAATGAAACATCAACATTTTCGACAGATTCAAAAAAGCTTTGACTTTTTAAACAAATGTGCAAAAGGCTCAGAGTCAGGTTGAAAAGAGAGTCGAAAACGAATTGAGAAGTGAGGAAATGAAATTGAGAGAAAAAAGAGCAAGTTTGAAGTTAACTGAATGAAAAGAGAGCGTAAGTGTAAAGAAATCGGAGCCATAACAGAATATCAAGCTTAACTTCGGTGTACCCACAAATGTCCATGCAGGACTTGTAGAACATCTTGGCTTTTTTGGTCGCGTTGTTATCGTAGACATTGGGCGGTTCTCTCAAAAGACGTTTCAAAATGATCTGCAGTTGGTCTGCTAGAACTTCGAACGTGTTGATCGAACTTTTATCCTCCGGCATTAGGTGAATTCGATTCCAGGTGCCACAAGCGTATTGAAAAAAATCGATACACGGGGAAGCTGTCTTGTCCATCGAAGATAACAAATTTCCAGCTGAGAATGTAAACGTGAGGAACACACAATTTTTTTCTTCTGTTTGTTTTTTGTTTGGTATTTTGTTGTTTTGTTTTTTATTGGTCACAAATGAGCTGAGTTATTGGATGGTTTGAGTCCGAGAAATTGTTTATGTGCAACACAATTACGACCAATATTCTTGACTCAAAAGATCCGATGAAATCCTGCGAAGCTCTTCCTTAAGCTCTCTATCCAATAAGGGGCTCATCTTTATAATTAAACTAGGCGAGAACGACATTGAATATTTTCTCTGCTCGGTTTGTCGAGGAAAGTTAAAGACGTGCAATTAATTAGGACGAATTGAAATTTTCGTTCGTGCCAGGACAGCTCAATAAGCCAAACCATCAATAAAAAGCCAAAATGGGAAAAGTCAATTGTTTGTTTCGTCTGAAACTCCTGGATAATCATTTTCTATCCTTGTTCAATTTCAATTTCCGTTTGGATGAAACACGAAATGCTAACAGGTATAAAAACATATTGGATCATAACTCGCTGGTAATCAAAATTAATATAACGATACTTTTATTTGTACCGTGCAGTTATTTTTGTATTTCACGTTCGTTAAATTTGAGTTGTTTCACTGTTCGCTTTTTTTTTATTTCAATAAACTGCGAGAATGTATCAAAACTGTTAACGAAGCAGTTCGTTAAATTGGCAACGAAAATTGAACTTCTAAATAAAAAATTGTTTCGTGATTAGTTTGTGAAGTTACGATCTTTGTTTGTAAAGTTACGGGCCGAAACTGTTGGCTTAATTATATATCTTTTCCTCTTGCTTGCGCGCCGCTTCGTTTGGGTTTGAATTTCCTTCATGAAAGCTCATTCAAAAATCTTGATCAGGCGTTAAACGCTTGATTAAACATGACAATATTATGAACAAACATTATCTTGTTTCCCGTGTCTTTGCATTTGTATACACATGGCTGTTCGTTTCAATTCACAACTGAAAATTAGCTCAGTAGGTCGCAATATTTTTAATCATTGATTAATATAACTCGATGTGCAAAAATTGAACCGCGCAGGAAAAAATAATCCTTCCACTCTTGCTCGTTGATTTATTCAATTTTCATCGCATAATGAAATTCAATTAATTCGCTGCGTCGCAAATTTTTTGGTATGTTTAATTGGAAATAACATAACGACGGGATTCAATTTTGTGTGCTTGTTTCAAAATATTCATCATTCTTTACTTACAAGTTCGAACACATTCCTCGGTTAAGCAAATATTGGCTTCTGAAATAAAAAAAAATGTTCTTCTGTACTTAATTGTAGACAAACGAAAATTATTATAAATTAACCCTTCAGCTCTCGCTTATTCAACAACATTTTAGTTCGCAAACAACTCGTTTTTAGTTATGCTGAAATGAGAATGATTAAAATAGCCTTTTGACTATAAATCCAAAACGAAATTTGCAAACTGATGGTGATACGATAATGAAATCTGATTTTGCGCTGAAAACTTTTCTGTTTGTTTGATAAATCATTGATAACTTGATAAACAGACAATATTTTCGCTCGAATTTAACAATGAAAAAAAAACAACTAAGAAATTATTCAAACTTAAAATTTTGTCATGTTTTCCGTTTCACGTTATCAACCTGAAGCAGTAAGAGAATATTCTTATTCTTTATTGAGTTCGTAAACTTTTCATAGTCCACTGATAAAAGGTTAAAAACGCTTTATATTATGCTTCTACTGCATCGTAGTTCCTGTGGTATTCTTCTGTATTCATAAAAAACTTGGTTAGTCAAAAATAATGATATTGAAGACATGAAAATGTTCCCGCTTTGTATGAATTTATCCAAACTACTGCAAAAGTTGATGTCTAATTGATAAGTTCCTCTCATTAATATCGATTCACTTGTCGAAACTAACGATCAGAAAAACGACGAAAAAAAACCGATTTTTTAATGATATTTTTCGAGATGAAGTTTTAGTGATTATAAAATATTTCAAGATCAAACAAAATTTTCGGCAAATTAATATTACGAGCAAAAACGTTGTCTTGTACAGAAAACTTTGAAATGTTAACGACGTTAATTAGCCTGCGTTCATTAAAATTGAGACACTTGTTACGTGCAAATTTCGCTCGCTGTTCAAAATTTTTCATCTACCGTTCAAAGTTTATCATTTCCATATTAATTATTTGAGTGCATATTTATTGTATATGCTGATTCTGTACATGAATTATTGATTCGAGTTCGAATCAAGAGATTGATCATTTTATCTTTCAGGACGCATGCAAATTTTAGGATGCGTGATATAAACTACACGTTGAATCAACACTGAAATCAAATTACGATTCAATTAGGCAATCAAAGATTAATAAATGCTTTATACTTTGTACACTCGTTTCATCAATGCTTCTAAATAAACATGAATAAAAAGTTGATTAATAATAAAACACGAACAAATATTTCTTATTTTCAAATGAAAAATCCACTTTCCAACACATCAAATTTGCCTAAACAAACAGAAAAGTAATTTTTCGATATTTCACATTGTTCAGTCATCAGTAAACATTTATCGTTTTAGCAATAATTTGATTTAGCAAAAAGAAAATTTCGACATTTTTTTTCTTTCAGAGAATCGTCGTATTTCTTGTCTTTTCTCCTGGTCTGACGTAAAATTTTTGTTTCCCTTGCTGAGTTTGAAATTTAAATTATACATTCACATCAGCATTGCAGTAATGAATAAAGTATACATTGTTCTTGCGCGACTTTTGTTCGGACATTCATTTAAATGCAAAATCAATATTGAATTTGTCGAAAACTTGGAGGTGTCTTTAATAAATTGACTTGATCATAATGTCACACGAGGGTGATATCCATCATTACTTACTTTTGTCCTGGATTCCATCGCACGTCACGTTGAGTGTGAGGAGAAGAAGGATGACTAAACATGTTGCAAGGAGGATGAGAGAAAGCACACCCAAAAGTAGCTGCCTGTTGGTGGAACCAACTCGTCGTCTTGTAATTGAAGTCGCTCGAGTGATTCCATGATTTGGTCTTCTGGCTGTTGTGGCACGCAGAATCGTTGTTTGCGTGTTTCCTCGTGGACCATAAGTTACCTTGAGTAAACAAACAACTTGTTTGTTTCAATTAAGAAATTTTCCTGCATTATACCATGTTTAATAGCATATCACGAGCTAATGAAATTTCCTAACAAATTTCATTACACGTCCCTTATAACGGCCAAAACTTGTGCTACTATTTTCGTTCTGTTTTTATTTTCTGTTTTTGTTTTTTGTTCTTTACAAAAAACTAGATTGTTTTTTGCATGAGAGAAAATTACTGACGAATTTTCACGTTTTGCAAAGCCGCAAGCTTTGCGGGCGAAAATTGTAAAAAAACAGCGAACAAGCTTTTGTTGGTGAAAATAGAAAATTTATTTTTCGCAAACTTCCTCGACTTGCAAAACTGTTTATCGAGGCATTGATCGGACAATTAATAACAACGAACATTCATGAGAATGAAAAAATAAACAATTCATCGCGATGAAAAATAAACGAAACGAAAGTGTTCACAACGATAATGGATGAATCTTGTTTCTGACATTTATTATAGCGTCAAATTCTTTATGGTGATTGAACTGAGTGAAAAATTTTTGTTGACTGAAATGTAGTGTGCATGCGAGATTAATGCGATTGCACTTTATATCTCTTTTAGCGGATTTATGTCTATGAGAACTATCCAGTGCGAAAAATCCGATCGAATTAAAACTCCGACAGATCACCGAGTTTAGAATTATTCCGCCGGGCGGAATTTTCAAAGGAAAATGCTTTTTGTTGTTCGCCCGTGAGTATTTATTCAAAATACCGTACGATGCGCTCCGGGGCTGCAACATTTTCGAATGTTCAGCGCGTCGGATATAAAATTTTCCGCACGCGCGCAAAAACTGCAAAAACCATAAATTGATTGTAAAGAGAAAATATAATAGAAAAACGTCCAACTTTTACAACACAATAAATAGCGCGATATTATCATATGTCAATGATTTATACCGTCGAATTTCAATATCTCACGGCGTATAAAATATTGTTCAGTTATACATTCACGAATAAACCAACGGACGAGCGAAAAAAAAAATTTATTCCCCGATATTAAAACACGTGTTTGTGCGGATATATTCATGACATTGTTAATCAAACTTTGCACAATGCATCATTCCAGCTACCTCAGATATTATTGACTATAAATCATTTAATATAAACAACGTCCTATCAAATATAACGTCCATCTCGCACATCTGTTGAATTAATTATTCCGTTTTATTTTTATTCCTCCCTGTTCATTATTTATTTCGACGATCAAATCTTTGTTATTTGTATCAATTATTTGCTGTGCCAATTCGTGATTGAAATACATTTGATACAATTAAGTTATGTAGGTACGCTATAAAGCTGTTCTTGAGCCAAGAGAAGTTCCGAATCGATTGTTCGTAATGAAAAGTACATGATAATGATACAAACTTGTCAATAAAGGAATGTTATTATTTTCTTCGGAATAGACTCATTTTCGTCTACAACCGCGGGAACAAATAAATTGAGCGAAAATTGGTCATTAATATAAATGAACCGATTCAATTTTGTGCGACGACTTTTGGATGCAAAAACCAATCGCGAGTTAAATTTTAATTGAAAGAGATGAAAAAAAAGTTGTGTTTCGTCTTTGAAACGTTTCATCGTCAGCGGAACGCCACGAAAACGTGGAAACCACTTGAGCTTGCAAAGCGATTTTTCATCTTCCGCTTAGTCTGAAGTATCTATTAAATGTTTAGTTTAATTAGACCTTCAAAATTAATTAAATTAGTAATTTCTGAACGCACAAAGGGAATATCTACAATTAATTCACGGTTTAGTCGTAGTTGGGTGTCTAACGCAGTAAAATTTATGTTTAAGCGCACGTTAAACTTTGAGGCCAAAGTGGTCCCGAGCTTATTGTCGCCATCAATTTTGCTCCCGAATCATTAACATTTTTATTTCAAAACATCCGCAGCGATTTCGCGTCAAGATTAATAAATACGTCCCGTCCCCCGTCAACACTCATAAAAACAACTTTTTCTCTCCAGCCAGCCACTTGGACGAACTTTTAACAAACTTCCAGTCAAGCATTACATGAAAGTTGACTTAAATTTTCATTAACTTTTTACTTTTCCACCTTGTTTTTGTGCCCCGCTCTTGTTCTTCGAATGGTTCTCGCGTAAAGCATATGCAAAACACAAACGGCCGACTGATGAATGCGCTGACAAAAGTATACAACCAAACACAATCGCGCAAAGAGCACTGAAATGTACGTGCAACTTGACATCCTGTAATGCACTTATTTATCTTTCATCAATCACGCGCTGCGATTTGGATAGATTATTTATTCGAGCACCCCGATTTAACTCAACGGAACGACATGATTTTTGCGTTTTCGCGTCGTTTCAAATCATCGTCCCGTGATAATAATTAGATAAACACGTTACGTCAAAAATATGTACTGGCGCAATTGACAAAAAACTCGCAAACAACAATCCAGCCAATGAAGAAATTAATTGAATTGGTATAAGCTCTCGCACGAGAACCGTCGATTTTTCATCAAACTTTTAATAGCAAATATGCTAATCTACTTAATTTCAGAAAAGTCGCTCTCAATATTATTTGTCGACGCGAATAACTTTTAATGCCTTGAAATTAGTTCGAAGTGAAAAATAAAATTTCGCCTTTTTGTGACACACACGATTATTTGAACGAAGCAAAAAGTTGGCTCGGTCAATTCAATTAATACCATAGAAAAAACACTCACATGCGAGATAATTATCAAAATTTTATACCGCCAACTGGCTAACAACGCAAAACACCAGCAAAATGCATAAATTCACGCTAACAATTTTATGCCCCATTTTGCAACGTTGTACAACAATGTCATTTCCCTTTCTTAGAAGCTATCAACTTGAAATATTGAAAATCTATATATGATAAACAATTATCGTTCTCTGACAATGAAAAGTAGAAGGAAAAACAATGAAAAAAAACAAAGCCATTAGAAGGAACTATTAATTTTGATGTTTAAAAAACTGAAACGCACCTGTACAGGTGTTGCCGTGGCTGAGGAATCATAATTCGTAGTGGGCAGGAGTTCGCACTGTTCCGCGACAGTTGAATTTTTGAGATAGCCGTTGTTGGCTTCCGTTTTCATGTTAAAAATGAGGTAATCTCAGCTTAACCATAACCCACGAGCTCGACTAGTTGAAAGTTAGTGAAAATGCGGATCTATCCCCGCGAGGCGCTTGACATAACGTCGCGCGTTCTACTGGCCATGAGGCTAGCAGTACTGCCTATTTATCGTACCCGGCGAGGGTACTAAACGGCTAAAGACCTTCCCCTACCCCAAGCGAGTCGCGAAAACTCGTCAAAGTAGACGCGAGAGAACTGAGTAGCGCGCGACTACCTACTCGTATTTTGCGACTCGGCTTTTGCTCGACCTATTCTCTATTTCATTTCGAGGGGTTCTATAAATTGTGCTGTCCTCTGTTCGTCGGTTATTTTGTATTTGATCGCGCGTCACCCTCCTCATGCTTGGACGATCAAACGCGCTGCAGTTGGCTCGGAGCAACGACAAGTTGCTCCTGGTCCCGGGCACTAGGTGCAGCCACCGCCTCCTTTGACGAGGCGAGCTTCGCCGGGAGACGGCACACCACGTTACTGTAAACTCAGCTCGTCGTGTTCGCGTCGTGGCCGCAGGTCGATATCACGCATGCGCGCGTCCAAGAACACCAAGAGGTTTGCAGGCACTCGGAGTACAACACGGACGTGGCAGCAAATCCTGCGTGATTTATCAGTTTCGATGGCAAAAGAAAACTCAAACCAGCCCAGTCTTGACTCGGGTCCAACACCGATGAAACATCATCGACAAACGAGACGTTTATCATCTGTACTTTTTGCGCTTCGCAAAATGATATAATTGGTTCAAGTTTGGCCAACTGAGAGATGGCGTGGCGTTTTTTTGCTCCCGCGCAGACAAATATTCGGCCAGCATGATTTGTTGAAGCTGGTTGCGAACGTTGCGGTTCACTTGGTTTTTCCGAGTTCAAAGGGGGTAAAATAAATTAAAGCCAAACAGACGAAAAAGTTCATTTTGACGACGAAAATTTACGAATCGCAACGGCGAGTCCCTGATGGTTCGAAGATTGAATGTGATGGGTTGAAAACATGAGAATTATGGATGTGTGGGAGCGAAAAAAGGAAGAAATTCAAATGAGGAGAGTCCTGTAGTGGATGAAACGTGGGGATTTTTCAGTTGGAAATCTTTTAATTGAGTGTCTCGCGAGGTCTTCGGTCTTTGGTTCATTTGATAAAATGAGAAAGTTTCTTTGAGTACTTATGGAGACAATGAATGAACATTAAGGACCGAATGAGATTGCATTTATTACGACTCATCAAATGAAAAACGGCGTGTAATAAAGTAGATATCTTAATGGAAATAGTGCGAAACTTAATTTTTAAAGTCAAAGTTATTTTTAGCAGTTGAAAAAGTATTTACATTTTCTTTTGATTTTCGTCACGTTTTTGTTGTAACTTTTTTGACGCAAATTAGCTGTCACTGATGGAAAATTTGGTTGTCGTTTTGAAATTTGACTCGCACAAAAAGTCCGCGCTGATAAATAAAAGTACGGGGAATCAGTAACGAATCGTTAAATGTAATTAACTTTTATACTGTATCGCCTGTAACTGTATTATCAAACGAAATTCAGCCGTGTGACATGTAATTTATTTTGGCAAGCTTTTAGTTAATTTTCAAGACACCTTTAAAAATGAAGGAAACTGACAAAGCCGTAATTGAGTAAATTAAACGCTTCGTACACAGGATTGAATGTCACATTTAATTACAACAATTATGTTCCACGCGTGAGGCGGAAACAACTCTGGCGGCACACTTTTTTTCACAAACTATTTTACATAATAAAAAATTTCTCATATCTACAAATGATCTTTTTTTCTTATCACATTTTACATTTCCACCTAAAATATGATTCGGTGGAAAAAATTACGTCACAAATGATAACGACCAAAAGTGTTTTTTATCCATTTTACATATTCATTTTGCATGAAAAAACGTATGTTTAAAATAATGTTGGTTTTTCTATCATTCGCAGATGTCTGGGGTTATAAAGAAGATAAAATTGACCAGAACTCAGTACCAATCATATGTCGCAGCTTGTACAACTCGAGCGCGGATGAGAAAAAGATTTGACTTTTAAATCATGTATTCCATGCAAGTAGAAATAGGCGATTTCGACGCGACGCAAATGACAGATACAGTTCGGACAGAGAGCGCAACACACATATACATTTAAATCGAATAATTTTTAAATGCGCCATCATATCTCACTGCATCGCTTTCGCATCAACTCAACACTGAAATTTCAAGCTCGTTTCCAAAAGCAGAACAAAGTAACGAAATTCATAATAACACTGAAAGCCAACACACTGAAAATATATATCAGTGCAAAATACACATAACGAGAAACGGTATCAGGTTGAGTTTGTCCATTCCAGCCGACCGCTTCGTAATAAACATCGCGCTGTGTCTTTTCATCTTGATTTAATGCCGAATACTATCAGATGTACACTGAAACACAATTCAATCAGCATTATTGGTTCTTGCGGCATCCGGGGTTGGAGTATAACAGTCGGACCCGAGATTTGATATGTGATTGCTAATCAGCACGTAGAATTATTAGAGATTATCAGACGATTACCTCAGCATGGTAGAACAAGTTCTTAGCCATGTCATTGTTTCCATCTGTTTAATTTTCCATAAATTCAAACTGATCTTCTCCAATTAGCTTTGTTTGTCTACTCAAAAAAAACTCAGGAGAATTTAGTTAATCCAACACCAACTGAAACGTTTAGTATTACATCCAACTAAAACTAAAAAAGTTAGTTAATCAGTAAATACTTAAATAACTGTAAAAGACATTTTCTCGGTTTCTCAAAGAGTGAGTTAAATGCCTCTGTACCCAATTAGTACGAAACTGTCTTTTATGAAATTCGTGAAACCATTTTTTGTTAATGTCTGTCAGTTGAAAAGAAAATTAAAAAAAAATTGTTGAAAAATACTCTGCTGCGAAAGGCGAATAAAATCGACAAAAACAAAGTTTGCATTACGTTTGACGGTGAAACGCATTACATCTTGTTTGCAAATATAGGTATGACTTAAGTGGATTAGCCATGACTGAATTTACATCAACTTTCCTCTACTCCAACACATTTCCATCAGACGTCAAAGTATATACCTTATATTATGCTTAAAGAAAAAAGTTGCAAGAAAAGTGTTCATAACATAGCTTTTGGAAAAACACTTGGAACGGTCTTCAACCTGGACAAGACTCAGTGGAGGTGCGTGTAAAACATTAATAATTATGACCGGCAAACTTTTGGGAGAAGAAAGTAGCGAATTAGATTGAATAACTTTTGATCGCAATTTTGATGCAAATGATTTGGACTCGTCAAACGCACTGACTCGAAACTGCAAGCAAAATGTTGTAAACGTTATAATGGTCATTGGATATTATGTTGGTTGGATTCTCTGAAACGTGCTGATTGCATATATGGAAATATTCTCGTTCGAGAGCCGTCGACAAACGTTAATTTATATTTTTGTTGACAAAACGCACGCGCGTGGACGCACATTTTTGCGTAACATAATTAACAATATAGAATTGCAAACTTTGGAATGTACGTACGGTTGCAGAGCGGAGCGCAGCGACGATAACAAGTCGGGACATTTTGGGGTCGGTTGGTGTTTCGTTTTTGTTTTATCACCGCTGTCGCAGCCCGACTGTCATTCTTCTTTTATACACGACGAGAGTTAACGCTAATAATTTTCATTTTATCGGAGCACTGTAATGAATGCATAATAGCTCGTTAATCAAATTGTATAATGCGATGTTAAATTTGCGTGATTCTAATAATGTGATTCGTCTCACGAGTTTATTTCGATACTCGCCGAATTTACGACCAACTGATAATTTCGAATCGTGACTAAATTTCACGCTTTAGATCATCGGTTAGCTTTTATTCTCTGACATTTTTTGTCCTTTCCTACATGAACAGAAACTGATAAATTAAAATTTATAATTTTGCTTGCACGCTCGAATTGAAACAATATTCAAATTCTCTATGAAAAGTTTTTTCAATCCTCTATTCAACATTTTTTATCTTTTGTGATAGTAAATTGTTTGAGATTTGTTATACGTTATTCGATAATCTTTTCAGAACTGTATAAAATATAAATTCTGACGGAAATTTTACAGTTTTTTAGTCAAAAACGTTTGAAAAAGTTATTATCGTTTGTGACGAATACGATTCAGTTTATGTGAATGATCAGGCAGATATAAATCGCCGCAGATGTTTGTTATGCGATTTCTCGACGTCGGTGTAAACGGCATCATGAAGATTTGTATGTCAATGAATCTGCCAACAACCATGTTTAGATTATACTGTAGCAAATCGTATACCTATGACTTAGTATCGGAGACATAAATAAAAACTATTTTTCCAGAAGACATTTCAAGACTTTACATCTCTATTGATCACAATAATAATCGTTTTTGAGTAACAGGAGTAGAAAATGATAAAAGGAAGAATTTCCGCCTACAAGATATATGATTCGAAATAAATACAAGTGCTGCAACAGCCTCGCGGGAAAAGTCAATTAAAATCGTAATCGTTAAGGAAAAAGAATTATCGGCAAAAGAGATAACAGTTTCCGGCAAATGAACTTGTAAGAGCCAATTCGTCCGGACGGGCAGAAAAATTGTAGACATCAAAATTAATGGCAAAACAGAATTTTTCAACAAATCGAAATCATTTATTAATTGGAAAGAATAAATAACATTTTGATTCAGCAGATGTATCAATGGAACGGAGTTCCGTTTCAAAAATATTTCAACACAAATCTTGAAAGTAGATTTGTTGTTAAAATCTGTGTTCTTTTGCAATTTATTATAAAAAACAACAAGTTATTCTATAATTCGCAATTTGTAGTTAGATTTTTTGAAAAAAGACGATTCAAATGAGTACAAACACTTTGAATAAATGTTGAAAAAAAGAATAGTACAATTTATAATAACATTTTTCAAAAACATTTGTATTTTTCGCAAATTGTTCTTACTTTTATACGTCGGTATGAATGTTGTCTATCTTACCGACAGTCAGTACAAACCCATAAAAAAAACTACTCTTCAAACTCCGTCGAGACAGGGTAGAAAAACAGTTGATGTGAATTCCGTGAAAATAGCCAGCGAAATGTTGCGTCCGGCACTGAAATAATTGCAGGTCGTTGTTGAGGCCCCCGCGAAACCAAACGAGTGGTGTCGGGCATCATCAATTGTCGTCTCTGCTGCTGGCAGCGCCAGTGCGACGCGAACCGCATCGTTTTCGCTATCACTTTGATCGACTGTCTGCTGTCTGTATTGGTATAGAGCATCCACGCGTATCCGTTCGTGTACTTCGAGTGGAGATCGCTCTCCCATTTTTGTGTCTACGCGTTGTTGTTTAGCACATGATGCCGCGGAGCAGTGAAAGTCGCCTGATCCCGGCCGATTCGCAGTTGCAATTCGGCCGCGAGTGTCGCAAATCAGAAGCGACAATCGGCTGTCATTAAACCCAATCGTGGATTCTTGACAGGCTCTCAAAACGCGAGATCCAAGCGTCGATCGATGCTTGAGTGAGCGATGTCCTCACGGATCTGCACCTGCCGCACTTCATTTTTGATGCGAGCCTCGCGCTATAACCTATAAAGGCCACCGTTGACAGGTACTTGTTTACGCAACACCAACAAGGTCACACATGCTTCAATCAATTGTCCTCCCATGTCTTCTATTGTTTAATCTCATATCCTCTGTTTTGTTGACTATTCACTAGTTGTTCTGATTCTTTCATTCATTTAAACCTATATTTTTCGTTTGTATTCTAACAACAAGAGTTTCGTATTGTCTTTTAAAAATAGCTGTAAATTTCATGAGGTTGGTTGATTGAAACAGTTGGTTGTATTTGAGAGCCACTTTGTTTGCAAAATTTTGGTTTTAGTATTGTTGTTGTAGTTCTGTGTTTTGTTTTGAAGAGTACTCGCATGAGTTGTGCAAATCAAGCGATAAGGCACGTGAAAAATGTGATAATTGGTGATGAAATAATGACGTTATTGAATGTTTTTATAATTAACGTTGCTTTCAGTGCGTTTGTGCTGACTGTTGTTGAGATACATACAAATGAGAGTTGTTCAATGGAATATGGAACTTGGAAATTCCTTCTCTGTTGTTGTCAATTTTCAATGGTTCGCAATTGTTATAACGACCTAAACTCAATTTAGAAACAAAAAAATCATTCTCTAGATCTAACTTTCATATTCTTATTTTTAATGAAAAATTTGTTATTTATTTTATGCTAATTTATTCAATTCGGTCAGGTTCTTTGTTATTTGAATTCGGGATCATTTGTATTTGATCTTTAATAAAGAAAAAAGATAGGAAAACTTTAGTATATCGATTATTCAAAGTTTTTCAGCGAAAAGTATGCTGATCAATATTAAAAGTGAGACGAAAAATGATGTCAGAAAAATCGAGATGGTATTTTATAGCTTCATGACCGTACCAAGTCGTGTCATGATCTGTACACTGAGAAGATTAATTCGATTTCCTGAGAATCAAATGAACCACATTTGAGAAATAAATCTGCCTCACATACAAATCACTACATTTAAGTTTACATTGCAAGTTTGACATTTAGTTTGTCGATTCAGCAATGTGTAAATGTAATTCAAATACTTTAATCACAATGTATTCGTTTTCAACTCAAATTTAATTATTAGTTTTAAATTGAATCTATGTTTTTAAACATTAAATTTTTCGTTTTCTGTTATTTTTGTTATTCTTTTGTTTGTTGTCACTTTTTTTATAAACCAAAAGTTATTTTTGTATTAACTTGGCTGGAAGCATGATTTTTTCTATTACTTTTTAGCCTTCAATGAAGTTGATTTCGTTCATTGAACGATAAGATTGAATAGAAATCACGTTATGTGAAGCAATAAACCTATTAAATAGTAGCTCCACTTGACGCCAGACGTAACACGGAACTATCCGCAATGAGCCAGTGTTTTATGCGTTCGAAATACTTAAATCGTAAAGCACTTGCTCTGAAGTTAAACGGTTTGTTATTATCCGAACCTTGAATGATGGAAAGGTGTTTTTTTTGGTAGGATCAAGAAAACCCGTTCGGTGATTTGCAAGTGAAATTATTGTTTGTTTCGGTTGAGAAATGGCTGAAAAAAGTATTCGAATGGAAAACGATGGCAGATGACATCCGTTCCACTGTGTTATAATAATGAGGAAAAAAGAGAAAACAATCTCTAGTTACTGTAAGAATGTGCAGACGTGAAGGACAAATTAAATCGTTCCTCCGTGGAGATACAATTTTTTTCTTGCTCGTTTCTCTCCAGTCGGTTTTCAAACGATGACAACAACTTTTCAGAAAAAAAGGAATAATTTGTTTCAAAGTCATTTTCGTTTGAATTATAAATAGAAAGTTTTTAAAAATTCATTAAACACAAGATTAACTATAAGTTATAAAGTAAAAATAGAGTGAATAAAATGTGACTTTGTTATTTCAGACGGAGAATAAATCCATAAAGAGACATGGGTAACGAGGAGGGAACAGAGTGGCTAGAAGAATTGCTGCACGACGTGCAGTTGTCGCAGTTTTTCACGCGAATACGTGATGATTTACAAGTAACTTGCCTGGAGCACTTCGATTACGTGCAACCAGATGATCTCGAAAAAATAGGCCTCGGCAAACCGGCCGTGAGAAGACTGCTGGACACGGTGAAAAAGAAACGAGCTGCACAATGGAAGAAGATGCTCATCACCAAAATCAAACCGGGCAGTACCAAGAGCAACAAACGATCGGCGAAGAAATTGTCCGAGCCGGTGACACCGACGGTATTGACCTGTTTGATTCAGGATAAAGACGTGACGTTGTCAGTAAAGCTTGGCGATGGCAGTTTTGGGGTCGTTAAAAAGGGAGTTTGGACCTCGCCATCTGGCAGACTTTTGCCTGTTGCTGTTAAAGTGCTGAAAGCTGACGCGCTCACTCAACCAAGCGTTATCGAAGATTTTGTCTCCGAAGTTCAGTCGATGCACATTTTGAATCATCAAAATTTAATTAGGTATTGAGCTTCACCAAATTTTCTGTTTTCTTATCATTTATTTCTTATCGAAATTTACCAAAGTTATATTTGGGATATCATCAAGTTAGGAAATGAAACGTCCATTTGCAGATAAACTCCTACTCTGTTTTACACCCACTTTTTGTATCATTTTTTATCAAAGCGATTAAGTCTTATATTATCGCGAGTGAAATTAACATAAGAAACATTTGTTTTTCTATACAGCAACTTGAGGGAAATTCGACTGAAGAAAATGTGTGCATAGATGGTAAATAACCACTTGCACTAACGACTTTAATCAATTAAAACACAAATTGACGATGGAAATGAATATTAATGAAATCACATGCATAAAGTGACAATGAAGCAACCGCTTTACGTGACATAACACGCGGTTTCTCATGACTATTCAGCTTCATTTTCCTCACGCGAAATTTCGCGTGCAATAATTGTTTTGTTGAATCGTGCATTTCGAATGTACTAACTTCTATGCGAATGCAAGTCAAACAACTTGGGTCTAAGTCAAACGACACTTTTCAAGCCAATGAGTTAATGAAAATTCCATACGATTGTCAATTGGACATCGTTTATTCCTGTAATTATTTCTCTTGTATCGCTCGATTTGTAAACTGTGTCGCACGAAACGCTCTAAATAGAATCATAATTACTATTAATCCTGAATTTATTATAAAACGCTGCTTAGCAAAAATTCATAATTGCTGACTGACTTTCTACATGCAGATGAGTTAAGCAAGAAGATAAATAAATGATTCTCTTTGTTTCTTAGAAAAAAAAACAACATAAATCACGTAAAAAAACTTTTTTTCGACCGGTTGTTATGTCACAAATAACAAATGATTGTTTTTTTTTTATTTTTTAACTTAATTACTGATTACATTTTTTTAAATACTAGGCTTGAGTAAGTGCAAATAGTTGTACATCTATTGTAGATTTAAAAAAAGCATAGCTTCAACAATTGTCCGAGCGATAAGATAACGACTATCATAATTCATAATTCAGTTGAAATTAGCTCTATTATCAACTAACATTTGCAAAAACGAAGCCAAATCAAAAAGACGTTTTCTATTCACTGATTACAAATCGATTTTTCAGATTATATGGTGTGGTCTTATCTCAACCGATGATGATGGTGACAGAACTAGCGCCCTTGGGCGCCCTGCTGGATTACTTGCGAAAACACTGTGGTCAGATATCCGTCCTGACGTTGTGTAACTACGCGTTACAAGTGGCCACAGGGATGGCTTATTTGGAAGCCAAACGATTTCTCCACCGCGATCTGGCCTGCAGGAACGTTCTCCTTAGCTCAGTAGATAGGATAAAGATAGGTGATTTTGGTCTGATGAGGGCCCTGCCGCAACAAGAAGACTGTTACGTTATGACGGAGCACAAAAAGGTGCCGTTCCCCTGGTGTGCTCCGGAATCTCTCAAAGCGCGCCAGTTCAGCCATGCATCGGATGTTTGGATGTTCGGAGTCACTCTCTGGGAGATGCTCACGTTCGGCGAGGAGCCCTGGATCGGTCTAAATGGGTCTGAAATCCTAAAGAAAATTGATAGAGAGGGAGAACGTTTGTACGAACCGGAAGCGAGTCCGCCAAAGATGTACGAGATGATGCTACAGTGCTGGACGAGGGACCCGGCAGAGAGACCGACGTTTGCGTCATTGAAAGAGTCGCTTACTGGGATGGTACCGTCGGTTATGAAAGCTTTGAATCGATTTGAAGAAACTGATAAAATGGTTATAGAGCATGGTGACGATATTGTGATTATCGATGGCAAACCGGAGAACTACTGGTGGAAGGGACAGAACCAGCGAACGTTCCAGGTGATGCTTATTTATTATATAATTATGCGGTGGTTCTAACAAAGCAACAATACCAGTTGGGAAAGACTGTCGTTTTCGAGAACGTTTGTTATGTGAACGCCGGATTCAGTCTGAAACTCTATGAATAATCACTTCGTTACGAGGTGTTTCCCAAGATATTACAATCAAACTTATAAGGTCGCGACCAAAGTTGGAGAACGTTGAATCATCCTAAGTTGACAATGCAGAATTATTTGAGTCGTTGGGTGCAAATAACAGAAAGGCACTTAAGTTGTTTATTAACACGTTTTTTAAAAATCTTCAAAAATTAACTTTTTTCAATGTCTCTCTAGAGCTACAATAGGATAATAACATCATTGCACCCAGCGATTCAATTATAGTTGCAGCAACCTTGGTTTAATATCTAACATAAATACTAATGATGAAATTTTTGTTTCAGATCGGCCTATTTCCTAGATGTCTAGTTGATCCAATGCGCAAAAAGCAACCAGAAGACATAAGCAAACCGTTAGAAAACTCATTCATCCACACCGGTCACGGCGAGCCGTTTGGTAAAAGCTGGGGGAGTCCAACCATGATCGACAACGTGTACCTGCGCAACCCAATGGTGCCGCCAGATATCATCGGAACAGCTTCATTCGAACACGCGAAAAAACACTTCTCCCAAACAACGCCCCGGTCTCGCAAGCAGTTCAATTACAAAGTGCTGCAAAACGAGCTGCGATCTAGTCCCATTAAAAAGGCACCGGCGGTGCCGAAACCCAGCACTAGTCAAGAAGGTACCCTCATAGATTTATCCCCGGAGGAGTTGGCCAACGCGGCGGCCATGGTTGCACACCAATCAGACAGCGCTCGCGTGGTTAACATCATCGACGAACCTATCGATATGTCGGACAAAAATCAACAGAACTACTGGCCAGAAGATCCCGACCTCAGAACCTACGCTAATTGTCCAGAAGCAGCTGCCGCTGGTCAAGATCCTTTCGATACCTCACAAGTTTTTAGTTCGAGGTACTACAGCCAGGTGGCGCCAGAACTGCTGAATTTCCCTCAACAGTACAGTAACATTGAGCGGGACCAAACGAATAACAATGAGTATAACAGTGAACCGAGTCAGGATGCTCAAGAACGACTTTACAGCGAGGTCGAGAGGAGTTCGCCTTCCTGGCCGGAAGATTTGCATGTAGAGGGAGGGGTGCAAACTTATGCAAACGTGGAGAGTCAGCCTTCGATGACGCCAGCGCCACCTACACCTCCGCCGCCGCCTTCTATTGGACCGAATGAGAGTCCGGTGAAAACTAAAACGAAACCGGATTTGGTTCAGTGTTTCGAACAATTGTCGGTGGAAACCAAGTCGCCGGTCTCGCCTAAAAAATTGGACGCTGCATTCCTAGCGGAGTTGGAGAAACAGTTAGGTGATACGCCAAAGAGGGCTTCGTTTGCAGGTCCGTCGACACAAAATAGTGTGGAAATTCCGATGCTCAGGCCACCCCCGCAGATGAAACAAAAGTCGCCTCAACGGCCGAAAAGTCAGGCTTCGAATATTACTGAGAGTATGTCGGATGTGATCGTTGGTCAGATGTTCCAACAGTGCCAGAGCGGACTGTTGATGCAAGTCGCTCAAAACAATAGCAAAAATCAAAATCAAAAAGAGGTGAATTTTAATCATAGTCAAGTAGCTTCGCAAGAGCGGATTGGGAATGGAAATGTTGGAAATGTCGCGAGGCCGGTCGCGTCTTCCAGTTTGTTATCGGAGAAGGTTTATGAGGAACTGAAACAAAGCGTTCCGAACCTCGAACAACTTTCGCAAAGTGAATTTAATACTCTTTACAACAAGACTGTGCAACAGAGCATACTTAGAAATTGTCATACACCTGTTGGAACTTCTCAGTCGGTCATGAACATGCGTCTGCGTAAGTTTCAAAACAAAATTTTGATTTGAATTGTTTTTTACTACCAATGATTTTGAAATTTAGTTAGTCGTTGAATTCGTTTTGCAAGAAAGTATTCTGAAAATACAATTTTTCTAAAAACAATTAGTTTCGCTAATCGAAGTATTATCGTTCATTTTCTATATCATGGATCATTTTTCATTTACAGCAAGTCCTCAATCAAGTATACGTCACGGACAGACTCTACCAAGATCGGGTCCTAAGCAAGAACAGACTTTGAATTTAGGAAGTCCGAAACAGCCGCCAATGTACAACCCGCCTCCCCAACCCGCTTGGTCTCCCATGAAACCGATGATGAACGGCTTTGCACAGGGTCAAACCAATTCTGCACTTCCTGTGAATCCGGACCTGATGCAATTCACACCGACACGTGCGCACCAACCAGGTTTCAGCTGTCCCTCACCGTCAACTGCTAGGAACCTTTTGCCGCAGATGAACGACACTGTTATGTACGCACATCAGGCTTCTTCCAGCGCTGCAGCGATTAGTCCTTCCTTAACTGGGGCTTCCCAAAAGTTGGTGATGTCGATGGACGACGAGTTTCGAGCTAGCAAAGTAATGAAAGTTCAGAGTCAAGTGAGCGACGCTTCGCAACAAGAAACGTTGGTGGCTCTGCAGGCCACTGGTTGGGACACAGGCCAAGCTGCTATACACATTATCAGCACTAGGAAGTCGAAAATTGATAATCTTGCTAGGTGAATATCAAGTTATGAAATCATTATAATAAATTAATTAGTGCAGTTAACTTTGATGATATGATTCTTTTTATACGGTGCGTGTGAATTTCTCATGCTGATTAATTGTTCTCGTTTTTTGTTACTGTACGATACAACTAATTAAACGTTAAGATTTTAATTGAGAGCTGTAATTTAGCTTAAGTAAAAACTGTTTATAGATAATGATAACATTTAAGGCGAATTAAATTGTCATTGTTAATTGTTTCTTTTCTAGGCTGGGGTTGGCCGACAGGCAACAATGTGAGAAAGCTCTGAAGTCGACTGAGTACAATTTAGATTTAGCAGCTTCCGTGCTGCTCGACCGCGAAAGATGAAGAACAACAATCGTATTCGATATATGTTAGTACAAAACGTTACAGCGAGGCAAACGAAGGATACTCTGTCGCCATTTCCACTGCGGTAACCAAAGGTACCAAACCTTGGAACCTACGATTATCTTCGTATATGACATTGCCAAAATCAAATTTAAGCGTTAGATTAATTACGAATTACTCAAATAATCAAATATCAAACTTGTTGAAAGTTATTTCTCAATCATGCACTAGATTTGATTCGAAGTTGATTTTTTCTCTTTTTTACTCGTTTTACAAGTGATGAAAAATGCCGACCTACAAAATTGTATAGAGATACGGTTTAATTTTATAAGAAGTATTTTTTTCGAGAGAGCTTAATTTAAGTAGCTATCGTAACAAAAATCCGTGCTTTGGTCCTGTTATGAAGACCCTTACTGCACCAATGTGACTATTTTGAGATCCGATTCTGTGATATATGCTACTAAAGGCATCGAGTTAATGTTTTCTTATGTCGATGCAAAACATTGATTTACTCTGTTAAACAGTTTTAATCCCTTCTCCTTCCCTGCCCCTTGTAAATATCTTGAAACGTAACGCGTCAATCGAGGACTAGTTAATAAAGTGTGCCCAAGGATCAAAACGAGAATGTTAAACTAGTGATATTATTCGTTTCAAAGGGCGATCGCTCAAGGTCGCTTTGGAAAGTATTTTTTGGATAGTATTTATAGTCATCTCATCTTCGATCATCTTTTTTTTGATTGGACAAGTGTTCTCTGATGTTATTATTTAATAGTAAACATCGTTTGATTACAGTAATAGACAATAAAGACAGTGTCATTTGAAACAGTCGTTTTTCATTGTACCCTTAAAAGATAAAAAAGATGGTAGAGATAATACAAGTGCAATTTCATCCTCCATCAATCAGCGGGACTGCGGCGGATGATTATCTTTCACCGAGCGATACCTTGCGAGTTGCTATCGAAGGTGCATCTAAATTCTACGCGAAGCCCCAACGTTGTACAGAATCTCAACTCGATCCCATTATTACATCTCTTTAACGTTTTGCTTGAAATGTTATTAAAGGGAACTTTCTTTTTAAAATATCTTATCGTGATGAAAACAAGGAGGAAACTGGAGCTCCTCCTGTGTTATTACTTCTAACAATTCCGCGGACCCCGCTAAGGTCGTGCACAGACAGAATGAAAAGGAAAAGGCCATAAGTATTTGTGTGTACACGTAGTATCCTTTACCTTTTCCACGCGACCTTTCCCATAAACACACCCCGCGTTTGTTTTTAATTTTAGTTTAGTTATTCTCCGTCTTGCAATGTTGAATTTACCATTTTATTTTACACTCTTGCAATGAAATTATTGAACAATTTTGCTTAACCAATCTGTAATTTTTTCGAATCTTCTTTCTTTACAATTTTATATTACAAATCTTTGCTTTTGTTGCGTTTTGAATACAAAACTTTGTTGAAAAATTGTGAAACCCAAATATTTCATCGATCATAAATTCGTCGCATTGAAAATCATCACAATCGTTTGTGCAACAGTTGCCCAAATCTGTGCACGTACAAATTTCTAACGTAATCGTCCTGCATGCACGGTGAATTAAAAAGTAAACGATTCAAGGTCTCGGTTATAAACTGTATGATTTTTTTCTCTTCTTCAACGACCGCTATTTTTTAAGTCCGTTATTAACTGTATCATTTTGCCCCGATTGCATAGCGAAATGTGCTCAACGACAGATCGTACGAAAAAGTAAAAAATGGTAATGGCTCGTGCTCGCGCAAACACACGTGCCTTTTCCTCAGAAACCGATAGTGGGGACGATGCTTCAGGTGTGAAACTCTCTTTTCATCAAAGAGAGAGGCTCAAACGTGGACCGACCACGGCGGGCGCTGTGTGATGATGCGCGCTAAACGTGACATTAACATGACACTAATTTTTAGTATACTCTTATTTAACTAATCGGTTCTGTCACAGAAAAAAGTTAGTTACGACCCTAAAAATCTTCTTCGGTTGATTCGAGAAAAAAAATTGTTTAGTGCCAAAATTGTAATGCGGTGTTTTTTGTAAAAAATTTTTGGTTGATTTTTGGTTTGTTGTGAGTGTGATTTTGAAGTTTTGTGCGTTAGAAAGGCGAGATGCCGGCGGCATCATCAATCTACTGGAACTCGCTCGATTCCCAGCGTTCTTCCGGCGACAGTTCGGATTCTGCGAATCGTCACTATGTAGACCCCTGGGACCTGGAGAATTATGTCTACCTGAGGAAACACAGTGTAGTCGCCCCGATCTATCAGCGGGCGCGTTCCTGTGCTGGTGCTTACAGTAGACTTTCTCAGCGGGCGCAAACGGAACCAGATTATTGGTATTACGATCGTTGCCGCTTTTATCAGATGTTCCCCAGTGTTTGGGAAAATTTTGTACTGTGTCATTAAGACGCTGCTATTTATGTAACCAAATTTCAATTAGTTTTCACTTTGAGGGAGCATTTTGCGGATGAAATTTTATTGTTTCAATTGTTATACAGCCACTGGGTGCAATTTTCTTTTGCGATTACATGAGAAGTTTTAAATCAATTTGGTTGCTTTGAAATTTAATTGACTTGAGAAGTCGTAACTTTTGTTTTTGTTCTTGTTCATTACGAGGGTAAATAATTGTTCGAATCAAAATCTCTAATCGGGCTTTATCAGAGCTCTTAATCTAAATCGTTGTATAATGAATATTATGTTACGAGTTCAAAGATATAATGCAGTTTATGTTATTTATTACATATTCGCTTGTGTAATACTTGCTTCAAATTAGTTAAGTGATCATGTTTTCGGTCATTCAAATTAATGAAATGTTTAAAATTGAAATGATATTCCATGTTTGTAGAAACAAAAATTGAAGGACTAATTTTTGAATTTGTTTTTCTTTTGATTTTTGAAGATCAGGTTCAAAGTGTTGATCTTTTAGATAATGATGAGATAGAGGAGACAAAAAATCACTTGACATTCTTTATTTCGTAATGATAACACTAAACTTAAAATTCAAAATAACAAACTCTTGTTTAAAAAAAGTAAAATTGTTTGTGAAATACTCTTGAGTTTCGTGTTTGTCATGCAAAGTTGAATTTCTCATTTAGAAAAGATATGAACAGGAAAAACAAGTTGTGTATTTATTAAGTCAAATGTTTGATAGTTTGAAGTGAGATTTTTTTTCAAGACAGGTGTAAAAAGTGGAATTTTGAAAGAATGATCAATTTTGAATATTTTCAAGGTATTCCCCGTCTGTGAGGGAGCCAGGATACGACGCACCAGCCTCGGTAGAAGAATTATATTTTGGTGTCCAAAAACCAATTGCTCACAGTTATTACAGACCTCAGCCAATCTACGAAGACAATGTATCACATTACCATACTGCGCTTTCAATTTACGCTCCCTTATCTGGTAAGATTGATGAATTTTTGTCCGAAATTAATCACCACAAAATCTTGTAAATCATAAGATCTGTATCTATGAATTTATGGTATACTTCATTACCGTACAAGAAAATATAATTGCAAGACAATTGTAGGCTACAATGAACAATTTGACAAATCAATATCATTAACGAAGCGAAACTTTTAATTGATAGAAAATTGAACAGTCCGAGATGAACGTGTAAAAAAGTTGAAGAAGAAAAATGATTTGTTGACTTTCACTCCGATACACTAATCCAGTTTTTTGTACATAATGATACCGATTATCCATTTTCACTAGTAATTTCCATCTCGTTTTATGTAACGTCGAAGCTATTAAAATCAAACAAAGTATCGTCACGTATCATTATGTTTTTCATTTTGATAATAAAGTATTACATTTTCGTATCATAAATTAGCTGTCACAGTGCTTAATTGTAACCGTCGTTAAATTCATCTCTTTGTCTGATAATCTGCGATGTCGTGAAAGTGGGACCTCGACATCATGATCGCATCACTGAAAGTGGTCGCGAGATGGATGAACCACGGCAGATTTATTTCCGACAATTTTAATATCAGTGTGGATGGTTATAATTGAGCAGAACTTAAACCAACAGTGTCAATTTTTGACCTTCGTGGCGGATAGGTTTTTTTCATCCGAGAGAAAGTTTGTTCGGTCTAGCTTAATAGAAATAATGAGAAACGGAAATTAAAAAACGACAAACGGCATAAACAAATCAACGCAATTTTGCACTTCGATATACATATTAGTCGGTTGTTTACACAGCGAAATGCTGAAACTTTCTTTTCCTCGCAACTTGTACGATTTGCTCAAAGTTCAAATTGAATGTTATTAAAATTGTTATGACTGTTTTTTGTCGATTAATGATTTTGTATCGGCCGAGTTTTCGTTTTTTTTTTCACCAGAGAATATTTGTCGGTGAATTATTCTTAGTCACAAGTTACACGGCAGCATAAAATTTAAATGAATTTCCTGTTTCTTAGGTAAAAATAAAATGAACTCATAAACCCAAATGAGGAAGTTAATTTGTAAAAAGTTGTATATTTATGTAACGGTAATTGCATCGAACGTTGATTAATTAGAAAATTTGGGTCTGGTTTAAAAAATACGAACAAATTCATTCAGTCATAGCAACGTGAAATTGTTCAAACTCGCAATGGAAATAAGCTGTCAGAAAACAATCCAATGATCATTTCTTATGTCAGAATGACTTGTATTGTATGTAAAATAAAATGATATTCAATGTAATAACAGATAATAACGATTTCAGTTACATAACAAGAGAGACGAGCTTGTAGATATTAAATTTAACTGCCAAAATATTTACACCAATATTTAACTGTTAAAAAAACCGAATACTTTAGTGCCTATAAAAAACTTAACCAGATACAATATCTAATTGAATTAGAAATGAACAATTAATCGCAAAGGTAAACATTTTTACTTTTTTTCCTCAAGTTTTTTCCTCCGCGGAGAAAATAGTTGAAGTTTACTGATAGTTCAATCTTAGATGAATTACAAGAGTTAAAGAGTGTTGAAAAATACACGACGCTTTGATTTCTAATTTGATAATTCGACACGTAAAGTTATACTGCAACCGGACATCCGACCGTTACACGCTGCTCTTGTCTCGTGAAAAATACGACATGGTTTCCCAATGGCTCACTCCCACAGCGACTTCTCCAGATCCTGCTATTTGAATCACACTTTTTACGCGGCAAGGTTACTACCAAGTACTTACAAATAAGGCTGAATCATTAAAACACTCTCACGTGAGAGAAGAGGTGAAATTCTCAATTCGTCCTGACACCAAAAAGATCCTGTTTTGCAAAAATCCCATTATGGTTTTCAAAAATCACATCTCGATTAGAAATCGTGAGAGTCTCTAAGGAACAACAGTTTTTAATTTTTAATTTTTTTTACTGGTTGTAAAATTTTTGTTCCTGATTGTTTACGGTTTTACAGAAAATCGTTTAGAAATAATGTGATCTCATTAGATGTTACAGTCCTTTCACTGCGACGACTTTTCATGAAGCTGCAAAAAGTTGTCGTCCTACAAAATCTGGTTCTTAGAAGCTGGGAGGGTGCGTTGCGCAATTGCAAATCTTATAGGAAATTAGAAATTCGCAAACGCAAAACCTCTTGTATATTTTTCGATCGCTTTTTTTAAAAGTTTCGAGTATTTTTATCTGCGATTTGCATCTCAATGTCGTATCCAATCACGATGTTGTGAAAGTGTTGAAATTCGTCGATGAAATCGAATATCGCACGGCTGACTAAACGTGAATTTCGATTTGACAAAATTATTTTTTTCGAATTCAAATCAAACGGCCAGTCGTTATGAAACGGACTGGTTTCCGGAATTGAAATTCTCGAGATAGAATTCGTTAGATTCCGTTCACAAAAAACAGAATCGTAAATCAAAAAATGACAGTTGGAAAGGTTTAAAAAATTTCGTACAATATATAAAAATGGAAAAAAAATCTCGAAAAGAAAATGAACGGTATGAAATTTTATGGTTCGTTTTTACGATTATTGTCGGATGAATTTCTCGATTTGATACGATTTTCTCGGCTTCATATCTTGATCAGTCAATTTGAAATCGAAAACTCAATATAAAATAGAAATGAAAAACGCATCAGTTCCGATAAAATCGCACCCATTTAAATAACACGTTAGTATAATTAATTACATTTTCCTGGGTATAAATCATAGTCCGAGTAACACTTTTTGCTCGAGCTCTTTTTCGCGGTCTAGTTCGACAGCGAAATTGAACGTGAACAATTCGAAAACAAACGTAAGATTTCAACGGGAAATTCGAACATTTGACGACCTGGTGAAAATGCAATGTAAAAGTTTTTCCAGTTGCGAAAAACCATATTCGTATATTCATGAGCCCAGGGTGAAAATAAAATAGCCGCGGACAACTGAATGCATGCGAAATTGCGTCTGAGAAATTTCCATCCAAACAAACATTAAGATTCGTCAGATTTGTTTACCGTATAAAGTTTTGCTAGCACAATTTTACGCTTTTCCGACTCAATTTAAATGTCGCGTGTCAAATGACATTATCACTTCTGTCGAGTAAAAGTGAATAAACGTTTTGTCAGATTTTGTGTTATGAAATGTGTCAGACATTTTTGGTTCAATGAAAAAATTAAGGAAACTATATTTTTTCCTTGATGCAAACAAAATTGTCCTGATTTTTACGTAAGCCCTGCGGATCCACATGCACGAACCGAAATTCCTTTCGGCTAAAGTTATCTGTTGTGCGAAATTGCGTTACATAATTGAGCCATCGGGATTAAAAATGAAGTGCACAATTAAATCATCAGAGTATTTCACTTGCAGTTAAACGAACAAGTTATTTTCATAAAGCAGCTCACGCGAACTATCAGTTCGAGTAAAAGTTTGCCATTAAATTTATAGAAATCGAAATGTAGGTCGTGTGTCATCACAATGTTATACACTTTGCCTGAAAGTTTGTTCAAAACTTTGCAATAAATAAAAAAAAAACACATTTAACATGAAATTGAACAAGTTCAATCTTTTTTTTTCTTAAAGTTTGATTCGCAAAAATGTTCATCGACGAAATCGACTAAAGTGGATCGCGTCTGACAATAATTGAGTTTTGAAACACAAGAATTCCTCAGAAAATCGTCCCGAACAAGTTCGCCTTGAGACGTGAACACTCGAGAGAGTTTCTCCTCGCGAAAAAGCGCTGGAAATGAATCAATGATGTTTAAAAAATATTGTCTGGATACATACGCGACATGAAAAACATAACTGTGTGTGCGGTTGGTTGTAATTTCGCTAGTTACGCGAGCGCGTCTCGTAAAGGTATTGACATTTATCTGGGATGAAAGTCGGCAAATTGTCTTGCGTCGTACTTGCATTTATGCATAAATTTCGCACCGCGAAGGTGCATTCAGATTCACGCCTCTGTTTCCATTTTCACCCTGATCTACATTACTTTTTGTCCTACGGTTAATGCTCTCCGGGAGGTATTCATGTGCTAATTCTTAATCAGCATAATCTGCTGCTTTTATGTGCAAATCTTATGCGATGCACATATCAAGTTCACGTAACAAAAATGTGGGTTAAAATTGTTCTGCAACCAAACATGAGAATTATTATATCATTTTCAAACATTGAATTCATCTTTCTTATCTTAATCTCATCACATTTTATTTACACGAATTCATTCAGTTGCTATTAAATTAATCACATTACCATTAATAAAACAAAAGATTTAAGCAACGTGGTTCATTTTTTATGCATTCGTTGCTTTGTGGAAACAGTTTATAACAGTTTTAGAGCAAAGAAAAAAGTAGATCTGATGCAGCTTCGCAGAAAAGAGTGATATTGTGACCGATTTGAAGTTACATAATTGCGCACAGTTAGTTTCTCCCTACGTAGCGGTTGAGAAAGACATGTGGCTGATGTGAATCGCTTGGGCGCAATTAAGGACACGTTCGGCACACAAAATACAAACATCCATCCACAATTTGAATTATTGATCGACATTTCGCGATTATTCAATGCACTTGACGATTTGCGCGAGTTTTCGAGAGAGTCGAAATTCATAAGGGAATCACGATTTTCTCAGCTTTATAATGCAACAAGTCTTATCTAATCTATAGCGTTGTTTCTGCTCCCACCTACATATGAGTTCTGTTCTTGTATTTATTCTTTGTAGCTTTCTTTTTTCGTTATTTTTTCTTCATCAGCAGAAAAAAAATTCGAAGGGTGTGTAATTTATTGGCGCGCATGCACAATTGAAAATAATTGAAAATAAACTGAAAATTTTCATTTTCATCCATTCACGTTCATTAGATTTTCATCGACGCGCAAATAAATTGTTATACCGTCAATCTTGCCTGACATTTGGTTATGAAAATATCCAACTTTTGCAACATAAAATATCATTGTAAGATTATCGCAAGTAGCATTACAAATTTTTCAATTCTAAGCTATTCATCATCTTTAATTAACTTTTTTATTAGACATATTTGATCTAATTTTTTATATCGTGCATAAATTTAAACTGTCAGTAATAACAGCACTATAATTATATTTGCAAAAATGACTTGTCGGTATAACATACAATATAATTTTCCCTCGCCATGTTTTACAGTCATTCGTTTGTCGGCGTGATCGAGCATGAAGAAAACAGAATAAGAATAATACAAATTAATATCGTAACACAGTAATCTGTCGGTGTTGTGCATATTATATTGTCAAGCGAAGTGCGTACGAATTAGGAAGTGATGTTTTACTGAAAACACAATAATTTGTCGGCGAAATAATGGGAAGTCGAAGGTGATTATTATAGTAATAAGTGAGAAATTTCTTTTCGCGAATATTAACATATCTCATTACGCAAACTCCCCTTATTTTCGTAATTATTTGAAAGTATAAAATCGGTGGCGCGCAATAATTAACTGACGTAATTGATTTTGGTCAAGTTTGTTTGTAAAAAGTCATAATAGAATTGTATTTACAATATAAAAAATGAAAATTGCAATAAAAATCACAATAGTAGTTACAAAAGCATGCCGGGAAATTGCGACAACAAATTCGAGCAATTTGAACCGGTTGAAAAAAAAGTAAAAAATGGTAATGGTTGAAAATAATATCATCAGAGTTTGATGATACTGTCTACTGCACAATCCAGCGAGTAATAACATTGTCTGTGCTTGGTTGGTTTTGCTAATAGTTTCGTTGAAATTGGATGGAAACGCTCAATCACAACCGATTTTCTCTCTCGTCCGTTGGGAAAACGCATAAAATGAACCGGCCGTTCAAAAATCGATCAAATCAATGCAAACACCAACTTTTCTATAACATTACAAACCAATTTTGTCCGTCTTTTTTACCGCTACCACTGTCATTTTATACATTAGCGATTCAAATTCGGAAAATCAAAAACAGGATTAGAAATTTAATTTCTCCTCAATCATTCAATTTGAGTGGTTTTCGTCTCGTCCACGGTGCACTGCAATCATTTTTTTCGCAACTATCAATAATCGTTTTATGAATGATCAATCAATCGAATTGAATAATGTATTCTTTCGATCCTCAACTCTTCTCTCATCTCTTTCTTATTCTTCCCTCGAACCATTATGACTAGTGCTTATGCAATGTGCATCGCGGATGCGTTTGCGGGTTTCCAAATCACATTTCCTGCAATAAAAATAAACTTACTTTATTGTTGGGTTATTTCTAGTTTTTTCTTCCAATCATAGGTGATGATAAAATGTTGACATTTTGAATAGTCAAATGTTCAATTTTAAATTTTCTTAAATGATTCTGGTGACATTTTGTGAAAATAGTTTGTCAAAAAATAAGTATGACCTTCACGTGTTCATAATTGATAGCGTAATAGATTAATGGCGAATTCCTGCCGTGCATCTGGTTCAATTAGGAAATGAAAGTTAAATGTATACAGGAGGAAATTCATTAGGCCCTTCGGTCACGTGCACCTGCTTGAATTCTGATAGATAGACTAGAGGATAGGAAAGTTTAATTTTTGCATACATATCATGCGAAAACACTTAACCGAATCAACGACCGAAGTTTATCGGGGAAAATCTAGTTGAATTCATAGTTCATTAACTTGGAATTGAAACTCCATTTCGCTTGTTCCTGGTTACTGTTTTCCGAACAATTAACATTCTCAGAAATTCTTTTCTAACTTATCAAAAGAAAAAATTTATTGAAATAACATTTCGATGCTCAGGAGCCTGTTTCTATGATTTTAATTTTTTCAGAGATGCGTCACTCCGAGGCATTCGACATATACAGAACGAATGACAAGCTCAGGAGGAGAAAAAAGGTTCAACGGTCGTGGAACTACCGAAGGTAAACGTGATAGATAGCTCAGATTTTGACAGTTTTATTAGGTTGGTTTTGAGAAAAATAAGTCCATTCTTTGCCAGGCAATAATAATCATAACAACTCATAAACAATAAATAATAGTATACAAAAGAATTTATAATTTGTCAGTACGATTTGTCAAAAAATGTAAGAATTCGAATTTTAAAATGTCCATTGATTTGTCCACTCGGTCCTTCAAGTTTTAAAAAATGTGATTAGAATAATTTGGGTCGTTTTTTTAGGGAGGAGTGTCTCTATCACGGAGTCATCGATGAGGATTATCATTACCACGAAACTCCTTTGTACTCGAGGAACTCGAGACAACAGGACAGGCGATATGCAAATGCGGTAACAACGGCTCATCATGACTTGAACACTTATGGACACTTGAAGATTGATTATACCAGCAGTTGGGACTCATTGCACCGCAAAATTGGCAAATAAGGGAACGCGATTAACAGGATCGATGACGCCTCCCGTTGTAGGCGTACGTGTTACGTCACATCTCGCATCAATAGTCAGCATGACAAAACTTCATTTTCTATCACCGATATCGTTTTCATTGCGCGACTCGTTTTTCTTTGTGTACATCTCAATATCATTCGTTCAGACTTTATTTTTAAACGTTATTTAAATTCTCATTTGTATTATGTAAGAAGGACTGTTGTTTTTTGACCATTTCATAGGATACTTTGTACAGTGCAATTTTTTGTTGTCAATAAATTTTATATAAATAATAGACAAGTGAACTCTGAAGTAACAATGGTTTTATTTGATAAATTGTCTTAATTACATAATGTATTATTGGTATGTTAGTCTTTGGAATCGAATATCGATTGAAAATAATTTTAATGCGGGCGTGGGGTCCGATTTGGGCCTGACTCACGCGTATGGAGGGGTTTTTGGCATGATTACACCGCCTTGAATTCTCTTTTACAGTAGCATATTATAGTAGAATGTTATATTTCGATGACTGAAGTGAAAAACAGTAAATAACTTGACGAATCAGTCGATCATGAAAGTGTGTCTCGTATGAGTGCGAGTGTAAGTTGGTTTTTACAATTTTTATTGTATTGTCACAAGTTGGCATTGATCTAACACATTTGTCGATGGTAAAACAATCGAATGTACAATAATTATCTTACCAGTATAAAATTCACAGTATAAATGATGACTCGTGTTGTAAATAATTTTGTATCAGACTGTTGTATAAGTTTTTCATAAAATATTGCTTTTAATCAGATCATTTTTTACTTTACTTCAATATAGTACAAGTCGTGTTTAGACTCGTTTAGATTGAAAACGAAGGAAACAATATTGTGACAGATTCAAATTAATATTTTGAAAGCTTGTCTTATGTCTCCGTATATTCTAATTAATCTTACAAGGCACATTAGAGTGTAAAATGATGATTTTACGCCATAAAATTTACGAATATCGTTACTGTAAAAAATCTGTAAATAAACATGTATTGTGACTGCAAAAAATTTCACGTTTTGCAAAACTTTTCGCCTGTGCTCTAAAATTTGAGTTGTTTTATTATAATATTTTGTTAATAAAAAGGTATAAAACAGTTAAAAATATAAATTTCTTTATGAATCAAATTGTAAAAACGATTCTTCTTGTATTCTTTTGTTTATAGTGCAATGTGTGTAATGTATTCTGTTTCTCATGTGTATACTTGTTTCGTGTCTTGTGTATTGTGTGTCTCATGTTGAAAACTATTAAATTGTGTAATTTCAAAGATCCATATATCACTTTTAAATGTTGATGCTAACACAATCAAAGTTTTAAAGTCTAAAGGATATAAAATATTCACTATATACGATGAACTTCAATACACTTTTTATAACGTCAAAATAAATAATAATTAAATTATTAAACCTCTAAACAACAACAAAATTATAATTATCACAAAACAACCAGACTTAATTTAGATGTATGTACGAAACTTTTGCTTTAAGTTAATTATAAATTAACATACAGTTGAAAATTACTCTGTTTTAAGTTATTGGGTTTAAGTTAATCTGTCGTTTTATAAGTTTCGCCGATTTCGGCACGTATATTGCAGTTCGCAGTTGGAATTCAGTGAATTATATTCTGGCGAAGTCAGATGTTTGTGGAACAGGATGTGATATATCTTCGTAGTCATCGCGTCCAAAAGCTGAAATACAAACAGATCGTTAGTTTCGTCTCAATAATCCGAGTTTAAAATATCGCATGTTAAAGGCAACTGTACAGATGTTTTTTTCTTTGAATTAACATCCAACACACTTGATGACTCCATTCATCATTGATGAATGTGATTCAATAATTTTTTTAGTACAAAGTGGGACTCAAATTTTATTTAAAATTTGTGTGAAAATGATGGTAATGACATTTCAAAGTGATATTATGAAGAGTGAAGTAGATGTCTTGATGTAAAGTATGATGTTTTTAAATAATCGTTGATTAGTATCATTTGTGAAGATGATTAGTTTTTTGTGTGATAAAATAACTGAATGGTGAGTATAATATACAACCAATGAATAAAAACAATTAAATTTCAATCTTGGTGATCTTCTAAAAGATCAGTTGATTGCTTCTGAGATGTTAAATTTTGAATATTCATCTCATTTTCATCCCAAACCATTGAACCAATTATTGATGCAAAAGATAACAAATAGAAGTAGAAAAAAAATTAGCGAAGTAGAACATTTTATTAATTTTATCAATCAATCCTAGGTTCTCAATATTTCATATTAGCTTGGCAAGTCTGCGGTCGCATTGCTCTGAATTTGTTTTTACATATTCAAAATTGTTATAAAAATTGTGATTCGTTTGTTATAATTGTCTTTGATTGTTATGACAGACATTTTGCAAATTTAAATCTACAAAAAATGAAATGCAATCAACGCACACAGGCACAACCGAAAAAACCAGATGCGTTGTGTAATTTTTCTTGAATGAAAAAAAGCAGAACATACCTATCTATAAATAATGTTTAAATGCGAGCTACAGCTGATACACGTTATCTAAGCTTCTTCAATCAAAGAAATTTTTGTACCATTGCGTGTTATTTCGCATTTGACTCAAAGTGTTATTATTCGATCGACATTTTATTATTTACCGTTCTCCAAATTGCTTAATTCAGTCTGAGCTTCTTTTCATGCATCATTTACGTTCACTTGAGTCGATACTTAAGATTTTATTATCATTCATAAAATTATTGATGAATTTCGAATACGAATGTGAAATTAAATTAGCGACTTTTTGAAGTATCCCGTTACCAAATGAGAAGTGCTGTGAATATTGAATGGCTTCCTTTCGTACGATTTTGGCATAGGTGAATTATAATTTGTATGTCTTATGTACACGCATTAGAAATCTGGTTAGTTTATGGTTGTATGAAGCTTGCCACAATTACCACTCCCATGCACACAGAAAGACGTGAGGTTTTATCAATCACCGACCCAGGATTGAACTTGATTGATGTTATTGCAAAACTTATGCAACGTGTTAAAAGAACTGCATGTTGAACAAAGTTAACTGTAATTAATTTGATTAACATTAAGTAATGATTAGAAGCTGACTTTTTTCAATTTCGTATACATACTTAGAAGCAATCAATTGAGTAAAATTCATACTCCTATTCAAGCGCCGCCATCTAGAAAAAAGTATTATTAACAAAAATTAGTTTGAACATAAGTTTTTGCAAAAGTATAAAAGTAAAATGAATGAGACAATAAATTAAAATCAAATAAGCTCCTGATACATAAAATGTATGGAATCTGAAGTTTCTGAAACAATTTTTGTGAAAAATTTGGTTTTTGAAAGACGTCTGTTTTGTTTACAAAAAATTGAATGTTTGTGTGCGAGTGTACGTGTTTGTTAAAATATAATTGCATGTCGTACTTGCTGGGATTGCAGATGACAGGGTACCTTTCCTGTCTTGTCCTATTTTCAGAATGACCCAACTGCTGATGGCCCGAAGAACCAAATTTATCGCCATGAACGCGATAGCGAACCTTGCTAACAGTCCTGAAAAATTAGTTTTGCCAATTGCTACATTACAGGGGGACTACGATACTGGGATCTACATAGTGTAGACAGTTCACACCAAAAAGTAAATACAGCTGATAGACAAGTAGAAAAAAAGTAGAACGAAAGAATCTAATTGATCAATTAATTATAACTTATTTTCATTGGTTTCAACTTTCAATCTTCAAATTATATAAGAGATAATTGATCGAAAGAAATGAAATTGAAGTTTTTTTAATAATCTAATCTAATAAGTCATCAGATAGAAGAAAACAAATTAGTCTAAATATTAACTTACAAGAGAGAAAACAATTAATTTATTGACAAATTAAAAGTCGATTCTGACGATTTCTACATGTTTCTAATCAGTACTTGGTTAATAATTAGTCGTTATTAGATGTATATTCACTTCTAAGTGGTAATCAAAGTTTTCTTACCGCTGTCATAAAAGAAACTACAAAGTACAATGACGTCGAAGATAATAGACAAGACGTTGATAAAAAGCGCCTGCAAGAAGAATTGTGTTCATAATTATTGTATCGATGCAAGATTTCAATTTTTATTTAAACTAAAACTTACAAATTGTATAGGCTCATCTGATTCGTGACTATGGATTGCCCACATGAGACTTCCGAAGAATAACAAATTGTACATAACAACTACATTTGGACACCAACTTCCTAGTGCCGATCTAAAATCAAAAGTGACATACGTTAATAACTGCAATTATTTACGAAATCTTCAATGAAAATATCAATTTAACACAATGATAATAAATACTTACAGCACAACTAGGATGAAATGTACAAGAAAAACGAGCTGAAAAAACAAAGACTGTATTAAAATTGGATTCAAGATTATTGTTATTACTGACTATAAAACTGGGAGCACGATATAATCATGGATAATATTTATTTAGGTGAATAGAATAAGTTTATTAACTCATTTCCTTATAATGGTTTTCATGTGAAAATAACTAGTGCATGGAAGGATCGCAAAATGAGAAAAACATTGTTTATCTACGTATCAAGTTTCCACCATCGTGGCGTACAATCTTCGATGTAACTAATATTCGCAATTATTTTTTTCTTTTAGCGTGAAGATATTGGATCAATATTTTTTGTGGACGACTACAAGTTTTTGAACATCCTGTCTGCAAGGTATCAGCATAAAAAGTATTTCTCAGGTATCCTCATATTGAAGGCGGTATTCCTCTGATCGAATTTCAATTTCTTTATAATTATTTTTTCAATTTACAAAAGACTAAGATGAAGACGTTCGAAACAGTCTGTGGAAAGTTTGTGATTGTGCTTATTTTAAGTAGCACACGTATTGTTTATTTGTTGAAAAAATCAAAAATCAAGTAACTGATTTGTAAATTTAATTGTACATCTTAAAGTGTTACACAATTGGACATTAGAATAAAGGTGCGGTTAGTTGTAATTCACTGCTAGTGGTACAGAACGATTATGTATCCACAGCGAAAATTCAATTACAAGAAAAATGTTCACACAATTGTATAATTTGCGTTTGTGTTTGAGTATGGCTTGTACACCTGTCATAATTTGTATTAATATTAGAAAGTTAATTATTTACCTAAGTGAATTGTTAGGTCTGTGAATTGTATGCAATAATTATATCTATTTACAGAGTTGAAGTAGAGATGAGTCAGAAAATGTAATGAAAAACACATCTCGAAGAACGTTAATCAATTTATTTGATCGATAATTACTTCATTTTCAGCCGTGTTACATTAAAATTTTCATCTGTGAATCATTCTAAGTGATAAAACATCGTTTTAGCGAAACCAATAGTAAAATTGTTCTTAAAAGTTATTGATATTACAATTACCTAAAAGTCGTATCGCGTTTTGCAAATTATGTCTATCAATTGAGAAATTTTCATTGCATAATTAGCTTGAAATAGAGATATGGGTGATTCCACAAGAAACGTCCATTTAGAAGGACCCAAAAGTATAGATTTTTAGATTTGAGGGCACACTCTTCAAAATATGATTTTTTTACAGTTTGGGACCTCCTAAATAATGTCGTGCTTTTTTCAGCGAAAGCATCGAAATATGCATTTACTAAGCTATTGCTAGGGGGAGCATAGTTTCAAATTATAGTAACTTTCTTATTTTTCAAACAAAGAACTTCAAATCAACCTCATTTTGAAGCTACATTATTGCATTATAATCGAATGTCATTAAAGAAAGCATTTCGAATTTTGTTATTAAGACAGCATCAGTCCATTTATGGTAATCAGGTCATACATTTAAGAATATTGATATCTAACACTTGAAAGTATCTTAATGATTATTAGGAATTGGTCTAAGTACATTACATTCAAATTAAGTTAGTAAGACCAAGTGATTTTCTCTATTTTGTTCAAACTTCATAAAACGTTCAAAAAATCCTCCAAAATAAAAAAAAACAAATCTTTTTAAGAATATAATAATCGTCCTTGGCAGAGAAGATTGTTATCGTATTGTAAATTAACTCAAAAACGATAGCACATTGAATATTCATAGGATATCCGATACAGCACAAAAACTAGACACGTATTCGAGTACATAACAGAACGGTTTCTTGAACGGACTTTTCCCTTCTCTTCTTTGAGACTGTAACTGCCAAAATTTCTCTGATTTCTAGAAAATAAAAGGGTCAAGAAACTGTTAGCTCCAAGAAACCGTTCTCTTTTTTTCATTTATAAATTTTGAAATTCGTCTATAAATTTGTAGCAAAGACGTTAAATTATCGAGTTCGTGCAAAGATTACAAACTTTGCTCCAAGAGCGATGTCTTAATATGGTATAATTTTGCGCGACGTTGTAAAAAACTGTTTGTCGCGCTTACATTCGTAGAGATTACTTCACTACTTCCCACACGAGCGTTCATCAATAATCTTCTGGATGTATTTTTGCGAAATGATTTTTGCCAGCAAATTCTCGTTGAGATTAGTTAGGTGCAATAAAAATCAATGTCGTAACGCACACATAGGAAATGAAATTTGAGCTATACAAGCGTTTGTATTTACCTTGAGCTTAAGGTGCGACAGTTCCCTAAAGTTCGGCATGATGAGCAAGGTGTTTTTGCACTTTGCGACGTAAATTTATTGAACCTGTACAGGTGCTTCGAACTCACAACTATCACTATCGAATTTTATCGGCTCGGCTCCGTTCTTAAACCGTCAAATTTTGACCGCACTTCCCAACGATCATATTAGGAGTGAATCATCTGTGTGTTAAGTGTATACAACACGCATATAAACAAGTTGCTTATGTTAGCGATGACTTTTACCTATCCGATCCTGCTGCCATCTCTCAGAGCATCTCAAATACGCTGCTTCAGAAAATATTTTACTTTATCTACTTTTCAAAACATCTTTTTTGCATTTTCGAACATCTTCAACATTTGAATTGTTAATTTTAGTTCAAATTCGAAAAATTATATGTTTTTCTAAAGTGTATCGAAAATTCTCTGCCCGATCGATTTTGAATTTGCAATCTAAGTCAGTTTTTGGAAATATTTTGTCTCAGCTAATTTCGATCAAAAATGAAAGAACAGTTTGTTTAGTTCCACTTTTGAATTTGAGATTTTTATTGTAACTTCTTTGCTTGCATGTACTACTTTTACCGACTGTTATTGTAATTCACGATTACAGCTTTCGTATAGTAGTTTAGCGAGTTCTCGATTAGCGGCGATGCAGGAATATTCAGTGAGCATGCGTTGCTAAGAATTTGTCGGTTTAATTTTGATTTTCGCACCGGTGTTTTTCCAATTGGCTATTTTGTGTGAATTTGAAAATTTAAAATTTCAATCATGTTGCGGCATTATAAGATTTTGGGTAATTGCTCTCGGTATGTTTCGAGGTGTTTTCACCAAGACGCATTTGTTATCGGGACCTCACCAGATAAGAGTTCACCAATTTACAAAGTAAGAATATATATGCCTAATCAATTAGAAATTCATGACTTGATTATGTCTACATTTTTAAAAGAAAAATTCAATGACATTTTTTTGCATAAAAGTTTAGGATTAAGTTTTTAAAACATTTAATTTCTTATAAAGAATTATTTTTTATGTTGTTCTGGCAAAATTTTTGATAGACATCAAAAGATTTCTATTTATAAGTTAAGAAGGAGATTAGAACATAATCGTAAATTATATAAGTTTGATAAGTTTACGGGAAATTTTTTTTTCATGTTCAGATACAGATAAATAATATAATTTTTGTTATTTTAAGTATGAAATATTGAATATGACCAGATTTGTATCGCAATCATTATTTTGTTATTTTGCATAGGAAAATTATTCTCAAATGAAGGTATTAGTTGATGACCTTAGAGAAAAAGTAAAAAAGATCTCCTTAGGAGGGCCGCAAAAAGCTAGAGAAAGACATGTAAGCAAAGGAAAACTTTTAGTTCGCGACAGGATCAATGCTCTTCTCGATAAAAATTCTCCTTTTTTGGAGTTTTCACAACTTGCTGCACACGATATGTACGGTGAAGACATTCCAGCAGCTGGATTAGTAACAGGAATTGGAAATGTACAAGGGTAATCAAGTTCTCTTCTAGTTCAAATCGAAAAAAATCAATCTCCTTCGACTCGACATTTGCATTTTAATCTTGAACATTTTAGGAGACAATGTATGATTATAGCAAATGACCCAACAGTCAAAGGTGGGACCTATTATCCAATTACTTGCAAAAAACAAATGCGAGCCCAAGAAATAGCTAGGGAAAACAAATTGCCTTGCATTTATCTAGTGGAAAGTGGCGGCGCTAATTTGCCCTATCAGATGGACGTTTTTCCTGATAAAAACCATTTCGGTAGATCTTTTTATAATCAAGCTAATATGAGCGCCCAAGGGATCGCACAAATTGCCGTTGTTCTAGGAAGTTGCACTGCAGGTATAAAATAAACTTTTAACGCAAAACTTGTTATAAAACACTTTTTTTTCTACTTTTCAAAACTTTTTTCAGGTGGTGCGTACATTCCTGCGATGGCTGATGAAAGTATCATAGTGAAAAATCAGGGTACAATTTTTCTCGCTGGGCCGCCGTTAGTCAAATTTGCAACAGGTGAAGAAGTCTCTGCCGAAGAATTGGGAGGGGCTGATTTACATTGCAAGTAAATATAAATGTTTTCTTTTAATTGATGAATGAATGAATGAATGAAGTTTGTTATTGTTGTTTGTGATTTTTCAGAGTGTCTGGTGTGAGTGACCACTACGCTCTTGACGACACTCACGCACTGCACCTGGCACGAAGCATTGTGCAAAATTTAAATGATAAAAAAAGTGTAGATGTTTGCGTGGATTCTGAGGTGCAACCGCCAGTACATTGTGTCGATGAAATTTACGGAATCGTCGGCAAAGATCTAAAGAAGATGTACGACGTGAAGGAAGTTATCGCGAGGATCGTCGACGGATCCATATTCCACGAATTCAAGGCTCAATATGGAGAAACTTTGGTGACGGGATTCGCGAGAATCCATGGTTATCCTGTGGGAATAGTTGCGAATAATGGCGTTTTGTTCTCCGAAAGTGCGCTCAAAGCAGCGCATTTCATCCAATTATGCTCCAAACGAAAAATACCACTGCTATTCTTACAAAATATTATGGGTAAAAATATTTTTTTTTATTGACAGTGTTTTTCTTGACAGGAGTTATTCCTTTGATTTGCATAGATTTGCAAAAACTGACCCATTTATTTGAACATGATAGCAACAATTTTTTCACTGTTTTGCAGGTTTTATTGTTGGTAAGGATGCTGAAGCAGGAGGAATAGCGAAGAATGGTGCTAAAATGGTAACTGCAGTAGCCTGTGCTCAAGTACCAAAAATTACGGTACTTATTGGCGGATCTCATGGAGCAGGAAATTTCGGTATTTGTTGCAACCAACGTGTTATTATTTGAGTGTTATTTTTTTCATTTTATTTAACACCTTTTCGTTGTTTTTGTTAAGCTATGTGTGGAAGGTCGTACTCTCCAAGGTTCTTGTACAGTTGGCCAAATTCAAGACTGTCTGTTATGGGAGGCGAACAGGCAGCTGGTGTTTTAATGCAAATCACAAAAGAACAGAGGATTCGAGAGGGAAAGCCTGTGAGTATTTTCAATTAAAAACAAAGGTGTTGTAAAATTGGTTCATTAGCATTGATTACAAATGAAATTTAAATCTTCTCAGTGGACGCCGGAAGAGGAGGCAGAGTTGAAGAAACCAATTTTAGACAAATATGAACGAGAGAGTCATCCATACTTTTGCAGTGCAAGGTATAACCATAACAGAAAAAAAGTGAATGGCTGAAGATTGTTTAGACAAGACAAATTTAAAATTTACCTTAATTTCGATTTTATTTAGATTGTTTGACGATGGAGTTATTGATCCAGCTGATACAAGGACAGTTGTTGGATTGAGCTTGGCAGCTTGTATGAACGCTCCGATTCCTGATACTAAATTCGGATTATTCCGAATGTGATACTTTTCGAATAAGAACAAATATTTCACGTTTTTGTACTGCACAGAGTTTTATTTTATAACTGTTGACATTTGAAAGATATTGCATGACATCAAGCTGACTACCTAATAAAAAAGACTGTTTTTAAATTGAATTTTTCACTTTTTATTGGTATAGCCTCGTGAAAAATTGATACAATTCAGATGATTCGAACATAGGAGCTCGTAATATTTTCTATTGATACATCCACTACACGTTCAACTACAACTACTTTCGATATTATTGTAAAATGGGTATAGGATTTGAATTTTTTCCCCAAATTAGTCAACGTCCGTGTCTTCTAGTTGGTGGAGTAGTTAGTCTCGGTCCCATTTCCGGAATTCGTCCTACAGAAAGTTTACATTTTATTTTTGAAAAATTGTAATTCGATTAAATTCAATTATTCTATCTCACCCATAAAACGTTTGTCCATTCTTGGATAAAACGACTGCGTAGTCGGCGCCGCTTGCTCGGAATTCAACCCGTTCAAAACTGCAGAAAGAAAATCGGCGTCCTGAAATTTGTCCTGCAAAGCAGCCAGCCTTTCGTCCACCTGCGCTTCATATCTAAAATATTGTTTGATAAAACCATTAAAAAATAGATTAAGTTTCAGTCATTGTAAATTTGATTATTGTTTAAAATTTTCGTACGTTCCAGCTTGCTCATTATCATCGTTACAAACAATGTAATCCTTGGTGTAAAAATGCATGTTGGATGGTTCAGTTTCGTCTCTCAGGGCACTGCTACTCCTTCGTTTCACTTGCTGAAGATACTTTGATACCTTACTGGGTCCGTTTTTGTCAGCGTCATCAAATCTGGGTTTATAGTACAAATTGAACTTCTTATAATAAGCAAAATTAAGTCGACCATTGTTTTAACTCACCGGAGAGAAACATCGCTACTCTCTCTATTGTTGTGTCCTTCTTGAAAATGTGTCGCTGGCATGTCGTCGTTTTTGGCCAACGTTGACAAACTGCGCTTACCCATGTTGCTTCGTAAAAGTTTGATTGGCAAGTCAGATTCACTCTAAACAATCGAATATCATGAAAAAATATGTTTTTTGATCTTCAATTGTTTGAAAATAAATTAATAAACTTACCTCAGAATCGTTGATTTGTCGATATGGACCTAAAGAGGGATCCCATTTGGAAGGGAAATTCATAGACGAAATCGTTCTGAAGAACAAACATTTATCGTAACCATCTTGGTTCGCTTCCTAAAACACGATATTATGTCTTGATTAACTCTTTGACAGAGCCATTATTTTCAGAAAGGAAACTGTTTTTAGACCCACCGTAAACAAAGACGTTTGGCCGAGACTAAAACAAATTAAAACCGTCGCGAAGTCAAACCGGAATAAGAACATGGCAAATATTGAGTGTCACTGATGTAAAGGCTCAAACTTTTATGAAGGCAGAAAATACGGAAACTCATATTTATAGGGTTCTTGATTCGCGTAAAATATCTCGCGGAGTCAAATTCAAGAAGGAAAAGGTAACGTCAAATTATGACTATTTATTACACTCATGATACGTAACTGAATCCTCTCGTTGCTAAATTGGTTATCAATATTTTTATTTTTAGATTTTTTAACATCGTTATTATCTAGAATTTACGCACTACTGTGTGGTGGTTTCAGTAAACATTAAGATACAAAAAGTTAGCTTTTTGAATGAATTTTATTTTCAAATTACTGAGTAAAGTATTTTAAGAATATATTAGATGAGCTAATTGCGTTTGATTTACTGCTTCACTTTGAATCATACGCATGACATATACATATGTATCCAATTACAACTGATGCTTGCAAGTTGCTATTTTTTATAATTACAGTTGGATCATTAATCTACTATATAATCCAAGTTTTTGATTCGTACTTAATTTTATGAATTTCACATCGTCATATTTTCAATGTCCAAAAGTGTGTATAATAATAGCGATTACAAATATTGCAAAATAATATTCAATGTAATTGTTTACAACTAAAGCTACAAGTTCGGCTCAAGCGCGCTTAGGATTTGTTTTTACAAAACAACATTAGTATTTATTTGCAAGTGACTATTGCAGTTGTTGAAGTTGGTAAAATTATACCTCGTGTTTTTTATTCTATCTCGATCCACTCTATAATATGATGATTAACCGTGACTTTACAACTTAAAGTAATGCGACTCTTTACATGCTTATAAGTTACAGTTACGCAGAATATACGGTATGAGTAAATTATTACAACTTTCAAAATTCATATTATCAATTTCACGATGCAAAGTTAATTACAACAAAATATTTTTCATAATCAGTCAGACAAATTGAAACTGAATCGTCCAAGAAACAATTTGATCTTGGCGTAATTAAATTGTATCATCAACTTGAACATACATACCAGATACAAAATTGTGATTAATTATTCTAGTTGAGAACTTACAGTTGGTCATATAAATTAAGACATTCGTAAAATACTAATACTATATTAACATTAGGTCGTGATATACGACTAGGGTACACACCTCTCTTCACTCGCAAAGACCAATTATATTGCACGCTTTGAAATCAAACCAAAACCAATTTACACCTTCGATTAATCAAGTTTTGTAATAAAAAAAATCATTTTCCAATTAATTAATCGTCACGAAGCGAAGAAAGTACAAATCATTCGTTCACACTAGTTAGTTAACAATTTTCAAAAAAGAAGCCCAGCAAAAATGGACGGATTCATTACGGTTACTCGCGGGGTCAACAATATAAATGTACCGTTTTTGAGTCGGTCAAAAGAGAAAAATAAAAGGGTATTAGAAAATGACCACTGGATGTTAATCACGAAGCGCGTTCCAATTGAATTAACATGCCTTTATTGTGAACCCTTAATTAAATTTAAATTAGCACTTGTTTTATCGGGTGCAATCATGTCATAAACGTAACGGAAACGCTGCAGTCTTCGTATCGAACGTTTCCTCCGCACTTACTAGTTAAAATCTATCATACACACGTAATACCCCATGATTGTGCGCGCGCAAACTGTTTTTGTTACTTTATTATCACATTGAACAAAATTAGGGTTGGAATCGAAGCATCGCATTGTTACACGCGTGAAAGTTTGAACGTGAGCAAGCGTATTTCGATGGCGCGAGTGTTAGCGTGGCTTAAAACAACGTCGAGCACTTTGATTTCACAAGAATTTTAATAAACACGCAAAGATCATAATCACATTAAAGACCTTCGCTTCACTAGATCCACTGGTTTCTGTTACGAGTACCTTGTACTCGAGCTGGTCTTTTTGTATCTGTTCGGTCATCGCTGGCGTCTCGTCCCTTTTGTTTTTGCCTCTGCGCACGAATTCGGAATGTGCTGAAAGACGAGTTTTGATTCTTAATTATTACATTTTAAACTTGTTGCTATGTCTAATTACGCTCGCTAACAAGATTGCGCGATGGATACAAGAGAGAAGGAAAAAAGGCACATGGTTGAAAACACGCGCAGGAATATCTTCAAGCGATAATTACTCCGACGCGCCTCAGAAAATCAAAGCTGATTCGGTGCTAATTGTAAGTTTGAGTTATTGTTTAATTGTTTTAATCTTGTGTTCAAAAATGGTACCGAGATCGATCAGTGTATACCTTGCTGATATTCTTTGTTGCTGTCAAAGTCGACTTTGATGAACGTGGACATTGTGACTTCGAAAATTTTGCTCTTATCACTGCTGGCTGCGATGGATCGACGTTTTCTTCCATACCCTATTTGTCCATTACTGCATTGGATCTGATAAAAAAAGTGACAGAGTTTGTTTTGAAAATATTTGCATAATTCAGGATGAGCGAATGATTAACTGTTTAATGCTGAATTATCAAATCAATATATCACTCACTCCAAGACATTTATCCAGACAAACGTTAACAGTGCCACGAAACTGGACGTATGAACTTTCAGGGAACTTGAAAGCTCGGAATTTCGCAGTTAAAAAGTCGCCGTCAACAGTTTGGAAATTGTCGAATAGATAAGTATCCAGCGAACACCTGAAACGAGAAAATGCTTCTCATTGAGGCGCTTGATTAACAAGCAGTGAAATTTATATTGTACGATAAGATGAATATCGCAGTGTACCCGTTGAAAATAACAGTTTCTTCTTGGGACTTGGTATCCGACACTTCCATATACGTGACGAGTAATCCGTAAATCGGCGCCGACTTGCTGTCCAAAAAAATTTCCATCTGCAGGGGCGTGCCAGGACTGACGTTGAGCTCTCCCGATATCAGCGTTCCTCCCTGCCTCACTCCAACGCCTAAAATCGGCCCGGGAACCGTGATCTCGACGTCGTCGCTGATCGGAATGGAGCTGCGAGACAGAAAGCAGAAGAAAAACACGAAATCAGAATCTTTCTGTTGGGTCGCATCGAAATTTCAGTTCATTACCGATTCACGATTGGATGATAAAAAAAGAGCTAGCCTAATTGCCAACTTACTCTGGCTCTTGAAATCCTGCCGGAAGAACGCTCCGACGGACTGCAGTGTGATTCGTCGAGACAGTCATACTCGGCTGGACGTATGTGAAGAAGCATTTAACTGTGAAGATATGCTTACTAGAGTCGTCCGGTTCCTCGACTACGACCCGATGATAATACATTTTCTGATTCTGCGAGGCCAAACCAAATAATATCAATTATTAACGCCACTGAAAACAAGTCCTTGACGAATTCAGATAGCAGTCAGTTTTATTATTTCGTTTCTTTGACATCGCTTACCGTTAGTTGATTTACTACGCGGGTAATTCCACATCGCGACATGTCCTTCTCCAAAAGGGACAGTTTAAATGTCGCCATCTCATCGGCTAACCGCGGCTTGCAGCCTTCATCTGAAACCAAATTGCTTTCATCACTTCCTTTGTAGATGCACAATACGTTGATTAGAAAAAGCACTTTACAGTTATATTATAATCTTTAAAAGGTGAGAACAAACTTTCTGTCGTGCCAAGGGAAAACAAAATAATCCCATAAAAATAAAGAAACCAGCAAGAATAACATTTTTTTTTTCATGTAACCACGTTTTTTCATGTGAAACTTTAAACATTCTAAATTAGAATTCAATTTTTTGTTAAGAAGAATAAATGCAAATTGAGTTGAAGAAGTCAAGGTTTATAGTCGTGATTTGAGACGAAAACAAATGGGAGGTACTTGAACAAAGGAAAAAATGGCGAAAAAAAGTAATGTAATGGTTAACAAACGTAACAATGAACAAACGGACTGGTTGGGTACTAATTTTTTTCTCGGCCAGACACGACTACCATAAAATCACAGATCGAAGTTACAATAAGTAAACAATATAACGATGTAATATAATCTAATACGCAGCGTGGCAACCCATTGTGAGGAAACAATTCAAATGGAAATGGATACGAGTGGACGCGCATCCTCGTAACAACGCATCGCGTTCCGACCATGACGGATTCAAAACTTATGGCTATTTTACTGTTGCGATTTTTTACCTGGGTAATCCTTTAACTGCTGCAGATATATCATCGCGCGAGGATTGCTCCTCGGTATGTCAACTTCCATCAAATCTTGCGAACATCGCACCTTGCTTTGTGTTGCTGTAACAAACAAATATTTATGTACCTCTAATACACATAAACAATTTACTAAGTGATCGGAATCAATTTTCTGAATTGAGTGTAAAAAGCTCAAAAATAACTAACAAATCATTTCCTATTTCTTCTCCTTTGTCAAAGATTTTCATTTTTTTAATTCGAATCTAGAAGGATAATTTCTTGTGAATAATGAATTTAATTAGTTTGCAAAAAGGGAATTTCTGTAACACGATAGTTCTAACATGAGAACAACGAAGTAACAGGTAGATATAACATGTTGCAATTGCGGGCTTCTCGATTTACTTTGAAAATTCGCGGTGTGGCGTGAGCAGTACTTGGCGGTAGCTGACAACATAATTACAGCGTTTTACTGTGACTTTACACATAGACACAGTGATGTGCTCTCAATTGTATGTACCGGCATTAGTCACGACCTTGGCAGTTCATCTCCTGTAATAATTAATGCTTTTGCTTTTTGCTGGCGTCGGGAATGTTAAATGCTTCGCGTTGCATTTCAATTCACTTTCAATTCTATGCGTCCAAGTTCGCCTATGCTCGCGCGCGATCAAATATGAATGCTTGTCATTCACGGCGTACCTTCTCCCTCGTCTAAGTCGAGTTCAATCGTCGTACTTCTGATAACAAAATTAACCAGCCTATTGTTCTCGCTTGTTTATAACGGAAGATCGATTTCCGAGCCGGTAGCTGTGAGAAAAAATGTGTACAGAAAAACATTCGGATGAATAATTTATTACATTCAACGTCATTTAAAAGCGCATTTTTTTCTCTTCAAATTAAATGTATCTTGGATTTCTCCTAATTTGGAGACGTACATTTTATTATTATTCAACTCCCACTGGAGTGACTCAAACACTGTTGAAATATTCAAATAATTTTGGTGACCGGTGATGCAAATGTTTTTCCTCAAAGTTTATTCAACTTAACGAATTAAAGCCCCGCTAAATCATCTCTCGTAATGCTGATTAGATAATTTAGTTTTTTATGAAAAAACCTCAGCGTGTGATTATGTGCAAAACAGCGGTATAAAAATGGCACGAAAATTCAGATGATGCACGATTCAATCTCCATCACTTTGTTCCGCTGTTTCACGCTGCCCCAAATGCTCATTCATTATACCCTTAAAATCATGTAATTAACCGTATTAAGATACGAAATCACACTCAAACATACGAATTTTGAAAAAATAAGTCGATACTTCAAAAAAATGACAATTACAAATTGCGAAACATCTCTTTTTGATATCGAATTCCTACGTAACTATCTTGGTTGGTTAGCGAAAAATGTAAAACAAGTGTCTAACAATTACTGTTCGCGATAAACATCAATTACTGTACGTTGAACTACATAAAAATTTACAGTTCATTATGAAACAACGCGAACTTGTTAAACTCAGTTGACAGTTTCATTAAGATTAAAGCAATTGAAGAGGAACGAACGTGAAATCTCGTCGAAGAATTTTGATTCTTCGCGAATCAAGTTGGAATGGTCGTTGGCAATTTAATGTCCGGCCCATTGATATACCAGCGGGCAAATATGCAAACGCTAATCTCTTGAAACTCGAAGATCCGAAAAAATGATTAAAAAAACGCATTGCAAGGTTTCTTTATATTTATATGTACTTCGTATGGAGTGCTTGAAACGCGTGTCCCCATCAACACATCCAAGTACACAGGATGTCAGAATAATACCCGCACTATCCAGACATTCATTCTCAAATCGTTACTTTGATGATAAGTTGTACTTTTAATGTTACTTTGAAGACCTCAACCGGAATTTTTATTCACAACAAGCTGTCCACATAAACGTCTCCTCCGCGTCCGATGTTAGCTTCAAATGAAAATACAGTGGTTTTATGTGTAATAATGAAAACGCTTGGATACCCGTTCCTTGTACCCAGGCATTGCCAGCTGAAATTATATTCCTAGCTTCTTTGTTATTTGAGATGGAAAAAAAATTATACGACAAAATTTTCGTTACAGATTCACAGTTATTTTTTCATAACTGAAATAACAGTTTGTCGCTTAGGATAACGTCATTTTTTTCTTCGAAGGAGATCTTCTTTTTGCATTTCTTTTTACGTTTTGCATTGTTGATTATTTATGAATCAGCAACGTGCCGATGGGTGTTATAATTATTTGTTTCTGATTCGCCGCTAACATAATGCCACACCATACCCACGTATTAGAAACTGTAACGGAGTCCTTTTTCGTATCTCTAATAATACTCTGCATGTCCCAGTTGGAAGCCAAGATCTGCTTAATTATAAAAACTGTGTCAAGTCAGCTCTGATTACTGATATTCGCGAGCAAAAATTTTACAAGTATAACACGTTATCGTAACTGTACCCGTTAAAAGTTCAAATAGAGGGAACTCGTGGAAAAATGTCAGCTCGCACATTAAATAATACATGTCGACCTTAGATTAGTGCGCGTGCATTCGCGCTACAGTTATCAAAGCGTTCAGCAGGAATCAAAAGTACTTAATCGAAGCAGGACAGGTTGTGTGTCAGGTACTTATATGTGTACCCGACAAGAACGCGTGTACATACTGGCATTGTGTGCGAAAAAAAGAGGGTTATCCTAACGGTCATTGGTTACGAACAGGCTCCGCGCTGTTTGCCGATAATTAAGAGTCCCAGGGTGAATAAACAAAAATGAATTTCTCGTTTTGTTAGATCTACGGTTATCAATGCGCCTAAGCCGCTACTGCCATGCGTCTTGTTAAATTAATGAAGGCGCGAACTTTGCAATACAAGATTCATGCTAGGGCCGGTATTAACTCCGGTGATGTATTGATCAAGATACATTTTTTCAGCCATTTTCGTTTCCATTTTTAGTAAAACCGAATAGTTGATAGGAAACGAGGGGTGAGAAGATTTTTTTCATTTTTTGAAAAGATGCGATTGAGTGATTTCATTAATGTTAATGAGGTCAATAAATTTGTCAACTTTCATGATAAGTAAAATTCTTCTGGTCGCCCCTGTTCTTTGTTTTTGTTCCCTTCGGATGTATTCGAACTAGTTGCTTCTCGTAAAAGAATACGCACTTGAGGAAACAATTAAAACTCGAATCAGATAAGCATGGAGTATCCTCCGGAAAATGTATTCCATGTTGGATTTCGAATTTTAAAAGTCGGATTATAACGGAAGTAGAAATCCGGAAAACATCACATATATTTTGTGATTTACAAAAATTATCACAGACGCCGGAGTGTGTGCAATTTATAATGCTAATTGTACACCACCGTATCCAATTACCGATTACTGCACACTTTACCAGCCACTCTTGTCCATAAACTTGCCTGCATATCTCAATCCAATTCAAATTTATCTAACCAACCGAAAATCAATAACTCGACTGAAAAAAAACTGTAAAAATTCGCCTGCAAACTCTTGATATGAAAAGATAATCTGTATCTGATACATTTTTAATTTCGACAAGTTTCAATGATGACAAGTTTTGAAATAAAAAACGAAACAGACAAAATTTTTCAGTATTGTCCTTGCCAACATTTTTTCACCAACTTATTTATGCAAAATTTATTTGTAATTTTATCTTGTATTGTACTAGAAATTGATCTGTTTTAGATAGGTTAGATTTGAATGACAAATTGTGAATGATCAAATATTGAAAGAACAAATTTGTAAAGCATTGGAACAATTCTCATTGCCAAAATGAGAGATGTTTGACGTGTGTAGGGTATAAACAGCTATGATTCACGCGAATCACGAATAAGTGGTGAGTGGAAGTGTATGCACCGTATTCGGCCGTGACCACAGCGTGTTCGTGATGCGAAAGAAGCGGTCGCGCGGAATTTCCAGTGGTCACGCAACATCAAAGACTGATTATCGCGTCGTCCGAGAAAAAGTCATTTTTCATTATTAGCCCCTATCACTATCATTTGAATGCTTTCATGCTCCAGCGATACTTCCGAGTAACGTGTCTCGCGTACAATGTAAGCTGTTCGCTTTCATTCAAAAAGCCCATGGTCCAAATGGTAACGGTGCATAATCGGCCGACAAAGAAAAAAAAACGGCTACAAAAATTTCATATTTTAATGATAATAGTGTGAAACTGCTAGTATGCAGCAAAGAATTTGGCCTTCCTGGTTGCGTTCAAAGGAAAGTCACTTGGAACAAACGTATTGTGTCCGCGGGCAACGGTCAGGCCGTTTTTCCATGTGACGAGTTTTCTTTGCGTGTACGAAGTCGCGTAAATTCTGCGGATGCAAGCGCGAAGAAAAATAGACGATCAATTTGAATGCGACCTGAGAAAACAATGAGACTAATGCGAAGGCGCAGTATGGCTCGCGAATGGCAACGCTATTAATGAGCCGTTCGGTGTATACTCGAGTACCCAAGAGTTATTTCTATTAGTATATCTCACACGATGAAAAATCGCACAAACGCGGATGGAACGACGCAGTTCGGATTAACTCACTTGATCTTTATAAATACCGTTTAAGGGATTTTGTTGAAAAAAATCGAGAAAAAAGCATTCCACGCATTAAACGCGATACCAAAAAGGAAGCCGGAGTGTATATTGTGTGGATGATTTGACAGAAAGTATAAGTTGTGTTCAAGTGATGAATCATTTATTTTTTTTTTGCATTGTTTTTGCGCCGCCGAGCGATGTCGGCTTCTTGTGCTCTTTTTCACTCTTCGCTTGATTTTTTGCTGAATCTCTTGCGGCACGTCTCGAATCACTTTTTTCTGATAACGGAATCCGCGAAACAACAGAATAGTTCGCGAAGTGGTAACAAACAAAAACTAACGTGGACAATGCGGGGTGCAAGAAAAAACCTTAGGAAATATGTTCTACCGTGCGCGCTTACGTCATGCCTTTAAATTTGCACCTCATGACGGCTTCCATGAATATTCGTTTAACGACCTATACAAATTGTTTCGTGTTAATGTATTTTTAAGCAGTGACTTTATGTTTGTCGATGAAAAATGTCGACAAGCGATCGTATAATAATAGTAACACTGTTAGATACGCGGATAGCACAGGGCATAAACAACGTTCGAGAGCACGTGGATTCATTTTTTTTTCTCCTTTTCATGTTTACGAGTCGATAGTAAAGCTCCGACGAGAAAAACCAGTCAACGAGAAAGCAAAGTGCGAACAACAGTTTTAGCTCGAAACTCAAATTACGATAAAGTCTCGGCAGCCTCTCTTCGAGATTTCCGTGTCGCTCTGGATATAATAGCGATCGATCGGTTGTTTCCGTTGCAAAATAAACTGCACCAAAGCTTTATCGCGTCATTAAAAGACGAACCGTTTTAATTTCAGTCTCGTACGATATAATTGCACTTCACTGTCATCGAAGTTCACGATTAAAAATTCTTTTTTTTTCAATGCTCATTTCGGTCTATCAAAAAAATCACAAACGACTCGTCGATGAAAGCCTGTTTTGCAAAAAAGAAAAGATTAAAAAAGAAAATAAAAAGTAAAACTTTCTTCTGGCTACGGGCGTAAGGTAAAAAAGCGTTGCAATTGTTTTTTCATACTGAAACGTACACGTTGGTTCTCTCTGGCACTGTTCTCACCCTTTAGGTCTTTTTGTTTTTCCGCACTGGCCAACGTGCGCGGTGATCTCGGCAACCGGTTTTCCGACTTCCATATCTTTCGTTCATACTGTGGCTTTGAGAACACTATACTCTCGCCGATGGCGCAAATTCCGATTCCAGAGTGGACCAACCCAGCATGTCCAATTTGAAACCAATCAACTATTCGTCCAATGTTCCGCTTCAAATTAGCATTCTTCTCTCCCGAGGGACAGTTTTTTCAAAATGCAAACCAACACAGATTTAGGCCTGTTCTAAAACAGAATTCACCTACAAACGGGGACTAAAAGATGTGTGCCAGCGATTGCCGCCAGAGTTCAGTGAAAGTTACAGACGGATTATACAAGAAAGTTAGTACGACTTCGCGTGGTACGTTTTGTCATTGGAAAAATATAGTTAATGTTGAGTTTTTTCGTCGTTTAAAATTGGAATAGGAAACGATGTTATCCGATTAGATATCGGCTGAATTATGAATTGAACAGTGACAGGTATGATGGCCTCCACCTGAGCTCGAGTGTTTCTTGCCTGACGTGCAATTGCTCTACGCACGAGTAAACGCGATTTAATTAGTTTTATTAAAAGATCCGTCTTCTATTAAGGCGCATTTTTGCAGAGGGGGAGATCAAATTGCGCGCCGCGTCGGTGTTTTTCGAGCTTCGAAACAATCTGATACGTAATTTTGCGTGCAATTAAGTGCAATTTGCATATGAAATCGCGCGGCTCGTTAACCGGGTCTTATTTATTCGATACTATTTGTCAGGGGGGGAAAGAGCGACGAGTTATCCGCCATTTTTGCCCTTTCTCCTTATCGTTATGGCTTGTGCGTGATAAGCGAGCGTGCGATAGCGAACGCAGAATCGCGACACAGCTGCTTAACCGCTGGGATAACATTGAAAGCGCGGCGATCACAGGTGACTTACGGGTATGCTCCCGATGAGAACGCTATGCGGCCAAATATACCATGAATTATAATTCCAAGCTCGCATAATCTACGGAGCCCGAATTATTCTCACATGGCGTGTATCACGGAAGTACATATTTTTGCCAATTTTTCAATTAATTTCTTGTTTATGGTAAATGCCGGAATCGCAATAACTGGAATTCTTCACCTCTCTGGGGCTCTTTGAGTGCGCTTTTTTGTATCGAAACACCTCGAGATATACCGCTGATTGTATAAACTAGTTTGGTATATTATTTTTCGACGATTAAATTTTACGGCCGCTTACGTATTTGACGGTAAGAAACGTGTAAAGTATTTTTGTTATTTCGTATTTAGTTTTTTCTTCTCTTCCTTTCTTTGCCCAATCTGCGAGCGAGCAGAGAAGTGCGTGCCAGCTGCAGCGTGTGTAATTTTTCTATTGCTCTGCGACTAACATTAATCATCTTATTACATTCTACCCCATGGCGGTGCTAAATGTGATAATAATTGCGATCGCGATGTAATTGTGCGATGATTTTCGGTTTATATATTGATTAAACTTCAAGTGAAAATGTTAGTGAGTTCGAAGAAACTACTCTTTTTTTTGCAAAATTAATTTTTTTGCAAATTTAAGAACAATTACAGTGATTGATCGAGTATTATTATTGTAATTGTTCGAAACACTTTAGGATTGAGAATTGGGTCAGACATTGATTAGAAAGTAAGTGAATTGAGACGAAGAGATTGAATTTACCTGCGGTAGTTGCAGAATAGTTCAAGCGGATCACAGAACTCGACTGTGTTTTGTTTGCCAACAAAACACAACTTGACAGGTGTCAACATTTTTATATCTCTCATCTCTGATTTTGTTTACTTTCATCTTATTTTACCAGGTTGATTACACTTTCACGTGTCATCTAATTTAATGTACAGTGTTGAACATGTGTCTGCTTCTTATACTTTGATGCTTTCAATTACGGTTAACATTTGAGATAAAGATCGATTCAAAACAGACCACCCGATGGAATACCGCGCACACATTTTTCAAGATTTTCGAAGGCCGGAAGATAGCAAAGGCGTGTAAGTAATAAATATCTAAGATCAAGCACAATAAGCAGTAGCACATTTCTAACTGCTCCTGTTTGAACTTTGATACGTGTTTTTAATTTGCACTGTACCCAGCGATGTGTATTAATTCTTACGTTTCTTTGTTTTATTTTGCTTCTTTTATGAAGTTTTTGTGAAAACGTTTTATACTAATGACATGATTTTTGAATTGTTCTGTTTGTCGAGGTAATTATGTCTCTTAGGAGGTCATGAGATAAGTATAATTTTCTTCCTGCTCAAACACAAAGCAGAAAGAAACTGAAATAAGAATCTGCCGTTTGAATGTGAATTATCGTGCCAAATGACACAATTCTGTTCACTTTTGTGTGCAATTTTTGTTGCACTGCTGTTGGTCGGCTAACGCCTCTTATGGCAAATTCAACGAACCGGAAAATAATGAAAAACATTGAGGTATCGTTATGAGTTTCATTTGCTGAAAATTATTTATTCGGGAAATTCATTAACACGATCTTGCACTGTAAACACCTGCAACTATTTATGAATTTAATGAAGTACTATCATTAAATTTTATAGCTTGAGCGTGATACGTTTCAAGCTACGAAATAATGTCTACATCTAAATAATAAAACAATTGATTTGCACAGCGTAATATCATTACACAATCAATCGTAATTGTGATCAATTATACAGGCGTTTTTATGATATACTGTATTTGCAACCTTGAAATGGCTCTTGGCTATCATACTCTCAAGACATCCTGGTTGATTATTAAACATCTTGAAAAATTGTTGAACAAAATCGATGTAAACAAGAAAGGAATAGTTGAGAAATAATTTTCAAGTTGCGAAAACTTTTTTGAATTCATTGATCCAAACGTGACATCATTTATTGAAATTCATATTGAAATAATAAATAAATTGATTAGTAATGCGACCTGAGTGATTCTCAAAGAGCGAAGTATTTGAAGGTTTTGTACACCCACGTGTGCGCTTGTGGCGATATGAACGATTGGTAAAGAGATGTGAGAGTGGTTATACCCAAGAAGGCATTCACGCTTGCACAAATAAAACTAAAACTTTGACTAAATTTGGAACCTGCCACTGATGCCAGTGAGTCAAAAGTCGGCACCAAAACTTCAACTTGAGCTCATTATACATTCACATACATAATCCAATGCAAATTATACCCAAACACCTTCCACACGTTTGATTACGCCCGTCATTTCGAACTTGGGCACGAATTCAAATCCAGCATAACACAACATTGTTTTGTTCCGATGGTTAACAATGTCAATAAAGAATATCGTAAAATTTTATTGCACGAACGGACGTTATCACAAATTTACCAGGAAATGATTCGTTGGTTTTTTTTGCTCGTCTGCTTTTTCAAGCTAAACAATCATAGTTTTTAGAAAAATAATAATGTAGCAATAAATTTTGAGAAATGTTGTTTTGTTATTTTTGAATTCCAATTTTTTACCTCGCGCCTGAACTGAGGCGAAGATGGATATCCAAATACACAGGAGGAGTACCCATGGATAAACAGTTCGTACACCCATAATCGCTCAGAAAACACGACGTTTCCAAAGCCAGACAATTGTTTCTAACCGAACTATATCATTTGGTGTGTTGATCGTGCACTAAGTCATACGCGAATGGTAATCACTGTTGCGACGAGAAAAAGAAGAAATGGTTGGCTAATGAAATAGCAGAATGCTCGGCTGACAGGTAGACTAACAAAAGACGGGCGATGCATTCGTTGGGAGGTCGCGGTAGACACTAAAGAGGCTTGCCTTCGCGAAAGGCCCACAGAGGTGGGAGAACGCGAGGCCGCTCTGTATCGAGAGGGGCCACAAGATCCGACGAAAGACCCTGTATAGATGAGAAAGCACGATTTATAGGAATGCACTCGTGTACACACAGTCATGTGTATCGTAAACACATACAAAATTGCACATTGTTTTTGCACGCACAATTATTTTTTATGGGAAATTGTTTTCTGTTCAGCCCAACTCCTGTTCTTTGTTAAATTTTAATTGAACTTACTGGTTCGACTTCCAGATCATTATATACCCAGATTTGCATCTCAAATAATTCACTTTCAGACAGAAATCCGAACCTCTGTTTTGAGGAAATTTTTGAGTTTGATAACGTTGAGAAATGGTTATGTTTGCGAAAAAAAAGAGTGGGAAGTAAGATCTTTGACATAAAATTCGATCGGTTTGATATCGAGAAAAATCTTATAATGTAGTGGTATTCAAATAGTCCGAGTTCCAAGAATGAAGCACTGAATCGAGTGTTACCAAAGGAGATTACCTGGTTAACCATAGCGTTCCCATAACTTTCATTCCGTCTTCTACTTTATCGGTATCGTTTTTTGCGGCATACGTTTGACTTGTACTTTCACCCTTTATGGTACAAGGTGAGATCATAATTCGAGAGACAATGCTCCCCCAGAGTTTACACAAGATAAGGAACGAAATATGAAAATTTCGAAACCTGTTTTCGTTTCATTGCTTTGAAAATGAGCGTTTATGAAATGCACCAACGTCAAAACTAAAAAAAGAAAACTTGAATCGTCTTCAAATTATAAAACAGGTAAGAAATGTGCGATTCGCACTAAGAACAAAAAAGTAAAACTTGTAACGTGCTTAATGGTAACGAAATTTTCAAACAAAATAACAATACAGAAGATTTGCAGGTGAAAAATTTTGAGAAGAGCAACGTTGAATGAAAGAGAATCTCGTTCTTATGCTTCTTATTGTGTAGTTCAATGGGCATGAATGCACATGTCAAGTTAGAAAACGCAATTCATTAGAAACGTCTCCTTTTGACTTTGCGTATTGCAAAAGCAAAGAATTAAACAAACTATTTATCTTCCTGTGTCTGCATAAACCTTCACGCATGTCACTCTCGCATTGCACTCGAGGAAGCATGACGTCACGTTACATTTACGATACTTAACTCTGTTGACTGAAAGTAAAGTATGCATCGGGTATACACAAAATTTAAATCGTCATTAAATTTCCAATGCCGAGCGACTAATATAAATTTATTATCGACGTTGATAAAAACATTGATATATTGAAACACAAACTATCTTATAGACACTTTCAAATTTATACTCCGATCGTGCTAAATTTGTACGATCGAAACTGCACATACATAAGTGTGATCAAAGATATTCTCATTCCAGTTTTGTTTTATTAGTTGAATTTCAATCGTAATGCATGTTCGATGTGAAATTATATGGCTGTAATATTTTTTGCAGATTAAAATGAAATTGATAGATCATATTTTTTCATAAGCTCGTTGATTACGTAAGCATGAGTGTTTACATAAATCTATTAGTCAATATAGCTAACCAGGGTTATTTTTTATAAATAACGACGTTTATTACTATATGTGCTTCCTGGCTTGCTGATGAGCGAGTTCCGTGTCTCCTGTTGTCTCATTAAAAGTATTTCTGAAGAATATCCTAATTATACGCCCTTAGTTACGAAACGATCTTGCAAGTATCGGCAACTTCCCTGAGAATTTTTTCTGAAATTCACTTCGGTTTATTAGTCGTCGGGACATTAACGAAATTAGTATCATGGGAGCCGATAGCAGTGCACACAAGTGTCATGCAACGTTACCGTTAATTTACTATGTTTCGTCATATCAATTAGTACCCTGACACTGACTGGTTTTAACATATCAGGAGCTACTTAACTAATTTGTTCACACGATTTTAAACGTTGAACAAAAATGTTCGCCATCAAGCAATCAGGTTATTCTGTCAGAAAGTCAAGAGTATGATGGTACGGCTGACGTTAAACGTTCTGCGAATAAATTTGTTTGAGTGTTGAGAAAATGTTTTGCCCAATTGAAGAAAATAAGTTGGCTTGAAAAGATGATTCGGTTTTGGAATTATTGTATGATCCAGTTATAACTGTTTTAATGATTGACGTTCTCGGACGTTTATTTAATCACGCTTTTCTTATCCAATGACTATTTCTGTATACAGTTATTATTTACCGTGGCAAATTACACTTCGTTTAATTTAAATGTTAACGCTTGAGTAAAAAAAATCAGCCACTGGTGAAACGGCCAAGCTGTACTTTGGCTGCAACATTTTTCCAACAATTGATTGAATTTCATATACTTCTGAATAGCACTGCTCGCAGGGATCTTGGAAAGTACCAATTAATTGGACGTACTTAACTTAAGTATTCACTTTTGCTCGTGTCATTAGAATACAATATGAGGGTTCAAGATGAAATGGAAATTATTCCTCGTTTGGTATTCGTGCAAAGGAAAATTGTTCCAACATTGCAACATCGAATTTTTCAGCGAAGCCTCCGAGGGTTTTGTACCATTGATCATGCAAATTTCCGATGAATGTTATTTGAATCTCACATTGGTAGTATTTTCGAGTGCATACATTTGAATGCAATATTCAGGTTGACTGGCCGTTCAGCCGTTCAGAGGTGTAAAAATTATTGACAGCATATCTTTTCACAATTGGATGCTAATTAGTTGAAAAAATGTTTCGGTACTTTGTGTGTTATTTTTGAAATTAGTTTCGAACAAATTTGTTTGTAAAAAATAAATATTTATTTTTCTCGGAACCATCAGAACACAGTAATTGTATTTATGAATGTGTAATTGAAATCATGATGATAGATCGTTAACTATTTGCATTTCCAGATGCAAAAGCAATTCAAATTGAATTGTCAACTATGTACAGTAATATCAGTCACTTTCATCACTTAAATTTACACGTGTTTAATAAGCACACAAGTAACATTAATTGCACAATATAAATCACATTGCTTCTGCGATGAAGTAAATCATTATCGCAATCTCTGAGTGAACTGAGGATAATCACACTAAAGAATTCTGTACAACTGTAGAGATAACAAAAACAAAACAACTTGGTATGTGCTAGTAACTCTGTTTGACGAACTAAAAACGGTTCTGCTCAATATTTGACATTGAGAGTTTCTGTAGTGTTTAATGTGGCCTTCGGAATCTCTTGCCAAAATACAAATTTCATGTTTCGTCAACGACGATGGCAAGTCGGCAAATTCGAAGGATCGCGATTTGTACACGAGATCTTTCTCGACCAGAGATTTGTTACCACCAACTTCTCTCACGACTATGTAAAAATCACCAACGTCCTTTTTAGAAATGACGAACCATCTAACTGTCCATGTTTTCTCTTCATCATTACTAAAAATGGAACAATAAAAATCATCATTAAGAAAAGTTTGAAAACGAAACATTAGAGTGAAAGAACATTGTTTTATACTCACAATTCCATACTACGAAATCTAATATCAGGAGTAATATCATAGAGTGGATTTTCATTTATTTCCCTTTCGGTGCAGCTCATAAGATCTTCTGTCACATCACTGATAGGTTTTTCAGAAACGTATCTAGGACTTGCACAACGCACGTCTTTCCAAGCTTCTGGGACTTCCAGCAACGATGCCAGCCATCGTTTTAAGGGTCTGACATAGCAATCACAATGGAGTGGATTACCGGTGTACTGAATTTCGGTTCCGTTTTCAATGATCTTCATCAAGTTGAAATTGAAGTCCGCAAAGTTGTTGTATTTGAGATCTAAAGTTTTGAGCTTTGGTAGTGGAACGATTTTGTGCAGAGGTAAAAATGAGAACCGGTTGTGGCTCAGGAACAACTTGGTAAGATTTTTGGGCGGGTTGAAAATGTCTTTTTCTGAAAGATCTTCTAGGTCGTTATTGGATAAGTCCAAAACCTCTAGGTTGGTCAAGTTTCCAATTGTATCTAAAGAATTCAGATTAATTTTAATTTCAATTCAAATCGGGTGATCAAATACAAAAATAATAATGTAACAAGCATGAAAAGAATCGTTTTTGCACTCACATCTGCGAAGTTCGTTGATGTTATTATGACTTAAATTCAAGCTGACGAGTTTTCTTCCACCGAACGTCATGTCAAAAGTTAAAACTGGCATGACATTGTAGGACAAGTCCAGATGTTTCAATTTGTAAGGAATCCATGGATCATTTGGCAACGTTTTTCGACTAAGAAAAGCAATTTTGTTATGACTGAGATTTAATGATTCCAAAGACAGACAGTCATCGAAAAGACCATGAGTCCGATTATCCATTGTTTCCAAACTGTTATGAGAAAGATCCATGGTTCGCAGTGATACAAGTCCTTTGAAAGCTTCGTTCGGTATGTACTCGATATTGTTGTTAGTCAGATTAAGAGTTAAAAGTTGGAGAAGTCCTTCAAAAGCTCGTGTACTTATATTTTGAATTTTGTTATTCGCTAAGTTTAATTCGAACACTATGGGCAATCTTCCAAAGGCTGCTTTGCCTAGATCAGTTATGTGATTGTTCTGAAAACCAGACAAATCGTAAATATATTGTATAAGTCGTATTGACAAATTTCGAAAAGAATCTTGAAATTTTCAGTTTTTTTGCACCTGTAAGTATAGATACTGAAGACTAGACAAAGTGTTCAATGCTTCCCAAGGTGGTTTCGTTATATTGTTTGATTGCAAATTCAAAGTCCGCAGCGTCAATAAATACTCAAAACTGCCACGTGACAAACTATCACCTAGTCTATTTCCTGACAAATCAAGAGATAGAAGGGCGTTCATCGAAGGCCATGTATCTGATTCAGGGATTGTTTCAAGATTGTTATCCGAAAAGTCCAGGAATCCAAGGGATACTGGTAGCTGGAATATCTTTGTCAACTTGTTGTTTCTTACTGAGATTTTCCTGCAAAACACATTGAAAAACCATCAATTCCAGTTCATAGTTCTTTAAGAAAAAATAATAACTAAAAAAGTATTATATTTACCGGCAGCTTGCAAGTCTCGTCAGACTCCCTCTCGAAATATCATGTAAATTATTATAACTCATGTCCAGTTCTAACAAAGTTGGCAAGGGACCAAAAGTGGATGGTTTGATTTTTTCCAACGAGTTGTGAGACAAATTTAAAAATCGCAAACTAAAGAGCGTTTGGAAAATCGCATTATAAATTTCTGACAAATTGTTGTGGGATAAGTCTATCGTGTGAAGTTCATAAAGCTTTGGGAAAGTTTGACGAGGTACGGTGTGGATTTCATTGTGAGAAACATTCAAAACCTTTAAACCCGTCATATTGCTGAGAGGCACCTGCAACAATACAAAATGTATTAGCATTTGTTGTTCTCAACGATTAAGACATTGTTACAATGTTATATAAGATTGTATAGATAAAAGAAAATAATAATGTAGATATAATTGTGACATCGAATCCGTTAATTAGAGACAAATTGTTGAATTTATGTAATAAGATTTCTATTGTATTCATCAGACAAACCTGGTTCAATGCTGTCAATGAATTATAACTAAGTCGCAAGTCAGTGGCATATGTAAAGCTGTCAAATGCAAACTTAGAAATTGACATGTTCTCGAGTTTGTTGTAGCTTAAATCTAACACTGTAAGATTAGCGCAGTTCTCAAACGCATTGGCTTCAATTCTTGATATACTGTTATGGGACAAATTCACTGTAGCTAGAAACAGATCTTTGAAAGCTAACTTTTCCACTACAGTAACTTCATTCTCGGAAACATCCAGTAACTAAAAGTATAAAATTTACATTTCGTTTTATAATAATTCAGGTTTAATTGAAAAAGAAGTTGTTTGAACTAGGGAATTGTTCATGTTGTACCTCTGCGTATTGTAGTTGGTAGAACATTTGGAAATCAATTTTCTTGATCTGATTTCGAGCCAAATCAATGGTGCCGATTCTTGTCATAGTACCAAAAGTTCCTCTACCAACATCATTAATCTGGTTGTCGCTCAAATATAATCGTCTCATCAACCTCATTCCTCGAAAAGTATTCGAGTCTAATTTTCGAAGATTATTGTGACTTAAATTCAATACTTTCAGTAGCGAGTTTCTTGCAAAAGTCCCTCTGTGAAAAGAAATAAACAAATCAAAGTAAAATCACCTAAAGGAGTTAAATATTAAAAATAGAAAAGAAAGATCAATTAATAACCTTTTTAGTTCAGAGATAGCATTATGCGACAAATTGCACCAGCCCATTTTAGTCAAATCAGACAAATGTGATGGATCTATTTTGTCAATTAAATTATATGACAGATCCACCATCTCAGCATCTCTCAAGCCTTTGAACTGATTTCTTTTCAGTTCCTTAATTTGGTTCCCATGAAAATCCAGTGTTTTGAGTTTCTTGAGTGGTGTCAAAGCATCGGGAGGCAAAGATGAAAGTGTACCTGCAATGCAAATCAAACGTTGTGAAGTAGCTACTCATCAAGTGTAATTTAAAGGCTTGCACGTTTAATTAGATACCTAATTTTCACAAGAGCAAGATTTGACATTTTTTCGCAATGTGAACGTACACAACAAAAGAGAAATTATGAGAATCAAACTGAGTTATTATTCTTTTTTATTATACGTGATCAAGAAAATTGTCTTTACCATTACTAATTTCGAGTTTTTCGAGTTTGCCCGCCGCTAGACTTTTGGTGAAACTGTTCCCAGGCAACTCTTCCATCTTATGCGACTTAATCACAAGACTTTTTAAGTGTCCCAGAATTTCTACCGCTTCACGTGGAAACTTTTCTAATTCACTGTTGATAATGTGCAGTTCCTCTAGAGTACGATTGATACCTAGAAAGCTGTGCTCATCGATTAAACGTAACGGCGTGTCAATAAACTTCAAAACTCTAACGTTCAGCGGATACAGAGCAGGTCCATAGAAACGAGCTGGAGAAAGTGTTGAAAATTGCATTATTACGCGAATATAAAATGGATAGTTTGTATTTTTCGAAAAAAGTTGAGAAATTTTATGCTCACCAATGTTGCATCGATAAAGAGTCAGTTCCTCTATTGGAGCAGAGAGATCTCCGAAATTGACGAAAGCTAAACTCAAACTTGCTAAATTTGTGTTTTCACATTTCACGTAGAGTCCCTCGTCGGTGCCGTGTAAACAAGTGCATGGATAAAAGTATGCGACGTCTTTTGGACATGTGTACTTCGGTCCCGGTGGGATATAGCCTGCCATTACGGTCAGGCTATATCCCAGAATGAAAAATCCAATCAACATTTTCTGGAATGAAAATAAATTGTATAATTAATTGCTCAAAACAAAATTTTCTATATTTCTATAATGTGATAACAATCATTGCGTGCGAAAACAGCAATCAGGTTTGTACGATCAAATATATGGAAACATTTCCTCTAGGAAATTTTACATTTAGTTCACATGATATTGAGAAAATCCGACAATTGCAATTTTATAATAAGAAGGACAAATAAAATGTCATTTTTGTTAACTAGAAACTAGGTACTTTCTTATGTCGATCAAGTACATGGTTGCGTATTAAAACGACTGACTGAAAAATTACAGATAACAAAAATCTGAGCGCGTTTCACATGAACGACGCAAACGTTGCATAAAATATAGGCCAGTTACACAGTGTAATATTGTGTTATGAAAAAATAGTCTGTTTGAAATTTTCGCTCGTGATTTTCGTAACAAAACTGCATCCTAATTTCTGTTCTTTTGATAACAGTTACTTGGAATTATTAAATTGATTATGAGAATCTTTACGTAATATTTGGTTCAATTATATTTCAAACTCAAACAGAATTTTAATTATGGATGAAGCAGTCTTGAAATTTCATTTGACCTTTTCCTTTCAAAACTTGATTTATAACCATAATCTTTTTTTCAAAAGTTAAACGATTTGAAAAATTGTTTTCTTAAGAATTTTACAGTTTAACTCGTTCCGCAAAACGTGATTGACTTTTTTAAATTCACTCAAACGGCAAGGTTCGCTTGACTTGTTGGTCATACTTTGTCATGGACTTGGTAGGATAATGTAGTAGAGTGTTTTCCAGCGAGACAGAGAAACTAGATTATAACTTGTCTATCTGCGCATAAAGAATAATAAAAGACTATGCAGTTTAGATAAAACCATGAAAAATATGAAATGAAACTGTGTCGATCCGGTTGGGAAGTGAAACAGTTTGATTTTTGTCAAGGCATGAATTGAAAATTTGAAATTGAAACTTGTTATGTTTTGACGTTTGCATGTCAACTTTTTTCATTAGTTTAATTGATTCCACTGTTTCTTTCAACGAAGCCATGCACGCAATAAAGGTTTCTTTGTTAACTTTCGCAGTTTCTTACTTTGTGCGAGAGTTTGATTCTTGATTTATTGCGTTACATACAAATACTCATTGTTTGTTCAAATCTAGATGTACAGTTTTTTTCAATGAAAAATATAAAAATGGAAGTTGTTGTAATAAGAAATTGTTATGGGGTTAAGAAGTTTTCTCGGTGAAAAGAACAATATTGTGGTAAAGATTTTTCGCTAGTGAAAATCTAGTCAAGTCGGCTCGGCATTTTTTGTTGATGTTTTATAGATTCTCTTACTCATAAACTGGCTATTTATAAATCTGAGTCAAAATTTCGTTTTGGTTTGATCGTCGAATATGTTGAATAAAAAAAAGTAGATTGTAAAAACTATGAAACTTTTTTATTAAAATGAACGTAAATGAATTTAATAACTGTAAAATATTCTGTCTTCGCTTCACGCACGGAAAGTTCAGTAGATATGAATTAGGTTATCGTAAGAAAATATTTAACTTGAAACTGAGATTCGATACTAATAATCAAACTTTTTGGGTTTGCAAAAACAAAGTTTGTGCGAATTTAATTACTCAAACCGAATCCGTAATTGATAATAATTTAAAAATTGTAAGGATATCATGATGACCCAATAAATCAATTCATCAGATGATAATGGTATATGATTATAATGTGCCAAGTTGTAACATAATAACGTGATGTACCGGCACTAGTCTTATGTTGTGAAGATTCTTTTTTTCACATGCATTCAGGTGACTGTTCTCGCGTAATTGACGTACCACACGTTTTCAGACTAAGTTATAGGTCACTATTACTATAATGTTTTCACTCACATTTTCAACTTGTTTGTGAATTAATTATTCAAAATAGGTGAATTTACGTTACTCACAAGATTACACAAAGTTTAGAATGGAGAGATGTCACAATAAACGCACCTACAAGGAAACATTAATGACATTTGCCAGCATCTAAAATTCGCTATGATTCTATAAAATTATAGGACTTTAAGGTGGTAATTAATTCAATGTCTTCAAAAGGTGAAAGTGGGTCAAAATTTTCAACATACCCTATAATATTTCGATGAAACCACACATGATGTTTGAAATCAGAGACAACCTTGCGTGTTTGACAGAAAATCTTCTCTCAAGACATTCCTACGATCGTTATTGGATGACGTTTGTGAAGAAACTGAATGGCATACTGTGAAACGTAAAGGCAAAAGAGAAAGGCCCGGTGTAAGTACTACAAGCTGGCAGTTGAGACCAGCCGTCCTTTCTCGCCATAAGGTTACTACTAGTCCCAAAGTAAAGATCGAGATTGGAACTACTAAAATATTAATTAAGAGAGTTTTTATCATTTTAATTATTTCCTTTGTTCATTTCCTTATGATGTATGAGTACATGTAATAACTCACCTTTTTGTTCAATGTTAAAACCTTTATTTGGTCTCAATTTTTTAATAAGAAATGGAATCGTTATTACGAATTTTACTTATCTGATTCATATTTTCCTAGGAAAATAATTCTCTTTTAGGACAATAGGAACATTTGAATAATTAATTTTAATTTTTTTCATCATATTGATAAACAAAATGAATCAAGTATACTGAGTCTTTGTCTGATGCTGTAAAAGTTCGGCTATAGTGTCTACGAATAGTTTGTCTATTTTGAAGAATAAAAAGTCCGACGAATACTTCAGTTTAAAAAAATGGTAACAAGTAAAATTACTTCATATTTATTTATTCGTTTTATTTATTCAATGCATTTATTTGTTAGGATGCAAACTTTCAACAAAACAAAAAACAAACATATTTTTATTTCATCACGTTAGCTTGATTGACATTGATAGAAACAAATTGTAAATATTAATTTAATAAATTTCTCAGTCTTTTTATTTTCCAATATTTTTATTTATCACTAAGTACATTATAAGCTTCACAACGTTGTACCCAGAAGCGCCTTGTGGAGTATGTCAGTTCGATAGTCAGTGTATAAACGGAAGATATCTAGTAGGTTCATAATAAACAGTTTTATTGTAGAATTTAATTCAGTTGATTAAGAAATATTGATATTCAAGGTTCACGTATTACCTGATACTAAAGAGAAATCTTCAAAAACACAAGACACAACTTGTTCCATAACGTAATTCTAATGATTGGCTGTTACAAACGTTAATATTGTAAAAGTATCATTATTGCGTTGGATAATTACCTTCACCTATCCCGAGCCAAAAATTAATATGGACCTGACCATTAGATGTGTATCAGACACAACGAATCAAGATCGGGCCTTTGCATGATGAATCAGTGTATAATCATTGCATCCTTAATTGTATCAAGAAATATAATAATATTCAGTTGATCGACAATTGTGGTTATGATTACACATGACTACAGCAAAAACTTGCGGAGACTTATTAAACGCAATTTGAAAAAGACTTATCTTAATTATTATTATAAATATCCCCTGCCTATAAAACTATAAATATCCATTAGTCAGTTCAGTTTCGTGGCCAAGTTATACCAGGTCCGGACTCAACATTGTCATACACATATTTTATTTTTGGATTGTCGCTGGTGGGGAATAGTGACTGTCGTACCATTCCAAACATCGCAGTTCCCATGGCCATATTGCTAAGTAATGTAGCTACGGAAGCTGCAGCTCTAGCATGAGCTAAAAACATTTGTATGAACCAAGAAACAGCGAGACCTATAGCAGGCATTGCTTCCATTGCAGATGATGATTCCATTTTACGAGCAACAGCGATGATGGTCTCAGCTTTTTTGTTAAGTGTTAGTGTTTCATTCAAAAGTGGTAAACACATCGTTATGGCATTGGAAGTTGAGTCTTCCTTTTTTATACGATGCCCATCTTCTCCAAATATAACATCATAAGCTTCTTCATCGTTTAGTTTCATAACCTTTAACTCATCTTGGATTAGTTTTTCTTGTTCTTGAAGCGGAACAATTTTCGGGTCTTCTTTATTCTTTAAAGACTTTAATTTGCTCATTACTCTCTGAGTTAGAGTAGTTCCAAAGAGTACATCAAATGCTTTGTAGGCTTCCTTTACATCTAGGAATTTGACCATATCGTTGATACTTTCGTTGTAGGTAGTAAGGTTGTATCTGAACTTGTTTAAAAATGCCTTAAATTCATTATCCTCAATTACAGCATGAGCTTCAAGTTTCGATAGATCTATCTGGCGAGTTGATTTTCGTAGAACATTTTTGAAACTGCGAAGATTGTTGGAAGTTTGCGCACTTGGTTTATCCGTCGTTGGATCAGAAGATATTTCTGCGATGATCTCATTCACAAGCATCAACAACTGAGGGATGTTACGTCGGCTCTTATTATCATTGGACCTTCCATTACGAGAATCTGAAAAAGTTATACCCAATTTCTGATTACCGTAGCTTCGTACTTTAATTAATCCTAAATTAGTTTCGAATTTATCATTTAATAAAGTTTCATACCATTCCAGAAGCAGCTTTTCAGTAAAGTTTTTTCTTTCTAAAAGTTGGTTTTCAAATTCTCTTGCATTAAGTCCGAACAAATTTTGCGTATCTCGATTCTCATACGAACGTCCAAGGAAAGAGCCAACACTGGATAGAGTAGGGAACGAAGGTAAAGACGGTAGCTGTGGTAAGTTGTTGGCGACCATTGGCCAGATGAAAATTCCAGCACATCTGAGAAAACTCAAACTTCTGATACATTGGACAACTCGACTCATGAAACCGGCTTTTGCTGTACTAGGATTTAACTGTTCTACTATTTTTAAGATTTCATACTGATCCGCTGTTAGATTGTTTCTCAAGTTAGGTTCAATTCTGTCTACGTAGTATTCTTTATTGTCATTTTTTAGATCTGTTGATGAATTCTCTTTGTTCTTCATCACGTGAACAAGAACACGAAGTAAATCTGATTCTGTAAGATTTAAGGCAGGTAGTTTTTCAGCAAGCTTGCGGAACGATGCGGCATCTCCTTCGTCGTCTTCTTTTTCTTCTTCCGCTTCGCTGTCTTCTTTTTTGATCTCCTCTTCTTGTTTCTCTAACTGTTTTACTATTTCTCTTCGAAATCGTCTAATTGATTCGTTGTGTTTAATATCCTGTTTTGAAGAACTTAGCATTGCACCTCCGTTGGCTTTTTCTGTAGAAAGCAAGCTTATGAAACTAATCGGTGGTTGGCCCGGGTACGGTGGGATTACGTGGATTCCTTGCTCCTATAACAAAATTCGTTGTGTAGAAAAACATTTTTATGATTCTTAATTATTTTAACAATAAATATTCTCGAAAACATATGACAAGTAGTCATTGAATTTTTCATATTCTTCATTTTTAACATTGTTATTATTGTTCACCTACTAACGTTGAAGAAGATCCATCGATAGAATGCATTTGGCGGAACATCCTATTAGGATCGTACTGGACTCCTGTTCTGCGGTCGACCACTGTTGGAAGTTCCAGTAGGCCATTCCCCGTAGAAAAGTCATAGGAAGGAGAAGAAAGTGGAAGCATAAATGGCCTTTGGTTGATTGGCGAGAACGAGGGAGCGGGATTAGTGACTTCTGGTAAGCTTGGAGCATACCGCCTCAAAAGAGACCAATTGTTCAGAGTACAAGATAAGAAAGTATCGACTCTGATGCATCGAAACATTCTGTCCAGGTAAGCTACGCGCGCACTTTCTGGAAGAAGGCTACTTGACATTCGAAGTATATTGGCTTCTTGGTCAGATAATATTGGATAACCGTAAGCAGCTGCTCTAGCTCTTTCAGAGAATATTTGCCCATTTCGTACATCCCAACCAGATCTTGCTACTGTAGTGTGTCTCAGCGTATTTTCAATTTCAGTTTGTAGATTCTTTTCATGTTCCGTAGCTACTTTCTCTGTTTTTAATGAACTTCCAAACTGTGGAAAACTAGGTAGTGTAGGATGAAATTGTCCGACAGCTGGGAAGGTAACATCCCGTGCACAGTCCAGGAACGGCACTTTATGATCCAAACAGTCATACATTCTCGACACAAAAGCGTCGCGTGCTTGTTCAGGAAGAAGATTCTCAGCTGTTCTAAATACTTCCAATTGCTCCGGAGATAATGAATTGAATCCGACATGTTTCTCTAATCTCCATTCACTCGGTAAACGTGAACCTAAGTTTGACGCTGACATTTCCACAGTCTTCAATATTTTCAAAACAACTGTTTCAGGTTTTTCAGACAGAACAGGTACAAATCTTGTATCTGTAATTGTGATATGATGTTCACCATGCTTATTTGCCGCAACTTTAGTTTCCATGACAGTTGGATTTAAAGGTATTGATGATGTGTAAACGACATGCGATTTTTTTTCGGGTAATTCATCGAAATTCGGGAAGCTTGGGATGTTCGGAGCGTATGCTTGTATAGAAGGCCAAATTATGCTTCGCGCACAATTCAAAAATGAATTTTCTAAAGTGCAAAACAACGTTTTGTTAAAAAATTCTTCTCTCTGTCTGAGAGGTATGAATTCTGAAGCGGAAATAACAATACTTTCTTGGCGTCTAGACAATGATTTAGATAATTCGGCATAATTTAAATGCTCCTGGCCAAGTTTTTCTGTAAGCTGTGGATCTGACAGTCTGAAAGATCTAAGAATATTGTGAAGAACAGTTTCTGGATGTTCAGTGAAGATAGGAACGAATCTTGTACCAGTAACTGAAATAACAGGTTCGGCATGTTTTTGTACAGGAATGTTTTGTTCTCCACTTGAAGTAATTTGATGTACCGATGATCCTTTTATTTTGTCATCTGCTCGAGCAGTTGCTCTAGGCAATTCAAAGTAAGGAATCCTCGGAAGAACTGGTAGGCGTTCTTTAATATTCGGGAACATAATGATTCTCATACAGTTGGAGAAAAGATTTTTATCATCAAGGCATTCAAGCATTTTTGTTGTGATATCTTGTCTCATTGTCATATCTTCGGGCAGTAAATCTTCAGACAAGCGTAAAATAGTCAATTGTCTTATTGTCAAAAATAGTGGTATTCTACTTTTTTCGAATAAGTATGACGTTGTTGATACATTCTCAATTGAATCACGTGCTTTATTCAAAAGTAAAACGAGCTCATCTTCCCAAGCAGTAAGAGCCTTGTAATAAGCTTCTTCACTTTGCAGGTAGTTTTTACAAGGCGCTGAAGGATACCCTGGTAGACCCCCATCTGAACCCGATTGATCACTAGTTCCTGGATCAGTTGAACCGCCAGAGCCTTGTGAACTTGGATCTTGTGAACCGGAGCCTTGAGAACCCGAACCTTGTGAACCAGAACCTTGAGAACCTGTACCTTGAATTCCTTGTGAACCTGATCCATTTGAACCGGATCCTGAAGATCCAGACTGATTTGGATCAGTTGAATTTTGCCAAGGATCCCATGGGCCTCCAGATCCTGATCCGCCTCCACTTCCTCCTTGATTTGGTGGTTGCCCGCTGCCGCCTATGATTCCACCTGGCATACCTCCTGGCATTCCTCCTGGCATAAGTCCTGGCATTCCTCCTGGCATTCCTCCTTGGATGCCTCCTTGGATGCCTCCTTGTCCATTTTGTGGAGGATACCATGGAATGAAAGGAATGAAAGGATATTGAGGAATCATTGGTCCTCCTGGCATTGAACCACCGCCTTGACCTGGTGGAATAAATGGAAAACTAGGGAAACCAGGAATCTGACCTTGTCCGCTACCTCCAGAGCCGCCGGAGGGATCAGTGATTCCTCCTGAAATTGGTCCTCCACCTCCACCTCCTGGTGCTGATCCTGATATGCCACCACTGCCCGACCCACTCCATATGCCTCCAGGTTTGTGGAACCAGTTTCCTAGATTTGAAATACTAGGCAAAGTAGGAATATAATTCGTCAAGTTGGGTTTGTAACTTAGCAATAGATTTTGTAGCTCAGGTAACTTTGGAATGCTGGGAATGTATTTTTTCATAGTTGGCGATGGAGATTGTCGAATGCAGTGCAAATAATTGTATTGGTTTATGCATGCTACAATTCTTGCAGCATACTCTGGTCTCAGATCTGCAGGTAAAAGCTGCTCAGCTAAACGAATTGATTCCAACTGTTCTTGTGTAACAGTAGGGTACAAGCGATAATAGTCCAGGTATGAAGGATAAGGCGAAAACGAATATTGTTGTTGGCGTAGAGCATTTTGAAGTATTTCTTGAATTAAAGCTTCTGGTCGTGGTGCTCGTGTTCGAGTGCCATCCGCATCAATAATTTCTGGCAAAGGATTTATTCCTGATTGTTGAGAAGGATAAGTATCAATTACAGGTGGAGTCCAATAGTAATTCGGAAAATCTGGAATCAGTGGCAAATAATGCTTAAACATCGGCCAAGCGTAATATTTCATGCAACTGTAATATTCGTATCGTCTGATGCATGAGAACATCTGATTCGAATATTCTTGTCTTGCCATATCAGGTAAAAGTTGTTCACCAAGTTGTAGCAAAAGAATCTGATTAGGACTGAGCAGACTAGAGAGTGTTTCATTCATAACATCAACATACAAGTCAGGTTTGTCTTTCATAGGAAAACTCTGAAGCATGGTTTTGAGGATAGAGTAAATTTGCCAGTCTGGAGAAAGGTAATCACCTGCTTGCAATTCATCTTTTCTAGATAATTTTACCTTATTTCGACTTCCTTGAATTAGGTCTGCGACGTTTATCTCAATAGGAAAATTGTCAGCCAGTGAAGCTGGAACGTGCTCAACTAATACGGGGTATACGAAAATGCGTAAGCAATTCATAACACTTACACTTCTGATGCACTGATACATATTACTCATAAACGATTGCCTTTGCCTTTGAGACATTAACTCTTCAGTGCATTTCATAATTTCTTTTTGCAAGGGTGTCAAATCTTTTGAATCTAAGTAGAATGAAGCATTAACATCATCAGCTTTTTTTTGCGATACTACTAATTTCAGACCTTCTAACAATTGATCCTCTGTGAATGATGGTATCTCAGGGAATATATCATCGGACTGAACTTTGAACTTTTGCAGGAACGTTGAATTTCGTATTTGCTCCTGTAAATAAGATGCTCTTTCTTTGATAAATTTAATCACATCTTTCCTGTCTGCATCACTGCGTAATTGGCGAATGTTCGTCGCCTCAACTTTTGTCGACTCACTGATTTCTCGAATTATCTGAGCCATCTTTAGAAACGGATTTGTTTTAATGATATCTTCTCGGAGTGGCAATGGTTCCTCAGGAAGCACCGGATTCTCCACCGACGGTTCACTATGCGAAACTCTTTGTGATTCCACTTCAACATTTTCTTGTTGTAATGTTGGATCATCGCGAGCTGATTTGACGTGCTCACTCTCACTGTTTTGAACAACCACCGTATCACTGCTACCAACACTTTCAACAATCTGACCGCTGCCCAGTGGCTGATCGTCTTCTGTATTAACGTCGACATCAAATCTTCTGATTCCTTCGTCATTGAGCTTGACAATTTCAGTATCCGAGATTTGATCTTGTTGTTCGCTATTGATAACATCATCTGCCGATTCAATTTTTATTTCCTGCAATGGTTCTGGTACGTTAGAGAGAATAGTTTTCTTCTCTCGTATTTCTTTTTTTCCATCGTTGCTTTGAGGTTCCGAGACGACGGGTTGTATGACTATCCCAGGCTCGTCACCACCAACTTTTGTGTTTTCATTTTGATAATCACTGATTTCCGAATTAATCTCTCGTGCCCATGTTTCCCGAGATAAACAAACGATTGCGAATATAAGAAGAAAAGGAATTGATTTGGGAATGAGTGATAAACGTCGGGTGTCAGGTACTGCTTTCATGATCACGGTCGCGATGCGAGTGTCTCGGTCAGCCACCAGCTCGATAAGTCTATGGCCAGCCATGGATCTTCACCCTGCAACATCCTTGAATGTCTACAAAGTTACACACGCAAGGATGTAATTACACGTATACAAACATGTGCAACTGGTTCATCGGCATTCCCATTTTTGCGTCAGCTACTGGATAAAACTATCGCCAGTTATAGAAATTATCCTTAGCTTTAATTATTGTTATCTAATACTAATAACAACAATTAATCCATTGGATTCCATCGAACGATTTCATCTCATTTCAATGTCTTTATGACAAGTTAAAAATTATAGGTCCATGTTTAACATCTAATAATAACTTTTAAACGAGTCCATAAAAATTTAAAAGTGCTAAAATTATCCTGACTGTTTTTCTGCACGGGCCGAAATTTGATGGGTCTTTTTTTCGCTCGTTGTTCTTTTATTTTAAAGCAGTCTGAGCCAATCACTGCTTCGGGTTCTCTGAAACGACAAATAAAAGAACCCGACCTTTTTACTCGTCTTCTTGGACGGAATGTTCCACGTTTAAACTGGCTCTCTCATCACTAATACAAGTTTTTCTTTTGCGCGCAATTTTTAAACGATCGCAAACCATGAGAGTTACATTTTTAGACCTTGAAGCTTCCCAAGTAGAAGGGAATTTTTCAATCATGCTTGTTTCTATGAGACTCTTCTTTCTGTCTCCCTTAGCTATAAACTGGAATCACAGTAAGCGAAGGCGATAAACCTGTATTACCTTCTTTTATGCCTATACACTCGCCCATGTCAGGGTCAGGGCCACGTAAAGGAATCATCAGTGCATCGACCGATATAAAAAAAGGTGTTCTCAGAATGTAATGTGCACCGCTGATGCGAAAATTAGTTGCAATTATTTTGAATAATTTTCATGATATCATACGAATCGCATGATATGTGTACTAATATTATAAATTATTTCTATATAATCGAACGTAATCAATAGTAAATTATCAAACATTTTTATTTTTTGATTTTTTTGATAAACAATTCCGACATTGTAAAAAAAGTAAAAGCACTCAAATATGCGGCAGATTATAAATAATTTAATTTTCAAAAATTTGAAATTCTTACAGCGACTCAAAACTAATTAGTTAGTTCATACGTAAGTTGTTGTATCACTATTACCGAAGAAAGTGAAATGTTGCTGCAAAATTCTAGAATGACTACAAGTGTAGAAAAACAGGATGACTCCTTTACAAGACGATTAAAAGTGAGTATAAACTTTCAATGGACAATATTTTTTATATATAATCATAGATGGAAAATGAATTAACAGCAACCTCTAAATTAGACACTGTTTCAAAAATGTTCGTCCTCTTATTCGAAACACTTTTTTGTTAGTAAAATTATTAGTCAAGAGGTAAATATTGGTATCGTATTTCTCCTCAGTCATTCACCTATGAAAAGTCAATGATTTTATGCAGAGATCCACTTAATTAACATATTCATGTTACAGTGCTCTCATTTCTGTAAAAATATTCATTATCTTCTGATTTGAGAACCCAATTCTGAGCAACGATACCTTTTTTGGATTACTGTAAACAACAAAAAAGTGATTCATTTATGATTTTATAATTTTTTGATGTGACAAATTATTATTATGAGAAAGTGTTTTAATTTCTCATAATTTGAATTTTAGAGGCAATATAAAATTACACTGATTGTAATAACACGTACAATGAAATTTTCAATATCTTCACGTGTATCAAAATATGCAATTCTAGGTCAAGAGAATGACGTATGATTTTCTCAAGTACTCAAAGATGCAATAATATACTGTAGATCGATGTATCGCTTCAATAGCTTTTGAGATATTGGGAGCGCTTTTTAACCAATGACTTGACGAATTAAAACAAAAAAATCCAACTGTAATAGGTGTAACGCACCCGAGAAGGTTTTTTCGTTAAGAACAATGACCATAGAATTCAAAAGAAATTTCTTCCGCAGTTAATAACCGTTATCATTTTTCAATAAAAAGTAATATGTTTACCAAGCTCTAGATTGAAAAACAAAGTCAACAAGTATAAATTTCAATCTTTGCAGATGGTTTTATTCGGTGTAATGATACCTGTTGAAGTTTTTTTTGAACAAACGTATTAAACAGTATCTTTCTATTTACTCTCCATCCGGTGGACCTATTCCCGAACCCGATATTAACATACAGCCTGTGTATGAAATGTTTGCAAACATTAAAGATTGTAAAATTCATGTTAATCAAACAGGTGCCCAATACAAAGAGAAATACCAGAGACCGAAAAACCATTGGAATAACTCGGACACCGTTACTTCGAAAAAATTTTTTTCTTCGGTCAAAATTCGATAATTATCGCTGGCTCAGACATATACTTTGCATATAAAATCTAGCTTCTTAGAATTTCTTTTCTCAAATTCGGCCATGACCGTTCGGGGTTCGAGCATTTGCACACGAAGTCGAACTTCTCCTCATTAAATTCAAAGACCGTCTGATTAGAGGTAAATCTGGTGAAAGTCGCGTGGAATGTGTGTTATTATATCAATGATGCGACGCCGGTCAAGAGCGAAAGCTCATTGATTTGCGTGGTTTGTTTGTACAATGTTCGAAATATCCGGGCCAGTGGAATGGGCCTTACAGCATACGAATGACGAGATGCGCGTCCGAAATGCGCAGCGTATCAATATTTCTATCGAAGACCACCGCTTGGTTGTACAAGTTCAAATACAATCGCCGAAAGCATCGTGTGCACATGAGCAGGATGAGTCGAGCGGAGTGGCTAGAGCGCGAGTAAAATCTAGCTCATCGTTCGGGTGAAAAGTATCCGTCTTTTCTCCTTCTCGGTTTCTATAATCGACAGCACCTCGCTCAGAAACAGTAAACAAACGACGATGATGCGAAACGTCTGCCTCCTTGTATGTCTTGTTGCGATCGTCGCGTGTGCAACAACTTCGTCGGCTGTCGTGTCAGTGCCTAACCGGACCGAAGATGTAGCGGATTCAGGACTGGTTCCGCAAAGCGCGGGACGACTTTTTGGTCACGCTAATCGTCAAGGTTCGTGCAAAAACCATCAAACCTGTTTGCCAGCTACGCTGCAAAAATATCGATATCACAAGAAATGTAATTTACTCTCAACGCACCGTGCGATTGCACGGCTTTATAATAAATTACTGCCTCGCGATGATTTGATAATGCTACCATGCATGCCGTCCAGAGTTTGTTAGTTTAAGTATTTTTCTGTCCTTTGCACGGTCGTAGATTAACTTATCAAGTCCTTACCGAGGATCAACATTCTTATTCATGAATCGTCGTTTTCTACTTTTTTCACTTGTTTCAAAATCAAAAGGAGAAGTATAATTATTGTAAAAGAGAAATGTTTTTTAATAGTGTGGGTGGATTAATACTCGGGTTCACAATTTCTGGGGTAATGTTTTTTAATCATTAACAAAAGTGGGTGTTAGAATTACAAGAAAAATGTAATTTACAGCGTATTTTCATTTAGAAAATACTTAACAATCTTGGGCCAAGCCAAGAGTAACTATGTACCGTCTGTTAAACAAAGTGTAACGAGATCTTACATCCGCAAGAATGCTATGTATGATTGTATATCGTTCCAAACATTTTAAAATTTTTGGATAAAGAATCGTTGTTGCATGTATGTCTTCATACTATTCAAAATAAATTTTCACGTAGAAATAATTTTTTTGAAACATTTGATTTCATATTAAATTTTAATCACTAAATCCTATTGATAAAATTGATTCTCCAGAAGCTAGATTTTAAAAAGTTTTTTTGGTCAATAAAATATCAGATCGTCTTTTTATTGTTTAAAAAAATAGACTAGTAGGACGCTGTTGTCATAAACTTTATACACCAAGTTACAAGTTACAAACTAAAATAAAGCCTCAAAGGCAATATAACTAAGAATTCATTTTTTTTGTTTGTTTGAAATTATTATGGGCTACCTATAAACTCAAACAAGATTATACTCTCGAGGTTTATTGCTCCTAGCAGTATAGAAATATGTTAATTCATGTCTGTATAATCCGAGTCATGACCGTACAGGTTTTAGCATTTTTCAAGCAGAAATTGCAAAATACTTTGGTTAATATTTTCGGCCGCATCCATTTTATTTAATCTAATTAATTATCTGTAACTAACTCTGAGTACTTGTTTATTAAACACCGCATAATTTTACATTATCTGTACAATTTCATTTTCAAAACTAACATTATTTGAATGCCATGACGCGCACCAATGATTCTGACACGCTCGTGACAAACCTGATTCGACCGCAGATCGCCATGATGTCATTAAAATTCTTACAGAATATTTGCAAATTTAAGGTCGGTGCCATTGACTCTCGTTTAATAATTCCTCAGTACTTAACGATTGCGCCTCGCATTAACTTGATTTCCGTTAACATTTTCGCGCTAAATTTATTACGACTTTTCTCACGTTTTCTGCGTGACTGCGTTGTTTTGAATTTCTTGACAGTGATTGATAAAAGACAGTTTATAAAAACGTTACAGTTTATTAACACTGACTTTCTCGTTAGATGATGTAGCAGCGCAAGGACGTACATTTGGTCATAAGAGGATCCAATTTATGTTCATGCCAATGATATACAAGATGGGCGTAATCATGACAATGCTGGCGGTGCTCACCGTGATTTCTTTGAAGAGCCTCATGATCGGTAAGAATATAGAACGGTACTTGTTTTATACTAAAAAGAAATTAACGGTGCCTATTAACGAGTACCTGTTATCATTAAAGCCAACTTTTCACGTTACAGTTCTGTTTTCGTTCAAAGCTCGTTAAAGTTTTACGCTTAATTTCACTTTATAGTCCGCGATGTCAACCAAAATCACTGACTTTTTTATCCTCACAAATTCTCCCAAGACTATTTAGCTTTCTCTTGGGACACAAAAAATGTCATAACTTCAAAACAACTTAACAAGCTGATTATGATATAATTAATTCAAATATTCATTCAGTCATAGAAAGGTGATATGGGAAAAAACGTGTTTATGAGATTCTTTAAAGTTCTCTTTACTGAAAATGATTTCTGAGAATTTGAATTGTTATTGCAACCACGAACGAAATGGAAAAAAAGTAGCTTCGTTGATTGATTAACTTTTTTTCGTTTGCAGGTACGGTTTTGCTGGTGCTGAAGTTAAGCACCATTTTCGCTAAATTCTACTCTGCTTGGCAACCGCAAGGTTACGCTCATGGCCATGAATGGTCATCGCCACACCAGCCTGTCCACGTCCACGTTCACGGCGAGCAGTATCATCATCAAGCATATGCTGGACAAATGCCCTACGATGATAAACATTATTACTACAAGTGAACGAACTTAGCAGAAATTAAGCCTACTTAAAATTACTTGGACGTGAAACCCAGAAAGTTGTCAGTTACATGAATTTATAACACTAAAATACTTGATCCCAAACGTGTCGTACAAGGGTTCGTCTGAACACGAAAAACTTGCTTGAATTACCTGATGCGGAATTTTGCTTACGACGAGATTTGTCATCCAAGCAAGTCTGTAATATGAATATCATGTAGGTATTTATGGTTTGAAAGAAGAATTTATGGTTTCCAGTCGCATGACAATTTTTCTTTCGAGTAACAGAGATGAATTTATGTGGATAAATCGACAATTATACTTTTGTTAAACAAAATTACCTATCTTAAAATCGTTGCGAAAATGTAAAGCTGAATTTTGATGAAAAGGTTACTTTATATTTAAAGGTGCAAAATATGTAGATAGATTATCCACAATCATGCATGTGGGTACGTTTTCATACCAAAGGGATTTAGTTTAATGTTCAATGCTGACAGATACTGTAATTTTGTATGGATCTTAACACGCCTTTATTTATTTTTTTATCGTTTCATTACAAATATGCAACATTAATTGTTTACAAAACGAATGTTAGTGAATATAGAAAAGCTGACATACTGTTGTTGAATAACGAAAGATTGGTAAAAAAAACATTTGGTTTGTGATACAGTGATACAGTGATACTGCAAAGTTCTTGAGCCAGTGCTGGCCGCAAACGTCAGACTTAGAATATGTTTTGATTTATGTATACCTTCAAGTATTCGTAAATTTAATTTATTTAATTTATTTCACATCGAAAACATGATATTGTGTTACAAGTACAATCTAATTTCATAAAGTACTGTGTATATTGAAATTTTTACATTACAATTTTTGTATTTTTGTTATTGTTCTTATAAATTATTTATTTATTTGTTTATTTTATACTGGTATACGTGATGCCATCATCACATCTTTATGATTATTTATAAATGTAATGTTAAAAAAAATCTCTATGCAAAAGTTAAATATCCAGTTCACAAAAAACAGTACAATCACATAATTCGCTTGAACCTCACATTAAAATGTGATATGATCTGGTTTCAAAAATGTGTATTTTTAATCTTCTATCTTGACTCTGTAAACATATCACAGCGCACAGATTTTTAAGTGTACTCGGACGAATAACTTAGAAATTAATTTTTAATCTTACCAGTGTATCGTTCTCTAGATCTTATAAAAAACAAATCTATCACTTTTAGACCTTTTAAATGACACTTGTTAGACTTCACTAAATTATAATTATTCTTATTTAAAGTAATAACTTATGAAAATGAGCGTAAAGTTGTACATTATCATCGATCCTCATTGTGTGCCAAATAATAATCGCTCGTATAACATATTTATATCAGGTTACTGTAGTGCATATAATCTATACAGATTGTTATAATAGTTTTATATATTCAACATATTCAATAGTATTTAATGTTCATAAAATGAGTTCTTGTAAACATATGTCTCGATTGACAGACTTTGTATCATAAGAATCAGAAAATTGTGACCAGTGAGATTGTTTAAATAAACCTCCAATTCATTTTCAATTACAAAGTAATAATAACAAAATAAATGAGGTTTTTAAATCAATCATGAACATGTAGCAATTTTCTTTTGCACCTCAATTAAAAAACGCGAACAATTTTATTCAATGTAAATGACGAATCTATGCTTTATAGACCTTAACAATAATCGTATATTTTATAATAAATCATCCATTGTGTAGACATTGTCGTTCGTTTCTTTAAGATCTCAAATACACGTATACCTACTTTCAATAGCAAGTGTGAAACCTATTTACACTCCTAAGATGACATTTTGGTCCAGAACTTCTAGCAGATCTTGGTCAACTAATCAAATAGAGCAACGATTAAAGGTATAATAATTACTGTCATCTAACATTAATTATAAATCTGAGATTTCAACAAAATAATTCCAATAATTTATTATTTAATTCGTGTAAAAAGGATGTCCATTCGAAATTTTTAAGTGAGCATAACAAAGTCTTTTTCTCTCTTTTAATTCACTTTATGTCGTTGCACTTTTTCTCGCAAATACCTTCAACAGTGACAAAACCACTTGTCTAACTGGTAATCATTCGGCTGGGGCAAAGTCATGCTTCATCTTGTTTACGTCCAAGATGCACAACTTGTCGAAAGAATTGCTACGGTTTTGAAACCGTTTTTTAGATCAATTAAGTTAATTTTAGTTTAATGTTACTGTTTTTACTAAGAAGACACTTTAACTTCTTTATCCAATAAAGGAAAACATTACACGAAGTACTAGACAACATTGCAGAGGAACTTCCACCTTCTTTGCGCAAGAAAAAATGTTAATGGCTCAGTGTGAATAACAATTCAATTCAATTATAAAACCTTAATTGTCCATTAAAATTTTTCATGATAACTGCACTGTAAAAGTTCACTTTTTCGGAAAAAATTTCCTTCAAGTCATTTATGAATGAAAATTGCAATCTTTACTATAGAAATTTACCGTTTCTTTTGAATATGTTACAAAGATGCATCGAAAACTTGTTTTTTATTGCAAAAAAATCTTTTGAACTTTGAACCCAGGTATTTCTAACAAAGATCCTAGTTATTATTGCTTGATTGTTAGTTATTTTGAAAATATGTAAATCAAGATAACCAATAAAAAAAGGAAATACAAAATACGCGTGTGAAAAGCATAAGAAAAGTTGGCATCTCATGTCTGAACCAGGACTTTTGAAATACAAAATCTAATTTGCACTTTTGATTCAGTAGACACTATTTTTTTCGGATTCTTTATGGTTCAACGCTTCTTCGTTATATTATCGCTCTATTGAAAATCAGTTGAGTAGGTACTCTGAAAAAAAACCAATAAATAACAACAAAAACAAATATGGAAATATGGAGAAAAGCGAAACCACAATCTCCATTTGTGGTACTAAAAAATCGACCAAATAAGGCAAACAACGGTGATTCTGAACGAGGTAAAAATAATAAATCGAATCTAGTAAAAAGTATTCTATCGGAGCATGTTCTATATTTCCAATTCAGTGGTCTTTTCCTGCCGTCGTCTATAGATCCTGCTTTAATGCAAAGACAGTATTCTACATACACATCCGTCAATTCAACTTGAATATTTCTATAATTACATTCCCCACTACACCTCGTCGCAGGAAATAAAAAAAGTTAAGCTCTTATGTTGAACTTGTTGGGAACTTTTCACTATGCACTTATACTTTGTTTTTATTTTAATGTATATAACATGCATTTGCGTAATTTTTTCACAAACGTCTATTATGCAGGATTTATTATCTCATCGCGCGTAATAACGCAGAAATGCATAATTTGTTACTCATCGAAATGCTTGAACAACAGGAAAAATCACTCTCTAATGACGATCATAAATTACGAAGGTGGATCAGCATTGAAAAAAAATTAACGGTGACTTTGTGTCAGGCTTGGTTGACCATCCGGAAGTAGCCTGCAAATAACACACTTAGTTCCGATCCCACACAAGCTGCAGATAAAATGCAATCTCTCATACGTGAGACCCACTTCACTAAGTGGGGTGAGGTAGATGATTAAAAAGGAACATCATTCTTCTCGCTCTGAAGATCCTAGAAGTTGGATCAAACAGTCTGCGATGCCGTTGGTCTCGATACGGACGGTGGCATGCGCTGTTTTGTTGTTCGTTTCTTCATTCGTCAATCAGTGAGTGAATCGTTGAATACCGTGTCTGATCTAGTGTTTTATATTACAATATAAAAATCAACTGTGCAAAAATTAGTCAACGAAAATAAAAATTTTTGAAGTTCAATATGTGATACACGGATTTGAAGTTTTTTAGTTGGTTTTTTCGACCAAGTAAAATGACAGTGACAAAAAACTGGTTGATGCATCGAGCTCTGGACTGCAAGTGGATCTAGAACCTGATTTTAATCCAATTGTGATTGACAGTACTGAAAGTATGCATGGCAAAAAAGTGTTCCTTTTGTACCTGACGATATATTTTATCATGACACCGTGTGCGACCGCAAGAATTAACGACAGAAAGGTGGAAACTCGCACCGAGGAAAGCTCTTTGGAAATTTTGCCAAATTTGAAGTTACAATTGCAGGGCAGAAGTCTTTCGCTTAATTGGTCTCTGAAAAGTTTATTGCCAGGTGAGGAAATAAAAACCGAACATGTTCTTTGTTGATTCAGACAATGAGTTTATCTTCACTGATGGCTTTGAAAGGGGTTGATAAGTTTAAATTGATTTTCGAGAATTCAATTGTATACACTTTGGAAGTAGGTAAATAGTGCGGATTCAGTGCGTGTTGTGTGATACTCTATTGTTCGTTATTGTATGTTCAATGAAGGTGTTAAAGATTGAACGAAAAATGAGACAGAATGTTTGGCACTATCACCCACATGCATCTTGTAAAAGGATGAATGTTCACAGATAACGGCATTTCAGAATGTTTTCGTATCTCCGATCTCAGTCTTTCGCACATTAATCAATAGATTAACAGATTTATTGCAGTCTAGATTTCATACCAATCCTGCGAATCCTATTAAAGGCCAAAATAAAATAGATAATTTAGGTGTCGGAAGTGATTATTTTTTAGGCTACTTTGTAAATGCCCTTTGATTTGTTGTGCTAATTTTATATTTTAATTTTGTTTTTACAATAACAATTATTATTTTAGAAGATAAAACTTTTTCTTCGATTGAAAAACCATTTTGAATTTAGTTTCTATCAGTAGTTCTTATAGGTGAAATAATTTAATCTAATTAATGCTTTGAGCGTAAGTTCATTAAAATTCTTGAAAAATTCTCAAAAAAATTAAAAGTACAGTTTGCTTTCGAGCCTGTATCAGACAACCCGCCATTCTTGGGAATGCAACAGGTTGCCTGTCGAGCAAAGTTTGCAAGGTAGAAATTCATCGACATTAGAATATCAAGTTACAAGATATCTCTGGCACTAATATCAAGTCATCGAAGAAATTAGCACGAATTAATTCGAAGAAAACTTTGGCATTTTGCTTTACTTGGAAATTTCGAAATTGTTTTTTAGTTTTCTGTACTATCATTTTGATATAAGAAATTTGTGTAAAGTGACTAATTGCGAATTGTTTTTCAGATGGTGAAATCACATCTCGACATGGTGAAGATGGTGGTGGTGGTGGTGGCAAAAAGAAGATAAGAAAAGGATTGAAGAGGATCAGAACTTTACTTATGATGATACCGTTTGGTATGCAGGTAAATTTCAAATTAACAATTTTACAATTGAATCGATAGTGAAATGATATTTTAAGTTTGATTTAATAATCACTCTTAAATTAAAGTAATAGTTTTGATAATAGTTTTGATATTAGTTTTAAACTGAATTGATTGTTTGCAGATGATGAGTTTACCAGGAGCAATATCTTCTATCAAAACGCAACTGATACGAAGTATATTCGTTGGGAAAATGGCACTGCTTATGATTATTTACAACGCAATCCGGAATTCATTGATGAAAGAAGTTGTAGTGGTTCACAAAATACCACCACAACATCACGAACACTTTTATCCTCCGGAACTTGACGACGACACGACATCAGGAAGTTGGTGGGGTCGATGATAAAATAAAAGTGAATTCGTTTCACTTTATTTGTTAGCATTGACAAAAAACTCAATTTTGTTTGTTCTGACGTTCAAAACCTTTAAATATTCCGTCCTCTATTTATTTATTTATTGAAATTCAGAATACAAGTGACGACTAAAAATTTATTTATGTATCCTAAAATTATTATAATATTGTATTTTATCTCGTGGTTTGTAAAGATGTTGAGTGTTTTTAACGAGCGAAATACAGAGAATTCTACAAAAATTATTTATTATACATTCTTTGTTCGCTAAAAGTTTTAAAAGGAGCTTTCGAAAAGTAATGAAGTGCAATTCGAAACTGCAGAGACTAGGAACGTTGACATTTCTATACATTTAAGAGTCAATAATATACGTTGTCTATTGTCCCACATACTTCTGATAGTAACGGTATACTGATCCAGATAGCGAAAGAAGATTCGCTTAATTCGCATTTCTCTCTCATTAAATGTTACATAGTAGAAACCGAAATGACAATCTTATCTCAGTTGAGTAATCCATAAAATCAGTAGTCAAGCCAATAAATTAGTTGATTGACTTTTTTGAACTGCCCATAAGTGAGTAATTATTATCCAGCTATGAAAAAACTCTAAAAAAATATGAGTGTGAACGGAACTGTTAGTCGATTTTTTTTGAATAAATAAGTAAAAACAAATGACTGTTTTGGAATGTACAAAGCTCAAAGATAATTGACAGTTGTGTTTGATACGGTTTTAAAGGAAAAAGAAAAGATTGTTGCAGTCAAGTGTAAAATTTTTTTTCATATATTTTTTGTTAAATGTGTGAAATTATTGTTTTAGTGTTAGTGATATCGAATTAAAAGTTTTCAAACGCAAACCTCAGCAGCTGATACGGTACGAAAAGACACTAACTACACCTATGTCAATGAACCTTTCTTTGTCGTTTTTGGCCACTTGTTTTTTAAAACTTTTTTCAATCCCATTTTCTCCTGTCTGTGTTTTGTATTGTGCATTTTCATTCAACAATGCTTTTTTGAAAGTTTTAAAAAACTATCGCATTTTCGAATTTATTTCTGGGCCAAAAAAATAAATTTTTCAAAGAACAGTTCAAAATATTTGCCGTCGAATTACATTTCATTATGAGAATTTCAATTTTTTAAAACAACAACAAGAAATCGTTTCGAATATCTGAATAAGAAGAAGATTTATCAAGGGTTCCACAATTTAGTCAGTTAAATGTTAATTTTTAGCAAAATGTTAAATTTTGAATACCTTTCCATCGCATGACAACGGAATCATAATAAAAGTTGTCCTCCCTCCAAAGCTGCAATTTAAAGAAGTATATTTAACGTTTTCTTCTATCCTAAAATGCAAATTTTTTTCCACATGCAAGAACGCAACGGTACCTTTTTGGAATCCAATTGCACATCAACAAATTACATGATAACTAACTCCTCAAACAATTTTTTCTTCTTACTTTGAAAAATTATCACTTAATATTAATGATACGAACCTCGATTAAGGATAACAGTTATAAGAAGTGATTCTCGCGAATAAAAAAAGGGGCCAATAAAAAAAAACAATTTTCTAACGTAAAAGCGTCAAAAAATCTTTCCTTTCTTCAATAAAAAAAACTAAGTCTTTAAAAGTCAATACAACAATAATGTAAAACTAACAACACCAATTGGAAAATCGAAAAAGTCAAAAGAAAAACTTTCCTCGTTCTTGATTTATAAAGATAAACCGATTAAGCCTATTAGGACGTGTGTAAAAGTTAATCGGGTTACAACTATTTATCAATTTCGAATCAATTGATCTGATGTACGTGAAAAGCGTAATCTGAGCTTCTCAATAACAAGTGGGCCTTGCTGGTAGCATTGTTTTTAAACCTCCCGAAAGGTGGGGTGTCTCGACTTGAAGAAGGGGCCCGCTTTCTTATAGTCTACGCATCTTTACGGCTGCTCCGCCGGTAGATCCTCAAAGTTGATGGAACACCACGAGTAAAGAGCGTCCAAAAGCGGTGCGCTTTCGCGTTACAGTCTCTTCTCTCGTTTGACCAGCGAGCACGTGTACAAACGTCAAACTTGAACTACAATCACAACGATGGCTCGAGCGTGTACTCTAATTATCACATTATCGTTCTACTATCTGTCACTAGTCAATGCGGAAGACTCGACAAGTTTTATAACGTGCCTAACGGAGAGCAGTATTCTCAATTGTGCTAGCAGTCACATTAACGTTGAACTTGACAGATTGCAAAACGTGACCGGTAAACAAAGTGATGTGCCAATTTCCAAGGTGATTGAACAAACTAGGCTCTTGGTCACTAATGGATTTGATGCCGTGTTTGGAAACAGCATAACTGATGGCCAAGATGAGGACCGAGGAATTGGAGGTAAACTATTTTTAATATTTAATCTATAACTTTAAGTTTTAAGTTAAGTCAGATCGAATAGCATCATCAGAAGAATGAAATTTGGCACACACTTTTAAAAGAGTGATTAATAAAGTTTGTATTGTTTCAAGTAGGAATGTTAGTAACATTTATCAGTTCAGGATTTGGTTAATTTATTTAGGTTATTTTGCCAGATGATAATTTAAACCATTAACAAAAAAGAGAAAGTGATACCAACAATATTTATCACTGTACATCATCGAAATCCAGCCACATTTCTTCTGTGCATCCTGGCACACATTTCACCAGAATTTGGCACACACGATCTGCACTCGTGCTCGATCAAGGTGACCAATGAATGTGCCATTAATTGAGGGGTTTCGACTAAGATCCTAACTGTTCATATAACGTTGCTCTTCAATCGTCAATTATCGATCATGAAAAATTATTGCCGCTCAGTTACCCCCTTCAGTCATCGCTGCAATTAAGTCGTTCAATTTGCCTTATTTGTATCAATTTTTGTAGTTTTCTATTTTTTGTTCTGCTAAATATGAGCGTTCTTAGAAAAATGTTTATCAGACGTTTTTCCGGCTATTGTAAAAGTGAATTTATTTCGTATCGAGAAAACAGTAAAGTGTGTTTAACGACCTACAACATTGGATACCAGCTGTGGTGTCCCATTTTCCATAAGTTATGGTGAGAAGAATGTTTTCAAGACGAACCGCCAAAACAAAAACGTTAAAGAAATCGCAATAAAGGAATAAAAAATGCATCGTTCAAAATGTAATGCGAAGTTAAAAAGATCGCTTTAGGAATTTTGTGTCAAATCAACTGAAATATGAAAACTTTTATTTTGTTCAATTACTTGTCTTGTCTGAAACCGTCGAAAACAAACTGTTTTTGAAAGTAAATCTCGTTGCCGGTAGGAACCGGGAGCTCTGCAAGAATACACCTGCTTCGGTCATTCATACTATGTGAATATTTCGGTCACTCCAGTAACAAAAACTGTTCCATTAATTCTCAAAAATAATGGAAATCGTCTACCAAAAAAGTGTATCTTTCGTTCGAAATCTGGGTTATCTTAAAAATAAACAACGAGATATTTTGATCTCCAAAATAATTAATCTGCTGTTTGCTACTGAATTCTTAAAAAATGAAAACAGAAACGAGAAAAGTAATATGATTTTAATGTCGATTCCAATAGAACGTATGAAAAGAAAAAAGTAAGAGTGAAAAAAATGAATAGGAAATTATAATGAAGAAACTTGATGAATCGTTTTGTGAATCGGTTGAAAAAGTATAGAAACCTGCGGTGATCAATTAATCGTCGGGATTTTTCATTTGTAACTAAGAAAATTGATTGCAATTTGATGATTCTATGACAATTAAATTTTCTAACCGAAGTCTAAATATGTTACTTTAATTTCGAATTTTTTCCAACTTCTAAATTGACAGTTACGAATATAAAAATTGTTATTAATGTGATCGCAAATTTTTTTCTTATCAAGGAAATTATATCTGTAGTAAAAGACATGACCTGCTGTTGTTGTGTACATTCTCACATATGGTTTTATGCAGCTGTTCATTTGATTGTACTTGAACTCTTAAGTTTAGTGAAAGTAGATACTTAACGGTACGAATAAAATGCAAATAATCTTTGACTCCAAATTTCCTTTTGGTATCCCATGGTTTTGTATGCAACCGGTCATTTCCCACTTATCAAGTACTTGCCAATAATGAAACGATCGTTTTGCACTCGAAACAGATATTAGCAAGTGTACCTAGAAAGTCTTTGTCGAATCTATAAATAATTTAATCACGCATTCGTCTAATCAACTCGACAATCCGTACGATTGTCTAATCATACGATCTAATCATTAAAACGAAAAGAAAACTTCATCTCGTTCATTTAAGCACAGTCAAAAGTCCAATTAAACGATAATTAAAATGGTTATGTAATAATTTGATTAAATGGTTAGAAGCATTACATTGATATGAAATCTGTAAGTAAATGCTGTGAGAAAACTTGTGTTTCGAAGTTTGAAACGAACGATGAATTATTTATTTTTCTTATATCGGTTTATGACCAAGAAAATTTATATTCAAACTGCTCATGAACAATTCTAATTCGTTCGAAAATAACTGCGGAAGTTCGAGCACTGATTTCATTGTTCGCACACGTATATTTTTCAATATTCAATGCTGTACTTGTAGCAGAAACTCAATTTTCAAGAGAAAGTTCATCATCATTTCACTTCACGTCTTTCTGACAACATGATAAATGATCTAAATTTTCAGGAGGCTACTTCGTAGATGATTTTAATCGCGCTTTACAATTTTTGTACGGCCACTTAGAAAATCGTTGTAATTTTTCTATTCAACTCAAAAATTTAATACGAAACATAAACTTCACGATTTGCAATGATGATCTGTTCATTAAACATCGAAACGTTAATTAACGAACTGTCCAAAATCGTCAAATTTATGTGTTAATTATTTGAAATCAATGACATCATTTCTAATCGCAATTCACATTTCACATGGACTGTTTTGCCAACTTTTCAAACTATTACAATCTTTAAAATTATTATAGGTGCATTTGTAATACGTTTTTCACTTATAATTCGCAATTTATCTCTCATGAATCATTTTTATTCATTTCAGATGGTTACAAACTGCATTTTCACAAACAGAAGAAGAAACTCCGTAAACTGTTCGTGATTGGCATGGTGCTAAAATCAAAAATAAGCCTCTTATTTCAACTGATGTCAGCTCATTTTCAAATCAAATTCTTCGCCATTGCTGTCTTGGGATTGATCATCAACGCTATCCGACTATGGTTTGATATTAAAAGAATGTTCCAGCCGAACAAGGTCGTTTATTACGAGCACGCTCAGCATCAGCACCATTACGAACATGACGACCACGATGATCACGGATATTGGGCCCGATCGTCGAATCAAGCTGCAGGGCACAACTTAGCTTATTCCGGTCATGTACCTAAACATTGAAACCTGTCACGATGAACTTTAAGAAACAATTATTCAGTGCATTTTCATTTACGATGAAACACTTAGGTGCAGGTTGGGATCCTCGTTCTAACGGGATTCTGGATAAAAGACCAAAAAATGAAAAGCTGAACAGGATTAGGCTTTAAGAGAAGTTAAGGCTTTTAGCAGCTGAAATCCCATGTTTGAAAAAAGAGTTGACTGTCTCTCGCTGCATTTTAACTGATTCCGACTATGCCATAATCATCTGTATAACAGTGTACTTCTGTGAATGTGTAGCATCCATGTTCTAGTCTGCAAAATACTGTACTTAAATAGACAATCGAAAAGTTACTAGAATATCAGAGTAGATCCGCTTTTGTAATTAATAATTTATTTATTTTATTTATTATAATACAGTCAACAAACTGCAAATTACTTGTATATTATCTCATTACGTTAATGTAAAATCACAAAATGTATAGTATTTTCAAAAGTTGATGTAATCATATCATATGTATTAACATTTCAACGTATTCATAATTGAACTTAATTTTATATTGTAAAATTACACTTTGATAAATTAATGGTAAAAACCTAGAAGATTTTTATACAGTTGTATACAGTTTTTATCAGTGGTCCAACTTACTCGAGTTTGATCGCAGCAGTATTCGAATATAAATTTGTATCTGCTGTAAATAACCCATTGACGAGTTATTAAGTGTTAAGTTAATGTGTTTAATGAAATAAATTTGTTTCATGACATTGCATTACACCTTCTTTTAAACTTAAAGTTTGAAGAACTTTCCTCAAGAATATTTAGCACTCTTTTCTTACAGTATTGTTACAGTAAATAACATTAAAACTAAATTAAACGTTTCGTTATCGAAATGGAATAAAGAAAAACAAGAGAAACATACAATTCTACAAAAATTTTATTGCAACTTGTCAATCAATCGCGGAAGACTTACAAAGATCTTTACAAAAAGTAGGTATAAATACATAAATCTAAGTGAGATATTCAATCGCATCATAACTAACTCCAAGATATATTCAGCAAAACCTTACAGTTTCCTCTTTCTCACTTTTTCAAATTTTATTTTCGTTATAATAATGCATTACAATCGAGCATCATAAAAATAAAAACTAACTTGTAGTCACTTAAAATGCATGTCACTCACACGTTACAGTACAATCCTATACACAAAGTGTTGTTTTCAGCGTTGTGTATAACGATTGCATAATTTAAACGTTGTCATATTTTTCTGTCATTTGTTTTCAAATCATTCAGATTTCAATTTTTATGGGAACTGTCTCATAATTGCATTTGTTTATTTTGTCTAAAGAAAAGTGTATGTACAAAAGTTTCATGAATGACGTATCCCTATAATTAATGAAACGTTTCCGAGAAACCAAGTTCAGAATGTTTTTCCATATGCTATTACTACATGAACCTTTCTCATCAGCATTTAATGATATTTAATGAATTACAATTCGTTTCCAATTATTGCAATGAGTTATAATTACTTATTGAAACTTGGGGATTTTCTTTGACTCTAGTTAAGAATAAAACAACATCCGTAGAAATCTGAATTTAAAATAATATATAAATACGCACGATTTTATCCCTATACAACTTCTCATATACGTATGTATTACAATTTATTATATTCGTAATTGGTTTGAGTATTTGAATCAATCTCTCGATACTTTTTAATGAAAAATGTTTAATACAGCGTAAAGAGCACTTAATTGTACACTACGATGGATCTTATAATGCTATAGCGATATAAGATACTTTTGCATCGTTTAAATTAAATTACTTTTGAAAAATTTTATACACATTGATAATTACAAGCAAATATACTAATTACTTTCATGTAAAATCACATAATTTTTGTATAACACGAATTAGCGCTGCACTTAGATTAGATCGAATGGTGAAATCGAAATTTTGAGCGGATTCATTATCATTTCCGTCGATAGAATTAATTACACCTTGTCCATACAATACTAATACAATCATCACAAAATTTTCACAAATCTACATCCACATAAAACAATGGCTTTTAGCAGACTTCCATATTATACCTTCTAGTAAGAATGAGCACCACAACCACAGACAGGAAAATTTAATTTGCAATACACTTTGATAATCATCTAATTAATCAAAATATTTCGTGAGTCCATGCCATTCAAACTTGTCAGAAGGTATTCTATTTACAAAATCCACTTTACTTTGAATCGCTTATCATTGAACTCTTCTTCACGATCAGACTCGTCTCATCAAAATCCTGTATAATCATGCCAGGATCCACGATTGTGCCTGTACTGCTGGATAGAAGGAGCAACATGAATTGTTTCTGGAGTTCTGTAATAAACTGCTTTTGGTCTCTCGTTCCTGTTAACGCTAGGGGGAACAAATCGAGTGCTTGGCACAAATGAATTTTGTTTAGGCTCCTGATATTGACTAACAGGTTTTGAATACTCGTATTCGTTTTCCGACGGTTGTAAAAGAGCATCTCTTCCTGTGTTTTGTCTGTGAACCGGCAATGCAAATCCACTAGGAAGGCTTGTTTCCTGGTTTAAAGTAGGAGTGAGCGCATCATTCAAGGTTACGTCATATTCACTTTCTGGAATATCTTGGAGATGAGAATTGGAAACTTCATTGATTCTTTGTTTGACCCGGTAGCCCTGATTGTTGGAATCTCTAACTTCATCGTTATACTGAGGTGTATTATAAGGGTTTTGCGTAGAGAAGTCTTGATTATGTGTTCTCTGATTGTTAGGCCGAGCCGGTCCAGAAGGAGGAGATATTGTTCTAATCGGTTCTTCAATAGTCCAATTTGGAAGAGGTTTATGTGATTCTCTGAGCTCTTGCACACCAGCATTTCCTGTTGACGACACATGAATGGTTGGTATTGTTGAAGGAGCTGGTTCCGTCACTTTTTTTGATTGAACATCTGGTTGAATTACTTTATAAGCATTATACACCTTTTTTTCTTCTTCGGTTTTCTCCTTATAATATCGGTGTTCTTTATAAGGTTCGAGTGTTTTGAGATAAGCATCATTGATGTTTTTATAATTAGCTGTCGTAACAGGGTATGTAGTGTTATCGTGAATTATAGATCTACCTTCATCCTGTCGGCCTACGAACAAGGCTGAGGCTTTCATGCCCACTGGCAAAAGACCACGAGGATTAGGATTACCACCGCGAGATGGTAAGAATGGTCTCTTGACCACACGGAAAGTAGGTCTGGATGGAGGGGATGACGGTGGAGGTACAGTTTCATCCTCGTCGTAATATTCGGACAAGTATTCTTCGGTAGTTGTCTTAGGAGGTTCCACCTTATATCGCTCATTTTCAGCCGGCAAAGTTGTTTGTTGTTTGTTGATTGCTGGTCTGAAAGTTGGCCTCCAATACTTGCTAGACAATTCCTTAACAGTGGTTTGATTCTCTTCGTCGTTCGGTTCAGAGTCATCAGAGTTTGACGATGGAGGGAATTCAATGCGTAGATTAGTAGATTTGTATGTGGCTTTTTCAGGCCGAGTAGTTTCTGGCTTGACAGTAGTAGTAGTAGTAGTAGTCGTTGTACTTGAAGTTGTAGTAGACGTTGGTGTTGTTGTTGATGGTACTCGGTTAACGCTGACTGGTTCTTCATTTTCTTTAGAAGATGTTGGAAGATTGGCGACTCTGATAGGTTCTCGATCAAACTCGTCGATCGGTTTGTGATGTGCGTGGGGTTGAAGCATGGACAATGGTCTTTCAGGCAAAACTTCGCGATTAAAGTCCTTGTTTCCGCGATCTAACATTCGATCTCTACCACGGTCATAGGTCCTCTCTCGATCGTAGTACCTATCCCTCGAACGTTCTGGATACTTCCTGAGACGGAGGTCGTCATCACGATATCGAGGTCTGTAATATAAATGAAAATATTGAAATCATTTATAGTAAAATCACAGTTGAATAATGAAACTTTCGTTGGATACTAACATAAAAAGGGTTTGACGGAAGCAAAATTATTACAAGTTTTATAAACACGTTATTCACAAGTGTTCAAGTGAAGCATAAAAAAATATAGCGGGACTTACTTTTTTTATGATTTTAACATGGGTCTTCATTCTTGGGAACGCTCTTCATCAACAGTCGGGTGATCATAACTAAAAAAAAATTTCTTAGGTTTTTTTAAGTTCCAAAGTTGATCATGCATTTTGAAAATGAATACAAAATGTGAAATTTTGAGATGAACTAGCGTTACGAATTATGATAGACGTTCACTCGACTGTCAATGTACGAGGCCATGCATGAATGAATGTTTGAATTGATTTTTAATGGTAGCGAAGCTGATAAGTATTTCAGGCTTGATTATCACATTAGCGATACACATGTATGTTCAAATGAATGATAAATTCTTGAAAATAATAAATGCTCGCGTTGTGACAATTGATGCACTTATCACATTACCTATACGGTCGGTCGGGATCTCTAGCATCGTAGAAATCTCGGTCTCTTTCACGGAAATTTGGCCGACGTCTATAAGGTCTACGAGGTCTCATTTCTTCCAATAATTCGTCATCATAATAATCAATATCCGTCACATCGGCAGGTCGCCTACTACGGGGCTCATCTGTAAAATGATTTTTGATTACTATTTTCGATCGATAAAACATTTTTTTAAAATTTTTGAATATTATTCTCGTTTTCATTGCTTACCGATAGCAGAAGGTGGTAGTGAAGTCGAGGAAGATGTAGAAGATGACGATGCCTTTGATTTATATGAGTATTTATCTTGTTCTGACAGCGGCACAGGCCGACGTATTTTAGGTGGCGTTCTTGGCCGAGCGTAAACTGATGACAGTGGTGCTGCTGGCTTAACAAGTCCTTCCGTGTTCCCATTAGACGCAGCTACAGCTGGAGCTTCCTTATCGTCGTAATCATCTTTATATCTGAAAATTCATCAAATCAGATAAGTCAAGGCGTCGCTAATGAATTTCATGAAAAGCAAACTGTTTTAGCGAAAGTGCCATAACAAGATTTTCATATTAACTCTATCTGCATTATAGGTCTTTTCCTCCATTAAAAGTGCCGCTTTTTTTCAAGATAAATATGTCTCATTTCTTTTTTATAGTTTTACGATTTAATTAATTAATAACATGTGATAAACTGAGCATACTTGTGAAAGTTTATAAAATAATTATTTCGAAATCAATAATACGATCTTATTTCGTCGAAAACGAAATCAATGAAAATTTTTCACGATCAGGACTCGATTGCATAAGGAAGAGAAAAGCTTTTACTATCTACCTTTTACTATCCAACGTTCTACGTTCGTCGCCCATCCTGGGTCGATCAATTAGTCTTCTGTCTTCATAATCCAGTCCTTCAGGGTCTCTATATCTGAAACCCTGATCTTGACCACGAACTCTCGGCCTGTCTTCATCCATTGGATCTCGTCCGGGTCGCATGGGATCTCGCCTCGCACCAGTTCTCATCGGATATCTGTCTCGTAGCAGTGGCGTACCATCTCGATCTCGGTCCCGCTCAGCTCGAGGTGGTCTGTCAGTTCTATCCCTCAAATTCCTCTCAAATACATCTCTGTCTCTATCTCGATCTCTTCTGTATTTCCGGTTGTCGTAATCATCGTACAGGCGATCATAACCATAGAGTCTACCTCTATCGAACTCATCGTCATAATAGTCTTCATCATAATAGTCAAATGCTGGTCTCCACCTCTGATAGGGCCTTCTTCTTCGTGGTCCATCTCTATCTCTTGGGCCGTCGTGTAGAGATGGCGCAGACGTGGTCGTCGTTGTGGTTGTAGACGGTCTTGGAGTCGTACTTGTTGTTGAAGTCGAAGACGTTGTTGCTTTGTACAAAGCGTCATTTCTGTGCCAATATTTTTTAGAGTTAGCACAATCTACTTCTGAGACAAAGTGACAAATGAACGTCTTTTGATCAAAGGCAGTAAAATTAGCGCAGAGGAAGTCGTATCGGGTGCCGTAAAGACAGTGATGATAGACCTGTAAAAACATGGGTATATTAGTGCAAATTCGAGTATAAAGATGTTTGTCTAAAAATGATTGATGATGTGAAAGATAATGGATTACATCACTTGGTCAATGACAGCTGTGTAATTTCTCTCTGTTTATGGTCTTGGTTAATCGTTAAAAATTGCTCCGCAATGTTGATTTGTGGTTTTGCAGATCGGTCTAATCACTTTTACGAACAAGTGAAAGTGATATTTTCCATACATCATTGAATCGTGCCGTAATAACTTTGATGCAGATATGTTATAATTTCGAATTCCCTTTGTTTCAGCGATTCTCTTTTATAGCAAATCATGCGCATTGTTGACCGGCGATAATAATAATTGTAAAAGAAAAAAACATTGTGCAAACAACTACCTTCTTCGCTCAGTAATGATATATGTGCAAGCGGCATCCTGGCGTTTTGATGTGTACGATTAAAAATCACCATGCTTTTTCAATAATTACCACCACTTGACTGTTCTTAGATCCAACGCAATCGATTCTCAAGGTTAATCCTGAACTTTCTAGATCTTAAGATTAAGCGGAACAAGAATGAGTGTCAAGAAAAACCTATGCACCTCAAGCAAAATAAATAGTTACGGGATCCCGATAACAATGTCATTTGCATGATGTCTTTAGATTGACTGAGTACTTTTTCCAACCTTTTTCCTCCAATTTAATAATTGCCTCAGTTTACTGTCTGCAAAGATCTTTGACTCGTCACTTTCGTTTTCGCGATTGTGGCTGCATCAAAGTGGCATTGTTATGGGATTATTTCCATCCTGATATTTGACTTTTCGTAACTTTACAGAGGAAAATGATTGGTTACCGATCTCTCGCGATTTGCATGACAATAGGCGGGCCGCTTCGTTGCATTTCCAATAGCGTGAAGAGGAAGCAGTCTTAGCTTTCTCGATCGACCAATCTACGCTCGCGGCGAGTGGAACGGTCAGGGACGGGAAATGTAACGAACCACGAATGTATCCTGTTAACCATCTAAACTTTTCCACAAATTGATCACAATTAAGGACAATATAATTTTGAATGAATATTATTACGGCATGATATCTTCAACATCCACATCTCAAAGGGATTCGATTTTAATGCTATCGTCTTCTGTTCAGATATCAATGTTAATCATTTCGGATTCAAATTAAATAATGAACTGTGAATCAATTTTCACAAACAATGTTACATTAAACGTAACGTTTTTCTCGGGACTCGCCACTTTCACAAAAGTTTTGCCGAGTTTTGGAAAAGTAAAGACACGCTTTCAACCGATCAAGAAAAGTGCACTGAATCGATTCGATGTTACAACTTTGACGAGATATTTTATTTACATTGTTACCGACTGCGAGTTCACGCTTCAAAGAATTCGTAGATTGTTGCAGACAATGCTTAGTGACGACGATCCGTCGATGGTAAAATGACACGAATCTAATTCGATTGATTTCGATCACCTCAACTGTATTCTGGACCACAGCGCGGACAAAATAGATTATCGATGGATCAGAAGTAAAAGTCGTCAATCTGGGGTAAGAACTTCACACTTGATTGCTCGTTCTAATTGATGGATTTCGAATTGAAACAAAATTCTGATGAAAGTAAACGTTTTTGTTAAGATTGTACCTCGTTGTAAGAACAATTGGAGGTCTTGAAGTGCCGGCAATTCAGTGATTACAAAAAAGGAAAACGCCGAGATTAAATCAAACAACTTTATTGTTGAAATAAGTACGATATCTGTGCATCAACGAGCGCCATCACTTTTTTTAGTTTCGCAATGACCGTAGCATTTTCTGCGGCTATCGGTGCGTAAATGCAACTAATAAGAAACGATTCAAAAAATTCACAACGAAGATAACGTCTACAAGAAAAAGTGAATCTTCTGCTTTCTTCTGCGACAAAAGATTTACTGATTAACTTTCGATATCACTTAGCCATGAAAGAATTCAATGAAAAAGTCATTAATCGGCAAAAGAATGTGTAACAAATTGCAACGATGAGAACAATCGTTCCAAAGGTAGATTTCAAATAACAGCCTATAGATCATTTTAGACGTCAATACAAAAATAAACTACAAGTATATCGAGACTAAATCGAACGACCAGATAAATCAAAACACAGGATTCTCTCTTGTACACCGCTGACGAACAGAACATGATTTGAGTTCGCGTCTGGAGTGTAATATAACTGAATCTAAACGCATTATCATTTGTTCATCGCACGGTTCAACTTCATGAATAACAGGCGAATTTCAAATGGATTTCACAGACAAAATCGGTGACGATTATTCGTTCACGTCACTTTTTCCCATTCAATAAAACTCAAAACAATAAATTAATTTACCACTACATTTCAAGCAACCGTACGAACTGTACTTGATCATGCCTAATAAGGAACGAGCTAACAGCTACCGATCTATCAAAAAACCAACTAGTTGAATCGCTAGTTAATATACCCAGCCGCGTATTTCGTTGTTTTTCAACACTTTTTCGTCACTACAAAACCACTCCAAGCGCGGACAAACTTAATACAAACATTTTATAACTTCGAAGATGCAAATTACTCGATTTGCGGTTCTTCGATAATGATCAAATGTTTAAATTACAAAATACTGTGCTCCTTCGGTTACGATATATTTATTCATTGCATAATAATCTCAGCAAGAAACTCGTATGAATATGATACTCTTCTTCATTTTGAAAACTAACGAGTTTGATAAAATTTATCCAAACATCTTACTGTTTGAGACATATGTAGATTCTTACATAATTTATTGCATAATTCTTGAGCATTAATACTCACTTGACATTTGTGTGGCACACTGGCGTAAAACCCATCATGAAGACCATCACATTTGAAATCTATCTCTTCTGTTGGAATACTGTTGTAAAACGGGTAGTCGCTCAAGTTGTACCCGTTGAGTTCTCTCGGTAAGTTTGGGTCCCAGATGTAATCGATCTGTGGGATACCGGTCAACGTATGGCCCGTCGTGGCATTTGTATCGGCGACTGTCGTTGTCTGAAAAATCATCGAACAATATTTTAAATCAACATTTCAAGTTTTCTTTCACAAGTTTAATGATATACAATAAATTTAAAATTGGCAGCAAAATCAGTAAATGTAATCATTAAAAAAATGTCGAAAGAATGGTGATTTACAAATCCTGCTAATTAAAAGTCAAGTAAAAGTTAAGATGCGTTAGGCACAAACAATTTCACACGTTATGCATTCCTTCAAACCAACTGCAACGACTTTCCACTGAATTAGTCTAGTTTACATTTCGAAACAAGAGCTGCGTTATTAGCGCAGCCTTGGGCGTGCTATTTTTTTTCAATTGACATATCCCAGGAATCTGAGTATAGGTTACTCTCGACAAGCTCGAACGCTTGAACATGATCATTGAAAAAACAACTCATCATTTATTAATTTTCCTAATGAAATGTTTAAGGCAAAAATGCGAACGATCTTTTCGTATTACACAGTCTGACATTCATTTTCCATTTGTTACGCCTGTCACCGGCTACTATTCATACATTGTTGCAGTAGGACGCACTGTCCTTAGCTTGAATTCAAAGATGAATTTGAAAAAAAACATGGACATTAAATCAATTGGAAAATATCTCAAATGCTTGACACTAATTTAACAACTTTTTTGTCGCAAATTCTTGTAACAATAACTTGGAATCGAAAGAATTTTGAAAAACTGTTCCAATTCTTGAGGGAACATTGTAGTATCTAATGTACCTGATTGTTAATTTACGCAATTTATTATGTTTAACCTAAACTTTATATAATTACACCTTCAATCACGAAAGTGTGTATTATATAAACACATATAACCATAAGGTGAATAGTAACGACCTTTACGTAAAGTCTCCGTTAAGTCCTTTCTTCGACTGGAAAATTAAGATCATAATTCACAGCGGTAATTGCATGGACACTTACTTTGTGTCAAATTCGCCGTTACGGGTCTCTGAAGATTCGTATAATTTTATTTATGAAAATTTTACTCAAAGCGCCATTAACTGTTTTGAATATAAAATAAAATAACAAGTTTCATTGCGCATCAATATTAATATTTTTATTTTCAGCATTTTCGAAACAGTCTTCTCGTTTCTGTAATTATACCACGGATAAAACGAAAATCTGATGTAAGAATGGAAGAGTTATTAATTTCATCGAAACCAACTAAAAAAGTTTTGATTCAAAACTTGTATATTCTAGGGACTTTAATGACTTTTGACTATGCAAAAAGTTATTTCGAATGAGGAAACAGTTTGGCTGATCGAACAAAATTGCACAACTCTCGAAGAATCAATATAATTAATCATTTAACATTAGGCACTGATAGGTCCATTATAATCGGACATTTCCGTCTAATAATAATTTCAACTCAATTTTTAACGACTGGTACAGAATAATGAGTAGTCGAGCTAATAAGAAACCACTGTCCGAGCAGTCAATCCATCGATTCGTTATGTAAACTACTCGCATAAATAATTGGGTAATGGAAAACTTGCGTTGGACTTTCCAAGTGCATGTTAACTGTGATGTCATTGTGGAGAATAAATTATCAAAAATAGAGTTACGTATAATTACGGTATACTAAAAATTAAGTAATTAGATGTTTGTCACTGTCAAGTTAATCAAAATCTCCGAAAACCAATTTCGTTCGACGAACCAAAATGAATAGTTCTATTTTTGACCCGCGTGAAATCGCGGAAATTTATTTACATAAACACTCGGATATAAACAAACGCCGGAGATAAAATCACGAATTAATTACACTTTCGATTTCCTCATCTTTCATTCAGATCCTAGACAGAACAAACGAATCATTAAGATACATAATGAAAACAAATAAACGCCCAAAGAATGGAGGGAAATATTGAAGTGAGTGTCTCACCTCTACGCTATCTTCATTTTCTTTGGCATCGGGCTGCTCCGATGTGGACGGCAAAGCTGTGGTGGTCGTCGTGGTCGACGACGTAGCAATTTTGAATTTTGGCCTCGTTGCTTTCAGAGCCCCTGTCGTTGCCAAAGTTAGAAGGATGCCTGAAACCATCAAACGATTTCAAAAAAGAGTTCATTTGCATAATTCATTTCATAACACTTTTCGTACTGACAATAAATCCTGACAATTAATTCTATCTTCTCCGATCGTTATTCACAATTTCAACAAAACTTGACAGATATGTGTTCATAAGAAAAATGATATCAAAATGAAAAACAAACGTTATAAGTAGACGGATGTTGAAAGAAATCGTGCATCTGAGAAAATAAAGTGGGTAACTAATGACGTTGCAAAATGAAGATCAACGCGGATCCATAAAGCTGCTCTTGTACTCTCTTTTGTATAAAAATGGGAGAAAGAAAATCTGTTGAAACGATTTGGCTCTGCGGTCAAAAGTTCTTCGACACTGTTTTTGCTTCGTTAAAATATTCTCGCGCTTGATCGATTCATATTCTATCAAAGAACGGAAAACTAGCGGTAAACGACATGATCGGAATCGCAAAACTGCTCAAATTGGCCTGCATTATTCCCCGGATTGTACTTTCCCACGTAAAAAATGAAAGTTTAGAACCGATCGTTCTCATGATTTGATTGCTCAGAATTTATATTTCGTACATTTTCTCGAAAAAAAAAATCACGAACAAAAAGAAACAAAGATGAAAAGAAAATGAATCGGTTCTTGCGCAACTGCTATTCCTCGTCTTTCAATTGTCACTCACTCGGTTCGTTCCCTTTTTCTTTCAATCGAAGAAGATTTATAAAATAATACATAATTATATCTAATACGATTGTTTCGCGATCAAACTAGCGTAGTGGGAACGAAAATGAAACGCAAAGCAGGTGTCGGTTGTTGCAAAACAACCGATTTTTCTTCGATGCGCTTTTCTAATGCGGTTTTATGTAAATCCACGGACTTTTTTTTATTAGCCGCGTGAAATATCGTGAGCAAATGAACAATAACGTGTCCCGCTGGAGCGTTAGATGGTTCCGTGGCTCCGTGTGCCGGATGACCTCGATGATTAAAAAGGTGGAACGCGTGCCCACGCTATCGTGTATTATGATTGCGAATTCGCGCTAATTGCGATCGATAACGCGACCGCCCACGCGCTAATTATTTATGCGCGTGAAACAATAAAAGTGATGCGCCATCGCAAAAATCATGCCACCGTAATAATCGGTATTGTGGGAACCGCGTGCGGCCGCAAGGTTGTGCAAATAAGGCTGCCTCAATACCGTTAGGCCAATGCTCGAAAAATAACGTTACGCCAACTTTACGATTTACCTTACGGGCTCATGACCCGGAATGAAAATTCGGTACTTTAAATTCCGACGCGTCGTTATGATTCACAGTTACTTAACCAAAATTGCTCCTTGCAGATTAACTGTCCCCCAGGTTTTTGAGCGTCATTGTTCCAATTAATGGATCTTGGACTTTTCAAACACTTTCTATTGGCCGAGTGCCAAGTGGGTATTAGTTTTCAGAAAACATTAGACAATTTCTTAGTCACGATCACGTCATATAATATGACAATTTCTTTTGTAATTATACCAGATTGGATGACATGACATTTGTGAGTTTTAATACGATTCAGTCAGTGACATCAGATCATTGGTATTGTTGGTGTTCGAAGGCGATAAATTTTATAAGGGATATTTCACTCAGCTATTACTGCAAGAGCAAAAAGGTTAATATCAAACTATTCTCATATAATTTTTCCTCTCGCATTCGTACAACACCGTGTGGATGAAAGAAATGAATGGAGAGAAAAAAACAAGATGAATGCAGCTTGATGATCTTTTTGCTAGAACAAAGAATTAAATGCTTTTCAATAATTAACTTGATAATTTGACATTTGATGTATATGAACGTTTGCTTTGAACTTATAAACAACATTATATGATAATTAAGATTCACATCTCAGTTAAAAAATTAATTGAGATATTTTTTGCGATGCAATAGTTTACTGATTGAAAAATAAAACGATCGAGAAGTTTTTTTGTTGCAATTTGATGTGATTGGTTGATATTCTTATGCAAATAAGTGCAATCCATTAAACTGAGCCGATATATCACATTTGTCGAAAGTATACAGTTTCGTCGCCAGTGTATCCTTGCCAGATTATAAATGAGCACACACTTTACAAGTGATTTCCCAATCAAAAACTCTTATTCGCAATCGAAAGAAGTTCAGGTCTGACAAGTATGACACGATCGGAAGAAACTCAATTTTTTACACTAGCTGTGAGTTGCATGTCGTCGAAAATTGGATGTAAATAACTGAAACCATTCTCTATTTGAGCTTAATTTCATCCTACTCCTTGATGGAATAATTGTTCTTTTTATTAAAAAGCTAATCTCTATTTTGATTAATACCTCTGATTACTCTGCAACTTGACTTTTAGCCTCTGCAACGAGTTCAGCATTATATCAAATGGTTACGTGTGAATATACAAAGATACATTAATTTCGACACGATTAATTACATGAAATTTGGTTTAATGCACGCTTTGTCGGCGATTATTATTAACGAAGTTGCGCGTCATGCATTGTTATAATAAACGCAAAGTTACGATTGCACAATAGTAACTTAATATGCAGAATATTACTCGTGCGAACTGAGACTGTTCACTTGTGACTGCTATTTGTCAGTCATGAATTTTCAAGTGCTCTGCCCTCTTTCATGTTATTCAGAACAGCTCAATCACAATTACATCATGAATAAGTAACACTCCAGCTGTTTTTGTCAGTCCAAAATTTCTCACCGATTCGTAAGATTTTCGAAAAAGTAAATCTCTCTCACACCTTACTATGCAAAACAAGTGGTATGCAAAATTTAACACCCCATAACAGATTGACATTCGTTTCATTACGTTGTTACAAAAAATTGAATTGTTTCAGCGGTGAAATGTATCTTGTCAATAAAAACTTGTGAAACGCCGTGTCAGAGGGGTATGAAAATGAGTGTTTGGTGGGTGAGGAAACCGGAGTACAATTTACGAAATGGCAAACCGCGGGAACGATTAATTAGCCTAAACAGAAATTTTTGCGGGGCACAATAAATCTATTTAACACATGAACAATATCTAGGATAATCACAACAGTGGAAACATGTAATTTTAAGACACTCGGAGCCGATATAAATCAAAGCGAACGAGCTGTGGGAAACAGATAATCCGGATTCTCGGGGCGAGAAGGGTGTGCCGTTCGAGTCGAGCACAATCGAAGCGGTGACGAAAGAGTCTTGTTTTGCGTTCGAGCAACGTGCCCCGCGACTCAGTTTAATAATTATTATTGGCCGAATGAATGTGCGAGCGTTATCGCGGCTTCATCGCCGGGTTCTTTCTTTTTTCATATCCTGGGCGTGCCAGACGGGAGCGTTGCTCGCGGTACCGTGACGAAATCGCTTCAAACCCGAGCAAAAAGCCGATATTCACTTTTTAAGGTGACTCCGTGTCGTTTTCAACGAAACTCCATCGTTCGATCGAATGAACGACAAGAAAAAGTCGTTTCCATTTCACAAACTTTTTCATACACTTTTTCTCCATTTAATAAACAGTAAAATATTCGGATATTAATTTGAATATTCATCTCAGCTCGACCAGTTTTTCAGTGTTTTTCATCCGGCTGAAAATTGTGATTCAACCGAAATGAGAACAGTTTTTGCGAATTACAAATAGACACGCGAGAGATTGTTCTGCATTCATTTATGCGGTTTTTGTTTCACTTTTCTACATTTTCGATTTCTATTAACATTTTAATGGTCTTTTGGAATATGAATACATGATGTTTTGAAACATAAAATCGAGTTGAATTCCGTAGTCATCACGACGAATAGGGAAACAAAAAAGTTTTATATGAAACATTGTAAACTTTACATCTCCACAAATCACTCGCACTGTAACAATAATTATGGGCAAAAATGAAGAATTTCTTCCGACAGCGATTATGTCACAGATTCATGATCGCTTATGTCCATTGAGCAGAGGTTCGACGCAACAAAGTAGACGGAAATTCCTTCGCTGGAAGATCAATAGCCTAAGCCAATCACGTCGCGATTGGCAATAAATTTTGACTTATAAATGTATATGAAATAATTTATAACAACTTTATCTCGGTAATAAGACACAGTTTGTCCCGTGATATGCCACTTTCGCCTACTTTTGAAAGCGAGGATCGATGTTATTATAACTTTCGACGGTTATATAATTGGTTCGGAAGGTGTTGTATAGTAAATTCATCACACATTACATTATCAGTTTCTAAAACTGACGCGACCAGTGCGAGGACAAGTCTGGATTTGACGCCTTCGTGTGTCGAGTTTCAAACACCAATGTGCTATCGAGTTATCACCGTCCTTTTTCACTCGCAACTCCTTGGTCTCCTTCATAAAAACTTTCTTTTTAATGCAAATTGAAATTAATTTTTTGTTCCAGTCGAACGGTTTTGCTTTTGTTTTGCAGCTGATTGCAGGTTTTTTGTTTTGTGTCGAGTTGATCTTGTTTGTTATCGCACCGAGCGACCTGTTCCGTCGGTTGAAAAAGCCAGCGGTAATTAAATTAAAAATGTTGAGTAATTAAGTATCCGGTGGGAGTGTATCGATTAATTAAAGACCATTTTGACCTCGTTGAACGAGCAATTAACAAATAATTTTGATATCTCGGAGAAAGGTGGAAAAATAAAAGGAAAAGTGCAGTATGCCACTGTGTGTATCAAGAATGTCTGTACGACCATGCTGACACTCAGTTACGTACAATTATATCACGCTGTTACAAGTGCCTACGGTGACACTGTAACCATGAAAAATAAATTTCAGCAATTTATTTCTCCTATTTACCATTTCATCCGGATCAAACTCTGTCGACATTGTAGAAATGAAAAATAATTAAATACCACTTTTTTACATGATTAATTCTCGAAAAAAAACGATATCTGAAAATTCAATCACGATAAATTTCATGTGATTTGAGGAAAATATCGAATCAAGTTTTGACTTTCATCGGGTGAAATTAACTTTTGCTCGTTTTTCCGAGTGTATAATTTAGCCTCTTTGATCTAGCATAATTGTGCACAGAGAAAATCATGTTGCAAGAGCGCGGGTATTATTTATTACCGTCCGTGCAAATACGTTACAAATTCGCATAAAAAAGTCACATACGATAAAATTTTGCCAATCGCAATCTACACTATCAGCTCGACCAAAACAATCGTTCAACGAGATCTCTATCATAGGTGATCTACATTTCTGCTCGACCAATTATTACAAGTTACAAAATCAAATTGCAACAAAAATGCACGCCGAATCGTGATACTTTCAACGAGATTTTTGATAACGATAATTCACGATGATGAATAGAACCGTGTGTAACATAAATCAGCATAAGTCAAATTACGGTGACAAAAAAATTGCAACAGCCTTGACTGGTTGAAAAAACCGCGTCAATAATCAGCAGTGCGCCAAACACAATGGTGTCGTAAAATGATCGCATCGTACGATGGGCAATTTGATATGATGACGGGTCGTTGACGTCGGCCAAGGTCATCGCCATTGTGTCATCGCGTTTGTCATAAATTTTCGTTAACAAATCATCCTTTACATATTCCGCACGAGGTGTTCCTGCCGTCTTGCATTTCTATGCGATTGCATTCGAGAGATAAGTTTTGCATCGGGTATGCAGCTCGTAACTTCAGCTCGGTCATCGGCGCCCGGCGATTTTCTTCTGCGATCTGTATAGTGCCCTTTACCGAAAATTTTTTTGTGATTTTTTGTACGGTTCTGCTGCAGTAGCATCGACCGTTTGATAGTGAGCCTGTGGAAGGACGCCCGCTCTACTGCGTTCCATTCCGAATATGGACAATCCAAATATACCATCAGGTGCTACTCGAAGGCTCAAAAACCTGATGTGTCTTAACGAACAAAGACGAGGAAATAATGATGATCAAACAAAGCGCTGATAGAGAGTTTATGGTTTATTTATGACCGCCTCTCATCGTTAATGAAATAATTACGGTCGAGCGGTAATTGTTTTTAAATTAGTTTCACGAGATTAAGAAAGCACTTGTCCATCACTTGTTTGGATGACACATCCACATAACAATAAACTGCGTTGGAAGTGTTTACGATACTGTACGACAAGTTAAACTTCAGTCAGAAAAATCAAACACATTTCTTCAAATCAACTTGTTTTTCAGATAACGTTAAATGAGCATTACTTACTTAATTTAGCATTACTTAACTTTGTCAAACCTTTGAATTGACAAAAGTAACGTTGAAACAACGTTACTATAACTTAGTGATCAATTCGTTACTATGAATTTCAAGAGACCGATATACTAGACCGATACTAGAGGCCGATTTTTTTGCAGAAATTTACACATTGAAATTTAGAACTAAACATACAAGAACGAGAAAATAAACATAATGTAAATTTTAAATCGTAATTCCAGTAGTAAAAAACCCAGTAGTTTGTTAATTAGATGTAAATGCCATGTAATCATCTAATCGGACACGTGTCTTCTTCATCTGGCGGCGGTAGGTTTTACACACTTGCTTGCATATAATAAAGTGTTCAATCGCGAGCAATAACATAATCCCCGGCTTGTAAATATTGAAGTGGTATTGCGCCTATCGCTTTATTATACAAAGTCGATCGCGCATTCAGGTGGGAACCAAATGCTAAGTAAACACAGTTTATCCGCGAGCTTGATTTGAAAGGGAGATCTAATCGAAGGATTATAAACTCACCGTGCAATGTGAGTAGAAGCCATCGCCTCTCCCTCATGTTGGCACTTCTGAAACAAACATGATAAACATAGACATTAGATTCAAAGCACAAATATAATTAAACTCGTGGAATTGCCATTAGGTTCAATCACGCGAGCCACAATTTTAATTTTAAACATATTTTCCCACTGATACATACACTTGTACTGTCGCGCATGACAGCAAAAAGTCATAAAGACAGTGCGAATTGTTGAACTCCAATTTTTAAGCAAAAAAACACACTTGAGAAGGTTGTAACATAAGTTAGACAAAATATATTAGTTTATTATGTTGAAGGAATTCGAACGAGAGCTGTTTGAAAGCTGCAAAGGAATTGAATTGTCAGTTCTCAAGGATTTATACACGCTGTGAAGCGCAAAAATTCGCAACGTTCATTCAATGATCATCAAATCGTTACCGGCTTTCCGATGATAAGTGATTTCTGCCCTATCGTAAATTGGAAATTCATTCTACCAGACGCTTAGAGCAATATTCAAAACAAAAAATTCCTTTTCAAGGTCTGTCACTTTGAAAACGAAAGTGCCAGAAGTCGACTGTTCACACAGAACTATTCTAACAAACGTTTCAGGAAAGAATTTGAATATTGTTTGAAAGTTTGTCAAGTCTGTAGACTGCAGAAGCAGTGATCCAAAAAAAAATCGTCAGTGCCATAGATATAGAGCGACAAAGCAAAATCCTGACGATGGGCGAAAAACAACACGAGCATATGCAAGCGGAAAGGAACTTTCTCTGTGCCGTCGCCACTACTGTAAACTGTATAATACAAGGATAATGCGGATGTTATATAAATGTTCACATAATACCAAGTGCGACCATTTCAATGGGTCCAGCGAATCTCAAGACCCATCAGCGATGCTAATTTATTTCGCTGCTGGTCTTTTTTTTGAACCTCCGAGAGACGTCTCAACTAACACGATCGTTGCCAGATCACGCATGCAGACTTGCACGACCTGGACGCGTGCAGACGATGGGCTTTCGGAATTATAGCTCGCCTGAATCAAAATGATTTACGGAGGCGCCTCGCAATTTCACTCAAAGTGAAGTTTCGAGGAGAAATTTGTGCTCAAAATTATCCAAATTTGTTGCTGTTAAAAATTTAAGATGAACAAGATGCGAGGAAACCGGGCAATATGTATATAGAAGTGTGTGTACAGCGTAGGACGTGAATTTGCAAAAACGATCAGAATCAGTCGGTAGAAATTCATTTGAATAACACGTACGTGTGTGTATCTCTAGTAATTAAGACAACTTCCGTATTTTGGGCTGCAATGCCCGCTAGCAATCACGTAAGACTAATAAGAGCCGGTGAAAGTATAACCTTGCAACATATGTATGCGTTTCAGTCTGGTTTCGCGCAAATTCGCATTTAGTGCACAAGTTTGCCTTGATATTTTATTAACATAATACGTATTTATCAATCAAATGAAAGGTTGGCTGGTCGATATTCTTCGCTAAGACGTTTATCAGTTTTCCTGTACCTACGTCATCTTCCAAGGCGTTGTTTCCAACCGAATCCAACGCCTTGTAAACAAAATATTTTTCAACCTTTATTCCTTCTATTTTCTCAGTATAATTGAGACTTTTAATCGTTGCTTTACAATGTAATTGTCATTCTAATGTTGTTTTGTCTATGCAATTAAAGTGCTATTAATTAAGTCGAATATTTAAATTGAGGACATTGCATGTTGAAGAAGAACTTAATTGATTGATTGCTCAAATACTGCAGTTGTTTATGGGGTTCAGTAATTTTCACCCTACCCCTTTCCTTGCATTATACGTCTTACGATATGTTACATGGATATTACGAAAGGCGACACGACTAACGGTCAGCAGTAAGCTAAAGGTCACCGGAAGCCTCGGAAGCGACGTATCCACCATCGCCTTGCATGATGAATCGAAAATTTACCAAGTAACACTTGCGCACCATTCAGTCGTGTAATTGAACATTGACATTTACCTGTAATTGACCATCATTATCACGATCACTATCGAAGATTTTCATTTTCATTTTCTTTTCCGCTTATTAGCTTATTTATATTTTGATTTTTTTCAGACATTTTTCACGTACGAAACCGGTGGATCGAAGATTCTAAATTTACAATTTAGAATTTTTGAATTTTGACAGGGAAAGTATTGGGTGTCATCAAATTGAATGCAAATCGACGATAAAAACTTCATTCAATTACACCTTTGCCTGATACTGTGACGTAATAACAGCCACACGGAAAACACGACAGTCCTGTAAAACACGAAAAAATAGCCGACTCTATGGAAAAGGCAACTTCTCGGGCGTGATAGTTGAGTCAATAGTAAAAGATTCTGGACCATGGTGTGCAACTTCCACCGAGTCGAATGTTGTCCGACGTCTTTTTTTTCATTCATTTTATCGATGTATTGATATTCGTTTACCTGAGACCCATCTTTTGCAACGCACATAAAAAATGACCGATAAATAACTTGAAAAACCGACGTCCTTGTACCAGTTAATTAACTAACTTTCCTGGCTTACGCAATGTTCAAAAACTTTATTTTCGAATTAAAAGAACAAAATGTAAGACAGTTTTTGTTACTCTAAAGTAATAGTTGGTGAAAAAAACAAGTGTTTAGAGTGTTTTTCGAGAATTTAAAAACAAGATTTGATTTTGACACCATATTGCAAAAAACGAACCGCTATTTCTACGTATAGGATAATATCATAGGGAAAAAATTATTATATAAATACGCATTACGTCCTTATTTCACTTTTTGGATTATATAAAAGTTTAGAATTATTATAAGAATAATTTTAAACCCGTATTATATATTGTAACAACAAAAAATGTAAATTCAAAATACGTAAAACAACGTTTATAACGTGAAAAGCAAAAAGTCTAAAATTATAGGTCTTTTTTTGTATCTGAAAGCAAATGTAATGTGTAACACCGTATAATTACCATTTCATTCGGATATCTGTTTACCCATCATAAATAAATAGTAGCTTGAGCGTACGATGCGTCTCAATCTTCTCGAAAACGGAAAAGAAAATGTTTGTCTGAAACATCTTGATCAGTTGAAAGAAAATGAATGTTTCCATAAACTTTTGCTTTGTCTCAACTTGCTTCACGTGAAATCCATCGTTTTGAGAACAAGTCTTAATGGCACATGATTTTTCGGGTCAAGGTAGTATATGTGCGTAGAAATGATCACGCTACCATACTCTCGTTTTTGCACGATCGCCGCTCTAACTTTAGCTCACTTTGGTCAGACTTTTAATTGATTAATCAAAACACGTTCGATCAATTGAAACACGTTCATTCACAAAAATTGAACCCGCAATTTACAGCTCGATACTTTCAACAAAAAAGATTCTCTGACAAAAAACTGATTACTCAGCAAAAGTGCGAATTAACCGCAGAACACAAATAACGAGTCGAAGGAAAACAAAAGCTTTTTGATTCAGTGACGATAATGCGTTTATTCAACCGGAAATTCAAAGTTGAAAGGAACGTGGCTTTTAGCACGTCGATTTAGCTTGAACGTGTCTTAGTTATTAGACTTTTTCAGTTCGCGCGTAATCTCTCTTTCGATAGCCGAGCAAAACGTATCCGAGCATGACAATTTTATTCTCCAGCGCGGCGCAGCGTGAGCTCACGTTTTATCAACTCGCGTCTATCGCGCAAAATAAATCCGAAATGACACGCGAATGGCTCGGGTCCTTCCATTAATCTATTCACCTTCCGCTTCGAGTGAACTGTGTTTTTTTATACTTTTCAGTTTCTTGAACTGTAACAGTGGACAATCTTGAGAAACTTTTTCCTGAGAAATGAAAAATGTATGCAGCTTGAAACATTCCGCTCCAAAGCAGCAACTTTTTCCGGTTGAAATTTCAACCTACACGTCGCGGCCTTTTGAAAAACGGATCTGCATTGCGTGCATCTTGATTTGTGCGAGAGATGCTTTAATTTATATTGGGCATTTCGTGCCGAGCGTGTGCACCAGCCGCTTCCTGAAACGTTGCAAATTGTTTGTACCGTTCTTGCGTAAATCAACGTAGAGAGTATCCTTAAAACGTGAAAATGTATACCCGATTCATCACGATATGAATATGTTTATAGAAATTCACTGACAGAAATCAGTCCACTTGTCAAATGATCTTTCATTCCATTGTTTGTTGTTTCGTTATTTTGGTGGAAAAATGCAGTTAGTCAAAACTTTTTGCGTGTCAGAATAAAATTGGTTGAAAAAAATTGAGCAATCGAGATTGGCCAGATTGTATTCATTCATACACGTTTCATTGTGTGGCCAAAGGTATACGAGGAATTCAACGAAATACAAAACATATTTCTTAGTCATTGTTCTACGAATGCTCAGAAATAAATGTTTCAAAATGTTGGATTGTTTGATGCGGATCTGTTTCTGTAATAGCAAATAATTAGTTTGTAAGTGAATAAAATATTCAAGAGACGGGATTTAGAAAGACAAAAAAAATCTGTGACACTGTGTACACAAGTGGATGGAATAATTTATACGAACCAACGACCTCAGTTAAAAAGAGTTTGTTCGGATTAATTATCGAACGATTGAATAGATTTGCAATAAATAACGACAGTTTTGCGTAAACTTTCAGACGCGAGGTGTTTTATTCTTGTCCAATGTGTATTAAGTCAGTTCAAACTCATTACACGACGTGATTCATCAATATTCATTTCACATTAAATTAACTTTGAGATAAATTTATTCTTGAATTATTCCCTATAAGGATTTTATCCAAATGGGACTTTATTTTCTCGCGTGTTAACCGGATAAAACAACAAATTAACGAAATGAAAAAAGAAAGAATGTAACTCTTTCCCTTTTCATTTAATTTATTACAGCTTTATCAAATTGTTTATGTTAATCGCAAACCGCACTTCAGAACAACAATATTATTTATTTAATGGAAGAGGGTGGGCTTGTTTATAATCCTGACATTTTATTATCTAGTTGCTCAAGAATAATTATCGTGAATTCACCAACAATAAAGAAATTAGAATAAGACACGTCGAGTTGGCATATTTTCATTGCTTTATTGTTCATTTTATTTACGGCTTCTTCATTAATTATAATTGCAATTGGTTAATAAGGTTGCAACTTTTATTGGCCATTACTTGAACACGGTTTGATCACTAGACAAAATGATGATCTTGTTAATAAGTTAGCACATGCATCTCTTTCACCGGGCATTAAAGTCTCCAACTAGAATGAAGATCCCGACTTTTATTTCCAATGCAAACGAGCATTAATTTGACACTTAAATTTCAACTCTATTCACACATGACAACTCAGAACAATCTAATTTGTTCTTTCATTTGCATAAAAAAATTGCCCAGTTTTCATAACAATCGGGTTATAACAAATTATAACTCAATCAAATTATTAGAAATAAACAATTTTATTCGAGTTGAAATCGAGCCATAAAAATAAGCTAAAATCTTAGACAAAGGAAATAGTGAAATTCAATTTCTTTCTCAGGAGGAAACATAAAGAAATGGAAAAAAGTTGAATTACAAAAATTGATGTTTCAGGATTAGAAAAGAGCAATTGAAAGAGAATCTCGGTTTCGTTAGAATTTCGATTTATTAATTATCAATTAAATGTCATTGACAATCAATTGATGATGAATTTTTTGTTGGTTCTGTTAAATCAAGGAATAAGTGGTCCGATTCAGAACGACTGCGAACGCACAAGAGAAAGTCGCCTGTCCGACGAAACCAACATAATTTCGCAACAGGTGTGCAATATCTTTTATATGAAAACTTGGTGGAAAAACGTCAATAAAACAACAATAAAAATTATCTTATGGTAACACGTTGCCTCTGGCACCTTTCGAGTCGCTTATGATATTTCCTCGGATATTCTTCAACGCATCTCAACTTGACACTCGCTGTTACTCAATGTCGCGCGTATTAAATTCCATGTTACAACGATGATACCTCAGGGTGTATTCGATTACACTAAAACGTAACAATATTCTAATCATTAGGCCGTAAAAGAACTTTCCGAATTTGAAAAAAATTGATTTGAATAATTGAATAAGATTTGATTCGATTTGGAACATTTGAAACAATTCAATCTGAATAAAATTCAAATAAGATTTTTGCATTTTCTGACAAAAGGTTTAAAAATTTGTTGACTTTTCAAACGTTTGAAAACGTTCTCATTTTCTAAAAAAGAAAACAGAGCTGCCAAATAGAAATTCGTTAGACAATTATTTGTTTGATACAACAGAAATCTTTGTTGTAGTAAGGGTCATGTTATGCAACAAACTAGGTTAAATTCTTTCTTCAGTTTTTTTGTTCTTTAAAAAATTGTGGCATTTATAAACTGGAAATCGATTTTGACTTCATTTATAAAAGATTTAGAGCGCAATCGTAATCCGAAAAAATGTAATTTGAAAATTCAAAAGAATAGTAGTGAACAGGGTACTATTTAGAAGGATTCATAACATTTAATAAATACTTCCTTAGCGGCACTGTAGTCACGGGTGGCCAATGCCATTTGCATCATTTAATGTAACCAGTTTTCTACAGCAAATTTAAACGTTTCCCTCAAAATAGTAATTACAATGCAACTAAATTAGACACAAAGTTGTTACTAATTCGTTTCATAATTAAGTGAAAATGTATAATTTTGACACGATAATGGGAGGGATAAAATTGTTTTAATTGAATAATGGATCTTATTAATTTTTTCAATAATTTTTATCAAATAGAATGAATAAAAATGTAGTTGAATAGAAGACAGAGGCTGTTAAGAGCGTTTTATTTTTCACTTTATTAAATTCTCATTTGCAAAACGGTTTTTAATGTTACGTTAGAAATTCTTCCGTTTTTGCAAGAACGAGACCGACCACGAATCTTCCATAAATGTGCAAATTTCGTTACTTCGCTACGGCAACTTTTGTAATTCGGAAATTAGTCCTAATTATATTTATGATCATTATAAAATTGCATATTCAAGAAACCGATGTTATTCGTTATCTTTGTTTCCTCAAAACCAAAAGGAGAAACCAGTTTTCATGAAACAAAATGAACTTTACAATCAATGATCCGTATATTTTATAGCCCTGCCGAAGCCGAATCTAAAAACACCCAATATTTTGTAATATGATCTTGAAGAAAAAGCTGTCACAGCCCTATAGAGCTGACAACCTAACGCAGAATAATTTTTCGATCCAGAAAAACCAGTTTCACGAATCTTCGTATTGAAAATACTCTCCGATATAAAAGAAATTGACGTTGTTTTTTATCGTTCGCTCGTTGGTACATAAATCGAGAACTCAAGAAAGCATCGTTTATTTACGGATTATTTCTCCTGCAGATTGAAAGAAAAAAAATGTAAAATAATTAAGTAGTTAATTACACCACATTCATCTCGACGAAATTTTTCTCCGAGTAATTGCACGCAAGTTGAAACGACAGTTGTGACAAAGAAATTGTTGATTTTTCTAAGTAAAATGACACAACAGCATTACTCGAACAAACAATGACTTCGATTCCTCGAGAACGGAATGACGAAAAAAAAAACGGTCAAACAATTATTGTACGGTTCGTGTTAAACACGTGATATCACACGTCCAAATTTGACGAGGAGAAAAATCGAGTGTTTGTTCAGGAGGAACGTAAATTCCTACGCGGAAATCGTCAACTGACTAAACAGAGATTACAATCTCCAACAGATAATTAAGCATCGGTGTTTATTTGGTGCGAAGCATCGTTTGGCGATTGCGATCGGCGATTGATTTTTCGTGGCAATAAAATTGTCGCGAATTACAAGTGAACGGCGCCTGGGTGTACAAGGTAAGCCGCGATTAGAGGGTTATCTACCGAACATAATGCGATCAAGAATTTCGTAACGTTCTCTTTTGCACAAAGTCTAAAACGTGCGTGCACGATTACGCAAACAAAATCGGCTCAAACTTTTCGTCCCTTGAGGACAAGCGTTACGATTTCCGGCGAGCCAAAAAATTTTTGCATAATTTTCACTTTATATAACGCTTTCCATCTGGATCGAGCGATTATTTTTCGTAACTTTTTTTTGCACCATCCACACGAACTAGAACTCGCCGACTTTCAAGAGACGATTTGAGCAATCTCGGAATTATTTATAAACCCGCGGCGGTATTTCGCCGTTGCATAACAGGTGGTTCGGTGTCCAGCCGAAATCTTCGCCCGATCAGACGAGAATTAACCGTTTAGAAATTTTCAGCCACTTGTGCGTAATTATTCAAATGTGAAACATATGAAAGTGTTAGACGAAAGTTGAGGAAATAAAATGGAACGTGCCTCCTCCGTTGCTCCCAACAATTCCACTCTCAATTTCACGATTTTTATTTTCTTTTTCGGCTTAGACCGAGTGAAATGAACAAACACTTTTTTTTTGTTCACGATGATTAATTCGTTGAACGCACGTGAATCAGACGGAGAAAGAGAAGCTTTCGATCCAATTAGCGAGCGTGTTATCAGCAGCTGTCGTTACCGAAAAATTGTTCCCGTCGCCAATTTAGCGCTGGAAAAATGGAAGCACGCGTGACAAACAGACGAAAACGAAAGTCGGCCGAGGTTCGACGATTAACATTCACAGATCTGATAATCGCTCGAAAATTGTTACAAACTGGAACTCCGTCTTTTTCACGTTTCACTATGAAGAGAAGAAAAAACTGAAGCGTGCGTGAACGAATTTTCAATTGCCTAATTGAAAGTGCAAATAATGCTCGGAACAAGTGGATGCAATTTTTGCACTCGCTAAGCACCAGCTGAGTGCGATTTTCTAGCTCGCATTTACTCCCAATACGTCAATCTAAAAAGCAAAGTAGTCTGAAATTCGTCGGTTCCGTTCGTGATTTCGCGTTGTCAACGAGCACGTCGGAGAGTGTCGTCGGTGCAGCGATCGCACAAACACGCGCAAATATTCTCGAAGCAATTTCACCTGGCTCGGAATGAAGCAAAGTCAGTTGTTGCGAGTGAACGCGCCAACTAGTGCGAGAAAATGGACGATGCCAGGCGAGCGCGCACTTTTATTCCAGGGCATAATCGGACCAATCGGACAGAGATGGTTATTCGTTAAAATTATAATCCAGAGGCTGAAATGAAAATCACTGACCGTTGTCACCTTGTTACTTCCACATGAAATCTCGTCGGCCGGTGTCTGACGTGAGGCGTCGAACTACACTGCACCTTACCGATCGCTTGTGTTTCGAAAAAAAAGCACTTTCTCGAGCAGCGGACTTTTCTTTTTCGCGTATGTACTATCAAGGCCGCCGATTTTCGTACCGATTTTGACCGAGCTATGTTGATAAACGCGCAGTCGCCGACACTGGAGACCGTCTCTTGCCCGGATTCAGACTGGCAGTGTGGAAGTGGAGAACCCGGGAATAGTGTTCACAACTTCGTCGTCTGGTAAGCTTTCTACGAGGAGCACTACGGTCAAGTGGGGAGGACATGTCGGCCATTGGCGTCTAGCTTGCGCTGCTCCAGTCGAGCCACCTTCCTCTTCTTCTAGTTCATCATCTATATGCTCACCATCTTTTGTCATTCACTCCTTCCCTCCTTTATCTGCTCTTTCTTTTTTTTTCACTTTCGTTTGTCGATTTGCGAGAAAGGCTCAACCCAAATGAACGTCAGATCTTGAAAAGAATTTATTTCTTCGATCGTTTCGTAAGACTGATTTGAAAGTGAATTAGAACGCGTTACAATTTTTTTCAGTTTCTTTTTCTTTTTGTTTTCAATTCGGTTTCAATATTCAATCGCTCGTGTTTTGGTTCCAGATAAACTTTCGGCACAAATTATCGAAATGTCAAGACCAAAATTTTGAAACCAAAAGATGACTGTTTATCTCTGGTTTTGATAAAGGCAAAAATTTATACGAAAATCGAGCGAACGTTCTTGCTCGTATTTCGCAATTTCGTAAAAGCCTAACCAGTTTGAAAGTTACTTTTTTAAATCCTCTTTTGTTTTGCAAAATAAACAAAAATAATTTTGAAATCTCAAAGTAGAATCTACGAGAGGAGAAACGGAATTAAAAATGATTGATAAACCCTCTTATTCGGAGAATGAGCCGATAAAATATGAAAAAATAGGATAATTCAACAATATAGTCGTTTCATCATCGCACTGCTATAAAAGACGAACTAAAAATAACCTCAACTTGTCATAGATTTTCTTTTGTTCAATGTAAACAAATTTACAGTTAGCACATCATCATGCATACAAGAGATAATAATTGCGAGAGGTTCTGCGTATATCTGATCTGTCGTAAAGTGAAAAAAAACGTTACTTAATATAATTAATGTTTTGATGACAAAATTTTTTGCAAACTCGCGGAATGCTAATTGTCGGTAATTGTCAAATATTTTATGGTAACCACTTTTGAAGCTTCTTTTAAAACTCCAATCCTACGCGACATAATGTGAAAAGTCATGAATGGTTTAATAACTCGTAATATGTTGAGATTTGAAAAAAAAAACTTGAAATTAGTTGGGGTGTCAAAGGTTACAATAATGTGACAGATTAAATATTGGGAAAAGGTCGCATGTCGCTCATAGCTGTATGATTGTCAAGCGCTGTCACACGTGTAACTCGTCCCACGCACGTCATTTATGACCACCTGATTTTGAATCCGCGGATAAATATCACAAGTTATGCACTCTTGGGTGAAAGGTATCTATCACGGGCCTTAACAATTTTGTAATAAATTACACGCCAAAGAGTTTTTTTGGAGATCGAAATGTTCTCAGATTATGGCACTTAGGCTTACTTAATATGCGCTTCTATTGATTCTAAATGCCTGTGAATGGAAGAGGAGGAGTCTTGTAATAATAGGTACGAATTTGAAATTGAATTTCATGTCGCCTCATTTAGACAAAGTGAATTAATCGAACTTTAAATGTGAAAAAATTGCAAACGAATAGTTTAACTTTTTATTTTTGTTCGAACCGAACAATAGTGATATTGAAAATTAGTCGCAGGTACTTTTTTTCTATCGAAATTTCTCTTTAGAAAAAAAATAAAATGTTTGCTTGAAGTTGGCTCCTTTTATGGTCCCTTTTGTCAATCTTGTGTGGGTCCAATCAAGAAACTGTAACTCATTCGTGATACATATTTTATCGAACTTTTGTTGATACTTTCTCTGCAGTTCAAATTGTCATAATAATTAAAACTGAAATGAAAAATTGATGTAGACTGCGGAAGATGAATAGTAACTTTTAGAACGGCCTAAAATTTCATTTGAAACTTTTGATCTTAATCAGGTGCATGCAAAAAATTGTTTATCTAATTTCTACAAACATTCATTTTCCATCCAAACCTAAAAATTCCAATAATAAAAACACTCAAGAGTAATATTTTACCTAATGGTTTCCGCAATTAGGAACAGTTTTGACAATGTAGAATGCGGAAATTAAATGACGATGGAATGTGCAAACATTTGCGTGTTTTCATGCCCAAATTATTTTGCAGATTTATTGTCTTGTTTCTTGTTTTATTGTTTATTAATTTTCAAGTTCACGATAATGTGCTCGCACAAAAAATTTAATTCCACTTCCTTTTTATCATAAACCTGAACCGTCTGACGTCAACAATCGAAGACGAGACAATTTTTTCAAAACTAATTTTCTTCTTTCACACGAGAGATTCTTTTTTCTCTTAAGGCCATCGAGTTTTTAATTATTCCTTTTTACTTGCCATATAAAAACAAGGATACGATCCAGGCTGTTCGTTTCTTATACATTTCTCTTTTTATCTTACTGGTTGGGAAGAAACAAAATCGTTACGACAGTATGCCATCGTTATACTGTATCAACAAAAGTCGTGTGATGAAGATGGTTATTGAAATATTTATGATACAAGGACATTATTTATAAATGCCGGTTTATAAGAATGCATAATTATCAGCCAGATTTTGAATAAAGACGTCAAACTGCGAACACGATCTCTCCATTACTGGATTGTATGAAAATCATCAATAATTCAGTTTCTTGGCTCTCGCAAAACAAATGTTACATTTTATTCATTTTAGTTCTATGGTTCCATTAATTATAGTTTCGTTTGTTTATTGATTTTGTAAAATTCTTTTTAACAGTATTACATAAATGGAAGACAATATATCAATATTTGATCGCCGTAAATTAGAGGAGATTTATTAATTGTCGGTAAATTACATAAGCTAATTTCATGCGTTTTGAAATCAAATCGTACTTCAAATACTCAGGTAAACATCGAACGCAATCCAAATTGTATTGATTTTGAAAATACATTTTTGCCAGTAACTTGAAATTTCCTCATTTTCAAATCAGTTTTTTGTCTGTTTATGCCTTGACATGAAAAAACAATTTTGTTATCTTTTTAAAGGTCAAGTAGTAAAATTACAGTTACTCCGACGAGTCTAGTTTTTCTGCGACTGAAATTTGTTTATAAACCATGATCATTGCATTGTGTAATAAAATTTGCCAACTGCAGTGTATAGTGAATCGGATCAATTTTGAAACCTGGATTTGTTAGATTTGTCAGAGCGAATAAAATAATGGCTTGCAACCGTTTTGAACTGTAACAGTGAAAGAAAATCATGCAACTTTGAAAGCCTGAAGTTGATGAGCTATGAAGACAGACGGTGATCAGTAATCGACAACACACCGCTCACTTTCTATTACCCAATCATGTCAAGCAATCTTCCAACGACGTCTGGTTAATTCGTCTTTGAACGACACATTGAAAATCATAAAACTGATGACATTATTGCATACGGTGACATTTTCATGTGAACGAAAATTGTTTAATGAAAGCAGGGTGCGCCTCTTATGATGAACAGGTAACACTCATAATTTTCGCGAATGTTCCATTCGTCATCATTCAATTTTGAGAGTAGAATAAGCTGTTTTTTATCTTATTTTATTTGCTAATTTTAAAATTTATCATCTTGTTTGTTAACATTTTTGTTCGTAAGATGGAATTATGCGTTTTAAATATGAAACCAAATCTGATAAAATTGTTGTGTCCTTTATTTATATCAAATAATAAATTTAAGGCGTGCATAAATCTTCAATATTGCAAGGCCATTGATCGGTTTTCAGCTCATCACTCATCCCGTTGGGATACATTTACAAAGACAACATTATACATTACGGATCGCAGAAAAGGATCTATGATAAATCATAACATGCCAAGAATTTTTATAACAAAACGAATTTTACAATGCTAAGTGATTGATGTGTGTGTACTTTGTTCATCGGATTGTGCAACTTTGCAAACATCGCTAAAATGAATTTAATATTCCATAGTGAAAGATCTGTACAAATAACATTTCAATCAAACTTGAAAAAATTTCTAAATCAATAATCACAACTGAACATCATGATTCCTGAAATTGAGATCTTAGTTTTTTTTCTTTGAAATAGATTTGACTGATTTAACCTTTTATTTATTTTTCATAATTATGTAAAAATTGTGTTCAAAAGGAATTTGCATAATGTAAAAATGGATAGATAGGTATGTTCTATGGCATAATACTGAATCAGACATTTTGTCTACCAAAAGTGGTAAAATGGCAGTCAGTATTGTATGTCAATTAAATGACAAAATTGACAGACTGCTGGCGAGATTCCAGACGCTGACTTTGTTGATAGGCTAACGTTGAATTGAAATGACAATTATGTTAACTACAATTTATGATATCAAACGTCGACTTTTTCCGTAGTAATTTTTAATCTTCAAATCCTGTTGCCGTATGCATCTCTGTAAAGGTCATCGTTGATTCCATAAAGTCTGGGTGAGTCCTGACAATCGACCTAGACAGAAATTACGACAATTTAGATAGCAGTTACATAAGGAGTCAACGCAACATTCAAATGCAACATTAAACTTATTAACGTTGATTTCTTACTTTAAACCACCAATCACAAACGCGTGTAGTTTGACTGAAAACAGTTCCATTCGGACACAGAAAGCTAAACATTCGTCCTCCTGGTAGACACCAGTGCCAAACCTGAAACATTTCATACAGCTTTCAGAATACAATCTAACGCTCCAATTTTTCTATTGATTTGAAAAAAATACCACGGTTTAGTTTTCTGATTGACTATTCAGACAATTTTTATTATTCTTAATTACAAAATATGATTTTAATTAAAAAAACTTTAATTGATCTACAAATGAGTTTCCTTAATCAAAAATATTCATAATTGCATTACATAATATTCTCATCTCATCTTGCCTTTAATTGGTCTTTTATCTTTGAAACAATGGGAGTAATTAAAGTTCGTCGGTTGGCTCATTTTTCTCCACTCACCTGACATCTAGCTTCTGGATCTGCATAGTATCCCGGCAGCTTACCTCTGCAGGTAAAACTGAGACCAAAAGGTACGGTATTGTAAATCGGGTAATCTATTCCAGGCGTGTATCCATCCACTTGCTAAAAAATTTTATTTCTTGTATAAATTATCATTCGTCTAATTAGAAACACAAACATAATTAAAAACTAATAAAATGACAAAAATAATAAAGACTAAAGTTCCTAGTCATAGGCAACCCGTACAACACAAATGTAAGAACTAAAATTGCATTGAAAAGAAACAGAACACACCGCAATTGTCAATCACCAACCGAATAAAAGTGCGGAAATGATGTAACCTATAGGTCGCCACCACAATTAAATAAAAAAAGCCTTGACAATAAATGTTAATGATCTTGAAATGTCATTTTATAGAAGCCAAACAAATTACGATAAAATTTTTTTCTAAGAACAAGAGTTGTTGAAATAATAAGGCATTTCAAAATCAAATTAACGAATTGCTTCCCTCGAAATATGTTCATTACCCCTCGCTTGTTATAATTTTACGACCCTCAAATGAAAGTTGCGAATTTCGATGTGGCAAGAAAAGAGGACCTAAAAATTGTAAAATCAAAAGCGTAAAAGATTGCAACATTGAGCATTTTCCATCAAACATTAGTTAACACAATCTGTTTGTCGGCTGCTGGGTGATAAAGCTGACCGGAAATCATTCATATTGTTCTCGTCAAGCGGATGTGTCGAGTTCTCTTTGTATTCGATATTTTCGTGTTATGCACCCTTTCGCGTAATATCGACTGTTCTTATCGCTCTGACACGAAGGATAACTGTTATGCATGTTCGACTTAAAAATTTTTGATTAATCTAACAGAACCATTAACTCAATTTCTACTTTCACTTTCACCAAATTCTCAGCGTAATGACTTTTTTGCAATTTTGTGATCAACAAATTTTTATCGCATGACAAATAAAATGACAGTCATAAAACTGCTCAGCAATTTGTTTGTTCACAGTTTTTAATCCGATAAAAATCGTCACTGCTGTCATAACGATATTAAATATTTAATTACCGAGCAGTAACTATTATGTCTTTATTCTTCTTTTAGTTCCATATGTAATCAACGATGTAGCACATAATATGATAATAGATTTGTTTAAATATGATTTATTCTAAAATTTTCATTATTAAAATCTTCATGATGTAAACTCTATACCTGAGAAAGTTTAGAAGTTATAAATATTTAACACGCGACGAATTTTAATTCATCATTTAATTAGATCAATTTAAATTCTATTGCTTTTAAAACGTATGAAAAATGTTTTCGTGTATTTATTTACACCGTTAATGAAACAGTCAGTTTAAACATTTTCTTGGCCATTACTTCCGGTGAAAATGTGTTTCGCCATAGTAACACGCGATGAAACCTTCACACTCAGCTAAGTAATTATTAATTTAAAAAAATCTTTAATTCAAGCTGAAATTTTTTGCGTCAAAAGTTATGAACATCAAACAGGAATGTAATTTGATAAAAAGTCATTATCAAATAATACGTCTCACTATTGGATTAAAAAAAATTGTATTCGAAGTTCATTTCGTCAATGAAAATTATGCACAATAACAAAAAAAGCTATCAGCTACCATTCATAGTGTGTCTCCGAAAACTTTCTCAGGTACACTTTCTCATTACAATGAATAAATAATTAATACAAGCTGATTATCTTGTTTTGATAGACCATATCAGTTGTCGAGATAATTCATACAATAGTTATGTGAATAATCTTGCAAGACATTAACGCGATGCCGTCTTGTTTCAACCTAACGTTTCTTCATGAAAGTGAAAATTTAAATTGCACTCATTAAAGTAGGTCCATCCAAACTTATTAGCTTATCTAAATAATTCGTCCAATAGAATTTAAACCACCAAACCGTATCACATCATTAAGGTCGCTTTTCCATCTTCTACACCGATATACAAATTCGTTGATGTCAAAATATGCAAATTCCAGTCAATTCAAAAAAAGAACCGCAACTGAACTTAATTGGACAATTGCAGCGGTCGAATTTTTTTCGATCAATCAACGCAGACTCTGGAAAGAGCGAAACAATAGCGACCCATAAAGTCGCGAGATTATTTGATTCGGGCTATAAGAGTACCGATGAGAAACGTGAGGGGTACGCAATTTGGTGGGTATAAAAGTGGCTGCGTAACTCGATTACTTCTGTGTGAGCAACGAAAATGGCATAGTCACGCGAGAAAGTCACTGTTTGGAAGCCTTAGGAGGGTTAATTAATTAATTAGTTGATGCCGTACACACCCGACCGAAGTGTGATGCCAGAGATACAGTTCACACTCGCTGTCATTGTTTCGGCGTGAGAAGTCGACATTAAAAATCATGCTTTTTCTGACAATATGACTTTCGTGAAGCAAGAAAAGATGAGCAGACGTAACCGCATAATTGCACAACCTGGGCATGTGTAACAACGCGCTCGTCCTAGTCAATAATAGATCAGCTTTTGAATTCATGCTTACCGCCATTGTTTGGTATAGCAGGATCAGACCCAGTATTACTAAGGCGTATAGTATTTGCAATTTGTTTAGCATCTGAAAAGCAAAACGTTTTGGGTCAATTAAAATATTTAGTTGAAATTTGTGGTTGGATAATAGTTTTTAATGATTTTGAGACTGCAATTTACAAGGATGTACGAATTTATGGATTTGTGCAGATTGTAAACACTAAATCAATCATTTTTAGTACGAACATTATCTGTAATAATAATTGTGTAGTCTAATGCTGCAATATGATATTGTATCCATCTTTCTTGGATTTTATTGTGATTTACATCATTTTTCTCAGTGTGCAATAAAAGAAACTCATTCACACAGTGCTCGTCTTGTAACATATGAAATACAAAAAAAATTTGTACAAACTTAATGGTATAAAGGGATGTCGTTATTTAATGGGAAAACATAAAGCTGTCTTTACTAATCAACTGAATTTATTGCCAGCTTTCCATGAAAGGTTAAGTAATATTACAGTAAAAGTGTTAAGAAACAAATAGCCATTTAGTTTTTACACATTTTTGGAGAATCGTTTATTTTGCAATCTGTGTAGTTTATTTTAACTCTTTTGTTTGTTTTGTTTTTTGTTTGTTTTGTATGTTTGTTATCATAACAAGTGAGAAACAAAATGTTAAAGAAGAGGAGACAGTTTTAATTTATTCCGGTTTGAAAGCCGAACTGTATTTTAAAAAGTTATCATTAACTATTGTGCTTCGAACTGGATCTGTAGAATACAAAACCCGACTAAAATGTCCTCTAGAATAATTACAGACCCTTTCAATGACTGAAGATTAAATTGTTGTGACAGAACTAAGTTGAAATCTGTTCAACTGTTTGCAATTGTTCAAAACGAATATTTTATAACGAATGTATTTCTAACTTTAATAATTTTAATTACTCGAATTTGAAATTGTAAATTGCAGCTCACTCCGAAATAAATTGGTCAAAAACTGAAATTGAAACAACAGAAATATGTCTAAACGCACCTTAATTTCACACTTTGTTTTATCTAATCCACTTGTTTAATGTCACTTCACATCCCGATTAAGTAGATGCAATAAACAATATCATAGTTGGTAAATCTAACTGTCACAGTCGAAAATTGAAAAAATCCAACGATAATGTGAAAAATTCGGGAGGAAAAAAAGTGAATTGTAACGTTCTCACTTGAGTTGCAGGTGTTTTGAGGAGGATGTCTATGATGTGAAATATTTATATGGACAATACGCGCGAGTACATCGTTAGAATTGTATTAGAGTTTGGGAAGGGGTTCAACACGGGGACTCGCACTTCTTGCGCCTCTCATATATCTCTTTTTCGACCGAATTCAAGTGCGGCGATCAAATTTGCAAGAAAAAGAAAGAAACTTTTGTTTTCCTCTGAGGTAGGGAGGTTTCCCTCTCTTCCTGAAGATGCGCCTATAGAGAAGACACTTGTTGCACAATTGATGCTATTATAACCGTGAAAAAAATCAACCCGCAGTGTTATCTATGAAAGAACGATTACGATCCTGCAGGTGTTATAAACGGTATTATCTAATCTGTTACACTTTTCATTCATGAACAGAACTTGTGAAGCAAAAACACGTTTCTGCTTAGAAACGTTTAACTCTCAAATTTCAACAGACAATTTTGCTTCGCTAATGTTATTACCTTTTTTTATACATTCAACCTAAATTTTGAGCAACAATCAAAGTGATGCCTGTGATGCCTATTCTCTGACATCCTTGTATTAATTCGAAGATAATGAATGCATGCTAATATAATGAAATATTGTCTGTGTAACACTATTGTTGCATCGTCCATCAGATACGAATAAGTGCAGATTCATCTCCGTCGAACGAAAATGCGTCACCGATTTTTCGCAAACATATTCGCACCAAAATTATAATTACATGCACCTTATCGTACAAATCCAATCTAAGTCCCAGGATTTGGTGTATAATTTGGAAGATTATAAACTTGACCGTGTCTTTTACGCAGTGATAACTCCATCAACCATAATATTCAGGATATGACGTTTTCGATTGTCCTGATAAACATCTAATAATTCAATTTTTTTCAAATTTTCCCAAAACATAATTGAGACTCAATGTTAATCATATTTCGCAATAATCCGTCCAAGTTTTGATCTGTTTTTCGTTTAACAATTAAATTTGTAAGTTCGAGTTGTTTGAATACAATAAAGATCATGTAAAATTGTACGAAATTACAAGTCTAATAGAAGAAAAAACAGGTCTTTGGACAAGCGTGGGAATCTGTGGAGCATCTTTAGAATCATTCGTTTACGCTCGAGCAAAAAGTGTTTCTTGATCGATTGGTACAAATAGCTCCATCAAACAAAGTGTAAAATGTTTTGTAAGAGCACATCAACTGAAAGGTTTTTCTTTCACGAATCAAATTTGTTCACGAATCAAATTGCTCGTCTTACATCAAACAATCTCGAATCATTTTTTTCATTTTGTGGTTCGAACAAAAATGACTAAAATATTATACTCTCATTTGTACATTTTCTTTTGTTACACTTTTTCATTTCACATTTATCTTTTTTTTGCATTTCACATTGTCAGATGCAAGGATACACTTTTCGAGCACGTCAACCGAATTCAGAAGCAATGACCGTTGAACGAAAATTCGTTGCACTTCTTTTTTTGACTCGTATAGCGGATGCTCACGCATGGTTAACACTTACATTTCGTGACACCAGTACAGCCTTCCGGTTTTCATTCTATTCCTGTCCTTCAAATTCGTTTTAAAAATACTATTCAAGTGCATGCAAATTGCTCCAATCAAAACACACCGTTGAACTCAAACAATTTGCAACCCTGAACATTGTTTCTAATCAATTTCGAGCTCAAAAATCCAATTAACATTATAATAAGTCTTCAATGCTGCAAAATTTAGTTAGTTTTGAATAAAGTCTTCAAAAATAATAATTAGAGCAATAACGTAAAATTCAACTTCTTTAATGTTATTCAAAAATGTACCTGCCCTGCAGATGTATAATATGCATGAACCTGCGCTGGTTTGCGCATAAATTAACAAATCCCTCCTTACCTGATTATCATCACCTGACTCGTTTCCGGCGAGGAAAAACGAGAACTGACGAGAATAAATTAGGACACAAATTTTTGTTTGACAATCTTCGTCGTTCAACAACAAAGCCTCGATTGCAACAACAGAAGCGAAAAATTGCAAAAGATCAAACATCTTTACAGTGCCAATTAATTAACGGATATTTTTCAGATCCGTTGCACACTAATCTGGATTCGACTATTTTCGCACTGTTCCCTTCGTTAGTGTGGCTGCAAGAATCGTTAAAATTCGCATCAGGCATTTCGAAAGCGCCTGTCGAAAGCATAGTCTTTTGATTATTTCTCATGCACCAACGAGACATAAAAAATCATACACCTCGACCTGGGCAAGTTTCTTGCTCGCGTTTATCGATGGGTTACCGATACTTTTTGGTTTACGACCGTGTGGTAGGTTGTTGTTGAGACTGTTACTTTGCAGGTGTAAAGCATAAGTTGGCTCCACTCGGTCCACAGCTGTTTTCCGGTTCAACGCAAATGACTTGAAACGGTTTTTAAGGACCCATCTAATCTTGATCAAATATTTGCAAGATATTTTTTTCAAGTTAAAACAACCTTAATTTTAGCAACTAACTTTTCATTGTTCGTCAGTTTACAATTAAGATAACAACTTTTCAGTTCTAATCAATTATCTTATTACTTTATCATTTATAATTCGTTGCCTTGGCTCTAAAAAGTTGGAGGAACAATTAAGATGAGATGGTGATTAAATGACGGTTGATAATTGTTAATGAAAAGCGCGGTTAAAAGGAACAAAATTAAACAAATCGGACAAACGGTCGTCTGATCAATTTAACCTTCCTGAAAGATTGTGCAACAAAAAATGAGGAGGAAAAGTATTTTTTGAAAAAAAAAGAGGGAAACGTAATTTTTGCACAATGGGTCTTTGTGCTTTTGTGTTGGTCGTTCATTTGGCTGGTTGCAATTAAAAGTCAAGGTGTATGGGTGTGATAGTGACAGGTATTAGAAACAGGTACGTTATGAAAACAACCCCAACGTTGTGGAGGTGCAAAGTCATGCGGCTCGTAGGTATAAAGGGCGTGGCTAACAGAGAGGAGCTCGAACCTCTCAGGAAACCGGAAACGGCTCTCGAGCGTTGGTGGTAGCGGCAAGGTCTCTGGCTCAGTTGTTTGCGATACGGCGAACCTACCAAATGCGTTCAAACATTCGTCACAAGTGAAACTGCAACCAGTTTTTGCAAAACACAACAACTCAACTTCTAAACATTCTGTAAGTTATCCAAAATTGTATTTTCATTTTTCTTAAATAATTGGTTTCCATAGTATATTGAACGCAACAAAGTAACCGTTCCGCTTGAGTTGAAGTTTGAATTTGATTGTTCGCGTTGGATGCTTTGGTGTAAACAAGTGTTGCATAATTCATGTATCATTTCTTGAAGCACAAAGTGGAGACTTTAATGCTCGTGTAAGAAATAATGTTTCTCGGTCGTTGCACGGATTAAATTTTCAATAATAAATCTTAAAGTTGGTATGTAAAAATGTTTGTCCGTTGGAAAATTGAAAAAATCTAGTCGAGATTGTTCGGAATGTAATCCCCATGTTTACCGCACAGTGCAAGGTGTTTGCGAATTTATCGTCCGATCTTAATTTATTCCGAATTTGAAATTCCCCTGGAGTAATTGACTCTACGATGTTTAAACTGCTCTGATGTTGCTATGCTATAAAATCTGTACAATTTATGTGATTCTTTTGTTTGTTTACTTTTGCAAACTTTTGAATATTCGATAAATCGTGTTTGTCTTTGAAAGCCGGCTATTGGTTCGTGAAAATCTTCCAGCGTAACGCGTTAGGTCGACCGTTCAACAAGCTATAGTGCGGTTCCTATTTTGAAAGGACAAAGAACTCTCAAATACACGTCTAGTTCTTTTATATTCTCCGATCTACCGACGCACCTGCACTTAAACTAGCTTTGTAGACCAAACCAAAAAAATTTCTTTTGACCTACTAAAACAAATTCTTACTTAAAAAACCAGCCTGGTTTTGTAATCTTCAATTTGTACTTTTCAGAAAAACCATAAAAATGTTGGCTGAAAACCCGAACCAAGAAAAAGACTACAATGAGAACAAACTTTCAATGTCATCATTTGAGAGTGACTACAGTTCGGACGAGTCGTTTGAGTTGCCTCAGGTGTTCCAAGTGAAGTACCTCGGTTGTCAAGACGCAAGAGGACTTTGGGGCATTAAACACACTCGAAAACCAGTGGACAAAATGGTCGAGGCAGTGAAATCATCGACCTCAGGAGTCAGTCTTCCTCTGCTGAAAATCGTTATCTCTGAAAACGAAATTTCATTCTCCTCAATTGGCAGAAAAAATCACGCAAATATTCACAAAGTCTACCCGATTCGAGACATCTCTTATGGAGTTCAGGACATCGTTTATACAAGAATATTTTCCATGATCGTTGTGAGGGACTCGGCGAGTGCTGAAAAATCCGTGACACCGTTTGAGTGTCACGGGTTCGTTTGCGAGTCCAAGTACCAGGCGAAACAACTGACCTACGCTTTGGCTCATGCTTTTAAATTGCAGTCGGACAAAATAAAGCCTGACCAGTCACCGGAACGAACTCCGCCGATCAAAATTCACCCGCATAACATTCGAGTTGACATCATTTGCAAAACTTGAAGAAAACATGATTAAGATATTAGGACTTGTTAATAGTATTTTAATTTTATGACAAGGACAATTAAGTTATCATATTTTTTTTTGTTATTTTAAGATTCCCGCAAAGAGGCTATAATAAGTATTTTACAGCATTGCAATCAGCGATACATGGCTAGTTATCCAAAGAGATTGACTAGAATGAAACGACTTTTCATGCTAACGCATTTTCAAGTATCTTTTTTGCGAGCTCGCTTCTTTTTATTGTCGCTTTCGAAAAATTTATGACCTATGTAAATAATTGTGATTCAGTTTTACAAGTTGTATATAGTTAGATTGTTAGAACTTAAGACGTAATTTTATAAGATTGAGAGAAAATTACAATAGGTTTCTTTGATTTCGCATTGCGATATCAATTTCTCAACCTGGTGTAGTTTATACATTGAAGACCAATATCAAAACATATCATTGAGTGTAAATATAATAAAGGTGTTAATTTGCCGAGGATTCTTTTTTTTTATTCAATTATAATCATCAGGCATGGGACGATCGTGTAAACTAGATTGCTTTATGTTTAAATTAGTTGATTAGACAATGTTAGTTCATTGGTTGCGTTGTAAATAATGTGTGTATGAATAATTGTGCAATCGAATACGTGTAACTTCGTTCTTTTGCTTAGATCATTTTTAATCATTATTTGTCACTTTTTTAGACGCTGTACAAAATCGCGAATAAATTCCTTTTTCAAAAACTTACAACAATGTGTTTTTCATTCTTCTATTGTTGTTCCAGTTCGTTTGGAGTGGTCTTAAAAATGGATTTCGCGTTAATGAAGTATCAACTGGATCGTCGAGAATTATGTCGTTATCATCTTTGCCAATTTCTGCATTCAAGGCGTAGTAATTTATTGATTCCTTGCAAGGTATAGAATAATTTTTTCGAGTGCAAACAAATGTTTCCTGCAAAGAATGGTAATTGATAATTTTTCAAGTAAAATTGAATTCATTTCTGTTTAATTTTAAAGTGTTCAAGACCTGATTAAAAACTGTTTCTGCAGGACAGATGAAACTCCATCGGATAAAATGTGATTTATAAGGCAGGCAAACATGAAATATTTGACAATCATTTTCCATATCGGCATAAAAACCGTAGATTTTATTTTCACATGAAAAAGTGTCCACGATACTGGCACGTATTGCGGTAGCATTGTGGGGTAATGTGAGACCCTTAGGAATCTCATTCTGAAAGTTTAAGAAATTAGATTTTTCGTACACGAGACTTTTTTAACATTTTTGTATGGTACTTACTTTATAAGAATTAATGCTTGGTCGTCTTGACAGTTTTTGCTGTTCAGGCAGTGCAGAAAGTAGAACAGACGTTGATATCAAAAGAAACAAAACACCCAATGGAATCATTACTAACATTCAGTAAAATACAATCCAAAATAATTCAAGTACCTTATCACAGTTTTTTATAATTATAATGTAAAATTATAATCAAAAGCTATTAAGCTATTAAGTACCCCACAATTTTTTAGAAGTTAATAAATTTATACCATACGCCACAACAATTATCATCAAAATGGCTCACAAAATGATTCGCAACATTTTTATATACCAAACTTCTTTCAAAAGTATCACCTCTGAAAAAATTAGGCAATGCAATCACGTCCTTTCTCCTCAATGACGAACATCTAAAGTCACACGCCGCCGAAGGTCCGAATATTGAAAAATAGTCGAATTGTCTCATGAAAATTCAATGTTTCTTTTCGTGTAACGAAATCAAATTGCTCTCAAAAAAGAATGAAAAATTTTTGTTTTTTTCTGATATTCGAATTTATTTTTGTCGATAGAATTATAAAAATGTACAAAATACATTCACAAAACCGATGTCTGTCAGAATTGTTTGCAAAATTGAATTAGTCTATACAATTTGTACTAGGAAACATTAATCATAAGTTTTTTTCAATAAGAATAAACCTGCATTTTGTTGGAAATCTACCAGTGATCCACAATAAAGAACAGTTTGGTGTGACTTAAATAAATAAAAGAACAAGAGAGATTCAATTTTATATATAAACTTTCTTTGGCCATCAGGAAGAATCCGTCGCACTATTACAATCACGTGTCTTCAAGTTTAAACTTAATTCAGCGATATGCACCGTGTATTTATACTCTGTTACACACGATTACAACAATTACACAATTATAACAATGTTTGTCCTCTTCATTTTGTGTTCAATTACTAACATGCAGATTTGTTTTGTACAAAATTATAAAATATAAGAATAGTATTTCATTGATCATTTTCGTGTGAGCTATTCAATAGCATTGTCATCATTGTCTAATAGATTGTTTCGGCTTCATTTCAAACACCCAAGGCAACTCATTACGAGTCAACTGTTGCTCTTCGTTATCACGAAATGAATATCATGAAAAAAATGTTTATAGATGAGCGTTTTAGAAATTAATATGCGATTCTACATTCGCATTTAAAGTTTTGAGTTATAGCAACAAAACTTTCAAGTCAAAATTCAACCATACACTAAATAGTCGATCTTACATCCTACGCATAGAACATTAATAAATCTTACATTAAATATACATAACAATCGATCTTTGATATACAACATAGCACTTAAATGTAACGTAATTCTCTTGGCAAGAAAAATGCAAGTAACAAAATACGAATCAAGGTATATACAATTAAAACTGTACGCGAATTACTTGTTTGACGAGCGCTTGTTAAAACTGCGAAGCACTTTGGTGAAGGAAACACCAGATGAGACTGAATTTGATCCTGTGGTAACACGATGTCTTGCCTACCATAAAACCAGTGAAAAATGATACAAACATATCGACCGATTTACATTCATACAAATATTGTCTGAAATCGCTGATATCGTCTATCATCAGTTCCAAAAAATGTTCACTTTGTTATCAAAAATGTGTTCAATAGATTTTAGGTTTTTATATAAAATAGAGGATTTCTCGTTTCAAGATAGTTACATTGTCATGACTCATTATTTCGTGTATACGTGAGGTACACTCGCTTATAATATAAACACTTGCTTATAAAGATAATAGTAGAAGGCGAGTTTTTCGTCTCGCTTCGTAAAGGATATATGTGGTAAAACAGTTCCTCGCAGCGTTCACAGTGAATGAATTTAAAATATTCGTCTATAATTTGATTGAGACAAAACGTTGTTATTTTCGAATTCATTTTTCCCTTAACGTTGCTAAATTATACGAATTACCTCGCACCAAAGAAATCATCGAGTTATCGCAGTATGACGCAGGTATCCTGTACCTTTGATATTTTACACAAACAGTACGGTGTATGTAAAACCACAAGAACAGAACGCAAAACACAATATTTATAAAGAAAAGAAAGACTCTACAGCGTAACAATGTACAAACTATTTATCTGCGATCACATAACGCTCCCAGTTAACTTACAAATCGTCCAACACATTTCCAATGACTAAACAGCGTTCTAAAAAATCTCATTCTCATGACGCTCAAAGTCTAATGTTAAATTATCTTGATATCGAAGTCACAGTCTCGTTATCTTCAGTGGAATGATTTACAGTCTACGGTCATCGAATTTCATTACAAAAAACTTGGTATACAGATGATCTGAGACCCCCTCTGGTCGTCATAAAAAAAGTCTTATGTCGATTCAGATTGAGCGTCTTGTATCGAGTTGATCGAGTATCAAAAAGGTTGTAGAAATAATTATGCGATTGCTATTTTTTCATATACGATTTGAGTGTGCAAAAATTGAGCATCTGATTGGTTTTGCTAAAAAAAATTGGTTTTACGCGATTGGCGGATCGTCGTCGTCGGTTTCGTCCCTTGTTACTAGAACGTTGCCATATCGGTTCTGTCGAAACTGTCGAAATCGTTGGACCCATTTGTATCGTCTAGCACCATAATATGCTCCAGCAGCGAACAGTATAAGGAAAGTTGGTATTAGCAAACCAGCTGCTACTGACGCACCTAAAAAACAACATCAACTTTGTCATATCTTCTCTTTTATATCAATTTAAAAATAACTCAAATAGACAACAAATGCAAGTTGGATGAATCATAATCTGTTAACTCAAGATTTACTTGATGATTATAGGCATGCTTGTCGCGAACAGTCAACTTTGTTTCAAACGGCTGAGATGGCACGATGCCAGAATGAGTTAGACTTTGATCTTCAATAATTCTAAGCTGTGCGGCGCTCATTTCTAACGTTGTGCTGATGAATGTTGTTTCGAATTTTGCGCTCTGGTATTTAAACGTTTGTGTATTTCAGCAACTTATTTTTAGATGCAACAAAAAATTCTCTCTTTCTGCATTGAAAGATAAAAATTGACAGTTCCAGTTAGAGCATAACTCTCATTCATATCAGAAGATTGAATTTCATTGGAAATAAATATGAGTATCAATTTCAGAGAGCAGATTCTGCGCACAATTTGTAATGCATTTTTAATCAGTTCATGGTCTGTACATCTGTTTTACCTCGGCTTTTACACGTGTCGATTAATATTATCTCTGACGTGCAGTTGTGCAAATGTTTAGATTTTAAATGTAGAACATAGACAACCAACAAATAAAACATAGATTTAAAAATCTAATCATTTGTTTCTTGTTTTTCGATTCTTAATTTCAAATTTGGGGTGGTGCCTGATAGAAGATTTCTGATATACAAAATTGGTTTCGTTTTTTTAATTTCAATTATTGTGGATTTTTTTGTATACCTCCTGATTTTGGATGATCTGTCACTGGTTTCACTATAGTTGTTGCTTCAGTTGGCGATAACGTACAGACACCATTATTACGTTCGTAGCCTCTCTCGCATTTGCATGTCCCCGGTTCAGTAACTTTCGTTTGCAAACACCTCTCGTGTTCGCCACATTTTGGTAAACTGTGTGGATCACATGTTTGCTCGTTTGCTGAAAAATTACAAGTTTGATGTCAATACAAATTGAAGGAATACAATTTCTGATAACAAAAAACGAAAACGTAGAGCAAAAATGAATGAAAAAGTACGTAATTTTGTTATTTTCGTTATTGCGAATCATGTGATTTAATAAAACGGATAATTAAATTTGTGGTGCTTTGTAACTCAAGCGAAACATGTTACGATCTGTTAAACGGCACAATTGATCTCAGTTCTTAATTCACAAACTATTCAGCAGGGGTTAACTCGGTTGAGATTGAGTGAATAAAATAAAAGAGATTCGTCGCCGAGTTCAAACGTAAAATCAATATTGTGACACACCAAAAGAGCGATATCACAATATTAACTCATTTCTTGCAATGCATTTCCGAAAATCATTTATTAATATTTCTAAAGCTTACTTACTAGATAAAAATTCTTCAGTTGCATCTATGAGCTAAGCTCATTATAAAGTTTATTACCAAAAATTATAAATGATTATGTAAACAATTCAAATTAGAAGTGTAATTGAATATTTGATGAAATTTCAATTTGTGTAAATCGTTTTTTCAACCTTTGACAAAAATGGGTGAATAAATCTTCAAGCATTCAAAATTCAATTGTGAGATCAACACTATCATGATTTTTGTTTATTTACAAAACTCAAATCCAACGAATTCGATTGAATACGATGAGACGATACAATTCACAAGTGTCTTTTGTACATTTCAGACATAAATCATCGCCGCGATAAGTATACATGCAAAAAAACTGCTTATCTCCATTGCTTGTACTTTTTTCTTGTAATTCCTTGTATCAAACTGTATCCGGACAAGCTTTATTGATGACTTGATAATTTTTTCATCCACACAAAGAAAAGAAACGAAAATCATTCATGCAAATGAATTCAAATGTCAGAAAATCAAACAAAAAATCATTCACGTTTCTACTTTGCAGTAAAAAATTCGAGAAAGAAAAAGTTTTGATGTGTATAATTTTGTTCTTGCTCGAAGGCAAAATGTAAAGTTGTTGTTGGGAGACAATGAAAACTGTCAACGCGAATAACGGAAAGCAGTGAAAATTTTCCACTGTGTGTCGAAGACAATGCGATGGAACTGGAACATGATTTCTTTGACAGTATAAAGATCCGGAGCGGAAGCTAATGATTGTCATTAGGTTGGGGTCAGTTTGAGTTCATTGGGCGATGCAATTTCGCCTGACTCTGATAAACATCATTCGTGGTAATCGAAACTGTCGCAGCATCCACTTTAGGAGCGCGAACGGGGACGAGTAAATGCTCCAATCAACTCATCACTCCAACGAGGGCATTATGGCAAAATGACAAAACTCATCCCGGTACAAGCTGCCCTTTCACTCACTTTGATTAATAAATAACAAACATCTCTATCGATTGTTCAGAATAAAAATAACAACAATGATGGTTTAAGATGTGCAAAAATAAGGGATGCAAAATAACACAAAGATTTGAAACTTACCTGATACTATATACAGAGTTAGAAGACAAACGAGAATGGAAAATTGGTAAACAAGTGTGCGCCACATTTTTCGTGTTTTGTTTTTCTACGATTGACGGGCGCTCGAGCGCGGTCACATAGACATAATCAACGCGCAAAGAGGGGGTCGCGATGTTGCCGCTTTCGCGAGTCACGCCGCCCGTCTGCGTTCTGTCCGAGATCAACAGGCAAGACCACGCCGGCACATCGTCGCTTTTGACAGATAAGTACTAGCGCGCGCCACGTACGCGTACGGTCATCTGTTATCAAGCGACCATTTGCAATTGCCAATAATGAAAACCAGATCCCGCTCTTCGCGCATGCCAAATCCACCAACACTTGCGATTTGCAGACTTTTTGCTTACCATCGGTCGGTAACTACATTGTAACAACTGTCAAAGAAGGGGAAACATTGACATTTATCCATTTTTAAGTATTCAAAACTAAAAACGTTAAACATTTTGTTATCTGCACAAAAATACATTGTCTTTCATTAGTTATGAACGAATTTGCAATTAACTTGGAGTTGAAAGAGAAAAAAGGAAATATTTTTAATTCAAAGGCACTCTCTGCGAAAAACTGCAAAACTTAGAGATGCATAATTTTATGCTTCATGCATGTAAGTGTCAATACTCTCATAAAAACAGACAAGTTAAAAATAATGTAAACCAGTTCGGTTAACATCATCGTGAAAATGATGAAAAAAAGTCTAATTAATCCCGATTAAAAAAGCTTGATAAGAAGTAATTGATATAACGGACGAGTGTTTAAATAGAATGCTCTTCTGATGAATTCAATGGCAATTACACGTACAAAGATCACTAGATAATTTTACGTCTTACGCTTGGTCTTACATCAAAGTCTAAAATAAAATAATAACTTGAGAGACTTGTTGAAAAACTACAATCTGTTTATTCATGTTAACTCAGATATAAATGATAAAAACGTGTTATTTACAGACATAATTATATTTTGGAATCACATCATTGAAATTTTGTACATATGCCGAACAGGGCGGACACAGAGTTTTGCAAAATTCGTTTTTTTCAAGTGATAAGATACGCTATCGTGTATAATGGTACTTAAACAATAAAACAACAATCCATATTTACAAATATCTTTTACATAGTGACGAACGTTACTGCATTTCTGTCTGCATTGATTATTGTTTGGAAACTGATATCTTCTAATGCACTGCAAACTTAAACTTACAGTAAAATTTATAACATCTCTTGTAAAATGAAAAGCTTACGATTAAAAACTGCGGTTTTCAAATATATTAATGATTTACTCGCTTAGAATTATCATCACTTAAACAAACGACGAAAAAAAAAAGAATTGTAACACAATTTCAGCATTTCAGCGTTAGCTTGCAAAGCTAAAAAGCGATCAACAACAACCACGAATGATCAACACTTATGTATCGTCCGTGTCACAGCAATAAGTAAAACAATCAATCGACTGTGAGGGCACAAAAAATATCGCTTCTGTCTCGGTCAGCTTATGCGCGCCTCTGTCCAGGTGTCATTTTTTCTCCTCGCTCAGAGTTGTTTCTTACGTTAGTTCCATGCCAGCTGGAAGAATGTATTCAGGTGAACTAGTTTCGTAAAGGATCAAGGCTCTCCAACGAGAAGTCGTCTGTACCGGTTGCAAGTCCTCGGCTAAAACCGTCCTACAAGCACAACACAAAAAACGCCATCAGTTGATTGAACTAATGAGTGAAAAATGTGCAATCCAATTTTGGGACATTTGGCACATACCTTCATTTCCAAGAACTTTTTGTCCAGAATTCCGATAGCATTTTCAAAATCTTGCTCGCTATAGTTGGATGTTGTTGACGATCCAAACTCGCCCATCTCAAATGGATCGTTCATCTCATTTTTAGACAATGGCATTGAATTGAATGGAACGCTACCGAACAGATCTTCCTTCATACCATTTTGACGTCTGGAATCTTTTGCCTTTGGAGGAGGCGCCACTACAAAATAAAATACAATTTTAATCAAATACCAAAACCCATTTTTTGTATGTGAACAAAAAAATTTCAGTCAAATGTTAAACTAACACAGTGGTGGGGTAGGAGTCAACCCATTAGACTGCGAAAAGATATTGGAACTGGAAGATATCTGACTATTGGTAATGAGATTGTTTGTTCGATGACCATTGGAAGAACTTTCAAAAGCCCTGGGATTAAAATCTTCTTCCTTTTCTTCAAAATCGTCCATCAAAAGTCCCTCTAACTTCGTGCTAGCTGACGGTGTCGTTATCGAACTTGTGTACCTGCAAAAAAAAAGTTGATTAGAATCATTTAAGCGTACAGTTAATTAAAATGAACAGCTAAAAACAACTCGCCTCATAAAGTCATCGTCGAAAGTTTTCTCAAAGCTTCTCGGTGGCACAGGAGGTGGTTGCGTGCCATTAGATGCATTTCCGTTGGTGTCACTCGTCGAGCTGGACGTCTTGTCGGTGCCATTGACTTGTAGCTCGTTCTTACTCGGCGATAACTCGGGTACATGCAGAATATCCGGCAAATTGTACTGCAGCAAGTACGAGGAGATGTCCGACTGAAAAATAAACAAAAAAGTTCCAATGAAAATTAAAAGTGCGTACTCGGCATCTTCTCGTGTCGTAACATCGTGTTCGTTATGTCACACGCTTCTGAGAACCGGCGGCAATAAAATTTCAATCAACACATTATGCAAAAACGTGTTTTCTTATTTGCAAATCGATTAACCGTTCTCAAACTCGTCGGCATCAAAAAAACGAGAATTTGATACGAACCGATCCTTTTATGGTGGCGACGTCTTGTAATCGCTGCCTGTAAACGTTGTTTTCGTGTTCCAAACGCTTGATTTTTTGTTGCAGAACTATGCAACGTCTTTGGGATTCCAGGTCCTTGCCTGACGTCTCTAAAAATCTACGGTGAGCGAGATGGAACGCCTGACCGATGGTCAAGGTCAATTCCTCGGCAAGCTTATCACTAACGAAAACGAAGCACGTGTGCTTGTCTGTGTCCTCTTCCTTCGCAATGAAACTGAAGAACTTTTTTTCGCTCTTGTCGTCCGCGCAGTAGGAAATCCGATGCAGCGGGTATTGATGTAAAATTCGCTTCGGCGACGTTTTTGTTTTAGGTTCCTGAATAGCAACTCCATCAATGCTTATAGTGAGCTCGACTTTTGGTATCTTCGTTCCCTCGCTCTTTTTGATCTGCTGGTTGAACTTCAATTTGCAAATCGCATCTTTGACGACTTCAATACCTTTGGGTTGATCAACTTCAGTGCTGCCCAAATACTGAAAGAAAGTTTAACGTTAGTCGTCCGTTTTCAGTTGTACCAACCAAAGTAGTCTTTGGTTATTATCTATCCTAATATTTTTTAAGCACAAAACTGCGATCCCTTCGTGAAAGTGGATAGAAAAAAAAACAAAAAATCACGACCTCGCGTGACTTGGTAGTCAAGGTGATGTACTGCGAGGAAAGTTGTAACTACTGGTTTGTGCAACAGGAAAAAGACTTTTGACTTTCTGCCAGCTGATAAATGTAACTGAAACTACCATTTCCTTGAAACTACACCAATCAAGTGTCAAATTCGCAGTAAAAATGTTCTTTTACTGATCTGTTTTTTTTTCAAGTTAAAAAAGATTCCACGTGTCACAATCCAGCTAAGATTAAAGGTTCATTAACTTGTTTAACTTGGTTGATCTTTTCGCAAAGTTCAAACACCAAGTTGGATAATTTTGATTGATATCGATTTAAAAATAATCCGACTGTTGCAATAAACGTCGTCAAGACGAAGATATGAAGAAGAGTTTACTGTCATGAGGCTAATAATCTGTATCAAGTGTGGGGAAACACACTTGTGATGCAGAATGAGCGACGAAAAAAAAGGTTTATCGGCTCAAGGACACTGAAGATGCGATAGAAAACGTGTTCGACCACCTCGGGATGCGAAATTCATGAGTCCGCTCCCAAATAGGAAAGACGTTTGAAATAAATGGGTTTCTTGAAAAGGATCGCTTGCACATCCATCGTCCCAGCAATTTATCCCCTGGAAAAAAATCAATCTGTGCAATTGTTTGAATACAAAAAATGAACTTCTGTTCGAGAGATGCAATTTTTAATTGATATACGCTCGGGTGTAATATTATTGCGTGCGTTTCGCAACACGCTCGAGTATGTTCTCTGAGAAATAAGCACGTGCGACCCAACTTTATCATACGGATTCTCATGATTCACTCGAATGCACGACACTGCTTTGTCGTTGGAAAATCAAAATGACATTATTTTATTCACTGACATTTTTTTGGATCAGAAAGGTCATGGATTGAGAAACCATTGGGTTTTGCATTCCAAGTTTGAACGAACAATTAATTGTCTTATCAATTAAAACATGTTGTACTTTAGCTTGATGTTTTTTATTCGAAAGAATAATTTAAAATTAGAATAACTTTTTTTCTAAGTTTCTAACAAAAGTAAAAGTGATGATATTGGAGTTTTTGCAGAAACGTGTGCCTTGGAACCATACCTATTTCGTAACGCTCAATTAGTTTACTCTCCTATTCATCAGACAATGAATAACAACTCACACTCGGCCACTAAAACGAAAACTACTTTTACAGTGCATATTTTCTCGCGATCGAACAAGTACAGCATGTGAAAGACAACCTTTTTATTCGGAACCAAAAAACGAACCGATTCACAACCAATCGTTTAGTATCATTCCATTAGACGATGCAATTCTGTGAAATTACTCAACTCTTCGTACATTGGTCGAACGTATCTATAAACAATTCCTAATTAGCCGCGGGATTTCCGCATCATTATGTATTTTTTCAGAATCAACAATTTATGCAAACAAACAATCTTCTTTTCGAAATCTAGTCATTATGCATTAAAATATGGTTCGTTAAACCGCAACAGGGACCTTGAAATTTCAATCAGCAATAAGTTATTTCATTTCTTTAATGTCACCGCATACGAAATCGTCTATTTTTCACTACTGCTTCCTGTTTTAGAATTTCCATCTTTGAGCAATGAGAATTTTAGTTAAAATTCTATAATTGCTGGTGCTTAACACGACAGTTACGACATTCATGTAAAATAGAAAATAGCTTTTCTCGACCTGGAAAATCGTGAAATTACACACGTAATGCAACGTTACATTATGCGTAATGCAATTTTACTTTTGTTATGTAAAATTTGCACGGACGAGCAATGTCGCCTTTGAAATTATATAGGCAACAACACGATTCATATCGCACTGTTACAAGAGAAAAATCAAACACGATAAAAGAAACCGTAAAGCTAAATTAAAAAATAATTCACTATAGTATTTATTTTTAACTCAAAAACAAAAGAGCAAGTAATGCAGATCAGATGATCAGTTGATATTGCACAATTTTTATTTGTTGTTGTTTTTGCAGCCAAGGTTTCAACGGAACTGATTTGGTCAATCCAGCCTCGGATTGATATTAATTCAATGATATCGAGATCGCTTAGTCTGCTCGGGATAACATTAACAGTCTCGAGAGAAATACAAGTCGGAGACTTTCAGCTCAATTTTTTTTCTTTAGAAAACTGCAGTTAAAAATATGAATCGAAAGTTTTCAGACGCTTTGCCAACTAATTTCAGTGAAAACAGTCAAATATGCTAATGATCACTTGCGCACGATTTTCATCATTCTTTTCAAACTCAAATAGAAATTCTTCTCTAATCGCAGCTTAGAACGTTGTTTTTTTTTTATTTTCTGCATTGTACCTTGACTAGGTAGGCCATGTGTCCTTTTTGTAGTGCTTCTGGTTGGTGGATCCAATTTGAGCCTGGACCTAAAACCAAAGTAGCAAAACTTGTAATAAAACTTTCAAAGTCAATAAAAAAACTTTCAAATTTTGTTACTTAAAATAAAATATCAAAAAGAATAGGATTATTATCTGTATCCAAACTTTATTTTCTAAATGGAAGCTTTTCAAGTTTGATTCTGCATATTTGAGAGCTGATTGAAAATAACGGTCATGCAATGACATACTGTAATGGCTATTTAGATGTTAGATTCATTCAACTCTCCGTAGCTCGGCTCGGTACAAATAAAATAACTCGATAAGAATTCATAATAGGTTCAGACGTTGAAAGTATGCATAAAGTATATTTATATAGTAAACACGATGCTGAGATGTGCTGATGATAAGAAACCAGAATAATAAATTAAAAAAGACTCAGTTCATTGGTACAATAAAGACGAGTTGAAAGAAAGAAAATTGTGAGGTTCGTCTACCGATAAGCATCGTGCGTAGGTAGTTGCGCAAAAAAATTGTACATCAAGACATAAATTTATCAGCAAAAGGATGTGGCAACGTAGAAACTGTTTCTTATTAGAACTCGCGAAAATGGATGTCGAAACTTGAACGAAAAACGTTACCTCCATTCTTGTTCGGTTGACTTTTGTTGTTATTTGAATGTTGCGCCCACTGGAGCAGTTTCGAATTCCTCATTATGTGATTGTTCGTTCGAATTCCTGTAACAAAAAGTCATGAACAAATTAGAATTAAATTAACTTGAATTGAGCAATTACAACGAATCGTCACGCGATTCTGTTCATTTGCTATTTTGTACAGTTCACCACTAAATAACTGGATAGAAAAATTACAAACATTTTTAAATTTTCATATTTCAACTGAAGTATAAAATTAGACAACGTTTTTTGGCGGAAGTACATAGTATAATAAAAAAAATCATAAGTACACAGTGGACTAAAGCAAGTGCTCATTTGAGTTGACATATAGAATGTTCAAAAAATGGTCGCTCTATATTTACTAAAAATGTAATTGTCTAAATTACAAGACTGCTCTGGTCTGAGTCGCCGGTAGCTTCCTCTATAATTTTGCAAAAACTACCTCACTAAAGTTACAAACGACCGGATTAACTATACTATACACTTCAGAAAATGTACAAATTGAAGAGGTTGATTTTCATTTAAACGACTGTGACCGTCAAATTGGCAGATTGTTACAAATTTACCAAAGCAAAATTAAACGTACAGTTGCACACCTCGCGCAAATGAGATTCGACTTGCGGTTGATTGTTCGTCACACTATTGAGTCGTCAGCCTTGGTCACGAAGGCTAAAATCCTTTCGCGTTTCATCACATTGTTTGTATTAGAACCTGCATTTAGACCGTATTAATCCTTTGCTAATTGTTTCAATTGGAAAATTTTCAACTACTCAAAATCATGAGAAATGAAGAAAAACAAATTAAAAACTGAAATTCTGCAACTCATGATTGTTTTAATTAACCAAAGATTGTGATTACTCGAACAAAAATCACCAGATCAAATTGTGCCTCTCGTTTTATTCTCAAGTCATAAATTTCCTAAAAGAAATTAAGTCTAGCAGGGAACAATGGAACGCGAATTCTAACACGTGTGTAATCTGCTATTTTTTTGTTCTTGAGAAAATAATTAGATAGATAATCTGTGCTCTGCTGGTTCGTGTCATTTTGAAATTCCCATTCGTGCACAATTTTATTTATAGCCGAATAACAAATCACGATTGCAACTATTCTACACATTGTAAAATTCCGAATTCTGTGGAAAATTCAGCTTCTTCGAACCAAAATTTGAAAATGCAATTCTTCGAATTTACCTTTCAACAATTCAATTCATGTTTCCTGACTTTTAAACAGTGCCTTATCATTTGTCTTCCAACAATACGTGACATCTGAGAAAAATGAAGTGAAAAAGGTAAGAAAAAGAATCCGTCGTCAATATCTGATTCCAATCTAACGTGTCTTCGCAAGAACCTGTGTAATAGCCTCTCGCGTGTTTCACCAACGTGCTCTGCAAGATGATACGTGCTTGTACAGATATCGTCACGCTGCATATTTTGCATCCCGCGATTCCATTACGTTATTAATCATCATCTTTTGCGAATTATAATCGACCGATTGTGTGCATCTGCAAGACATTGTTTCTTAAATGTTAAACTGCTCGTCGAGCATCTGGCCGTCGAGCATGCGGACTTTTAATTGCATGCATTCTTTTGTAAACTCATGCGCCTTTGCATTGAGTTAATGCGTCGTGCGAAAATCTCGAAAGATTGGCATGAGACTGCGTGAAGCGACTAAACTGCGACGTATACGACAAGGCCAGTTTTCTGCATTGCGATTGTAATGCATGCACTTGAGCATGCCAGTTTTATAGCCAACAATGACGCTTTTATCGTTCATGAATTATTATCCAACAATTACTACCGAATCGTTGTAAAAAAATTGAAAAGAAAAATCATTTAATTTACGTTACGAGGAATAGAATGAGACGGATATATAATTTGCCCAAATTCGTATCGAACGATCGGACAAGAGAAAGCCCTGCAGAGAAAGGGAATAGTGAGAATTCAAAGAGTATGAGTCTATACGAAAGGACTTAGGAGGTCATGGTAATACTTAGTATAATACGGGATTTCATGCCAGTATCGAGAGAGCGTTTACCGGTAAATGTCAAAATAACAATACCCGAAGAATCGTCGGTCACTTTTTTTTTCATTCTTTTTTTCTCTCCAAGTTCAATTTTGCTGACATAATTTGAGTCATTCTAGGTTGCAATTGAGTTTGATTGGCAGACGAGAGAAAAAAAATTGATTTTGGATGATGATTTTTGTTACATTGTAGTGCCGATAATTCGCGCTGAAAACGCTTCGACTTTCTCTCGGCTGAGAAGAAAGAACTCGCGAGAAAAGTGAAATTAGTCATAATTGTTGTTAAGGTTGCGATTTGCAAGGCGATTACTTTGTTCCTACTTTCGGTGTAATAATTTTTGGAACGTAGAAAAAAAATAGTGCCTAATAAATTTTAATTGGCCGATAAATTGCAAATAAATACAACGAAAAATTATTGCTAAGAATAATTGTTTATTATGAAATGTTAATTATCCAGTAATTCGAGTGACTGTGAAACTGTTATTTTGGCTTTCGATTCAACGTAATAGTAGATTGACTTTTTGTTTGGCGCCTTCACTTTTCTCCTCGATACGATTTCGATAAGCAGCGTCCGAGGTGTTACCATTTTGAAAAAAGGATGAAGCGGTCAATTAGAAAATGGTCTGTCGCACTTTCTCCGCGGACGCTCTATGGTCTCGCTTCTTAATCGGTATCGGCGATCGCGTTATACGCTCAAAAATGCACCGTTCCACATACCCGACTTGGGACGACCATAACAAGTTTGTGACGCTGACAAATTTGTACCCACAACCTACACGCGTTACATTATAAAGTTCACAATCTCAGAAACACAACTTGACACATTTCTTTTCGGTTCTCTTTTCGGATTGAAAAATTCGCTTAATCAAAACAGTCGGAGTTACAAAGCTGAATGTTAATTGGCTAGATGTTAATTAGTTACATAAGACTTTGCGTTGCTCACTTCAATTTGTTTGAATTCACAATGCACAACTGCAATTTTTTAAACGAAAATATGTTTATGTTTTTACTTTTTTTTATTCAGATTCTCGTGACTGATAACTGTGCAAAACACATTTCTACTTGGACAATTAATATCCTTCGCCAAAGTGTAACGTTTTTTTCGTTCCTGTCGAAGTTTTCTTTTTATTATTCGCTTCAATTGATACTTGACTTTCAGAAATTAACGCAACTCATTTTCAATTGAAATGATATGTACAAAGAAGTGAGTATCCGATAAATTAATATGAACCGTATACACAATGGTACAGACGATGAAAAAAAAGGATACCCTTTTTTTGCAAGACATCATCCGCCTTTGGAATAACGCGCGAGTGAAAGTAATATATCGCGCATGGCGATCGGGGTGATTGTTTTAGTAGTTCAATTTCTGTAAACTTGAGCACGTTTCTCTTTCGTTGATCAAAACGCAACTGGGAATTAAATTGAGTTTCTGATACGATTTTCCCAGGCGATTTCACGTTATTAAAAGTGACAATTATTTTCGATTCACAAACAAATTTTTTGTTTCAAACTTTTGTAGTGTTTAAGAAGTTAAACACGGTTCAGTTGCGGCAGTTGGTTTGACGAGATCATAATTAAATCGCGCAATCAAACGACACGCGTTGCAACACGAGTATAATCGTTACATCAGAACCGTCATCGCATTATTATTTTTAAACATAATTTTTCATATTCATGGATGCTCGCATTATTGTAACGAGCATGTATTTGCATGCTCAACGGCACTCCAGTTTCGCAACGTTCATCTCATGGCAAATCCCACCGAGCCGATAAATACAATGTTTGCGGGAAGCGATGAAAAAAAACCATCACAATTATTTGCATACAATTTTTTAATTAGGTCGCGGTGCAAATTTATGCTAAACGTCACCCCGACCTGAAACCTCTCGCGTTAATTTGCCCAACCTATATATTAGTCGCTGAAAAATCTCAATTGAGTCACGAATTTCGCGCGACGACGATAATAGCTGTCGAATATGCAACGCTTAATTACACGCTTTTTTATGGTACTTTGGGTTGCAACTTGGGCTTCAGTCTTACTCAAATGAGCTTAGATCAAGATCTGGTTTCGTACTTGATTGCCTTTAAACATTGTTGTTTTTAGTTACATTATCTTGGAACTGTTTTTGTTATAAATTTTGATTGCAAAAGGATGGACAATTTTTGTTTTGTGTTCTTTATTTTGAATTTGATTTTTATGAGGTCAGAAGAAAAAAGATTACGAGGTTTAAGTCAGCGATTAAAGTTCGAAATTTGAATTCGGAGCAGTTCATTTGTCTGACATAAGTAAGTCGAGGATGTGACAGGATTATTTTTCATACAATAGATGATGCTGTCGAATAAAATTATCTCACAATCGTTCGTCGGTCTGATTATGTGCATACAAAAAAAGGATACAGTTACTTCCTAGACATTTGGAAGTCAAGCTTAATTGCATCTCGGCGGAGACGGCATCGTCACCGTCGTCTTCATATTGTGCACCGCGCCGAAGGAGAGAAAATGTTTCTAGGTTAATACAACGCAGCCTATTGGAATGCCACTCTGCCTCTATTGCAGCCGGATCGAAAGTTTCGCGTTATTGCGAATATAATATTCGTGAAATTATTCACTTTTTGATACCAAACGAGTTTGTTGACTCCAGTCATCGGCCAATCACCTCTAATTATACCATCTGGTTTCTTCAAATCATTTTTTCTAATTTCATCTCCATTTATTTAGTTTTTTCTTTCAACTTAGAATCACGCAAAATTGTTCGCACAAATGTGTCTTGTAGTTCGAGGACACTGCGGCCTTCAAACCATGAGAAATCTTGAATAATCAAAGAAATTCAATTGTATGTTTTTTTCTTGCAGAAAAAGTACGAGTGTGTGGTTTTAGTTTTTGAACGCAATTCCTATTGTGTGAAGTGTTTTGTTATTCAATGTTTCTGCGTCAGTTTTGAAGTTTAGTAACATTTTAAAAGCGCATTAACTCATTTCAGTGAACGCAGTTGAAATGCAAATCAAAAACTTGGAATAAAGACGGCCAACTTATCACCGAATATAAATGATAATAAATATTACCAGCGAGACGCAAAACTTTTCCTTATTATATTATAGTTGCCTTTTGTTTAAAAGCCAATCTCAACTGATTACCATATTTATGAAAAATAAAAATGAAATACTTGTTGCACAACAATTTCAGTATTGAAAATTGAAAATTAACGCCTGACATTTATACAACCGTCAATAAATCGTTGAAATTTTGCGAACAAAAAAATTTGTTTTTAATTTTTTAGTTTTGCACGTTCAAGCATTAACAAATCAGCTGAATTTTGATTTATTCAAAAGTAAACGACGCCTACGTTCGACATTTCATTAATCTTTTCTAACAAATTTATGTCTCTACAAGCAATTTTTGCAAAATAAGTCAATGTAATTGATTTTCACCGGTCATTCGATTTGATTGGATTTATTTTTTGCGCGCATTTCGGAGCACGAATTGTAATAGCATGCCGTCCACTTTGATTCAATTACACTCTTCATCAGCTTGATTTGAATAATCACAGGCGAAACAAAATGACTTTCTTCATCGGGAAATCCGGCGACAGACGATGTGTACATACGCAAGTACATTAAATCTGTTTTTGTTTACGGAAACAAACAGATCTAAAAGTGAATAGTGTGAAAGATATCCACAGAATTGTGATCATCGTCAACACACACATTAATAAATAAAAGCGTTTGAAAAACTAAGTCTTAGCGTTTTTGTTTTGGATCGCCTTTTCTTGAACTTTTTAATTTTTTATGCAAAATCTGAAACCAAGTTTTTTTCACAACAAAATATTACATAAATTTGTTTTTTACAAAATTTTATCGCATTCGCTAAAGTTGTTTGTATGAAAAAAGATTGTTATATCATGTTCAGTCATAATTTTGTAGTTAATGAAACTACTGTTATCAAGTATTGTCATTTATCAATGTTTTTCAATTATTTCATTTCGCAATAATCATAATTGTAAATTATTTTGCAACGTTTGAAGATCAATACATGGATTCGTAAGAGTTATTAACCCTTTTCTTGGAGTGTGATATAAAAAACAGTACTAAAGATTGTGCTTCGTGTATTTAATAATGCATAAAGTATACTAGTAGGACGTTTCTTTGGAAATACATCGGTAGACCAGTGAACGTTGACGCACACGCACTTGTTTAGTAGTTTAGTAGTAAGGGATTGTCTGGAAACGAACACTTATTTCTTAAAACTAGAAAAAAATTCAGTACAATTTGAATTTCTTTTTTTCTTCTTTTTTCCTAATTCTACCCCTTTGTTAAATTGTTTTTCTTATGCAAAAATGAAAGAAAAATTCTTGTTTCAACTCAAAATTTTATAAATAAAAAAATTTAGTAACTTAAATTGTGATACTCGCCTACTTTTTTTGGTCTAATCAACTTCACAATTCAGAAACTATATTTTTATAAAAATTAACAAAAAATGTTCTTTTGCAAGGTCATATTTGTTTTGTAAACAAACATTTGAAGGGCGGCGTGAACAAAATTTTAAAAAATGAACGCGTTTTTCGGACAAATCGAGCACAAAGCGACAGGTAAGTCCCAAAGTAACTTTAAGTCTAGACAAAGAAGTGTCGCGAACAAAAAAAACGCCGCTCTCACGGGGACTTTTTATTATAACGGTCACGACTGTTTTGTCCTCCACCGAACAATAAATTGCCTCTGGTTGCAAAGTGAAAATCGTTATACGACAATGCAGCCGCGTTATTTGCTTCGTTATAATCAATTTTGTCCGCAGATAACGTTTAACAGCCAGCTTCTTTACGTCGTAAAAATTGTTCAATGATATGCAAAGACGTGACAAGGAAAACGAAAATCCTCAAACATAACTCTCCAACAACTAACCGGAAACGAAACATCTAGAAAAAAAGACGAATCTTCGACCAAACTCAAAACAAAAATGAAAAAAATGAAAACAAAAATAGAGTCAACTGTTAGATGTAACGTTCACTTTTGCTCTCGCAGTTTCTGAAAGACGCAGTTGGGATATCATACTAATCATTACATATGAAATTTCTCTGGTCGGAGAAAGTTTTGTCTGCGCGTTTTGTCAAACGTTGGTTGGAGCATCTTTGAAAATCGGCAACTGCCGATTTTGGCTCGGTTGACTTACCCTGACAGATGGTCTGCGGCACAAAAGTCACAATTAAGTCACTGATGGAAAAGCGCTTTGCATTCCACGGCGAACAACACTGTGCAACCTGTTGGAGCGACGCGGTGCGAGCTGCGTGCTCGACTGCAGCTCGTTACGGACTGGAAGAAAACCGGCGCGCTCAAGTTGAGGAGGCACTCTTTTGACAGCGAGACGCACACGGTTTTGGACGAGTGGTTCTTTCGGGGGAACACAGAGTATGTACGAGGATGCAGGCACCGCCGCGAGCGCGCGCGCGACCAGGGGGGAAGAAGGAAACGGAGAATGGTGGTACCAGCCACAGCCGAGACCAAGCGCTCTGTCCTCTTCCCTTTTGTATTGCCACGTCCATTCCACGCTAGAATCGCCGATCTCAACAATCAACACACCATTCCCACAATCATTTATATGAAAAAAAAATTTTTTCTCCTATATAACAGGCTCATTGGAATGAATCATTGATAATCGAGTGGTCCAATGATCTAATGATTGATCATTTTGGTGATCAATGATCAATGATCTCAATCATGCAAAGATAAAATGATCGAACAGTTCAATGATCAATTATCAATGATCTAATGATCTATAATCAATTGATCAATGATCAATGATCAATAATCGAATGATCCTCTATATGCTCTAGTAATCCAAAGATCTAAGGATCAAAAAATCCAACGACCCAATGATCAAAAATTGCAATGATCGATGATCAATGATTCATGAATCAAACAATTCAGTGGTCCAGAGATCATAGGATCACTCGATCACTTGATCATTATTAATTAACTTCCAATCACCTTGTAAGACACAATTTTAAAGTATATGGCTATATTTTAATATGTTGTCATATAAATTTTACTGGCACAGCTACCAGTCATCAAATGTATGTTATTTTGGAATAAATCGGAATAAATTTTGTGACGTAGAGTATGCTAATTAGAATTTCGGTTCGAATTCTGGTTATGACTAAAGTTTGGGTGGTGAATATGAGATGGACTGATTTTTCATAAGAAAGGAGTCAAGGTCGGGGTCTTAAACTTTTGAATTAATCTTCGAGTGACTAAACTCAAGGCGAAATCAAAGTGTGATCTAGACTTAAAAAGTCGGTTGGAGTGTGAATCATCTCGGACGATTGCTTGCGATTAAATTTCCGCAACTTTTGTGGAAGTCAATCTAACTTGGGAGTCTGACATTTTTCATTGAAATGATTCAATTTTTTGAATGTTGAATGTTGTTTAGATATTGTACATTTAGAGATCCGACTATTAATTTATAGCTTCAGTAATCAAGCTGTTGCGAACATTTTACCGGTCTCGGAAGTTGAATTTAATTGCTTGCCCCAACGGTATGATATATTGCAACCACTGTTAAATATGTATAAATCATATTGTTTTTTGAAATAATACGATTTTTGCTTTCCCATGCTATCAAGTAGGCGTTTTTAGCTTAGAACAAATTAAAACGCCCGTTGCGGGCGTAACAGTTTGTGATTTACCAATCGATAAACTGTTATTTGTTATCGACAACAGTCATTGACGTATTAATTCATCATTAACTATATAAATCCAGGAAGCAACACTCGTTTGTTCGCATTCATGAATATTTCATCAGAGATTCATTACTTTTCTCTAACATGTTTTTCTTCTCAACTTATTTTACTGTTTTTGAGCATGTTTTTCAAAGTGTTCTCTTTTTTTCAAAAGTTTGTATAAGCAGAGTTGTAAATCATCCAGATGACAAATATGAATTTCAAACTTTCATTCATTATTGATTAAAAAATAGACCAGATAAAGTGAGAATGACTTTTGAAAAAAAACCAAATTCAAAATGACCGAAAACATTGGTTTAAAATACCGTACTTTTTCATGAAGAAACAAAAGTGAATTTCCTGAAAAAACAAATACCGAAAAGGTAATTTCACATTCACCAACTGTCCTTTTTTTATTTAACTCCACGTGCGCATATTTACATACATACAAATTATTTCCTCTTCGGGTCGCCAACGAGCTCAACTTTCTAGGTCGTTTACTCAGTGCAATTTTTCTGTTTGAACAATTCATTTGATTTGTGATTTCACAATCGTTTAATAAAATTCTGCTTACGATTCTCATTTTCTAACATTAAAAAAATTACCCATGAAATTATAACGTCCTTTTATTGTTTCAGAATAGAACGCGATTTTATTCTTTTATTATTGAAAAAACAAACAAGCAAATTAATCAGATTTATGTATCAAAGTGAAACTTCTATTTGAAAAAAATGAGATCGTTCAGATTTAACCCGGGTTAAAATTTGCATCTTCTCACATGAAATGTGAAATTTACTCATACAAATTAACATATTAAAGTGCTATTCATCGTTTGAATTCATTTTGATGCATTCAATGTTCAAGCATGAAAATTGCGATTATTGTGTGAAAGAAAAACTCGTTGCATTGAAAACTCATCTTCCAATTCGATGCAGATTTTTATATCGTGTAAATCTGATTGTGTCTTCCAACAATAGATGGATTAACGTGCTTTTAATTAAATGATCCAAAAATTATATAAAACAACTTATGTTACTTCTTATCAAATTTGCAATTCCATTTAGTACCAATTATTTGATGACAACTTTCTCAAAAACTACTATTAATTGATGGATTTGCAAAAAAAATTCAAGGTTTTTAAGAATTTTGAATCATAAAAAATACTGAAAAAAATGTATTTGATCCAAATATAACTCTTGAGATGGCGTTGTTCGAACGAGGGAGATCACAATCTAAATGCACTGTGCAGTCAGTGCTCGAACTACTTTCCTCATATTCAACATGGCTACCTGATCAAGCAGCAGACGATTCAGGTGTCATGGAAAGAATATCAATAACATTAGTTTTATAGTATTAATTATTATGAGTGGAAAAATAAAAACCGACAGTACTGGCGATTCCGATTGTGTGGATGATGCCGTGGATCCTAGAGTACAGGTAATTTTTGCATCTGGAAAGTACACACTGCGCTTGACTGCATCACTCTGACAGTCTCTGACATTTGACATAACTTCATGTCAAACAAAATATTGCTCCGAAAATAGCGCACATCCGCTCTTCACGCTCAAACACATTTCAAATCATTTATATATCACTTTTACTTCACTTTTGTTTTGTCTCTGCATTGATTTTCGCAAACTATAACATTTTAGTATTATTTTTGCAATATTGTTTCAAGTGAAAAAACAATTATCTTTTATTTCATATTCGCACTTAAGATAAATTTTATACGATTATATAAAGTACACTTTTTATATCGCCTTCAAAAAGTACGCTGTACAATATCATTAAAAAATTATTTCATTATTTGTTATGTTTCATAAAATAGGATTATTATTTCATTCCTTTTTTAACGTTAAAGAATGCTCGGTGAACGTACAAAAGTCACAAATTATAATGAACCATTCAAATTACATCAACACTCACTTTCTACGAGCATTCATCCCATGTGAACATTTCACATCGATGAATATTTGTTAAATTAGTACGTGATGATTTGCGATAATTTGCTTTATAATCATCTTTCACTAAACAAAGTTTGCAATACCAAATTACGACTGAATGAATGACTAAACATAAGAAATACCGGTCAACTTGCGTTTCAACTTTTTCAGATCGAGTTGGAACGATTAAATACGGCGACAGATGATATAAATAAACTCGAGGTAGACTTAGATGTAAGTATCAAAGTTTTTCGTGTATTAAAAAAACTTGGCATGATGAAAAAATTGCTTTTCCTATAAAAGCGAGGCTTGATACCAAAATCGTCTTGGCTATTAGAGGTCATTGAAGTGATGACTTTATAATAGTGTAAATGGATAACGACCCGGACTTGACGTCTTTGCAATTTTGATTGCAATGAAAGTAAACGAGTCGTGATCCATCCGCAGAGGATACGCTCAACGAGTTGACTCCAGCATTGTATTTAAACTTGATTGCATATTTACAGGAAGCGAGAGCCACGTTTCGTGAATTGCTGTGCGAGTCCACTTTGAAAATTGATAGTCTTGCCAAAAAGTTAGGTGTTTGTATCGAAAAGTCCAGACCCTATTACGATGCTAGGTTTAGAGCCAAAGAGGTAAATTCAACATTACTTTTTTTATACCAAACAACAATTATTCAAACTTGTTATCAATCCATTTCATTTTCATTTCAGGCACTTTCAGAAACACAGAAAGCAGCTATTAGATTCGAACGAGCAAACAGTCAACATGCGGCGGCTAAGGAGATGGTTTACTTAGCAGAAGAAGGTTTGCGAACTGAGGGGAGAAGTTTTGATCATGCTTGGCAGGTGATGGTCATAAAATCATCTTCTTCTTTCAATTAAAAATCAAAAAATTAATTTTTGCGTTAATTTTTTATCGAAGGAAATGTTAAACCATGCAACATCAAGGGTGAACGAATCCGAGCATGAAAGAGCTGTTTCAGAAGTGGAGCACAGGCGGACAACAGGCCTGTACCACAAATGTGAACACGAGGTTCAGTTGCTACAAAAAGAGCTGAAACGAGCAATCGCAAAATCAAGGTACATTGATGTAGGCTTTACTCTGAACGAATCTGTACTTATTCACTGTTTCAACATTTTTTCCTCTCATCATTTTGCACGAACTTGTATTACAATTGTTTGGTCTATTTTTTCCAATAAACTCAACTGCTCGATATGAAACAACTAGAGATTCTTTGGAAGGACCTCTCACGAATTTGTACATATTCAAGACATCAATTCCTTCACGTTCTTTTAGTTTTGATTCTTCGTTACAGATACAATAAGTCAAATAAATGTTCATTTATTTATGTTGAAAACAAATTTTTTTGAAAGTTTAAGATACAGTTTGAAGGATTTATTGTATTTGAAAACAAGTCACTTGAAACTTGATAGTACTAGAATATTGATGTGTATGGTAATGTTCGTGTTGGCAGTATGGATGCACGCCGCAGCTTGCTTCTGATAAACAATATCGCCTACAGGCACAACTTGCTCATGTTGTAAGTAGGATAGTTATTACGGCTACCTTTCTTTTATGATTTCTCCGAATGGGCCGTTTTTCGAATTTAACGACAAGTCGTATCGTTAAATGTTCAGACAAAGCGGCTCATTCTCACGTGCATGAATTTGACATTTATTAGACACCCCACTCAGCCTTTTACTTGCAGTTTCTATTCGAACAATTTATTCACTGGATTGTTACAACTTTTTTTTTTGATAAATTGAATATTGTATAGTAGAATATTGCACGAGTATTGTAAAGTCGGTGTAAATTAAATGTTACTATATTTCCCAATGATACTTGAAATAAAAATGTCTTATAATTGATGGAAGTAGTAATTAAATTTGTTATTATTCGAATAGACCATACTATGAAACCAAAGCACATTTTCACCAAATTCTCGAGGAGCAAAAGAGAAAAGTCACAGCGTTGGAAAAGTCAGTTGGAGATGCCAAAATGACTTATGCCCAAGCACTTCGAAACTTAGAGAGAATAAGTGATGAGATTCACAGGGTAACTATAAATTTTAGATTTCAATAGGATGGATTTGACTTTCGTGGAAAAAAACTAAAATCGTTTTGTTTCCCAGACAAGGCAGGATAAGAATGCTGCCATTTCCACTAACTCCTCAAGCACGACAGAATCACCAGACAGCACGGATTATACAAGCGATGAGTACCTGCGACTTCCAGAAAAAATCACAGCCAATTCGGCTTTCCCAACTACTTCAAAAGTATTTTCCATTTCTACATTCTCATTCACGTCTATAAAAACAATAATTTATGAAAAAACGTTTTTTTCCAGTTGGAGAAAGATGTATCATCGGATTATTTAGGTTTAAGTTGCCTGAATTACTCGACGACTGAGCCCAGAAAATACATTAAGAAAGATCGTCCGCGAAGTTTTGCCGCAATGGACACGAAACATATCCCAAGCATGAAAAGTTCCACGTCAGTTTCACACCACTCAAACCTCTCAAATGCTACTAGCGACCTTGAAACGCAAAAAGTGAGATCGCCTCAAAACGGTGCTGGATCAGAAAACGTTGATAAGAACGAGGAGTGGTCGGAAATAAGTCTGAACAATTCTCCGGAAGAGTATTTCCGCAACGAAGGTTTCTCCGACGAGGAGGAGCAGATTCCTTACAAACTGTTACCTGCCGAGTTGAGTCCGGAAAAAAGGAACGCAAAAGCGGTCAAGGAACAGAGGAGGAAATTGGTCACTCAAAAATCGTTGCCTACAATGTTGCCAAGATCCAACGACGAGGAGAAAAAATCTCAAGTTAGTAGTAGTCCTTCTAACAAAAAGAAAGGAAAACTTGAGAGCGGATCTTGTATTGCTACTTGGATCTCAAGAAATTCTAACGTTGGAGAAACTAGTGCTGGAAGTTCAGGTAAAAAATTTAATAATAACTGTTTTCAAATTATTTTATCACAAAATTAAATGTTTATTTTGATGGAATCCTTTATTTTAGCCAATTCAAGTCGAAGGCAATCCTTGGACGTTTTATGGAGTGCTGGAACTGGGGAAAGGGTGAAAGAAATTCTCAACCAAGGTATTATGATGTTAAACATTTCAAATTTAACTGAACGAAGATTCAGTGACACCAGGACACTTGATAAAAAGTCCGATAAACCAGAACTGAAGGGCAAAAAGATTCCTAGTCCCCTGGAGAAGAGTTTGAATTACCTCAACGCTGATGATGAAACTTCAGACAGTGAAAGTTTAGCTAGGTGTGTATCAGTTTAGTTCGATAAAAGTCATAGTTCTATTCTATTCTGTTTGGTTAAACAATGATTCTTATTTGTTTTTCAGTGTTGAAATGCTAACTGAGGATCAAATAACGTCTCTGATGATGGAACCAGACATAAACCAGGTGTGTCAGGAGGTGCTTGGTACGCCACTAGTCGAAGTTTGTCCGCTGCTGCATCAACTGCACCAACAATGAAAGCACAAATGCGTCACTGAAATTTTACGAACGTCGCAAAGTGAGATCAACTGATGAATCGTGTTCAGATCACAAATTTTGTGATATCGTCGAAAATTCTGTTGTTTCTCAGCGACCGACTGTGAATTGAAGATTGACTAAGTTAACAATCTACCAAAACCTCTACCAAAGTTATTTGCATTTTTCTTGTTGCGCTTTGTTTCGAGTTTTTTTTTTTGTAAATTGGCGAAAGTCTTTTTCATGAAAAGTTATTTGAAAGTTACCCAAATTGTGTTGAACCAAAAATTATGTTACTAAGAATATGGATTGATTTTATCATTGTTAACTAAGCGATTAATTATTTATTGCTTAAGCAAAGCATGGAAGTATTTAATGTTACATTATTTATGATTAGTAGAGTGTACTTGAACGATGTAAGAAGTTAATTATATAGGACAAAATCAGGTTTTGGTCCAGAGGAACATTTAAAGCTCGGTCAAAATGTACAAAAACTATATCTACTTTATCTTTATTTATCAGTTGAAAAAAGCAATATTTAATATTTAAAAACATTCTTTTGAATGAAACTTGTCACGGCGTTATTTATTGAAATTAATTTAAATATAACATTTTTGACGACTAAAAACCCAAAGATCGTTGATGTTGTTCCTGTAATTATTTCTGTGATAAGGACAACTTTTCGAATGCTTTTTACACCCGCGAAAAATATCACAAAATGTAAACCTCCGAAATGGACATTTTGTACTTTATATCGATTTGCTAAACATCTACGATAGATACTTTTTATCTATTTCACACAGGCATTTTTTGCAGGCGGTTTTTGTTTTTCGAAGCCGATTTAGTTTTGCAAACCACCAGCTGCTGAATTATTATTGTAATTTTTAAAAAGCAAAAAAAAACACGGCATTGAGTTGCATTTCTCAAACCGAAATGTACATGGGCTTTTCATAAGGGAAATCAAAAGAATAGTCAAGCGTTCACACGTACCCACTACATTGAATTTTAGGCGATACATAAACAAATAAATGTAAAAGTTAGAGAAGTGTGAAATTGCATGATACAAGTATTTTTTATCGCGATCAGCCAACGAGTATTATATATTATATTTTTCCATTAAACCTTCTCGAACCAGAAAGGCCGAGTACATATTTTAGTATGAACGTTTAGGTGAGAAAAATAATATCCTAACAACAAGTTTTTAATGTAAATACAACACGATATACAATACAACTTTAATTTATATTATTTTTGCCTCAAAATAATTAGAACATTACATACTTTAAGAGATTTTTGCAGAATTCCAGCGTTTTCAGAGATACGAAATATTAAAGAGTGCGCAGATGATGCCAAAAAAATGCGTCAAAATAATTGTTTGATGGTTTAGTACACCAACTAACACTTGTTAGAAAACGAACTTTGTTATGACAACTTTTTGAGCAAGAAACGTTTAAATTGGAAGCGACAAAAAGCCTCTTCACAAGTACGAAGAAACCAATTAAAAGATTGAGAAATGCAATGAAAGTTGAAATAATAAGTTGATCGAAATTTTTGAAATTAGTATTGATTTTAAATATAGAATACAATTTTTAATAGTGGTCGTTGATGGTATCGATAGAATTATTACCAAAATGTGTGAATTATTGTTGTTTCAAACATAAGATTTTGCAATTTGATTTTCACAAAGACATTCTAAAATATTATGTGTGTACCAAAAGTAAATAATTTATAATATTAATTGTTAATACAAAACTTATAAAATGAAAAAGATAATCAAATTTGAATATAGAATCCATTAATCATCTTTTTGAACGATAATAAAGTAACGATTAAAGCAGACAATATTAACATCCTTTTATGTTATTAATACTTAAAAGTGATTTCAAATTCAATTACAAGTCATCTAATCAAAACCTAATCGACTCAGAAACGATTCTTCTACCACTTAAAATGGTAAAGGAACTAAAACTTGTTACATATATGTATATTCAACTTAAATATCAAATTAAATAATAACTTTTGTAAGCATTACTGCGATCATTCCAACAGTTTCCAGTCTTTACTTTAAACGAAATCTACCATCATTTGCCGGACAAATTTCCTGTTCAACAAACTGTAAATATCTCATTTTAATACTCTGTATGTAATTGTAACTATGTATATAAATCTGGATTATAATAAAGCATTATTGCAACGAAAAAAGAAACTCAAATTCAATATCCAAGTGAGGCTTAATGAAAAGAGAAATGCAAAAATGTATTTGTCATAAAAAGTTTATTAAACTAAGCAATGAATTCATAAGGAATTGGTGCCAAAAGAATAGGTTTCTCAGCGCCAGAGACGATGTGTGCGCTCCTTGGCTGGGCTGGCTGTCTTTTGAGATTAACTTTGACGTTCTTCTCCTTAGCTTCCTTCCTGAGGCGTTCGTTTTCCTTGACTCGCTTGATGAAATCCTCTCTGCATTTGGAGTGGTTGACATGTTCAATCCTAACGTTGATACGTTTGGGGATGATTCTGCCTCGGACGCGTTTGTTTACGATCACTCCCAAGGCATGGGACGTCACGTTGAAAACGCGACCGGTCTTTCCATGGTACACCTTGTAGGGCATGCCCTTTTGAACAGCTCCGTTTCCAATGATGTCCACGATGTCTCCAACCTTGTACACTTTCATGTAAGTTGAAAGTGGAATCACTCCATGTTTGCGGAATTTACGCGAGAACAAGTCTCGCGTTCCTCTTCGGTAACCTTTTGAATTCGTCATCTTGAGTCAATCTGAAAAATCAATTGCAAATTAATGTCAAATTCGTTATTATAATGTTTCAAATTTGTTCAATGTTTTGTTTGTTTATTTGATGTCTTAAATTTGTTAAATGTTATAGCTTTCAAAGTTAAAGTTTTTGAATTGTTGTTACTGGCTTTAATTCCAAGAATATTTATACAGAATGTAAACATTCTAACGATGCAAGTTCCAGTATTTACTATTGCATTTTTTTGCGACCAACACGTGGATAAAAACCGAGGTGCTGGAGATACCGAATGCATTTTTGAAACATTCTTTTCAACTGACTCAAACAGAAATGCGAGGTCCTAATGACATAACCTCAAAAAAATAATGTCATTGTGTCACTTGAAAACTGATGTTTATGTGTTTTGTTTGTGCTGAAAATTGATAAACATTGTACACCACTTCTGTCAACTGAAATTTTTACGTGCAAAATTACTAAGTTGAACAAATAAAAGTAACATATTTTGATCAGTTGTGGGAACGCACATGTTCACAGTCAACTTTGCCAAGATTGTTCTCACCGAAAGATCGTTTTCGCAGCAACAAAACTCAGTCAACAATGTCAGCAATAAATCGCACCTTTCCCAAACAACAATTTGTCAGATTGTTGTCGAGTTATGAACAAAATAAATAAATATTAATTTGTGAACATACCTCTTCCCCACGAGACGATACGAAAAAAGAACGTGTTTCGTTCGTGAACCTTAAACTTAAAATTTTAGTAGGTTGGAAACAGCATAAACAGAGCAGCACTGTCGCAGCGCCATATTTTTGAACTACAAAGTCTAAACAGAAAGTAACAAATTAACAAGTAAACAAACAAATTCATGAGCAATTTAATAATTTTCATCCACAATTTTATTTCTTGTAGTTGATAATATTTCTAGATTTTGCAAAATTAGTGAAATTTATGAATGTAAATGTGGTGTTTGGGTTTAGCGCCAATGAATTTGATTGGTCATTCACACAATTGTGACGTGTTCCCGTGTGTGGTCAACATAACCCACGACATCGGGTGGACCAGTTGCCCGAATTTTACTCCGACCAAGTTACTACAATACTAAGAATAAGTATCATTTTTTGCAACAATAACGTCAACTTGAGCTATTCACGATGGTGTTAGCGGATTTGGGACGTAAAATTACGTCCGCGTTGCGTTCGTTGAGCAACGCGACTGTCATCAATGAAGAGGTAAGCAAATCTTCATGTCACAATTGTACATATGTAAACAGATGGCAGAATACTTGTCTCGATTATCTCTTTCAAGTGACTTTCGAAAACTTCTTATTGACTTCACACTTTCACCTTCTGTACCTCCGTTGTTGACGCAATGTTGACTCATGTTTATTTATTTGTTTATTTTTAGGTTAACAATTGTTGCTCGCTTTTGAAATAACAAATATAAATAATACAAAATGTTGCTGATGGTTTTTAAATTGAATGCGAATTTTTGCAGGTCTTAAATTCTATGCTAAAAGAAATCTGCACAGCTCTGCTTGAAGCTGATGTAAACATCAAATTAGTCAAAGATTTGCGTCAAAATGTTCGTGCTGCCATTAATTTTGACGACACGGCTGGTGGGCTCAATAAAAGGCGGATGATACAAAGTGCAGTTTTCAAAGAACTCGTCAAGGTAAATTCAAATACAAAAATCGGTATAGTTAATTAAAAAATTCGAATTCTTTAATTCAAAAATGTTTTTCATGCAGCTCATTGATCCTGGTGTAAAAGCATACCAACCAGTAAAAGGGAAACCGAACGTGATTATGTTCGTAGGTTTGCAAGGTTCAGGTAAAACAACAACGTGTACAAAATTGGCTTATCACTATCTCAAGAAAAACTGGAAGGCTTGCCTGGTTTGCGCCGACACGTTTCGAGCGGGTGCTTACGATCAAATAAAACAGAATGCCACCAAAGCTAGAATACCCTTCTATGGAAGCTACACAGAGGTCGACCCAGTTGTCATTGCTCAAGACGGTGTGGAAATGTTCAAAAAAGAAGGATACGAAATAATTATTGTTGATACGAGTGGTAGACACAAGCAGGAAGAATCTCTTTTTGAGGAAATGTTGCAAGTTGCTAATGCTGTCGTATGTAATTTTGTTCTTGCTCTTATCGTTCTACGTTTTTTTACTTTGGTTCTGTTCTTTAGTGGTTATTGTTTTTGAATTTTAGCAACCTAATAACATCATTTTCGTCATGGACGCAAGTATTGGTCAGGGTTGTGAAAGTCAAGCGAAAGCTTTCAAAGAAAAGGTCAACGTCGGTTCGATCATTATCACAAAATTAGATGGTCATGCGAAGGGTGGTGGTGCACTTTCAGCGTAAGCTCCAACGAAAATTAGTTTCAGATTATATGACGGGTTGAATTTGCAATTACTATAAAATTGGTTACTTGATTTAGTGTTGCAGCTACACACAGTCCAGTAATTTTCATTGGTACTGGCGAGCACATCGATGACTTGGAACCGTTTAAAACGAAACCCTTCATTAGCAAACTGCTCGGAATGGGAGACATCGAAGGTCTTATTGACAAAGTCAACGAGCTCAATTTAGATGACAATGAAGTGTTACTGGAGAAGATCAAACATGGCCAATTCACGTTACGAGACATGTACGAGCAGTTTCAGAATATCATGAAGATGGGGCCGTTTTCACAAATAATGGTAACTGAAACTAACATTGAAAATCACAACATAACATAAGTTGATCAATCAGTTCAGAAAACAAACATTTATAAAATGTTTTCTGTAGGGTATGATACCTGGATTCAGTCAAGATTTCATGTCAAAAGGAACAGAAAAAGAATCCATGGCACGGCTCAAAAAGTTGATGACAATGATGGACAGTATGAACGAAGCAGGTAAACTAAGTTGATCAATTTCAAGCTGTAAATTTTAGTTTGAAACAAAAAACTGAATTCAAACTTGGATACAAAATGATTGTAGAACTGGACAGCCGCGATGGAGCAAAATTGTTTAGCAAACAACCAGGCAGAGTTGTCAGGGTTGCTCGAGGCTCAGGTATGACTGAAAAAGAAGTGAAAGATTTGATCACACAGTACACGAAGTTCGCTGCAGTGGTCAAGAAGATGGGAGGAATCAAAGGGTTGTTCAAGGGTGGAGACATGACGAAAAATGTCAACCCAGCTCAGATGGCCAAACTCAATCAACAGATGGCAAAGATGATGGATCCAAGGGTGTTGCATCAAATGGGTAAGCAAACATTTATAACTTTTCCTACTGATCAAAACGAAAAAAATAAGGTGCAAGACTAAGTATTACGTTTGACTTTTATGTTTAGGTGGCATGTCAGGTCTCCAAAACATGATGAAACAATTGCAACAAGGAGCGGCGGGAGGTTTAGGCAATTTGATGGGTGGTTTTGGTGGCAAATCCTGAACGCCTCAACTCAATAAAGGTCGCTCTTCCCACCAGTCGGTCCAAACGACCGCGACAAACAAATGGTTCCACGTCCCACAAATATTCATTGAATTTATTTTCCTTATATCAATTAATTCAAGCCCGTGGATCTAATCCATGGTCTGCCTGAAAAACCCATTCTGTGCTCTAACTATGAAATTTGTTTACAAAAATACACGAACAGAATGCGATTGCTGCGTCCCTTGTTTTTGTTTACGTTGCCGTTGTTTTTTATTTAAATATTATATAGTTATGTACATCGATTACTGAGGGAAATGAATTGTCGTCACTTTGCCAGTGTTAGGCGATCAATTTTTTTGTATGAAAGCCATAGGTTTATCAGTCGTAGAATTTTTATCCATTATATTTTGCAGTAAAGGTAACTGACGTGAGAATGTAATTTCTTAGACAATTATGATTTGGTTCGGAGCGTTATAATTTAAAAAATGTCTGTGAAGATCATGTTCCTTGTGAAACTGTTATTATAAATGATGAAAAACTGCACGTTTTTGTAAAATTGAAAATAAACAACACATGAAAACTGTAATCTGCTTAACTTTTCGTTAAAAAGTTTACTCAACTTTTGAAAACAAATTTTTAGCGCCCTCTAACCTGTCATTCAATAAACCAGCATTACCACCGTACGAATACTAAAAATAAACAGAGAGGAAAATACGACTGGTCGGCGCGATTTTCTCCTCACAAAAAGTTTAGTTTCTCTGTTATTAACTTTTTGAGAACAATTGTAAGGATAAACAACAAACAAAATGGTATGTAATTTTCAGATAGTTATTATAATTCAGAATTTGTCATCATTGCAAATAATGAATTGCAATTTGTGTCTTGAATTAGAAAGAAGGTTATGTTTGTCTGACAAGCTTCTGATGACAATGCATGTTTTTATTAAATAAATGCAATGTTTTTTAAACAAAAACTAATAGTAACTTTGAAACCGAAATGAAAATTCAAATATAAAAAGAAAACCAAACATGTTGTTGTAAACTCAAGAATGTATTTTATTATTTTGCAGAGTATCCTTTCGTACAACGGCGGTGCGATTGTTGCAATGAAAGGCAAAAATTGCGTAGCCATAGCATCTGATCGTCGATTTGGAGTTCAAATGGCAACGATCTCGACAGATTTCCAAAAGATTTACGAGATGGGACCGCACTTATATCTTGGTGTTCCAGGACTTGCAACTGACGGTCAAACTGTCATGGAAAGATTGCGATTTCGGTTGAATTTGTATGAACTGAAAGAAAACAGGCGGATGAAACCAAAAGCATTTGCTCACATGATCTCAAACCTGCTGTATGAGAAGAGGTTCGGGCCATATTTTGTTGAGCCTGTGGTTGCTGGTCTTGACCCAATCACGTACGAACCATTTGTCTGCAACATGGACCTGATCGGTTGCATTAATGTGACCAATGACTTCGTAGTCGGTGGCACTTGCACTGAACAACTTTATGGTATGTGCGAAACTTTGTACGAACCAGATTTGGAACCTGATGACTTGTTTGAAACCATCAGTCAGGCTCTGGTCAATGCCTGTGATCGTGACGCTTCTTCTGGTTGGGGTGCGATTGTTCACATTATGTAAGTTTATTTTCTTTTTGAACGTCATGTCTTTTCCAGCTCTTTATTTTGTTGTTATTGAAATTGCGATTAACTTTTAATGCTTGTTCGTTTGTTTTTTGTTGCAGAGAGAAAGATAAGGTGACCACAAGAACTGTCAAAACAAGAATGGATTAAAGTGGATCTTACAAAGCTATCTTATAATTAATGTTTTCTGATTTATTTGTACACGAATTTCGGTTTCAAAATAAAACCATGCTTTTGGACAAAAAATGTGTCATGTTATTCATCGAGACTCTTCCCAAAACATTAGTCTTTCTTTAAATACATGTCGATTCGAATTTGCGTGTTTTTTTAAACTTTTTAATTTTTGCTGAACGAACCTAACGCCATCTGAGACCACCTGTGCACAGTGCACTACACAATGTTCACACACATGCTTTGACAACCAAATTGTAAACAAAAAACCAACTTTCTGTGAACATTTTAAATGGCAACTTGATATAACAGTTTTCAACGTAAGTAAACTGATGTAAACTTGTCGATTTTGTTTTTAAAATTGACATTATTTGTATGATGTTAACGTTACTTTTAGATTGTTAGATTTATACTTGACAAATCTAACCTTGCATTTGAACCATAGTTCAATAAACGTTTCTTGTCTGTTATCACTTATATTCAAAATAATAATGCAATGAAATATGATAGATGATGGACTCAGAAAATTTTTACAACGATGCAGCAAAGTACTGGGAGAAAATTCCAGCTACTGTCGATGGCATGTTAGGAGGCTTTGGATTCATATCAAACACAGACATCAAGGATTCTAATGTTTTTCTGAAATCTCTCTTCAAGGTAAATGAATGATATATAAACAATGTTCATGACATAAGAACATTGAGTATTTGAATATACTTATTAAAATTTGCATTTCTCTATTTAAGTTCTCACTTTTTTACAGCTGAAAAGTCCACCAGGAAAAACTCGTGCCCTCGATTGCGGAGCTGGAATAGGAAGAATAACTAAAAATCTACTCATAAAACACTTTGACAAAGTCGATCTAGTAGAACAAAATCCGCAATTCCTCACAAATGCAAAAAGCAATTTGGAACAATATTCTAACAAAATTGGAGAGTATTATCCAATAGGTAAAATCTATCCTCAAATAGAATAGAAGACTAAAATTGAAACAGTAAACTACATTAATTTTGTTTCTAAGGTCTTCAAAATTTCAATCCTTCAAACAAGTACGATGTAATTTGGTGTCAATGGGTATTAGGTCACTTGAATGACAACGACTTGGTGCTTTTTTTCAAGAAGTGCATGTAAGTATTTTAGTATAATCGTTTTAGTAACATGTATTAACAACTTATAAACTTGTGCTTATGTTTTCTTCACAGAGAAAGCTTGCGAGAGAATGGAGTTATTGTGGTCAAGGACAATATGACCCTTTCCGAGGAACTGGAAGTCGATAAGACCGATTCTTCAGTTACAAGACCTTATAACGAGTTTATTAAGATCTTCAACAAAGCAGGATTAACAACGATAAAAGTTAAACTACAGAATAAAATGCCGCAGGGTTTGTTTCCAGTATACATGATAGCGTTGAAGCCAGATCTTGACGCTGAGAAAATAGAAGCTTTGAACGAGCCGGTACATGGTGTGCAATGAAAAACTCTTGATAATTATAAGGTGACATTGAGTATTTTGTATAGAGTTTTATTATAAATTGTACGATCGGTCGTGAAAAGAATAAGCCAGGGGTTTTAGACATTGGTAGCGCTGCACAGTGGCATAAACAGAGCACAGAAGTGAATTATTTAATTTTTTGATTATATAAAAGTATTGAAAACGATATGGCTGAGTATTGTCATTTGATCATCCAACCAATCTTCATTTTGGTCGAATTTTTTCGTACATAAAGTGTTGGTTCGCATCCTGCATGTTGGGATTAATAATTCTTTTTTTGATTGCATGAAAGTGGGCTAGAGCATAGTTGTACAATTCATTTTCCATTTGCCAAACGTCAGTTTTCTGTATCCTTTCAATTGTTTCTGGCAGCGGATCAATTTTTTGCGTCGTTTGTCTTAGATGTGACTTGTTATCTGAAAATTCAATTTCAGTTTAGGTGAATCATGAATTTTTTAAATGAATAAATACATTCTATAACGGATATTATAGTTTTGAATAATTACTATGCATAAAGAGATCGTGAGCTCCTTTAAACAGTCGCGGCAAAACAGCTTCGAGAGTTTGAATGAAATCTTCCAACTCTTCTGTTACTCCAACTAGCAGATAATGTTTTAGCAAGTTACGTTTTGCTTGTTCCAGTGCCCATCTGTTTCCAACTTGCCTGAAAAGTTAATTTTTCATTATTAAGTTGCTTTGTAGCATAAAGGAATTATTGCTTTTAATTTACAAACCAGCAAGGAGGATCATGACCGCATAAAAAAGGAATTTGTAACCACATATTATTGGGATCGCAATCAGACTGCTTCATTCTTATACATTCGTCGAAAGTCTGAAAATTGTATGGTGATAAGTTTTTCAAGAAAGAACAATTTTCAACTTTTCAATTAAAGTTTGAGAAATACCTTAGTGTCTCCGTGTTTCTTTCTAATAAGATGCGGACGAAAGTTGTCTCCATATCTTAAGAAATAATAATAAGAAACAAACCTATCCAAAGGTTTGCGCAACAAATTTACATACAAAGGTTTTCGTTTGGCTCCCAACCTACGAAAGAATAAAAAATGCATCTTTATTTGAACTATAACAAACTGTTACAGTTTTATCAATTGTTTTCACTTACTTTTCGAAGTTTAAAAAAGCCATATGACCGTGATAAAACGCAGGTTTTATCTCGTTCCAATAAGTTATATTATTTACAAATAACATCTGAGAACAAAATTCATACAAAATGAAAGATTGAAAAATGATTAAAAAGAATCATTAATGTTGGAAAAAGAGATTTACCTGATTAGGAAGAGTAAGTGTATGCATATTATTAGTAACATTGATATGCAAGGCATGGTACTTATTTTTTTTGCAGAGATCATAAGCTACACCCACGAAACTCGTGGAACCAGTTTTCGGTACTCGGTTGTATATCACAACTACATCATCGGCCGGTTGCAATTCGTCAGTTCTCACCTCTTCTACTCGACTATTCACTCGATTGCTTAACTCTTTAATTTCATTTTCTGTAATCAAAATTTAAAAATTGTTCGTATAAAAATATCGATCGAAGCACACTCCCACTTGTTTAACCTGTGACAGGTTGATTTCTGATATTTACGTAAAACTCTGTTGTTCTCCCCTAAGTTGTCAAGTTTATTTTTCAGATACAAAATAATTAAAAAGAAGAATATTATCGCTACCCATTGAAAGGGATAATTTCTTAATATCATTTTAATTTCGACTTATCGGTGTTTGTCAACATTCCGTTTTGTTTATTCAACATCACCAGCCAACTTTCTTTTTTATGACAGGTTCAATATAGATGTCGCTTCGTTCAATCTTTTTTCAACGAGGTAGCGCCACTTGCACTTTAACAGCCATCACCTACACATTTTTATTGTCATGCAAAAAGTGAAATTTTGTGTTCGTTCAACAATATCAGCGGTGACAGCAAGGTAGGTAAAATAATTAACAATAAAAACAATTGAAACTTTGAAAAACACAATTCTATACGGTTGTCATATCAATATTTGGTTGTATCATTGTTGTTTAGCATATTGATCGCTTTTATAAGATCACACCTTTTGCAAATACATCATTTTCATTTCAGAAAGATCTAAAAACCGCCAAATACAATAACTGATGTCAATCAAGCAACAACGTTGAAATTTATTAACCTACAAAAGTCATATTAAAAATGGACTCTGATCTATTGTCAGAAGAAGGATTAATCCAAAAGCATAAACGAGAAAGAAAAGAATTACAAGGTAAAGTAGAAACATAAAAAAATAATAACGAAAGATGTTTCGAAAAAATCAGAAATGTTCATGTGGTGAAATTTGTTTTTTCAGCACAAATTCAAGTGCTGAAAAAGTCAATTTGCAAAGGAGACAAGAAGAAGAAAAAAGAGGTAACCGAGGAGATAGCCAAACGAGAAGCTGATCTTGATAAAAGACATGACGAGGAGATGGCAAGCTTGAAGCTTTCGAATATGTCGTTGGATCCCGGCTTGGGTGTTACTGAAACAATAAGTACCATCTCCGATGACACCGACGATAATGTTGCGGATTTAAATAGCCAATCTCAGAAAATGTCCAAAGCTAAACGACGTCGTGAAAAGAAAGCAAAGGAGGAACAGGAAAGAAATAAAAGGATCATAGAGGAAGAAGCCGAGAATCAATTTGGCAAACGAAACGTCGAGATGCAGGCAATTGAAAACATTCTTCTAAAAAGAGATCTCATGATTTACGAAATACCTAGTGACGGACACTGGTTTGTATTTTCTTTAAAAATTGTTTCATTTTGTATTATTTAACAGTTTTTTAAGTTTCTTTTCTTCTGCTTTACAGCCTATATAACGCAATTGCACATCAATTAAAAATAAAGGACCAAACACCGATGGCACTTGAAGAACTTCGATCAAAAACTGCCAATTATTTACGACAAAACATGAACGATTATCTGCCATTTTTAACTAATCCAGACACAGGAGATACTTTATCAACTGAGGAGTTCGAACAGTATTGCATCAACGTCCATGAAACTCCATCTTGGGGTGGAGACGTAGAGGTAATTTAATTTTTTGCAAATTAAACAAATTTTGTCTTTGATTTAAATACAAATTTTTGGTTACTTCTAGTTGCAGGTACTATCTCGTGTCCTACAGTGTCCAATTGAAGTGGTCCAAGCATCCAGTGCCCCATACATCATCGGGGATGAGTTTGAGAAAGAAAAAAAATTGATGCTCACTTACCACCGATACATGTATGGTCTTGGAGAGCATTACAATTCTGTCACAAAGTATGTCAAAAGAGACGAATAGATTCACAAGAACAGCACTGTGCTATGTTAACTATATTTCATTTAACTTGGCAACTAGCAATGTGTTCTTCTTATTAATAACAAATGATTGACCACTAATTTGCTTGTGATTTGATTGTATTTCAATTGGATTCAATCAAAAAGAATTTATCTTCAAATGTAAAAAAACGGTTAATGTTTTGTTACTGGATATTGTGAATAAAGATTTAAGCAGTGATTGAATTAGTAGTTTTTTTATTCTGAGCGTCATTCCAAACGTTTGATATAAAAGAAATTGTTTGAACGATGTTCAATGGGGTTTTAAATACAATGGTATTATGAAAGTTTTTCACGCTGGTTATGTACAAATGTTGTACAAAAATAAGGAGTTCAAAACGTTCGATTTAAGACCTCCAGCGAAGCACCATTACACATGAATGTTAATCATTACACATGTAAATATTTTGAAGTTGAAAACTAGTTTAAATTAGAGGCCTTCATTTAGCTGGCGCTGGCTCGCTTGTTGGGTCATTCGGTTTTTTAATATTTTCTTCTTGCTTCATCGTTGGGAACATTATTACTTCCTAAAAAAGAAGAAAAATACAAATATAGGAGTCATAGTCTGATTATAAAATACTGAAATCAGTTTGTTATTATTTCTTTTTATTACCTTGATGTTATTCGAGTCTGTTAAAAACATAGCAACTCGGTCGAGTCCCATCCCCCAACCAGCTGTAGGTGGCAGTCCATATTCCAAAGCAGTGATAAAGTCTTCATCAATAGCCTGCGCCTCATCGTCGCCCGCTGCTTTATCCTTTGCTTGTTGCATAAATCTGTAGGGCGAAATTCATAATTTTAAATGAATCCCAATTTAGAATAGCATTTCTGCAACGTGTCATAATTACCTATCTCGTTGAACATAAGGATCGTTCAACTCGGTGTAGGCGTTGCAAATTTCCTTTTTCATAACGAACAGTTCGAATCTTTCAGTCAGGCCAGGTTCAGTTCGGTGATATTTAGCTAACGGAGACATGACTTGTGGATGATTGATTATGAAAGTTGGATTAATACACGTTTCCTCTATGAATTCTCCAGTTAGCTACAAATTTACGAATTTCATTTCAATTTCAAATATAACATTCCAACTAGATAAAAAAACGAATAAACTAATTTAGATGAATGTTTCTGAAAGCTACCTTATCCAAAAGTCGAGTGCTAGTCAGAGGCGGTGGACACTCGACATTATGTTTAGCACAGATGTCAGCAAGAAACTTGGCAGATTCCGGTTTGTCGAGCTTGTCAGCACTTGGAAATTTAACACCAAGACTTTTTTCTAACGCCGGGATCATTTCGACACGACGGAAGGGTGGAGTGAAGTCAATTTCTTTCTCCTCGCCTTCCGGCCCGTCTGGATGGAACTTGACTTTATACGTGCCAAAGATGCTCTTTACCATGCCCGAGAGCATGTCCTCCGTTATGGTCATCAGATCGTAGTAGTCTGCGTAAGCCATGTAGAATTCACACGTTGTGAACTCTGGATTGTGAGTCAAATCGATACCCTCGTTTCTAAATTGTTTTCCGATTTCGTACACTCTGTCAATTCCTCCCACTACTGCTTTCTACAAGATAAAAAAAAGTTTAATAACTGAAATTCATAAGAACGATTACTTTAAAGCGGTTATTCAATCATCATACTTTAAGATAAAGTTCTGGAGCTATCCGAAGATGGAAGTCCGTATCGAGTTCGTTGTGATGGGTAATGAAAGGTTTGGCTGCAGCACCGCTGGCTATCAAACTCATCACGGGTGTTTCAATCTCCAGAAATCCTAAATCATCAAAGTATTTGCGAATGTACGATATGATCTGACACCTGATTCTGAACTTTCTTTTGATTTCGTCGTCGAGCATCAAGTCTAAATAACGTTGACGGAACCTCGTTTCCTAAAATGTTTTTTAATGTTATTTTTTAAGTTGTTACAGTTATTCATCTCAACTCGTTGCTATACACACCTTATCCTTCAATCCAAAATGCAAATGAGGCAACATTCGAACACACGGAGTCAAAACTTGGATACTCTGCGGTATTATTGAAAATTCGCCTTTTTTGGTTCTACCAGGATGGCCAGTGATCCCGACAATATCGCCTCGTTTTACTTTTGCCACATCAGCAATGAATTTATCTTCGTTTTCGTACAGGGCAGCGTTTGCCATCACTTGAATTTTAACATTGTCTCCTCGAAGATCATAAAACACAAGTTTAGTACCGGACTCTCGGATTGAGTACACTCGACCGGCAATGCTCCACGTCTCATCATTCAACGTTTCGCCATCCTTGACTTTGTCACTGAACTTGGCGACAAATCTCTCCAGAGAGATTGTTACGTTGAATTTATGAGGGTACGGATTATGGCCATCGGATTTCAGTTTTTCAATGGCTTGACTTCTTAGTTTATAGTATTCCTAGATAATTAATTTCTTAATATGAATAAATTGTAATAAAATAAATGAAGAAATGATTGGTTTTACAAACTTACATTTGGACTAATTTCTTCCTCTTTTTTTGCAGCTGCCTTCTTCGGACCTTTATTTTTAGCTTCTTCTGCTGCTTTAGCTTCCTTTTCAGCTTTTGCTGCCGCTTGTTGCTCGGCTTTTAGACGTCTCTTTTGCTCACTAAAAAGAAGTTTTTATCAGTATAAAATTTGCAATTTGTATTTAATTTTAATTAACTTTATGCATGTCTACAATTGGAATCTTTGAAATTGCTTGTGTAAAGGCTTAGATAAACAAAAATTGTTCAATAATTTTGATGCCTAGAAGTTAGGAGTTGATTTTTCAATTTTCAAAAATTGTACGCACGCTTTTAAAGTTTGGCAGACCGTAATCTGACGCAAGACCGAAAAGCTTGTAAGATCACGCAAAAAGGCCGGTTGTTGGAGGCTGAGTTTGGTTAGAATCCTCAACATCTTGGCACAAATCGTTAGTTAGAGTTTTTCAAAACTCTCAGAAGTTTCACGAAACGAATCTGAGAAGATGCAAAACTGTCGTTACGTGCATATCAACTGTTTTCCTTTTAAATAACTAAACGAAAAACTTTATTTAAAAGGCAAACATTGAATTTAAAGACCATTTTTGTATATTTTTCTACAGTTGATTAAAAACGCTTGCAATCGAAAAACATATGGTTGATAATACGAATCATTTGGAGATCGCGATGAAACGCCGGAACAATAATAAATGCGAGTCGTGCACGTGTTTGCGAGTCTAACAAACGTGAGTTGGAGCGGTTGTGATACTTTGCAATTCTGTGCTTACTTTTTAGATAGTTTTACTCCCTCGGTGTCACCCATCTCGTCGATACGTGTCACTTTTTATTGTGACTCACGAGCAGCTACCGGGCAAATGCACACGAAAAATCACACGTATTTAAATGAATTGAGCAAATTTATATTGCCAAGTTTTGGTTAGAACGAGGATGATTCCTCCACCTCTTTTTGCTTTTACTAAGTTGACTGAACTGTCTGCAGGTGGCAGCACTTGGGACATTATCGGTGCTTTATCTAATTTTAGATTTTCTTAATAATTGTTTCATCGAAGTGAAACCAATAAAAGCAAGACAAACAGAAGCGATTGAATAATTAAATATGAAAGCTAATAATATCGAACTGAAATTGAATATTTGTCCAATCGAATGGAGTTCTTATATGTATTTTTGCGAGAAAATAAATTACATTATCATTTTAAAACTGTTAATTTTGTACAGTTAATTAAATGTAAGAATAAACTTTTCGCGAGTTGCTCTAATTAAGTCGACTGAGTTAAAAGAACTTGTGTGTTTACTCTTAAAAGAAAATTCCTAATGACTGATGAGAGCCAACGTTTTTTACTAAGAGCGAACACGAAACTACTCTGATTCAAAAATTCGTCTTTTGGTACAAGTCTAAAATGTTGGTAAAGTTTAAGATTCGAATTCAGTGATAGAGTTAAGATAACAAACTCATACGCATTGTATGAGTATTTAAATTGTTTCAGTAGAATACAAGTTGAATGGAAAAACAAAAATGGGCAAAAATTAGATTGTTGTACCAGTCAGGTGCTGATTTTCTTTCGAAAGATTACCGTGGGATCGTGTTTAAAATGTCAAACCAGATTGGTCGAGTGGATGCATAATAGTGGATGTTACACCATATGGAATGTGATCCATTTAATGGTCTAACGTGTGATACGCGGTGTTACACGATAACCAATCGATGATATCTAAAAAAATTATTATTCAATGGTTCACATTAATATGAATACTAGTAGCCGAAAGATAAACTTTGTGAACATAATTTGAAATTTTTGCATCTAATAAAAACTGCTACATGAATATTTATTATAATTATGAATGAACTTTGATGAGCCAAAATTAAAATAATTTCGGGTTTATTGACCGATTTTTAATATATATTTTTAAGATATCCTTTTCATTGAATGTCTGAATTACGAATCGGTCGTTGAACCCAGAACTAGTTTTGGTAATTGTTATTTCATTGAATTTGGAATTCCAATATTGCAAAATTGTCTTTTCCAGGAATCCAAGTTGGAATAGTGAAAAATGTGGATTATTACTCAATATTTTTAACTTCAAAATCGATGAGAAATGGATGACTTTCATTTAGCAACAAAAACTCAAATTGAATTTGCGGCTGAATCACGAGTCGAATCACCATAGCAACTGCGACGAATGTTGTTATGTAGTAACCTATTGAACTTGAGTACGTTCAAAAGTGAACGAAAAACTGATTGCTAAACTAGTTCCACTGGCAACAAAGTCATGAACGAATGTAACTGGAAAGCCTTGCAAGAATTGTTAAAGCAGCCTGAAGATGATTGTGAATATGAAAACGATGACCTACCCCAAGCTGGAGCCCGAAAATTAGGTGACTGCAATAATAGCCTGACCAAAAATTTGCAAAGTGAAAGGTAATTGAGAAAAGGCAAATTTGTTCGCAGGTCCAGACGAAATCAGATCGTCCAATTACGTGGCCTCTCCTCACACTCGTCTGGAAGACCCGGCGAAACAGGACATTTGGAATACTTCAGAAGCTACGTCCGTGCAAGTTGTTGAGGATCCGCGCCAAGTTCCGGAATATGAAATGAAATTTAAGCAAACCGTCGGCACCGAGGATGTTTATTTTGGAGTATGATAATAATCTGCGAAACACACTTTTTAATGAATTTATCATCTCGTGGTTGAATATTAATTGTTTATTTATGTACGTAAACGTATTTTCCAGATGGGTTTCAAAACACCAGGCAGCGCGTCTTGCGAGTCTCTTGTAATCCTTGTAAAATTGCCAATGGAAATACGAGACAAAATAGAGTTGTCTGTGGAGGCTGATAAGGTTGACTTGAGAAGTCCCAAGTGAGTGCAATTCGTATTATACGAGATACTCTTTTTTATTCCAAGATACGAACAAAACAACAACAAATTTTATATTGTTCGGAGTTGAATTTCGTTTGTTTTTAACTTTTTCGTTATCGACGTGCAGCGACGGGAGATTATATGTACCTTTATATAATAAGCTCGAAAGTTTAGTTTTTCAAAGCAAATAAAATTCAACGATCGAGTTAATATAAAAGCGATTGTAAAAGTTGATGTTATATCATAACTGTTTGAGCGCACTCAATTAAACATTGATTGATCTTTCAGATACCGTTTGCTTCTGCCAACACCTTTCACAGTCGATCCTAATTCTTCTTCCGCCAAATGGCACTCTGATTCATCGACTTTGGAAATCACTTTGAAACTGCAACGTGAATTGGATGACATCAATTTTTAAAAGAAATCCTTCGTCCATCAAACTGCTCCGTGAAAGTACAAAAAGCAAATCATTCCGCTTTGATAAAATATTTATCGACGAAAAAAATAAATGGATAAAAAGGATTTGTCGCCGGGTGAAATGCACGGCGTTTTATGCTTTCGGTTGTTGTCACTAACTATATACACGCAATATCTACTGCAGTGCACGTATTGCAAGTGAAAAGACGTCGGCTAGAAACGAGATTTTTAAGTGGAAAAAGTCAATAACGTACATATACCTATATATCATAATATTAAAAATGCTATAATACCGACAATTTTTAGCAAGGAACTGTAATATAATATAATTGAAACGTCGCGAATAAAATTCGCCTGACGAACGTGTTTGGAATAATATATTATACCATGAATTCTCACCAAGATCATTAATTCTTTGTCATGCCTTTATACCGTGGTGTACAAAGTGCATATATATCTAAATCACAATTTATCAAATTATTGAAAGAAATTGAAAAATCGAAAAAACAGATATGAATACAAATAAGCTTTTTTAGTGAGCTAGACGATATACTACTACAATTTTTAAACCTCTGTCTATTATTCATTTATTGTTATTTCAGAATCGTCATTTTCATCAGAACTATCGATTTTAACGTTAGAAAATGGAGTTTGACCGAAGTTTTCACCGATGAAAATTAAATTATGTCTTAAAAAAAGGTAAAAATCGTTGTTTATTAGCTAAAAGAGTTACGATGGAGTGCCTGCGTTCTTGTAGGCATCATCCGGATCGAGCGATGGGCGCCTCCATAGCTCAGGGGTTAGAGCACTGGTCTTGTAAACCAGGGGTCGAGAGTTCAAATCTCTCTGGGGGCAACTTTCTGTTTTGCATTCAAAAGTTTTACAGACCTTCGAGCCTTTATCTAATCAATTCTGACATTTTTTGTTCTCCCCAAACTTCCTTTTTCACATCTTCTTAACATTTATGACACATTTATCAGTATTGAATTAACCTTAGAACGTAATGAAGTAATAAACGTTATACTATTTTCATGTTTTTTTATCAGGGTCACCATTTTATGACTTTGAATCGTCGTAATTATTTTCCTATTTCTCAATGGTCGTAAAAACGATAATAATTCTCCAGGTCATTATATATTTATAAACGATCTTCATTTTTACAACGCAAAAGAAATGAAAAAAATCATAAATCACAATTATATCATACTGATTGTTATCATTGGTAGATTTTAATTAACTTGCGGAACGCGACTGTCATCGTAGTTGCGTGCACTTGACTGGAATAATCAATTAGCAGTGGAACTGCAAAAATTACGTCATATTAACTATTAAAACAATATAAACCGATTGTTTGCACTCGACCTGGCACTGCGTATACAATGCCACCATGCACCGTTGCTGTATACATTGTCATCTTGATTTAACGTTATTGGAGTGTTTCATTAGCTTGTGAATTGCTATTCCGCTTGCAGTTTTGACTTGAAAATAATATGTGGGTGCGTTGCGTTTTCGCGTCGCTGATCGCCAAACTCCGATAAGGATGCTATCCATTGTTATCCATCTCATCTGTATATCGATGGTTTCAGCCAGATAAGGTTCATTGGATTATAAACCTCTCTTTCAACGTGCACACAAAAATTCCGTTTCAATAGAGCAAAATCTAATAAACGTTATATTGTCTTTTTTTTCGTTAGGAACCTACCTGTTTCATTTCCATTATGATTTTTGTCGTCAATTGCATAACGCATAGAACGTTTTAGAATTGTGTTTGATACGTATTGATTCTCATCTCCATTGATTTGATTCGAGCGGGAACTTTTCTGTATCTGCTTGCATTATGATTGATTTTCAATTAAAGCATGTCGCGGGCATTACGAGGTTTCGGGCGTTCGGTCAATTCCATCAGCACGCATCAAAACGCGAGCGTTTTAATTAATTGAAATTGTATACGTTCCGTCGAAAATTATTATGATTTCATTGATGTGGCGCAGTGTCATTGAAACCGATTTGTACGGTGTATATATTTTGCAGGTTTTTTTGTTTGGTCAGACCTTAGAAAGAATGATTAGAGATGATTTATATGCAAGAATAATAGTGCTGGGTAATGCGATATTGAGAATAATGGCCGGCCATAAATATAATCAGGCTGAATGAAATTTTGAATCGTTTTTCTTCGTCTGTTTCTTGATTCTTTCAGTTATCTAAATTTCTTATGAGACGAAAAGCACGGGGCTTATGATGTATTTATTTCATGAGGGACATTAACGTTAATACGCAAGCTGCAATTCAGCGCTCGCCGTCTTGGATAATTGTGTTGAATTAATTCCAAAACGTAATATGAAAACGTATTATGCACAATATTTTGCAAAGTCTGTTGCAACATTTGTCTGCTAATAATGTAGTCCGTGTGGGCCAGTTGTATTGGAATTTGAAATTGTTTAATATCAAAATTATAATGCAAAGGAGACGAAATTTCTAAATGGAATGCAAATTTAAGTGCAGTTCTTGTTATTTCGCGAAAAATGTAATCTTGTACATCAATTATTCATAATAATTCATAAAGCTTATTTTTCGTTAGTAATTTCATGACATAAAATAATATAAGACGATATTATGATGAACAAAGTTTAGCGAGTAAGTATTTGAGCTGTAATTTATTTTGTTTATTAGTTTGCAACTTGAAACTTGGTTAAGAAGATTGCTGAATAAGCAAATCTTTACGGGACACACAAGTATATTCGAATTCAAATTAAAGACCAGAATCTATACGTATAATGTATGCGATGTATATATATTCCATACAGAATATTATTTTCCTGTACCCTTTTCAGAGCAACTTCATTTCAAAGACCAAATACAACCTTGGATTCAGTTATTACGTATACTACACGTATAATGTATGCTTTCAACTCATCCTCGTTATGGTATTTTAATATCCACCATTCATGGAATGTCTTTTACCTCGGGATTTTGATGAACTAATTAATTACACTGATTCAAATATCATACTCAATTTCTAATTAAACAATTTAATATTGTAATATGAATGAGTTTTTTGTCAACTTGAAACCTTTATAAAATTGACATTAAACGGGTTTAATATAAGTCAGAGTAATAATTAAACAGTCGAAGCAGATAAAAACGTGTATCTATATCAGATGGATTTGAAACCGGAAATTTATATCCTAGTTTTTTGCGGCTGTCTAATGAGCTTTTTATTACGTGGCTCATGATCAAATAAAATGCTGTAAAATAACATTTTTCATTAAATTTTATCATCTACAAGATAACCTTTTAACAATCGACGATTCTTTTTAACGATGACGAGGTCAACCATAAATTTTTCCCAGCTGTCCAGAGAGTTTAAAATTATTGTCACAAAATCAAAATGCATAATCTTTGAAAACTGTCAAAAAATGAAATTTTCTTGTTGAGCCGAAATCCTCCATCACTGATGGCACAATGCATATCCCATAAAATGTTTTATTTACTTTTATCATAGCGCTTTCATTCCTTTTATCGCACGCGTCTGCATAAAAATGAATGCACGAGTTTATTATTTTTTTTCAGACGCGTATCACTGTTTTATCGTGTAATTTTAAACTGCAAAAATATATGCTGAACAATATGTACAACATTTTGTATATGTACACGTGAAAGACGAGCATGTAATATAACTCGTTCAAAAAATTGGAATTTCCGAGTACTCGAACAAAGTATCATTATTAATTTCGACGCAGAATGTAAATTAAAAACGTCAAATATTGGTTGTATCTAAATTCAGACTTTCAAAATGGCCAATATGATCAATTTCCGTTGGTCGGCAATTAATTAGTACAATGCTTCGTTAGTTGTTTAATTAAATCGAAAAACTGTTCTTAATTTCATTTTCCGAAACCGTTGATTATATTCATTTTGCGTCCTGCTTTCCAGTTCATTAAAAAACAACCGTTCTACATTTCGCAAAAATAGACCGAATGAAGAATCATATTTTTGAAATTGACTTAATTGAACTAAATAAAAATAACGAAATCAAATTTCAAACCATGGATCTTTTAGATACTCCCAAGTTACAGTTCATCATTGCTGGTAAAAAGTGATAAATCAAGTCGAAGAAAAAACTAGGCAAAAAGAATGAATGAACTAAGCGAGACATAAGCGTTATGTTTTTGCGGTCAACATTTTGGCGTATCGTGCGCAAAATGGTGTGACCGTGTTTCACGTCTTATCACGATCATTAGTCGGAACATAATTAGGGGAATACGAGAGGCGCAACGCGCGCGAGGGATGTCACAGCGCGGCGTCGCGACGTGCAGAAAAGCCGCTTTTTGCGTTGCCCAAAGCGAAGCTTCCACCAGTATTCCGGGCGTCGCGTACGGCATTGCGCGCAGCACTTTCCGCCCGTTTGGTGCTCCTCACTTCATCCCAAACTTCGCTTCAATCATTAACAAAAACTGCCAAAATAATTGTTTTACCAAAATAAAAAATTATAAAAGACCACGAAAATACAGCACAAATGAATTTAAAAAAATTGCAAACAACTTTTTGCCCGACTAATTAAAATGTAAATTAATGAAGTAGAAAATGAACGGTTGAGATTGTTATGAAAATGATTTAAAAAGTGTTGAATTGATAAAAAAAAGTGCGATGTTATTGATCGATCGAGTCAAATGAGCTCGCGGCAAAATCGGCTGCAAGAGTTCCGGGACTGAGAGGTGCAATTAATGAACGCGAACTGTTTGACGGTCGCGAGTCGATTGGTGTGCTCGTAAATTAATTAGCGGCACGTGGAAAGCCGAGTGACGGTTGCTGCCGGTTTAATTAGGTGAGTTGTATCACTACAAACTATCCACTCACAAAACCGAAGCTCGATGCAAAAATATGACACAACTTTGATCTTTCCACTGATTTATACTCCATTCGTCCATTCATTATTGCACCCATATTCTTCCTCTATCGTTTTCCACTAATTAACATTGTCTCTTGAAATATGGCTCATTAAAATATTACTGCTTTTTTTGAAATTGGAATAAATCACATAAAAAAAATAATCACTCGGCACGAAAATTGATTTAATTCCAATGTTGAACTGGGCCAACTTTATCCCGCAATGAAATTCATAGCTTCAAGGGTTGTTTGCGTTGAAACTGACGGATGTAACGATTTTCAACAACTGCACTATTATAGAGAAAGGCTGCATTTTCTGATGCAAATAGATAAATAATGGAAGTGCATAAAGAGAAAATGAATTTTGTAATGCAACGAACGGAAGCTTGCGATATATAATATGCAAATTTTTCGTTTTCGTAGCTGCAAGTGCAATATTTTAATAATTTCATTACCTAATAATAAAAACCTGTCGTTATAAAAAAAAAGATAGAACAAAAGTGCGAGATTGTTTTTGTGCAAGCGCTACACTTGCATTTGCTGTTTGTTTTGCTTAATTTATGTAACGGAGTTTCCTGCGCGGCTCAAAGGGCTACGCTTTTTTCCCCTAGATGAACAAGTGACTATGATTTTGAAGCCATTCCTTTGATGTATTCGCGGCGTTGATTAAAAATTACATTTTTCCTTCGCTGCAGAGTGTATCACAAACAGTTGAATGAATTCATTTGTTCCTTTTTTTCACGAGGGAAAGCTGTTGAAAATGTGTTTTTGTTTTAAGCACTGCATTCTGTTTGGAATTGATCGGAACTGAAATTGTGTATATATACACTGCAAAATATATAATGGATAATTTCAGTCTGGTTGGTCGTGTACGAGCCAATCGTCGAGTCAATTACAATGGATGCGAAACGTTTCAAACAAATAAAAGATGTAATGAATTGAACGTTGTAAAATTACGACGGACGACAAGTGAAATGACGAGACTTGTAAACAAAACGTTATTTTTACGAGTTCGTATTTACTTGGAGCTATGGTAACGTCACTGTCTGTACAAATAGTCATTCTACCTCTAAAAAAGTATTTTTTTATATTGGCAAGTAAACGGATAAGTGAAATAAACCCTTTTTTTTAATTTTCGTTTCAAACAAGGTATATAGTTTTTGTTGATAACAAAAAGTTTGCGTCCATGAGATGCTAAAAAGTGTTTGATGAATTTAAGACCCTTAAATTGAGTTAAAAATCCATTTACAAATTTTCGTTGTAATATTTTATCGGAAAATACTGAATTCAAATAGAAATGTATGAACTTTTGACGAAAATCAGGTTGAAAATCCAATTATTTTTCTGCATTTTGTTGTTATTAATGTTTTTTTCACAAACATAACAGTTTTTTTTCTGTTTTAGTTTACCTGTCGGTTCTTGTTTCTGTAGATTTTACGTGCGTGACAATTTTTCATTTGAAAGTAGCAGTATTTCATGGACGTTTCATTTTTGCGACGTTTAATGAACGAAGTTAAAATAATGTTTTAAAAATAAATCTTTGGCGTTGATTCCATCAGATTCAAAGATCGCAAAATAAAAAAATGATAGAAAGTTTGTGGCAAAAATCATTTTAAAAGGTAAATAACGAAGAAGTACAAAATTATTATCAACAGTTTTTAAATTTTACAATCGCGTGATTATAAAAAGTGTTTAGGTATCGAATCAAGTCTTAGATCAAATGTGCAGTCGGATAGGTTACCGTGGATGTTTGACATGACAGTTCTCAAGTCAGCCCAAAGCGTGTTGCACATTCTGTAAACAAGCTCCGAAGATCCGCCATGAAATTCCATGACATTCCGATAGAATGTCTCAAATCAAATCAAAAAGGTATTAAAAACGTTTTATACAAGTTTTGTCATCGAAATCAATTTGATACAATATTTACTTATCAAGTTTATTTTCTTCAAACCTTAAAAGAGAAAAATTAACGTCACCATCCTGTTGACCGTATATAACCAAGCGAAAATTCAATCTTAAAGTTTTTGATCACATCGCTGTTATCGCGATTTAATTAAAAATTCAAATAGTTTCAAGTAGGCACTTGTACCTTTTACCCTGTTTTCATCCGCCATGACTTCCAATTTATCTTCCGTGAAATAAGTGGAATCAAATGAAAAAAATCTTCATAAGTTTATTACTTTTCAATATATTGAACAGGGTTTTCTTGTACTGGAACAGATCCAAATCGATCAACTTTGTACATACTGCGTGGCTTTCATTTACAAGGCTTTTCCTGAAGACCCATTGCTTTGAGATGGTACCACCTTCAGATACATATGCACACAGTCCTCAAAGAGATATCCGCACGATAAAGGATTTATCAAAAGCTACGTTTTCATTAGGCGAGATTTCACAGAAAAAAGGCATTATGCTCAGTCAATTTTTCAGGTACATTATTTTTTTCAGTTTTCTAAATCTTTGAAGTAGGGTTTTAATTCTTTCATAAACTTTTAGTGTTATTTTATTAATAATTCAGATGATGAATTATCATTTGGATTAACAATTGTATGCAAATAATGCGCACAGGAAAATCTGTATTCTCGATTTGAGTGCCGGGTACATTTACAAAAACCATTACGCCGGCTGTTTATGTGCAGGCGCATCTTTTCTTATTCCTGTGAAATAAGACACGACACCAGCACACGAAATTAAGCACGAATACTCAGCGCTGCACAATGACTCTCCGCGTTCCATTTTCCATTTTTCATACACTTTTTTTCGTTCACCCATGTTTTTGTACCATTTGTATAGAGTTTTGTTGACTCTTGTGTATATGTAGATCAGTTTTTTCCCCAGAAAAAAAAAACGCTTTCAATTATTACGTTGCAAAGTGTTTGAGTTTTCTTGCAGTTTTTTTGCATTTAAGTGACATAAAACGAAAAAATCCGTCGCAAAGCAAAGAAAGTGACGATGACACTAAGTTGGAATTTTTTTTCAATCGGGAAACCGCTGCTTTGATCAGAGGGCGGTGCTAGAGGCGGGCACGCTATTTGATCTACGAGGGTGACCGCCAGAACAAAGATATTTTTTTATATTTTATAGCGAACTGAAATTGCGTTTTTACATCAACTTTTTTTATTGTTTCGTCGGCGAGCTAGAATCCGAAAACCCATTTGTTGCTGACAATCTTCAAAATTTTTTATACCCCGTGTACATTCGTTTTCCATTAAAATTCATACTGGATGAAATTGTAACAGACTGGCAAGAATAATAAATAACAACAAATTTATAAATCATACAAGTAACGTAAAAATCATGTAAACCGAGTGAAAATTTAAATCCACGGCTGAATATTAGAATAAAAGAAATAAAATTTTATGTCGAGCATATGCGTTAAACATCTTGAAATCTTTTTGACTCAAATCCATCTCTCTTTAACCCTCTTTCAGCACATTTGGTCTTGTATAGCGTTCACTCTGCTAATTGGTCGTCATTATCCGATATCTAGTAAGTAGGTATGGAATGAAAGCTTGCATATACACTTAAATAGGTGGATTTAACGTGTGTCCTATTTCGTCTGCAGAGTACTCACTGATAAAATGAATAAGGTTTCGCAGTATATTCTAGTTCTGGCGTATAGAAAATCATATTTGTTCAATATGAAATATTTAGAAGTAATAATCTTAATCACTCGGTTTCCAATAGCTCATAATTTACTTACCAATTCAAAGTTTAAATAAAAAAAAATGTGGAATTAGTTTTCGCAAACAATGATAAACGACACATTTGAGTGTGTCGTTTGTTCGTGAAAGTTTTATTTCGTTCGCACAATTGGTGCAACTATTTGTGCGCAAGTTGTACGAAAAAGATTTTCAGGCGATGCACAGCCTCAAGCGGTCGACGTTTATACAAATTAGAAACTTTCGGTCGAGTCAAACTGAAATTCACGTGCAGTTGGAATTAACAAACTTATTAATACGTCCCAGGCATTTGTCTAGCTTTTTTTTCCTTCTCCATCATCTCCAGCCGAATAAATTTTCGATCGAGGTTAAACGAATTTATCAACCCGAGACTTTTCATTCCACTCTGTTATGAATAATAAGCGAAATAATAACTGCGCCGTATACATAATCGCTTAAAAGAGTTTTCAAACTTTCAAACGAACGTAACTCATTTGGTAATTAAAAATTGTTTGTGCAACGCCAACGGACCAACGAAAATCACGTGGAAGCGTTTTTCATGGAGCTGTATAGTTTACGGGGTCGCGCAAGAAGTCGGGCCAAATAACTCGCCTCGGCGGAAAGAAAAGAAAGGCGTTTCTTTCCGCGAGCAATAATTTCACATTTTCTGCTAGATTATTTAATCGATCGTTTTTTTTTCTCCCAGTGACCTTATGCTTTACGATTGCCGTTCGGTATTACCAAAGTTTGGATTCGCCAGGCTTTTTTGTTGCGGTCTTGTTATAAAAAATGTGCGATTCAGCTCAAATTTTGCCAGGCCCGTTTCTTTACGAGGGACAATGTCGAGTTTTCCTGTATAGTCCAAATTTTCCGGATCAGCTTAAATTGATGTGTAGCACATATTTAACGTGCATTGGTGCTCGTAATCATCATGAATCATCATTTTGCACCAGTGAATTAAATCTCGCGTGTATTTTGAATTTCTGATTGACGCTCGCTGGTTGTTTTGCAAATTAGAATTCATGCGGTTGCATAATTTTCGACCGATCATTTTAATTTAGATCTCCCAACGCAAATTCGAGATCAAATTTGCTTTCTAAACAGAACAACCTGGGTGTTTTTTAATTTTTAGCATTACTCGAGGTGAAGTTAATTTATGACCCGCAATTTTTCCCTAGCTTTTCAAATCAACGTCGATTGTGGTAGAATGGAAAAGTGTATTCATTTCTTTAGCTTCAATCACTGATTTGCAAATTTTTCAGAATGTAAAACAAGTTCCGGATAAGTTGAAAATTCGTTTTAGTATTTGACCAGTTTCTATTATTAGAAGGGATAAAATCATTACAATATGACTTGGTATTTCCGAAAAAACTCACTCTGAAAAAATATTTTATCGTTCCGAGTAGTTTGCATGGTAAAAACACACAATGCAACGGTAGACATGCATACAAAAGTGTAACGAAGTAGTAAAAATATTAAAAGCTCGAAAACAAACAAAGCTAAATAAATAAATTGAAGTAGAACTGCATGCTATATGAGTTTTGCTAAAATTCTCTAGCTATACAAATTCTGGATGTTTGCCAATTTCTTCCTTTCTCTCCTTTCCTTCAAAATCGTAGAACCGATCAATCAAACGAAATGTCTGTGTGAAAAATACTTTTTCAGTTAATTAACAATCCAATGCATTTCGCGGAAAGAATTGAAAAATTTGAATCATCAGAGTGAAATGTATGAAATTGAAATTACGCAATCAGTGCATTACGAATCGAGAAATATTTGCTGATCAATCAAATTTCAGTTGATATTTCATGATCATGACAAATTTTCAAAATGGTTTGTTTCTTTCTGATTACGTAAACGGGGAATGTAGATGATTTATCCCATCGTTTTGACACGGAAAACGTGCGCGTTACTAATATTGTCCCAACAAAACACATCGGAGCAGAACATTTGTGCGCTATAACTTATGAAGCGTATGATTATTTCAAACAAATGATTTCTGCGCCATCAAAAATACGCAGTTCCATTTTGCTCATTTTTTTCTCAACGACTGTTCAATCGATCTTCTGAGGGAATATGCGAGGCATCGGGTATGCGCTGTTCCGCAAATATATACTTCCAGAAGATGCGACTGCATTTTATGTAGACTTCCAGACTCGTCAGTAAACTCGGCGAATAAACAGTTGAAATTGTTAAACGGGTGCACGCGTTTTTTAAACAAAAAAATTTTCGTTTCCCTCATCTCGTAGATTTTATACTCAAAACATGAGATAATAAGCAAACACAAGGACCGAATAAGAAACTAAGCATATATTTAAAGAAGGAAATTGAAAATGGTTTTTGAATATAACGATACAAATGTGACAAACAAAATGAAAGAAAAAGTGTAGTTTGCCGATTTTATTGTTTCTTTTTTCTCACGATGAATTTATCGAATGAAAAAACGTGAATAAATAAATGATAATGCGATTTTCGCATTTGAATGAATCGACTTTTTTATGTCTCTTGCATAAGAGAGTTGAGACAGTTTCGCGAATGAGCCACTTATTGAAAAGGATTAAAAAGCACCCTGAATAAAGCCAACACAATTATAAAGTGAAATGAACTACTTATCTGGCGATCAATTATACAGTGCTTTAATAATTTAACGTTGCATCCACGATTTTCGTTACGGTTGCCTGCCAATAAGCAAATCAGACTTCTAATTGATATGCATGGAAGGCGGATTGTTATATTTTCCATTTTCTCTCGTCCATGCATTCGATGACTAACTTTTGCATGCTTTATTCAGCAATAATTTTTTAACGAGAAAACATTTTCTTCAATTTTGTGAATCAACATTTATACAATTGGTTCGAGAAAAAACAATCGATTTAAAGTTAACAAGAAACATTTTCCACACTTTTGTGAATCAGTGTGGCTCGGTTGAAATTCGAAAAAAAAAATGTTTTTCGATTGGTCTGAGAAAAAACAAACGATTTGAAGTTGCATCATACTCTATCGATCACAATAATTTGATCCTGTTCGCTCGAAGGACGCGTTACATTATCTTTCATTACTAATCATTAAGTCAATGATGTAATAAATTATTTGCCGGTGTACCAATGTTAAGTGGCACTTGAAGTAATCGCCCTTATCTCACGCGGCGGATGGTGTTTGGATGATCGAGCATTGTCATGCATGTACATGTAACACCGCGGACCAGCGTCAGGATAACGGAAATCGTATGCTCGATTTAATTGCACTGCACGAACGCCGCTACTGTAACATAAAGTGCGATGACATTATAACATTACGCAAACCTAATTGGCCTCTCAAATTCCACGTACCTAATTATTGTCAATGACAATTTCCCGGAAATTGCTCCGATAAAGATTCATTATTTCGTCCATTAGATCATTTCCTAAACGATTATCACTGTTTGTTTATACAATCAGTTTTCCGCCTATAAAATCAACAATAACAATTGTGCAGACAAATTTCATCCGAGTTCACTATTAGATCAAATAAAGTTTACCAGAGATCAACTACAGTTGTACGAATTTCAATGTTGTATTATTTATGGGTCAGGGAGTATTTGAAAAATTGCCAATGCGAGAAAAAACGAGTGGATTTCGTTGCATCGCAGCACACACCTTTTTGATCTCAAAGAAAAATTTCTATCTGATGAATATTCAACCAAGTGGAAGTCATTTGAAATCAAACAATCGGACGGATTATTTGAGATGAAATAATTTGCCTTGTTGGAGAAACTTTTTTTTCCTGACGATATAGAGATGTGATACTTTTTCGGGTGTATGCATTTGGGTTATTCTTCCGGTCGATTACGTTCAAGTAGAGAAAAATGCGAGAAACATTACTTACGTCCCAGGAAGCTAGACAAGGCAAAGCCCAACTTCTTAGGAAACATGCCCGATGCATTTTAAACGAGACGCGTCAAAAAGTCGCTCGCTGGCTCTTCTACTTTGTTCGTCCTGTCCGAGAGCCAATGAGTCACATTCCACTCCGCACGGCCAATGCATTAAAATGTGCAAACAAGTTTGGACAATTTTTTTTCGCGGTCGTTTATCCGAATAAATAGAACTGGTCTGTCGTCTTGAATGGAGCTATTCAAGAGATAGAAATAGAGAGAGAAATTGAGTGCGGTCGAGGACGAAAACAAGGCGAGCAAAGTTTGGGCAAACTTTGATCAAGTCTTTGCCACCCAAAACTTTTCCTGCATTATTTTTTCAGATTCTTCTATTCCTTTGATATTTCAATTTGCCTCTCTACAACACTGTTGTATTGTAATCCGAATTTTTTAACAGAATTTGTAATATAACCACCACAATTTAATTATGATGACAAAAAACTTTATGATAACGAATGAACATTATAACAAAAATCACATTTACATATGAAACGATGCCAGAACCAAGGCCAGAACGTTACAAAAACGAGAAATCTATTTAAATACATAGAAAGAAAAGAGTATTGCGAATTGCAAAAGATGAAACATCTTTCATCAAAAAGTAGATACGATAAAACTATAAAGAAATAAACAATTCTGCAAAAAAAAGTTTTACCTCATATCAAGCTTGTACCGTCAACGTAAGCATTACCTAGAGTGCACCACAAGAAAGTGCCGATCGGATTTTGCACTCTAACCAAAAGGACGCATTTACATGCTGTATTTTTGTGAAAAATTTGGGAAAAATTTTTTGTTTCTTTTTCCGCTACGCGTTTACAACAAACCAAGATCTACTGCGGCTGCGCAGAGTGAGCGCCACCTATTTTCGATTGAAGTATAACACAATAACATTTTCAATAACAATTTGAATAATCCATAATCCAAGTAACGCATCGTCAACGGGAGTTGAAACCCTGCTCCATTCATTTTTTCTTTTCCCTTATTTACCCAGCGCCAAATTACACCTTTTTCTATGCACGTTCGTACGTTATAATTATGTGCCTCATTATAACCCGACCTCATACCCGGACAGAAGAATTTCCATCCGCGCTTTTCAACATCTTGGAACTTGGTAGCGTCAATTATATCTCAAGTTCGTTCGAATTAAAATTTAAGCTTTTTTCACTTTTACGGCGTTTAACTAATGCTAAAGCTCTGCTCTCCTTATTATCTGCGGATATGCGCTAATTACGCGCTCATTTTCTTGTTACATCAATTTGCACGCGCATTTGCATGTGTATTGTGAAACAAGTTCTGAAGCTTTTTGAATTTTTTTTTCGATCAAATCGAGTTATCGATTGTCAAGCATTTCACTGGGAAATCTTGAGGTGGAAACAATATTTTCATATTAAAGAAAGTGCACGCCCGAAGAATTGTTCTTGGTGTATAATTAATTTCAAGTCCAGGCATGTCTTGAAAAATAACACAGTTGAAGAATTCATTTCTCGCTCATAATGCAATTGCGGCGAACGTGTTTTTCATTGAAATACTTCTTTTCTGTTGCGGAAATTGTTGTAAAAAAACGTGACAGGTTTCCTTAAAATCGACATTACTTTGTTTTTGAATGCACAAACTCGATTGAAAAATGGCGTATTTTCATGCCAATTCTTCAAATGAGCAAACTTCTTAATGAGAAATAAATTAAAAATCAACATTTACTCAATTCGGATTGAATTTAAATTCACGTCGCACAGTTTATCTTGTTTTTTAGGTGCAAAAAACAAGTTGCAATTTTTGCTCGAACAAACGAGCATCGACGATTATTTTGCCCGTTTAAGTCCATTTTCCATTGTTGAATTTCAAAATAAAAAAAAAACCGTGAGACCGACTTGAGCGTGACTGATCTAACGCAGTGCAGGTTTATCGACTTGTGTAACGTTTAATCCAGCATCCAAGCGATAATTTTCGTCATGATTTGGTGTAATCGTCATTAGTTCGTTAAGATGCGCGCGTTAAACGAGGAAGTGGCGGGTAACATTTCGTAATTACATATTCCGCTGCTTGTGTGCGTCAAACAATGGGTTTCGCGTTGATTACAATGCCATTGATCAAATTAATCATCACAGAAGTTACGTGATGCGTTATTGAAACTGTTCAATGCCGGAAAACTACCATCTCGCGTGGCTCGGCAATTTTAGTTCGATTCAATTTTTTATTCACCCCTCACCCCCTGTCTCTCAACATAAAATTAATATCGCTAATCAAGTGTGATGATCTTGCAAACTACACGATTTCATAACTCGTATTTTTTTGCATTTTTATGACAGATAATTATTGGTCTTATCTAAAAATAGTTGTAACTACTTTCTATTTTTGTTCTTTTTTTTTGCAGTGCGATGTATGGATTGGATCTGTGAATAAAACAAAGAACAAGGTTGAAAATAACTTGAGTAGGTGGCAATTTTGAGATGTGCTTTTCCGATTGTCAAAATTCGTTATCTATAATTCAAGAGACACTTTTGTAACTTTCGGCAGAATGCAGTCTCGACGTCAGCCGATATTTCAACGATGGTCTTGAAATTCGTCAGAGTTGTTGAGTCGTAAAAAAGTACACTTTTACGGAACAGTGCAATGGAAAGGTTGCGAAACGTCGGAATTGCTAAGTCCTTTACCGGTTTATTAAACTGATATATCATTTCTGCCGTTTTTCTTTGAACGGACTTTTCAAACAATTGACTTTTGAACGCACACTTATTCATAATCTATGCACTTTTATGGCCTCAAATTAATTTACACGCCCAGTTGAAAACGTCAAAAGTCACGTTATACTTCCACGTCCATACGAATTAGGGGTACAGTTTTTTCGCCGAATTTGCTTTTCGAAATTGCACCTTTCCATTTATATTCGACGAAATCATAAAGTGCGAGTTTGTAAACTAGTTTTTTACGGCATTACTGATGTATATCCAATTCGTGATGCAACGTGCGAGATTGATAAATGCAATGCCAAAAAGTTTTTGTCAAATATCGCGCTCTCAAACTTTTCGCGGCCAACTCGTTCAGAACTTTTTAGCACCGCAGATAAAACGCTTTTCGCTTCTCTGTATCGGAAACAACGCCTGCAGATTTTCCGTTTCGCCTTATACGGCCCACGAGATTTCCTCGCAAATGTATCAAACGGGCTTTATGATTTATCTAAGAGGCGGTTATTTATTCGAGATACGACAGGAATTGGCAAGTGTCACGTAGAGCTTTATTTTATATATATGATTTAGTTTTGCTTTTTATTTTTTTATGCTCCACTTGTAGGCCGACGTTATTTCTTTTCGCGCGAATACGTTCCAATTTGTACATCCAATCAAGGTGTGACGTATGACAAACAGCGTTGAATATTTTATCGGCCCCTTGAATTGTTCATTTGCGTAGCATCGAAAATTTATCAGCAAAGTAAATGTTGAATTAACTATAGCAAATTGATCGTTCGGCTGATTCGAATATTGATGTGAAAGTTAATATTAAATCGCCGCTCGATACTTCTGACGTTTCGTCCTAAAAATGTCTAGCAGTTATTTGGAATTCGACATTGTGATTCGTTAATTTGTTTTATTATTTTCGTATTGTTGCTTTTGTTGCTCGTGTGATAGATTTAAGAGGCGAGGAAATAGAGTGCGGTCAGTCTATACAAAGCATTTCTCTCGCACCAACACCATGCTGTAATGTTCATTTGTGCACACTTGTGTGAGTCAAGCGTGAGGCAATAAGACTAAGTCAACGCGTTGCATTCACTGCCAAGGCTAGACAATGAGCGTTGATTCAACAGTAATTGCTTCCTAAAGCGAAAATCACCAATTAATTATACTGTTTGATATTGTGTGTTTCATCGATCGAATGATACGTTTCGTACATTACATATTTGAGACGAGTTTGTCGGCATGTTGTTTGATTTCGTTCGACACACGAAGAGAATATTGTCAACGAGGTAATTGAATCGAAAAGTTTCGCGTCAAGATCCTGTTCAAAGCATGCCAAATTTTCAGTTGTTTCAATCATTCAATTGAGCGAATAAACTCGTATCGAATTATCAGAAACGTTCGCTGCAAATGAAAACTTTTGTGAATTTACAAACAGCAAATTATACCAGAACAACATTTTTTTTTTCATTACCGAAGGTTCGAAATTGGACGAGTTCATTTGGCAGTGCAAACACGCTTTTTGAGTACATACTACATGTTTGGCTGGCAAAAACGTTGCATTGCTCGGTACAGTTGTATGCAAATTTTTTGTAATCAGAAAAATTAAAATTACAAATCCATAATAATTATGATGTGACAGGAAAGATGCTTGTTGATAGGAGAACTTGAAGTTTAATTATATCTTTCATTCTTCAATCACCTTAATTAACTCATCTTCATATTTGCATACCACGAAAGATTCTAATTGAACGTAAAAAATCAGCAAACTTGTCAAAAAGTTCGCAAATCTAAAAACAGAATATTCGCAATCATCATTTTTCATTATACAGAATTTGTGATTCAATCGCGTACGAGAATTATCCTCGCGAGATGAATTTGATTGATATCACTCATCTCTCAACGGTGCATTTTATTTCGTTTCCGCGCAGTCTCTTGTGGCGCGTAATGCGTTATGAATATTGCCAGACATCGGATAAGACGTTTCACAGGCAATTTCGGTTCACAATTTCCAATTGACTTGAGAACGAATAATCCCCGTCTTTCCTGTCCAAAAATGAACTCACTCAACTAGATATCCATACATGTAATAAATCATGTCGTGGTTCTGATTTCATGTCTGTTTTTGATGCGTTTCACGAAATCTCGACAAGCGCTTTTTTGCCAAAAATTACACACTTGAGCATATTCACGCCTGTCAGGATTCTTGAGCTTAGACGGAGTTGGCGAGGCCTTGAGTTATGATATGTTTACATGTGCATCTGAGCTGTAGTATCGCAAATGTGCTGCCGAGGTGGGGGCATGTTTTGCCCCCACCAGCTAATTCATTTTTGCACTAAAGTCATTGCGCGGAAGAACATTTAATTCGTAGTGCAAAATGCCAGATGTGAGATTATATACGAGAAGTCAGTTCAAGTGTCAAGTCTGTTCCACTGTGATGTCTTGCTTGTGTCAACGTGCCGAAAAAGTTGTCCCGCGCTGTTGACACGTGTCGCTAGTTGAAATTCATATTCGATTAAGTAAGTTGTCACATCCATCAACAAGTTTTCCAACCAAGTTCCAACCAGTTTTTCTCATCAAATTTTCATGCACGAAAATTTCGTTATTTGAAAATGCGCGCGCGAAAATTTCTCTATCGATGTCATATTCGTTAATTACGCGAATGTCACGGCAATAATTTAATCGACATCCCCGAAACCTCCGGCTGACACGGAATCGCAAGGAGTCGTTGGTATTCCGCGCACGGAGTTAAGCGGCACCGCGATCTTGACTTTTTCTTTGGGTCCACGATGATACTGTAAATTTGAGTGTACGAGCGGAACGTTTTACGAGAGGGGCTTGCAAATTTCATGCATATTCATTTGCCACGGGATAATTCCGTTCGGTCGCCTATGCCGAACACAAACGAATTGAAAAGAATCCTCGAAGAGACGACACGATAAAAAAACTCACGAACAAATAAGCAGACGAAGAAATATCCTCCCGTACAGTTTTTCCTTTTTTGCACCTTTGAGTTTTTTCTCTGTTTTTTTTTCTGCATTGTACTATTTTCACTTAATCCATACGGTTTGAGATGTAAACCAAGCTTTTCATTAAATTTTACGCTCCGATACGCAAAAATTATCACGATTTCAATGCAAGTTACGGCTCCTTTACCAACACAATAAAGCCTGAATTGAGCTGCTTGCCAACAATGCACCCAGATATGAAAATAAATATGTTTTTAACTTCTTGATATGAATTAAACAGGAACTGGTTCAGAGACTAAATAAATTGTCAGTTCTGAAAATCGCTGCAGAATTAATTAGTGTGTAATGGATTCTATTGTAAGGTATCTTTCCAATTATTGAAACGTGTTTGTGACATTTCGCATCTTGACATTTGAAAATAATTTTCCATTAACTTTTATCAATGACCAACTTTCTTGAATGCGCAAAATCGTTCGGATAAAAAAGACCAATTCATTCAATCGACCGAACACAAAAAGCAACGTTGACGAATCGTAGGTCTTTTTTTATATTGTACGAATCTCGAGTTTGATTTTTTTTATTTATATGAAAACGAAGTGTTGCTCAGACAAAGAAACTTTTTTCTCATGCTTTCGTCAAGTTGCTGACAAAATGCCGTGAGAAAAAAAACACTGTTTCACAAATTGCTTTCACCGGAATGACTCGAAACTTATTCAAAATGACGCGATTGTTGTTCGCTATTTCGTCGCATTTGTTATACATGCAAGCTCTCCTTTTTCTCTTCAAATGACTTCTGCTTCCTTATAATGTACCCTTGCATTCCACACTTCTCATTATAATGCCTCTTTTGTAGAACTTGTTTCACAATTACTTTGCATGAAACAAAATTTTCACCGTACAAAAAATTTTCTTGCTCATAAATTGAATTACTTTTTTTTCCCCCAACTATGTATTCAAAACTTCTCGACTCCAACGATTTATTATTTTATTACTAAAAACATTCCAATGGTAATAAAAGTTCGGTGAAAAATCATCCCCGGTATCATAAGTCCGATATAGATATACAAACACAACGTGAAAGTTTGGTGCTTATTTCATCGAATTAATATATTTACCGGACGTTTAAGTGCCGTTCTAATGGCATCGGAAAAAGTTCAGCAGCCACGTAGTAATAGCGAAAAGAAATATGTCCTCGCGATCCGAGTGCAAAAGATGTAGTCGCACTTTTTTCTTCAACATAAAAGTGCTTCGATTTCTCGATCACTCTATATTTGTGCTACAAACAATTTTTTTTCACCATTTCCATGAACTCTAACGAAAATGTTTACAGCTTGTACATATTATAGTGGATAATAACGAGGATTATTGTTATTTTTCGTTTGAATTTCATGGAATTGGTTCTTGAATAATAAGCTTTTGGTGTTAAGCAAATCCAGTAATATTTGATAGAGCTTAAATACATAAATTACGTTGCTTTATTTGAAACAGAATGAGCCACTGAAAGCTGTAGCTTTGGATTTGAACGCGGAAGAAAATATTAAAAAAACGAACGAATAAAAGAAATCAGAACCGTTGCGCGAATGCTAATTACGAACACTTTCGAATATTCTGCTCGCGCAACACTCTATCCGAGTTTTAATGATTCAGACACGACTTGAATCAGTCATAAATATTTTGAGCTTCGGACTGTAGAATGAGGGCAAATGAACTCAAAATCTCATGCAGATCACAGAACGCTGCATATTTACACTACTGGCGTTACATTTATGAACTCTCTCACATTAGTTACCCTTTCATCATTTCAAATCAGCGTTTCAATCATCACGCTTCTACATTAATACACCCTTCATCTTTGTTTTCAAAACATACAACTTTTTTTTGCAAGCAATAAAAACGCCTCGTTCAGTCTTCGTTTAATTAACAATTTGTTTTCTGTCGTTGATTGAACGCTGAGACTAAAAAACTGCTGTTAGATCGATCGCTCAAACGATAAATAATTATTCTGAAACGTCCGTAGACAAAAGTGACGTCATCGATTGCACATTCGTTTCATCTAACGTTATTGATACGCAATGAGTCGGAACATGAGTGTTGAATTGTATTGTGTTATAGGTCACAATAAAGTGTTTGCCTCGGTTGCTTTGATGAATGTTTTCAATTTGCGCGCAAAACAGACCAAATTCTGGAGAATCTCAAGCGACATAGAAAGAGAGACGAGAGGGAGAGAGAGAAATCGGTTATCGCAAATCGATACTGATTGGTGGATGTGTGTGTGTGTGTTCGACAAACGCAAAGCAATAAGTACGGGGTGCGTTTGTTTAGCCAACAAATAAATCTTTTGTGCATAAACGCCTGGAATGGTTTATACAACTTTCCGATCCGATTAAAATTTTTGGCCGCTCGGGATTAATTAGTTTCTAATTAAACAACGTCATCACAATGTTCTGCTAGCTGCCTGGATAACAAACTGAGTAACCCCGGTCGATGCAAATTTGCAGCGCAGTTACGCGCTCGTTATGAGCTAAGAATTTTCGTTTCGCAATCAATATTCCCGAGACCGCATCAAAATGGCAAGGGCTTAACCGCGCTTAGAAACATCATTATCATCAAACGGACACTTGGCAAATCGTTATCGTTCATTAGCCGGAAAAAAAGCGTGTAACGACGGATAATGCGACAAAGCATTATCCTTAGCGTGTTTGCAGCCTCAAATCAATTTCCCATTCCGTTTTATCATCACTCCGCGGTCTGGTTTCTCGTTCTCCTATATATTCCTATTGAAAAATTCTATTTTGGTATTTTACTTGTTGTTTCTCGCGCAATCGCGCTTGGCTTTATATTTTTATTCCCGGCGCAAGACGTTTTTATTTGATCTTTCAATTCGAGTTGTACGAGATCAATTTTCGCTGGCTTTTTTCTCTTTTCTATTAAAAATGTCTTACAATTATGTAATCTGATTGAAAAAGTTTGGACTGTGAAAAAGATGAAAAATCAAGTTGAATCGAGTTACGATGGAGTTTATACATGAGTAATCGGTGTTTGTAATAGGCTTAGTTCGAACGTCGGACTTATGTAGACGAACGTGACGTGCTTATGGCTGGCCATTATTCGGCTAGAATCTGACTCTTTTTGGTGACAATAACGAACCGACTGAACAAAGAACCGTGCCGACAAAAAAATGCGCCAATTGTTTGCTCATCCGCGCGCCTGCATGCAGTCAAGATGACTACCAACAGTAGCTTCACAGGCGCGGGCTGACTATTGCAACGGTTTTACTACTCGTCACTGCTTTCAGTTTCGCTGAAACAAAATCAATTTCATCCCTTTCTTTGTTCAACCAGAACAACTTATCTTATTTCTTTCAACTTTTTTGTTACGTCGCATCATGTTCGCTAAAGTAAAATACGAAAAGACATAGAAATACAATTTATTACAAAAAATGTGAAAAGAAGAAGATTAAGGCTTGACTGATATATGTGATCAGGTGAAACCTGTACTTCCCACAGCGTTTTTTACTGCTCGCCTTGGGAAAAAAGTTGCAAATTTATCTCAAATGGTTTAGTTTTTTTTCCATTTTCTCTAGTTGATTATAGATATAGATCAGAATGGTTTTATGTAGTCATCCGGATGGTCTTAGGGCGCATCATCAGGCTGAGACATGCGGTGCCAGGAGAGTCAGGTTTAGTCGAGAAATAAAACGTCAATGCGGGCATTGATTTCGTTCTCGCATTCAAGATGCGCCCTCTCGATATGACTTGGATTTCATTTCCTTTTTGCTCGCTCTGCAACATTTTTAGCAAAGACGGACAAAAGGGATTGGCCCTGATTGTGTCGCGATTCCTTTCTTGTCTCTTCTCGTTCGAAGAGATCAATATTAAATAAATGCCATATGCCCTACGAAACGCAAAAAAGCTTTGCTACAAGATCTGTCTGAAAGATTTTCGTTAAGAAAAATTGTTATAGTTTTTTTACCTGTTCTTCACTAGTTTTGATAACTTCTTTGAGTTATTAAAAAGAAAAAAATCATTGTATAAAAAATGTCAAAAGCACACTCAAACTTTTTAATTAAAGTATAATCAGCGAGATTGCTTTCCCCTATACGCAAACGATTTGAAAGTAAAGTCAAAGGAAATCAGCACATTTCATTTGCTTGGATACGTAATCAAGATTTAATTCAGAACAAATTCATTAATCTACGAAATGCGAGGATATTTTATCTTGATATTCCTTAAAAATGATATCGAATTTCAATGACCACACATTTTACATGAAATTTTGGATAGACAAATAGATTGCGAATTCCGGGGCGAAAAATTGCGCTGTTCTTTGATTTTCGTTTGTTTGTACTCGCGTGGAACAAAAAAATGTCCGACTAATTTGCAATGAAGATTAGCCCCGAGTTTGAGTTAACAAACATTGGCATGTCAGGAAAAGCGATTTCATGCAAATGACGAATTTGATGAGAAACGTCGTACAGCTAAACAAGCAAACAAAAGAATTTTCATTTTCGATAACGTTTGACACCTCTTACGCCTATCGCTTACAGTCGATTATCCCTCGAAAGACGACTTTTCATAAAACAAATTAAGCGTCAGCCCGTTTTACAAGAAATCTCCATAGTGAGGTGCGCTAAATTTGAATGACAATCCGGAAGTTTCAGCGTCAAGAGTTTTCAACTCCTCGTCAGAGCCCGGGTGAAATGAATAAATCAATCCGTCGTTAGAAAATACGCTTTCTACGTTATAGTAAACGACTTCCTCGCGTCATATGATTATTTATTTTCGTCACGAAATTGCACATCTTTCTTGTGCTTTTTGAATAAAAACTTGTGATGAAAAATGCTATTTTGCAGTAATAATGAAAAAAAAACCCGTGGAAGAGACGATAAATAGAGAAATCTCTTGGAAAACAATAGATTTTTCATGAGACAAAATAAAAGGAAGAAAATCTGCGTGCGGTGAAGAATGTTATTTGACATGAATAGAATAAAACATGACTCATATAAATATAAATTCAACAATTTATTGGTCCTCTGAATCCAGGAGCGATTTTACTCGTAACAGTGGCGATTTTTCGTCGTGAATTTCTAGCCGACACAAACCGACCATTGGTGTTACTATTGCAAAATCAACGTCAAAGCTTGAATAGCGGTTATTTTGAATTCGAGAAATGGCTAAAACTTGACAATCAATCGGGTAATTAAATTTGTCCATTCCAATGGAGAAGATAAAAGAAGAGTGCATATCATCGGATATTTTTCATTAGTATTTTCATTAGTAATATTTCGAGAGCTGTTGAATGAAATGTACATTTGGAGGCTCAAGTATAGTCTTGTTTTAGTTGAATTTGGAGCGGACGTTTGCTAACATTCTTTTTGCCATAAATCTGTGTAATTGAAAGAGCTTTACAGATGCACACGGCATTAAGAATTTTTCTGCGTTTTTTGCGCTCGTTTCGGTACTGTGCAAACGGTAAACGTCCTTATTTTTCAGCCAGGCAACATTTTTATGATTACTCCTGTCGGGCAAAATTATTTTTCATGATTTCAAACGCGCCCATTTCTTATATTAAAAATTTCACAAAAAAACCTATACCATATACAACTCAATCCTAAATTTGTCTGATGAAAAGTTTCTTTCAATTAGTACCCTTTTTCTGACGCTTCGTTATCTTTTTTCAGACAACCACAAAACATGATTCTCAGGTGGACCTGGATTTATTTAGGCATCGCAGTGGCCCTACCTGCGATGGTGTCAATGGAAAAAGAACCTGTCAAACCAAGTACAGTATAAAAAATTCAAACAAATTGGAAGTGTCTTCAAATATTAGAGTAATTAATTCATAACATTAATTTGTGTCAGTGCCTCGACTCTACGGGGACAAAATTCCAGACCGAGTACTGGTGACATCAAATGCAGAAGTGCAGAGGAAAATAGTGCTTTTTCACAACTACTTTCGCACTCACGTTGATCCGCCTGCTGCAAACATGTTACTTATGGTAGGTTACAAGCGTCGCTACAAACTGCCAACTAGAATATAATTTTGATAAGTGCAAAACACTGGCAACCGGGCCAACAATTCATATTATAATCACCGCAAATGACGTTTCACCTCAATAACGTGCGGTTTCATTTTATCTTGTAAACACAATGCCGACACGCCGACATTTCGTTAATTGGGCACGAGTTTGCTTGTTCGGCATGACACAAAGAACTGCAGAATTATATGAAACGTTTTGGATCGTGGTAATCAGCTGATGACTATACACGAGTGAGTTGCGTTTTCCTTTAGCGTGCATTCGAGTTCAATGTATTGTGTTTAATTGCACAAGAATAAACGATTCGTGATCAATTCGCTGAGAATTTCCATGATTCAAAGTTCCGCTGCTGATGTTTTACGATATTCGTTCATGCGAGTTCGATGCAATTATTCGTTCCAAAAACCACCATTAGATTGATTGAACAAACATAATTTTTATCATTTTTTGTTTGTTATTTTTTTGAATAACAGAAGTGGCACAGCGGGGCAGCGAAGGCAGCTCAAAGATGGGCCGAAAAGTGCTACGCTCTAACTCACGATAACGCAACTGGGTTACACACCGACGCGTATGGAGTTTGCGGACAAAATATATTCATATCTACCGCTCAAGTACCTTGGTGAGTAAATTTGTAATTTGTTCAACAACTCGTATAATTTGACATTCAAATAGTGTTTTAAATTGAAGACGTCATATTAGCAACTCAATTTATAATTCTATAAATAAATACTCGTGGAAGACGGCTCTAATTTGATAGTCAAAGTTGTAATTGAATGGCGACGCAACCGCCTCGCAGATATGCAATTATATATTTTGCCATGTCGTTCAATTTGATAAATATAGTTTTACTGGAAAATAAAATTAAAATCGAACGATCATTACTTTTTCCAAGGTGATGATTTAACTTTATGTACAGTCATTGAATCTTTTCATTTGTTATGTTCTGATGGGTAATTGTCAGGATAAAAATTACTTGATGATGCATGAAATTCAAACTAGGAAGCTGTAATTATAAACTTATTTTTGAGTTTTATTAGTTTGACTTTTACTGCAGTACTGGCTCATCCTTCACGTTTTTATGATTACTGTACAAGTCACAAGTATACATTATGGCTCGGATTTGCATATTTGGCATAGAATTTATAATGTCAAGTTCGAACAAAGTATGTCAGTGACGCTTAATTGCCATCATAATGTTCTTTTAGTATTTATGATAAATTTTCATTCGAATTTGAAAATTGATGGTATGGTGAATGTTAAATGTTGAAGATTCATCTGAGCTCAATTTTAACTCCGCTTTTGCTTTATGTTGGAACATAGAGAATGTTATTTGATTATCTATAGGATAAAAGTTGGTTAGTGTTCAATGAGCTTGATCTTGTTTGTTCTTTATGGATGGGCATCCCTAGTAGACTTGTAATTACCGATAAGCAATTCCTCATGCATTATAAAGTAGCATTGAAAGTTGAGAATAATTCAAGTTTGCAACAAAAAAAGTGAATCATGAAGCGTTTCATAGTTCAAAAATCAGTTCGCAAGTTATGAGCCGTATATTATGGAATTTTACGTCAGAGTGCATAATCTGAAAGCCCATTGCCTCGGGCGCTTGCCTGACAATGTGTGTCACAAAGTTACAGGCAATATTCATTTTCAAGTTATTACCTTGTCATCATAATAAAAGTTTTCAAATTTTGCAAAACACTCTGATTTTTTATGTTTTTATTTATGCCATCAAACTCGAAGATTGAGACAAACACATTTGAGATGGCTTGATGGATATCTAATATTGAGAACATCGCTTTCGACAACAAGTAATTTTGATGATTGTTCGTTCGTGAAATTTGATATCTTGCTCAAATACATGTAACTTTCTGGTTACGCATTTGTCATGGTTTTACAAAAACCACCTGTCAACAGATCATTTTAGTCACAAGCTAGCTAGTTCAAAAGTTCCATTTGATCAACAAAAACAGTCGTTACATTTGTGTTTGCGAAACATTTTTGTTTTTATCTCATAATCCAAACGAACGAAGTTTACTTAAGTGATTTTCTTGTGAAAAGTTTTGAAAGAAACGCTTATTGAATAATTCGCAGTCCGATGTCTGTGCATTTATTCAAGATTATTTCTATTTAAAAATGTAGCAAAAGAGCAGGCGATCAAAAATAAATGAACTTGTTCAACTTCTTATAAACAAAGAAAAAAAGATATTCAAATTACGATGAATAAAATATATTATATTTTATCTAATATGTGACATATAATAGTGAAATATGGTTTTTCAGTTTTACGACGTAACATAAAGAAGCAATTCTGGATGTTTCTCAGAGCTCGTCTACTATTTTGTTAAATTTCAATCTAGCAAAATGATAAATTTTGTCTAAATATTACAGAATTCATGATATGCCAAAAAACAATAAAAAGAGAAAATGTTCTTATACTAACATGTAAAATGACTGTGTCGTTGCAGGTTTTTTGCCATCAAGACTTGGTTTTTAGAAAAAGACCTTTTCAAATATGGATCACATCACAAAAATGATCTCCATCAGATAGGGCATTATACACAAATGGTGTGGGCTTCAACGCACGAAGTCGGTTGTGGATGGGCCAAATGCAACGGAACGCGAGGTCCTCAAGGAAGACCTTATTTCAGTTACGTGTGCAACTACTGTCCTGCGTGAGTACATTTCGTGAAAACGCTCAAGAATTTATTTCCCCTCATTTATAATTTTTAATCATCATCAACTCAGTGATAAATGATCCGCTAAATATTTCACATCCGCACTAGAAATTCTGTGTAATGAAAGCTGTTGTTTCGCTCGTCAGTTCGCATGGTTTACAATGTACAAAATGTCCAAAAGATTATTGTAATTTGTTGACAAAGCGTGGCTTCTTCGCGGATAAACCTGACAGATGACTTAAATCTCAGCGCAAATGTCTGAATTTAGTCGACGCGAACGTCAAGAATTTATATTTAAAAAAATTCCACCTTTCGTAAGCTGCCTAACACCGCTTTCAAGCTCCGAGTACATTTTAGATTTACAGACAGTAGTAAACAATTTACCAAAGTGGTGTTATTTGTTGTTTGGGTTTTTCGTTTTGTTTAACGGACAACTTTCTAATTCATTGATATCCTGTTGAACGTGCGATAACAAGCAGGCTTTCACGAAATGGCAATTGCAAGTTAGTGAGAATGTAAAGTAACCTTAGACGTTGTTAAGTGCATGACGAACTTGCAACCACCAGGAATCGCATTACAAACTTACTGCACCGCTCCATATTTGCACTTTTTTCTCTCAACCCGCAACAATTTACGTAACACTCTCTCCCCCTCTCCCTTCCTATAAGCAACTTTCGATGATGCTCTTAATTTTAACTGACATTGTTGACAAAATATTCTACTAAAGTTTGAATTATCGTTTCAAAACTTTAAGCGCACTTGTATAGTGGTCTGTACAAATTTGATCAACAATCATCAACCGATAGAATTAAGAGCTTGATCGAAACTGCACTCAAAATTTATTATAAATTGTTACAAGTGATTTGTTTTTGTTTGTTTAGAGGGAATTATGCGGAAAAATTAAGTACACCGTACGTTGCGGGAACGCCCTGCAGCGCCTGTAAGGGCCACTGCCGTTTACGGAAGCTGTGCAAGAATGCCTGTCCATGGGCTGATCTGTGGTCCAACTGCCGTGAGCTTTACGCTACGTGGCCGGCGTGGCTCTGCGAAACCAACACAGACGAAGGTCGAGAACGTCGGCAGTTTTGTCGTGCCACCTGCAAATGTCGCGACCAAATTCTATGAGCGTCAAGATATTCGCCAGAAGATGTTTCATCCGAAAGTACATTTCCTTTCTAAACCAATCAATTTTGAGTTCACCAAATTTTCATTTCTAACCCCTGTTTTATGTCGCTGTATTTTTGCCTTACCCATAACAGGAATTAATTTCTTTGTCAGAACTTTTGGATGTCTCTCGAGACATGTTTTTGATTCAACGTTAACAACAAACTTTATTCTGTCAGGGAATAAATGGTTTCACAGATTGTTCGTACACGGTGTCAAATATCTGTCTTATCTCCGACGCAACTTTTGATTTCATAGAACGAAAACGTTCCCTGGCTTGATATACATTTATTGAAACGGAAATGGCAAAAATTCTGTTACCTTGGATATAAAGGAACGCGCGATTTTTCCTGAGTTCTTTCGGTGAACTTGTTTCGGAATGGTGTCGCTGATCATTTGGAACAAAGTTTGTAAAGATGACAATTTAAATATACATTTTTGAATAAGGAAAATACCGTCGTAGGGAGTAACTGTTATGTAAAAATATGTACAGAGTTTAAGTACCTAAATTCATTTTTAAACTTTAGACAGATTTTTAAAATCAATTTCACAGTTCAAATCGAGCAAAAAGAATTAATTTTTGATTATAAAACAAATCTAAAAAGAATTTCTAATATTCATTTAGAGTTTCGATATGAAACAATTATTATTATTGATGTTTTTTTGAAATAGTTTTATTCGATTTGAGCTGTTTTGAATAATTGATGTTCAGCTAATTATTTACAAATAGTTATTTCAATTTTGTATTAAGTTTCTACAAAATAATTTGATATTGTTTATATCATTGTTAAATATGTAAATATAAAAAGAAGTGACTGATTGTTCGTGAAGTTAAATTACAAAATGAAACAAAGTTTGATTGTTTAATTTGGTATTGAATGTTTTGATGTAAACTTCCATGAATCGTGTAGAGTTCAATCGCACTGGATCACATAATATCAATCAAACATATATTGTTATCAGGTAATGTAACTCGTCGACGAAGTATTTTCAATGGTATTGAATAGTAGCTCTGTAATTGACCTGAATGTTATTTTTCTTCCCTACAACCATGTTCATTTCTGTAAATTAAAACCAATGTGTGCATTTTAATATGCCATCAAAAAATTAATGAACAATGAAAAATAAATATTAAAATTGTTTAAGTGTCGCTGTTTTTGTCCAACCCTTAAAATTGAACCTTGAAAATTGACGTGAGTAAATGTTAGTGAAGTTAACAAGAAAGTAACTATTAATAAATTAATAATATAATTGATAATATAATTTATTCAGTGGTTCGTTTGCTTAAATTAGCATTTGATGCAGAATACATTTTGGAAAGTCGTCATCCTTTCACGACGGTAATCAATTTGAGTAGCATGTAATGTCCCAAGCAGAAATGGTCGATATTGCGAGCTCAGTAAATATATGTTTCCACCTTAGCGAAGAGAAATGAAAAGTAGCTGAGATCCGTCACTAGTCGCAAGAAATGGACGAAAAAAAGCTGTTTTCCTGGGAAACGAGCTCAAAGACATACGTCATGTGATATCCGAGTGTCGGAGTTTTCCCTATATTACAAATTCACTTGGTAATTTATCTTTTGTCTCAAAACAAGAATCCCAGAAAAATGTTGACTATTCAAATCAACATCTTCTCAAATGAATTGTTCGTTCTCGAATTTTGGTTTTTAATTTCTCTCTGTTACCATGCGATAGTTTAAGTTAAATCATTTTGAATAATGTAATACTTGCAAATTGCTAAAGCGGGCGTCTCGAAATTGTGTCTTTTCAAGCTAAAGATATATATGGAAAATCCTAGATTCAATTTGCATTGAATTATAACCGACCAAACAGCGATATTAAAACGTCAAAACGAATTAGTCGAAAGCAGCGGTAGCAACACCAAGCAGCGGTGCAGCTTGCACGACTGTTTAAACTCGCAGAAGCCGATGGTCGAAGCTCGTGAATAATGCTGTTTTAAGTTTGTAACGCACGATGGACGTGTCGTGAAGGTTTGATTATTAAAACCAGAGGAATTCTCGTTCGGCGCGATGAAACGTAAACGTTCGCCTCGCGTAAATACACCACAGGATGTGGTTTCCGAGCTAATTGAAAATTATTCAACGAAAAGTAACGTTTGTCTTCGTTTGCACAATTAGTGTATGAACCCTGAGCATTTGTATGCTCGAGTCACATGCAATGCAAATTACCTTGCAACTTTTATGGATCATTCGAAAAAGAACCTTCTCAATGCTGGTTTCACGTTCAACGTTTTTGTAACTCAATACATATTTTGTTTGAGGTCTAAATTTTTAAAAATAGAATTATTTTTTGGTAGAAACATTTTTTCAAGGGTATGGGTGAATATGTTTCATAAATTTGAAGTAATAACATGAGCTGTCTGAGATGTGTAGATCAGTCTATTGTGTATAGATTAATCCCTTGAGAAGATAACGAAGCGTCCTAATTAGCAGCTCTCAAATTCTGAAGTTGAAGCGACAGAGTGCTGGGGGCTTGGTGAAGCGAGTTGGTTCGATGCTTTGGTATGAATAATGCTTGACTGTAAACGCATCGCTGAATGGAGCGAACGTGTAGCTGGTAACGTTACACGCTTTGTCTATACCTGAATCAATCCAGCTGTCGATGAAATGTTTTTCTTTTGACGAATAGACCGAGTGGTTCGCGCCTGTCTGCGTTCGTGTTTGCCACTTTTATTTATTAAACAAACTTTCCATTCGTCCAAGAATGGACTTTTTATTTTAAACTTGTTATTAGAATAAAAATAAAATTGTTAGGTCACTTGTTTATTCGATAAATTGTAATCAACAGTAATGACGTTAATGATTCTATTCCAGATTTCAAAGCAGAACATGTAGCATGAATACAGGTGCAATACATATAGATGTGATTCGAATTTCGTGTTATATGGCTAAAATTGAATTCTCACTTAAAGCAATAATAAATAACAGTTTTTTTAATCCTTTTGCGGTCCTATTATTAAACAATTTTTTTAAAATTACTATTCAAGTGTATTGTGTTTCCACGAGTGTTGAAAGACTGTTTCTTTTGATGTCAAAGGCCTGCAGAAATTGATCGAATGACTAAAAAATTACAAGGATGAATGTTAAACTGAGAAATGTTTGCACGTGAAACTGAGAAGTTTGCAAATGAAAGAAAGGATTCTTTGTTTCAGAGAGATAGTTTTTTAAAGACTTCAATCAATTTTGCATTTTACAAGTTATTAATCAGCTTTTTTCACAGATGCTTCAAAAACTTATTTCGTACTGCTTATTAAAAGAACAATAAAAAGAAGTTATTGAAGTAAACGAAGCATTTGGGATTTTAATTTTAGTTTTATCGACAAGCGCAGTTCGGTATTATGTCCATTACATCCGCTGATTTGGAACGTTAGGAAGTAAGGCTCGCTGACTTTTAGCCGGCTTCGAGAGGGTAGGACAGATTGCGGCATCGCATTTTCACAACGATACCACTCCAACTGCAAAAATGTTCAACTGATTTGCCATATGACGCTGCTGGTGTTCGTTCCCACATCTATTACAGTTACCATCTGATTTTTATACCGGTCAAAATTAAATGCTTTATCAAGCAGTTTATACATTTTTGTAGATTGCATTTTTCAAGTATTCAACTCCGTTAAATATTATTCATAATATTAGGATGTTTTTTTAGGCAAACTGAGATGTGTATTATAACTCAAAACAACTTTGTATTCTGTTTGTGCAAAAATGCGCAATATTAGTCAGGCCGAAACGTTTTGATATGGGTCGTTCAGGAAGTCACTATAATAGCTAATCGCAGATCGGCCAGATGTAGCTTTTCAATATACCATAGTGCAATGTTGTATACCAGCAGTCGAATCCCAACCAGTTTGATCCGATTGTGCCGTATTCGATCGCAGTTTACACGAACTGGCATATTCCGCTCTTGCAAAAGTCGAGTTACATAATGTTTGCTCATAGCCAATACATATGTAGAAAGAGGATGTGCGCTCAGCCCAGAACTACTCTGCCGCACACTACATATTTCAAACGTGAATTCAATCGTCCGAATCTTCGGACGATTCCGAACGGAAGAGTTGCGTGAAAATGCTGTTACTTCGATCTTACTTTTTAATCTGATATTAAAATGCATGCTCTTCAAAGACAATTCCAAACATTTTCCAGACTTGAAAGTCAAAAAGTTGAACAAAATCAGTTAAAGTCGACATTAGAAATGATAATTCACAATCTCGATATGAGTTGAGGAAATGAAATGCCGAGAACAAATGACGACACATTCAAGCTGTCACAAATTCGATCAAGCGTCCATTTTTATTTATACAAAAGCGCCTCTACAGGCAATGTAAGTGATAAATTTGCATTCGGATACGGGCAAAGTTGCATTGAACTTTTGTAGCGGCTATTAATATGCAGCGCCTGTAAAGAATCCATAAGACGCGAATGAATTGTCTTTCTTAGACTGACATTCGCTGAAACGTCGAAGGCATACTTAATAATGATACTTTTCACCTCGAACGAAATCATACAAGTTTGACAGAAAGGAAAAAAATGCAATTATATTCGATTGCTACTTGAACATTGCTTCAACGGGATTCTTCTTTCTTTTTTCAAGTAAAATTAAAAAAAAACACTTTAGAACGCTCTCGCGAGAGAATTGAATTGATTCTATAAATTAATTCTTAAACGGTTATTAGAATACTACATTTCGTCGTTTTTCGTGAGATCGGCGACAGAGCGTTTCGACCCACTCGAGCTGAGATTGTAAGAATTGTGCCGGAAGTCGGAGTCAGCCCTCGCCAGAGCGGAACACCGTGCGAAGGGTACGTGAGCCGGATTTGTTGAGTGAAAAAGAAACTCAGTGACGGAAACGCGACCCCTCTCACCTCGACCTTTTATTTTTTACCTTTCTTTCTTTCTTTCTTTCGTTTTTTAACAAACCGATTGTTTGCAACATTTTGTATTAAAAAATTATCTCTCAAAATTTGACGACAAATAGTGCTGAAGGAATGTTATTACCAGTGCGAAATGCCATATTTTAACCTAAGATTGACCTAAGTGTCGAATTTGAAAAGTGAAAGTGGTTTTGTAGATGCACCAAACTTCTTTGTATGCTAATTCAGTTGTATGTTAATTTTTGAGTTAACGATTTGAACAAGCGAGTTGTACAATAATTTGGGCATTCAAAGTTACGGTCAACAGAGGAAGAGCGAGTTGAAATGATGAAAGTGACCAAAAGCGATCTCGTTTATTCATATGTAGGTCATATTAAGGGCAGCTGGTGTACCATCATGGTCGCCACTTTTTCCTCGTTTGAGTTATCCCACTTATTTGCTAAATGAACTTACCATGTTCATCCAAGTTTCTCACTTGGATCGCACTTTTTGTTCAATTGGAGGAATCGAATTTGTGGCGCGAATTTAGAATAGAATAGAATGAATAGAATTTAGAATGGAAAGAAATGTATTAATCAAGTTCCAATTAAAAGTTTCATTAATTGAAAGAAAATCATCTGATGATGATACTCTTATCAATATGCTACCAATTATCGATAATATGAATTTCGTTGTAAATTATTCACAAACAATGTCGCAACAGTACGTTGATTAATTAGTATACATTAACTTATGAATTATTATTATGGAAATAAATTATTACTTGACTAGAATCAGTATCCCAAACAAATTACGTAATTGCACAAATTACGCTGTAATAATAACCGGCAATTCATGATGCTATTTAGCTTCACTAAACAATTATTCATTCAACCCTGTTTTTATCCCTCATTTTTTATATTGAATGTTTTTATAATCTCAATTCTACACAAGAAAAAGTATCTTGCGAAGAAATGAATGTATAATTCGGCAAAAAAACTCGTTCGAACGAATGTTTTTGATGAAATTCGTAGATGGTGCTCCTCCCATTGGACACCGTTATAAACGGTCCAATTTTTGTTCGTGACGCCCATTCAAAGACAATTTAGGCCTTCTCTTAAAAACGGGTTACATTTACATTTCATTTCCTGCGTCTTTTCTTCGAGGACAATGAAAAAAAAGTGTTTATTTTCTTCATTGAAATAATCCAAGTTAACAGCTAGTTTGCAGAAAAGTTTGGATGATAAAAAAATAATCGCACTTTTTGATAGCTATTAGAAAGCATAACATGGTCGTGCAGATTTTCCTTTCAAGAGAAGGAATGAGATAACCGTCGTCATTCATCGAAAGTGCTGGAGGCGAGTAAAATTGACGGTTAGATGCGGATCAACCTATATACATGTGAGCTCGTGTTACGAAATTCATCCAAATGGAAAGAGTTTTCAGGGGCGGAAGAGCACATCCTGTCCCCACCTGATTGTCGCGTCGCACGTATTGGCCCTGAGAAGAGAGAAACAGCTCAGTGTGCATATCTCGTTACTCCTTTGTTCGTCAACTCATTCGTTCCCTCTCTTTCTCTTTTCCCTTCCCGGTCACTGCTTCGATCTCGGCTCTCTTTTCAGGTAAATGCGCGCACCTGTGCACCTTTGCCGGCTCGCTCGATAATTCTCGTCTTTTTCTTCGCAATAATTGATACCAATTACTCCCATTGAAAATCGCTCGTTTTCAAGACCAATTTTCATAACGAACAAATCGTCTTGGGATCGTATTACTGCAGATGAAAATACACTTGTTGCATCCTACATAACATTGATATGTTGAACGCCTTAATCCTTCAAAGTAGTTTTGAACGATTCATCAACATCTTTAACTGAACGTATAACAAAGTTCATTTTGATTATCATCTGTTTTTTTTCACATTTTGTTGTTGGTCATTTTCAAGTCATGTCAAGAGCACCTCCTGTAAAAAATGCTATTTTCTTTCAGAGATCCTTGTTATCGAAGTTGCGCAGTTCCATCGCTATTATTTCCTAGTAAAAGTGTTTCCTTTCAATGCTAATTTCTACATCCGCAGATAAAACATTATTCCTTTTTTTCGATTTTCCACTTTCTACTATATAGTTTATTGGAATTATTATTTTGCTCGACGATTGTAAATAAGTTAACACAAACGTCAATAGTTCACATCCTGACATACTTGTAAAACAATTATTCAATTATTTTTACAAAAATGAAAAATAACATTTTCAATAATGAGTTATTTCTTTTTGGTTGGTATAAAATGATTTTAAACGAATTTCAGTCGAGTGAAACCTAACGAGAAAGCAAAAACAAGGAACCCGAAGGGAGCAGAAAATTATTCGTGATGCCGGTGGCGATACAAGTATCGGGAACGGCGGTCAGTGCCGGTGATGCGTGCCTGCCGTATGTGCCCTCGCGTTCTCCCAACTCAGTTGTATTTTTGTGTTCCTGTTGTAACGACGACAATCCACGTGCTTCGCACGTTCACTTTTTTGTTGAGGCCGAGTGCGTTGGTGCAGATATTTACAAGTGCTGCAACGTAACAACGTTGTTCGTTAACAGATTTTGCTGTTTCGGTTTTGCTTTTTTAGTTATTAAAAGTGATTTAGTTTGTGAACACAGGGTGCAAACTACGAAGTGCGTGAGTGTTTTACCCACGGATTGAAACGGAGAACGTGTTTAATAGAGGATAATTGCATTTTCAATGCCGACAGAGATAAATAGTAGGTGTGCGCGCTGATTCATTAGTCATCGTTAATTAATTAACGAATAAATACCTATATTTTTGTCAAATGAAAAAGTAAAAGCCTCTAAGCAAGGGTTTAAACTTTTGGTTTGTTTAAGTTATATTTCATGCTAACTTTTTGATCGAATCAACTATGCGGTTTCGAATTTCTACACTTGATGAAAAATGCTTTTGACAGAATCGCGATATGGACGTTTTTTCATTGTACAGATGCATGTTTGCAAAAATAATTACCGAGTGCAAGAGAAAACCGTGAATCACCAGGTCGTAGATTGGCATCAGGTTCGTGTGAACAAAAAATTTTTCATTAGTTTCTAATACGACTGTGTTGAAAATGAATCCAACTCATTAATCAGAGTTAAAAATGTGGTCCAATTATTTTCTCCAATTGTCGGGATGAAAACGTTGATTGCGAGAGTATAGGTGGACGAAGCAAAAAAATCGCTCCGTAAGTGCTAACAGAAAGATTAAACAAAAATGGGCTTTTCTTGTTGCAGGATTGGCGCGTACAAAAAAAGTCGCATGATACTTAATCTGAGCGTTATTTTTTCTCTCTCCAGTAATACGCTCGCATTACCGTCTATTAGGGTCAAGCCAAAATTAAATACTAAAGTCATTGCGTCCCGAGCTTAAACTCAGAACATTCGTGAATTAATTTCCTACAAGATAGAAGTGCTCGTTATTTGTTTTCTTTTTCATTGTCAAGAAAACAATTCCTATTTATCTAACAATGTCATGCGTTGGCGTTGCTATCTCGTGCGCGAACTCGTAAAACTTTTCTTCCTTATTTTAATTTCATCAAAATTTCTCTGAATCCTACGGTAGATTGCAGATCATTCGAATTGATAATCTTCACCATTAGCTAATTGTTAAATGACAGAAACTCCATCTTGTAATGAATGACTGAATCCCCATTGCGTATTTGAAAAGTGCAGGATAAAACCAATTCAACAAAAAATTATTAAATAAACGTAAATTTTTGTTAAATGAAAAAAATTTGCTTGAATGGAAAAACAAAAAAGATTATCAATTGACATTTAACTAACCTAATTTTTTCGCACAGTGTGAAAAGCAGAGATGGTAGCGGAGGTTGAACTGATGTCGAAATCACGACGTCTCTCGTCCACAAGAGGTCTGCGTGCAAGGAAAAAAATTATCTCTAATCACTACCCAGTGAGCAGCGAAGATGGCAGTGCAAAAATCGTTGACACGGAGATGTCAGGGATATTACCGCGACAGATCAACTGGGAGCTGAACGAAAAAGTGAGCGTGAGCAGCGGCTCGAGTTTAGGGATTGAGATGCGTCCGAAGAAGAACAAGGGCATTGAATTCGAGAAGCGGCCGTCCCTCGAGCTGATGAACGTATCAGTGGGACAGGTTCGAAAAAAGGAAAGCAGTGCAAACGAGCGCAACTGGACGCAAGCCAGGCACAAGTTGGACAAGACGAACGAAGCCATCTCCAAGCGGTTGGAACTGATCCACGAGTTGAACCAAAAAATTCTTGCCAACTACGACAAGTTCCAACAGAAAACGTGGCGCAAGCAGGCCAGCTGGCGAAAGTCCTCGCCAAAAGCAAAAGACGAGCAGAAAAATGTGCCGGATCCTAATTTCAGTTTGGCTGTGAAACCGTCCTTCGGAACCACTACGAGGATTTCTGTTAATTACCACGCGGAAAATGAGCCGAGGTCTGACAGTTGCGACTTGTACCGACAAAAGAACCAGGCGGACAAATTAGAGGGCCACTCAAGCAGCTTAGTGTCGAGTTCGGCTCTCGAGAAGAAGATCATCCGCGACTTGAACGAGACAATTGATGGCTACGACAGCGAGTCCAAACTTGGTGACTCGATTCAAAGCTCGACGCCTGTTCCAAAGAAGGAGACCACCTGGGACGAGACGGCTGTGGCTGGTGCAAACGGATGTGGCTGGGTTCGCGTTCACACCGGCGTCGACAGCAGTCTTATCTACTTAACTTTGGATACCACTGCCAAAGATCTCTGCAGGGACATGTTGCTTACAGATGAGCTGTCTATTTTCATCCAGGTTAGACAACTTTTCTTTTCTATTTTCACTCTTGACTGACACAGTTCAAACTTTTGCATAATTTATACTCTGTGCTTGTACTTTTTGTGTTATTTCTAGCCGGATCTGAAGCTAGTTTTATGAGACAAGATAGGTCAAAATCGTTAAATACTGGGGTGTGAACTTTATGATGCGTAACAGTTTATACGGGATCGACAATTCCCGATGCGATCTTTACCTCGTCTTGGAAATTTATTCGTAATAAAAAAAAGTTTGTTTTCACGTCGTACGTTAGACGGGAATATAAATAAGAAAGGGATTGTTTGTGTCACAGTTCGGAGAGTTAGAAAACCCGGAGATAGGTAAGTTAGTTTGCGATGGCTCACCCAACTGAGTTATGCTACACGTTAGGGGCTTGGTGGATTGAAGTTTACGCGGGGCTGATTTACAGGCACGACTACGAATCTCAGTAATTTTATCCCTCTGTCAGTTCTGCTTGTTAATTAGGCAGGTTGAAAAAAATTCCTTCCATTGCAAAATGTACGTTGCAGTGTTCGTGCCACGGACAGGCTTTTTAATTGAAATTTCACGTACGACTTTGTACGAAGTGGAGCAGATTGTTGTTCGAAATTAACAGTTATTGAAAATTGCAATTATATTATTTTGAAATGCATGGGAAAAAGTTTGGATGAAACTTTGTGTTTAACTTTTGTATTCAGTTTATAATGTTGTTGAGACGTCGTGTAGAAGTGAAAAGTATCATTTTTTACTTTGACTGTCATCCTGCAGTGTTACAGAGAATCCTTCATGATGTATTTGCATAATTATACAAAGATATGTGCAAAGTCTTGGCGTATATTTTATCCTGCTGCAGAAAATGGAGTGCTGCTTAAGGATAAGAAAGGTGATAAACATCAGGGATGTTTTGTCTGCCATTAAATACTTAAATACTAAAATTAAGAATTATTTCTTCACCTTTAATTTGGAATATAAAACTCACAATTCTAAATGAAAGTCATAATTTAGTTGTTCATCTAAAAAATATGTTATTTAGAATTGATGTTTAAGCTCTGATATAAAACTATGTTTCGCTTGCAATTTCGAAAACTTTTTTGATTTGTTATAAATATAAATAAAGCGGTAACACCTGCTCGACATCATAATGAATTCTTGCTAAGAAGTTACTGAAGAGGGTTTGGCGCTGAAACACGGAAATGTTCCTACATGCAACGGGTGTGTGCAAGATTAATCTGTTCGGAGCTGATAGAAGTGTCATCTCAAGGGAGCGACGAATAAGTGGATATCGGCTGCGATAGCTGAATTACAGCGGCGTTAGTTGATAATCCGTCACGCAAAAATGTGAAATGCGCGCTCGAAAATATGGCGCACAATAAACGACGGCGAAAATTTTATTAACAGACTAAAAGCTTTCAGAGTATAAATAAAAAGCACTGATGTTCTACTCGTCGATCTTTAAACCGCACACGAATCTGCACATTTATGTAAACGCGAATGCACAAAGGGCCATGCACATAATGAGATCTAAAACCTGATCAAGATCCAACTTTAAATTTACATCAGAAGCTCGTCGCAAGACGAATCCGATCTTAGGATCAATCTAAGGAAGTTGTACTAATGTTTCCTCTCTTTAAAAGCTACATAATTTACTTTTTCGCAAATAAAAAAGAAGAAGAATGACAAGGTAAGAAAAGAATTGAACGAAATAACATCATGGACAATTTTGATTATCTTTTGCTTTTGGATTTTACCGATGGAACGATTCGATTTTCTGATTAGAAGCTTTTACAAAGATGGACGAGGGGTACCAACTACCGAACGAGAGTAACGCGAGACAAACGTTTGAATGAATTGAGAAAAAGCGTCACAAAGAACGGTACTGGCGTTATCTTGCGAAGCATTGGCAACTACGTTGGGTCATTCGCGTTGCACGCCCCCATTACATTGGAATGTTAAGCCCGCGTCTATTGGCATTCGACATAATTTTCCAATATCAGTTGGGCGGTCTCGTTCTCCTGTTTGCCGCAAAACCCGGCGAGTATCTGCTTGAAAAACCAAGAGCCTCGGGGGAAAACGAGGGGATGCATTTTATCCTTCCGCGCTCTCGGTAATGTCTGTAAAGTCAAGTTCGAATGCAAGATCAAATAAACGATTCAGCATATCCGAGACTGTTTTGATTGTTTTTTTTCTTTCTTGTTTTCTCAGATCTCGCTTTTTTCTTTCCCTGATTACCTCCGTTTTATGCTGAAATCACCGTAGAAATAAGCAACGAACGGTATTGGAAAATTATCAAAGTCCCATTAAGGCTTTAACGAATCGAAGTGGGATAAAAAGTAATGCACCAAAGATTGAGCCAAGTGTGCGAGTGTTTTTGCTGCGGATGAAACATTTCGAGTCGAATTGAAGTTATAATGGCTTGCGTGCAGCTCAAAACAAATGACATTTGAATTGAGAAGTATTTTAATAACAAAATTTCAATTGGTCGATTTACTTGAAATACTTTGCTATTATTGACATTTCCCATCGACGAATACGGACGATGGAATTTTTCATTTGCAAACGCTCGTCTAGAGGACAAGCGAAATAATCGACAAACAAATACATCATCGCAAAGTCATATTTTATTGAAAACGCATTGTAACCGATCAGATTCTGATATACCTATATTGCAGCCCCAGGCGAGAGTACAAAATCCGCAAATCAAATAGAGCCGTCAGTTTCGAAAAAAATTTAAATTGAAATAGTTGGATATTCTGCGCAAGAAATAAAATTCATTTATTAGAGTGCATAGAACCATTTGAGTTAGGAAATAATTCGATAAATCTAAGCTGCTGAATTGTGCGAGACAAAAGTTGTTAACCTTTTTTTTTCACAATTTTATTTCATCACGGATTTAGAATGGCTGTTAATTCTATTATTGTTTGCGATAAAAAGTTGAAAAACGTTGAACAAATTTTAGTTCCGAAATGTCGGCGTTTTTTTAATCGAGAATGATCATCAAGCATTTTTTTGAAAAGAGAGGTAGAAGTACCATTTATCTTGTTTTTATTTGCGTTTCTTTTTCCCCATCAGAATAAAACTCGGCTGGCAAATATACACTGATGCCGAGAGAAATTAGCGTCGCAAAAAAAGTATATATTCAAATGAAATAACGAGAATAGAGTGTGTCTTAGTTAGCTGGCGATTCATTATACCGTTCATTAGAGCAATTAAAAGAGGCGCCGTTTGTTTAAACGCCGATCTAATAAGTGAGTCGTTTAATTTCCTAAGGGACGTATTTCGAATGGGGTCTTAATTGGATGCGCATCGGTTGACATCAAAATAAACGTTTGAAAAAAAAAGAAAAGTGTAGAGAAAAAGTTAGCCAGCCTATCTATAACCGAATAGTACGAAAAATAACAACAACTGTCATTCAGTTAGCGTCCAAATCGTATTCGCTGAGATTGATTGAACAGTATGTGGAAAAAGTATGATATGCACAAAAATAGATGACTTGTTTCAAAACTCTGAATGCATCGAAAGTTATCGTTCTGTTTTCACTCCTCTCACTTTACAGTTTCCAATTGTTTCTCGTCGGTAATGTCTGTCTTTATCTTTACTGAGACTGACATTTACGTTCGATTTAACGCTATTCAACGTTCTGACAATTACGAATGATATCACGAACGAGAGAAAAATTTATAATTAGATCGGACCAAAGCGAATGAAAAAGAAATCATTAGAAATTCAAAGATCGTGGATATTGCATGAAAAGCTCATTTTTTTCACCAGTTTGATTTGTCTCTTCTGCAATTAACTTTGATTCAGGGTTGCAAAATTGCTTGCAAAATGTTTTGACATAGTTCGTGCATATTTTGTTCATGTTATTTTGAATGTGAGAGATAATGAACCGTGTGTTATGCAAATTCTCGAGTTCTCTTGAGCAAAATTTAATAATGTTAAATATAGTGACTGCTGCTTAACTGACGCTAAATTCATCGCACACCTGTTCGAACTTAGCTATCCATCAGAGGAAAGTACTTTTTGCGGTCCTATAATACCCGACTTCTGAAATGAAGGCGTTAATTCCGCACCTGCTGCGTGCGCGTTCCACATTGTGACAGGTGACTTGACGCGCACAAGGAAGAGGAACCAGCGACTTTGTTGATAAATATTCCAGAATCAAAATAAGTCGATGATAATTGTTCAGTCTTCTAATTTGTTTTTCTCGACTGTACATTGTATCCTAAAATGAACATGAAGATTTTATCAAATTATCATGGCATTGTTTCTTTCTATTTCATATTGTTTAAATTGTTTCCAGCCACTCCGATTGTTCTTTTGTTTTCTACGAAAAAAATTGCGAATTACGCAGGTCTTGTAATTATGCTCTTGTCAAGAAAAAAAGCTCCGTACATGAAAAGTAAAAGCTAAAATAATGAAGGCAATTATTAAAATCAATGTAATTTGTATTTAAATTATACACTTTGACTGTCAGAGAGAGATATAAATTTGTGACAAAAAAAATAATCTTGGAGGAAGAATAAAACGAAGTGACAAAGGCAAAAACACAGCGTTTGGGCGCAACCTCCTAACGAATAAAAGATAACAGTGTTTTAACACTGCTAGTTAAAAAGCATCCCGTTGGTGTTAAATTTAAAATTAGTTTCGACGCCGTAGAGCGTGGCACCCCTGGCGAAAATGAAACTGCACTACAATAGACTGGTCTTTTATTATTTTAAAACAGAATTTTGTAACGAAAATGAACCATTGTCATTCAGCCTTTTTCCTCCTCATGGCGAACAAGATTTTCAAGCAAATAAAAACAAGAGAGAAACATTGTGTCCTGATGGAAAAAGGTTTACCTGATGCACTGTAATTATAATGTGAAAATCAATCTACTAAAGCCAGAAAATCGAAAGTTATTTAGCAAAACGCGATACAAAATACTAGATGGAATAAAAAATCCAAAAAAAGAAGAAATTGAACAGAATTCGTCAACCATTAAGGTTGCCTATCAATCAAGATTGAAAGTTTCGCAATAAAAGTAAAAAAAGTTTGATATTTTGCCTATAATCTAGGTATTGCGTCTATAAATTTAATATAGTGGTAGTGAAGCAGCTTTTTGAGGGAGTTTTTACTGATATTAGACTGTCACTAAAAGTTGACACATTTATCTCGTAATAAATATACTGGACTATAAACTGTAGTTTCTCGTATTCTAAATATGCTCATCTAATAATTAGTGTATAATTTCAGTATGGCGGCGAGCCAGGACGGAGATTAATGCCACATGAGAGACCATTGGAAATTCAGGATAACTTTTTACAACGACTCGGTTACCACGAGCCATCCAGACGAGCTCGCCTTGGGATTGACCCGGAGTTACGACATCTCATTGCCTTTCATGTTGGTTAGTCCTTTTTTTAACCCTGTTTGTCTCTCTGTCTCTCTCTCTGTCTGTTGCGATTCGCCCGAAATAAGGCTCATAAAATGGAAGTTGCTTTGGAAAATTTTCATCAACAATTTAGATCATGCGAATTAATACGAGCCACTCTGTACGTACAGCCAACTTGAAAGATGATTCTTTCGCTCTCGGAAAGTTTTCTCGTCCAAACTGTTTTGCTCATTTGAGAAGTTGAAAAAAAAACCTCATCGCCCAAACTGCTTTCAAACCTTGATTTCTCTGACATAAAGACGAGAACATTTTTGAAACGCGACAATCTATGCATCGAATCTGTCGAAAAGAAAAAAAATTCGTCCAAATTCAGAGTGACGCCAATTTTGAAATCTGAAAATAACCAAAGTTAAAAAAAAGTCGTTCCGAGAGTGGAAATATGCTGGTTCACTTTAGCAACTGATAGTCGATGAGTTTTTTTTTATTGACGAAGAGTTTTTACGTTCGTTTATTTGTTTTTTCATGGAAACACAAAAATGAGATCGTCTGTCTGCGATGCATGCACATAGCCGAAAACACACGCTGTATCGTAATCAATACACATGTATACGTGCCATCACGTTTCGGCTTTTCATTTGCACGATTAAAGCACACGTCGTGCAAAGCGCACTGTACTTAACCGGGGGCGCATTCGGTATGCGGTATTATTCATCACAACATCCCTTAATGAGAGATCATCTTGGATGCATACGTACATATCCACATGACATAGACGGCACATGTCAGTTTCTTGAAACACGCACTGTTTTTCCTCACGCGTCATTTATACTCCCGTGACAAATGTTTCTCGAACTTACATATGACTAATTGCATTGCGAGATATTTTTCATCCCGAATAATGAGAGATTCATTTTCCTCGAAACGAGAAAATGATCACTCCCTGACATCAATCTTTCAAGCAATGCTCCAGATTCGCGATTCCTGAGAAATTCCCGAGCTTTCATATTTATCTCATTTTGATCAACTTTGATGCAGAATGTCATTTTATATCAAATTTAAGCTCTTTTTAATTGAAATAGCCGAGATAATTGTTAGAATACTTTGGATTCCATTATCGATCTATTTGCCGGCCAAATTACAGATGAACCGCAGTGCTCAGTTGGGAAGACATCTAATTGGTATAGCATGACAAAAACAAGTGTATTTGTTGGTCGGTGTTCCCGTATCGAACGTATCGGTGGGTTATGGACGTAAATAGAGTCTCCTTCGGAGAAACTCAGAGTCATTAATAACAATGACCTGATAAATTATTTGTGGCTTGAATGTTACCTTGTGACCTGCATCGGCATGATATTTATCTTAATACGTTTGCATATTGAGATGTAATTATTTTTCTTTGTGTCTTTTGATATGTAGAAATTAACCTCACGAAACAAGTGAATACGGTTCAAAATAGTGGGCGCAAACAAATTGAAATCTTTGTTCCAAAAGCTTTTGTTGTTTTGTTACAATGAAAAGGCGATTTTTACGCAAGAGCAGTTTAATGTTTCGTTTGTTTGCATGTTCACTTTTAATAGCGTAATATCTTTCAGCCATTTGGATGAAAATTTTTTGACATTTCGTTTTGTATTTTAATCAACCTTCAACTTTTTCACCGGCTCTAACTGTAGTGACTTATAATTGGCATTGTGCAGTATTAAATTTTTCGTTTCAACTTTTTTAGCGCTTAATCAAGGTTCAGATTGCTAAGACCCTTCCTCGTAACTAAACGCCGAATAAGATGAAACTTATGCCACGGTTTAAGTATTTTTGTTATTTAACTTCTGATAAAGTTTGCGATCTCACTTGTTTAAATAATCATTTCAACGAGACTGTTGACTTGAGAATTTCAACTAATTAGGCATTCGTGTTAAAATGTTTCTCCAAATATAAAGTATCATTTTTCTTTTTCAAATGGTAATTACGATTCAATGAAAAATTAAATGAAATCGCTCGAAGAGTGGACCGGATAAGAAATGAAGAAGAATTAAGTTTGCGTGTTTGCAATAAGCAAAACAATGGAGTTTTGAGTGTATATTTCCGGGCAAAAGTTGAGTTGAATTTACCCCGGAGTTAAAGTGGGTCGGATCAAGTGAACGAGTGAGAGGGGAATTGTAACGAGGATTAATCGGCATTTAACGTCTCTGTTCGGCTTAGAACTTAGTGGCGTGCCATTTTGTCAGATCGAGCTAGACGTGGCGAGCGTCGAAACTTGCAAAGCAGAAGTGCCATTAATGCTAACTATCGTTAGCAAAAGAGCTTCAAATGAGAATTTAAAGATCTGACCATCAATTCAGCCAATCATATAATTATTCAAATAATTCGATCGGTGTGATGAAATTCAACCAGAATCCAATTTTCATCGTGGATGAATCATGTTTTCCAAGTTTTCACTAGTGATATCTGATTCAAAATGGGATGAAAATATTTTCACTTTATTTCAACTGATCTGCTTTTTATCGAAGAAAAAATGCGTTCACTCTTTCTTCTAATTTATTATCATGCAGACATGTGACAAGTTGATTATCCTACCAAGTCCTGACAAAACCGACTGACGGTTGATCTTATCTGAATTTATAGGTTCCAAGTAGACGACATGAGAGTCCCGTGTAAACCATTGTTCGAGGCTTTTGAGTTTGATATTACATTACATTCACTGTGTTGACACTGTTTTAAAACAAACTCAACTCACACTGATGATAGTTTAGCAGACATAAGTACGAAACAAAACAGCCCGTTACTATCAACTGTTCTCTCTTAACTTCACCAATTTCGCTTTGCACTGCTGTTTTAAAGCGGCGTTTGCTGCGTTTGATTGCTTTAACTTTTCATCCTCTCTCGATTCATAAACACATGACTTCTCCTACTGTGATTTATTTTCCATCCCAGATCACTCAAACAAACTTTCAATCGCCGTTTTCCAGGAAAACTGCGGTTGAATGGAATCATTCAATTCATAAAATTGAATGATTCCGTTTGACCATCATCATGACACAGATTGATTATTCAAAATGTTCGTTTGTTTTTTGCTTGCAACAAATTCGACACGATTTTATGAGAAAATATTATTTTCAGGTCCAGCTGCACCAGTAAAAGATTTAATTGGTTTCAACCGTTGCGGATTAGCGCTGGTTTTGAAGGGTCTTGTGTTTCCGCAGTGGAAGAAGCGCATCCTCGCGGTTATCGGATCTCGTCTCTTCCTATACCCTGGTGAGTATAACATCAGCACGTACGAAATTGTCGTAAACTCAAAATTCATAGCGGACGTAAAAAACACGAGCCGCGACAAAGTTTGATTGATGCTCGGGCAAGTTTGTCGCTTGGCAATAACTTGTTTTCAAACTGGACGGACTAGCAAACATGTTTTTAATTCGCTTCCCTCCACTCGGGCAATTTTTTATCTCGTTTCCATGGGTTATTCAATTTCGATGAAAAGAACGTGTCTCCGTGTAAACAAAACACTGCAACTGCGGGAGAAAAAATTCGTCCGGAATTTCATCGAGTGCGGCAGAGCGCACTGTAATATCTTATTTAGAGTAAATCAATAATGTCGATGCGACAACACCTGCCACTGCACAGAGAACTTTCATGAGCGCTGACAAAAAACGTTAAATCACTTGAGTGTCACTCAGCCGTACTTCATTACCGGATAGATATTTACGTTCTATCATTTCTGTTACAATTGAATGATACAAACTAAGCTAACGAAAAGTATCTTCGTATTTTCTGATAAAATGTAATAGTGATGATAATAACGATAATAATGATATCATTTCAAAATGTTATTTGAAGGGAACAGTTTTAACATCTTATTTGAAAGCTGGTTCAAATCAAATGTCATTTTGAAGAGAACCAAACGTGCAGCATTGGACGCAACTTATTAAGATGCAACATGGACGTTTGGCTCGGTTGTCCGTTATGAGCTCATATCTGTCGTGAGCGTTGTAACAAAGTCTCTACGTGGACACCTGTTACCGTCTTGAATTTAATCAGTAGGAGCAACCGCCCCTTGCAGCGCTTTCAGCTTATGAACAATCAGGAGCTAGTCTTCGCACTTTGTCTCCCGTCACGTGCCAGCTATTTCATTTGAGGATATTGTTGTTTATCCAAACTAACAAAACACTCTTGATTTCACGAATCTCGCTTGTCTGAATGAAAGTGTGATAATAGACAAACGCTTTTAACCTTTGCTCTTAGATTAATTTTAGTTGAAGTAAAATTTCAAAAATTTACTGGCAATGACGAGATCAATTTCTATATAAGTCAGGTTTTTTAACAAGTGTTCATTTTCAAGTCAGATCCTATTGGAAAACTCGAGTTGTCTACGACAGTTGAAAACTGTGTCCGCTTTATTTGATTTGTCTCGATAACGCTCTTTATTATTGGAGTTCTATTTTTGATCGATTTATCGTCCGATCGAATTTGTTAGCCGAGTTTGCCAAAAGTTTTAATTACCTCGGCTACTTTGATTCAGTCCATTAATTGAAAAATGCGACAAAAATTGGCCACGTCACTTGCGGTAGAGGCAAAAACAAAAAAAAAGGGAGATGATAAATAGAAAAAAATTCTATTGGAACGAAAATTGAATTCAATTATAGCTGCACACTTCTTTGTTGCAGGAAAAATGATCGAAGGATGTCTCATTTGGCATTAATCTTTGTGCATGTCAATTTTTTGTTCTTTGGACATCCAAATTTCATTAAACTTTTGAAAAATAGTCTCTTAGAACTCATTAGAGCTCAACGTTTAAAATGTTTTATCACATCTACACTACCGATTTTCACATTAATGTATTTTGTAACTTTTAATTAAAATCTGAATTAGTGTCTGACCATTTCCGACTATTACTACTTCAAAAGCCCAAAAAACTTTTGAGGTTTAACGACAAAAAGACAATTCGAATCAAAATGGTATGAATCTCTACTGATAGTGCAATCTAGCAATTAAAATGCCAATCAAGCGGACTTTGATGATGACTAATTGGAGATGAAATTTTCAATTGTGTATTGATAAATAATGTGACACCTTGTATTAGATGTGTCAAGCTCGTTGAGACGTGAATCGCTAGTAAAGACAGGGAATTGGTTTGGAAATAATATGTGAATGGGTGTTTGGAGTTTTGTATTTACGAGTGTGATACGTGTTGCAGCTCATTCAGACAGCCCGCCAGAGTGGATGGAGTTGGGCGGAGGCGGCGGGGCCGTGAGCTGTGCACCCTCTCGTTTGGGTAAACTTGTGTTACGCATCACAGGATTTCCAAGGATCACTCAAAGAAGTCAACTCAACGATACCGAGATACCTCAACGGGACGATGCTCATTACCAGGAATCTAGACATTTGTATCTAGGATTTCAGCACCCGTGGGATAGAGATCTTTGGCTCTGTTGGATAAAACAAGTGGGTTAAATTTCTCATTATAGAGAATTATGAAGGTTAAAAGCCATCCAAGCTCATGTTTCAAATTCACTGAAATTTACTTGTTATTAAGAGAAAATCGTTCATGCAATATTAAAAATTAAATTAAAATCTTTTATAAAAATACTTCAAATTTTTTGAAAATCATTCCAAGAATAATTTATCTGTAAAAAGAATATGGAAAAATAATGATTACGAGAAGCGATATATTATGCGGTATTTTAGATTTACATAAAACCTGTTTGTCGTTATTTTCAAGTGAACCTTAAGTCGTAAATTTAGGTGCTCTTTTCTGCCGTAATGAAACGCACAGCTCACGTTTCAATTTATTAACGATAAATGATATCGAAAAGAAGCGAAATAAGAATTCTCCTCAGTTTAGTTTTAATTAAAAAATGGTTGTAAGTTTGTTTTTGAACTTTTCCTACTGGCGTAATTAAACATTCCTTTAATTTTTAAAAAACAGTAAGTTCTTTGAGATTCCATTAATGAATTGGTAAAACTTGGCTATTTGTTTCTCCAAACGAATAGGTATTCGAAAAAATTATCACATGAAATGTTTATTTCAATTCCAGACCTAAGTTTAAAAAAGGTTGCAAAATTCGAGGTTTCTTTGGGTTCATATTTTTTGTTTTGGAGGATCATTCGTCGGGTCTAATGAAAAGCGGCACGTGACAAAACTTTGGAGGAACTTTTTAGTCAAAGAAAAGCGAAGTGAATTATAATACACCGCGGGGATGAATTCAGTTGAGCGTCGAAACGAAACCGAAAAGCCAATCATTTTTCGTTCATTGGATCGATAAAAATTTGCTTTTATTCTTTTCTCCTTAAACTCGCTGTGTGGGAAAGTGAATTATCAGGTTTTGCCGAGTATCCCTTTGTTATCAAACAATCAGTGCATTGTTTACATTCAGAGATACGCTTCACACTGAAATCGAATAGCAGATTAGATTTCCGGCTGTTTAATGAGTAGTCCGCTTTGCCTCTATATACAGGTCATTCGACCGGTCAAAATATAGGACAAACGTGCTTTAATTAAGACGTAGCAGAGACGAGATTCAGTCGAGTGACCTGCTTCACCTCTCATCTTGTATTTTCCTAATTTTTTCCCCACACAAAGCGTACAAAAAACGTCTTCTCTCGAATAGAAATCGCAATGAGGAAGATTTAAATGTAGCTTCCAAGAATTTGTTCATTCTGTTTCATTCATTTATTGGAGATTGAATTAATCACTTCATCAAAGAATTTGTCCAAAGTAAATATGCTCTGTTACTTTCCGGTCCGTGTAATAGATAAGTGAACTTTGATTCACAAAATAAACGATGTTGAGTCAAATGTTTGAGTTCAACAACGTTGGCCCAATATTAATTTGAAATTTTTCATGAGAGATCACTGAGCATAAACTTTGCATAGACCATCTATGAAAATATGGAATTCGTTGGAAGCAGTTGTGCCGAGGGATTTTGTGCAACAAGATAGAAAATCAAACAAAGACGTATGAAATTGAAATGTGGAATTCAAAATATTCGATGGGCTCTGCTGCTAATAAGACGCTAAGTTCGAAACAGCTCTGACTTTGAGAATGTATGAAATGTTTGTACTTTAATCTGGAGTCCACAAGGCACAGACGGTGTTATTTTAACTTGTGTTTACGAAATGTAATTCCGTTATTTGATCTGACGTCTCTCACAATGATAAACATATTTCGGTAACTGTAACGAATTTGTGTAAAAGTCGTGTGAAACCGTTTCCGTGTTTTGCTTCCAGCGCTGCTAATAATTTTAAATATTACGGAGGCGCCGCAGTAATGTCATGTGCACGTTTTGTAGAAACATATAATACGAGTACACAGAAATATATACAGTAGCACGCATTAGTTCAGCGTCGAGTTTTTGCGCACATTGGATCTGTCGTTACAGCTCGTAATTTTGGTTAGCTGCATGCAATTATAGAAAAGTGAGGGATCCAGTACACCAATTGTACTGCTAATCATGTTAACTAACAAATCATTGTCAAAACGTTGCTATATCAGCTTCGCAAAGTTAATGCGATTTGTCTGAAACAACCAATTAACTTTAATTGGCATAAGCTAATACGAAATTTGTGAATTGCATTTCTGTGTCTGCAAACGAACATAAATAGCGAGACTTATGGTGTATTATAGACTCTTCTTTTGATATTTGTTGCGTTCAGTTAATTGATGTTATCAAACGAACAAGACCAATTTGAGATGATGAAAAATTTTGATTCAGCAAATTGAAAATAAATGAAATAAAAAGTGGAACTAAAACATTTAGAATTCTTTCGATTATGTATAGCTGATGCATTAAACATTGTCATAGAATATGATGAATTAATTCATCGAAACTGCATAATTTGTGCAACACAGTTGACTGCAAATCAAATGTCCCAAGACACCAATTTCGCTAAAATTTCCACGTCAAGCGAGAAATTTACGAGACACAAGGAATCAGAGGATGGTTTGCGGAAGCAATAATTATCGCCAAATACGAGCGTGGGACCAAGACAAACATCAATATTCATGTCAATCGATTGCTGTCGGATGATTTTGTTTCTAATATGAACTACTTATCGGATTACATCATAATTTTAAAAAAATTTTCATACACATTGAGAAATTTGAAGGACAACCACTGATGACTTGCGTAGGGTTGTAATTTATAATTATTCTAAAGGTATATTATTGTAAATAGAGAAAGCTGGATTTCACTTGCAATTATAGTTTGCCGATCGGTACGGAAATGTTATATCTAGTCTAGGTAAAAATGCAAGAGCCACTTTTGTATATGCTCAATATCGACTCATGAATATAAAGACTATCATAATTCATCGCATTCGACAAGCCGTCAAACTATTGGATTATAGTAAAACCATTCGAGCACTGCATTTAGACCATAGAAACTACATGATACCTTCAATCTATATCATTTCCTTGTATTATTAGTTCGAAATTACTTGCGAAAGATTCAAAATTCATAAATTTTAAATCTTAAAGAGTATGAAAACCGCGAGCCAGGATTGAATTTAATCAGGATTACGCTCCAGTTAAATAAGTCTTTTTGCTTTACAGGAAAAAAGCACTTTTCATATAATTAAGTCTTCATAATTATAGATAATGTGGTTAAATATTTCTTCATAAACTCTAAGATGGTTTTTTAAACTGCCATAACTTTTTACACAAAAATAAGCGTGAAAATAAAGTAATACTAAAAAATGGGAAATCACTCAAATTAAAAACAATTGGCTCAAATTATATTCAACAAGAACATTTTGCAAGCCGTTAGACAGATGGACATTATAACGGTCAAACTCATCACGACATACAAAATTGATACGCAAATCATCATTAGGATAACAATTTCAGAACAAGTTACAGCACTTGGACATAAAGCACATGACATGAAATAAAAAACCTTCATTTCCTCGAGCCAATATGTTACACCGGTTGGTCCTATTTTTCCCTCTCCCTTTTTGTCCTTATTCGACAAAAGTTTTCACGATAAATTTTCAATTTCGATTCCTTTATCAAACTCTAATAAACAATTTTCGCGTAAAATATTCTGCGCACTTGGCGTGAAATGAAATCGCAATAAATTCATACGGTACTTGATGTTCGCATTTTTGCCCCATAGTTTGTGCATAACGCATCAGATTCGAACCTTCGTTTATTATTTCGGTGAGTTCCATTTTTCAAGAATTTGCCTCGTTTCTGGCACAATAAATTGCGTCAAACGCAAAACGGTCTCAAGAGGAGGAGAGAAAAAAAGTACAACTACTCTCGGTCAAGTAGTTGAGCAAGTCTGAGAGGACAAACTTAGAGAGCACGAAGCGTGTCTTCCGGTATGTACGTGTACCATCAGGTACACGCGACAAAACCTCGCAACTTCATCAGTAATGTCGCGTCGGCAGTCGTGTTATAATGCATCGTATCCGGCAAATTCTTGCGGTACTCCAGAGCGCTAAACATAAGTGCACGATACGACAGTGTTATAAAATCATTTAGCACCAAATGTTTTTACGCGAACTCGAGCCAAGGTGAAACGTTTTATCTAGTTGTGTGAGCTGCTAAATTCGAATTGTCGTATAGCGACCCAAGCCGCTTCGTGTCACGAGATTGGCGAAATTCTACTTCCCTTATCTCGATACGCCCTTATTCTTATCGCGTGCTGACTTTTTTTTATCTTACCTACGATAACTCAGTTATTAAGTCGGTGGTTTGCAAACTCTTCGAGTGACAGAATATCATTCTGGAGTTTCTCAAAGTTAGCGGAAGTACAATCATTTGAATAATATCTTAGCTTATTAATTCTGGAATGTACAGTTCAAAAATATTCCTCCACTTGATAAAAAGAAACAGGAAAGTTTTGGTCAGCAAATTTTAAATTTTAGAATGAAAATTTATTAGTGCAGCTGAATTTAAGAATCACAGGTTGAGATGTAATTGAAAAGGAAATTTGATTAGGTTTCAAATCACAATGGCAAATAAATATATTTGTCTGTGCCGGCAGATGATCAAATATTTGTTGAAAACCGCTCAGAATGTGATTTGAAGATCCGTTAGCGAAGGCTTAAACATACCGTTGGCTAGCCGCAAATTCGATATTTGCATGGCCTCAACTTTTAATGGCCCAAAGATTGAATAATAGGTAATTACAAGTTTGACATAATCAAGAGAATAATATTGTTTTAATTAAATAAAAGCCAATCGAGTTATTGATCGTTATATATTTCGTGCGTCATTATCGCCGTTGTTTGAAATTAAACTTTGCTTTTTATTTGCAATTGAGAATTGTTATCGACTACGTTTCATGAACAAATTCAGGAAAATGGTATCACGTTATCAGTTGTTATTTCGCAAAAGTGCATAAACTTTCGTTCGCGTGCGGGTTTCAAGAGTTCTTTAAACTTTCAAATTTTCAACTTACAATTGGAATATGTATCAAATTATGAAATTCGATCGCGACGCAATCTTGGCGCTTGATCTAATTATTTTCACGCTTTTAATTAAACGTAGCATCAGTTTCAGCGGAGCAAAGAAATTCCTCACTTATGAATTTGATGTTGTTGGGCATAAAGATGATTGCCGAGATGAGTGGCTTGCGCAACGCGAAAAATATAATGAACACCTGGCGTGTATACGCGCGCATCAACCTTCGCTACGCAATTCCTCAGTAATTAAAAGATGTTTGCGCAGCACTTTGATTGCAAGCACGTAAATAGTATTCAGATTATTCTACTCGATGATTTTTTCATGATCGAGTCGTAGATAAAATAACAATATATGCATATCATAAGTACCGAGCATCGCGTTTCGAAATCAGCACATGTTTATTATTTGCTGGAACACACACGGTTGCATAACAAAAGGTTTTACGTTATACATTCCTGTTTTGCTATTTGCAAATGACTAGTTGGGTTGGAACAATAAAATGCCCTCAACTATATTATTAAGCGCGGCACATTCATTGATCTAGACTGAAAACGAATGTTTTTGTCTCGACTTGGAAAAAATGTTTGCATTTCTATTGTTGGCATTCCGCATCAATTGTGATAGAAGAAATAGTTCTTAAAATCAATTGCCGTCGACGAATTCATGTTTCCTGGAATCTTTCTGCTAAGACAAAGTATTTGCGGCCGCTACGTTTACTTTCACTACTTCCTTATCTGAAAAGTAGTACGAAACGCTTCTTGACCTGTTCATTCACTGTGAAGATAAAAAAATGTGACTAATGTGCAAACCAAACAATTTAGTATGTCGCGAGATATGTAAAAATATGTAAAAGAATGAATGATGAACATTTTTTTATTTTAACATTATTTTTTTTAAATAATAAGTCCACTGAAAGAAAATCTTACAGCTTGATTTCGATAGAGGATCATTTTATAATTAGAGTACTCTAATAGTCGAAAAACAGGCAATCAAACTGGTCCGCATTGTGATCCTCGAATGTTGGAAAAAATTCAACTCTCGATATTTTATATCGCGCAAAAACAGTTCAATTACTTCAGCTTTTTTCTCTGGGTTAAATTCAATAGCTCCAAATAACCCCAATTTTTCGGTCGTCGAATGCTGTTAATAAACTTGTTCAAATAAAAGTGTTTGTACTCAAATAAAAGCATAAAAATTGACCATCTAAAAGGGAATTGTAAGGAAATTTGAAACGTTTCGATTAGGAACTATTGAAAAACAAATTTGTATCGAATACAATCACCAACCATGCAACGGGTTTTTTTTACTTTAAAAAACAATAGATGATCATTGTAATTGTAACATGCAAATTGTAACTTTGAATAGGAATAGGAAATATTAAAGCGCAACGTGATTCTCATCAGGCGCGCCACTGAGTATCGTGATATTAGCAGCTGCGAGGGAAAATATTAATCCTGTTTGAAATTAGGTAAAAAAATTAAATCGTCGCAGCAATCGTTTGTCGAGATATAATTTTCTCTTCAAATGTGCTGTTGCCGCAAAATGTTGCAATTCGTAACACTCGCTACCGTTATGGAGAAACATGAGCTGGATACGGATACCATGGAAACAGATTCTTTGGAAATGGAGGTACTCCACCTTTGATCGTTTTATCTAAACGATTCCATTATATATAAATCATACAAAAACTACACCATTTCCACGTAATAAAATAAGAAAAAAAAGCACAATAGAATATACGACTCCCCCTAAAAAATTGAATCATGGTATTTGGAAAGGTGTTAATATCATTTTGCTATTGGATTTTGCGCCGAGCTTCTGTCGTAGAGGAAAAACGTTGTAATTTTTGTTATAATTTCTTTAGGCCACCGAGCTATCAGCGTGTCCGAGAAAATTGGATCTAAGTAAAGGCGGGCTCTCTCGGATTCCAGACGGCGCGGTCGCATTTCCGGCCATTGTGGAACTCATTTTGAGCCAAAACCAATTGGCTAACTCCGATAGCAATCTGACGCTACTTCACAGGTAATACATCTCATATTTACAATATTTACTTCATAAATAGTCTTATTAGCAATTCATTATCACGGGTTATTTTAAAATTTTAATAATCTTTAATTCATCAACTCTTCAAATCGTGATAGTCATTCTATATTTAGAGCTTGTAAATTTTTGGCAGGCATTGAGTTTTCGATTTCCGATATGAAAACTTATTCAACTTGTATGAAAGTAAATTTAGCATTTAATTATTTTATACTTGACCAAAATATAAATAAACAAATTTGAACGACGCAGCGTTATTTAATCAAAAAATTCATAACATTCAGGGCGAAAAATGTAATGATATTTTGTTGCAAAAATATCGAGCTTTTGGATATGTTGAAAGTTTACGAATGACGATATAACATAACACTGATGAGTGGTGGAGTTACATGCTGTATTCGAAGCACGCGTTGCTTGACTGTCTGGTATATCAAATTGCAGGTTTCCGAGGCTGCGAATTGTTCATATAGAAAGCAACGATTTGCTCAGCGTCCCCAAGGAACTTTTGGGATTGGACTTAACCCGACTGGATCTGTCGGACAACAAGATCCAGGAAATCCCTGCGGGAATCAAAAGCCTTGTTAAGTAAGTCGAATTTCGCTCATATAAACTTCATAAATTTCGCGTTTCCGATTGAATGAATTTCAGCTCGCACTTTGTCGTGATTTGCATTACAAATTTTTGTCGATGACCGAGCAGATACTCCGGTTATTGAGCATCGTTCGCTCGCATTATTTCCAAATATAAATTTTGCTCGCGGATTAAATTGAGACGTACCGGTACCGCAGCGAATTCTTTTAACTTTTTTGTTCACACCCATCTTCTTACGATTCGATAAAAATTGTATTTATTATCATTAGAGGTCTGCAATGCCGAATCGAATTGTTTCGAAATTCTACTAGTTGCGAATTATGTTGAGCTTATAGCGAATCTTTATTGGCAACGAATTCAATTTGCATGGCAATGCTGACTATATTAATTACAGGTTCATACAGTTAGCAAACTGAAATATCGCATATATCATAGACCGCGCGGGTTGCTATTAAATATAATATCCCGTTGGTATTATAAACGAATAAATTGCTCAGCAATGCATTCGTAGCCAAGTTTTGATAATCGTAAAAGTTAGACTAAGACGAGCGCAAGTACGTCGCTGAATCGAAGAGTACGAAAAGAGCAGAGTCGCTGCTCGGTTATGAATGTCGAATTAGCGCCGCGTAGTATATGTGTTATAACACAAGAAACTTCCACAGCAGCCACTTCTCCTTACACGCTTAAGTTCTAATTAACGAACGGTATCGTGCGCGTTCGATAAATCATTTGTCAAAAATTTTGTAACATCATAACAAGCCCTTCTCTCTCACTTGTGCTCTCGATTTAGTGTCTCACGCGTAATTATCGCAAGCAAAACTTTTTCTCGTGAGCTTAAATTGAATTTATAACTTCGCTCTCATTACGTGGGACGGATATACTTAATCTTTATTAGTGAACAATCGGACGAGCACTGGAGACTAAGCGAAACGGTTCTCGGGCAAAAAGCGTGATTAAAGGAGCGAAGGAAACCTCTGAAAGAAGCAACTTGTAACGAGATAACTTTTTCGACAAGTTAACATTCGTGCAAAAGAAAAAAAACACAAAAGCAAACAAAAGAAATAAGCGCGCGAGTTTTTTTGAAACAAAGTAAATAAGGCGCGCAAAAAGTAATACAAGTTTTGTGAGCCGCGTATTGCTCATCGTCAAAGGGCTTTTGCATGTATTGTGTTTGATTTTGTTATTGGGGATAAACTAGATTTCCCGTAACGCGTATGTACGTCCCATAGATTTTGTCAGCTGTTTGAACACGAGCGGTAAATATGTAATCTTGTGGATGCGTGAGTTTTTTGTTTGAAATATGATTAATGTCTATGGTCACGTACCAATACACAAGGGTATAACAAATTTGAAGAACATTGTTTTTCTCAAATTATGAAACAGAATTTTGTATAGAATATTTTATTGAAACCAGAAAAGGAAGATGGAAAATAAAGAAACGACACTGCTTGTCATATCTTGTTTAGTTTCAAACGTGCACATTTTTAAACTTACTCGATTTTGACTTTCGAACTAATCTGGATCCAACAAGGTATGCCAGAATTGAATTTGCATAACAGTGTTGGAAACTTTTATATACCAAAACACAATGTTCAATCCGTTCAATAAGGGTAGGGAGAAGTCACTAGAAACTTTTTTTTATCGACTGAAGTGAAATATCTTGAACGCGCGATTCCACATAATGCATACAAATAACTGAAAACACCGTGCGATGAAAAGCAATAAAAATAAACGACTGAGAAGAAAAAAACAAAACAAACACAAAAACTACATTTAAGCTCAACATTATTTCAAATGTTTCAATTTCCATAAAAGTTTTTAAATGGAGCAATTAACGCAGATAACGAGTCATAAAAAGTCTCACAATTTGGCTGGAAGCTTGCCCGTTCTCTGATACAATAACCGAAATAATTTAACGTAGTTTCAAACTAAGTTGTCAGAATATCCTTAAGAGATTGAAAAAACGAAATTAAATATGATATTTGATATTGAATGGAAGAGAATTAAATATGTCGTTCGATTAAGCAAAGTCATGTAATTGTTCGACGAATAAGTTACGCAAGATTCGAAAGCTACTTTCCAGCTGGAAGCAGTCAGATTAGGAACAGAGCTAAGCGCCGCGGCAAAGGAGGAACTACGGTGTGAGCACGTACGCACTTTTGCAACCACGGACAAACCGTATACGTAGACGAAAATCGTACGAGCTCTCAAAACTAACAGAACATATCCTCTACGGCATTAGTGGCACGCGCGAACTATGTTAATTTCGCATTTACAAGTTTTGCTAAAATGCTTCTGCGAGTTCGAGAAATATAATAAAGCGTTTTGTGATCTCCAACGTTTTTGCTTTTGATCATTATGAAAGTTTATGTATTTTTTATTATTTCCAAAGAAATTGTTGCAATTTAATTTTCTTCCAGCTTGCAAAAGAACGTCTCTGTTAAACATACGCGTAACAGTTATAATGCCCATGTTTCTAGAGAGTATATTAAAATGAAAATACAGGTATACGAGTTGCGTTTTTGGAGCACCTGAAATGCCATTCATGTTTGTAACACAATTGTTGACCTCAAAAGTCGCGAAGTGGTTTTTCCGAGTTGCGACGCAAAATAGGTAGCAGAACGTACAATATAGGCCTTGATTAATTAAAGAATGAAAGTGCTGATTCACATTCTGGATTCGAGCGTATCTGATCTCGATCGCGCATCGGTGCGCAGCGATCCGCGATGCAGGAAATGCCACTTTACCTGGACTTCCTTCGTCGATGCTCCTTTCATTTCACGAAAACTTTATATTGAAGAAATCCTTTATCGTGTATTCTACTTTTATATTCACTTTATTCCAGAATACATCTCGTAATAATGTGATTACGTATACACAAAGCATTTTTTTCTCAGTTATTTAATTAGAAAATTCTGTTATTAGAGAGCAACGTTATGTTTGTAGAGTTAATTTTTGGTTGTATAATTAATAAATATGTTTATCTCGGGGCATTCTTGCGTTTGTTCTCAGCAGTCAAAATTAACAGTGTAATTGCATGTTTGAAAAATCAAGGGACCTAGATTCTCATTGACTCTCTCATCTGACTTACAAAATATCCAATTTCAAAAAATTTACCACGAAAAATGATGTTTTTATCTTCAAGGGAATTATTGCATACATAATTACGAACAATTCCAGTTTTAACTCACGAAAATCTCACTCATTTCAAGTGATTATATTTTTTTCCCAAGCGTAACGATTGCAGAAACGACAATCCAGTTTCAATCTGAAGAATAATAACCGATGGAAAATTCTGCAGTATTTTTAAATCATGATTTTTAAAAAAGTAAATTTTGTATATGCCTTTTTTATTGCTGTTTTCAACTATACGGTACGTTCTGCAATATCACAAGTACTGACTTTAACAACGTCAAACTGAATGAAAATTGAATGTCAAATACACACGACGCACACTTATTTCTACACTCTGCAGCTTTGTCTATTTCTTCAATATATCTAAAATTATTCGCTTTTCATTTTATGAATATGCAGCGCCGCCTCGGAAAAGGCTTTTACTAATCATACTAGCTTTTTTCAATTACACTTTTTTCTGTAAAAGCGAATTTTTCGACAGCATATTCGGCTGATTTGCATGTTTCTATAATAAAGGGCGCTCAGCGTGTGGTACCTTCTTTCATCGGCTATTTATTTCGCCGAAGTGCAGCAGCGCACACTTGCAGAAACTCGTAGCTCGACAATATAGGAGCACATTTCATTCAGAACGAATTCCTTTCATGAATTATTACAGAATATAGTATATCGTGTTGCCGAAGTATTATGCGGTTTCGCATTATACCCCTGGTAGAAGGCAATTTTGTTCTGTTACATCAGACTGGTCATCCGGCCATCCTTGGTTTCATTTCTTTCCCTTCCTAGCCTTTTACTAACTGCCAAGCGAAAATATTCACCTCCTTGTGCATGCTTGCATTCAGTCTTTGAAAGAACACTTTGTTAGCCACATCTACTGTCCAGCGAATAAATCTCAATCGCTCGTTCGCGAGCATTTCGCACAATTACCGACACATTTGTCAACTGTGCTATCAAGTGCAACCATACGTGAAGTCGTTAGTATTTGGACAAAGTGCTCTTGTGTCTCTGACATTCGGACCTTCTATTCAGTTGTTTCAACCTGGCGCTGTTGTGAAATCTGCGTTACATGGATTAAAATAATGTAGTGCGGTAATGCAACATGTTCTTAAACAAAAACTTTTAACTTCTAATTCTTCTGTCTGATCTTTTATACACTTCGATTTTATGAATTTCAATACCAGAAGCTATTTTATGAAGAAGTTTTTACAGATCATAAATTCACGTACTGCCGTGGAAAACGCTGGTCTTCACTTTTTCTTCAAAACCGTTTGATTAATCGTTAGTGTCTATCCACGAAACATAAAACATTTGTCACAATTTGCAACTGCTGCACTATACAATATGAGTTGGAAATTAATACCAATGTTGGCGATGGTGTTGAAACAACTAATTGATATACAATGATGTTCTAATACAATAGCGACGTTAAATCATTCACATTTATCATGCTTTACTAATGGTCGCTTTCTGCATCTCCATCTTTATCATCAAAAGTTCTGGTGCCTCCGTTAACGAAAATTCTTCGTTTCCTATAACTATAAGTAAACAAAATAACCTTCAGCATTGTCGATAATAATTTTTGTGGCGTTAAAGTTTCTATTAGTTTTCGAGTTGTTTTTTTCTACATTAAGTTAATGATGTGATTACTTTTTATTGAACAGTTTATGAATATCATTGTGAAGTGATCTAAATTTCTATAGAAATCGTAATCAAATAAGTGAAAAGTATGCAACGCGAATATGGAAAAATCGTGACCTAATAATAACACTGATTGCAGACAATGTCAATATCATACGAGCGAAGCTAATTAGAAATAAAGAAAGAAATCATTTCAAGATAAACTTTCACCTAAATTTTCACTTTAAAAATTAACTTTTGTTTGCTGTTCGCAAAAAGTATACTTGAATTATGTTTGTTTACTGCAGTAGAATTATTAACAACGAGAAACGAACGTTGGATGTGCAAACAGTTGAAACATTTTATTGTTATCTCTAGTATACTTGAACTTGATGTTAGAGGCATTTTCATAGTTTTTTTAGACATAATTACAGTCAATAAATCAATTTTTATTGAAATAACAATAATGCTCCCAAGGTTGTAAAACGTCAACAAATGAAGGAGCGCAGGAAACTCCAAAAAAACGAAAGTACACAGTTATAGTCACAGAAAAAGCGAAACGATCATTAACTGCGAGCACTTAGAGTATGACTAATGATAGGCACTGTTCTTGCAGTATTTTGTTTTGTAGAACGAAAAATCGGATGAAAAATTGATCTCTTGGTACTGTCTAGAAACGTAAGAACTCAACAGAAATCAAATTTTGAACTGATTTGATATGAAATTAATACATTGAAAATCAAATTTCTAATATTAAAATAATATTGTTACGACGAGAAATTATTTGTGATTTCTTATCTAAATTCAAGTTATCAGAAAGAAATTTCAATCTAGAACCGAATATAATAAATTTTTTCACATCCTTAGACAGTTTTTGCAATAGCTAATAAAACGATTCATTAAACCATTGAAATGCCGGTTTAGATATCATCAATAACCTCCATTCTATCGAAAAGTCTCAGAACAATGATCCAGTTGACTGAATTTCGATAAATGCTACGTTGAATGCACATGCTACGATGTCAGTAGCATGATGAGTAGAAAAAGTAGAGCGATAACGCATTAGATTAGTGGCGCAGACTATGGGAAAACGGTTCAACTATATCAATCGATTTCAGTCTTACGCACTACTTTATCAACTAACGTTCAATTGTTTACCGCCGAATATCGTTGGTTTCAAATTCAAAATGTCATCCAAGAATAAATAATATCATTTAGAAATTGCAAATATGTCTTCTTTAGATGACGGTTTTTTCTCTGTTTGCAGTTTGAAAGAACTAATCCTCGACCGTAATGAACTCACTGATTTGCCAAATGAAATAAACGAACTGCCGCATCTCAAATATTTATCACTCGCAGGAAATCTGTTCACCGAAATTCCATTTTCAAAAACCATGCGCGCTTTCACTGTGACTGTAAGTATTGAATAAGTATTGATGTCGTATCTCACAGAAGTTACTTTTGTTAACTATCCAGCCTGAATCAGTTATTACATGACCTTCTTATTTCAGGACGTTTTATCTAAAGTAGAAAATGGAAAAATCTGCAACGATGAAAAAACCAACGAAAACAGTCTCCACAAGGTCAATCTGAGGAACAATCAATTGAAGGGAAATATTATTTTGGGAAACTATGGGGTAAATATCCATCTGATAGTTTCAAGCACTTATAAAAGTAGAAAAATAGTAATATCATATATACTTTTGTACAGAGTCTAGTTCATTTGGACGTAAGTGAGAACTGTATTGAAAAATTGGATGTAAGCGCATTACAAGAATTACGAAGCGTGCGATGCGCTCGAAACGTTTTAACAGAGTTAACCCTTTGTGGTAAAAATTTGATATCTCTCATTGCTGGCAATAACAGTAAGTATTTTTTCGAACGTCTAATATAAAGAATGAGATGAATGCTTTTCATATCAATATACAGATTAATAATTGTTTTATTAAACTTATAAAAACATTTTTTAGGACTGAGAAAGTTAACAATAGAGCCTACCCCTGTTAATTTGGAACATTTAGATGTTTCTTAGTAAGTATGACGGGCATGTTTCATAAATAACATAATTATAATTTATAATACGCTTGCAGTTACGCTGTCAATGTTATTTTTTTAGCAATGAACTTGATGCTCTGCCAGAATGGACTACAGATTTGCCAGTTCTTCAAGCACTGTTTGCTTCGCATAACGCGTTGACGTTTTTACCTGAAAGATTACTATCTCAATCTTCAAGACTCAAAGTTCTACACTTACCTCATAACAAACTGCAGGCGTTACCTCCACCGAAAAGGCCCCTGAATATCGTACACCTAACTCTTCAAGGCAATGCATTAACGGCACTACCTATAAATTTCTTCGTGAATACAGAAAAGTAATTATCAAGTTCGCTTGAAAATTTAGTTATAAAAGTCAGTTATGGTATACTTATGGCGAACTAGATGGCGAAGTAGAATTTATTAACTCTACGTGTATTCTTTAAGGATGAAAGTATTGAATCTGTCCAACAATCGCTTGACAGAGCTTTCTTACACTGAAGAAGTTAACCGAAAACAACGGAACGGTCCCATGTTGGAAAAATTGTACCTTACAGGCAATCGTTTGACTGACAGATCTTTAGATGCAGTGTCAAAATTTTCATCTCTGCGGACTTTGCACATTGCTTACAACGTTCTGGACACACTACCAGAGAGGTACTTTTTTTATTAACATCTGCCAAACTGGTAATTGCTTCTGTTCTTAAGAATGTTATATGATAACGTAATTTTGTGATTCAATTAGTTGTATAGCATCGTGGAGCGAACTAGAAGAACTGGTTCTATCAGGAAACCGATTACAATACCTACCGGATAATATGGCTAATTTGTCGCACTTACGAGTTTTGAGGGTCCATTCAAATAGATTATTAACATGTCCATCATTCAACAAAACAACGTCTCTGAAGGTATATACAACGTCAATAAGATTCATTTACATGAAAAAGAAGAATAAATGAAACTGTAACAAAAATTTAATTCGATGATTGCTTAACAGGTTCTGGATGTAGCGCATAATCAGCTAGATCGAATAAATCTGGCAGCTTTAGTGCCTTCTCAACTACAGTTTTTAGACATATCTTGCAATTCTCACTTGCATGTAGATCCCCGCCAGTTTCAAGTTTATAGATCAAAGCGACCTGTGTCTTTAGTGGATGTTTCTGGACGAAACCGACCGAGTTTGCCATCGCATCCGCATTTACAAACAAATGTGACTCCTGATCGTAATGTAGAACAGCCATGGCGACTAGGATTTTCTGAAACTGCAGGAAATCGTGAAAGGTAATACTATATAGATTATGTTGATATTTATTTAGGTAATTCAAGTACGAATGCTTAAGAGATTTTACGATTTTACAGACTTTTTATATCTCAAATACGAATGCCATCATTTTGCAATGTAGAAGGCTTATTTGGAGTATTTGATGGTGGATCGAATCAGGAAGCTCCAAGTTCTCTACAGGAAGTGATACCTAGATTACTGTTAGAAGAGAAAACCATTCGTGAATCTTCGAAAGACTACATGAAATATACTCTACTGGCAGTTCATCGAGAGCTTAAAGAAAAAGGCCAAAAATACGGAATAGATGCCACTTTGGTGCATTTAACAAGAGTGTCTGGTCCACCTCTTCCACCGCCATCCTCGTCGTCGTCCTTTTCTTCAAACACATCAAATACCGCTCAAAATCAAAATTTGGACAATTCGAAACGTTTATATTCTTTGAAAATTGCATCATCTGGAGAAGCGAAGGCCGTGTTATGTCGGGCTTCTGGACCCTTAGTATTAGCACCTCCGAAAAGAGATAAATGGCATTCGAGGAAACAATTAGGTAACTCGGCAATGTTCCCTCTTGTAGTTCCAGATCCAGTTTGCGAGGATATTATTTTGAACGAAGATGATGAGTTTATAATTATTGGGAATAAACAATTGTGGGAAGTTCTCGGAGTAGAGGAAGCTGTCAGAGAAGCCAGAGCAGAAGCTAATCCCGTTTTAGCGGCTAAAAGACTTCAAGATTTAGCTCAAGCGTACGGAGCGGAGGATAACTTGAGTGTAATAGTTGTCAGATTAAGAGGCCCTCCAGATGGAACACACTTCAATCGAGTGATGAAAGAGTTCGGACAAGTAAATGAAAAAAGTAGAACCAGAAACGACCCGGGAACGTGCTCTTGTCCTTGTTGCTTACCACCGTCTTCGTGCAAAGCTATGCCTGCTTCATGTTGTTGTCACGTCAACGAAGGGTATTACTTGAATGGAGTATTGAAAAATATTGTTAATAGGTAAGACATCTCTTTGACTTTTAATCCAAAAACCAAAAAATTGTATAGAAATCTGATTGTTCATGACTGACAGTTTATTGTAACACTTACAGATCTGCGAAAACACAGAATGGAAACAATCGATTTTTCCAAACCCCTCGGACCGTTTCAGAAAGAATAGATGATGAAAACGTGACTTGCAGTCCAAATAGCGCAGACGACAGAAGCTCGCCTAGTGGTCAATCAGACCAGACAACTAGCGATGGCACATTCAAATCTCGTAGACATTCCGGTCGAATTTTTAGTACGCCTAGAACGAACGACACATCGCGCCAAAGCCTAAGAAGTCAAGATAATTCGCAAAAGTTCACGACTTATCTAAGCCCTACGCAAGAAAATGTCGGTGACCCTACTATGAGTGACGAACAATTTCGTTGCTGGGAATACATGCTGGAACAAAACACCCAACTTCTATTCGATAAGGAATTAGATACACTCACTACTCTAAATAGTTCGTGTGGAAAGAACGGACTTTTACGAAGAGGTCAATCAAAGTCAACTCCTCATTTATCAACCGCTCCTATAATCAGTACAAATCACATCTTGGCACCACCTCCTTTTTTAGGCTCGAAAAGGTTCGGGAGCGCAAGATCATTTGATCCTGGTCTCAGAGTTCGCAGTATACGACCGCCGCCATTCACAAGATTTGGCGGCTCTGGAAGAAGAATCTTAAACACCGGTCCTAACGCAGCATATTTTGGTAGTTTGCAAAGACTTATGCCGTACAATTTAGAGTATGACTTTGCTGTTATCCAAGAAAGAAGTGCGGCACTAGATTCATTAGAACAAGATGCTTCAAGAATGCAACAATATTGGGGCATTGCCACCACCGAGCTGTGATATCATGAATATTGTACTTGAAAAACCAAAAAACTGTATCATATTTGCGACGAATTTAACGTCGAACACGAATTTTATACGAAGCACAGTATTTTATACGTATGATTACAAATTGAATCCTACACTATGTTTCCGTATGTAATTCTAAGAATTTGTGTATTATAATTGAATTGTGATTATAATTCTGCTGTATATATTGATCTTTTAGTTTCATTACCTAATCTCTTTCAACATTTCTGGAATTACTAGAATTACGAACTCGTAAAATATTAAATTAAATAATTCAAAATACAATAAGTACTACAACATGAGCAATTGTTCAGTTCAAACATAAAAATTTAAAAAAACCAATTGTTTTAGAAATTATCGCACTTTATTGCTAAAATATCTCCAGACAATACACCCTAAGAACATAACAAAAGAAAGCGAAAAAAAAATTGATACCGATAAGTCACACTACTATATACATATGCGACGTACTATCAGAATCACGCTACCAAAAGAGATATTAAACGATGATTCTCACAAGGAACCACGGAACATATATCATCTAAACTGAACGAGAGAAAACTCATAATGCTAATCTTTATCAATGAAAAAATGAATATTAATCATCCATGATATGTATAGGCAAGAAAATATAATGAAGTGTTAAATTATGAACTCGATCGGAACATAGTTTCGATAGTACAGTAACTATGATGAAGAAATTTCTACAAAAATATAAAGTCGCTCATTTAAGTATCATTACTGATACTTAGTCAACACCAATCTAAGTTTAATAAGAAAACATAACAAACAGATAAAATTGAACGTCCGATACTTCAAGTATGAGTTCTATAGTTTTCATACATCGTTAATTGATTATAATATCTTTTGTGTACAAAACAAAACTGCTGGTAATTCATTTTTGTCTCAAAATATCGATTTACATAAAAAATGATTTAATAGCACAATGATGTGGCAACAATTATCATTGTTAGAATGGAGTAATAAAACTAATAAGTGTTCATCCATCCATTCGATTAGAAAAAAATGTAAGATGCGTTATGCTGTACTGATAATGCTCTTTTTCTTTTTACCAACCACTTTTTGTGATCATTTTTTTCCATCAACTAATTGGTGACAAGCCACAATTCTTTCTTCGAATCGATAATTGAATTTGTCTGTACTAATTCAATCTGCTAAACAGTATGATATACCATTTCAAACCCCTCCCTTTTAATAATCAATCAAAACACTATTTTATGCAATGTTTTTACCTAACTTATCAATAACTCAACCAATTTTGACGTTTTAATGCAAAGAAAAATCATTTTCACTTATGAACCCGTTTTATCTATAATCATAATGTCAATGATTGCAAATTTACATAAAAACACTAATTTCTGAGTTATTTTGAAGTTTCTGTTTTAATGAGTTTTCTTGGGTAAAGTGGGCACAATACTTCATGCAAAACTGGAAATCATAAACGTATCTCTGGACGATGAACACATACAACAGGATGAAAAAAAGGATAATGATGTTTCAAACATTAAAAAGATCTCAAAAGGTTTTGAAATTCAATGGTCAACAGTTTGCCAAATATTCTTTTTATCAGCCCAATAAAACCCTCGTGCTTGTGTTCAAAAGTTCGCGCGCTGAATGCAACAAAAGCGCTGGCGGGGAGAGTTGCAACGCATGAGGGAGCTCGTCAGTGACAGCGCCAGTCAGTCAGTGTTCGCGCAGAAGCACGCAGAAGTTAGCTCGTTTTAATCAACACAACACGCGCAGCAATCTTCTGTCCGGAAAATCATTCTCGGTCATCCCGTTGCCGATACTTTGCCAAAACTGAGCTGGTCGCGACGTGGTGAGTGAGAACAGTTTGAGGGAACCATGTTAAGTAATCAATCGAACGATCAAAAGTTTCCCTGTGCCTTCGTTAAATAACACGGGCTGTCAGAGGGACCCCCGCGCACCAAACCTTCAGTAGCAACCAGGTGCAGATTCTCGGAGGATTGTCCCACGTGAGTATGCTTCAACTTGAAAAATAGTATCAAAATAGTTTTTAATCCTTCTCTCGTCCCCTAAAGCAATTTGAAACATGGCCGACAGCTCAGCCCTACGAGCAGGGGTTGAGCTGCGAACAATGGCATGACGAGCCAAAGAATAACACAATGCGCTCTCGCTCGTTAACTTCCAAAGAATTTGCGTCAGCGATTATTTTTATTATTATTATTCTTCGCGCATGCCGACGTGGAGAAAGTTGGCTGGCAACTTGCTCCAACTATTGTTTACGTTTTGCGTGCACCCAAGTGAGACCAAAATTCCGGATTCTGTCTATAATAAAGCAAAGTCAATTTCGCCGAACGCTCGGTTGCGTGTCGGACTGACGTTGTCAGGGTATTATATTGATCGGTAAATTTTCGCATTAACTTTTTTACACCACCAAAAGTTATGTAACTTGTTTCAAAAAATTTTTGATTGCAAAGACGATTTTGGTAACTGAGTATTTGATTTCGCGACTAATCTTAAATTATTATGTAAAAGCAAAAAATGACGATGAAACTAATCTATATATTCGTGCTTTTTGAACATTCCATGTTATCTTTTGACGTATTTGTTTCTTTCATTTATTTTACAAACAAAAATTGCAGAATTATTTTTACTTGAACGTGTTCGTAACTTAAAGAAGCACTTCATTTCGCAAGACGGTTAAATTAAGAAAAAAATTTTGTTTATGCTCAAAGTTTTTCACAGTGTAACGATCGCTTTATATTTAGTCACGAAAAGTCACGCGATTACAATATATCTTGTATTTTGATTATGTTTCGTAAGTATAACAAATTTGAAAAAAAAGGAGAGAACGACGCATTACTATCAGTTTTGCAACTTGATATGCAGTTGGAACGCTCTAAAAAACTATAAATGAAATCCAGCTAATTAGCTAGAAGAATTTGATAAAGTGACAAAATCGATCGGTTAGACTTTCATTTAATGAAAAAAGATCGCATTTCATTTATGTAATAAACATGTCATCGTCATATTGTCTTACATTAAGCATTCCAATGGCAGATATTTTTAGTTCAATTCTAAAATGCCACATTTGGCTGAGTAAATAAACAAACTTTACCTACTTTTTTCATTAAATTAAGTTGCTAGTTGCACCGTAATAGATGAACTGTCATTAATGGCCGAAATAAAATATTGAGTGAAACCATTTTCGATTACCAAAATGTGAAATTTTTTTTTTAGAAGACACGGAAGACATTTTCGGCTGTCCAGAGATTTTTCATAGGTCTTCTTGACAACTAACTTTTCGCCGAAATGAGGGCCTCTAAACGTGACTGGATGTTTAGAGTTCAGGTGATGCAAATTTTCATCATGAAATATACATGCGAAAAAGTGAATTGATGGAACAAAAGTTGATACGATAATTCAAACATTTGTAAAATTACAGGTGCCGAATGTAGAGAAGAACGAAATCGTTTACGTGGTAGGCAATTTGCCGGAACTTGGAGCATGGAACCACAATCAAGCCATCCAATTAACTCAAGAAAACGACGAGTCTGAATCTCCAACCGTCTTCGACAGTAACAGCAGCAGCGGCGAAATTTGCTCCGAAGATGGCCAACACTGTTTTGGAGATAGCGTCTACAATGAGTCCAACGAGTTAGTAGCAAAAGAAAAAAACTAACGGTTAAACAATTTTAAAACAATTTTGCTGAGACATTCATTTCAATGACTCGGTACTAACTTGCTCATTTCAATTCCGTGGCATCTCTTCTGGGAATTAAAAAAAGAAAACCGATGATTATAACACGTTAGCTGAATGACGTTATAACATTAATGCTGCTTTGGCAATTGTTTTCTTAACACTTTCTAAATTGAATTTCTTGAAATATTGTTTTTTAAAACTTGAATTTTTGACTTGAAAGTATATAATTAGAACTAGAACAAAGAAAAAAACATTACACGTGATAAAAAAGGAAACTCAATGTCAAAATAGTCTAATTTAAAAACCTAACGTTTCTAAATAACTATCTTGAGAGTTTATTACGTCAGGCTTTTAATAATACTTTGGTTTATTATTTACACAGAGTTGGACGGACATTTTTGCAAAAACTTGCACTTCCATCCGACGTAGATATTCAATACCGATATTTTGTCGCTGTAGTATTTCAATCGAATGGAACTAAGAATTTTGCCAAAACACTAATCGTCCGAAGATGGGAGACTCACTTAACACCTCGAGTTATTAAAAAAAATGGTAATCTGCTTACACTGCGTACAGAAACTTTTAATAACTTTTTTGCAACTTCTTCATTTCGTCGATTGTGGTTTACAGCTCCATCCAACACAGGCGAGAATTTTATGCCAGATCCAGAAAAGTTCGGTTACTACAACGGTTACTACAAAGTGGAGAGAGGTTGGCTCACCGACGAAACGGTCATCCAGTTCAAGTTATTCAACAACCCTATCAAACTCTGGAAAGACAGGCTGCAAAATAAAAAAGTTCACATCAAAGTAAGCTTGCGACTCGTACACATTGTTGCAGGCTCATCGATGAATCGTTGACTCTAATTCTTGTTCTCATCTTAGATGACACCGGTTAATTTATTGAGACACAGCTCTTTGGAACTACAACAATTTACTGGTGATTGTGTGGACGACAGCCTCTCAATGGATACTCAAGATGTTGTCGATCAACCTTTTTTTAATATTACCGAGATTGCTGTAAGTGACTATTATGTGTTATGCAATGTTTAAGTACACTGTTTTTCAAAAACAACCAATTTTCAGCAAACAAAAAGATTGTAATGGATTAAAAATTATCAGCTTGGCTGCGACTTAATGTTGTATTATCTTGATGTTTATTTTTACAGGTGATGAACGACGAAGAAAGTCATTACAAATTCCAAGAACAGTTTGGCCGAGCCTATAACGAGGATGACTTTATCATATTCAACGTAGCCGTTCGATATCCGGAGACTGTGGTAATTACTGAGATATTCACATTTGCAAGATAATCATCCTAGATACACAGACCAATGAATTGCCATCGATTGGTGTTTATTGCTATTTCTAAAGTATCAATTCGAAATCAAAAAACAAACTGTGTATCTAAAAATCATCAAGTCTTACAAAATTCGCTACAAAAGCAACAAACAAACGAGCAGCATGAAAAGTTAAGCTAAGAGAAAATGCAGAATGTGTTTCGCGAGGACGATGGATATTATGACGCGTTGATTAAAAGTAAGACGATTCGATTAGAGCTTTGAGAATTGCAATACACTGCAATAAATAGCAATTGAATGGTGATTCAGACAATGAAAGAGGAGCAATTGACAAGTTACCTAGAAACACGCATTGACCATGTACCATGTGAGTTTTCAGTAGACCTCGAAATAGGCCGGCCAGTGTCTTCTTTAATAGCAATCGTTAAGTTGATTATGAATCGTAGACAAAACAAAAACAACAACAGTGAATATAAGAAAGTGATAACAAAAAAAGGAATAATGAACTTGTTCAGCAGTTAATGCCTCCGCGGGAGTACAGCCGGTGACGGTGCAAGAAGGGGCGTGCGACAAGTTGTTGGGACCAAGTATAGCAAGGCTGCCCGGTGTACAAAGCGCGACCAGTACAAAGATGCTAACAATACAATGCGATGTACCGATGCTATTAAGCATCGTCTACCACTTTACACCTGTGTCACATGACATCACAAAGAGATATGACGGTTTTGATTATTTATCGCCGTACCTGCCGTTCCCGTTCCTGAATCAGGCCTGATTCCGCGTTCTCTCTACGACTTTGCCTCTTTTCTTACGTCCATGCAAATGAAACACAAGACCAGCTAAGAAACAAAATGTCTTACAAAAGAAAGAACTGAATGCGCGCGCGTTTAATAGCAAGTGTTTAGACCTGATTCGTCCATCAGTAATCCTAAATTCGATTGTGCGATATCAACACTGTCACATCTCGAGTATCCATCTGTGTGCGTCGAAAATGGTGAGACTCTCATCAGTGCTATATCCTCTATTAGTGTATTGGTATTATTTTCTAGCTCTAATCGACTCAACTGAACCGTACGTGGCAACGCTGCGCGGCCAATGCCAGAATAAGCTGTCATACCAACTGATTTACTTTCTTTCGAAATGCAATTAATTGACTTTTTTCGTTTTTGGTGCACTCACACTTCACTTTGATATTCAGTCGAAATTTTCTATGATTAATCTTATAATTGTGATGAATAATCATTGATGATTGGCAGGTGTTGCGGGCATCGCGTCTCCCGGCAGTACAGCATTTGGCAATAAATTGGTCTGGTTCATTGTTTGATTGCACTGAAAGTTGAGTGCCGTTGTACGCGCTTTTCCGCACCCACTCACAGTTGCGATGGGTGAGAAAACGCGTGCCACCGCAATCAACGGACGATGCCATGACCGTGATCAAAAACTCAATTACGTTTGCGCTTGTTGTCTGTGCCATTCGAATCTTTCCATTATCTCATATCATATTTTATTCGACATCATTATTTGTTTTCAAAATTTTGCATAGCGTTTCTTACTCGAACCAATGTTTATTTACGTTTTCGAGTTCAAATGTCCAGCTCATCGAGCTCGTGCGTGTGTTTTTTGATCAACTGGTCCAATTACGATTGAGAAAAACGATTTCTCACATAGATCAACTAAGAGCAGATAAAATATATCAATTATCTACTACTACTACTTATTATTATTTATCAAATCTTTGTGTCAACATTTTAATGGGCTTTTTTACTCTGGTTCCATTGATTGGTTCTCGTTTGCAGGCGTATTTAGTCGACTATTACGTCTATAGTTCGAAGAGCTATCCCGGCGAACCGCCCAATCACATCGGGTTTAGCTACATCTTGCCTAGCACACTCCAGGCCAGCGTCGGACAACTCACGGTACCTATAACCAGCACGAAACATCGACCAATTGGTAAATATTTCAACCAACTTACGCAATTATGTTCAATTGATCCACTCAAGATTGAGTCACTTTTTTTTGCAAAAATTCCGTTCACTGTTGCGAGACGATTTTGATTTGGAAATTTAACTTCGAGTTTCGTAAACATGAGATGTGATTTGGCGTGGAATTTTTTGAGCGCCTGCTAACAAGTCCGAGAGAGTAATTGTGATAATATTTTGGAGTTTAACGTGTTTGAACGTGCTTACTGAATCATAAGTTTGATTATACGTCAATGACAATAAATAATTGACTTAATACAGGACAACTAACCGTGGAATATGTCGCAATTAAGCCAATTCCGGACTATCCTTGGGATATGAGCATCTCTTACGCCCGCCACTGGGAGCAAAGGTGGTCAGGATTAGATGTTGGACACCGAGGACTTGGAACTTCATTTAAGATTGAAACCAAAAAGTAATTCGATGTCATAATCTTTTGATTTTAATAATCTACCATCATATGTCATTTAAAAATTCCAAAATTTGATCCGAAACGTGATTTGTTTTAGCTGTGCAAACGTTCGTGAAAACACGGTAGCATCTTTAAAAACCGCAGCTTACCATGGAGCGGACATGGTGGAGTTCGACGTGCAATTGTCAAAAGATTTGATCCCAGTCATCTATCACGACTTTTACGTGTCGATATCGCTGAAACGCAAAAAGCAAATCGAGGCTATGGATATGCTGGAGATACCTGTCAAAGATCTCACTTTAGAGCAGCTGCATTTACTCAAGGTATGGAAAGCTTCGAACTTTGATCGTAACTTTAAAACCGCAATAAATGAATGAAAACTGAAAGTAAACTAACTCGAATATTATCATACAAATGCTAATGATAATGTCGGTTTCTAACATCACTTATTGAAGACGTGAAAAACATCGTTCGAAAATGTTAAAACTGTTTACAAGATAAGAATATTGCGATGTTTGTTTTTCGCCAGAGCAAATGACACACGTCGTTGCTTGTCATTTCAACCTAGTTTATGATTTTGAACCTGTGCGACGTCAAAGTTACAACACTGATCGCATCGAATACAATTGTGTAACGTTTAATATTTATAGTACTTTTTTTCTCTTATCAACATTGCTCGTGCGCTAACGAAGTATGTTGTAACGTAAGTCTGACATGAAGATCATACGATGTTATATGTATATTTGACGATAACGATCAAAATTAGAAAGATACATTTTCAGTCATGTTGAAGAAGTTACTTTTGGAATTTTTTTTATTTATTAATGATCAACAGGACGTTAATTACCCGAGGGATTCACTGAGTAAAACGCTGTGTTGGTTTGATAAAGCTGAATTAGTTGGTGTTAACCAATCGGTGAGCTACCACGGTCTTGCAATGATCTGAAATTTATGAAAAACAAGCAATCATGAGCATCATGAAAAAAGCTGCAGTGCGTCATAGAGAAGCGTGTGTTTTGATTTGTTATCACAATCAAAAATTTACAAGACAATATTTTTGCGATTCATATTTTTTTTATTCGAGAAAAAACGAAATCCAGGCATTACTCATGTAATTAAAATTTCCTATGCTCGAGATTGATCTGCTAAATTCGTATCTGCAAGAAATTTCTTCATTCCTCTAGCTCGTGCCTCTACATTCTTGAAACTTGTTCATAACTTGTTTGAAATTTCAATTTTCTTTACATCTTTTGAAATCAAATCATCATTGATTGATATATTGATTGATACATGGCATGCAAATCAGCCAGAAGCAAAGGCATGTGTCAATTTTTTTGGATACAGAACGTCATCAGTAATTTTGATTAGTGGTGAACGAAATTTTTAAGTCCGTTTTGTTTCTTAGGTCTACCACGTCGTTGAAGGCAGGGACAAAAACCAAAAATTTTTCGATGAAGACCTCGAAGATCATCAACCGTTTCCAACTCTACAAAGAGTGCTTGAAGAACTGGAGCAACATGTTGGTTGTAACATAGAGATCAAATGGACAATGCAGTTGAAGGTACAATTTTAAACAAACATAAACCTTCGAAAGTAGTATCCGAATTTTTAGGATGCCTTGAACTTGAATTCAAATTTTGTAGGATGGAAGTTTCGAGCTGAATCATCCATTTGATCTGAACTTGTACTTGGACATCATACTTAAAGTTACCTTGGAGTACGGTGGAGACAGAAAAATCGTTTTCTCGTCTTTCAATCCTGATATCTGTGCTATGATTCGACTTAAGCAAAACAAATATCCTGTGATGTTTCTCACACAAGGCTTGACGGCAAAGTACCCGACCTACCATGATCCCAGGTGCCAGAACATTCCTCAAGCAGTCAGGCACGCGTTGGCTGCTGATATCTTGGGCGTTAACGTTCACACTGAGGACATTCTTCGAGATCCTTCGCTTGTCAAACTGGCTAAAGATGCTGGTCTTATCATCTTCTGCTGGGGCGACGATAATAACGATAAAGAAACCATTAAACATCTCAAAAAGTTGGGACTACATGCCGTCCTTTATGATAAGTACGTTTAACATTTAAACAGTTTAAAGTAAAAATTTGTTTTCAAAAGTTGTTACTCATTTTCAATTTAAATTTTAATTAGGCTCGACGAATACAATACGAAGGAAGTTAAGGAAAGTATTTTCCTTATCGATGCTCGCGAGAACCAAAAGGATCTTATTGCTCTCGCTCAGTGTAACCAGAATGTTCAACCTCCTGCGAGTCAAAATGTAAGTAGTGACATTTTAAAAAGTTTGAGTATGTAATAAAAGTTGAAATTATAAATATAAACATTCTTTGCAGAACTATCACTTAGAAAATGGAATTAAAGATGGATACTCGATGGCTGCATCTACAGCTACACCTCACTTGCCAGCAGATTATGAGTCCATGGAAGCGCGAGATGCAAGGGCTATAGGAGATCTGACAAAAAATTTTAGCGTCTGTGCCAAGTCTTTCGGACATCCCGAACTGGCGCCGGAATCCTCGCCTAAGACGTCCCTTGAGGACGATGCTGCAAAGGATTGTCTTTAATAATGTTTCGTTTCAATGAAAATGTTTGAATCTTGCTTTTGATTAAAGGCTATGAAGTAGTTCAAGACTTACTTAAAGTACGTAAGTGCTAAAAATTGTATCAATTCATGTTTGCAGTGGCAAATTTTTTGTCTCAGTGAGTTAGTTGTTGTCGATTGCCATCTATGAATTCTATCAATTTTATAAATCTGCTGCGTTCTCTGCAAATGTTATATTTATCTACAATTTATTTATATCTCTTTTTAAGAAATTAATTCTTCAAATATAAAAGATCGAGCAGGTTTTTTAAACAAATACACCAACTAATAAAAAACGACACTTGGAAGATTTTTGTACAAATTTTGTCACACACTTGTTCCAGCATCGTGCCGTTTTGTTTGTGTCGAAGAAACAGTGAAACAGAGCGTGATTTCAAGAACAGTAGAAAAAAATGAAACTGTGATTATAAATATATTTAGACGCTATAAAGCGACTTGTAAAATTAACTATAGAAAAGTGGACTTTGTTACTTTTTGATACAGAAAAAATGGTACAAATAGTTTAACACTTAAGGTAACCGCGAAATACGGCACGGTGCAATGAAAACTAAAAAAAATCTTTTAACTAAACTCTTAATCCATGTGAGAACAACAAACCAATCGAAACTTTTCGTTTTAAGACTTCAAAGCACTGTTTTGGTGGTCTAGGTATTTATTGATTCATTGAATTGAGTTCTGTATACGTAAAAAATGTAATACCTTTTCTGCGACCAAAAAAACATTGCCCGAGCATGTTAAGTTGGTGAACTTTGCTTGCTTGTTTAGCACATTAGATGTGCACATGAACACAATTGCAAGTGTTCTCGTTAGATACCGTTACGTGCTCAATAGACGTCGATTGATTTTGGTTGATGCAAGCAATGTTTTTTCGTCAGCAATGATAAATGACTTATATGGCCGTACGTAATGCGTATTAACAATTTTACATTTAATTGATCGAAGCGATTGTATCAATCGTTGAAAACAAATTTCGACAATGTTTATACAAAGTGATTTAAAAATAGCGACAGAAGATCTTTTAGTGTGATTATAAGTTCAATTAGAACAACATTATGTAACTCAATTGAGACTTAGTTTTATAATGGAGAGGTTCGTGGAATGTCATTTTTCTCTATTTTATTATTCCGTTTCTCATTATATTGTTAAGGGACAATTTTGCGTATTCAATTTAATTACAACATACACTTTACTGATAACTTTGGAGCTATGTTTCTGATTTTTATGGTTTTCTAATTTTAGACGGTTGAATTCGATTCTGTAGAATAATGGATAAATTATATATAATTAACTTGCGCAACTTTATTCCAGTGTTAATACACGTGTCTCGTCATCTCATCAGATGTAAATTATTGTAAACCTCGAAATTAAAAAGAAATATAATATCTCAAATTTGTAACATTTGTGTTTCGTATCATTCAATTTAATTTTTACGTTAAAAACAAATGATCCTTCGGGTGTATGACAATGACCCGTTCTAATTGCGTGGCAATATCCAACCGAGTCAAATGGATGTTTGTATTTTCATTACGTACACTTTTTATGGACTCGAGTGATGGGCAAACACGAGATTAGGTGTACCATTGATGCTAATGCACCAAATGCTACCCTGCAACGATAAGATTTCTACCTAAAAAAAGATCAGTAGTCATCGAACAACCGCCTGGTACACTAGATTCGGTACTTTAGATCCATTTTTTCTGCAAATTTTTATTCGTTCGACGCTTTTAAGAATTTCATACTCTTAAAAATGGTTACGTATCATAACAACACAGGTCACGATTACATCGCGGAGATCTGGGTAATACGACCAACCTGGGACGTCTCTTTGAAGGTTGCCTTGATAGCTCCAGTGTTTATAATCGGTGTGCCAGCAAACATCAGTCTCATCTGCATAATAGTGCGTACAAAATCGTTGCACACAACTACCAATTTGTTGATCATGAACATGGCAATTGCGGACTTGTGCATCTGCACGATATGTCCTTGGTTGTTATTGTGCCGAGATCTCCTTCAAAATTTTGTCCTTGGAGAGTTCGGCTGTAGGATGGACGGATTTTTGGTCCACGCTCTCACCATGGTTGCAGTCTTTAGTTTGAGCATTATCAGTTATGACCAGTTTGTCTCCATCGTTTTAAACTGTGCGGGCAAACTACCTGCCAAGTAAAAATAAACTTTGTTTTTGAAGTTAAACATAGTTTTTGATTGTTAGTTTCTGAAATCTTGATCTGGGTGGTTGATTTTTTGATAGAAAAACTGGATATGCGCTCATGACAACTTGGCTGGTTGGAATGTTAGTAGCTGGACCACTCGCTTATTTTCGTCAGTTTCATGAGAGACAGTGGAAAAATTATCTTGAAAAATTTTGCACCGAAGATTTTGTGCTCATTTATACGTACTGGAATATTTTCGTTGGTATCAGTGTGTGGCTGCCGCTTGCAATTATGGCCATCTGTTACACTGCCATACTTATAAAGGTAAATTCGTGCAAATAATCACTTACAATAATTTTTAAAATAGGTAATCAACAAGGTTTAACGTTTTAAAACTTTGTATCGTGATCTTTAGTTACATTATCATGAAATCGAGGCCCTCAAACAAAAACATCCGATAATAATGCGACACAAAAAAAGGGTTGCTAAGATTTTGACTCTCGTTCTACTTTCTTTCATTGTCTGTCGAGTTCCATTCACTGTTCTTGTATTACTAAGAACTGCAATGTTGCAGCAGGAACCTATGCCTGGGCAGGCAAAGTCTATTTATTTGCTGTGGTAACATTTACTATTTTTGTACATTATTTTTCAACTAATTATCGTTATATTTATGAGAATAACTTTTACTAACAAAATGTTCAGGTACATAAGCAGATTTCTGGTCATCTTAAATGCAGCACTAAATCCTTTATTGTATGGATACAGCAGCAGTCCACTTCGCAGTGAAATTGCAAAATGTCCAGGGATATCGTGGATCTTAAAAAAGAAGAAACAACACACTCAAAGAACTTGCAAAACCGTTTCCTTGTCTTGCGATAATTTGAGACCAAGATCCCCCTGCATTCGGGACAAAAGAGAAGGAACTGGGCCAAACACAGCAACAATAGAATAAAAAACAAGTTGACAGTAGATAAGCTCTTCCATTTAATTTGAAGATAAATACAATCCGTAAATTCACAACAATAAATTTTCTCCCTCCCACCAACAATTGATAGACTGTATTTTTCACTTTTGCTTTAAGAATAAATATGTTTGTTTATAGATTTTAAAACATAGCCGACAGTTTGATAGGCCTTGGTGATCGCTAAAATTTATAATATAAAACTTGCATGAAATTGGCGAGCAATTTTGCAAACATGATTGGACTTTAAAATGAACTATTTTACAATAATTTTCGATAAACTGTTTCAAAAAAACAAAATTTCATTTTCTAGTTAAAATATTCTCTTTGATTTATAAACAATATTTCACTGTCGATTGTAAATAGTTCACGATACAAAAAATGCGTAAAACTGGACCTTTGCCTTATCGCAAAAGTTTTGTACTAAAACGGAGCCTAGCTGAAAACAATCATTTTCAACATTGCACTCAGATAAATATTTTTCACAAATCATCAACAATTTACCCTTTTTTGTACACATTCACTTGCAACATTGAGAGTTAACATGCAAATTCTATACTACAAATCTTGCATATCGGTGAAAAGTTTTAACATAATTATTCATCAAATTTGTCAATGGACAAGAACTTCGCGCGGAATGTTAAGTCTCTGGAATACGTCGACGGTGTCCTCGACGAACTTGTCCATCATCTCCTTTGTATGCTTAGGCGTCGGCGCCAGTCTCAATTTTTCCTCGCCCTTCGGCACCGTCGGATAATTGATTGCCTGTACATAATGCCCCTTCTCGAACAACAAACTGTCTGCTATCTGACTGCTCAAAATTGGATCTCCAATCTAAAAATAAAACCATATTAAATAAGAACTATTGAATATTTTATATCTTAAGTGTAATATTCTAATTATAAAACTAGATAAGACATATTTAAATGTTTCTGATGAAATAGTGACCTTGATTGGTATGATATGCGAAGGCGCCTGCTCAACAGGAAGCCCAGCGTTCAAAAGGTTTGACTTGACGTAGGCGACATTCTTCTGGTGCGCTGCCCGTAATGCCCGACCCTCATCCGAGGCTAAAACATTAACAGCAGCCAACGCACCGTATAATACAGTCGGAGGCAGCGACGTGGTAAAGATAAAACCAGCAGCGTAACTTCTAATCATATCGACAAGATTGGACGTTCCAACGATGTAACCACCGACGTTGCCAAATGCTTTTCCCAAAGTTCCTGTTATTTCAAAACCAATTTATTATATTAGCAAATAAAAAATATCAAAAACCATCCAAATAATCAGTTTTATTCAAGATTTTTTACCTGAAATGATATCCATCTTATGCAAAACATAATCCCTCTCTCCAACTCCAGCTCCATAGTAGCCATAAAGTCCAACAGCATGAACCTCATCTACAAAGGTAATTGCTCCGTATTTCTTGGAAATGTCACACATTTTTTCTAAGGGACAGATGTCCCCGGTCATGGAATGCACAGTTTCAAAAGCAACGATCTTCGGCACGTTCTTGTCGACCTTGGAAAGCAACTCCTCAAGGTGCTGCACGTCGTTGTGACGGAAAATATGTTTGGGAACGCCGCTATTGCGGATTCCCTGGATCATCGAGGCGTGGTTGCCCGCATCCGAGAAGATGTGGCAACCTGGCAGTAACTTCGCCAGGGTGCACAGCGTCGAATCGTTCGCTACAAAACAGGAGGTGAACAGAAGACCAGCTTCTTTCTGATGCAGTTCAGCTAGTCGGTTTTCTAGCAGGACGTGGCCCATCGAGTTGCCGGAGATGTTCCGAGTTCCCCCTGCTCCGGATCCGAACTTTTCTAAGGCATCGCGTACTGATCCGATTACGGTCGGGTGACGGGACATTCCTAGGTAGTCGTTCGAACACCAAACGGTTATTGGCTTTTCCCCCATGGTATATTCCAACGCTGCTGGGAACTCTTCAGCTAGACGGTTTACTTTCTTGAAGATTCTATAATGAAACATTTGATTTTGTAATTTGTTTCTTTATATTTTACTCAATTTGATGGTTTTTAACCTGTTGATTAATTTTGTTTATACCTATAGGAATGATCTTTCTTCTTCTTCATAATTTGACTATGAAAAAAGTCTTCATACGGAAACGTAGTTTTATCAACACTATTCGAGTCCAAGTTGATGATATCTTCTTCTACAGCCGAACTGGCTTCCTTGACAGCATCTTTCATGGAACCTTGTTCCTTAGACAGGAACGGACATTGCTTGCGAATCGATTCGGGAATCGCACTTTCGTTTCCATCAGCAAGTGTACTCGAGAGGCGCGACATTACTGGGCAGTGCTGCCAGTAACTCATCACCGATGAGCCATAATTTCGAACGTAGTTCGCGGATAGGCGAGTTAAAAATGGACAAGGCATGGTTTTTCCTGAAACAATATAAATTTAAACAATTTTAACGATTTTTAACAATTTTTAGTCTCACTTTTACTTTCAAGTTAGTTGGGAAGCACATGTTTAATGTAAAGATTAAAAAAAAGATTAAATAAAAACAGTTTTTGTTTTTGAAATGAAATTATGATTAGTCAAGGAAAATTTTCTAATTAGAATGAACAGAGTTCAATCAGACGTAAACTGTTGCATCTAAAGAGGTCGTAAACTGATTTGCATGATAAAAGGTGATAAAAAATTAATCTTTCTTAATGTTGATATAAACAAACATTCAATAAAGTCTGTCTCATGAGAGCACTTAAATAAATGATCGTATTGAATTTGGAAAGAAAAATAACTCTCAATATTGAAAGATGGAATTCGTTTAACCCAGAAAAAAGTTTTCCATTAAAATATAACATTTTTGAAAAACTTATTTTATAATTGAAAAAGTACAATTTTAAATTTGAAAGAATAATGAATGTTACGCTATATACGGCAACACATTTATAGCATTTAAAAGTTGTTCTTATATTAGTTGTTTAAACGAATTTCGTAATCGGCACACATGGACATACCAATACACCTACAATCTAGCTACCTTCAGTCTAAAATATACAAAACTTTCCAACCTAAAATTTTAAAATCATTTCAAAAAAGGTAAACAACGCACTTTGAAAATGAATAAAAAAGAACATAAGTGACATAAATTTGAAAATGAAATCTATAAAAGAGATTTGAATTGACTGATAGAGAAAGCGAGAGTGAGCGAACTGAATTCCAAGGAACCTGTTTCGCTGCAGCTGGCAATTAAGTTCAATATGTCATTATTGAATGACACAAGAAAGGTGAAAAATAGGACTCACCTTTAGTTGCACTGATCAATTGACAACTGCCGTGGAGAAGGCTTTGACGTGCAAGCTGTAACAGAAAAAGTTAAAGGGTTAAAGCGGACTACTGTCAAGGCATGGACGGGTGCCAAAGATGACAAACGAGAGATGACTCGCGAGACACCAACCTCGATCGAATTTTCGAAACGGTTACGTCCGTGTGCTGCTAAAACAACTCAACCCAACTCTCGCTCGCTGACAGCTTTTCCCCACGCGCACACGACTTGCAGACGACTGCGCATGCGCAATCGTTGTTGCACAAGTGCTTCAAAGGGGTGAAGGAAAACTTCTTTCATATCGTTTTGTTTACTCTACCTATTTGTTTACTTTTCATTCTAGTCGCAAAAATATCTCAATTTATTGTTTTTTTAGTTCTGCTTTGTATACTTTACTTCATATTTTGTAATTTTAATGGAACACCTATGTTCCACTTTTTCATTTTTTAGTTATCTTTTTATTAATTTAGATATATACAATTATATTAAAAAATGTAAAATTGTAGTTAAGAAAACTTTTAAATTTGAAGCTTGTCATCTAGAAGTAGTATTTAAAGTACAATTTCAGGATAAACTCCATCGAGAACATTCAAACTGTCCTGATGAAACACCCGTTCACGTCCGATCACGAAGCAGGGCTAGGCGCTTAGTATACTTGGATGGGTGACCGCTTGGGAACCCCGCGTGATGTTCTCCCCCAACATTTTTTGTTTTCATATCATTAAAAAACACTATTTCATGACTTATTCGTTTTTTACTTTGATAAATCTTTTATAACAATAATTTTACACCATGTACAAAATTTTCATTTCGAAGATGTTTTTTATCTTAAAATATTTCAAGCATGAATGAAAATGTATTCAACTTTAAAAACTAGTTCAAAGATTTTCAGCATCAATTTTGCATTGCAAATTTGATGGTAATTGCTCTGACTTAGTGCACCTGCATCCTGATTGAAAAATTCACTATCATTCGATTACGCAACTAAGAGTAGCTCTGAATAACTTATTTTTTGATATAAAATTTTGTTTTTGATATAGAATTCCAATTCAGGCAAATGACACTATTTGTTAAATAAAATATGTCAATAAAAATTGAGGAACTTTCATGTAACCGAAATTCCGCGATGTTTTCATATTTTTTTTTAATTTTAGAAAAGAAAACTTGTTCGTAAATTAAAACAATTTCGATAACGACAAACGTTTGTGAATAATACAGTAAGAAAGAAAGTTATTAAAAAGTATACATACCACTGAACATGTTTTCAAAGTCTGTATGGAAACCATAATTGTAATCGTGGAAATTGGAAATACTCTCTCCGAACTTCCGCGCGCAATTAAGTTAAATTCAGGACTAACACCTAGCTTGCTTAGTAGTGAACGTATTTAAACACATGCATTACACGAGGAAAAAACTGGAGGGAAACAATTAATTTTTTCGCACACTCATCTCACTTTGACGCCATTGTCTTAAATGAAGCGACCAAGTGTCACTTCACTCGAATCATGCTCAATTGATTAGCATACAGGAAAACTGACGACCGATACTGTTCAGGGAAACAAATTTTTGATCGTAAAGCACTCGATAACATCTGTCAGACCAAACTTAATTATCCGAAACGTGAATGTCTCTCTATAAATCGATGATTGTAAAGCTACATTAAGTAATCAATTAATAATTTTCCTAGAGAAAAAAAACTGAAAATGAATTTAGCATTTCTCTACTATTTTCAGAAATGCATTTTATTAACAACAAAATGTTATAACAGTCAACAATTGAAGTCTTAGAAAAATAACTTTTTTAACACACATACATTCTTTTAGTTTTAAAACACTTCTCAAACACTTTTCTGTCTCAACACTTTTCTATAAATCAGTCTTTGATAGAATATAACTAAAATTTCACTTTTTACTTCTCAAATTCAGCAAGACACAAAGAAGCATTAGTCCCTCCGAACCCAAACGCGTTTTTTAACGCGACTCTTCTTCCTGGACAGTGCCAACTTTGTTTGACATTTGGAACGAATTTCAAACTCGTCTTTGTGTCCAACTCATGTAAATTGATCGTCGGGGGAAGAACCGCCTCTTTGAGTGCCAGCGCAGTAAAAGCAGTCTCTAAATTTCCAGCTGCTCCAAGCAGGTGTCCATGAGCACCTTTGGTACTCGTCACAGATACATTTTTACTATGTTCGCCAAAGAGCGACTCGACAGCTTTTAATTCAATTGCATCTCCTAAAGGAGTTGAAGTCGCATGTGCATTGACAAGGGTAATCTCATTCGCGTCAACCCCCGCGTCTTTCAACGCCCTGTCCATCGACAAGATTGCTCCAGTTCCATCCTCACTAGGAGCAGTCAGATGAGTAGCATCGCCAGACAAACCGTAACCGAGAATTTCAGCGTAGATGTTCGCGTTTCTCTGAATAGCATGATTCAGTTCTTCTAAAACTAGTATAGCTGAACCTTCGCCCATTACAAAACCGTCCCGGTCTTTGTCGAAGGGACGTGAAGCTTCGACTGGAAAATCGTTTCTGCTGGTGCTAAGGGCTCGGAGTCGACAGAATGCTGCTATTGCCAGAGGACTTATGCAGGCTTCAGTTCCTCCACAAATCATCACACTTGTTTCTCCTCCTCTGATAAAACGAAATGCGTCACCTAAAAAATGCAATAATTAAAAATGAACAAAATTAATTTTGATTTAATTTTTTATTATTAAAAAGGCAAATTAGTTTGTTTACCAATAGCATGAGCTCCAGTCGCACAAGCAGTTGAGACAGAATGGTTTGGACCACGAAATCCGTACTTGATACTGATCTGTCCTCCTGACATATTTGGCAAAATCCTCGGAATAAAAAAAGGACTGACTTTATTATAACTTTTGTTCAGAGCTTCATTCATCGAACTAATGTCAACTAGATCAACCATTCCTGTGCCTACAGCAACTCCAGTATCTCTTTTGTCGGTTTCATCTGTTGGTTTCCAGTTAGCATCACTCAGGGCTTCTTCTGCTGCTATCAATGCGTAGGCTGTTGCTGGACACATTGCTTTCAATTCACTTTTGCTAAATTTACTAGCCAAATCCAGCTCGTGAGATTTAGTTCCTTTTGGTATCAAAGCAGCTGAGAAATGAAAAATCGTTACCTTACTTTCATTGTTTAATTTTTTAGAAATTCTAAATCTTATTAACAGCTTATTATTTCCACAAATTTTAAGAAAGCAATTATTTACTTTTTGAGTTATCAGTTTTTGCCAATTTTCTAATTTGAAAATTCTGAATTGTTTTTCTTACCAATTTGACAAGGTAGTTTATTGTAAAGTGTATCTGTCAGTTTTCCAACTCCACTTTTGCTTTCAAGAAGAGCTTTCCATGCATTTTGCGTGCCTACACCAAGTGGACAGACAACACCAATGCCGGTAACAACAACACGTCTCCTGTTTAATGTCTTGGTTGTAAAATTTCTTACGAAACTAGCACTCGACATTTTGTAAGCGGTTTATAGTTCTAAATATAATATTCTTTACTTTTCAAAATAAAAAATCAGTGATTTACATGTCGAAAGAACGTGTGTGCAAGATAATTCAACTAGCCTGAATGAACATAACATTGAAATCGTTTTGCGACGAATAACATTGCATTTTGTTGACCAGTTGACCAGTCACTTATAGTTATTATTAGACTCGCGAGCGAAAAATTGCCTCCGCGACAGCTATATTTGTGTAAATCAGTGTAAATATATGGTAAAAACTAAAAAAATATGCAACTTCACTGCTTTCAGTGTTGATAAGAAACATGAGGTCAGGATATCAAAGTAGTAGCGCTAGTGTCGATTCATGAAAACTATTATTGAAAGCTTTTTTCACATTAAAAAAGCTAAACAATGGCTTGCAAATATTCTATAAAGTATGTATAAGTGATTAATTGACATAATAACAAGTCTTATCATAGTAATTATTATAGTTAAACCGACTTGACTTACTTGCTGAAATGGGAACAAAACTGATAAATTATTCAAATTTCGCGCCAAACGTTTTCGCCGTCTCAGTGCTGCCCTCTGATACAATATTTGTTCACGATTTTTTGTTCAGCAAGTTTGAATTTCTGCAAGAGTTTCTGTTTTTGCAAAACTCTTCTCTTTTTCGAAATGAAATTTTACTCAAAATAACCGAATATCAAATTAAAATATCACTGTACTTCATATTCAAAAAGATTCGAATTATTTCTGCGAATCAGTTTTCCCCATTTTATTTTTTATTTACATTTTGACTGTTTGTTCAAGTGCAACAGTAAAATTTTATCTAACAATGAACAAAAATGCACTTTTTTATTGTTCACGGAAAGTTGGGTTTTGTTTTGAATAAAACCCAATATGATAAACTGACAACAACTTCGCAGAAATTCAATATCGCATCAAAAATTCGTTTCAGAGTTATCACAGTAGTAAACAAAAGCTAAGCCAAGACAAAACAAAGTTTTAATCAACTGATCAAGGGATTTAATACCGCCGACTTGAAACCAACGAACTCGAGCGCGTTGATTTCGCAAAAATTTTGATGCGATTGTACTTCAATATGGCGAACTACGACAAAGGACGCAGAAAGTGGGGAGGAAATTCACAAGGTATTCAAAATAATGCTTAATTGCGTACGACTGTCTCACAAATAACGAGAATTCAATTTCATTGTCCAGTGGATAGAAATTTCGTTACAATCAATGCTCCTCGTACGAACGAATGCATAACAACACTGACGATCTAACCTCACCAAACAAAGCTAACCTCAAACTTTTGAATAACTAATGATACAAAATCATTTTCTTGGCTACTGGTTTGATGATTTTCAAAACAATGCAAACTACCAACTCGAACTCAAAAATTCTTTAATTTTCTTATACATGTTAAGTTTTCAAAACAAACATTACATAACGTTTAAAACAATACGTGAATTATGACTTGGTGTTTAACAAAAGTGTCAATCGAATTGCAAAAATTGACATTTCATTTGAAGCTTGACAGTTGATTGTTGCGGATATTGTTCACGAGGTTTGCAACTTTTGCCTGTGTAAAACGATTGACGATTAATGTGACGTTTTACGCGACAGCAAAAGTTCTTTTTTCCAGTTTGTCAATTGTCGTTTAGGAGCATAAATTTTGATTTCGACAAACGATCTGTGAGCAAGATTAACAATTTGCACTGCTGGCTTGTTAAAAAGCACAATTGTCGTGACGTCATCTTTGACAATTGAATTCTGTTGCACATTGTTTATACCGTTTTTGTAACACATCTGACGTGTCGCCTGGAGCTTTTAATATAAACAAACGACGATTCACAAGGCCAAACTGAAGTCTAAATTGATATTCAATTCCTATTCAAAGTGCTTTTATTAGTCTAAATGAATTTTGTTTGCTTCGCTTTTCATTCACGATCGAAAACAAAATGTTGCAAAAATTGTTAGATAAGTAAACATTTACAAATTTTGCATTATACTTTGATAAATTGGGTATTTGAAATGTTTGTGTTTTAGATATGCGAAGTGGAGGAAACAGACCGCCACCGCAAGCCTTGTACCGACCAGGAAGTGGACCTTTGAGGAAGTCCGGTAGATCAGACGAGTTAGAAGCAGAAGACGACATGCAGAGTAGGCCAAAGACCTCCGTCCAGGACCGGTTGAACAAATATCGATTGGAAGAGGATCGTGATGTTGAAACCGTAACATCTAAATTGAATGACGTATCGTTTAATTACAAAAGTCATGGAAATTTGGAGCGTGTTCAAAGCACATCCAGAAACAGTTTGACTGACGAGAGCATGTACAACAGAAAAAAGCATAAAAAACCAGAACAACCTTTGTACGTTTGTAAGAAGATGAAAGAAGCTTTGGCCGAACGGGATACTTCTAATAGGTGCTTATGAAACTAATTTTTATTGACAATACTTGAAAAACGAATAACTAATATTTTCCTATGAAATAAGCTCAGTTTGAATTTTGATAAAATTGGAGTTGATTTTCTTATTCATAAAAATTTTGTAGGTCACCTGTTTACGGTAGTAATTGGGATAAAGAAACGGAAAAAGACTGGGACACACAGTCGAACCGCAGTCAACGCAACGATGGTTACAGAAATTATTCTAGTAATCATGCAGGTAGTCATAACGAATCAACAAGTCGGGGTCATGACGATCGTAACAAAAGGTACGGTGGTCATCGAAGGAGCAAAAACGAGAACAAGGATAGGTGGAGGTCAAACTCGCCTATCTCGTCAAGAAACTACGGCAACCGTAGGGACAACCGTGAAGTGAGCACGAAATTCATTTGGTTTTGTTTCCCATTTGCAATTATTAGTCTAAGTAAAATATTGTAACCTTTAGGGATCAGAGCCGTTGTTTATAACACCAAACAACTCACACGATTCAAATCGGATGCGAGACTCTCGAAGTGTGGAACCGTATGGTGATAAGTATTCAGGGAAGCCACCATCTGGAAAGGGAGGAATGAAAGATTATTTGCCGAAGAAATCAAAAATTGATAATCTTCCTCCAAGATTGTACAAGAAGTATCTCATTGACAATGGTTTGGCTCCACCGCCGGAAAGTGCTATTGGCACTACTTCGGAAGGTGCCTGGGATGGAAGCACTGTTACCTTTTCTGTATGATTCAAATTTATAAGGTTTTTGTCGGTTAAATTTTGAATCTAAAAATATAGCGAATGTTTCTTTTTAGGGTTCATCAATCCCTCGATATCAATCCTCCATGCAGCATTCGCACACTATGCAAAACTTACCTCCAACTGGACCGTTGCCACCTCAGTCCAACTGGTCAAACACGATACCAGCACGAAATAGAGGTAAAGGACGATCTCGCCATGAAGATATGGACTCCGGAAACGTTTTCAGACCTGTTACTCCTGACCAATACTCAGCAACAAGTTCTAGATCTCATACACCAAGTCAAGATTATATCAACCGGTAAATTAAAATCATGTCTAAATTGTTGTGTTATGGTTACATAAATTGTAAACATTTTTGTTATTAATTTTTTAGATCGTACGATAGACGTGGTAGCAATAGTACATCTTATACCAGTATGGAAAGCTTGAATCGTATGGATTCTATGCCACCACCTGCGACGTCGCCTCCCAACATTTCTGGTTCTAGTAGAAGTTCAATTTCGGTCAATCATCAACCGAAAAGTATAAAATCCCCTGTAAATTCGCAAGGTTATTCTCAAAGGTATATTCGAAAGTATTATAATTTCTAAATTTGCAAAATTAAAACTTTTTTGTTTGTTAAACAAGTTAATTTGAGAATTACGATTTTGATTTCAGTAATAGAGCAAGTTCCGTGACATCGGCGTACGAATCAAAAACAGAGGAAAGCAAGCAAGAGACTTCGTCAAACTCTAGTGTTTCTAAGAGTGACTACAATCCTGTGATTGACAAGGAGACTAGATTTACATCATTAGTAAGTTTATTACTTTAATATTTTTTGTCAAAGGCCATGGTATGAACTCGCGGTTAAATTATTCTTCTGGTTGTATTGCAATAGGATTGGTGTGAAGAAGTTGAACTTAACGAACAATTAGAGAGAATGAGTCGCAGCTCATCAATTATAAGTTTAAGAGAAAGTACGAGCAATCAACTTTCTGCCTCTAATAGAAGCAAAAGATCGAAGAAAAAGAAGAGGAACAGCGACAGAAGACGTGGCGATAGGTAAAAATTGTAAATGTACATTTTATTTTTATTTCATATGTTTATTTGATTTGAGCTTTATTTTGTAATTGCAGAAGCGCAAATAGAGACAGAGTTAAAGAGACCAGTCAGGAACGCCAAAATAACCAACAGAACAGAGAAAACGATAGTTACAACAACAATCAGAAAAATCTTAGCAATAGTAGGAAACCTGATGGCAGGAGGAGAACTGTTTCTCATCGAAGTCGTGAAGCTAGTAGAGAAAGAAATTACAGATCTGGTACTAGGCCTGCAGATGATTTTTTCTGGGCTAGGTGATTATTATTTTGAAAAGCTTTTTTCCTGTCTTTTTTAAGAAAGAGTGTCAATTTTGTTGTACGAACAATGTTATTTTGCAAATTGCAGTCGGACTTCCGATCACAGCACAGAAGAAAACTGGAGGACGCGAAGAAAACCGTCGATGTGTGAATCGGATGATGGAAGAAGAACACCTCATGCGTCTCAGATAAATATTATGCCGAATTCAAGTTCTCAACCTCCAGGAGTACTCGTTTTACAAGATTCCAGTCAATTGTCAAGAACCCAACCGCAACCACAACCTCAGCCGCAACAAAATCAAAGAACCTTGTTTGATCCAAACAATCCAAATAAGCCAATCATCGTCACTTCTTCTGGAAGTAGATCTTCTATATCTCTTAGGTGAACTTGCAATCCAATACCTTTTTCTAAACAATTTTATGCAGCAGATTCAAAAAATACACGTTTTCAATATTTAGGGATAATGAAATTGCACAATCTTCAAACGTTCCTGTATTTCAATCGCAAACAACTCACATGTACAGTTTATCGAGTATACCTGACGATTGTGAACCATCCACATCTATGGGAGACCAATTTGGGTTGACTCGACCGGCGTGGTATGAACCATACTCTTCTAGGTAAGTAAACAACGTAAAAAAAAGTAAAGAACAAAAAAATGACTTATAACCGTAGGAGGTTACTAAAAATCAACATCGTATATAAACACTGTTCGTTTGAATTTTGTTCCTTAGTTTTCGATCTGCCAAAAACCCATTGTTCATACTTGACATAGAACGAGCGGACAAGGAGCTACAGTACATTCTCAGTTCCGGTGGTTTGATGTCGAATTGGGAACGAGTAACTTACATTCGACAATTTTTCAAACAAAGTTTACAAATTTTGCTCGAAACTGACATCAAGTTCTGTCAAGCTGAAAACGTAGAGCAACATTTTTGGAAGATTCTGTTCTATAACATCATTGAAATGTTGAGAAAGACGATGGTTAAAGACAATCCGGAGGATCGCGAGGCAAAAAAGCAAATGATGTTAAAAATCATTGACGATGGTACAACTTATTTGGAAAATTTATTGACAGTGTTGGAGAAAACTTATGAATTCAAATTAGAAAATCATCTCACGTCAACCACTCCACCGAAAGGACTTGGGATGCTCGGACTGGCTTTGATTAGCACCCAAAAAATCTTTCTTTTCTTAGGAGATTTGGCTAGGTATAAAGAGCAGGCTAATGAAACAACTAATTATGGCAAATCGCGACAGTAAGCATAGTTTAATTCTCTTTTTTGACCAAATTCTTCTGATTTTAGATAAGTTAATTAAAACTTGTTTGTTTAGGTGGTATCTTAAAGCGCAGCAAATTAACCCGAAAAATGGAAGGCCTTATAATCAATTAGCATTATTAGCACATTACGCTGTAAGTTAAAAATTTCGGATTGTTCGAAATGAACGTTGAAAATTGGAATAATTGAAAAACCATTTTATTTTTACAGCGAAGAAAACTCGATGCAGTTTATTACTACATGCGTTCGTTGATGGCATCAAACCCATTCCAGTCGGCTCGAGAAAGTCTAATCACGCTTTTTGACGAGAATAGAAAAAAGGTAATGACGCGTTAAACAAAAAGTTTGCTACTTTTAAATCACACTTTGTCGGTTTCTAATAATACTCTAATTTTCTTTTGCCGCCAGTACCTACATTATGTAAGTAAATATGTGATATTTGCTGTGAATCATTACAATTATGCGAACTGCGTATGTTAAAAGCTTTATTTATACAGCTTATCAAATCGGCAAGACAAATTTTTATTCAAGACAACGTTATTCAAAGACGTTAATCAAGTCGGTTCAACTGTAATTAATCTGAATACTTTATCATCAATAATTTTCAACATTGCCATCTCGCTATTAATTTTCAATATTGTTATTAACTTTATTTTACTTCCTCATCGATACTTCCAGTTCCTTGAAAATATTGTAATCGTATTTATTCAGTTTTTTTTTCAATCGTGGTCGTATGAAAACGCCATGAAAAATTCAAATCTCAAATATATGAATACCTGCAAGAATCGCGAAGAAAAACCAGAATTCTCCCTCGCTTTCCATAATCCCGGCATTACTTATACGGTTAATGGTATGCCGAATGGAAAGCTTTTTTCACGTTCTCTCGATTCTTGCATGCGTTCGTGGTTACTTAGCACTGCTTTCTTCATTTGCGATCGTGCGCGTTCATAAAAATGTCTATTTTACTAGTATGAATCGACGGAGCGTAAACGCAAGGAGGCACGTGAATCGAAAGAAAGAGCCAGGATGAAAGAGAAGGAAGGCGCGACAAACGTGGGTGGCTGCTTGCGTCGCGAAATATGGATTAACCCAGGCGGTCGACGTGTGCGTCGCACCACGTCTGCCGCACTCTCCACAGACTCGCGATTGGACCAAAGTGATCTCGAAGAACTGTCCCAACTCAGCAGCGTCGAGGTGAACAAACTTATGATAAACCAAACCTAATCGAAAAACTAGCAGTCTCATCATAAACTCTTCAAGTTTCTTTCAAACTTGTTTGAGAGACAATTTTACCTTTTTCTTCAACGTTTTATCTTTGCTAATCAAAAATTTATTCGAATTTTATTTCAATAATAAAACATGAAATGTGTGACAAAAAAATTCATACTCGGTTTCTTGTAGGTGAACAAACGGTTCGTCACATCTTACCTCCACGTACACGGGAAGTTGATCACAAAAATTGGGTAAGTTACAAAAAACTTTTCTTAAGGAATAATTGAAAACTGCATCAATGAATTTTGATGTAAAAGGAGTGACTGAAAAAGGATGATCTTTGACAATAAATAACGCGCGAACTGTTTATTTCAACGTGAAAACAATAGGCAAAGTCGGCGTTTAAATGGAAATACAAATGACTGACGTTCTTCCGGTCTTTCGAAAATGATATTTGCAAGAGTAAGCAAAAGAAAGAGTTACACAAGTTATAATATATGCAGCAGTTTTGTTGCAACGCATGTTTACTGCGTGAGTGCTAGATGTAAGAAAATCGTCCGCTCGAGCAGAATGCTAAAGTTATTCCAAGCGATAATTATTATTATATAGTCACGAGCAAACAAGTGAGCAGAGTCTCACCTGGCCGCGAGAACTAGCCTTCCACGCGTTTTATGGCGTTTCACAGAATTCCATAGACACATAAGCATCGGTCATAAGTAAAGTTTGTTTATCGCGAAATACCGCTTCTTTCAAAGATAGCCAGTTTCCGTTGTTATAGAACTGCGATTATTGGTCAAACACATTTCAACTCCTTGACAAAATGCCAACTCCGTTACCATCATCCGTCACAATAATACAAAACCAACGCAAACGATTTGCAACCAAGAAGAAATAAAAAAAAAAAAAAAGAAAACATCTCGAAGATGCAAAAACTTCTCTCAATCTTGCAGTCTCAGGATGAAGATGCAAATTTTCGTTTGAACCTATCAAACTTCGGGCCGCTTTTTATCTCTGCCTAACGTCATGTTTCATTTTAAAATGAATGCCTTGCACTTCAACTTGTTCTCAGTGTTTGATGCTCCTCGAAAATTATGTATCATAGTATTATGTGTCTTAGCCTGATAATGGTCTGGCCGGTAAAAGCACACGTGTGCTCGTTAAGTTATTGCTCCCTGAGGAACCGCAAGTTCGGAGATTGCGGAAGTTTTAATGACTCCCCGTTGGACCGTCGAAGCTATTTGAATTGAGAACTTTGGAGAACCAAACGTCGATGCTTTATTAACGATTGTTCAACAATTTGTGCTGCCCATTCCAGCCTGATTAAATTCCAACTATCTGTAGTTTCGCAGTTAAAAATGGTTAAACATGCAGTTCAAATTAATCATGTTGATATTTCTTCTAGACAACCCAATTAGGAAAAAAGCGGAACGAGGAGGCGTATCTGTGAAAAGTAGTTTGGCCGTTTGATGAGGCTTGTGGGAGCTCATTGGGAGCGCATCACGGCTCGACAATAGACTTCCTTCCGACGGGTGCTACTTGGCAAATGTCATTTCTCATCGTCGACGGGTTCAATGGACCCCGGCCTCGCCGTGTGAGTCCTTTTCTTCTTCTCGGAGCTGTCACATAAGCTCGATTACGTGGCAGAGCACGATTTTCTCAGAACCGACGTATCTCGTCAAAGGCCCCTCGACTTTTGCACCGACGGTTGTTACGTAATTGAATACCAAGGCGGAAGTTGCAGCAAATGGACCTACCTGCTTCCTTCCCTCCCCCAAGCTGAGCTTCTAACAACCGTAATATGGCGATAAAGTTGGTGCTTGCACTTGTTGAAAGTCGCGTTCTGGAACTAATTAAGCCGCCAAAATCGCCGCGACGGATCCGCGTGTCGTTGACACCGTCACCTTTCGCGAGTGGCATTCACCTTCGGCGTGACACGATCCGTTCAGTTTGAGAGGCGCCGTCTTTGCCCCCGCGTCACGAAACCATGCCAAACAATCTTATGTAACTCAACTCCGCACGAGAAAAAGATTCCGCACTCTGTTATTCTTTTTTTTCCATCTTTTCTTCTCGCTCTGGTCGCTGGCTTTTCGTTTGCCTCTCTCCGTTCGAGCAGCACCGTTTGGCCAAATTACAGGAAGCGTCGTGCCGTTGGCGACTTGCGAAAAGACTCGAATCTTTTTGATGGAGGCATACAAACGAGGAGCAAAAAAATGACCAACACCAGAAAGCGAATAATAACAGGAGGATAAAAACGTGAATGAATATTCATGAAAGCAGCGAAATTAGTTTGACTGCGAATTAATCGGCTTTATCAATGGATAATAAAACGACGATTTTCGCGTGCGATCGTAATCTGCATGTCCCGTGGCTATCGCACTAACAAACTGCTAATTAATCTTTATAATACGCCATAAAGCTGTTGGACACTTTTTGCGCTTTCGTTAGAGGCGCTGTTTTGTTGTTGGGTTTTGTTAGTTGATTTTTTTCGTGTTTTCCACCACGGATCGCCCCGAGGTGGAAAAATGGAACATGAGAATCGAGTTGGACGAGCTAATAGTTGACTAATGGTGGTGCCCTCGACGCAGATAAGCGTCTGGTTCTCATGGCTGAAAAACGAGGCAGGTCCCTTGCTCGCGAGAAACAAGAGGTGCTCTGCACTCCACGTGCGATTACCGATCCGTACATAATCATAATGAAATGTATCCGAGTCGCGGGGTCGGGCCTGTGTTGCTCACCGCGTGTTCTTAACGCGCGCCGGTAAAAATGTTAATTGACAATTGCGTGGCGCCACCGAGCGCCGTCTCGACCGGCCGACTCGAGACGGACGCAACTTAACAACCACCTCGCGATCCCTATTATTCATTACCTTTATACCAGACGCCCTGCGACCATTTTTTAGATAACCAACTCATTTGCGCAATCATTTTTAGTCTATCGGTCCCTTTTTTGTAACAAAGACATGGATTTCATTTTGGATTCGGATTTTGCGTCCACTTCTTTGTCCATTCGTCATATGCTCGCGACTAATTTATTAAACTGCATCAGAACGGATTAAGTGAAGATGCGTGTAGAATTTGCGGCGCGAAAAAATAACTGACAGGAACGAATTATTTGAATGTCCCGAGTATTGTAATCTTGGCAACTTTGATCTGTCATGTTTGGACGGGTTTGGTATGTTTGGGCCGTTGGCATTTCTCAAACGGATTACGCGTGCGAGCCTGTAATTAGGGAAAATTTGCGAGCACAACGGGGAGGCAGAGCCCGTCGGACACGCCTTTCCAATGTACGCGAATTTCTTGCGCCAAATTACTCGCGTGTAATACAATTGTTTCTATTTATTGTCCCGAGAGTCTATTCAATTGAGCGGATGTAGCTTGGTTGCTGAGACGCAGAGCAATATTCCGCACTAATATTCGTATGCCCATTATCCTTAGTCGACTTTTTTTACCCGTTATTCCTGATTGTACTCGCTTCGCATCCCATCCTGCGACTAAAAATAGACGAATCAATCTCGCTGCTGTTCAGACCAAAACAAAATCATAAAATAAAGACAGACGTGTGGATAGAAAAATGAGATATTCAGACAGATTGGATTCGGTTGCAATTTTATTGGGCAAAACGAAATATTTAGTTTTTGAAAGGCTGAAATAGAGATGATGATATTTGACGATGGTTCAGATCCAAAACGAATGTTTGCTTCAATCACAATTTTTATGATTCACACAAAAATGCACAAAGTCTTTTATTTTTTATGTTTTTCTTTGTCGGAAGTATAAGTTAGTTGAGTTTATAGTGTAGATAAGTAATTTAGGTAGCCAAACTTTGATAACGACTAAGATTGATGGCTCAAATATGATTATTACCTATAAATTACAATTTATTTGGTTGAAATTTATTTGTTTGAATAATGATTAAGATTAAAAGATAAGAGAAAGTCGGTGGGCCTGAAAGGTAAAGTGGGACTGTACCGTGTTTGGTTTTGGTGGGTTCGTTGGCAGTGCTCATCGCGATTAAGTGATTCCACACGCGCGAGATGAGAACGATAAATTGCACGATTTTTCACGCCGAGGCGCGACTACTCGCGATCGTTATCAACTCGGTGGACGATGTTGGCAAAAAAAGTCGCGGGACTAGCTTAAGGCCCATTATCTGCGCATCGATCAAAACAACAACTTTTATTCGTCCCTTTTATTCGCTCGAGCGCGCACAACCTTCGCGAATGCCGTGCAACAATTTTCTATTTGCCCTTATAATGATTTCCTTATCTCCCTCATTTTGTTTATCTTTTAAAAATGTTCTTACTCCTGGGATGCGCATTCGGTCAATGATAATCTCCTTGTTTCCACTAGAAGGAAAAACCAAAAAAAAAACCTTGCAGTAGAGAAGTTGATTTTTAATCACACCCAACTTCCGATTACCGTTCACAAATTCCTCGGCTTAGGAAATGATTTGCTCGGTTAAGCATCTAGATGACTCGTATTTGTGAATGAAAAATGTTGATCGGATGGAAGGTTTTGAGCGAGCGAACAGATTGGCCTGACGAAGAGTATGGAACGCTTGGATAATGTATAAATAATTAAACACTCCAACTAAATTGCAAGAATAAGACGACGCTGTGGAGGAAGCGGCTGGAGCTTTTTACATCTCCAATGGAGTGCTAATTAAATTTGCATTTGCCTTTCTTTTTTTTCTCTCCCTCCTTTCTTCATGCTTGCGTTTCTTAGGCCGACGTACTAGATATCTAATGAAATGTACAATCAGTTTCATATAAGCTTGTGAAATAATGATGTTGTGACCGGACACATGAGGCTCTAGGGCTAACGCTGCGCACACACAGCCAAGGTACACATATGGGTTTGTGATGGTCGTTTACCCGTGCTTGGGCTCGAGTGACGACCCCGCCCGTTTCAAGGACACCTTCGGATACCACAGAACCCGACCATCTTTAGAGACAAACTGCCTGCATGCATCGTCCACCATTATCTCGATTCCACGACTCTATCGCTCTGTTCGTTCATTGTCACTGTGATTATATTCTTCTTTTTTCTTCACTCTCCACACCAAACCTATCGACTTTTAACCCTTTCCATCCCGAAGAATTTATATTGATGAGAACCCTTTTTTGTGTGTCACACATTTTGGCATGGTCATTTTTTGCTTTGGAGCATCGGTTAAAATACAAATCAAAGGGTATTTTATCTAATCTGATTATTTTTCGATCAGCCTTTTTGCTAACTTTTCACTAACAACAAGTTAGTTTTTTATTTGCAGATTTATCATGGAACGATAGTGAAAAAAAGACGGATTTAGATCAAATACTTTAGTACTTCCAAAAAGTCAAAATTGTATGATAAAAAATTGGATTTGGAAAAAGGTTAGGCGTTTCAATGACAAGGCCAAGTTCGTAATTTTAAAGCAGGTCGATAAACGTAATGCTTATGCAACGTCTCCCACGCAACTCTTCAATATTCTCCCAGGTACTTTCTCTTTCGGTTCTGTTTCCATATAAACATTCCGACGCAGCTATTAAACCCAACCTTGCCCGTGAAATCGGCGCGGAGGTGTGTACGCTGTGCCAGACGCGCACGTTTTTACGAACAATCGCGGAACCCCTCGCGATCGCCTCGTAAATCTGCGTTCGGCCTGCCCCGCGCAATATCATATTCTCATACTAAGCAAAACGTCTGTCATCGCTCGCGCGACAATGCAACATTGAATTATCACTCGCGCGCGGAATGTTAATTGACCATTTTGAATCCGCGCATAAATTTCTGCCCCGTCAATTATACAAAATCGCCGTCACAAAAATCTTCCTATTTATTTCTCACTATGCTTTTCGGTTCCACTTTGACAGACGATTTGTTTCAACTTTTCATCATCCAACGTATACATTTTGAAATCCCTTTTTTCGTCAAGTTTTAATTCTTTGCCATTTCTTTCCATGTTACTCCCTGCGACAACCGTGTAATTATTTATTTATCAGTTTGTAATTGCTACAGGATACATTTTCGGAGAGGAGGAATTCCATCGGCGGGATCATTGTATGCGATCGGGTGTTTCGCGGTGACGTAAAATGGCAATTTAATAACCCACACGAAAGAGCATCAAGGTATCGCACGGCACAATCAACATTACGGGAATTAATGGCTCATTACAGTGGAGCGGTTGCATGCAAGGTCGATGCAGCTTTTGATACGTGTCATCGGGGACACGCTGCTCGAACTCTTATCACGCGATAACAAACAATTGGCAATCAGGCAGCAGTCTCGCTTTTGCCGAATCAACATTCAAGCGCCATCGCGACTCGCACACTCGTCGCATTCCACGCAGCCGATTATTGCAAATTGCACGATAATTTTAGCTCGGATTTTATATTTAGATCGCGGATGTGAGAAGGTCGTTGTTCTGCGAACGAGTTTTTGTACCTCGCAAAAGTTGGGAAAAAGGCTTAACGGCACCGAGTGCGTCTCTGATTTGTATCTCTCAGCGAGCTGATTAATTCGTTGCATATTAGGAGCAGAGCTTGGAGCGAGAGCGGTCATCTCAAGATTGTTCAGAAACGCAGCGAGATTAATACACGGTCGTTGGCTAAAGTTTGCTCGGACAGTGCCGGCGCATCATTATTAATACGCGAGTGAATGGAACGAACGCGTGAGGTAATGGAAATTGATGTTGTACAAGATGGCACCCTAACGACGTGCCTCGCAATCTTGCTCACCCATGGACCGGAATAAATGCCAACAAAAATTGTTTCACGCACAATTAAACCAGATTCAGATTAATTACACCTCATTCAACTGACCAGGGTGCACATTCGACACAGATTTTCGTCCAAACGAAAATCGCACTCGATCCCACGATCAACTTGTCGCCTCCTCACTTCATGGTGTTCCTCAACTTTGACCAAACCAAATTAACGATCATTGAATCTGATGCTCGAGATTGATCGCCTGTTTACGTTTGGATTTATCAATAAATCCCACCTGCTGTCCAGAACAGGAAAATGTTCGTTGCAAAATTTGTTAATATTGTTGCTGAAAATGTAGTCGTGGGGTTTTTTGCCACACGTTAATAGAGTCGTATTGAAAGTGGCTATAAATAGTTTAACAGGTTTTTCCAGTACTGCGGTGCGTTCTGGGTTAACCTAGGCTTTAACCTAGTTAAAAGGGAGCGCATGATGGTTGGCTTGTATCCTCGCCAGGGTACCGATGTGTATCCTTTCTGGGTTAGGTTAGCCAAGTTCAATTCATAATGCTTTCTGGGTTAGGCTAGCGTTTAGCCTAGTTCAAAGTGAGGGTCTGCACAACTCGACCCTACAGATATACATCTCGCCTACAACAACTGCATTCACCGCTACATTTAATTACGTGTAAATTCACTTATAAATGCGCGGCACCCCGAAAACCTGCTTCGTAAGCTGAAAAATCATATCAGAGTTGCATGTAGACATGAAACTTTTTTTTTCGCCTTCTTAAATCGTAGGAGAAAAAATCGTTGCATGTAATACATCAAAGCGTAACGTTTGCATGCTGACCTCGTCGATGCAAAAATGAAAATAATCGTTGCAAGATTTTTCACACCCAACGTTTATTTTGTGATTAACAAATCGGAAAAACAGTTACGATAAATCACCAGGTTTAATATGAAAACGAAAAAATAAACATAAAGAAAAGACGAAGGAGTGGATTTCGGGACTGAATTCAATTGTTTTGGCAATCGGATACTTTGGCTGGAAGAAAGCGAGGAAAAAAGGTTGAAGGATGACAGAGATAGAGCGAGGCGGAGGAAACCTAATGCTCGCACTGGTATCACACCAGGCACTGCAACCTTGTCCGATGGAATGGTTATAGTGCCCAGCCCACGCAATCCGCAGGTCAGAGCTCATGATCTATGAAATGCGGGAAATGCGCCGTTATGCGCTAAAGTGCAAACTTGTTAGTCATAGAGTTTGCGCTCGCCTAGCATTATATTGGGGACTCTAGATTCGCTGAGGGCAAGAGAGGCGTTAATCATTCCTCCCCCGTGCACGATTTAGGCCTTGACCATATTCCACTAGCCTCTCTTTCCACAGTCACCTCCATCTTCGACGAGCTACATGACATGACAAGCATGGGTCGCGCCTATGCCGTTATGCCCGAAAGGCCAACTCCTCTCTCTGCATATGGCACACACATCACTCAGATCGATTTAACAAAAATTGTTTCGGTGTCCCCCGACGTGACTCTGATCGATCGTTGCGTTCCAGCTTGATGCTTAATTGCAACCACCTGTGTCGCACTCACGAACAATTGAATACACAAAGTATCCGTGCTTAATTGATATTTGTTTATTACTCAATTCCAACTAAGAACAGTTAACCTGATGTTTAATTGATTGACAAATAGAAACGGAATCGTACACTTGTATCAATTTGGTTATCTTTATTTGAAAGAAAGTTCAAAAGTACACAATAAAAGTTAACGAAGATTGAAAATGAAGCAAATGAAAAAGTTTGAAACGATGACTAGGCTGAATTCATTTCGCAAATTAGAAAAGAATGTTTAGAATTAGATGTTGCGTTTTATCTAAACGTAGTTGACAATAAATCGTGGACATAATCATTGGCTCGCAGAGGAGAGTGGTATCCAAAAAGTGCGCGACTAAATTGAGACTATATGCGGCGCCGCGTATGAGCGTGTACTGTAATTCTTATCAAGTTGTATTGCGATGTCTCGCAAGTTGACGAGGATTCCCATTCTAAGCGAAACGGTGCTCAGATAAGAGCGTCCGTATTAAGTTCGCGCGCGATCCCTCGCAGGCGAGGTTTTGATGTCGTTTATGGTGTGCATCGCCGTAAAAAGCTCATAAAGCTAATCTAGCGGGGTATGCGCGCAGTCATCATTATCAGGATTGTAAGTCGTACTGATGTACCGGCAGGTGATTGTAAACAGCCTTCGGCGCATCGCGGTTTCTCCAACAGTACAATAATTGTCGGCGCAAAAATAGCCTCCGTTCGAACAGATACGACATCAACGAATCATTTCGGAATCACCAAATCGGAGCGATCTCACTTTTGATTACAAAACTTTTTTCTTCCAACTTCCAAGTTTCCAGTAGATTTGATGAAAATGATTTTGCATTAAGAATAAAGATTGTCCGTTTGAACGGTCCGTTAGTAAAATTAATTTACACCTCTGAAAGTTAATCGCGAACTTCTGCTATTTTGCGAGAGATAAGTCCGAATGTTTATAACGCGAAAATTCTTCGAACCGAGCGTTTTATCAACTATCGGTTGAACGCGCGCGTGGAATTAATCATACAAATCTAACGTTTTTATAATTGATTATTGCGAGAGGATGATGTCTAATCAACTCATCTGTTTGATAGCGAGCGCAGCGCTGTTTTTCTGTTCGCGCGAATGTTTCAAATATCTTTCCATTCAAGCCGGCAGCAGCTTCTTCGAGCGGAATCCGTTCGGCAGCGTGCCTATATCACCAAAATGTTCAAGCCACTTAATCAACTAATCAGTAAAATACGAATTTACAATTTATCAATAAGACTCGTTTCAATGCGCGAATTCCGGGTCTTGTGAAGTATTTGCGGCGCCTGCGTGGAACGCGAAAGCGGAAATACCACGCTTGCCGGTACACCACGCGGAATATGCGAATGAACGGTGGTTCGCGTTTGCGTGGTTCATCGGTAAACATCGTATTAGAGCACGAGAGGCACCTATCCATCCAAGTGTTAATAATAGCTCGCATTTTGACATTCGATTGAATACTGACAAGGGGATAAGGTTGCTCACGCAAGTTCACATAAGCAGTTTGCTTCGGTGGGAAAAAATCTAACTATAGGCAAAAAGGTACAGCTTCATTTTCAACTTCGCATCCAATTACGACGTAAAAAGTATAGTTATTTGATTCGAACAGAACCCATTTAATAGGTAACGGTAAGAGGAGCTTCCGATAGATTTGCCAAAAGGATCAATTTATTTATTTGTATTCATCGATGGTAAATACACTATGATATACAAGAAGAATCTCAAATTTTCCATCCAGAAAGTACTGTTTCTGTTGTAACATTTGTTTGAGGAAGAGTTTTCATACTTAGGAAATTACAGTTAGACGGTATTTTTGTGATTATTACAAAAGTGCTTTATGTGATTTTCTTACGGAAGCCCTTAGGAAGCGGCATTAACTGCCCTGTGATTTCTGCGAATCACATTTCACGTGTGCGACTACTCGCAGGACGGTTCAACCGAACGGGAAAATGTTAATTGATGTGGATTGATTTAATGCATTCGTCGATGAAACAAAGTTATGCTTTGAGAAATGCAAAAGTAACTGGAGAGGTTTTGAAAGAGCTCTTGGGTGCGGGACGCGCTCAAAAAGTTGTTACAAGTATCCGGTGGAACTCGTGTCGTTAGACAACACGACACCCATTTTGAAATTAATAATAAGGACCCGACTTTATGGCCGAGGGTTGACTATTAAATATTGCAATTATTTACGCGCAAAATCGCAAACTACCGTTTGGTCAACATTTTCTATTAATTACTTAACCTTCCGACGAAGACAATCCTTGCGATTATAACTGTCCGATTTATAGCTCCATAAATTGTCTGCATAATAATTTCATTTTAGGGTAGGTGTTTTGCTATAATTGCAATTTGAGCTTCGAATAATCTTGTAATTCAAATTGAAAGTTGAACAATAAACTTGAATGAGCTTATCTTAAATTCGAAAAAAATCGAATTCTTTACATATGACGTTCAGATCTGAGCCTCTAAAATGTTTATCTGAATCGATCAATAAATTAACTTAATTTTTTTAAGAATGGATTAAAGTCTGAGTGTGGACTTTGATAATTCGAATGAGTTGACGTTTCGAAATGACACTACGGATGTAAATTTGTCATGCTTCTTTTTCGACGGGCAATTTTCTATTTCAATCAATTTTTTGTACCCCGCGGAATGTTCGTTTTGAAATTTTTCTGATTGACAAAATTGTCTTGTGGAATGAAAATGAGAAGGATAAAAGTGTTCCGAGGATTAAAATTACAACCATCGCGGCGAGATAAAAATCGATCGAGTGTGGCGTGTTTAATGAGCTCGGTAATTTTGATCTGGAAGCACTTGTACTTGTTGATTATGATCTGAAATCCAGTTTTCATCGGCTCATGAAAAGTGCATGAAATCTCGGTACAATGTACTGATAATGCGTTGATAAAACATGCGGGCTGCTTTATTAATGATGATTTGATAATAGATAACGCGGCGTCTAACCGTGGAATTCGCAGTATACTCTTGGCTTTCCATAAACACGCACTCGAATTGACAAAACATGATGATAGCGGGGGTGAGAGAACCGACGATTTCTGAAGCGGAAGAAACGAGGATGAGGTTTAGCTTGCTAAACGTCGGTGATTAATGAAATTGTGATTTTCATTTTGCGATCGTTGTTTGAATTATACGCATCGCATTGCGTTACGAAATGTAATTTAATTCACATTACGCGGAACACATCCGATGAGCGCACAACACACGTGAGCCGTCGAAGGTCTCGCCAACTATAGCGGATAGAGGGAAATTATGAAAGCATTTCCGGGCTCACATAACTATGCCCGACAGAGAGCGCGTCTTTTATCAAGATGTGCATTTACGAAGTACTTGTGCGCGATTTACGAGGTTAGTTGGTTGGCTTTTTTTTGCATCGTTTTTAGCAGCGGGTTACACCTCTGTCAGCCAGTCACTGTCAGCTATGCAATACGACTGCTTTTATAGACACTTAACCATTTTTTTCGCCGCAGCCTCTTCTGCTTTTTTTGTCCACTGAAACGTAATGATAAAATAAAGCCTGACGCTGAACATGCGACGCGAGTAAAAAGAAGCGCATCTTGAAATCGAAACGAAAGCAAAACGAGTTAATCCGATGGGCTTTTATTTTGTCTTATCGGAGGAAGAGGAACACGAGGAACGCGAGATTGCGCACGATAATTTATAATAATGGAAGTAATACATATAAGGGCGGTTGGGGCCATTAAACGCCGGGGCCTCGGAATAAACATTAGCACAAATCAACGAGAATCCCCGCCGGTCTTGGAGTCAACAAATCACAAGGGAAAGGAGAGACAAACGCCGAGTCGGCTAGACAATGGAGGGTAGTCGAAAGTAGAACCAAACGAACACGACGATAGCTCTCGGCCGGCTCGTTGATCATTTTCGGATTCGGGCCAGTATGAATCACCGTGGTGGAGCGCAGCCGGGCAGCGTTGGCGCGGCATTTAAGGTCGTGCGAATATTGAAGTTAATTTGTGTTACGGTGTTTATGCGCGGACGCTAAAGAGGTCAGCGCAAGAGTAAAAGAGACGACACGGTGTACCTATCGGCTCAATGAATGTCGGCAACAGCAAACTTTGCACCTCGATACAGCGCGTTCCCACCAGTTGCACAGGCGATTCCCGCCGAACGGTCATCCGGCGCCGATCAAAAGTCCCTAAGCACGATCTTACCGCGCCAGCTTAACGGTACGTCGACACATCGCACGGTCAATACCCAGGCACCAAACAACACCTTTCTTCTGGTCACAACCGTGCACTTACAAGCACCACGAGAATCGGGTCGTTGCGTGCATACACATACACACACTTTTTTCCGATTCGATTTTCAAATCGCCTTTCTTACTTTATGCCTCGCCGAGCCTGCTTAATTGATACCAAGCTCCTATGAACAATCGTCACCTCGTTACATGATTTATGAGACTTTGCATCTTTCTGCCTAACTTATTGCCTTTTGTCCAACACCCATGTCAGCCGATCATTCTGATAACCACCTCCCTTTGCTTTATGACCAACAGCTGCATAGTGTGTCCGTTTTGTTTAGTTAGCATGCGTTCGAACAAAATTAAATCCCATTCATGTTTAGTCATAATGTTTTGATCGCTTGTACTTGACACGTTACTAAAATTGTAAAAGTTGCTTCTCGAAGATGTCGTTTAGCAACATTCAAGTGAGAAGAAAAATTAAAATTACTACCTCGACGTCAATTTGTTGAACACGCTAGACGGATTATTTTATATTCAAATTACAAGTACCGATTACAATTTATGGAACCATAAACTTCGAAAAGTAACACCATACGTGAGACTTAAAAAATGTTCGGACACTGTCAGACTATTGAATTTTGATTGTGTCATTTAATGTCATAAAATTTGCATCGCCTCGTACTTTATTACTCTATTTAAATGTATTACTATAATTATGAGTATAAAATTCATTGACGCGTCTTTTAAAATGCTTTTAAAAATTCAGAACTGAATAAGTTGAAAATTTGTGTTTGTAATTGCAAAATACCGGTGGAACATTTCGTAATATAAAAAAGCACTAACAATGAATGCGTTTTTTGGTATGAAAGGATTTTTGATGGAAAAAATGGTAGATGCGTGATTGCTTTTAGATATTAGCATTGGAAGCCCGCGCAGCTTGCAGTGTCATTGTCAATGGTTTGAAGACCTTGACGCTGAAAGATTTACATCAGCAAGAGTTTGCGCGAAGATTACAACCAGTGGGGGTATTAGGAAAGAGATGTTACGTACCGTAAATTTGCCACTGTGCGGCACGTTCACGAGAGGCTGTGGGAAAATACCTGGCGTAGGTCTCGTGTTCGTGTTCGCAGCATGAATGCTCCGGGAAAATTCGCCGGAGAAATCCCGCGCGTTCTTCTTTATCATTCGTTACGCCCGGCGTAATGTTGTTATATCAAATCCATGACACGCGCGCTGATTGAATCAAGCTCGCCGAATCAACGAGAATTCTACTCGTACTTTCGTCGTGGATTTATGGGAAACTCGCCGGCGCTCGATTATACGTAAACGAAATTCTGTTACGCAGTAAATTACCCCGGCCATCTGCCACGACGCGCGCATTAACGCACAACCAATCACTGAAGCTTTTTGAGAACGAATCCGCGCATTTGCAACTTACTTTTTCGTTCAACAATTTGCATCTAATTGAATACAAAGTCAAGAAGAAGTTGACGCAAAACAGTTAATGGCTAATCAGCGTCCCGGTTTGTGCTTATCAAGTGTAAAACGTTTTTACCTCTTGGATGCAAAAAAGAATAGTGATATATAGTGTGATAAACTGATGGCAAAAAGATGAAAATGATGTTCCACCTTTAGGAGAATGATGAATATTTATCAGCATTGTATCGTGTTACGATTATTGACAGTCGCGCAGAGCTACCGTGGGATTCTCGCTGTTACAATAATTCATGCCACTTGCGATTTTCCGCGCCAATTTATACGTAAATTGCGAAATTTTGCAATTAATTTTCAGAGCATGCAGAAATATACTGCACGGTTAGTCCAATATTTCTAAATGAAGCGTACAACTAAGTAGCGTCACGTTCGTAATTTCTTCGTGCGTGCTTTATAGTCACGCAATTTAAAACGTCGTCTCATTTCCGATATGAAAATGATATGCATCATCGTTTCCCGTAGCTCAATCATTCGCACATACAATTGTTATAGACTGACACTAATCCCCGCATTGTCATTCGATTATGTAATTAGACGTTCGTAAAACATCATTGCTCAACTATTTTTTGTCAATTAACTTCAATTACAGTTTAATTTTGATCCGAAAAAATTACATCGAAAAGAGACCAAAACAATTAATAAAACAAACTATACTTTACTTTTGCCTTTGCAATGTACAACTTTTGAAACTTTTAAAGTGTGCAAAAGTAGTAAAATCGGTTTATGTTCGGCCCCAAAAGTTAGACGCCAAATTTTTTATTCACAAGTAAACACTAAAATGAATGAAAATGGAATCAAACATGAAAAAGTATATCTCATGTATGAAAGTGGATAATACAAGTCTGTCTGGATTATTTGGTGCTTTACTATCCGCCTGTCTAGTCGTAGTTTATAACACGCACATGACATTACTCCACGATCCAGCGGCTAAACAAGCAAACGAGTTAGAGCAGATCAGAGGATCAAGAACTGCAAAGTGGATGATCTTATAGAAAGAGAAAAAGTAAGCAGTGAAAGATGAGTGTAGAACCGAATAGGCAGCGCGAAAGCGAGTTCTTTCGTTTGTGCGCGATTTCTGTTAAACGAATTAACACGTTCGAGAGACTCGCAGAGTTGAATATTTACTGACAATGTAGGTGTAGACGAAACAGACATGCCGGAAATCTGTCCCGTCGAGATACGCATCCGATGTTTCTCTCGACAAGATTCATCGCCGGCTAGAATGTTGATCGATTATCCGCGATCCGACGTTCCACTCATACGCTTTCGATGTAATTGTTAAATTAATGAAATTAGCCTGTGCCATCCCGCTGGCTCGTTTCGCGCAAATCCAATTACTAATTCCGTGTGTGCTTTTGATATTCCATACGTATCTCGCGCAGCACAACCTTTTTATGCTTAACTTGTCAAAAGAAACGTAAATACGATTAGCCTCGGAAGTATTCCGCTGAGCTTATGTACGGATAATCTTTTGTCAGGAAGTGCTAGCGACATGATGTTATTTACAGAAACCTGCTATCACCACAAACATTAAATCCGCTGTCAAACAAATTGTCTTGCAAAATTGCAAATGATCATTTGAGTATCAATGGGAACGAGAATTCAAAATGTTTTGTTACCCACGCTGACGTTACAAAGTCACTGTGGTGATTTTCTTTTTATATGTGAATCAACGGAGATTGAACGCGGCATCTGAAGCAGCTGGTCTTATTCAATTTCGCAACACTAGTGGGACGTACAATTTGCAATCAATAAATTGCTCGTAGCACGTGCATCCGAGCTCATCACCTCGCTATAATTTCATACAATCAAGCTTCCGGGTAGATAACTCGTCCAGTATACCACCTCCCACTGATCAACAATATTCTATACTAATCCAGAACTAATTTTCAATAAAAACTTGCATCCAATACACGTCCAATATTTTTCACAAGAAGATAATTTACTGTGCGGAAACGAACGATGCGATTATTAAAAGCTGGTTCGAGGATGAGTTATTCGATGCTATCGAGGTTGTGACCGATCAAAGAGCCTTATCTTACGGAGATTAAAGTATTTTATAAATAGAAAAGTCACAGTGACTAAAATTTTTTGTACATTGTTTCAGCATGGAGACATTCCAAGAGGCTGCTATTCAAATGCTGCGAGAGTTCAGGGCTTTGTTGCAGCACTCGCCGCTACCGTTGCCTGGCACTAGGCTTCTTCAGCTACTCGCTTTAAACATGTTCGCTATCGAGACCACGCAGTTGAAGGGTGAGTTTTGTCATGGGCTTCTTTTCACACTTTGTGCTGAGTACTATTTTGAATTTAGGTCAGCTTTAAAGATGATACTATAAAAGACAAACACTATCACAAGCATCGTAGATAGCATTTCAAAAATATTATAAAATTGGTCCTAGGATATAGTGGACTAAGACCTGGATCGATCTATGCAGTTTTTATGCAAATCTTCAAAGATAAATCTCATTTTGACATGATAATAATAATCGGTACGACTGCAACGTGTAATTTAGCGAACTATCAAAAAACGAGTTGAATTTTCTCAGCAGTAAAATATGACAATCTAGTTATTTTGGCATAAACTGAGTTTGCACCGTTAAAGTGGAGAAAGGCAAGGGTACATTCGGGAAAATTGATTTCTTGTCAACATTAAGGAACAATAAATCATGCATTTGTGTTAAACGGTACGATATCGAATATGGGAAAATCAGCCAACATTGAAGCTGATACTTAGAATCGATTATGCTCTTGTACAATAGAACCGCTTTGTAATTCGCTACCATTACCTCAATATCGGTTCTCCGAGATCCATAAGTAGTCCAAATCAATCGAAGTTCATAGAGTTTAAAATTCAAGTGAATCCATATTTAACTACAACTAGTAATACCGGGAACATTATCGGTACACCGTTCTTATGGGAACCTGCTTTTGGTCAAATTATCTCAAATTTCAGTCTGTTGTGGCTGAATTAAGCTGAACAAAATGAGTCCAATGTACCAAATCACAAAAACCAAAGAATTTATGTTAGAAAACATATTTTCGCTGAGAGTTTTCATTTAAAACAAGTAATTCGAAAAGTAATTCCGAACATTAACAGTAAATTTTTTTCGCTACGAAGAAGTTGAACTTTCGCTCAAAAAAATCGCAGATTGTGAAACAAAAAAGCTGTGACAAATATTGAGCAGCGCTGAGTCATTTCTCACCGCAGGCGGTTTTCCGAAAATAAGAACACGACGCCGGAAGTCGCTCCAAAGTGCATGCTGCGTGCAGGTGCCAGCGTATTATCATTATTATCGTCATTATTATTATTATTCGAAAATTGCTGGTCAAGGTCTTAATCTGCTGGAGGGACGTGAGTCATCCCTGGACTGTGCGTAACGTTTGACACCAGCGACTTCAGAATTTTCAGCGCACTGACATTCAATTTAATCATCTCGTCGGTGCGATCAGGTTTTGTTACTCGATCGTCCGACTACTTACGGCGCAAACTTTTTGTCTCGATTTACCGACCCAATCTGAACGTTTAGCCCGCGTTATTTCTACCCTCTGATTACAACGCGCGACGTGGCGCCGCTTTATTGGTTTATAAATTACTCGTCGTTGGGACTTAATGATGACAGTTTCAGCCCGTTTTTATCGTCCCTTTTCGTCATGCCTAGGCTTTTAATCAGTAGGTCCTGCGATTCAATCATTCTTCGTTGACGTGATTGCGATTTCGCGACATTTTTCCCTATCGTGTTGCGATTAAAAAGTTTGCATCCATCCCCAATCAGACAACTTTCATTAGCCGCGTCCTAACATTTTTATATGCTCAACGAGTTATTAGCGAGTAAACGTCCAACGATTACTGCACTACCGATAACTATGTTGTCCCAGCTTCTACAAATACTAACCTGCTTTATATATAAGTACCCGCGGGTCGCTATTTTCTTGTATTTAACTCGTTTTGACGATTTTTCAGCATTCTTATAACTACCACGTTGTACTCGTTTACAATCGATCATCGGGCAATTGACTTGTCCCTCGCTTGTTTTTCGTCTGTCGTATTTTTATCGTCAATTAATAATCCGTTCGAGAAAGCAAAATGCTACTTTACCGATGCCCAATGAAAAAATGTAATAAACTTTGCTCCCGTAAAAATTGAGGATTAAGATTTTTAGATTCGTTTGAATTTTTTTGAGAAGTAACTTTGTCATATAATATCGTCAGTTTATTATGTTGCGTTGGAATTAAACTATCCATTACTAGAGGTCGCATATGGGAGTAAGGCAAATTGTCCGGATAATCAGACTACGTGCATAAATACAAATTACTCGAACAGCGAGCGAGCCAAGGTGACGGGACTCTGTATTTTCGCGAGCTACGTGGCCGCTAAAACTCAATATAAATTACAGCCGTATATCCTGCTGGCTCGTGTAAAAGCGTGCAACGTAATAATTAAGTGCAAGCACGGCCAATGATGCTGACGCACTGAAACAATTTAATAACGTTTTAGTCGCTGCACAGTCCACTGTGAGATGTGCGAGTATAAAATTTATTTCTCGCTGATTCCAATTCACTTGATTCCAAGTGGTATTTAAACTACTACTACTTGTTTGTTTCAAATAAACCGATTAACGTCTGACCACACTTTACATTACGTCTTTCAGTTTTCTCCAGTCCATTGCTAGGAGCAGTTGAAAAACTCCCAGCTATTTGATTAGAAAAATCGAGTGTTAGAAATACGAATGGTCTCGTTTGTTCAACATTAATAGGATTGATTCCTCGTTTATGTTTAACATCACATCTTTTGGATTCAGCCAAAGTCAAAAGATTTGATTTAAAAAAAAACTAAACAGAACTGAAACAATTCTTTGTTCAGAACGAAAACTAATTAAAAAAACCGTCGATGCGAAAACAGTGGAAGAAAGTATAATTTTTCGATTTGATCGCAGTGAACAATTATCGTAGAAGCTTTAATGAAAGAGAAGGTGGAGGAACGTGTTGGAAAAGCGTTGCGGGGTGAACGGTGAAGTGTACATTTGAGGTTCAATTTGGTAGACGAAATAGCAGAGGCTAAACGGATAATGATAGCACAGAGCTTCTGTGGAGTTGGATGATCGCGGACGGTGTATATAAAACGGGGTTAGACATTAATGGCGACGGGGCCGTTGTTGGCAGCAATTAGCTTGGTGGGACGTTGATTCGGTTTTATTTCTCAGGCCCGGGGATGTGCGTGTGCGGCAGAAAGGGCTCTTTAGTGAGGCACGACGTAAGTTCCTGGTTACGGCTGATGGTTCGGGCGCTGAGATCGGCACACGGAACGTGACCGCGATGATGGCCACTACTGTTCTGCGTGCTCGTCCCGCTGCAACGACCGTGAAATTGCGCGTCTCGTTAGTCCGACTTTTGTCACGCTCCGCATAAGATAGATAGATGATGCGCTCATCTGAATTTCAAATGCGCCACGTGCAAATGACGCTGTCGACAAAGTGGGATCCGAATCCGAGACAAACACCTGGTTAGCACATAACTAATGTAAACAGAACGAGCTCCGCTGCTTCGGATAATGGATTGCATTTGTTTATTCCACGACGAGTTGATTCGTGAACACCGACTTGGCGTATCATTTCAAATGGGATTTACTGGCTAATAGGCAGAATACTCTGATCCACTACCGATCGGGTCAATCGCTTGAGAAATGGTACAAGATGTTGACCGATTTTACCTCTCTAATCGGTTTATGAAATCGCGAATTTTTCGTTCGCCAAAATTTGCATATTCATGCCGCGCAATAGACGGCTCAGCTAGCAGTTCAGCAACAATGTTTTTTCACTCAGTGCACTCATAGTCGGGAATCTTCGACAAATTATATACAAAAGTCCAACATCGCTGGACAATTACATATTATAAAAGCGATTACTGTTGATGTTGTACGAAATTGCAAAACGTTAGTTGCAGAAGAAAAGAGGTAAAAAACGATAAAGACCTATAACAAGGTCGAAGGATGCGAGGCCGGGTCATTAATATCAATGCGCTTGCGCTGAAACGAGTAATCAAGTGGGCTATTCGGTAAGGATAACGCGCTACCGCCGCTGCCAATGATTAGCAGCATCGCTTGAATCGAATGTGTCCCAGACACGTGAATCTGCAAATTACCGATCTCAAATCACTTAAGCCGGCCAAGGGTGCATATCAAGCGGCGAAAATCACGCGCTGCGTACCTCGGGCGCTGTCCAGCAGTAATCCCAAGACTAATGTGCATAATGTCTATAATCTGCGCTGCATCCAGAGTTGCGTTTTCCGCGTACTCTGACCCGTTCATGTTCGCTCCTAATAGCACTGCGTCAGGTGTCATGTTCGATTCGACCTACCCCGCAGCTCTAATTGCGTGTCAATTTAATCGTTATTTTCACGTTTCAGTAAATTCGCAAAAAAAATATTAACCGACCTGTTCCCATTTAATTGACACTCCTCGCAAAACATTTTATTTTTCATCGCACAGACGTGAAAATTTTCTTCTCAAACGAAGATTACATACATTAACCGATGTCGAATAAATCAAAGGTTAATTTTCACACTCCAATTATCATATCTATTTTTAGATCGATTCTTTAGCGCTAAGAAAATTGCAATGGAGGCAACGATTATAATAATGTGCGAAAGTTATTTTTGTACAGGTATTGATATAAGTATCGGTTAACTTAATGCCGTGTATAGTGGTAATTTTGGAATAAACCTATCTGGCTAAATTTCAGAGGATTTTGCTTGGTTGTTCAAGTAAGTTTTCTTTGAAAACAAAAATGTATTATCCCAGAGAACATTTTTACATCAATTTGTACAAAAACTAAAACTTTACATACTTGTGTGAATTTGTTTGATACATTCTAATTATCCCGTCTGAGCATTGAAGTAATAACATATATTAGCATGACTATAACGCGACGGTGCTACGCTTTCGTGCTAATGGCATTGCGACAAAATCATCTGCGCAAATAATTATAAGGGATTAACGTATAATTACACGTCGTGTCGGCGTTGCACGTACGTGAATAGCGCTTTGTTAAATAATTAAATATTTAAATGACGTGAACGAGATTGGAGGTAGGGCTGGCGCCGGCGTGACTTGCGACACGTTCCGTTTGAAGCAGAGTGCGTGATAGCGCGAATCTCTTCTACCGCGACATATTTCGCAGCCTTGCCAAGGCCAGCTCAAAAAGTGGCCGCATTCTCGCAATCTTTTGTACATTCTTTCTACTACGTGTGAGGATGCGCAGTTGAATATTCTTATGATTTCTGTGCGGTTACATTTCCTGTGTCAGGTGCTTATTATTGTGCTGATTGCTCACGCTAGCTCGCTTAATCAATCAAGTTCTCTATTCGCCTAGCAATTCACACTTCTTGCCTTCGGTTTTACCTTCAAAGGTTTCTATGCATTCGCGATGTTGCGTGAACACCGAATGTGATGTTATTTACAACCATTTCGTAGCTGAAAAATCGTTGACTTTTTGTATTCTTAAATAATATTCAACTTATTACGGAGTACGATCGAAGAGGCTTAGCCCGAGGTGTTGATAGAATGTTTTCACTTTAAAATTCAACATTAATTTTGATGATAGTGGTTGAACAAATGTTCGTCGCTTAAGAACAAAGTTACTTTTTATACGGCTAACAACTTGATGATACAAAACATAGAAATGTTCGCTAGACTTTGTATATTTCTCACATTAAAATTCCTGGTAACACAGTAATTTTTGATATCGCGTTCGATAATCAAGTTGTTTCAATAATGACTTCATTTTGAGGGGTCTTCGGTATTATGAATATTATGCAAACGCTGAGAATGAATTTAAAATTAAGCGTGTAATTGATACGAGAGATACGCCTTGGCGATCACATTTTTAAGCAAATCGAATTTGCGAATATTAAAAGCGATGTTTATAATGAAAGCGGCCGGGCTGCGGTGATTAATATAACGTGAAGTTGTAAAAGAAAAAAGTGGCGGGAAATATAGCGAGAAAAAAAGCTGCAAATACATCGGGTTATTTGCTCCGTTAATGGCAACTGCAATATTGTGATTGAACCCCTCGGGATAACTTCCGCGTTGGTTACACGGAAACACAAAATCCCTGAACGTCCCGCGCACAAGCAATTTACCGAGCGCGTGCATGCCGAACGATACACAACTTTTTTCTCCACCGACCAATCAAATTGATCCGTGTTTCAAACATGAGAAAAATTAAAAAAACACGAAATCACGTATATTTAATCGGTGGCAGTAGCCATCCATCTTTCACAGTTTACTTTTAATTTAAAAGTTTTGTACGTGATCGGCAAAAATAACTAATATGCATAATATTTATGCGTATATTTTGCTGTTCTGTTTTGTTTTGGTCTCTTTTGCCGTTGGCCATCAATTTATTGAGGTACAAAAAATGTGGTTTGTAATATTTTCGAATTAATCAAATCTGTTGGAGAAGTTTGTTTAGCAAATAGTTTGCTATTAGTTTGCAGAAATGGCGAGAAATAAGTTATAGTTGTAAATTCATTCTCACTTATTCTAACGTTTATTTCGCACGAGAGACGTAATATTCTCAGAATGGTGCATCACTAAATCACGAACAAGAGAGTCCTTTCACGAGTAAGAATCCATGCTAAAATAACCGCTCGACTCCGTTGAGTTAACCATCTCAAATTGCAGCAACATTTTTTTCTTTCTCCAGTCTCTCTTCACGCTTCTCATCAAGCTCTTATTCGCGTTGTTTATTCTACTGTTGTGCTTATTGCACGATGCACAATGCTTCGTTCAAGGTATTTTCTCCTGCACGATCATCTTCTTTTGTTACTTCAAATTTAACTCAATTTTTGTTCGGTTACAGATCACAGCAGCGTGCGATCTGAAATTTTGAAAATTTAATATTTAAATTTCATTTTTAATGAAGTTCGGAGAATAAACTTTAAACTGGATGTTTAAAAGTTTATAACAGAGTAAACAAGAAACGATGCAAGAGTGGAAAATCCAGATTACGAGAAAAAGATAAGAAAATAAGACTGATTACAAAATACGTTTCCCATATGTGATTTCTGAGAAGTGACTTATCCCTCATTCATGGATAGAAACATTTCCAGTTATGAAAAAGAAGTCATAAAAGGGTTTTGACTTGGATTTAAGTACTTTGATCTTTATTATTTATGTAATTACAAAATGACAAGTTATTCGCATCAATTTTAAAATGAGAGTACATCTCGTGTATAATTTTCATCTTTTTTTCCGTATAATTACTCGGTCTCTATAATTTCACGCGAAGGGTTTGCTTCCTTCAATTTTTTTCGTCGTCGTAGGCAACGTCGGCACGAGGGATTAAAGAATTAGCTGCACATCTCCCGAGAATGCTGAATATAGACTAATCTCGGTAATGGACCAAGATAATCTGAAATCCAAATAGAGCCATTTCGAGTGCGCGATCTACACGTACCATCATTTAGATTATTTATGCAAGATTAGTACCGATTTTACGATGTCTATCAGTAATGATTGCAGACGATCGAACCGACTGGGACCACATATGAACTCGTTATTTTATCATTTTTTCGCATTTCTGCTTTACTTTTTCATTTCCTTTTCACTATTCCGCCAGCAGCATGTAAGAAAAACATCATCCCTAGATGTAGTTTAAGATTGAATCATCAGCACTCACAATAATCAATCCAACCGCTAGACACGTTTGATTAATTTCTCTGCTTGTCTCTCTATTGTAATTGTAACGTCGGACAACACATCAGCAGGGTAATCGGTGTTGCACGAAAATCATTTTGAATGCGAACGATCGGTTGTAAATCATCAAATAATTTGTACTTTGTGAGATTTTCATCCCGCGAGTGTGATTACAGCATCATTTTCGTAAGGCACGTTAAACGCCAGACAGTTGAGTTGAGTCGTGCAAAAAGCACGTATTTCAAATCGACAAACAAACGAGGCTACACATTGTGAGCACGCTGACAAGATGATTGATCTGCAATTGTGAGTTTAATCGCGTTTGCCGACGTCCATTTTAGGCTCCGACAAGCCTACCATGTTGCGTACGTGTGTGATTATCACAAAACTTGAGCCATCACGGAGCCACAAGCGAGCAACAATTTGTTAGCGTCTGTGTGTTTCTTTGATTGGCGCCACGAGTTTTCGTCGCGCAATGCAAATGGGCTATGGCTGGCGCCAGAAAATCGGTTTTTCCTTTTTTTCACTTCGTTCCCTTTCTGAAAGCTGAATTATGCGTATCGGTCTGACGCCACCTAAGGTGCGTCAGATTAATACTCATGGTAGGATGGCGAGCAAGCACAAATTGCATGTTATGGGTAATTGGCAATTTCTGTAACGTGATCCGGCTACTTTCTGTCCGCGAGGGCTTTCCTGCATGTGCTTTGTGATTGGCAAGGACGATGAGCTGATCGACGTCCGCCGATGTAATGATGCTTCAAACCGAACTCATATTTTTCATTGATTTGCCATCAAGTCGCGACGAGCTTTCATTAAATCGCCTTTTTCTCTATTCGCAAGAGTGCACTTCCGACGCGGGTGTTTTGTCGGTGAATTTATCGGCGCCTTCGAACAGTCCAATGGAGTTGGTCTTTCTTTTTTCTCTCCCAACGATCTTGTGGCAATTCAAACCCCAACGCCGAGGCCCTTACATGGTACCGATGCCAAATTTATTGAAAGTGCCGAAGATCTTTGCTCGCTTTTTGCACGCAGCTCAACCGGCCGTGAGGTAAAAAGGTCTTTTTAAATCGTCTTCTAAGAAGTTAGCGCTGGAATGTAGACCAATTGCGATCCTAAAAGAACCGACGCAAAAAAGCGTCGGGGTGTCTAATGGTCTCAGTGAATCTGCAAGATGTATTATCTTCATCAAGTCATCGATTTTTTTCCTATAAAGCAATCTTTTAGTTCTGAAAATATAGAAAAAAATACTCTTCTCAAGTATCTGGCATGGTCGAAATAATGAACAAAGCACTTGAATAATATTATTTATTCATAAAAAGTTAAAAAACAGATTAAAATTACGTGAAATGTATTCAAAAAGTGATAATAATCAGAAACCAGTAACTTTATTCGGACAGTTTTGCTGGTGTTTTCGCACAATTGGCCTGCTCATTGGCGAAAACTTTGTTTTTAATTATAATTTAGCCATGGTGTCGAAGGCCAGACGGCATGATGTTGCGTTAACTAGTGTACGGTCGCATCGCCGTGAGCGCGAGAGGCGCCTTTTTCATTCGGGAAACGATCCCCTGCCTCGTTAGCACGCTGATAATTACACAGCCACGTCCCGAGAAAAAGGATTATAACTTTTTAATCTATTTGCCAGCTGGACGGCGAGCATTATTCCGACATTACGCAATGCGACGAAAAAGAAACGGTTTCACGCCCCGAACCCTAACAAATTATCATATACGCATTAATCACTCGCTTGATGTTTACTTGACTTTGGACGCGGTAATGCTTTCAATTGCATGCCCCTTAATCGTACCGTCTTATAGCTCTCGCACAAGTGTCGTTCAATTTCTTGCAATCACGTCAACTGACCGGCCATTTCGCTTGCTCAACTGCACATCGTTTGACAAAAGTTGCTTCCAATTTGTCGGCATTCTACTGCAAATTGAACGTGTATCTTTTGCAATAATACTCGTACATAACTTTATTAGCTTTAACAAATAGCAAGCGAGTTAGTCGATTAATTTTCTCGACTAAGTTGTAGGGACGATCGTTTCATCGCAGTTCATATCTGATCGATAAGAATCTGTGATTAATCGTACGAGACATTTTCCAATTAAAAGTCAAATCATTTCCTGAGCTTTAATTTATGTGTATCCATTCAAATTTAATTCGAATGCTTTTGTCATGAAAATGATGAGAATAAAGAATTTGTAAGGAAATTTGGATAATAATGTACTCTAATAAACGATGTTCGTAATGCTGAGCATTTAGTAAAACACGCAGTCAAGCAACTAATCCTCGATTATAAGTCTCTTTGCGTGTAAAAGTGGTCCCATTAAGAAAGCAATTGACGCAAAATGAAAGGTGCTATATAGAATCCAGAAAGGGGCCTTAATCAGGACATTATGAGGACGGGGAAATTAATAAAGCGGCCACCGACTGTTCATTACACTTAGGCCGCGCAAGTAAATAATTTGCTCGACTCGTGTCTTTTTTTCGTTTTACGAAAAATATGTTATCGTAGGCTATCATTTACAAGTTTTAATTGAAATCTGCGCTGGCGATGCTAGTGACTTACGCCGATTGACTTTAAAGCTGTCCAACATTACCGGCATAATAGCATAAATTATAACACACCGCGGCGTATTATTAGCGCATCGTTGTTACGAATGAATATTGGTGCAAAAATTACCACTTTACTGAGCCTCGCTTGGAACGCGAATCGCGTTGCTTCAAATGTTGCCGGTAATATGTTGCAACATGGTCTTTAGGTGCTGAATTGATTTCTCATAAACGGCTCTTAAGACACTTCAAATTGTTATGGCGAGAGTGATTTTTCTTAATTCTTTCGATATTACGCTCTGCAACGCTTTTTTAACCGGCTCGCGGGATAGAAAAAAAAAGGTGCAAGGTATAATTTTCTATATGAGCTCAAACGATTTACCGACAGCCGCTCAATTGAATTTGATTCTCGTTGAAACCTTTCCTTTTTTCAGAATGTCGGAAAATTACCAAAAAAGAACAACGGAAAGTTAAATGTTTTTATGGATATTGCAAATTAACTCCTTTAGAAACAAAAAGGGTTCACTCATTTTTCACACTTTCGAGCTCCGAGAACAAAAGCCCCGAAGAGTTGCGACTTTTTGTTTTAAATTATGTATTCAATGTAAATGTTTTTTCTGTAACACGTAAAATAATCTTAATAACAGTTCTCAGGTCAGATTACAACTGTAGGCATATTCGTCGGTGTATATTCACTTTGATTTCGTGAATTAAATATCCTTTTTTAATTATAATACTTGCAGTGTGCCTCATTTAAGAAGAGCATTCCAGCAAATAATACAAAACCAGACTGAGATTACGCCTGCAATTAATCAAGCGCTCGTAAAATTTTACACGTGGGTATATTGAAACTGCGTAGGCTGATTTTTAACATTAAAGTAGCATTTATTCAAATGAGATGAACAATAACATGCATTTTTCTTCAGTCAACAACTGGTTTTCTTAAATGAAATGAGTTGAGACGATTAAAAATCAACGAGATCGAACTTTTTGAAATGTTCAGTCAGCATTTTTTCGAAACAATCCATTAATAAACTGGTTTACAAGTTTACAAATTAAGTTCCTCGACTGTTTCCGCAATTACTCAAACAAAGACTTACTATATTTGCACAGAAATCTTGGCAAATCGTTTGTAAGTGTGTATCGGTCGGAAATAGAGAATGAACTAGAGAGGCGGCTGAGCAGTGTTTGCAGGAGGTGAGGCGCGAATTATGAAGGCCTGCGTCAATAAGCCGCAGTCTGGATATTTTCGCGTGATTTCGCACGTCCGAGTTAAGAGCCTTCACACGTTTCTTAGAATCGAACAGTTTTCATACAGTCGTTGAACGTGACTTTTTCTGCCACTATAATTCTTCAAACTTTTCGTTTTTTGGCTTCGTCCCCTTGCACAAGTTCTACACTTGTTTCACATCGGCAGAGATTTAAGTTTATTGGACCGGCGGTCGCTGGGTTGTTCTTCAAGTTCAGTCACAAGTTTTAATGTTTTAGTTTGAAGTAGCAAAAAGTTTACTCGAGGTTGGAACAGCTTTTTTTCACCCAAAAAATAGTACGGGTTTTGTGTAAAAGTCGTTGTTGCATTAGGTAAGGTTAGGGCGACTGCAGCATTCATTTGTGAAGGTGTGCAAATCGAACGAGCATGGTGGTCGATGTTACTTGATTCCTCGTTCCCATTCTCTCGGGTTATTTTTGTGTTTTCGACTTTTTACGTACTCTCAGCACCTCTGAAAGGCGCACGTTTTCTCGTACGTGGATCTTTTTTGGATCGCACATCTTCGGCGATAAATAAACAATTCATGCATTATTAAAGTTGCTTGTGTTCGCGTATAGTCTCGTCGCCCGGGATAAATCGCATAGTCATTCTTGAGGAATTTTGCCCCCTTTTTTTTCGTAGATTGAAATTCCGATGTAAAATCAATCAACTTGATAGGCTCGAACATTTATTAAAATTTTTTTGGATAGCCATCTTTTCGATGAAGAATCATTTTAATTATTAGGTTGATGGTGTGTCAGCGACCACTTTGGCGTCACAACACTCAACATTCACGCAAGAATTCGCCGAGAAATTGACAAAACGGACAATAAGGTTTCATAGTAAATCATACGTGTGGAATTGTCGGCAAATAGATTCCTTTGAATGTTATGCGTGTGAAAATGTGTCTCTTCCGCATTCATATATTCGGCGCTAAATAGTTCTCTCAGCTAGTCTGACCCCAGAGAACATGACTCGAGTCTGATCCATAAAGTCTCACGACAAATTGACCGGCTAAACAGTTGTGCAACTTTGTCGACACGTGTGCTTTATTTCCACAGATTATGTCTTTTGTAATATCACAAAATTGAACATACTGCTGGAAAAGTGTAATTCTTTTTTCATTTATCAATATCAGATTTCAGTAATTTGTTTTTCATCGACAGATTGCGAATTCGTTTTGTCGCACATTTTTGATGACAATTTTATTACATTCACTAGATTTTTGATTTCGCAGTTGTTTATGCAAAAACAGCAATAATAGATGAAACAATTAGAAAAATCGTCGGAGCAGTCGTCCTTGCCCTCAGATCTCGAGTCGCGTCAAGGCCACTTATCCACGAGCTCATTGCACTCGATCATCTAATACTCACATCAACAACCCTCGTATCGTTTCATCAATCATTCAACAACCCACGTAACTGTATGTGAAACCACGTTAAGGACACGAGATTTGCGGTCAGTTTGGCGTCAACTATGGCCAACCAATAGGTAGAATACTTTTTCTTCCCTCTTCAACCATGCAATATGGAAATTTGTTTGGATTCAATTCCAACCACTTATTGTTGACAAATAACTACTTTTTGTAGAATTCTGATTTTTGTTAATTTGTAAATTGATATCCAAATCAAAAAACAAGTATGATACATTCAGAAATATCAAACCAGTTGAGTGTATAAATAAGATGTACATTCTAGCAGTCGCGTTATTTGTTATTAATAAATGTGCTAGTAGTGGAATAACAACAACATTTTATAAACGACTTATCAGTTTATTAGCAGGTTATTACCGGATGAGTTTTCGCTGAGAGTTTAAAACTATGTTAGGATCGGTTGATAGCCGCTCCTTGTATTGCGAGCAAGGTAGCTGGAAAACTTGAATAGTATTGGTTCTGCTGCTGTCGCTAAATATATCTATAAATATGTACACAGATGTTATTTTTAACTCGATGCACACATCAGTAAACTGCATGAATGTCGAAGGGTTCCTGTTCTGCGATGATGTCTTGGAAAACCCGTTCTCCAGGAATATCACGTAATCCTACGTGAGCCAAGTATTTTCGTTTCGTTTGCACTTTTGTTCTTATTTCCATCCCGCGAACTTGTATACCGAGTTAAGCCAGCGCTGATGAATATCGGAATAAATTATTCTCAAAGATTATGCCCTCGGTTATTAACAAAGTTTGGACTTTTTTGCGCCATGCTGAACATACGATTTTTCGGCCAGCAGCATTTGCCAACGAATGCACAAAGTCGATTAAAAAAGAGACTATGAAGCAAAGCCGCTTGGAATCCTGGAAAATAAGGTGTTGCGGCATGTGTTGAATTTCGCGAGCATCGAGGAACATTCCAGCAAGTGATTTCTTGCGTTTGAAAACGTCAGAATGCGAGTTTCAATTTTTGCTCGGACTATAGAGATGGGCGCTGCAACCCTGCTAGACGTGTCAAGCTTTGCTCTCGGTTATCTTCTGTTCCTTCACCCGGACAGCCTTCGCAAGGTCACACGAGCAAGGTAAAAAGCACCGGATGACGGAATGATGGAGGAGCAAGAGACGAAGTAACAGTAGAAGAAGAAAACTAAGAAGATATGAAAGAGGGAGAACAAGTTAAGCGAGAGTGGGGTCGACGTAGGGAGCAGGATGCGAGCAAAGGGGGTCTAATCAACGCTCGGTGTCATGCTTCAGAGAACACCGCGCGAATACGCACGATACGGATGAGAAGAGTTACACGAGAAATCATTCGTTGCTACGAGACAACCTGAGAAGAAACAAAAATTCTGAACAAACCAAGCAGAAGCTCCTTTTTATGACTTTCCGTGAACGTTTTATTTGGGGTGGACGAGGGTTAGTGATGTATTTTTCCTAATCAAATGATCTTGTACTTACATCAGAGTTTCCTTGCGACACAAAAACTTCGTGAAATATCATGATTAATTAAAACTGTGACTTGTGGCAAAAGTTAATGAAAACATGCTAAATTAGTACATAACGAGAAAGGAAAATGAGTCTTAGGAAATGAATTTTAAATAAATAATTCTGAAACATATTGAAAGATTGAAAAATAGCAAGAATCGCTTTTAAAACTTGTTCTCGAATTCAGTGATTTGATATACTCCGACCCCATGCATGAAGGATGGTGGTTAGCATTCCTGTTGTAACGCTGGAGTACTCTTTTTCAATTATACGCGTGTAATTAGCTGATCTCGTACCGAATCGAGCGCTCTTCCTTTCTGCAGTAGAATCTGAAATTACTCCAAATAAACAGTCGTATAATTCAAACACGCAGCGCAACAATTCATTGCGTGCATAAGAATCAATAAAAATACCCGACCAATCATAAAAACAAGTAGACGTTGATCCGCTTTATTTATGCGATCTCGACATAAACAGGCTGGTTAATTCAATAACATTATTATCACTGCGATAAGTCGATGCTTCGCGTCGGCTGAAAAGAAAAGTTTAATTGAATCGCGAGATTGAAAAGTTAAATAATTCGAGGTCTCGTTTGATAGGCGTGCACGAGAAAACGTACGACTTTGAGAATAAATAGTTAATTGTTATGGGCGTGGTCGGAGGCAGCGGTATTAGTTCCGCAGTTTATTTTCGTCCAAGTTATCTAACGCAGCTGACAATTTTGCCGCGTCGGCTGCGAGCGGTGCAGCGAAATGCCATCGCGTAGCATTGAAGATGAATTTCGTCGCCGGGGAAAAGAGAGCAGCGTCGTTCGGCATCGCGATTAATCACATTGAAACGTGTAAAGGTGGTTTATGGCGGCGGTCCGTCGGGCAGGCGCCAAGGAGGGGCCTAATTTGCAAATTAACAGCACGCCATTAAAACCAAGACGATCGCAAACGCGAAAGATACGTGTAATCGGTACGGAGGATCAGACGAGCAGTTCTCATGGGAAGATTGGCATGAAATAACTTGAACCAAGTAATTAGAGTTCGAAGCATGCGGAACAAAATGACACGACGGATTATTAATTTCGGGATTACAAGTGTCGGAGGAAATTGACGTGGAACGAACGGGAGGAAGAAGCAACCGGGGTTAAATATCTCCCAGGTCTTAGATAGCCGGTGATTAGATAATGATCTTAATGATTTTGAAATGAGATTTAGCTTCGACAGAAAAATAAGCAGGTACTCGCTCGAACCATCAAGTGTGAGAACACTCTGATTTTCAAGCGATCGCAAGAATGCGTCATTTTTGCACGGGTTTGAAGCTGAAAATTGCACGGTCGCATCAAGCTGTATCAATAATTCACAAGGTGTTTGCTAAAGTCCGAGCCGAATAAGGCCGACTACAATGTATGACTAAATGGCGATGTACGCTCCGTAACATACGATACAAATAGCTGGTTGTCGTGTAAAATCATGATTTACAGTCCCAATGAATAATCGTTTGTTATATCAGCGAACGTAAAAAGAACTCAAAGTATCAATCGGCTATTTTAATTCAGAACATTTGTCATTATTTGTGCTGGAGGCTTTGACAAAATTATTATAGTCACGGATCAACTTTTTCATTTTTATTTTTTGTGATAGTCCAACCTAATTGATTTGATTACTGAAATCTTGAACAAAGTTTTACTGTTTGTCACCCTTAATAAACACTCACTATGCCGGGAGCAGATAAGACAAAGAATAAAACAGAGCTTCCGGTCTTCCTGTGTGGCCCTCGAAATGAGCCTGCTATAAAACCGTGCAAAACATGGTATAATCGTCACTAGCGTTTCCGGCTAGAGGTCCATCCCGATGTATAATCAAGATCAAATCACTGCTCAATGCGAACCGGACATTTTGCAATTAGTTGTTGGTTCATGATCGCCTCATACTCACCCATCCAATGATTTGTGCATGCCTAATAAGAAAATTCAAAATTGCAACCAGGAAATCTTCCTCATCCAAGGTGAAATTAAACCAAAAGTTAAACACTCATGCATATTCATTTTGCGGACTCATTTTGTGGAATGAAAATTTTGCTTGACTTTAGATCAAAGTGAAATGTCAGCCGCGCTTTTGAACTGCGCTAATCCGACCTAATCCTTTCATCAGAAGATCGCTGGCAATTATAATCGAGCTGATCTGCAAATGCAAACTAGTCTCGAAGGATACGAGTGCTCGATGCAAATGCTCTACCTGTACCTTTTGTTGTGATATTATAACGACTGTAAAGTTGATGACGAAATGATGGTTATTTACATTTGCAACAGATCCTGTTCGTAACAACTATGTTTTGTCGTTCAAATACGCAGAGAGAAAAGAAGAGACGACGTTACAATGTATGAACAACTGCGTCGCTGTAGCATTAATGATCCGTGTAATTTGACGAATGAGATAGGACCGGTTGTCATGATGATGTGCGAGCGATTTTGAGCTGCCTTTTTGCGCTTCATTGCATGCGAACGTCCGATAATGATGTCGCGAATGATATTCATTTACGAGGAAACTCCGCGACGCGGCCGTTCATATTTACACGAAAGCACGCACATGGCGCCAACCTAACTTCCGGCGAACAAACGGATAATAAACGATAAATGCGAGGCCTTGATATCGCCTAATGGCTGCGCGTATTTTCATTTTGTTAGAGCTGAAACGAGCGCAGCCGCAGGCCAAATGCGTTTGTCTGTTCGAAATCCCAAGTGCTGAAACGGAAATCGTCGCGATTAGAAGCGAAAAAGCGCGGATACGTTAATGTTCGCGGACTATCCATATATCAGATTGATAACGCTGATTCGGTCGAGAGTCAACTTGACTTTTCCAGTTTATTACCATGACCCATTTCCTTCTCACGCATAATTAACATAAATACTTTATTGCCATTTATCGGAACTTGATGCTTTGATAAATTAGATAAATTGTCTTATCGCAGTTTCGTTGCTTGACCAAACAGAGCATGATAACACTATCGCATGACCCCCATCAGCTAGCTGTATAACTGTCTCAAAGAAAATGTTCCAAACAATCGCGAAAACTTGATTTGCAACGGTGACGATAATGCAAGCAGATCACAACTTTCGTGATATCTTCTGCTGGATATCATTTATTCATGTTATCCCTGTTTCTAAATATTTCTTTTGTATTATTTATAACGTGTTTTTTATGTTTGTCTTTTTTTTCGTTGTAAAAATATGTGAATAAATATTAACTAGAGGCTAATCATTTATTTGCACAAGCGTCGTCCGGAAGGCAAGAAATGTCAGGACAGTATACGTGCAAACTATAGCACGCTGAACTAAAACAGGATTATTAGGCATGCAGATTGCTTGTCTCTTGCTTGTGAAATACAGTAACTTTGTCCTAACCCGATGGATTATTCAGCAGTGGTCCTGTAAATACTTGGAGCAAAGCCAGGGGCAGCGAATGCGATATCCTTTTACAATGTAGGTCTCTGGTTAGTGTCTTACCGTGTTCAATCCGACCATCAAATGTCGAATTCATTTTCATTAATCCTGTAAATGAAAACGCGAATCCGGGCCAATTGTGTATATCTAACACTCCAACACAAAAAACACATTTCGAATTAATTCTGAATAATTAATTATCGAATCGAAAAGATAAAACGACTTTGAAACTGTTTCTTTGAACCGCAAGTGTAAAATAGTGTAATTAATTTTTTGCAGACGAAAATTCAATGTTATAATTACATGATAATTAATATGATTTCTTGTTACCTGATGTGTAACGTCAATTTTGGTTTGAACTCAAAATGGGAAATAATCGAGTATATATAGTTTAATGATTATGAATATCATGTTGTACATAAATAAGTATTCATGATTTTGATAATCGAAGTGAATTCTTGTTAGCGGATGAATATTCATGAGTTGCCCGTACGTTTATAATATCACTCTGTCATACATCAGCCGCAAACCGCCAATTTACTTATACGAACTGTGCAGGTACATTATATCGACGCTGCACGTACAGAGTTCACCCGAACGTTCCTCGCTGCCCACCTCCTATTTACATAAGCCTTATTTACGACTCGCGAATTCATCGCACTTTTGATCCAGTCACAAACGAACGTTGCAGTTTGAACAGAAAAAAAACAAACCTAATCCCTCGCCCTCGCGTGTCTAACTTAAACAGAGGCAATATTTTTTAATCGAATAAGCTTTTCCAATTTGGCAACGTAACGAGATTTGCCGACTCGAGTTTCGGCCCTCCATTTTTGGTGTTTCACCAAATATGAACATCTGTTATGACGTTAATATTCAAGCTTTTATTAAAGCTTGAATTTTTTGGTGTGAAGATGAGTCAGATGTGGTGTAGTTGGAAACGTTTATGCTAAACACTTTTCAGATGCAATTTTTGTTGCATAAAAATGATAGTAACACCATGTTACAGAAAATTGATTTAAATTAGAATTTCATTTTCTTAAATCAATATTATTTTATAGCAGCTATAATTATCTTGTCTGATATAATGTAACATAGACACATGTCTCTCAAACGTTATTTTTCTACACTATTTATAGGAAAACATCAGTTTGCGATGTTTTCTATTTATTTTGAATTTATTTTAAACCTCATTCAAATGAAGTACATGGCATTCCAGAATTCGTTATGAGATTTGAAATCGTGGAATGCAGTAAAAACTCAATTATTTAAAAAAAGATTGATTTTTTCAAAAAGTACATCCAATTCGTACGCCTTCATTTCTGACAGAAGCTGTTTGAAGGGTGCAAATAAGTTGCAAACATGCCGGCATTAATAAAGATGCTGCGTGTGAGATAGTTTGGTGTTTGCTCGAGCAGAAATCTCAGGAATTGAATTTCTACCTGCAAACTGATATCTGTCGAAGCGATCGTTCCGTATTATTCCTGTGCGATTTATTTCGTTATTTCACACCTTATTCTGACGTTGCATAATTATTTGTCATTATTTTCATCGTCCTTTTTGTAACATCGTGTTTTTCGTAAAGTAATTAGTTCTTTTCTCATTTTCTTGTAATTCTTGCAGTCAAATGAAAAAAAATTCGTTGACGTTAGGGTAAAAGTGAATTTTCTATTGTTTATTCGGTTCATAAATTTCAATGTCAAGGCCAAAGCAGAGGCTGAAGGTCGGTTTAAAAGATTGGCGCCGAAGTTTAATAGACCGCTGCAGTCAGAGGCTGCTGTTTACGACCCTGTGCGGCCACCCCATAATCACGCGACGATATTTCACGGGCATCACATAACGGCCGCAGTTGGTAGCGGATATATAGACAATGAACGCACAAACAAAAAAACAAGACTTTGAAAATGACCAAATAAAGGGAAATTGGCATCGCCCATTGGCATCCGGACAATCTCGTCGGCGTTTCTAACGGCTTTTGTACTATTATTTAGTTCCATTGTGGTCACGAGAGTGACAATATTATTTATATAATGTGGTTGCTCGTCTGGATCCATTTTTTTACGGTAATTGAAACATGCAAGGAATTGAGACAACTTGGAGAAAGTTCAAATTGGATCTTTTTTTATTGTTTATATGTTTTGTTATGAATTTTTTTGTAACGATTGATCAATTTAATTTTCGTTATATTGATATCAAGAACCGTAGACGTTATGATTAATTATCCTCTGATCTATCAAAAGGGGTAATATAATTCAATCTGCGTGGTTTACCCAAGAGTGTTTCGGTAATCCTTGCAGCTGAGGCAGACGAATTTCACAAAGCTGGTACTTTGTCTAATGAAAATAGTGTCCGCGGGCTTCGCCGATGTTTCATCAATTTCAATTCAATTCCATAATCAAATGGCATTACCACGAAATGAATTCTTCAAGGTTGAAGAATTCATTTCGAGAGCAGGGTATAATTCATTGTATGAATATTTCGGTCATGTTTTTATTTCGACGGCGAGGTAAAAACTGTATTCACAAAAGTGTACATGGATGTACAAAAAACGTGTTTACCATTTTACGTCTTACATGAGCGAGACATCCTGGTGTCGCAAACAATCTCATTTCGAGTTTAATTATAATGCCTGACAAATTTAATGTCGGTGAAAAAAAAGGAACGGTTGAAAGGTAAAAAGATGGGCCTGCGTGACGCTGGTACAGCAGGGGCACGCAAGTGTCCGGCGAGCTGCTTTTCTTCACAGCTCGTCCTTGTTGCTGCGAGACCAAGTGGCCAAGAACTTCCTATAATCACGCTGGAATGATACTCACATCCCGGGATTCGTCGAACTGCATTTTTCGCACTTGCGTTATCAACTGAAGCGAGGTGAACAAACTGCTTAGCGAGCGCGCACTCAAGACAATTGCAAAATAGGCAGCGCGATGTTTTGTCCGAGTAGCTCGTTATTTGTGTGTGCGTAAAAAGGCACGTTTGATGTGCGTACACTAGTCGCTCTGCCCCCTTTTACTTTTTGCCTCGGCTTTCCGACGTCTTGCACGCATTTTTGCAATTTGTCCATTATTCCTTTTTCTTGCTCATCCTCACGAGAACCAGAGAACGAGCGCCCGCGTGAAAATGCTCAAAAAAACGAACAAAAATAATCAACGCGTTTTGTGACAAGAAATCTTAAGTTATAAATCATGGGTTAACTGCTGTCTGAAGAATGGAATCGGCCCAAGATGGGGTTGATTTTTTGTTAAATTAATCAAGCAACTTTTAACCAGTCAAATTAATCCAAGCCGGACAAATCCGCCCTGCATGACCTTCAACGCAGAATTTTATAAGCTGTTGATATTTACAGCCGGAGTATAAATAAACTGGAAATAAAATGGAGGCTGAAAATAGACGCAGATTTGGCGCAAACATTAACATAAAACGCGCTGTTAAGGTGAACGCGAAGCGTTAAAGTCTGCATGGCGGGATAGCATCTCGGGGAATGCAGTGATTGCAACAAAAAGCGCGAGAGCTCGGTTCGAATAGCGCTGACAAACGAGATTCGAGAGCCAACGGTCACCGCTGAAGATGTCTAATTAAAACGGAAAGAAGTCGGGCGCGCAAAAAGATGACAGGTCAGCGGCGGGCTCCATCTAGCCGGGTCTTTCTTGTGCGCTTAATGGTGCAAATTTGCCCAGCCTCTGCTCTCAAGGCATAGGATAAAACGATGTCAGCGACTCTGCAAGGCCTCCTCAAGGTCGTACGTTGAGCCCGATCTGCCAGCAGGAGATTTGTTTTGCCACTATGTTGCGGTTCTTGCGCCATCTCCTGCAAATGCTAGCTGCCATCTTGTCCACCAGCGCCAGCGCCCTTCGCCACATCTCCTTGCACTCAAATCATCCTCATGCTCTTTCTCTGCTTTTCCACATCATACAATACATTTTATCTTTTCCTCATGGTTTTTGATCGAAGTCTCTGCACTCAAATTTTGTATGTCAAAGTTTGCTCCACGGCACAGTTTTTTCTTAATTTCTATTTTTATTTGAACGGATTGTACGTAACAAGATAACATGACCTCAACAGTTTTAAAATTTACAGTTCTATAGATCGCGATGTTTAATAAATCTAAAATTTTCCGTTCGAAATAACACTTAGCGATTTTCTCACAATCTCAAAGAAATTGTTTTTAGATGTTTTATCAAATGCATTTTTCCTATTAATCAGAAAGATTCTTAACAATATCCTTTTAAGAACATATGAAAAAATCACTTTTCTTCTCTCTAATTCTATCATGACGACTGATGATCGCAACGTACAATCTACCCTCGTGACTCATCTATCGAAGAATCAAGATTGAGATTAAGAATACCATTGACCAACACGGTTCGAAGGTGGTCATCGTGTTTATCGGTCACAAGGTCGACGAACCTAGTCCATCACCACCCTTCTCTCACGTCGCACGTTTCTATCCAAAAAATGCCACCTTTTGAATTACTCGCAACCGTTGATGCTACGGAAGCCTCAAATTATCTTCACTTTTTTATGATTAATTTCTGCTTCATCACAAAGTTAAATAAGATCTAGCAATAATAAACAACAATTATTCATCGGTTCCTTCCGTAGCTGCATTTAATTTAATAGTCGAGTAATAATTATCATTGCTTCTATTTATAAAGAAGTTTAATTAACACGTATAACACTTGTAATAACGAAGCTTGCGGTATACAAAACTCGAACGATTTCGTACCTATTTTTATCATATCTGCTTATTACATTTATATACTAGATCATTCTGTAGATAGTTGATAAAAGAGGAAACCAGTTTGCAGTAACTACTCGTGCAACTCGCGTCTTATCGGCATGAAAAATGTCGAAGGACGTCGCGTATCTTCCTCTGCTGGTTCCAGTATGCATTTTCGACTACGTTTACTTTCCGGTTGCGGCGCCGAGGCGCCAGGCGCCCTGACGCTCCTCGCACGAGCTGTGTCGCAGAAAAAAAAGTTCACTGCACTCATTTATTCTGAAACGCGCTTCGCATTTACACGATCGAGCATCTCTTAGTTGCACCATTAAACGCGAAATCTGACGCGAGTCATCCGATTTAATTCAGACTAAAGTGTGCGCAGAAATTGGATTCGTGTTGGGAATATTTAAAGCAACTCTGAGACATCTCGTGACAAGATCTATACGCTCTCTATCCCCCTTCTGAGTTTCAATTTCAGTTTAACAAACATTGCACAGATTTGAATCTAACCAACGGATAGCTTTTTGTCGAACCAAAACGTCGACAAATGGATGCAATTATCGATGAATTAACCATGATCAGTAAGCTATCAGCGCGAAAATGAACTAGTCGACAGAGTTCCCGAATCCAATTTATTTTCTTCGAGTCTGTTTGAGTGTGATTGTTGATTTTTGAAGCAAGCCCGATCCCTCCGGACAATGAGAACAATTTCGATAAATCTCAATGATTTTTTTAATGTGACAGAGCTTGAAAGCGAGCGCGCTAAACAATAAATAACTAAGAGCCAGCGAGATAAACATAATGAAATAATATGCTAATGATTTAGAATGCCGTATATGAGAAGGTGCGAAGCAAAATGATGATAAATGAGGCTCGAGTTGAGATTTATTTGCGAATAGGTATTTCGTGAATGCGTCGCGCGATTGCTTGGGTGCGAGTACGAAGCCGGTGTGTACATACATCGAGGTGCATCGGATCCGGTACAGCAAGCATTCGCGGCGCGTAACGAAATGTCTAGTGTGAGTTGCTGTCGCGTACGCGCGTCGACTCGAATGCATTTGAGCTGCCTCCGGGGCAATTTACTGGATTTATGATTTAACGCCCGTCTTTCAACCTCGCGCGACGGGCTACCGCTTTTACGTGAACTTCGATGTTAACGACGACACACTGACGTGCCTCGAAAACTACTTCCTTGCGAAAGCCGATGGCCTGTCCAGACTCCTTCACAAGCTTATTCCTCTTTCCAACATCACGTACTCTTTTCACGTCTTCTTCCAAAATCGTCACGACTCCTTTTAACAAATCAATATAGTCACATTTCTGAATTGTATTCTACAACCTAATATTCTTTGCAAATTTTGAATACTTTGTAAACATTAAATTGTCAGTTATTCTTAAAGTTACGATAAATAATATAATGTGAAAAAGTTGTAATGTAACCAAAACAATTTGTCTATGAGGTTAGTCGAAGAGATTTGAACCCTCGACCTTCCGACCACGAGAATGGAGCACGCACTGAAAGAGCCGGGGGTTCAAATCCCCACACCAATCACCTCTATATAACACCTAGCATTATTCGAACATGAAAAGTGATTGGCTAATATGCAAGAAGTCATTAACGTCATGGCGTTGCTTCTTTATTTCGCTTGTGCACTGCTAATGCACATTATACTTGCATTAACGACGTGACGCGCTTCAAGAGTCCGACAACTCTCGATTAGACGGGCACACCGAGGCTTTCTTGTACCGGCCATTCTCTCAACTTCATAAAACTCGATTTATCGGCCGCATGTAATAAAATCAAAAGCTATTAACCCTTTACCCTGTGTCAACTCGTTGGTCAAGAACTGTCCGATCGCTAGCACCGATAGGGGTACTTTTCGGGACGAATTACAAATTTCACGCAAGCCAAGTGAAGTGAAAAAAGCTTGTGAGAGAGTTAATCGTACATTTCGGATGTTCATCATCCAAATGGCTAATGAAAGTGTCGGTAGGCAAGACGATTCACAAATAAAATTTCGCAACAGGATGGGCCGGGTAATAAGCACGTGACTGCTTGGCATTATCGACGAGAAGGCGTGCTGATAAATTTGTGAAGCGAGCACGCTCGACGGGCAGGAATATCGAATAAAAAAGAAGCCTCGCACCACGAGTCGCAGCCTGCGGGGCTGATCCGAAATATTGCAATCCCGCGAAAGCGTAACCGTGCATTTCTAACTCGAACCAACGTCTCTGCTCCAATCTCGTCCTCGAAAATGATCCGAATTATATTTCATATCAAATTCGCTTCCGTATCAGTTGGTCTGATTAGTTTGCTAATACCGATACTCATTCTACGATGATATAATAAAGTCGACTGCTCTCATCCGCATGAAAGATGCTCTAAATTTATCCAAAACGGATCAACAGCCGTCCTTCGTTTTTTGTTTTTTAGTTGAGTCAAATTAATATCAGTCTGGGAAACGAACGGCTAATCCGCTGCTAAACTTTGTTAAGCTACACCTTCGAAGCGAAGTAATTTTGAGCGTGGAGTTCTGACGAGGTTAGTTCATTAGGTTGCACGTATACCGGCCGAATCAGCCTTCATCTACGTCACGTCACTTCGCACTGCTAATGGTCTCCCTGAAAAGGGTATAACTTCGTTTGCCGAATAACTGCGTAACACTAAATTCCCGTGTCAGATCTATTTTAAGGATCAAAGTAAAAGTTTGATCACACAAGTTCTCTTAGATAGCACCCCCTCTTTTCTTAGAGTACACGGTCGCCATCGAGGTATTTACGATCGATGCATAAATCCAATAAGGCGTTGTCGAATAAAAACAAAGTGCTCGATTACAGACGGGTCGGCCGGGGTTAATTTCGCGTATTAGAAACAACCGATGCTTTAATCGATATGCGTTAATTGGCGCAATTAGTTAAGAGCCGCAAACTATAAACTACTTTTGACTAATTGCGTTTTCACATCGGACCACACACGTCCAACCTGCCGGTTAAATTATAATAATTATCGCCCGATTGATTTAATTGGAGCGACATCTACTGTATTTATATCTGTTTATGAACACGTCCAACTGTATCATTCGCTACAATTACTCTCGTCATTATGTTGTTTTCTTTCTCCTTTTTGTTTCACCTAACTCATTTTGCTCTTTCATTTCTACAATAATTGATAAATGAATTCAATTTAACGAAACTTCATTCAGTTAACGAAAACCCTTTTAGCTCTAATTAATTTTCGGCTTTGTTATTATCATTATTCATCAAGCTAAATCCTATCAAAAGTTCACAGTACATCAAAGTTCAGTTTTATGAGCTAGCTGACTGTCCACGAAACTGATTTAGTCTCTTTAGTCTCATGCGAAAATTGTTTTTGTGTTCAAAAATCAAAAAATATGTTAGTGAAATATTAAAAGTGTGAAAACTCAAATGAAAAGAGGAAAAAGGGTTGTGTAAAAAAAATTCAGCGAATGTAAAGCAACGTTTACGGGAAATTGAGTATGAGCTATCGTCGATATTTATGTGAGAGTGTACGGCGTATCCGGGATAAAAGGCACTGTACAATGTCGCCCCCATAAAACAGGCTTGCTCGACCTGGCTGCTATTCTCTCGGCGATGCGCCTTCCTCGTTTACGTGCGCTTGTGTGCCGTTTTCAGTTGGCCGTCCAGGCCAACGTGAAATGTTGTCCATGCCGATTACCTACGATGGATTTTCACGATAATGAATATTCGTTTCGCGAACAACCACTTCCGCGTGTCGCAAAAAACTGCTCGCTTATTTATTTAATATGCATATTGCAAATCGGTGCACATTCCTGTACGATTATTTTTGCAGGTCATTTCATAGACGTCTAATTGCACGTCGTAACATCCCTACGCAAATACTTTCAACAGTACAGTCATAATTGTTATTAATTACCGCGAAGTCATGGGTAGAAAAATCGAATGGGGTTCAGTGCTTTGAAAACATGCTGGCTATAAAAAGGGACGATCTTAGAGTTTTATCTTATTTGTGAATATTTTAATTGACGTGTAATATCAAGCCACTCAATCACGAGCCTAAAAACGTTTAATTTTTGTTGTTTATTCGAGGATGTTTTAATCTCAATAATACGAGGGCCTTAAATGATTTTAATTAAGATTACCTTGTACATCAGTTCTGATTTTCAAGGAGGAAATGTACGTTAAATAATTTTATGGCAGTAAAAATAATTACGGTGCAATTTGTCAGGGTTTTGAAGAATAATTAGCAGTTAAGGTCAAGTTACAACTTTTACCAGCATTTCAAACCGCGAGTGTGTGCTTCTTCTTCAATTTTTTTGTACGACTTTTTTCTGGCAACTGCGGATGATAAAAAGTCAACGCGAAACGTGTTCACCTGTTTCTTTTTTCACCCATTCGTTCCCTGCAGAGAGAAATATTTAAATTTGAATCAATCACATTTTTAGCCGCGACTTGATAAAGCTATAAAGTTATTATAGATAATCATTCAGAGGTCCATCATAGCGGTAAAAAAGCGTTAGAAAAGATATCATTAAAGTAATGAAACGAACGTCTGAAATTGACTGCGCATTGGGTTCAACCGACAAAGACCAAGTTAAAAAAAATTTAAAGAAAAATCATTGTCGAAGGTCATACAATAACTCGTGAACTTTGTTGAAAATGTCGTAACATCACGTAGACTTTGTATGATGCTTAATGACACATCTGAAACAAGCTATTGGGCAGTCATCGAACAGATTGGCCTGCTCGTTGCTGGTTTATCACCGAAACGTGACCGCTACTTGCCTTAGCATCCACGCCTACGTTTTTACCAGCCATGCAGACCCACGCTATCGAACATTTCAAATGATCTAACCCAATTTATGAGTCGAATAAAATGAAACAGAAAAGACTATTATTATACTCAGCACAAAGATATTCTTGTTCGATATCAACTATAGACTATGTGTAATCTGATTTTCTAACTGTTTTGTTTTTTCTTCTTCAACAGATGCTCAGATGGAACAAGGTTACAGATCCGAGGTTCAAGAAAAAGCGCTCGTCGTATCGCTGCAGATGTTCAACTTAATTTTGGAGCGAGGAGTATCGTTACTTAAAAGTCAACTAGAAGTTGAAGAAAAACATAGACTGATTGTTGGCGAGGATATGCAAATTCTGTTACCAGCTATCAAGGTACCTTTTTTTTCTAAAACAATCAATTTTTATCTTCTTGATCAACGAAAAGAAATCAATTTCATCTGACAGAAAAAACGAATGGCCCATAAGTAACGCACAAATGTTTACCAAATCAAAAATAGCAGTCATAGTAGGAAAAAATGGGAGCTTTTTTTGATGAACGGCTTAGTCATAGTCCATGGCTCCCATCATTTTCACTTTGAGCTCGATCCGATTTCTCATTTTGCTTCGTTTTTACGAAGCCATAATTTATGGAGCAATCCAAGAGTGCACCTACGCATCGACCGGTGGTTAATCGTTCGAATGCCCGAGTTGTTTGCAATGACTGATTTAGTGCACCTGTCGATAAGAGAATAGTATTATCCTCTCACGACTATGAATATTTATACAGAATTAAATCTTAATATACGATCAAATTATCGTGTAAACCAACCGTTATATCTATTTTCCGACGTCTCCTTCTAAGATATGATAATGCTGAGGTGCGTTTATCATTTCAGATTTGGTGTGACTGGATGCTATGCCATAGTACGGTGTGGAATCCTCCACCATCTTGTACTGACTACAGAGTTGGGTGAGTATTTCATTAACATTAAACATATCTATATCTTTTTTTTTGCACTTCAACCCAGAAGTTGTTCTTTTACAGTACAAGAACCTGGTAACTTTATAACCAGTGTAACATAATTCATAAACATAATTTTATTCTAATTAAAGCATCAGGAGGTGTTTATTTCTAAGTTGATTAACACAGACGTCCATCTTGACGCCAGTGAGACCCAGATTATTTTCATATCGTACATCTGCGTTCAGTCAAAAGGAACACAATTATGTGTAAAACAAAATCATAAATGGAAATGATCTGCGAGCACTTGGTTGCATGCAAGAACCTGGAAGCAAAAATATAACAGACAAAGTAGGCGACAAGCATTCGTTTAATCAAGATCATCCACGCTGGAGTTCAGACATTGTTTCAACTCGGCAAAGACATACTTGATATGAATTGAAATTTTTGGAATTCATTTGCGAGTTGTTGCTAATTAGAGCTCGGGTTGATTCAGAGGACGATACTTGGCGCCTGATACAAATATGTTTATAATCTCGCCGGCGTGCATCATAATTGGAACCAGTTTAGCAAAAAGCAACTTGTCCGTCGTTAAAACACGTGTTTTACAATCTCGTTGCGAACAATTAATCTTAATCAAATTCATAACCGATCAATCATCATTTCATTTTGCACCCAGGCTACGAGTAAGTTAAACGCCTGCACATCAAAAATCATATTATTAAAACAATTTCATTTAATGCACGGCCTATCAGATTGAAATATCATTCGAGAAATTCCGTCTTAATAATGTTGCCGAGACGTCGATGCGCGATGCACCAGCGCACTTAAAATAATTTCGACGGTCATTCTCTCGTGGGAACAAAAGTAAATACCAAGGACTCAATCATCGGTTATCAAAAAGACTTCGCACGAAATAGTCGAGGCAACCGTTTTCGTTTGCATCCACGTTTTTCTGCATAAGTGAATCATCTTCAAAATCAAACGTTCTGAAATTAATTTTATCCATTGACATTCACTGCTTTGCATTTCAAAAAGTAGTTTCTTCTGTGCGGAGTAATTTCAAGTTTCATTGATAATTATTATGTAAGCACCGGTCATTTTATTAACCATAGACTTGAGTCGACCTTGACTAACCACCAGCTTGTTTGATTATTAAAAAGCAGTTTTTCACGTGATTACTTTATTGGCGCATATTTTCGTTCGCCAAGCCGGCAGACGCATTTGAATGCCGAGTTTTTGTCTTGCGCGAGAGGCCCATTATTTGAAATTATGCCGTAAAGTAGCGTCAGTAAATTGTCCGAGCTCAAACATCATCGTCATTTACGATGAGAATGAGGGGGACAAAAAAAGGCAGCACTCACGTATGCTTGAAAAATCACAACTTTTGCGCAACTGCCTTTTAGAAATTCAATGAGCTCAATCTTGCAGACTCAAGAAACAAAAATCAAACATTAAAAACTTGTTGTTTTTATTTCTTCAAATCATTTAGGACTGATTAGGACTGTGGTTAGAATCCAGTTCAGCAGGTGTTGGCAATGCGGCACATCACAGTGTGCAATTAATTTGGCTTATTTGTTTGCAGCTCGAGGTATCTGATAATGTCAGCTGGTGGCGCAACGATGAAGACGCTCGCGCCGGCTTGCTTATGACTCATTTTTTTTCGAAAAAGGGACAAAGAGGGAGACAAAAAAAGAAACGAGTTTGGGCGACGGGAACTCTGAGGATGTGACTGGCGATCGGTCATTTTTTATTGCATTCCACCGCGGGGATTATCCCGGTTCGTCTGTGATCTCGCGAGGATTCATCGTCGGCTGCTGATGCGCGTGGAGCGTGCTGTGCTCAAATTTTCAAATAAATGATCCTCTCACTGTGAAATTTATGATACAAAGCTATGCTAATTGCGACTGCTGACCTCAGGGGAGGGATAGTCGCGGATAAGGGACGTACGTGGAATGAAATAAAAAAAAAAGGATGAAAAGAGTCGAAGTAGAAGAAGTAGCCTAGAGGGAGACCGACGACGCTTTTCTTCGGAAATGAATTATCGCGGTTAGCGTAAATCACTCGATTATTAATTGATCTAACACTCAGTCACGGTGTTAGGTTCGCGCCGTGGCCAACGACAAATGGTGCTCATTGTCGAGCGCCCACGAGCGGATAATAAATACGTAGCGCGAACAAAAATTGGTCGTACCAACCACGTGTAATTGTGTCTCATTTCGGCGGTTATATTTTATCTCCGAGACGCGCCTGGGATAAGCCTTTAATAAATTGCATTACACTTAACGCGCCGGCGTCTATGAAACAATACTCTGTCTCAGAAATTAACGAGATTTATTGGCCGTCCGACTTTTCGCATTAAAATTCATAATTTTATTTATCGAGCGTGCAGCCCTTTTTCGTTGACACTCGATCGCAAGTTGTTTTAGTTGCTTTTTTCATTTCAGCTGGTATTAATTTTGAGATGTTTTGGAAGATTAAGCAGCCTCGATCACGAGTGGCGAGCACGTGACTCAGCACTGCTCGCTGGGGCCAACAAACTGACCAGGAATGTTTTCTCCCTCTCTTGATCCTTTGGGCTGTGCCTCTTTTTTTCATTGTTTTTTGGTTTCAGCTGAAATTATAATTCAATAAATAAGCGCGCCAAAAAGACACGCGAGAGCAAAGTGCTTTATGCGTTTCATAAAAGCTGATCGTGAATTCTCACAAAAGTATGGAAGCCACGCGGCAAAAAGTGCTATAGAAAACGCGAAAGATGAGCCCGAGCAGGCAATCTATCGGTCATTAAACGCGCTCGCCAAGGCTCCCGCTGCCGTAACCGCGTGAGCGCTTACTTTGCGCTACGGCGCCTTCCATCCTGTCGGATAAGTTAATTATTGTTGGCTCTTAAAGACTCGGTCTAGTGCAACTTTTAACCACCGTACAATTGCCCGATTAAGATTCTAAACCTTGTCAAAATAAACAAATCTTCAATCCACAAATCAAACTTAACAAACGAAACTTTTCACGTCTTGAATCTTGACATTCTGACTGTTTTATATGTTTCACCAAAGAATAAAAGTTGTAATCGTCGAATTTCATCGTTTGTTCTAACAACCCTTGACGGTTAAAACTTTGTTGTTTATTTTATAATTCGAAAACTTTAAAATGTGTTTCAATCTTTAGGAGTTACCCTTGTTTATTGGGTTTGAAGTCACCCACGCAGACAATTGATAGCCAACAATGCCGATTGCCCACGTAAGACCAGAACCGAGCCAATTTCTACGATAATCCGGTAGTTACACTTGCCAAATAACTTTCTTTTGAAAGCAGGGTTCTAATCTCCCTCGCAGTAGGTTCGTTAGAGTTGTATTTTTTCCCTCGAGCAAAATTATGATTGCAACTGTGTATTTTTTGCTTTCGTCCTTTGAAATTAGATTAAGGAGAGAAATAATGGATAGCTAAATGAAAGAAGGTTGGCTTTGTCGGTCGATAAGTCTTTGGGTCGATTTATCAATGTTGTCATATCTTTGAAAGTGAGGTCAGGACAAATGTTTGCCACGTGCCATCTGATCTAAGATCATGACTGCCGTGGTTGAAATTCGGTTTCTGGGTCGGAGCTACAAGTGCTTTTTACACCGCCAGTTTACATTAATGCTCGTCTTTTGTTTATGCTTGCAGACCGTCCGGCGATGCTTGGAACCGATTAGCAACAATGGTGAACCTGCTAGAAAAGCTATCCTATCCGAGGAATCTTTTGATCCCGGCGTCCAGCGTAGAGGGCCAGGCCGACAGTAAGTTTAGTTTTTGATAAAGTCGAGGCACCAAAACTCAAACAACAATCCGGCGGCAGATTAAAAGAAACCACTGGAATCGTGGATCTGAGGTCGTTATCAAGGTCAAACAGAGCAAATCAGCCGGACCAAATAAATCAAACTCAGTTCATCTTCTATTCGAGAGAAGAAGATACGAGGAAGAAAAATTGCTCGGCGAAATAATGGATGTTACTCGGCAAGAAACCGCAATGTCGAAACTCGGTCATTTTGATGACGACTGACTTGGTCGAGCGAACCGAAGTTGAATCACAAAATGACAATGCCGTTTGCTACACATTGACCTTAGCGTGTGGCGTTTAGTGGCGCATTTGCGTAACGGTGAATGCGGCGCATTTTGTGCGACCACTCAGGCGCTACAAGTGCGAGCGCGCTAATCCGCGCGCTTTGCCCATTATCGGGTTTATGAATATCCAAATTGCATTCTCGCGGTGCGCGACCATCGCCGTCATAACTCATGTGTCGCATTCTCGCGCGCACAATTCGCACAGTCGCGCGTAACGTCACTTGGCGAAGAATTTTTCGAACCTAACGGTCGCTCCAACGGTCACGAAACTCCAGTGACCCAAAGTCCTCGCGCGATTCATCGTCGATCCAATTTCACGCGGCGTCCTTGCGATTTCACCGCGCGTTACACTTTCCTCGCTATGCGAATATTGCATCCGATCCGGTCAACTCTAACGGTACCCGATGCGACGCCGTCGCAATTGACAATTTGACCGTTCGCTAAATCTATGTTTTCAAACCTCTCTGCCTTGTAATTTTCAACAGTTAAAACGAGGATTCCTTTTCAATCTCACTTTCGCGCCCACTTCTAGTTTTCACGCTCGTTCATTACGCAACTCTCAATTATGTCTGTTCATTACAAATCTAGAACGTCTATTTTCACTTACCTTCGTTTGCTTTCCTTTCAGAAGTCGATTTGGTCAAGCTTCCCGAGGACACTATTCTTTCGGGATTCACGCCTTTGATGTCAAATCCTCAGGAACCATTTTATGCTGATAAGAAGGAAGATATGGTAAGATTCGAATGATATAATATTGGAAAAATGTGAAGAATGAAGAATGATGTTTGTTGTGTATTAGAATGATCGATGATGAACGATGTTTCAGGAAGTGGCAGAAGTATGTCTGCGAGTACACAAGGTACTTTTCTTCGGTCAAGTGTTCCTCTGCGGCCTGGAGACTCCGGTATTGAAATTGCAAAAGAGCGAAACTGGTGTCAGCGAGTACGTCTCGATCGTTGAAACGTCCAGTGCCAGCTCGCCAAGTTCACCGCCGGAACAGGTATGTGCACACGCTGATGACGTAACGATCACGGCATTTTCATCAAAACGAGAATTATGGCGCGCATAATTGCCCGACCAAGGTGAAACGCTAAATTAATCATTGTGCAGAAACAAAAACGCGACAATACATCGGCAGAGGAAAAAACCTACAAATACCTTCACGCGCAAAATCATCCGATTCATGATAAGAATTTAATACCACAACCGAGCCCGTTGTCATTTTGGAAGGCGCACTTTTTCACGAATAAAATAACTTGGATAAATTATTTTCGGTGCTTTGAAAGAAGGAAGGAAGCAGAATAGTGAAGTGTTTTGAAAAATTGACACTTTCATGGTATTTAAAATACCGTAATGTTGAACGGAGTGGATTGTGCGGAAGAAAATTGTTCGCATTTAATGAATGATCACGAGCGTTGGACTGTTATATATTACTCCTCGTGAGATTTGTAGTACCATGAAAATGTTGATTTGTGGTATCGGCGAGTACTCTCTTTGGCTGATTAGAACAAACCGCGACTGACAAGTCAATTGAGCGACAAAAATGTGCTCAGCGCCACATTCCGCGACTGTGGATGCAAAATCGCCGAGTTCATGGCCCATAAATCACTCTAAACGATTTAATATTGCGGCGCAGGCGATGTGCTTAGCCGCGAATCGAAAATGATCGAGCAACTTGGCGTTATTTTTGTTGCAGAGCGACTCGGAATTGTTGGTGGAGAGTTACAGCGAGGATGAGGACGAGGATACAAAAAAAGTGACTTTGCCTGACGATGTAGCCGCTGCAGCGGTGTCGCCCACGGCCGCTAGTGAAATCAGATCGCTCATCGAAAGAAAAGAGGAACTCGAAAGACGTCAGAAACGACAGGATCGACATCGACAGCGAGTGCAGGTGAGTTCACTGACCAAAATCCATCCAAGATTGATTGCCCTCGAAATCTCTCACACCTGCAAAGCTGATAATACTCTGAATGTTGATACGCAAATATGAGAACCAAATCATGTGATCAGGAATTTGCTTCTTCGTTCGCACTCGCAGTGTCATAAAAATTAATCGTTTCCGTTTTATTATAATTTTGCGTTTAATGCCATGATAACAAGGGGATAATGAATGAGGTGTAGGTTTAATTAGAAATGAGCCGGCGAGAAGAATTAATTTGCTTTTGACAAATAGCTGTCCGATAAGGTGGATCCGGAATGAACTTAATTATTAGTTTATTCAAATAACTTGATTTAGTGCGAAGAAAAAATGATGCTCTTTTTTCATATGTTGATGGTTTTATCAAATCTTATAAATGTGCTGATCAACTATGCATTCAATTATCCAATTAAAGTTAAATCGCCTCATCTCGGAACATTGTAAGACAAAGCTATAGTCAGGCAGATTATTATTTATAAGTCGATTATACTTTCAAATATGCAGTTAAATTAAGTCGAGGAATTCGATGTTTGAATGAAAAATTGCAATGAACTGGATCTTTGTGAACTTTTTGAACGAAATCGTTGGAATTCTTTCTGATATTGGAAATTCGATAGGAAGGCGTACGCTTTTTGTGAATCAATAAATCGCCTTAGCCGTTTATCTTCATTAGGACCTGCAGATTTAATGGTCGCAATATTGTTTGTTCAACTGGCCTCCTCTATTTCCTCGTTAAATTGAATGTTATATCGCGGCAGTTTTATCTGTGGTTTTAAGAACAAACCGTCGGGATCATAAAAAGGCGGTCCTCCTGCATATGCGATATTTATCTCAGCTTCGGCGCAGACTGCATAAAAAAAGCTTGTTGTCCTAAGGACATGGCTCGCGTACTTTTTTATCTCCGCAAGACACCTTGTCGCCGGAATAAGAGACTCCGTGTTCCAATATGGCTGCGCATAATATATAGCCAAATTATATCCAGACTTGCACCCTCACGATAAATGCTGACATCTTTACGGCACGGCCGTACTTATTAATCGATCGCAAGTTATCAATATTTCATATTTTTCTGCCGTAAATAATATCTAATTGTTCTAGGCATTGGCAATCCAAATTGTTTCGGCTGGAATTGTCTTTTTTTTCCTACCTGAAGCTGCTTTTCGTGAGCTCTTCTTTGTCGGTGTCCAGTTTTATAGCTCTCTGAATTGACAAATGAAATAAAATTGAAATACTGTAACGAAAAACGTATGAGGTCGTTTGCAAAAATTGTGCATTTTAATTACACGACTAATAAACGTAAATTAACGATTGCTTTACACTTGCTGGCGAGTTAATTAAAATATAATTTTGATTGATCTCAAAGTTGTTTCAATTATCAAAAGAGATTGAATTCTCAAATTGAATTAAACTTTTTTAGTTCTCGTTACACTCACTTTGCTCCGCACCGACCAAATCATGAGCAAACCAAATAAATAACTCGACACATTTGGCAAAGTTAATTGGTATTCGTCGATTAGTATTCAAATCGAACGATAAAAGCTACCATTATGACGAGTTAATTAACTTTAACTGTCAATTGGGCTGATTGGTTATGGAGCTCGTCGTATAATAATTCGTTCTCTAAAAATTGAGTCCTTTTTTCGTCAATCTTTGCTCTCGCAAAGCTGTGTAGTTATTTCGCCTTGATTGATTCGCGTGTTTTATACTCTGGATCGCGCACTTTGTGAACGCATTATTGTCCAGCAACCAGTTTTCAATCCGTTCGTGAAATTCAATTAGCACCGGACAAAGTTCTCACGTCGTGTGTGTGCGCGCGTGACAACAAAAGTTATTCGTCCCTTGCCACTCCCTCGCTTTGCATACCCAAAACAATTAATTTGAATCGATAAATTTCGTTTCAATCGTCAAATCTTACACCAACTTTTATCCACTTTTTTTATCTTTAATTAATTGCATCGCCTGATTTATACGACTAATAAAGTCGTAATCGCAATTTTTGTACCGGCAACTGTCGGACATTTTTTGAATAACGTTTGCGTTTTCAACGATAAGAAAGGTGTGCCGCTGAATATCTGCTTTCTATGTCGCACTTGGTGTTATTATATTTCACTTGGCTTCCTGTTAGTGTTCGCGCGATAAAAGCGTTTGTCCAATTACTTATCGCCGCCTGTACTATTTGCCGAAGAAAACAGCCCACAAGAGGTAGCACCGCGTTTGATTGTAAATTCTCAACGGTAACGATAATGCGCCAAACAGAATATATTTGAGTCTAGGAAGTGTCCTTTGACTTGATCCGTTAGCTAAACATGATGACGAAATGTCGAGTGGGTGTGTGTCCCTCTCGTCAACTATTATTCATAATTAACACTTCAGTGCATTCAACTCACATCTTTTATGAGCCGAAATGATTTGAACTTTGCAAAACTAGACAAAAATTGAATCTTAGTTTATGAAAAATCATCAATAAAATTGAGTTTTTTGTTACCTGGAAAACAAGTTTAGAATATTTATTTAAATTTCACCAGGAAAAACAGGCAACTTTTGCAAATCGTCTGTGCAAACATTTCAAAAATAGTATAGAGTGTGTTTTGGATTTTAAATTGAAATTTTTATTTGTTATTAATAAATTGATGAATTAGAAAAACATTGATTGAACGTTTGAAGTGTTTTCGTTGAAAAACAGCCCGGAGGCGAATAAATTTATCTCTGCTGTGAAAATGGTAAAGGCCAAGTAAACAGAAGGACTTGCCGGAGAAAAATAACGTTTCCTTTGTGATCCCAGCGGCGGCTTTCAAAACGACAGACTCTCCTCGAGCTTGGCAAATACATTTGGCATCCACGTCCTCGGCAAGAAAGCCGCCAGCCGTCATGCCGCTTCAATTCTCGAATCCATGCAATTTTCCTTATTCGATGGAAAACGACTCGCCACAAAATAACAACTTCTTGTGCCAACTGGAAAAATATTCACGCCCTACGTCCTACGTTCCCGTCCACAAAATATTTTATCAAACAGCTTTCTTTCTTTCTCTCTCTTTTCCTTCTCCTTGCGTTTTTTCGACGTTGTTCACGAATTCGTTTTGTTATTTCAAGTACATTTGTTCCGCGTGCACTTCAGCTTCCCTTTTTCACGCTGCGACTATCGCATTCAATGAAATTGTCGGCTACGATTATAACGTCATGTTTCATACATTTTTGTTGTTATCCTGAGTGAAACGACTGTAAATAATTTATGAACAAATAATTCGAATGGGAAAATGGTTATAAACGCAATACCGCAATTTCAATTTGTCTCATAAGAAAAAAAACAAAACAACATCACCGCGTGTGAGTTTCATTAACCATTTTTATTCCGTTGATTATTATGTACAGCTTTATTTATCGCAATAAAAAATAATGAAAAATAGCGCATTCATAAATAACAACAAGTCCCGATGAATCATAACGAATTACAACTTTCATCCCGCAACGGAACAAATTACCATCAGCCAATAAACTAAATTCGAGCGATAGTTACAACAGTAATAAACTGTTAGGTGAATTTAATAAGGCCAAAAAAGAGCAGCAACTAGTTATCAGAAATCTTTTACCATAAACCAATTTCCCTCCCATCAGAAACAGTATTTCACAGGATAATTTGACTGCTCCTTGCAAATCCCTCCAACATATTGGCCTTTAAATATTCAGGGTCTGTTTTTATTATCGCGCGTCATCTCTCACTTGTCCCTTTAACTTTGGCTCTTCTTCTGATTCCGATTGCGCTTAGAATGTCGAAACTTTTTGATTTCGCTTTTGTCTATGCACACATGGCGCGTGGGCGTGGCACGCGATACTCTCGGGACAGGTGTCCTTTAATGGGCGCAAGCGAAATTAAAGATCTCGCTAGTGAGAGACAGCGGTCGTTAATACTATACGAGAACAATGAACACAATGTGCAGTCCCTTGCGAGGGGGACCAAGTGTTATCGCAACACCGCAAATGATGCCGACGAGGGCGAGATATTGCTTCAAGTTTCATCTCCCCTTGGGATCGCGTCGACGCTTCTGGTTTTATCAAAATTCGCAAAGTTGATTTTACATCTGCCCCCTCTTCTTTGCGAAATCGTTATTTCAGTTTTGCAAATATTGACTCGCGAGGTCGTTCTAGGATGGCTCAATTCTAAGACCTCCGCTGATTCAATTCAGATTCGCATGATAATTCGGTTGCTTTTGCGTCTGACTAAGATTTGCATAATTCCTCGATATGATACGGCTTTAACAACCAACCTCGACCTAAACCTTTGCCCGGCTGAACCTCTGGTGGCTCATCAACTGTACCCCTTTTTCGCGCGAGAGTTATTACGCGCACGGAATAACCCTTGCGTAGTAAATTAACTTGCATAAATCTTCCTAATATTTCGCTCCACGAGCTGGTCTTAAACTATACAATAATACATTTATTTCGCTATGCCCAATTCAACAGATTAACAAGACGTTTGATCCTTAAAATTATTACATTGTTAGCCCACTTGGTTATTTTAAGTATTCTTCAACGAATCGCCTTGAAAATCCGAACTTGCAAAAATGAAGACTGTAAAAGTAAAAAAAAAATTCAGGTGTTAAATCATCTGACGTGAGAATGAGAACGAGCAACAATAGTTCTTTTTTTCCTTTTAAAAACATACATTCAACAATTGCATTCAAATTGGGACCGCCGAAGGATTGTCGATAATCACAGGATTTGGTGGTGTGATGAAAAATAAAAACTGTTGATTTTACGGTATTATACTTTGCTAGCCGTGGCTAGGCTAACGAGATTTTGTAATAAATCATAATAATGGCAAATCGTTTATTAACGTCATGATTTTGAGCGGACGGTTACATCGTCATCGTTGCGCTGCGCCCACTGACCCGCGCCATGAATTTTGCATATTACTCGCATCGTTATTTGAATTCATCAATCGTGAAACGTGCCGTTACCTGGCACCCATTAATCCCTTGCTGATCACAGAATCAAAAATTTCATTCAATTTGTGTACCCTTTGGATGTCGGGTTTGTTTTATTAACGTTTTCGACGTGAAGTAATATGATTAACTTTCAAAGTGAATCGAGCACATTTGACAACTCCAGAATCAATCTTTTTTGGTCTAAAATTTATGAAAATGCCTAAAAAATCACTTTAAATTTTAAACGTTATGCTATTCAAAAGATCTCGACTTGAAACCAAACAGGCTCTCATTTCAAAGAACAAAAGTTTGTAAAAAAAGAATTACCTCTTCAGAAGTTTGATTGTCTTAATTACATTTGACTAGATAGGTATTGATGGACCAGATTTTGATGTCAGCTGTCGTTTTGACAATGGTCGTCAAGGATGACGAATATTCAAGTTCGAAGGCCCCCGTCGGTTTGAGCCGTGCGACTTGGCTGCGAAGCGAGATGCTAATTGCGGATAATTAGTTTAGACTAATTAGCCGACTGTCTCGTGGACTTTTCTCGCGTCCTTCCGTCGAGTCAGCTAATTGCCAAGCGTCGATTCTTTCTCCCACAGTGATTTATTTGTCATCGCTTTGGCTCGTCCGTTTGCGTAATCCACGATCTCGTAGAATTTGTCTGCGTTTAAAACGCAGCCATAAACACTCGGCAGAGCGTCGTCCATTGTTGCCGGTGACTCTGGCTCTTTGTTTTGTCAGTCGCAGTAACTTTATTGAAAAGAAAATCTTCTTGGCTTGACTGGCAGCAAATCCATTAACGCTTTTCAGCCGACTTCGCGAGTTGGAACAAAACTGTTTCTTATCAGCGAATTGCCCCTGGAGCTGACATTGTCATAAAGACCTTTCAGCGTTTTCACGTCACACCATTTTTCTATCCAGCCGCGATTGCATGAACTCTGTTTGTTTTTGTCGTACTTTACTTTGCAGGAGGTCCACAAAGCGTGCGCGATGCTTTTTGTTTTTCCCATTCTCGTCTATTTTAGCCCTCTTTTCTTCTGATTACGATTGCTTTGGTTTTAATTAAATTGCTCTCCCGGCGAGAGATTCGTTTCCATCAAGTGGCTAACACCTTGTTGTTTTTTGTCCTGTTGGTTTCAACAACTCGCAAACTGTCGATTCAATTTACTACGCCGTACTTCAAAGAGTTTGCAAATTTAATTTAACTTTAGTTCGATTTGCAGGCTCATTTTTCATACGGAGCAATAATTGATAATTAAATGTGATAAATGACACAAAGCATCGTTACCAGGAGGCAAGATAGAATTGAATGTATAGTTATCTATTAGCCTCTCTCATCGGCGTAAGGACCCTTTCTGCGGAGTTACAGATGCAAGGCGCAGCCACTCCCATTAACGCTGCACCCCCAGCGAGACTCGCAGGATAGACAGCCAAGAGTGATGCTTGTGACAAAGTCGATGTTTGTGTCATTGCAGCAATATCAAAGTCTCCCTAGGCAAAGAGCCATCCAAGGGTCTCGCGTCGCAGGCTCAACGGCGCTTTTATTCGTTTTCAAGTTCTCGCGTCTCGACAACAAAACTGAAACGAGAACGACATCAGCGCAGTAGTCGCAGACTAATCCTTCTTTCGAGTTCCTTTCGCCCGAGAGGAAGCGAATACAAATGGAGAAACCAGGATCTCACAATTATTTATGCGTTACTGTCCTTTTTGCACATTTTATTTACCTAATTGTTTGCGCTGATGTATCGCATGCAAATCCAAAATGAAATAGTTTTTGATTTTCGGCCCCGAAGCACTCTGTCGGGAACTTCACTAAGCACTCGAGTCAGAGAGGCCGATTCGCTTATTGTTGATCGCCCGAGGAACTGCGCCAATTTTTTTGTCTTGCCCTCGTCGTGTCCTCGTCAGTCTTCCACATAGCATTGAATATTTAAATTGGCTAATTGAATGCATTATTATTCGAATATGCTAAATTGTCTATTCTGCTTGGTTTACATTGTATTCGCTGTATAAATGTTTTCATTCATCCCGACGGACAATAAATAAGTGTTGCCAGTGCGGTGCTGCGTGATGTCAGTCCTTACGGCCTCGGGGAGAACGATTTTTTTGTTGTTGGACTACATTTTTTTGTACGAATTTCATCCGAGATATTATTTTTGTTTTCTCTTTTAATCCTTGAGTGCACAGTGGACACGTTCGGACAAAAAGAGAATAACTGATCTAAAGCTTTTGGACTAGAATGTTTCAAGTAGCTGAACCTGCTTTGAAAACTAACTGAACTTTCCTTAAAAATACATATTTTAAAATTGAGTTGAAACTTTTGTCTGAAACTCGAGTGTTAAAATATTTGTCTTGTACTTGGATAGGATGATTTTTTTTTGATACTTTAATAGCTGGTTTTAGTGGATAGCATAATTTCGTATTCCACGAGCAGAGTATGGAATCATGTCAACTTCCAAAATACGTCTGACGTGCATTCGGTTAGGTACGTTTCGTCCGGCATGCTCATATAAAATTGTAGTTCTCACAAGCCGTCCAATATTTCTGTATGATAGTAATTATAGGATAAGGGTTTTGAAGCTGTCGGGCGAGGTATTTAGCCGTGGCATTGATAGCGACGTCGTGTGTGAAAATAGTGTGGTCAACGTCGGTGGTTATGGCGTCGTGAACGAAATCGTGGCCTGAGTGACTGAGTGCCCTGAGGTCGATGCTGTGCACCAGGTGGAGCGATCCGAGAAGAGGCTGTCGTCGAGGCAGACGATGCTCACGTGGGCGTACTTTATGAGCCTAAGTCGCCTCGGGGCGATCTGATTTGCGAGTGCCATTACACGGCGCAGCGCAACTGTTGCATTTATGAATGCGATTACCCTTAATATATCGTTGGCTTGTCGACTCGCTAATTTCAGCGCAAGACTTGTTCGCATGGCTCGCTCGCAATAAAATCAACCACGCGAGTTACGACGACCTGTCTAGGGCCCTCTCTATTCCACATTTCCACGACTCGGCTTAACCCTTTTTTGCTCGCGCTCGCGCACAAATCTTTCGTTGCTCCACTTCTGCTCCACCTTCCGCTGCACAGGCTCCTCTCCGTGATGTCTACTTCAACTCGAATCGCAATTCACTTTCGCTTTTTGTTGGTTTGTTTTATCTCAGCGCACTCGAACCACAGCCTCATCTTTCCTTTTTATGTCTTAGTTCTGTTTGTTTGTTTTCATGACAGGCAGGATTCCTCGCTGATATATTCATTTTGTTTAATACGATTCGATACGCATCTATCGATTATCAGCTCACAATGCCAATTGCCAACGCGAAATTAAGACATACTAAATTCAAGATTCCGAGATATATACATTCATTTCTAAGGGGGACGTTTTTCATCAAAGAGAAATACACTTTTTTTCTCCAACTTCAATTTAACGATCTTGTTTATGAATGACGGCAGTTTTATCTGGATTGTGATGCAGAAGAATGAAAAAATGAAAAAAAAGACAAGGGCAGCGGAATTATTAGAAAATTATGCACGGTTGAAATAAAAATTGATGAACAAAGCCTGTAAAGGATGTTCAATTGGTGTAATTTTCAATTTGAACTTTTCTCGGTATTGTTTATAGTGGGACTTTATTACAGTCCACGTGTAGAGAAACATTAAATAAAAGCCATGAAAAATGATAATCGGAATAACGGTTGTACACACTGTGAGACCGCGTATGATTACAAAAATCAGTTCTTTCGCACAGTCTCGTCCGCGGCATGTCGAACTCCAACAACTTTGCAAATAACCGTTCGAGACTGACTAATCAAAAGAAAATATCAAACAGGTAGTTTTTTGAATTTTTCTTCATGTTTTTTTTCAGTTTAGAAATTATCAAAGAAAAGAGAAAAATGAAGCCGAGCTTATTGTGAGGGGGAAAAATATGAACGGCCTGCAGTGAGCTGAAGATGCGCTTTCTTCGAATTATGCAGTCTTTCTTGTCTTTTTCGACGAGTTCGTGAGAACCCGGCTCGAATCACGCGTCAAGAGCCACGAACACCCACGCATATTAAACACGCAACGAGATACGCATGCAGCCCGTGGCGTCGTTGCAAATGCGTAAGTCGCGGAAATGAATTCGAGCCGTTGAGGCGAGGCGATGGGCTCGTAGCTCCGAGCGCGATGAAAATTGCTCTCGAACCTCGAATTAAATCCGCGACTTTTTTTCTCTCTCTCTCTCTTTTTCGTTTGATCCTTCGTCCATACTACCCCCGGTAAGAGATAATTGTAGCTGAGGATTCATTTCGAATGCACGTTTCGGGCTCTTCTCAATTACACTACAAAGTAGAATAATTAATTCAATTACGTCTTATTTTAATCACAATTATTATTCTGTAAGTGGTCATTAAAGGCAGCGTCTGTGAATAATAACGCGTTCAAGTTACGCGTCTTCAGAATCGTCTTGCCAGTGTCACTATTTTTATAGCCTCAAAGTTTTATTTTGTACGAATTTTTTGTATTATTATTTTGAACCACTATGATTATCATTTTTAACAGAAACGAAATGAAAGAGACTCTTTGTGATAAACTTGGGGAGATATAAGGGCGGAGATATAATTTTCGGACTTGATATTTTTATACGGCGTTCTTTGTACGAATTAAGAAATGTCAGCTTTTTGACACAAGTGCGAGGAAGAGGATAATAGAGGATAAAGAGCGGTCTGTTCTGGGTTCGAGGCCTTATTAAGTTATTTAGCCGAAACTTTTCGTGAAATCGTGAAAGGTATCACGTGACGTTGAAAAATGTTCAACGCCATGCAATAACGGGAGATAATTGAAAGGGCAATGCTGCAAAGTTACAAATTGCATCGGCTGGTTTGAATTCCGAAGGGTTAAGTACGCGATTTTACCTGAGATTGATGCAAAGGTTCGATGAACGATAATTGCCGCTGCAACATTCAAGTGACATGCAATTACACTCAATCATATCCATTCTTTTAATTCTTTTTATGGAATCGAAACCATTTTTTAAATTCATGAGCTGGGTTTTTTCAGAGAGGCGGAAAGAAGAAAAAGGAGCCCGAAATTAAGTAATTTTGTGTTCTTGAAAATAGCACGTTTATTAAGGCGCGGATCATCTGTCATAAGCGCCGGCACGACAAATGAGACATTAAGCCTAACGAGAGTAGCGGAACCGCGCGTGTTTTTCGTCGCTGAGAATGTCACCATATCAAAAAGTGTGAAATAACAAATGATACAAAAACATTAACTTATTATTCATAATGAGAATAATTTCAGATTTTTGGAATTCAAGAATGTTGCTTTCAATGTTTGTAGCATTAATCGTGATGGTTTAAATGTTGTTTCAGGCAATTCTTCAAAAGTCATCCGTATCTGTGGAGATCGAAGTACGACCAAAGCTGTTGGTGCCTGATACAAATTGCTTTATCGATTACCTGTCACAGCTGCAGAGCATCGCGAAGGCCACTTCCGGTACCCAGCCGATCTACACGCTGATGGTGCCACTAGTTGGTAAGTGCTTCTGTAATTGAGTGCATAGCCGAGCGCGAGACTTCTCCTTCCTTTGAACGTTCAAATACAAATTGTCAGGAAAAAGTAATTCTCAAAATTATTTTGCCATGATTATATGTACAACCAGCAGTACTCGCAGGAAATACTTATTATTCCACTTGTTTTTTATTCTGTTTCGTCGATTGATTGATCACCTGTGGTTTAACCGAGAGTTCATTTTGTTACTTGCCTTGAGCATTGCAAGAAATTAAAATGTTTCATTTTATTTGTTTGGACCGATAAGAATGAATGAACATGATGCAAACTTGGTTTTGAAGATTTTTCGAAGTGTGAAGACAAGTATTTTGAAACTGTGATTACAATTGCAAAATCAGTTACTGAACAGCTAAGCTGCAAAGGGACAAAGAAAAGGGAGGCGTGGCGAAATTGTCTGCAGCTCTATTGAATCGTACACATTGTACGATTTGCCGAAATGCCGAGATGCCGGCAAAGGCACGACGCGACACGCGTTTGAGATTCTTGCCGCGCTGTGCAAAGGGGATTCCCTCGAGCGGAGCAAAAACCGAGTGATAAATTGCCATCTCGCGGCTACGCATCCTCTCCCCGTTTTAGGCATCGCTTTATCAACCAATCGTCGCGTTCTTACGATTCTGCTCGTGCCTTTGGCCTCGGACGCTTGATTTGTTGGCTGAACCTGCCCGTTCGATTTCATCTGGGGATCCTGACCCTCCGATGCTTTTTCCACCGCTTCGACAGATTCTGTTTACGCTTTTGTCAATAATATGTTCCATGAGATCAAAGCAAATCCAAATGGCAAGAATGAATCGCCTGCACATGCCAATCACAAAACTAATGGCCAAACCTTATCCACGCTTCTGGAAATGCTCTTTCGTCTTACTTTCAGTCTGGTGATTATCCTGACTAGTCCCTATAGTTAATCTTATTTGGTGTACAAAATTCATCAAATAATCCTTGACATTTTTCTTTACTTTTCACTAATGAATGTTTATACATCAAAGTTTATGTATTAAAGTTTTATCAACAAATATAATAAAACTCAAAAAAATTGTATAATATTGAAAAAATGGAAAAATTCTGATTGTCTGGTTGTATAGTAGAACATGAGTTTAAACAAATAGGGACGTTATGTCTGGATTGCCTCGAATGAGAAATTCTCGCTGTCATCGAGAGCCTAAGTGATACCCTGCTTGCAAATAGGCAGACATTGATTGATGGGCCGTGTGATTTTGAACGACCTCTAATCGATAGGAGCTTTGCCATTGTATACGTGCGACCTCCGCTGATTAGATTGAATGGTCGACGGCAACATTATAATTAAAACGTCGGCGAACGAAATAATTGATAAACAGTGCGACAACGAGCTGCAAACCAACTTATCAAGTGCAAAAGCCGAGATACTGTATAGAGCAAAAGCTGAGGAAAAACTAATAGTTGGAGGCGCTACTTGGCATTCCGCGCTCGACGGTCAAACAACCGCACGCTTTTTTTTTCATTAAAGAAGCGCCGAGAACCACGTTTGATTAACGGACGAGACGTAAGCAGGTGAATTCCAGGGCTCAAAGAGAGATCCCGGAATTTGAGCGTCAGGCGAAGTAATGCATACCAAATGTCGTTGGCACCGTCGGCTCCTCGTACGTTCAATTGAAAATGTCTCGCAGCGGACTGGAATCGAAAATCCTGAATTCAAATAGACGGCGGCTTGTTCTCGCAAACGTTACGGCTAATTTTGTCCAGTTTTCGACGAAACCAAGAGGAAGTGGTCTAATTATGTCTCGCTGATGATTTCTGGGATTTGCGTCTGGGGCCCAATCGGCCTTCTGAGAAGAGCGCCGCACCGCCAAAACGCGCTCTCATTTGAAAAGTTATCTCTGTCCGAAAAATTTAAGTCGACTTCGATGTGAAATCGGCCTCGACCATCTGGCGCGCCGCAGCCAGATCCTTAACTCGTCCTCTTGCAGACGAGTTCTCACGCCTCGCGTTCGAACTCGTGTGTGGTCTGACTGCCGGGCTTCGTCGTGCTTTCGGCGCGAGCCACGCTCGATTTCAAATGAAAAATGACCCGACGTCACCTAGAAAAATGAATTTGCATGAAAAACGACCATCGGTTTATAATAGTTTGTAATCTCGTGCACACACCACGCTAACGATACCTGTCCGAGTCTATTACTCTAACTGAACTGTTCAGCGTTTATTCTTATAAGTTATCTCAGTTTTTTATTTGTTTTTATCTGTTTTCAGAATAGTTAACTTTCTTTTTTATGTTGAATCCTTGCTACGTTTTTCAGAAGATTTATAACCTGACGAAAAGCTTTTGTATTCGAACTTTATAAGGACCACAAGGACTCAAACCTTACAATAAACCAAAAATTGAAAAGATTCTTTTTGAAAAATAAAACTCAATTGAGGTTGAAACGAAGGAACATTTACAAGAGGATTGAATTTCGAGTTTGAATCATTAATCATGAAATCAAGTGTGATTTAATTATTCACCGACAATTAAGGCGAAATTAGAAAATGAGATTACTTTCAACGGAGAAAAGTTGAAAATGGGGTACATAACATATGAATCCTTTGGGTGTAAGATGTCAAAGTCGAGTTGGGAAGGTGGCGCGGAGTAAGATAAATCCTTTTACGCGACGTCACAAAGTCCTCCAAACGCGGCAGGCAGATAAAGTTGACGAAACGTTTGGAACGGGGGCGTCTTCAGGTTCGCGCATAAGCTCGTTACTGCGAGAGCTTTCTCAGCGTGTTGGAAACAAAGTTTGTCGACTTACACAGAGGGCCGTCTAATGGAGTGCGCCAATAAATTATTCCCTTTGCAGTTTTCCTCGGGCGTATTTATCCTTTGCAAAGAAAAAGCACACTTTTTTGTTATCGCCCGTAGAGAACCGAAAAAAACAGACCGACCAAGTTGCCCACATTTCGTTACAATCGGTCGAGCACGAAAATGAACGTTCCAAACATAATTCATTAAATTAAGCCCGCGAAGCGTATAAAAGTGCAACTTTTCTTCTCTCCTGCTTCTGTTTGTGTTTAATTTCACCTTGTTCATTTGGAAGTAAATTTCGCATAACAAATCTATTGGTCCTTTTGCCGTTGAGAATTTGCGTCTGCTCGAGAGCCCTCAAAGCTGTGCGAACCCTACCAGAATCGGAATTTTAAATTTCGTGTGGGTGGGGGCGGAACCACGCGCGAAATAATTCACTCCTACGAGCGCGGTGCAACCCCAAAAATAAACGAGGCTATCTGCTGCCAGAATCATATTACTCGCTTTGGCAAAACACGAAATCGCTTCGCAATATCAAGTTTATCTTCCGTATCAAATTTTCATTCGCCATATTAATTAGACTGATTATTAGGTTGAAAACTCATAAATTCGTTACTAAAATAAAAATGAAAAAAAAACAAATGAAAGGTTCAATATTTGATTGCGTTAATTTTCTCTATTCTACTCTGACGAATGCTGACAAAAGAGTTATTTTTGTACAGCCATCTCATGACGTAGAAATAAGACGGAAACAGGTGTTTTCTTTTATGAATGAAGATTCTAACTCCTTTGCTCAGTCGCAATTATCACTTCAGAATGAATAATGATGCGATGAAAAATTACTCGTCGTTGCAGATTAATTGATTGTTTTATTGATGGGTTGCCGTTTTCATTTGTTTCAGTGTTGAACGAACTTGAAGGTCTGGCGAAAGGAGCTGACGCGAGGGACTGTCCACCGTCGTCGAGAGCAGCATTGAACCCCGAGCACGTGGCACGTGTTGCGCAAAATGCGAAAACTGCTTTGACTTTTGCTCGAAGCAGAAATCCGGCGATTCGTTGTGTCACCAGCAAAGGCACTGTTTTGTCATCCAGCACGTTTACAGTTGAAGAAGATGTGCCACAGGTAAGTGACTCGTTTATGAGTTTCTATTTTTAACCGTTTTTCAAAATAACATTTTATTTAATTTTTCTCAAACCCAATTTATATTTTATTGCATCTAAACTAAAAACAACTTAGCATTTACGTTTTCACTTGTCTTGTTGTATTTTGTGATATCAATTTTGAATAAGTGGGTACTCTACAAGCCACTATTTTGCCCCGTACGAACGATGCTGAACTACCGGAGAGGATGCGGAAGAAAATAATTTTTCCTCGCATTTCGATTTTTTTGGTTGCTTGTTCCGCCAAAATCGACCGCCAAATAACAGTGCTTATCCCATCGTACAGTTCTTGGTTCTCATGTCGGGGCTCTTTTTATGTGATGCTCATCCAATCAAGTTTTGCGCCCGACAAGTAATCACGTGAGATTGTGCGGTGTTATCTGCGCGAATTGTAGTGCAGTCACGGCGAGCGGTCGATGTTGATCAGGTCCCTGCGAGGCAAACAGTGATTCGTTCCGGTTCAAAAGCAACTTTTGATGCTCACGCGCGACGTCCCGGCCCTTTTTTACCACACCGCAAAAATCGCTACAAATACGCGCCTAACACGAATAATAACAGCCCAAGTCGGGTTTCGGCTTGGGATTTCCGCATGACGGATGACAAACTGCGATTTTGCGGCTGCCTCAGCACGATACCATTGTGACGACCAACTATCACGTGTACGCTGCCTTTCAAGGGCCCGAGAAAGAAGACGCCGCGATAACGCAATAAACGCAACTGCTCTGGTATTGGTCGCTCAGGCGTAATTCTTCTGATAAGCACTCGCATATAATTGTTAATATGAAGTATAAAAATTGATGTCCTTATAATGGAACCAAAATTGATGCAACTTGATGATAAATCAAGTTTCTTCGTCTGAAAATTTTAAATATTTGTAATACATTCATAAAATTAGCAGAATGATGTATTGTACTGTAAAGAAGTCGTATATCAAAACTTCAATCTGACGTGTTATTTTTAACCGCAAAAAGGCATTAAAAATTGTTAGTTAAGGATGTCGGGGAACCGCAGATCTCAAAGTCCTCGCAACAAGAAGCTCTGTTCGCTCGTCCCTCGCGCTACCGCGACAACAAGATTTCATCTCTTGTTTTATCTTGTGATCGGTAATAAATAAATAATGCGATATCGTACAGTCCTCTACCTGTCGTTGATTTATTCGCGCATTCTTGACCGAACGTCCAAGTAATTATCAGTAGGTTAAGTCGTTGCAAAAGCAAATAGTATCCTTTTTTTAATTAAGCGTCATTACTTGTTTCTATAAAAATGAATTTTATTGTTTTGTTGTATGTGTTTAAAAAAAGCACAAATACGCCTTGGTCGATTTCTTTTTGATTTACTATTTTATGCTGATGCTAATTTGTTTTATTTGCTTTTTTTTGATTGTTCACAGGACGGCATGACGAGTAACGATGATAGAATACTAGCAACTTGTTTGAGTTTGTGCAAATCCAATAGCAAAGATCAAGGAAGTTTAAGTAAGTAATTTATATGCTAATAAGCAATTAAAAAGTATCACTTTTTCACGGTAGTTCCGATTCCACTAAAGAGTTAGTTGTATTAATATTCGCACTCAACTGCCACGCTGCGGAGAAACTAATGCCCCACCTATCGATCATTTCTTAACTCTTCGTTTTATGCACAAGCCGTACGCTCTTTCATTTGGTAATTGATGTTAACGACCGAATGCAAAACATATTCTTGGATTCGTTTATTTTTCATCCAATTATACAACTTTTTAACGGAATCTACTAATTGAAATTCACTTTTTTCTATGTGCTAAACTCAATCATTCTCAAATTTCATATTTTAATTTGATCATAATAAATGAGAGTTTGAGTTTATCGAAATGTTTCTGGTCTCAGATCGATCATAAATTGTCTAACTACATACAAAGCGGTAAATAATTATGATCCAAGGTTGTTTGTTTTCCTCAGCGGAAGAAGGTCAACCTAGGCGACTAAAACGAGAAGTAGTTCTTCTCACAGAGGACCGTAATCTGAGGGTGAAGGCTCTGGCGAGGGATGTGCCGGTTCGAGAAGTACCCGATTTTGTGCAGTGGGCCGAGCTTGGTTGACAGCAGCGTCACCTCTGTTTTTGAACACGGGAATCGTGCAGACTAAACTGCAAAGCCACATACTTGTCACAATATAAATAGCGAGGGCGTCCAAAGAACGCGTGTAATTATGCGACTGCGAGCGTGGAATTTGAAAGGAAACGGCCCCAATCGGAGGGTCGAGGTCAAACCTATTTTTGAGATTCTATAACATTGCCCATAAACACACCTTTGTGGCAATTTCTCGATTACTATCATCATTTTGTAAAATATCAAAACCCTTGTAGTATATTCTGATGAGGATGTTTGTTTATAACATTTTTTTACCTAATGATTGTGTCTTAGTTGAGGTTTAAATATTTTGTTTATAGTCTTTCATATTTTTAATTCCCCTCTTGTCTATATGCTGTCCATGTGTTAGGATCCACTTGATTTCTTTGTGGCCTTCGAAAGTTAGCCGCCGCGTATCCGTTGTTCTTAATTGTTTTTTAAGCAGCTTAGCGAATTAGGAATAATTCTATTTTTGTAAATGGTACGTTTGGTTGAGGTAATGGTCCTAGAGTTTATTCAAGTTAGCGAATGAATCGTGTGTGACGACGTTGCTGTTTTTAATTAATTGATTCTGATGTCTTTCATCCGCCGTCAATTGTAATGTCATGTCTATAACCATTTCGTGTATACGACAATCTGTACAAAGAACAAAAAAGAATATCCGCGGACAATTTGTAAATTAGAATTCTGATTATGACGAAGGATTAGGTTTTAAATCCTACGATTTTTCCACCTCTTATTCATTAATTGTACCAACGAAAAAAAACAATGAACTTTTTACGTACTTATCGGTATTTTCCAACTTTACGGGCTTGGTCTGATATTTACGAATGAAATAACAGGTTTTCCATGAATTTGTAAAACAATCGTTTATAGACTTTTTCAATAATTACTGAATGCAGAGTTGTTGACCTATTGTATAATATTTGTACGTTTCTTATATTTAAATGAAATCAAGAAACTGAAGCATCAATGTTGTTTGTTTTCCTTGTCAGAAGTATATTTAGTAACATTCGAAGGAAAAAATGAAATAAATAAATAAGTAAGCACATCTGCGAAACGCAGCAACGACGTCATCAGCCGAGTCACTGATAATCGATGATGCACGTAGTGATTTTAATGAAATATAGCGTTGCAATAGAAATATTGTCAAATGAAAGGAGAAAGAAAGAAAATCGATGTACCTTCATTTTGTACTTTTCTTACACAATTTTGCTCTGGTTAACAACCTCATTACAATTGTCAATGCTAATAGGCAAAGTGGTTGATGTATATTAGTGTCATCCCACGGTAACTTTAGTTCATCGCTTGATTTCAAGAGCTTGCTGTCAAATTTTTTATGAAAAACTAAAGTTAATAGACCCCGCTGGAAGTAAAATTTATTAGGACTTCGTTAGGGCATGAATGTGTTCCGCTATGTCATTTCAAACAAAGGATATACATAACCACCTTGCATTGATAGGCATCGATCATTTTGAGCTTCAAGTAACTGATCTTGTAAGGGTTTATCGTATTGAAAGTACACGAGCCTACGTCAAGAAGAAGGATCTTTGTAAAATTAAAAATTGGTTGATGGTGAATGCGATCATTTATAATGTTGCATTGAAAAATGGCGCGTTTCAAGAATTGCACAAGCATTGTGCATATTTTTCAACCAAAATTATTATCAGCAGGAGATGTGTTTCCCAGAGCAATTAATGGATGTATAACAAGTGTTTGAAACATGCGACGACGTATTTTTCAAAAGACTCAATCATGTTGTAAAATAGAAATTGAAATTAATTAGGTCAGTGTTAGTTTCTTATCGGTCAACGGCATTGTTGTTAAATATTTGACGTGGCAATGAATCATTGTGAAAACTGCAAGAATGTAGAGTAAGTATACCGTAAAACGAATCGAAGATTGATAAACTAAAAGAAGCTGATCAAGTACTTGGTGATATAACATTTTATAATGCGCGGTAATCATAGCGACATCTTCTGGTACCTAAATATATTAGTGAGGGGAATATCAAATTACACGTACAACACACTCTTTCTATGTACCACTCGGACATAAGTATAGGCACACAAAACACAACACACGTACACATTCCGTTGGTTACCAGTCATAAAACAAATCATTTTTGTTCTTCTTTTCTGTTACAATGTCGCTGTCAAAGAGGATAAACCGCGATATTCTGTCGCAAAAAACCGATGCGTGCAGTATGGTTACTTAATTATTTTCTAAAATCAGCAAGCAAATCCCTCCAGAATGAAGAGTTTTTTTTTCGTAACTCCCTGTTATCTTTGTGGCTCAAATTGTTTTCTCATCCAGTCGAAAGTACGATAAGCTTTCGATAAAACGGAGAACAAAATTTACAATAATGTGTTCCTTTTTAATCCTACAATTATAAATGAATTAGTAATGAAATAATGTCCAATTTAAGTTGAAATAAACATTAAAAAATGCAAAGCTAAATTGTTGTTCTGAGTATAATTGTTTTATGCAAACTGAATCACCTAAAATTGGAAGAGCATCAGATTTTCAGGACGTGATTAATAATTTTATTATCTCCTGAAGCCACTAAACATAAATGTCTGAAAATATTAACACTGTTTAACATTATGTTCGCGTTAAACAAGCTTCTTTATATATTCACTGTTAAAACAATCTATCAAAACTGTCAGTCAACTTATAATTTATATTATAAACCACGGTTTTGAAAGGTTTCCGCTGTACGATGAACACCGTGGTGCCAAATTACACATCGTTGCACATATTTTTGATTTTCTCATCGCTCATCAACAGTGAACCGTTAGAATGAGGAGTAACCAGAAGCCATTTCAGCATCCAAATGCCTTGGTACGCAAAAATTATTTGCCATTTCAAATCACTGTTCATAAAATTTGTCAAACAACTTTTTCTTTTCATCAATTTTTCCACCATCTGATAATAATGTTTTTTTCTTCGATTTTGCAATTTATCTTACAATTTTAATTCAACCTGATACTGACACTGATTCTCTTTTACATCGTTGCTCCTAGAGGAACATTTTTCTTTTACATGGCAATCATTCTGAATCAAAGAAACAGCTTTGAAAGTGCAGCAGACAGAGGAAAAATGTTCAAGATAAAAGGTAGGCAAAAAAAACCGTTCGATAGCATAAAGCATCAATTGTTTTGTACGAGACGCGACGCAAAATTATACGCGCAATTTTGAGTTGATGGGTGCAATGCGGAGGATAATTGTGGAAATTTCATGTACGAATGAAAAAGTGAATGCACGGAGGACTCGTAGATGCTGGCACTCATTTTCTCGTCTTTTATATCTTGACTTCTTCTTTGTCTCTTTCTTCTCATTCTTCTTTTTCTTCCTCTTAGTAAGAAGGCGGCAAGTTAAAAAAAAGAGAGAAAGAGAGAGAGAGAAAGAAAGAGAAAAAGAAAAAAAACAAACGTTGCTGCTCACTGTTAACCGTTACAATGCCTTACTCGCACCGCCCGCTTGAGAACGCATTTCTTGTCGAGCTCTTGTACCTATCGACGTTGCTCAAAGGCGGCGCGTGTTGGAAAGCTCGTCGTGAGCGATTCGGAATCTTGAATCCATTATGCCGTTGCCATTATTGCGATAATATGATATTGCGGTTGTTGTCTCTCTTCCGTGATAATCCGACGACGATTAAAGTCATGCCTTTTTTGGGGATGCTGTTGCATTGACCCCCTACGACCCAAATTGTAAAGTCTTCCAGGGCCCTTGACATTTTAGTCAAGACATGTCGCGCATTATCTAGCCGCATCCTTTTAGGGATACTTTGACGTTTAAAAGGTTCCACGAACATTATGGCATACTGAACGAAATTTATAGGCGCGCGCCAACTTAAATGCACAACAACAACAAGTTGAAGCACAGCCACGCCGATCGCACGGATCTTCGCGGATTTTGGAATCGCATTCAATGATAATTTCCCAACCTGACAGATTTATGCCCATTTTCCTAAATTATTCCGACAACTGTTTATGACTCTTTCACCATCTCAGCTGGCAAATTTTCTATCATCTACGTCTTGCTTCGTTGATTTTGGATATCTCAATTGCAATGACAGCAAACGGTTCCTCATTTTGCAAACTAAACTAGTTCAATTTTTCGAACTCGATATGTTGAACAAAACTGTTGTGCAAAGTTGTTCATGAGAAGGTAAATGTATCAATTGTTTTTGTTTAAGTTTGTTTATGCAGTTGTGCGGTAAGATTTAGTGCAATGCTGATGACTTTGCGAGGCGAGTGCTAAGCATTAAAGATGAGATCGGTTCGGAACATCCTCTCGTCTCGGCTTGCAGATATCTGCCGAGGAGCAACGACAACGACTGCAACTGCCTCAGCATGACCGTCTATTTTTAACCAACTAACCTTGAACTTGCTGTTAGTGGTGCTGCTACTACTACTGTAATCCGATCACCAATAAAGGGACTTATCTAATTCTAAGAAAGGCGATTGCCTCTCCCGGTTGGGCCAACCGGCAGTCACGTTACGTGCATCTAACCGAGGCTATACGTATCAACGTACAAGACACCGAGTACACGCAGGTCGTGCCTTATGTAGACACAGTCCGTTAATGCCTGGCATTTAACAATCGCAACTATTTTCACCAGTTTGACCACATCATTAACATTTTTCGCCTGTCCCGGCTTATGTACCACAATTTCGGATTCAAGTGTCAGCCAACTTTTTCCCTGCCTTGTTTGTCTTTGCCATTTTCGTTCCTTTTTACCTTTGAGTAATGAAAAAAAGGGATGAGAAGCAAAAAAAAATAGTTTGCTCTGTTATACGATTGCTCGTTATTGTTTTTCTCCATGACTCTATATCGTTCGGCGTCAATCAGCGTCGTATTATTATTATAAGTATAGCTACTGTTGCACAGGCTTCGCATATAGAGACGTTTCCACTTGATTGTATATTGCAGTATTAGAAGCACGATAATAGAGTTCATGTTAATGATACAGTAGAATAATAGTGACATTATTCGTGCAAGCACAACCGACAAAAATGCATTCAACGTGCGGAGAGCACTTGCATTTGTACGGCTCACACTAATGCATTGCTTTCAACGTTCTGTTTGCCAAGTTATTTCGTGCTTATTAGAATTAAAGTTTCTTGGTACGGCTAGAGTATAATTAAATACGCAGTCTGGTTGTTAACAAGTAACTTTTTTTTCTCCTCGTTTTTGAAGTCACGAATAGAGAGAGAGAGAGAGTGAGATGTAAAAAGTCAGGTTTGTTTACAGGAATATAATGTTTTTGCTGTTTGTTTTTGTTATTTTGCAAAAGTTGTGTTAAAACGTTGTCTCGAATGCAGATAATTCTCACACGAAATTCAAATGTTATTTATCGATGTTATATTGTATGCTTAAAAGCAATCTCTCACTATAACATATGAAACGTAGGAGATTAGAATTCAAGGCTTCAGGTACTAAATCATACTGCAAACTCGGAGATAAACGGCTGGTATAACAGATTTCAAATCAAAACGAACATAAATCGAAGCAAATAAGAAGCACCCGATCAGTAGGCCGGAATGTAGAATGTTATGAGCCTCTTACCGGCGAATAACCCATGGCGATAAATCGAAACGCGCGTTAACACGAACTCACAAAATCGCATTCACGTTTGCACACGTGCCCGTTGGGCGCATCGCCGCGGTAATTCCGTGCGTAAAGCTGGCGCGGACACTGGGGGTCGAAGTGAGACCACACAGTTCCGATCGTAACTCAGGCTTATTGTACCTCTTTTCACTTTAGCCAACTTTCCTTTTTCTCCGCGTTTTTTTAATATCCCAATTTTTTTAATGATTCGTGCATCGTATCAATCTTTAGCCAACCTGTACATCATGTTTTGTGGCTTCTTTTTCTTCTTGAATTTTAATTCTATCATTTCAATAACATATTACACGAATTCAAAGAATAAAAATGAATCTGTTGAAATAAAACTATTGGAGGAGTTTGGCAAATGAAAGGTAAATTGTGTTGGTATCTGTGTAACGCATGTAAATGCTCGGCAATGTTTTGTGCACAAACAAATGGATGTTCGAGATGGCAATTATTTTATTAAATAAAAGATAATCTTTGTTACTGTCGACTGATAATGTCAAACGTATGAAAGAGAACACGAGAGAAAATGGGCAACCGTGACTCAGTACCCCGACAATGTAAAGTTATGTAAGCTTATGCTGTTATGTGTACGAAGCTGTTAACTTATGGAAGCAGAAGTAGGTAAAGAGACAAGGATTCTCGTCTCTTGTCATCTCCTTCGACTTGATTCACGATGTCCTATTATCCTCGTAGACGCTTTACCCATAAGGAACGATTGTATTTGGTCAATTCCCCGATTAGATGCAGACTTTCAAATTCTTTGTAACATTTTCATTTGTGTTTTAAACTTTTTCATTCGTTTTTTTTTACAGTTAAATTCATGTGGTTTTTGATGACGAATTTAATTCAGTGACGGGAAATAGAAACTTTAAAAATTCAAACGAATGATCATTTTCAAATCCACCCTGTCCTTGAAGCTGTCAAGTGCAATACACGCGACATGCACGGAAATAAACTGGGATTAATAATTCATCGTTCCGTTGATAGTGCTTCCTCTGACGGTTTGTCTATTATAATCTCGTTCAGTGTCATTTACACTGAACGACTGCGTTTCATTGCACTGCACCAGTAACGTTTCGCATCTGTATTTATTTTGTCTCGGAAATTGTGATTTATTTCAATTTTAATCATAAAAAATGTCAAAAAAAGTTGACTCTGAATAGACAAAGAGAGAATGTTGGTAAATAATTGTTCGGAGTTGCACAAAAATGCTAACTGTTTTTGAAAAGGTATGAGATAAATTATTTATCCTCTAAGCTCCAGAAGCAATTTGTATTCATACAGTATTAATCTATCAAGTGATAATTCGAGCAATTTAAATATTTATAGCTTGATCTAACAGTGGAGTTGTGAACCTTGCATACTGGGTCAAGCGGTCAACTTTGTCCATGATTCAGGAAACATCTTGGGATCGTCCACAAAGCTCTCTTAGTCTGAGAAATAGCCCATAAAAGTTAGTAGATTTAATTGAAAACATCTCTGATTGTTGGCTCATATTTTCACTCAACCTAAATACTAAACTAACAATTTGATAACATTGACACAAAACACTTGAGTGCAATTATAAAATGAGTCATCGTGAAATAATTTTTCATCAAAGACCACTTTGCTTGTTAATGAAATTGATTGATTCACTTTGATAAACACTCAATAAGTAAATGCATCTTTCTATCCGACAGAGTGATTTATTAACATAAAATCAAATAAAATCGTAGCGCGTGGTGTTGTAACGTACATCTCACGAGTTTAGAGACAGTTCATACCTTCACACATTAACATTTCGTGAGAACGTCTCACATCAGAACTGGTGCATTACAGAAGAAAAATGCGTTTTGCAAATTTTTTCGATGAATGCGCCTTTTTATCTGCGAATTCGCCTTTTTCCGCATTCTTGCTTCAAATTGTAGTCATTACAATTGGCCGCGTGGAAAGGTTTCTTCAATTTGCTGCTCTTCATCATGACAATTATAACTATTATTATACTTACTTTGAACATCTTAATTTTCATAACTCAAATTCGGAATTAAAGCGATACAAGTTTTCGATGGTTGACTTGGATGAAAGTGAAGAAAAGAAAAAATCGGCTAGTTTGCATATTTGTATTGCGCGTTCAAATTAAATATTTGGCTCGCGTTACCCCCGACAAGAGGATGTAAGTCTGCATGTGAAATAAGGCTGGAAAAGTCAAAGTTGGCGAAGCTCGCGCGAACAATTCCGTCACGTGTAAACGAATCGACCAGTTAGCCAATATAAATAAATAACGGACGTCGGTATGCGGGACGCGAGCCACCAGCTTACGTGATCAATTGGCTGACGCGAATGTCGCTATATCATTTGTAATCGTTTGCAAATGAGTGGCGCACGTTCCTCTTGGGATTTCTTCGGCTTATGATTTATTGATGAAACAATGCGTCGAATAATTCATCCACCTGTTACAATTTCTTTTTTGAGTTTTGTATTTCTATTCGAAACGGTGACTTGATCGCTCACTGGGCCAGTGTCACGAAACCGAGAAAATGTGTCAAAGCACTAATCACAGCATTGCGCAATCATTTCGCAAATTACGTGCTGCAATTACTGTGCGCCAACTTTGAGGTCTTTCCCTACTTTGCGAACGGACATCTTTACAAATCATGGGCGGCTTTATCGAGGTTAAATTTGAAAGATATGACCCCGATAAGGCGCTGTGGGAAATAAAGACGTTTCCACCGTACGATGGTAATTAATAATAACGCAAAACTAATATCCCTTAAAGGCTTTCAAATTAACTGCAATAATATTACTCATTAATTTTCGTTTGCTTATCAAATCCACTGGCTGCAACCAAGGATTCAACTTATGTTTCAATTTGAAAAGAATTATCAAACTGTTTGAATGAAAAAAAATACAATTAAAGAAAATATGAAATTGAAGTTTTATGCGACAAGTATATAAACTTTTTTGTGAATTTAAAAGTATGCTTTGATAGGAACATTATTTCTCACGAGCAGTTGGTAACGATTGAGTATATACAAGCATGGAGAACACCTTGTAAATGAATGAGAAAAGTTTTGAACGTGGATCAATCGAATGGTGTAATACTAATGGGACCACCCATAGAAGATCCTCGTGTTATTAATGTTATTAGTTGTTTCGTCCTCGAGGAGCAGAACGTGCCGAATGTAACGGTACCTTAACCGCGAGGTGAGTGGAGCTTAGCTCGACAGAGCACGGGACAGAGCATTCAGGATATCCCTAGCGTGACGAAAGACGTACGAGTACTTTGGGCTATATATTGCTTCTACATCTGCATTACGGTGAATCAGATAAGTGCGTGTATGGAGTGTCCTCTAATAGCTGCACAATCAAACTCCAAGCTAACTCGCGTTCCCAAATTTGTTTTACTTACAATGACGAGGTATCTTCGGCTCGTATCTTCGCAATCCCGCCAAATGATTTAACGCTTGTTTGTTTTCAGTTAATCTCGCGCATTGTGACTCCAAAAACCACTTCGAACGATTAGAATTAGACAATTTTTTTACATGATAAACAATGTGCTAAAATGCAGTTACATAAATCACCAACCATTTGTCTCTTTTGCTTATTTCAGTTTAATTGAAACGTATATGATGAATATAACATTGTATAAGAGAATTGAATTTTCGCCTCAATGCATTCGGTTATAAGGATAATGAATGTAAGCTCCACATGCTCATGAAGCGAGGCAACATTGTTTTATTTGAATTGAATTTGAGTGAGTGTGAAATACGAACACTTGACCTAGCATTCAATTTATATTAAAGCGTACATTAATTCTCCCATATTCATCTTGTGCATGCTGATGTTAATTTGTCGTGTTGGCTATGAATTTACTTCATTTGATATTCTAATCTTATTTAATATTCAAACTCTACCTATCACTTACACATTCAGAAGTTGAACCGTAATGTAATTTGTTTTGCGATTTTAGTCGTAACAAAATTCAAAATATTGTACAAAATTCTTACAATCTTCTTGTATTGTTTGAGAAACATTGACATCTTTACGGACACTATCCTTAGATAGTAGAGGTTGTTTAGAAAGATCACATTTACACTTAGATACAAAACACTACAACATTTATCGGATTCAAAAGTAAATAGTTATCGGTAAGCATAGGTTTAAAGCTGTGTCGGAAAACGTTTGTTTGAATCGAAACGCATTCACATACACAACTTATATATTATTTCTGATAAACTGCGAGCCTTATTATTCGTTCCCCTTTTCGCTTATCTCGCTTAATCTTATCTATATTCCAACATGACATCACAATTTCGTTCACAATATGGGTTAGAATATTCACAATGTAACGCGGCACATACACAGGATATCTATCCCCGTATCAACAATATTTCTCACGGTTTACAATCGTAATTGATAAAAATGTAATATTCATGCCAGTAGAACATGTTGAATCTGAGCACATCGAAGCCAAACGAATTTCGTTCCGCGCATTACTATTGAACTCTCGAGGGCCGTAACCTTTGGTGCTTTAGTCCTAAAGAGTAACCGCAGTTGCCCGGGGATAAACTCGAGATGCAGTTCATGAATCTCATGATCGGGTCCTCGATTTGCGCATCACGAAGTAGGTCGAGCAACGCGCTCGCCAGTGCCAATGAGATTGCCTCGACTTGTGCCCCTCATTGCTACGTAACGTATTATGTGTGAAACCATCCTCATCACGTTGCAATTTTCAGCTCCCGACTATGCCAATCCATCAATTCAATGCGATATCATACTTTGACTCTGCCCATTCATTTTCAGCTCCTTTTGCATAGAAGATTAATCAAAACCTACACCATCCTATTTCAATGTCAAATAATTTATCAATTCAATTAACCTTCAACTGAAAATTTGATCACATTTAGTAACAAGAACCGTTTACAACTATGTGTTTTATCACTTTATAATTTTAACGACAAGTTTTGATACAAAATTTTTTAATGGTTGTAAATTACGCATGACTTCGCCATCAGGCGTTCCCTTGGGTGTCAAATATGAAATTTTCACTTAAAACGAGAGCAAACTGAGTTCTGATGGATCACTGATGAAGGACCTTTCAAGTAATTACTCGCAAGTGTTTACATCAACTTGGCACAAACATGATCCTTAAAATTGTCTTCTCAGAACTCATTATCAAAGAGGGTTAGTGCGGCATTACAGTAATGCATTATCACACTCCAACCGATAATACAATTTAATATGATATTATCCAAATTATACTGAATGTTGTATCTAGTCTACAATGTTTTTGTTTAAGAATGAAGATCAATTTTCAGAAAACATGAACCTGCTGGGAAGGTGAAAAAAGCAAGCTTTGTTACATCAAGATATAATTAAGGAATGGTTTTTTATACAAGGAAGAGGTAAAATGGATCGAGTTTTAAATTGGAAAGTCGGCTGTACGGGTATACATCATTTTCGCTAATGCAGAAATTCGAAGTGTATACGATTGGGATAAAAAAGGAGGAGCAGAATAATCGTGTATTTAAGACAAAGAAAACGCGACTTCTCGGAGTTGTAACGAAGGTTCTCTCACTCTGACACCTCCTGACCCATTACCGTTAATGGCTACCATTAACGAAGGCAATCAGTCCTGCAGTTGCGATAGGTCAACGGCTTCCTCGACTTCTTCCACAAGCGCGACTCAGCATCGACTCTTGTTTCGCGGCAAAGTGCACGTCTCACGTCGTTTTGTCTTTCTGCTTGCATAGAGAGGCAGCCGCGAGGTGCGACAGAGACCGAGAGATGGACGAGCAGTCCCCGGCCTGCCTTTTCAGCGTCATCATTTCCGCCAGCCATAACTTACCCTCGCGCAATTATCGTGTTCCTGCTAGCGAGCAGTATAGATCGAAATAAAGCTTCAGCTACTCTCGGCTCTATTATGCTCGCGCGTAAACCTTGTACGTTGCCTCATCCTCGTCTCGTTTTACGATCGAAATAAGATCGGTGCCGAGAACAGCGCCCTGAAAAACACTCCACTAAAAACACCCGCTCCTCCTTTTGCCTTCTTTGCGCTTATTTTTGCCCGCACCAGTAATGGAAAGTTTTAGAATCGGAAAGTGAACTCTTGCTTTTATTGGGCCTACTATTATTTATACTTTTATGAATAATACGATGCCAAATCGTTCTTTTAGATACTTCCACTATCAGCTACGTGAGAACTTACGTCAGATTTTACAATTTCACAATTTCATCAAACCATACAGTCAATCAAGAGTGCCACCAACTTAACATGCTGCAGGTTTTTCGCGGAATTAGCATGACCACACGAATCAAAAAAAGTCAAAGAAAAACAATGGTGCAAAACCATGGAAAAAATTCGCATGATTGTGCTCGTGTTTATTGAATCGCCCGTGGCGGGAACTCTCACAGGAAAAAAATTAATACCAGCGCGAAATCTCACGTGGTAATACCGTTACAAGACTAAGAGGGATTTCGTCGTTTGTTTATTTCCGACTTGATTCGCGTATCGTTGCTCTGATCTGACGTTATTAACGCATTAATAAATACTATTTAACGGTTTTCCATAATCGTGCATCCTTTTTTTAACATGAGTGCACGCCTTTCACGAGCAATTTTTGAAAGCTTCATATCTGTTCATCACGTTACGTCACTCTCAACTGGACTGACTGAAAGATAAGGCAAAATCACATGAAATATTTTTATATGAAATAAACTGAATTCTTTTCACTCGAAATAAAAATGTTTAAGTGGCAGCTGCAATTTGATATTGCCATAATACTAATTGATGCAAAATTATCAAGAAACATATTAAAAGTTTATGATGTATTCAACGACTAGGATGAAAAATTGTATTCCCTATCAATGTAAATCGTAATAATCCGTCGCAGTTGATTAGCCATCATCAGCAGAAATAGACATTTCAATTTCAGTTTCATTCAGCTAAAGTGAATTTTACCAAGAATTTCTTCACGTTTGACAAAGCGAGGATGCAAAATTAACATTTGTGAAAATTGAAGATTGTGAAAACGAATTTACATACGACAAGCAGTGTTGTATCGTTTATGCGGAATATAAACGGCGATTATCGTTTAGAATAAATCTATTTCGCATGCTGACATCGATGATTTTCCTTGTAATTTTCATTGAGTGAATTATCTAAAAATAATATAGACGTACACGCGTCTCATTCACGTTCGAGTAAAAATGCATCAGGTAGAAAATTTATGAATGAACATTCTCTAACTTCGTCATCGTCAGATTTATCCGAGTTGACTTAAACTTTTCCTGTTGACTAGAACATAACATAAAGATAGCTGGAAAATAAACAAAGTCAATGTGAAATTGGATATTGGCGAGAATAAATTTCGGTAACTTAACAAATGGAGGATGAATTATAGAGGCGCGATCTCGTAGCGAGAATCGTTTTTGTGATCGACACAGTGTATAATTAACTGGCCATACGAGAAGCCAATGCAGGTACCTGCAGTCACGGTTGACAATCGAATCTCTCGTTATGGCAACCTGATCTTCAACGGAGTCTTTGACCGTATACACGATTGAGGATCAAGATTTCTGCAGCTGAACCAATCGTGTACCTTTCTTGGTTGCGAATGAGAAATGTATTCTTAGGAAATTCCCGGGAAAACTCGTTAGCGCGAATCACAACCTTTGGCGTCCAAGTTTTTGTTCTCTCGCACTCGAACGAAAAATTCGCAGATGAATTGTTTAAAGAATTACAATCTAATCCGTATAACTGTAAGCTATATATGAATGGTATTGCAAGGTAGACCATCTGGCTCGAGTTTTATCACAAAAAATTGCAGTTTTTTTGATGTCTTGTTTTTGCTTTCCAGAAGAAAAATTTGAAAATTCAAGATTTGTTTCTTGATTCAAAAGATTTTGAAATCATAGTTTTGTAAAACATTCAAAGAATGGAAAATAATTTGTAATGGAGAAAAAGAGTTTAGCATAGCTGAAAAACCCATCAACCCTTTCAAAAAGTTGATTTCAATTGTTCCATAATGTATGACGTTGTAGGTAGACGCATGCACTAAAGTTTGTTTAAGGCGAAGAATATGATGAACCAAGCAGAGGCTTTTCAAATCAATGTTTAATTCATGTAACAAAATCGTTTTCCGTAATTCGAAGAGCGTGCGTAACTTTTTGCGACGTCACGGACGTTTTTTCCGTGACTCGATGGCTGCCATGTTGGTCGCCGGAAGTGCACTGCAATATATATTTGCCCGGTTGCGTAGAGCTTCATTATAAAATAAAATGTATTATAAAACGTCGCAGGTTCGCTGACTCGCCTCGGATGTACACGCTCGTGCGGACGTATCGCTAAGATTCTCTCACGGCCCGGCTTGCGCGAGATTTATATCTCATACAAGGAGAGCTCACTTTTCCGACTACACCGATCGTCATCGAAATCGCATCGATTCATCCGACCAACGCACCAACCCTCGTATTCCAGCCTCGTCGCATTCGATCCGTCTCCGGCCGATCGATGGCGATCTTTAACAATGCCCGCGAACTGCGCCCTTTTTACCTTTCATTTATTCGTCCATGTTGCAATACCAATATAGTAACGTTTCGTTTACATTTTACCGCTGTATTATACACGAGTCCACGATTAAATTCATATCACCGACATTAAGTCTTACGATCGCATTTCGACTTTGTACCTACATGCATTCCAAAACATCCGTGACACTTGTATACAATCATCAGTTCACAATTATTCGCTATACGGCTTTCCCATCCACAAACAATATATATCTATTTCACCTTTCAAATCGTGCTTTACTTTTTTCTTAACTCCTTACATAACTTGTCCAATAACAATTTGTCATATTGCAAATCCTTTTTGCAATCTTCAAATTGCTCATCTCGCAATTTGTTACACATGTTAGGTCATAACCATTTTTCATCGACGCGGATTAAATAACTAACTGCAGACAGCTCTTGCCAATAAAACTGTAATCCTTAACACTTTCTCTGTAACGCCGCAAATTAATGCGGGGGATTAGTTTATTTAATTCTTCATAAAAAAAGTTAATCTTAGAAAGACGAACATTTGCGAACATTTACGTTATCACGTACTCAGAAAAGTGATACCAAAAAGCCGAATGGTGTCACTGAAGGTCGCAATTAGCTGAAACAATTGTAACGGCAGTTTATATAAAAAAAGATACTTTTTTCCGCAAGTCGTATAAGTATGGCTCATTAATTTGCATGGGAGTTCACGAATAGAGGGCGTCCCGATCGTTGGCTCAAAACAGTTGCGTCTAAGCGGTATCGCTCTCGGTGCTTCCCAGGCATGTCGCAAGAAAAGTGAGATACACTTTTCTTCATTCTGTTCGCGGCAGCATTCTCGCTAGGCCGAACGCTTTTCCGGCCCAACTCTGGTTGCGTTCTTATCGCGCTGCTGTGCTATTCTAACGGCAGTACTTCTTTTTCTACCCAACGCACTGACGATACCTTTTTATCAACGCTCCGTGTGTGCGATTAACTTATAATAATACCCGTAGCTTTATGGTTCTAACACTGATTAAATATCAGTTGGTAACACATTAATTAAGTTTATGAGATTGGCGCATGATACGGAAAACCATTCGTTAATAATTAATGCCGTTGATCAATCGCACGCGGTACAATTAATTATTAATGAACCGCAAAATTGTATCGTCCGAATGATCGTATTTTAATTACGTTAATTAAAACTATTATTTGGATGGGAATATAGTCATTGCTTTTGACTTTAATTGTACACATGTAGATGTTAATCGGTCGGTTTAGAAATTTGACTTGCGATTTCGATAGAAACCGTGTCCGTGAGATCTTTTTCAGTAATCAAACGCTCGCTTTTCAGATGGACTTTTGAGTTTTGTAAAAGTGAATCGTTTTTTGAGCTTGTTACTGTAAGTGAGTTTATGAGCATAGAAGTAATGTAATTGCGCTTCGATTCGTCATTACCGACGCGATACATCACATGCAGATAACGGTCAGCGATTGATCGTTTATTGTACACCTTGCGACCAAATGATTGCTTAACGATTAATTAACGTTTTGCAGAGGTGAAAATCTAGACAACGTGACTTATTCATTCTCGGATTTATTTGATGAAGTCACCGATCAAAAAATTCATGACGTCTAATTTTTTTCATAGTTGTTTGCCAAATGTTTGCAAAATTTCGGAAACGCTTTTGTTAAAAAATAGTTTCTTTTTCAAGTTTCCTTACTTTTCAAGTTATCCTTCTCTTGCCAAAATGGTCGATCGAAAAAGATTTGATTTTGTTTGTAAGTCATAAGTTTATATCAAGATAGAAGATTATCAGTTAAATTTAAGTACTAAATTACTGTAGCTCTATAAGTATATAACTTCAAGGTCACATGCAACGATCGTAAACGATGATCGTTAAAATGATGTCATTTTCCATGACCTCTGACACTGTCAACATTTCTGCGATCGTAAATCCACTTCCATCAAAATGTAGAAACACAAAATCTAGGTTGCTTGAATGAAAAATGTTTTCCAATTATAAATCATGAATAGTATCCAATGTATATAGAAAAATGAATTAGTAAGGTAGAATTAATTTATAATAATTTTGTACATTTGTTCTATAATTCTATACCAATTCTCAAAAAAAAAAAACAATCCATAACAAAACGACACTGTTAAAAAAACAATCCAATTTGTTGACACTGCATATCACTATTAGCAGTCTCAAGTTCAAAAGAAAATATAAACACTTTCAATTATGTACATAAATATGATTATCATTCGTCGATTGATGTATACTTGCACTCGTGACAAATCCTACAGGTGTTCGGCGATTGTGTTTATGCAAATGACGGTTACGTGTAAATTCTAAATTCAATCCTTACGCTGACTAGTCATATCAAATACAACTTAAAACAGCTTTTCACTTGGTGCGCATACTTTGTATGTCAACATTTTTTAGTATTAAATGATATTCCTACAATAGAATTATTGTCTACAAACAATTTATCTAGCACACTCGTTAAAATGTCCAAGACAGTTTAATAATTTAACTCGAACTAATACACACGTGGAGAGTGATTCAAATGCAGATTAACAAGCAGTGATAGAAACGTATTTATTGTTATTCATGTTTTTAGGTGATGACACGTTGAATAATTTTAGATCTAAGATAATGCAGTAGCATTTCGTTTATGCATTAGCATATGGCATGATGTAAGTTTTATCTATAAATTAGTTGATTGTAACATTGTATATGCTATTAAATTTTAATTTTCGCGAATACCGCATGAATCAATCAATAAAATTGGTCAAAAATGACTTAGACTTTCTATTTATACGAATGTTGTGATTAATTATTAGTTAATATTATGTCTGTGTCACGTAATAAACAAGCAAACATATTCTCAAGTGGCATTAACATTGTTCAGATGAAGAGTAAAATATGAACATAAGCGAGATTAGAATATAAAAGAGAAAATGATAATGAGAAAGAATCTGAAGAAAAACGTGATCGCGAAGACAATTTGCCGCCATTGTTTATAATCAAGTCAACGATTACACAGAACTGTGGAAAATATAAAGCGAGTCATTTCCATACAAACGATAATTACTAATAATGCAATGTTTAACGACCGATACAATGGATCAAGCGGAGCTGGAAAGTTATTTATTAACGATCTGATAAATCGCGTCGTTCAGTCAAATGATTGGCTCATGCATTGTTAATTGTTTAGTCACTCATTATCCACTATTTTTATTTCTATCGGCTTAATAAAAACGTGTAATTGCCATTTTTGCGAAACCGTCGCCGACGAATCCGATTAATTTCTCGGCATCCTTGCAAGGACGTTTCGCAGTGTCGCCGTTCACGATTGCATCCGTTTAATACCTGCGTAATCGTTGTTAATCGAGCGCGAAGACGTCCGAGCAGCTCATCGTTCAAAAAAAGCAGTTCAACAGCTGTGAAAAAGCTGACGTCAGCATTCTTACCGAAATATACCTTGCAAAAAGAAATTCTCAATTAGTTATGGACAAGTCTTGTTTCATAAAAAAAATATTTCACTTTGCGCATACCAAAATGATTTTTCTTTTTGCAGTGACTTACTTTTTTGTATAAAAAGTGGAGAATAGATTATGGACAGATTTTCAAAACCAAAATATTATCACGTATTCTATTTTCAAACGAACTCAATATGAAGGATTTCGAAATAGATTCAGGTCATCGCCTGAAAAAACGTCGAGTTTCAAACTCGCCGGCAATAAATTTAATTATGGTTTATTATCTGTCCAAAAAATCATCTCTAAAATGAAGAATGAAAGAATTCACATCATCTTTCAGTTCTAAACCGAAAATCATTGTCATACCAAGGTCACATACTTCATAAATTACTCAATCTCAAACTCATAAGAATTTGATTTTCAAGGATATATGATTTTTGTAAAAGGTCCATTCTTAGAAGGTGCTCACCTTCATAAATTCTGCATCGATCAAATACTGCGTGTGGAGTGAGACATCTTCCTAGGAAATAGGCGGGATAAACGACGGTGCAAAATCTTGAACAGTTCCGGCAGCAAGATTTTTTGTCTAAAAAAAATTGCAGTTCAAATGAAAAAAAAACAATGAAAATATCTCAAAGTATTAGAGACAAATGGAAATTCATCTTTAGATGTTTAGATAAAGTTTTCATGTAAGAAATAAATGAATATTTAAAATAATATTAACAAAAACAACCTTGAAACGTGCAAAAAATTCGAACGTCTCTTTAGCGATTCTGTAAACGACTCATCAACTCGAGATATTTCGGTGTCATCGAAATAATAAGCCTTTTTTCGTGATTACCAATCATGTCAACATATTTTTTGCAGTAGGACTTTTTTATCTTGTCGCGACAAGATGTTTTGGTTATACTGATTGTGTCATCAGTTTATAAATTTCAATAATATGCATGCATTATGACAATGAAAATTTGATTTGCTGTTCAATTAAGTTAAACTCGAATTAAAAATAGATATTTCTTCTTCAACAAAAAAGCAGTAGAAAGAATTGAATACGTGATTTGCGACATAAATCGTGACTGGTACGTTCACTTACGTACCACTGATGTCTGACAAAACAACATTTTACTACTTCAAGTTAAGTTACACTCTTCCAGTAGAACTAAAACTCAACTAAATTAACCATTTATTTTCTAATTCTTTTTAAATTATCATGTTATAAAATATGATTGCTAGCTTATTTATTATGTCTCATTGAACGCACAATGAACACAAAATAAAATTTCTCTTCTATGGAATACTAACGTGAGCAACAACCAAGTTCCGATAAATCTCGACGGAGTACTGGGATATTTTATATTTATAACTACAAAGTAAATATTTGTGGTATCTGTGACATAGTATTTTACGAGTGCAGCAATACATATTGCGGTAGAAGCAAGTGCTTCTCTATCTCAAGCTTATCTCGATTTTTCTCGGCATTTTTGTGCCTTCACATCCGCCGACGTCGTCGGGATTTCCCGCGTAGTTTCTTCTTCCTCAGAAGATTCCTGATACTTTAACAATGATCTCATTATTGTCGACGTGTTTTCAATTTTGACAATTTCTACAATGTAAACGTAGCAACTCCCACATGTTTTTAACAAACAAATTTGTGTAAAATTTATTGTTTGCAAAAATTTCAGAAACTATTCTGTAAAAACGACACTGATTTAGTAATATGAATTGTTCAAGACATCAAACTAAGACATCATAAACTAATCAATTAGTCAAGCTTACTTTGCAATTTTTTCCCCGGTGGAACGTAATTTGTTGGTTTAACGTCTTAGTTCCGGGTTAGTATTGAATACACTTTTTGTTGAATCCTCTTTGTTGTTCCGCAATCTTATCCGATAATCTACATACCTACCACGTAATAACGAGTTCTCTCATGTTGGCGTCGAATGTGCGATATTATTCAACACCTCGGACACCCACAGCTGCGTGGGTGAGCTAGACACTGTTTAGCGTCGAGGCATTGCGGTACAAACAAACGCACAATCGACGAGCCACTTTATCAAAATGATATTTCGTGTGAACAACTTCTTATTCTCGCAAAACATCACTTTTAAGTGAATAATTGCTCATATTTAACCACTTCTTGAAAATTTAACTCTTCCAAAATGACTTCTGACAATGAAAAAAATTCGCAGTTTTTTATTTGTAACAACAATTTTCGTGAGAAGTTTTGAGTTGTGTCATTTGCCTAATAATCTCATCAGAATTTTAGTGCTTTTGTTGCTCATAAAATGTAAAATTTATAAAGAAGTATAATATCTCTTAAAAGTTGAATACGGTAAAAAATGTTAAGTGTATAAATGTTGGTTCGTGGTGTGACGCGTCTTACTTAGGGCCCTAATGATCTGGGCGTTGTGATAGAATAATTAAACACTTCCTTGCATCCGGAATAATTAGCACTTAGTTTGCGCAGCATTACATGCAATAACAAAGTCTATTTATAGATAATTAAAAATAGTGGGCGTCAAACAAGCTTTTTTTCCAGTCTAGTAAAACGAATAACGAAGAGAGTAAAAACTACTGCACCATGGAGCACTGAACAGCATAATACACTTTTTTCATCAAACCGTGATGTTTTCAGGAAGACCAATAAATACACTGTGAATGGAAATGTAAAAAAATGATGAATAAATCATTCATTTTAATAATTTTGCAAGTGTAACAGTTGAATCATTATCCATTTATTATTATTATTATTATTATCATTATTATTATCATTATTATTATTATCATCATTATTATCATTACTGTTATTTCTTCAAATGTAGAAATCAACAGTGAATGTACCAATAAAATTGAATCTGCAGGTAATCAGATGTATTATTAAAATTTCGCAGATGCCAGGTACATAACGGTTCTGTTGGAATGTGTCTAGCGACTAAAGGGATGGTTACAAAGTTTGAAAATGCGGCTCGCCCTTGGCGAAAAATGTAAATGTAACGTCGTGCATGCCTCGGAGGATTTTCGATGTGCAGCGAATCGCACCAATAAAGAATAAACACGCTCGCTTGTAAATTCTTGGACTGAGTAGTAGCGGGCAGTCAGTGACGGTCGAGTAACGCAAAAAGAACGAAGGAGACCAGATCGCAGATAAACGCGATCTACAACCTAGCCAAACAGTCAGAATAAACCACTCGGCGACTTTGCTCTCATAAGATGTGAAACTGCGAACCATTGAATTATTTCAAAACAAACAATAACAAGTCGCTAAATTTCATTCTTTTCTTTTAGTTTATAACAAATTTGGCGATTGATTTTAATAATTAATTTAATGAGGAGAAGCAAAGAAAAAGTAATTGTACAATTACTTATTTTTGTTAATTGCCTTTTTTATACTAAAAATTAATTGAGCATTTCATATAAAATTCGAGAGCATGATTTATAATTACATATGCTCAAGGTCGATAAGACGAGGTTATTTTGACTTGATCAGCTGTCATTACAATTAGTGATCGAAAGTAGGTATGTTTCAGTTGTGATATAAAATTCATTTCGCCAGAGAAACGTTATTGATAATAATGAATTAAAGAGGTGTAATTTTAATGTTTAACACTGAGCCGGCAAAGTCAATCAGAGTGTTTCGTAAGTCGAGCTTTTTAGCAGTCCTTTATTACGAATTTCTTGCGGTCTGTTATTACAGCAAACTTTCAATTGTCCGAACGATGTAATTGATACCTGCAACGATCCCATCAACCTTGAAACTGAATGAATTATTCTAAATTGTACGAAAAGATTCGCGATCGTTTACTACTTGAATATCATTTAAAATTTTGACATCTTACATTGTACTTTAAGCTTCGTAATCACCTCCGAGACATCGAACCCATATTCCAGTCAATTTTCTGAAATATTCAACTTGTTAAAGTGTGTATAAAGTGGAAAAAAGTCTGCGCTGAGATATAACATATAAATATTCTTGGAAATAATTTATATATAGTCGTGAGTCATATATATAACGATGCTTTAATAATACTGATGATACGTATTAAGGAAAATGAGCTTGATATCGTTAGTCATCTCGTTACCCGAACATCTTTTGCCAAGTAGTTTGAGCTCTGGCTTTCTCTTTCTATCTTGCCAGCTAAGTGCACAGCGCGGCAGATTGTCGCGCGTGATCAAGAATTATTCTAGTACATGTAACGTTGCGCTCACGACACGCAAACCACTCTTTACGATCTGCCAAGACCTCGTCTGCTCGCGTCGATCGTCCGGATACGCCGCAATTACGATAGGCGTTCGTCCGGAATCGATTACTTTTTGAATTTTTGCGAGTAATTTGATATGACTATTAAATATTCGCTCTCCGCTATAATCTATATTCAAGTCGTAAATTTTTAGCGTGATTTGCTCTCGCGCTAACCCGACACTTAATATACTCTGGCTCGAAAGATGATCGTCCCCGATTGACACCTCGACGTGACTTTAGAAGTTCATTTTTTCAATGTTTAATTAGAAACATTTCATGTAAACTGTTTGATTCTTTCTGCAAATCTTAATTGATTGAAATAATAAAAAAATAAACCTTGTTTTCAAGAAATTAATTGGCGATCTGTTTTTATCGTTGAACAATAAAATGTCAGAAATAGTTATAGCCACTTGGAGAGTTTAACAGGACGAGGCGCAGGAACGCATGCTTTAACGATAAATAAGGGTTCAATGCGACTAAGATCGTATTTTGAAACTTTCGACGAACAATAAGCATTCCAAGTTCGGCACGACAATTAGTTTTGTAAGTTGCAAACTGTAATAAAGAATTCTTCCTTTACGACTCGACTTACAGCTAAAGAGCAAATGACGAACAAAAAAATTCTATTACTCCAATTATCGAGGGAAAATCTCATTAACCGTGTTATGAAAGTTGAGGAAAATTTTTTTAAAGCAAAACGAAAATGGAAGAAATGTCATTTAAACATTTGAAAAATGCTATTAAGAGGGTATCTTTAACTTGAAGAGCAGAGTATTTCACGAGGGTGCAGTAGTTTTAGGTTCTTTGCTGAAATGCCACAGCTTCTACGAAAAACATTTCATAAGGTTCGCCGAGTTTAGAAATAAGAATAGGTTTAAAAGCGGCAAAATGTCAACTGGCAAAAGTACGCTAGCTTGAGGAGTTGATTTTGCTAGTGTAAGATGTGTAAAAGCGTGTGATGTTAGAGCAGAGCAGTTAGTGAAATCAGTCAAGAAGGTTTCGCGTCATCTAAGATTCTCGGTAGCGGCATCGAGTGGCAATCTGATCCCAGGACAACGGTTCGGAAGCATTGGTCGACAGTAAAATATCAGCAGGTACCACTCACCATACCTATCTATGATAGTATCACGAGGGGCAGGTAAGTGCACGGCTCTTGGTACCAATACAAGGACCTTAGGATACTGTTAACCGCGATGAATGATAACCGTATCGCGATATGTGCCCCGATACAATGGAAGTGAAAGAGAGAATGTATTGCTCAGGAAATCTGCCTGCTCTGGGCTCAACCAGGATTCATATTGGATCGATAATTCATCTTGAAGTAGGCTCTGACTCATGTGAAGTTCGACATAAAACGGCTAGTGTTTTCATCCCCGATTTTTTCGATACAAATATTCGTTCTAGTTTGATTACAGTTACAAATTATTCCTACGTCCCTTTTGGCCGACAAATCTGAATCTTCTGGCTTGATTTCAATCATCACTCTGACTACTGTTTCTAACAATTATCAAAACAGTTTTATGCATTTTCAAAAGTTGTTGTTATACATTTTCATATACCCTGTTTCAGATGAAGATGTCAGAAGTCGTAAGGAGATTAGCATTTACGTTTCCCTAAAGTCAAATTTGTGTAACTCGGTTGCTATAGATTACATCTTGTTGCGATAAGCAGCACGTTGACATATTCTTGTCTCGGATATGTGATTGACAGTAAACAGATACAATCTTAAAGATCAAACAAAATAATCAAACGATATAACATTATTGCGAAATTTTCATTATTAGACACTTAAAGCGTTTATTTGTTACAATTTCAAAATTGAAAAAGTAGACAAAAGTTTAATACAATAAACCGATATCTGATCTCTGTTAGCTGATAAATGATTTTAAAACGAAACAAAATGATTAAGAACTATCTCGATAATTATAAAACCATCAAAACTAATTCAATTTGATATTTCAAACATCTTAAGACAGTTTCAATCACGCAGCTAATTGCAGATGTAAACGATCCATGCAATAATGATTACTCGAGTGTGACGACCTATAGAGCGTTCAAGAATTCCACTCTCTTCGTGGCAAATTGTTTAATTTAATATTTAAAAACATTTTCGAATACAGGATTGTTATTTTGTGTACAGATTCATCAATATAATCCAATCTCTGTGCCATAAAAAATCTTTATTAATAGTCACGATAAAAGTATGACCTAATAGTATGCGAAATTGTTTATTAATCTGACTCTAATCTATACTGACAAAGGTACTCAAAAAGTCACTCGCAGAAGTAGACAGTTAACTTTTTTGATGCCCCCTGTATGGCATTAGTGCAATCAGTATGATTAATTGCTTGGAATTCAAAACGGATTTAGACTTCAGGGAGTATATTTAGCACTACCTGAAACTTGAAATGGCCTTATCGAAACGGGTTCTCCTTCCACGTTGAATAATGCTTACTCAAAAATAAAAATACGATTTCAACGTTGATGAAACCGGATCAGATAACGGAAATGATTTTTCGAATCGAATCGTTTAACTGCTATAGTGCGATTGATTATTGATGTTAAAACCTTCAATACAAACTTGCCTCAATTTGAAAATGCATATTTATTGTAACCGATCACAATGTTTTATTCATAAAAAAGTTGTTAGTTTGAGTATATCCATTTTGTATTACATAATTCTAATCATGGCGCATAATTGCAATATATATGTGATTTTTCGCAAAAAAACTATTGTTCAGAGATTTATTAATAATGATTGCGTCTCGCATATCGGACGCTGACGAGATACGAGATTAGCATGTGGACATTCAATCTGCACGAATGATGATTCATATAAAAATATGCACGTCCGAATCCGGTTTTCTTTTCTAAAGAGTTATCGTTAATCGATGTGCCAACAAGATTCCCGATTGTAATGAGTTGTTTTCATAAATGACACCAATTAAATATCTGTCTCACAACGTTTTTAGAATCAGCCGTCAAGTCTACTCGCCTTAGCGCCTTTAATTAAATGTGCAATTATATATTTAACGCTTTTAACTTAATATTTGTCTTGCAATTGTTTCTTCATTCTTTTGTCAAACGTTCTTATTTTTCGATTTCATTTATGTAACCGTTACAATTGGGTTTAATTCTTTGATTTTGATAAGAGATATAAAATATGATAACAAATTTTGAGCATGATAGAAAAAGAAAAAAAATAAGAAAATAAATTTTTGAGGTTGGAAAAAATGTTTGGGTGTATGAGGATTAGTCGGGTTGGATTCATGAAATTGTGTAGGATATCAATTGCAGTGGTTGTATAAGAATGAGTTGCATGAAAGCGAAAGAAACAAATCTGTTTAACAAGAGCGTGATATAAGTGAGGCCAGAGTTGGAATCGAAAAATTGGAAGAAACTCGTAGGATGACACGTTAATGATGTGAAGGATGGATGATGGGCATAATAATGACTAGGCGCGGTGCAGCAGGAATGTCAATCGGTAGCGACAACCAAAGCCGTAACTCGTGCGAAAGAGGCGGCTGCGGTGCGTGTGTACCACGAGGACCGCAGCTATTTAATGGTGCCTAATGGTTATGGCGCGGAGATTAAAAGCTTCTTCTGAAAGCAGTTCTTCTTCGTTGCGCGAATAACCTTATTGGCTGCTGGAAATTTAGACGCCGGTACCGTTAACAGTCTTTTCCTTCCACGTATAAGGACGCGCGAACACGAGAATAAGAGATATCTCCGAAGATAAAGTAAAGTCACGAACTCGAGGACGTTGCTGGACGAGTCACGCGGTGCAATAGTTCCGCGAATCAGGTAATGGCTGGAAAACCATACATCTGCGAGAAAATGTCCGCAAAATTCCATTTGTCAATGGAATATCGAAAAAAGAAGAAAGACGACACGTCACAAAGTCGAAAGGCCAAGAATGCCGCGTCAAACGTCCACACGTCCAAATCATCCATTCATCTTCTGTCCCAATCATTCCGCATCTTATTCCACTTACTCTTATTCCAAATAAACTACATTTTTCACTACCACCACAACCAATAAATTCTACTACAAATTCGACATCAATGTTTTTCTAACAATCATTTCTTAAGCTTTATTTAAACTCAAAGTGATAGTGTACCTGATTTAGGCCCTGTAGGGCCTATACCACACTTCAATTTCAAAAAATAGTAATCAAGAAACAAATATAAACAAGTCAACGAGATATCAAAACGTAACATAGTCATAGAAAATGCGTCTTCAAATTGTTTAAAAATGCGACACGAGTATAGGAGGAGATTTGATAAGGGTGAGGTTGGTGCTGTGATAGTAAAATAATTCAATGACCGAGGACTCGTAGACTCGTTAACCCTGTGCTCGACGAGAACTAACGGTAGACATTCTTCGACATTCTACTCGGAGTAGCGGCGATGTTGACATAATCCTTGTTGGTGCTATTAGATTATACATAAGACGGGGCTCTTCAGGATGAGTCAAAAATTGTTCTCTCAAGTGTTCCCCGTGACACATATTATGATCAAACATAAAACGTAGTTGATGAAATGACTATCAATCTATGTACATTTGTACAATAAATATGATGTTAACATTTTTTTGTTTCATCTGTAACATAGATAATTAATCAAGCAAAGTCAAGTTTGGCTGCTGACCTTTCACGAAATTCAATGATGAGTTTTAATTAATGAGCCATACGATGATTCTGTTACTTTATTTCATTCGATATATGTTTTGCTTTCCAAATTATTAAAATTACAACAAGTTTACAACAAGTTATAAATTGATTGATAAAATTGTCTGTTCAGAATATATTGAACCGATGTACCGTAATTACGAGCATTTTTTTTTATTTTCTTGTTTCTCGTTTACCTGTTTCAGACAGGGCCAAAAGAATTAAGCAGAGATATGACCTTAGGGCCCAAAGTCTACGACTGTAACCCAGTATAGCGTGCATTAATGTGTAATTTGCATTCGTGCAGCTCGAACGAACGCACATTTCGGAGGTTGTTGATCCGTGCATTTAACATTACGTTTTCGGTTTGAAGTTTTTATCGCAGATTACATGTGTGCGTGGTTCTTGACAGAAATGATACCGGAAGTGATTTTGAAAGCATTCTATTGATCACTTGTTTTTTAAATAAAATCTTATTTTAAAATGTGATTAATTTTTTTTTGTATTTACATTTATTGTTTGTTGAAGTCATGAAGAATTAAATTAGTGAAGTCTAGTGGGTGGCATTAGAGTAGAGCGAATGCGTATGTCGCACCAAGTTAGGGCGCTTTATAAGTCGAAGAACGTCTCATCAATGAAGGAACATAACACTAATTACCATTCAACGATTCATGCCCGATAACATTGCAAATGTTACATCGCACACTTTGTCTAACGGGGTCAACCTGTGATTTCGCGAAATTTATACTCGCTGCATCTAATGAAAAAGGTCATTAAACATTATCAGAATATTATTTTTATCAAGGTATGAAATCATGAGAGTAATATTATTTTTTATATGAGATGAGATGTACAACGTTTCCTTGAATTGCATAACGTCAAATAGAGGTAAAAGCTGAAAAACTTAGACATAAATACGCCTATACAAAATATGTTTGAGTGGAAGATAACATTTTTTGGGTCGTTAATTTTAACTTTGATTTGTTGAAAATATCTATTCATATTCAAAACTCAGTTTTTGATAATCAAATAAACTGTTGTTTGAGTGTTGATCAGTAAAGTTTTGGTATTCATTAATAAAAAAGTAATCATATGAAAAGTTTATGCGATGTTGAACATTAATATTGATTATCTATACTCTTAGAGCGGAGTCACTCTGGTAAAATTATGATTAGTTACGGAGTTTTCAAGATGCTTTAACACACTTTCAGTGGTTGGAATAAAGTGTAGCTCATTAAGTAAGTACTAAATCTCACGACAGAATTAGACTTGAAATTTTCTGCATTACTTGCACGTCTTTTTCCTTCCACAATTAGGTGAACTTTACACTTTGACTAATTGAAATTAACGTATGATAACCAGTATATCATATTTTATGCAATTTAAAAACTTTTTTTCTTAACCCCGAACGGAAACATTTAAATCGCTTTCAAACGAATTTGTTTTAAAAAACGTCCAAAACTAATTTTCCATGGCAACGGCAAATCTTAACTGTAAAAATCCGTCCATTTGTGATATAACGGACAAACAGACAAAAGTGACAGAAAAAGACCACCTAGTCTCAATGGCAAACATCCGAAGTTAAATCCTAAAAACACAGTCGACTTATGTTTATCAAAACATTTCGGTTGTCGATAAATCCAAATAATCCACGACTTTGTAGGTACCGTAAGACGTTGCATCATATCCAAATATCGTTTGCTTGCATAAAAACATATTTCGCCATCAAAGCGTGAGAAGTTTGTCAAATTACAGCATTTTTGTTTAGCTTCGTTTTTCTTTTCTTATATAAAAACTTTCAGTCGATGCTTCTTCAAAATAAAAACTCTTCTTTAATAAAAATGATTATAAAAAAGTTAAATATTAAACACTTAATTAACCTTGACGTTTTAAACCTATGGTGTTATGAACATCTCATTCACTTGTTTATACTCTCAACGATTTTATCTTTCAAATGACATCGTTCATCGACTATAACAACTGGATTTCATGCATTTTTAATTTTGAAAGATTCGTTGTATCGAAATTTGGCTACACAATTGACTGATTATGATTTTTCTTCACTGACATGATGGCTAAGGGAATCATATATCTTTTGAATGTTGACTGAAACAAGTCGAACGGGTCGATGACGCAGAGCTGAAGATAGCGCCGAGCAGGATTCTGAGCTATTAACGACATAATCGCTTTACGATATAAGTGCGCTTTAATAGCAACAATAAATATCGAACCGACACCTCTGTCCGATGCAAGTCACTTGTGAGCTGTTATCGTGCGTGCCCGAGTGATGGAGCATCCTCGTTAAATCGAGATTCTTTTCCGCCAAACTATTTCGCGATCAATTTTTACAACGATAAAGATTCCAAGGTGCTGCTGCACCTTTCGTTATTCCCTTAATTAATAGTGAATTTCTTGCAAAGAAAAACTTGTAGCATGCCACAGAACAAAAACAATTTTTTACGTGATTTAAGACAAATAAGTTCGGTCGATCACAGTTACAAGATTAAAATAAATTTTCAGGCAGGCAACATAAGTATGGCGCATTTTTTCGCACGTAAGGTGTCTGTATCTGTTTGGTAAAAACTAGTTTTAAAACTGTAGTTCTATTTGAGCCGGGCATTGACGTTGACGAAAAGCTAACTGTACTCAATCCTTTCGACACCCAAACAATACTCCCGGCCATTACATAACCCGAAATTGACTAGCGCACGAACGGTTGATTACATAATCTTCCTACCAGACGCTCTCTGTTTGACAGACACAAAAATAATATAGATTTCAAAGTCTCGGCGCTGCAGTTTTCTCACTCTGACCTAACGGTCCCTATTATATCACGATTCTTGTTTTCCAAATTACATCGCCATCATTTCTCACTTCAAACCGATGATTTGATTTGTCACAATAGACAAGCTAAAACCATTTATTACTTGTCTAAACAAGTGTCAAATCAAATAATCGAAAATCAAAACAAAATTAAATTGATCGAATCGCGAGAAATATGTTATACTAATTCTAATAAATAAATTATATGTGAAAACAAAATATAAATCGAAGAAACGAAATGGTAAAAGCCACTTTCGTAACATTGTATATTGCAGGCAATTATACTGGTGCTTTTAAATGCGGCGATTTTTCCGCGTTCTTGGGCACGTGCGCTGACAATTCGCCGATTCGCTGATTTTTAAAGCCGTTGACACAATCAAAGTCAGAGATCTTTGCGCCGTGTGTACACGCGAACTGTCGATTTATCGCGTGGTAATAATTTTGCAAAGAAGCTCGGGAGCCTTGGTGTGACTTTCTATATGTTGACGTAATCGCGATTATAAGACGGAGTTATCGCGATATGGGGAAGGCGAACCAACGAAGGACGCGAGAATTTTGCACTACAACATTTTTTTTGACGTCATAAGTATACTTGGGTGTAAAAGATAATTAAATTCGGATTTATTTGGTTAATACCACTCAACCTACTGACACAAAATACAAAATTGACGAACAAAATGAGTTGAAAAAACAAAACTTGAATTTTTTTCATTCATATCGGGGGCGAAAAGTGATGCAATATAAAATTTTTTATTTATGAACTTTGATATTTCCAAAAAAGAAATGACAATTCAATTTGTCACATTTTTTGTGCGCGTTTAAGGTTTGTTTGATGAACGATTTTAATTTTGGGAAAGAGGTTGTTAAGGAATATAGTGGAAGATGCATTTTTTATCAGATCGTGAGTCATAAGAGCGGTTCATAACCCTTTAATAGTAAATTGCCGATGATGAATCAAAAAGGTCCGATTCATAATGCCGTCAGGCAGATCCACAGACTGGAGAAGACGATTTCGAGAAGACCGGTTCCACGATCTGTTCGTCAAAAGAATCCGACATGCGAACCCTCGGAACTGCGGATGAGGTATACAAGTATCGCACGATTGGCCGGTGCGTCGTTATTTATAGCCGAAAAAGGATCGCTGAATCTGTTTCGCGTTACGATCTTTCCGTGAACATCGCAGCCTTCCTCGGTTCAGTGCGCGTTCTCAAATTCGCTAGTCCTTTGCTTCTTTTTTTGACATCCCGCCGGACCAGACTTCTTCCACTGATTTGCTTCACCGAACCACATCGCATTCCCCGCACGATTACCGGGAGGAAATCGAACGCTCGTAAATACCCCGCTATCCATAACGTTGCAAAATATCCGAAACATTATCGAATTGACGTGTGCGCCTATCTATCGTCTTTATCAATCCTTTAACTTACACCTGCATTAAACTTGCGATCTATCTTTACAAAAATACACCTTTTTCAAAGCTAATGAACCTTTTTTGCAATTATTGCGGACCGTTTATTTCTTTTTTTTTCAAACATATATAATTAGCTTTGGTCATTGATAGTTTTCTCAATACTTCATTTATTTATATGAAATGAAATAAAACAAAAAAACTGTCTCCTGTGTAATTTTATAGCATTTCTACGAGAATTATTAAGATAAAATTTGTGCTGCAGTTGGCGATTTTTGACCCTAATTGAAAACAACTCGTAAATGTCATAGGTTTTTCATTTATTAGGACAGTGGTACTCAAAGTGGCTATGACGTAAATTTTTTTGCTGTTCTGAGTGGAAAGGTCAAATAATCAATTTCTTATCTCACTGCAACTAATTCAACATTTTATGTGGAAACTGCAAAAAGTAATTAATGTCTCCAATAATTATAACAAATCAAACATGAAACGTCTTCGAGATTCTTCTAGTATAATTCATTTCATTTCTTTTTAATTTCTTACTTTTTGCAGACTGTGTATTCAATTCAATATCTCTATAATGAGCGATAAAATTTTTTGTCATAAATACAAAAAACTTGTTTTTACATAAACGATATTCTATTTCCCGAACATAAATCCATTGATAGGATGATAAAAAGTTCGATTGCTCAAAAAAACTGCTCAAAATTGTTCATATTTTTAACACGTTATGCTCTTGTTATGAAAAACGAATAATTGACACCTCAGAGAGAAAAAACATTTATCTCGTAGATTCCCAGAATTAAAAGCATCAGGAAGTTGACAAAAAAAATTGATGTCACCGAATTTAAAGTAATCGATGATTCACATCCATGAAAGCGGATACGTATAACGGATATGCGAAGGAATAGCCTAAGAGTGAACGAACACATAAGAGGAATAAGAAAACAAGAAGAGTCTGGGGTATATCATCTCCTATAAATATACCTTAATCGCTTGGGGCAAGGACGAGCCGTTGCTCAAGAGAATAGACTACGTTCTTCTATGACCATTCGACCTCATGTCGCGTTAGCCATTAGAACGATGACTTTGACACGTGATTATAACATCAAATTACACGTTGCTGTCGTTCTTTATGGATTGTTATGTTTAATCAATTCATACATCGCAAGCCGATTGTATTGGAACGTTCATTTTCACCTATCTTTTCCCTTTTTTTTCTATCAATAATAAATTCTTTCTAAACAAATCAAAGTTTCAGCGAACCAAAACCGAAATGGAATATAAAAACAGAAATACATAAATTTCATTGAATCTCGCATCTTTTGTTTAGATAAAACAACGATGAGAACAAAGGCAATGAAGACAGCATCAGTTTTAAAATACTAACAAAAGTGTTAAAGAGGGATACAAAAGAATAAAAGGACTTTTATGGTACTGGAATGAAGATTTATTATTATTTTTACGTTTGACGGTGTGTCTAGCTAGGAGATTTGCGTCGTTATTTCGTCGTTTCCAGTTATGAACTATAATCATTGTAGGCAGATTTGCGAATAAAAGTATAAGCAGCAGAAGCGATGAAGCAGCGCAAGGATATGCAACCTCTCGTGTGAACCAGCACGGCTCGAGTACAATACGTTTTACACTAATAATGCATCAGCAGCGAGCCTTATTCATGCTGCCTGTGCGAGACAATGTCCACGTTGTCTTCGCTTATTTCATCGTGTCGAACTGAGCGAGAGGCAAGACATCCGGCCGGAACGTTCAAGTCGTTCAACTTTGCGTCTTATCAGCGAAAAGTCACGACATGAAAAAAAAGCCCCCTTGTCGTGCGCGACTCAAATTACATATGATTCCGCGAAACGCTTCTCTTTCAAAAGCGCATACGAATCGTCATTATACAAATTAAGATGCCCCTGCGTTACAGATACACCCTTTCAAAAGCACCATTCTTTGTTTGACATCCTGTGTTTACGCACTTGCTCAACGTTTTGTTTGAATTGCCAAGTGTTGATGTCAAAAGTGCAGCATTATTTTTGCTTGACAAAGTTAGAGGGAAACAACGTGGAGGTTTTTTTTTAACTTTTCCAAATAGAAGAAAAAATGAGCGAAACAATGAACATTTTTTGCAAGTTGGACAAATTTTTTTGTGCTTGATTGTTATTTATAAGGCAGTTGAAAGACAAAGTTGGGCAAATTCGTATACTGTGCTGATGGCTGAATGATTTGTTGACTGTAGCAAGGACACCGTTATCGTTGAGGACAAGCCGCGAGAGCTCGGCGAAACGAGTCCGCGAGATCATCGATGTACCGGTAGTCAGATAAAGGACTTATTTAATCAACCGATGACCGATCGAGAACGTTTCCGACCGGGATTGTGTAATACTCTCTCGTTAGCGTTAACAGCGTCATGCTCCAATTCGCCGGCTCGACAAGTTCGAGCAATTCTCTCTCTTTGCGCTCGATGATGAATTGTGTTTGTTTTCATTCATTACGTCGTGATTTACTGGCCGAAGAAAGTCGGTTACGTTTATACAGCGTTTGAACCGCCCGAGCAGCATTAGGTTCAAGATCAAGAATGCGAATAAACGAAACCGACTAGACGTTTATCTATTTTATTTACGACGTTTCGTTTGTTCCGCGCTTGTCAGAGATTCTGTCGCTTTTAAATTTATTTATTGATAGCTTTGAATCTCAGCTTAATATAAAATTAATAGCACAAAACTTAATTGATGGACAATTAATGACAATTTCCTTAATGGTTCTATCAAGTTCTGTGCTTTGCAACTGCATGTGGACTAGGAACTAATGAACCAAATAGATGAAAATGAAACATTTTTATCAAATTCTAATAACAAAACATTGATTTTCTCTCAACTTGTTCCTGTTTTTATAGCTAACTCATCGATCTTCATTGTTCTGGATCTGATAAAATATACCGATCAGGATGCATAGTTAATAAAAAGGGTTATCTTTTTGAGGGCTTTGCTTACACACTTGAATGCGCTTGGTCTTTACTCGGGCTTACACGGACATCGGTGTGGATCGCCATCAAAATCTTGTAAATTGACGTCACGTTAGGTTCCCAAAAAAAGCATACTTTTGACGTCATAGACCAAAGGTATTAATCATTTTTAGCTTATAGGACTGAATGGAAATATGCAAAGTGCAAACCATCAATCATAGAAAAACTACAAAAAACTACAAGTTGGTAATCAAAATTTAACACGTTTATTTACAATAATTTGATATTACTCATGTATTTTACTATCTACTAACTACTTCAAAGTTACTAATACTGTTTGTTCAAGTGGACTATATATATCTCCGTCATTACCACCACGGAAAACTGGAATTTATAGGTCCGATGGCATTACCCAATTTTCACATATTAAATTTGTGCACACTGCAATCTGACCAGTTCTCCCAACACAAATACATGCATTGCAATCTTTTCTGTATATTTTTCCAATATCGCATTTTTTTATGTTTACTGCAAACAAAAATGTTACGATTCATAAAACCTTTGCAATATTACATATTTTCTAAATCAAAATCTTTTTCACACATACTTAAACTTACCGTAACTTTGCGAATAATCTCCGTACCCACAAAAATTCTCAGTGCAGATTGCGCCTCTTCCTGAATCTTTGCACAGACACGTTCTGCATTCCATTTCGAAAATTTTGTACGGCTCGCACGTAAGTTTATCTAAAGTTATTTTACTCAAATTAAATTCATGTACTTTGCAAATAATGAAAAAGTTTATCGAATTATCGATTACATACGATGCGATTTTGCCCCCTGAACATCAGAGATATTCGTTGTACAACGTCCAAGATTGTCATACGAATCACACAGTTCGCACTTTAATCTCGTACAAGATGAATGTTTTCCATCAATGGTGCAAACACAAATGTTGCATTTATCATAAAATGGAATATGAGAATCACAGTAGGGTTTTAATAACGCTGTTGGAAGCGGACAAAAACCCAAAAAAATAACATATTTATAAACTGATTATAGATATTGAAATGATTATCATTGATTGAAAATATAATTGATTTACCTGCACTTACTAGCACAACCGAAGTCAAGCAATGAAAGATAAAGTTCATTGTCATTTTTCTAAACATAGTAGAACTCTTCACTACAACATCCGATCTCAAAAAATTTAACAATAAAAAGATATTTTTGACTTCCTACTTTATATACCCTGATTCGATATGTCACAATTAAGAATCATTTTTTTCTATTTGTTATTCGAATTGATGACGCACACTTAATCACTGCGTAACTGTGCGTATGTACATCAGAACCATTTTTTTTCTAAAAAACGATGAAAAAAATTCCATTTATCCATTTTATCTTTCGATACAATTAATGAAAATGTAATGAATTTTTAAAGCACGGAGAGAACAAGAAGATATCTATACCCAGAAATATGTAGAGTTCTAAAACAGAGGACTTATTTGCAGTTTTTTGTTATTTAAGTCTATTTAATTTGAGACCTTGACATTTATAAAATTTGATTAATTGGCTACTCAGATATTTCAATTATTGTCAAATGAAAAAAAGGACAAAATTTATTAATCACGCTATCGAAAAAAGCCCATTTTTCGTTTTCTGTGCTTATTGAATCGCACAACTTTGATATTATGTTTCAGGAAAGTTTGGTCAGTAATTATTACTGATAATGGAAAATAAAATTCAAACAATTGTTTTTGTAGCGAGCGTTCAATCGTATAATAAATGTGAGTATTATTTAATTTCATTCTTCGATTGATGAAAATGACAATTTCTTTTTACGAAATTGTGACTCATTTTACAAACAATTTTTCAATGATTTCAATGAGAAACAAAATATTTTGACTGAAAACATTCAGACGGTCAGAAAAGTTAATTCATTTTAATATTCATTGATCATAAGTAGTTGTGCTACTTTTATTCGAATTAAAAGATATTTTTTATAAATTATTATTATCAAATTGAGTAATTTTTTCCGCGCAAACTGTTCTCAAATGAGTTTGAAACATAGTTTAAAAAATTGCATCATCCCACGTTCATCTTTCATTTATCTGAATGCAACAAAAATAAAATACATAATCGTGCTGATCAATTTGTTACATTGTAAAACCATTTATCGCGTCGATGATTAGTCACACAAAATTATACTTGCAACAATATATATAAAAGAAGATTCTGTAGCCAATAGACGATCATCTTTCAGACGTGTGTCAAATTAGAGGCCCTGATTGTATGGCGAGGCAAAACTTATCATTCCACACAATTTTTCGCGAAATTTTGACATGAAAAGTAAATGGAAATAGAAAATCATCCTTCACTTTAAACATAATGGGGTAACAGAAGTGTTATATAACCATTCTTTATAATTGCTCTTTCAAAGAATAAATTTTTATGTAATAACATTACTTGTTACCGAATTCAAGAAATTTCACAATTAAGGGCACATCAAACAAAATTTAGAATGAAAAATAGACACTTTGTAGTACTAACTTTTCGTAGCATAAAAATGACATGTCCTTCTTATTTAAAAATGCGACTTGAAAAAGTTTGGAACTAGTTATGATTGCATTATTAATGAACTAATCGCTCGTTTCACAGAATCCATTTTGGTTCAGTTTTCAAATATTTTTTGATTAAGATAAAGAAGATATCTTTGATATTTTAGAGAGAATTTATAAATATATCGGTCAAGAGTATTCTGACCGACATTATTAGAAAAAAGACAGAACATTTTATTAAGAAATATTTAATTACCTGTATCGAAAAATCTACAGTGTCTTATGAAGTCAAATACAAATCGAATGTATATGCATAACGTTTCTTGAACAAACGGCTCTAGGCAAAAGGAACATATTCGACGAGTTCAATAACTTGTACCAAGTCCGCTTGTAAAACAAGCAAATCAAGTTGGTAATTTGGTTCCACTTCAGATTCGTAACATAGAATTAAATTTGACTTTTAAAAAGTTGTCAGGAATGAGTTCTCATAAATGATTATCTTCTTGATATAAAGAAGCTGTTTTGATAGTATTATATGATCCAAACATTTACGATTATTTAAATCAATGAAATTGCCCATGTTCCAATTTTTAAACGCAGTTCACTGTCTGACGTGTGAACAAATCAAAAAGAACTAATGACTCGTACATTCTATAAATAATGGTTGCGTAAAAATAATTACAATTTAACATCACTAGCCGTCATAATTTGACGATCCACTCAATCACAGATGAAAATAACTCGTTTTTATACATTTCACAAGATGATTCTTCAGGAAACGATTTCGCGTGGTGAAAAAAAGCTTGGCTAGTGAAATGATTATTTTATGAGGCATCATTAGTGGTTGTAAAAAATTACTCGTTTTTAAATATCAATGAACCGTCGCGATTAGAATGGTGATTCAATAAATTAGAAGATTCTGAGGTTAAAACAAAACAAGTGACGCTTGGACTGACGTCATCGGCAGAATCATTGACCGAAATTCAAATGTTTTTTAGTCAAGCATGTTATTGAATTTTGGAGAGTGCAATGTCCAACGGTATAGCATCGTGAGAGATAGTATCATCTAATTGTGAGCGTGCGACAGATGCCACAGAGAGGCGCCTGTTCGGTTTCCGAGAAGAAGAAGGACCTTGAGCACCCGTTCGTGTTCATCTTCAGGGACAGCCAACGAGTGGAGCCTGATGCTGAGCGGCGCTGCGTTTTTTATAAACCTATGGGCCGGATACGGGCGCAAAAAACGTTTGCGATTCGCAATACTAAAATAACAGGTTGTTGCGTCGCATGAAGGGCTGCAGAGATAGAAAGGTGCATTATGCGGAGAAAGAAGAATGCCTCGGGCTGATGCGAGCGCGGCAAAACTGTCGCCGCACCTTTGCCATCCCAGGTTTTCATATTTATAACACAACATCCAGAGTCATGTCAAGCATCTCAAAACTCACAGATCTCATTCGAACAACCTCTGTCATCTCTAAACATTAATCGCTACATTAATTTTTTTAATCCTCATTATCATTTCAAGTACAAAATAACAAAACAAAATTATTGAGTAATTATAAACCAACTTCATATCACCTTTCAAAGAATCAATTATATCATAAACTGTAACTACCATTTCTAGGTGGTTAATCTTTGTGTAAGCATCCCTTTTGAAACTAGTAAAAAGTCTTTTCTTCGTTGCGCGCACGGACGGCAGTCGAAACTAATGCTGTAAGAAACTATTATGAATATAAACTTATGATCTCAGATTAGATGTAGCGGCGTGCTCGTCTTTACAATTCGTTCTAGTTAGACTTTTTGTTAAATTGATCGACATATTTACCTTTTTTTCTCGATTCAATTTCGCAGAAGTTTGAATTTACGATCCGCTTTCCGTGAAGAAATAGACATTAGACAAATGAGTTGTCCGAACTTGTACGTTGAATCGACTACGTTCGGAAATCAAACTGAAAATATGAACTTAAAAGTCCTTGACCTTTTCGTGAAATAAAGAGAATGCAGATGGTATAACAGACGTGACTTTTTAGCGAATGTATCTAAAATAGATATTTGTAGCACTCCTAAAGTTGTAGACTGGCTGGCCGAGCTATGATTTAATAACTCATTTATATTCCGTTCACAAAAAACAGAGTGGATTCGGCGCGTCAAAACATAATACAAGCATAAAGAGCGTTTTCTGTGTCGATTTATGAGGAGTTAAGGGAACGTTAAACGTTACAACAAAGTAACGTTTTGTTAGGATATGGTTATGCATTATGTATAGATCGCAATTCTGTCGTGTGGCACTGCATGGAGAGTGCGAAAAAAAGGTGAAACCGCATAAAAATTTTTAACGGTATTTAAAATTTCAGCTTCGGACTTTTTGTTTGAACAGAATTTGTACGACAATTTTGAATTGGAAATTGGAACGAAAAGGATTATTTTTTAAAGAAATAACCAAGCCACATGGTGTAAAATAAGCAGTACATTGACGAAAATAAAATTAAAAAAATACATACCAAGATCCAAATGATTAAAGATGAACGAATTGTAAAAGCAAATTACACATCTGGCTTTCAACATTTTTGACGTCAGAAAATACTTGTCGCCGACTTGTTTTTACAACACAAATAGCAATTATATTTCAGTTCAATTTAATCGAAGAAGAATTATGGTAGAATTATGCGGTTAAAATATGAAACGAATTAGAGGAAATTATAATGTTCGCACTTTCGAGTAACAAAAAAACGAAAGCATTTGTACAAGTTCTTTTGACGTTGAAACTCGGTGTGATTAATTGACGCGATTTCAAATTATAGCTTCCTTTTACGTAAAAAAAAGCATAACAAATCTTTCGCAAAACTTGCGCGAAACTATTTATTGCAGTTTTGAGTTTAAGATTTTTCAAATGTACCAATAAAATTATCCAACTTGTTCGAATAGCTCAAAATAGCTTGAAACGCATAATTGAATGGAGACGCGCAAAAAACCTGTAGTGCATTTTATTATGCTCCAATTATGCCTGGAGTAAAGTGCATAATTGAAAGGAAATCGTTAAGTTTTTTGGCGAGTGCAATTGCCATTGACATTGGCATTAACATTGAACCACAAACGGCTGACCTCCCTTTCGCGTGAATAGATCAAGTTTTCCAGCGCAACGTTGGCGCCAAGAAGACCAGCGATCAACAGACCGTGACTGAAATATACAAGACCCATTGGATTTGCCAACGGTGCACCTAATCCGTAGAACTCACATTCTGTACCGAAACGCATCAAATTCCTCTCACTTCAATGTGACATTGTCGACCAATATTTGTTTCACATACTTCTTTCACATATAGACAAAATTATGAAATAACAAATCAGTGCAAAAGTGAGACATAATTAGGAGATTCATTTTTCGTTATTTTTTGTGATCTGAAACCGCAAGATGATTTAGTCATTGAGATTCGTAAGTTAATGTGGGAAAGTGCATTTTGTCACATTGTTTCAGGAGGAAAATAGATTAGAAAAGCCTTACATCGTTATAATTACTGTACGATAGTTGGTTGAACAAAAAGTAGAGTCCGGGTTGAATTATTGTTCTGAGCGCCTATGGCTGGTCGCATTATATGCTAACAAATTATGTTGATTAATATTTCCTACATACGCTACGCAACAAGTCAACATCTCTAATTACTATATTAGACTCGAATCAAATTAATAATGCATGCGTTTTAAATATCAATTTTTATATCCATAATTTTACGGTAATTTAATTTCGTACATAAAAGTGCATCGCTTTGGCGGCAATAACATTACGCGTTCCACTCAAATATCACAGAATAAGAATTTAATTAATTAAATTTCAAAAAACAAAATGATAAAGTTCGCAAGTTTATTATTAATTGAGAAAAAGAAAAGTGCACTATTTTGTTTTTGACGGTAATTTTGATTTTACAACCGTACCGAAAAGCGGTAGTATAAATAAATTCTTTTGTTTCATCATCGGGCCTTCCGCAGTGGCACCGCGAGCAATCCGGACGTACGTTGAATTAAACTATTATGCTTATCTTATCCAAGCACTGCATGGGGTCCCTCATACATTATCAATCCAATTGCACGGCTGGTTCGCTTCAAGAATCCTCGCGCTATGGCCGGTGCACGTCCGTCCTTGACAAGGCGCTGCCTCTCTACTTACGACTAACGAGCGACATTAAGAACCTAGTACCTTATTGCGCTTTCGTGGCAGAAATCAGCGTACCGCGAAAATATATTCCGACCGCGAGTTACATCAGCTTCGATACAATTTAATACACAATCGTTGTTTACATTTCCTCGTGTACGAATTCACTCTTCATTTCATAACGTAAAACAATTGTTTTGTCTAGATTCCTTCCAAAATTCATTGGTTGCAACGTTCCATGAAAATTACTTGTGTTTGAAACAAAAAAATAACGTTTTTTTAGAGTAGATGAATAACTAGTATAGGTTTGGAGGAAAAAATGTGAAAATTGATGATGTTGTTAGAGATAAAAGTGTGTACTAAAGTTTGAACAATTACAAGATTAGGTGGAAAGGTGAGCAGGTTGGTGTTTAGAGCGAGGTCGAATTTGAGCTTATGCGCGGCCAATTATAGACAACCGCGAAGAGACTTTAACGCGAGGAATTGAACAACTTGGCCATTACAGTTTGTTACACGAGTTACACGAAAGTGCTTGAGCATTATATTGTATCGGGCAAAAGTATGGCCGCGTAGATAACAAGTCGTAACGAGGCAGAGGCGACTTAACAAGGCTGTTATTGTTGCGATTACGTTAACTCACCATGATCGAAGCCCGTGCTCGTGATGGTAATGAATACTCAATACCATGATTGCGATGTCCTGATGTCTCTCCGGGAGAAGCGTTGCCTCATATTCTTCAACTTACTTTCCTCCTACTGCAACGAATCCTAGAACAAACAAGTTTTTCATTGCCAAAATAACGAAATTGAGTTGGTGAAAATTTGATGTTTCAGCAATTGCCTTGTAGACACTAATACAAATGTAATATGTCACTGTCTGACGTTCTGGGAATATATTGAACATGTGAATTTTTTCGTCAAACTTGTGTTGCTGCCGAGGGTCGGATACTGTCGGATATTAGTTTGGGGTTGCACTTTCCAGATAGAGCGTGGCTCTACTGGAAACTAATAGAGTGAAATTCTCGTTTGATGTCTGCGCACAGCATCCATTTTCATCCTGATTAAATAGTCCTTTTGAAACAAAATTATATGGTACGAAGAAAAAAGATGGTTTCTTGTTTCAAGATCGAATGAATTTATGGCTATTAGTATGAATCGAATCTTTTTTCTTACCAATTTGTAGGAAAGTGATTCATTTTAGTCACATTGTACCAGAATTACAAGGAAGAAGTGCTGGAAAAAGAAGCACTTTATCGTTAAGAGTGTCGAAACGGAACGAAGGACGTGATCGCTAAGCCATGAAAATATGAATACAACCAAAGACCTTACACTGCGATGTGTACTATACAAAACGTAATTAAATCCTCTAGTCAGTTTAATGACTCATTCTAACGCGAATCAAACAACGTTTGTAGTTGGAAGTTCACTTCATTCTGATTGTCTATCTATTAGAAAAAAGTATGCCATCTGAATTGTTTTTTTTCACGCTTTAAAATCTTTTTTTATAGCTGCGCATTATAACAATTTGCATGATTGTTTTTGTACTCTACTCCTATTGTATAAGTTACTTTCAGCAGGCTATTTGTATCATTTGACTGTCAATATTAAAAGCTTAAATTCAATTGTCGATTTTCAGTTTGTTTGGAACTCAAACATAAAATTCGACGGCGAAATTAAAATTGCATTCAATCAAAGTGTGGAGATAATTAAAGTTTGAATGACGTATGAGGACACGGTAAACGTCCACGTCGAGTTGGCTTGCTTGATATTTACATTGCAACAATGAATTTTCCGTATTAGCGTTTGGAGAGCAATCGAAAAAAATAATATTGAGAACAAACTCCTCGAGAATTCACTTCACGAATACAGAGGGATCGTAATCAAGCTGCACCCCACGAGCTGAGCGAACCCCACGTGAAATCCCTCGCAGAAACAAGTCAATTTTTTTCGAAAAGATCGTGACGCGCAGACGAGTATATACGTTTTCCATGAAAATAGCCCACTGCGAAATTCTGTATTCATAACGGCGAAGCGCTGTAACCTGTTTCGAGTAAACGTCTCTTCTTCTCACGCAACAAAGAGTGGTCGAAAATTTTTTCGCCTCCATTGACAGCCACTCGGCATATCTTGAACGGAAAAACCTTATTTACGAAATTCAATTGAATTGACCTTTCTTGAGTTAAAATTTATAGCGACCGCATTTTTGTCTCTTACAAAGCCATCAACCAGAAAGGCGGAGAAATATTCAAAGAACAACATTTTTCCCAACCAGATTGTGCGAAATCAATCTTCCATAGTCAACAAGTTTCGATCAATTTCGCGTTCAGATTAATTTTTTATTCAAATCAATGACTCGACAGAATTCCAAACCGAGTTTCAATCCTAAACCTTTGACGAGGTATCGAAAATTTTCTTTGTTTTCACCTCTTTGTGATGTCGAGCAAAGTCATCATTATCCCTGGTCTCATCTTTGGGGCATTTTTCATCGCCTTGAAATCGTGTTTTTTTTGCCTGTTGTCGAGCACTTTTCCTCGTAAGAGGATGAATACTACCGCAAGAGGGAGCAAAGAAATCAATAGCGTTGCTAGGCTAACTGGGAAGCACGAGATGATGCCGTTAAAATCCCGACCATAGCGGAAGAACCCGCGTGTGTACACGGGTATAAGCTCTAAAACGTTTTAACGCAGTCCGAATTTTCATCGAATATTTTCACTTGACATATTCACCACGTTCGACGCTAAAGAATGCTCGACCGGACGGCTCGAACTTTGTACAAAGCAACGTTTATAGTTTCCAACCATCAGATTCAAATGCACTTACAACGATGGAATAATAACGAAAAACGCATTGTCGATATGATGGAAGGGGGCAATTGTTTATGCGAAAGAAATTATGTTTTTCTTTCTAGAAAAAAGTCAGACAAAAGGTTTTTTACCATCGAGCAATTTGTAAAATCGTTTCGTGAAACTGCTACCGATATATTAGAGTTAACGAAGAAGCTCTCAGGGTCGCATGAGTTTTCTGAGTAAATCATCGACCAATCGATGAGGCTAAGGGTGTTCCGTAACAAGCACCAAGTTGCGTAATTTTGCCATAAACGTCCGGATGAAATGGTTCAAACGATTTTTGGATTTATGAGTTCGTTGGCTACTGCGAGAACGCGTGCCTGAAAAATCGGTCTTGCGAACTAACATTCCGTCGGTGTTGCAACTTATTGTGCTTGCATTTCATACAATAAAGTGATCATAGCGCGACGGGCTGGTGCAAAATTGATAAACAGGATAATAAGTTAGGTCGAGATATGAGCGGAAAATTCAACGACAAGGCCCTCGGGGATGAATTATTTGGCCGTTTGGGATATTCCTGGTTTTGTGCGACCCTCTTGCACGTCCCCCCGGTTCGCGCCGCCCCTATTATCTAGGATTTTGGATATGAATGCGTGCATCTGACGTGTCTGATACCGTTCGCACATGTTCCATTGGCGAGACACCTACGCGAGGGTGTCGGGCTATTGTAAGGCGCTCGTGCAATGAGTAATCTCAAATAATCGAACATACAGCTGCGCTTCGAATCGCATCGAACTTTAATCTCGTGTGTTGCGAATCCGCTGGACGAAAAACAGGAATCCTCTCTATGTTGCTCCGATATACAATTTAGATTGAATTAATAGAGCAGAGAGTGTGTGACAATAGTGGCCTTCGTGTAGACATGGCGACCAAAAAAACCAGAAGAACAAAATCGATAACGCATGCGTGACCAACACCGTTACGCTCATCTCGAGCATAATGCATTTTATCGGCGATCTTGATTCGCGCTCTCAACATTCTTCAAACAGAGCTCAAGCTCTTCAACCGACGCCGAAGTCAACGCTCGAGAAAGTCGCAAGGTCGTTCATCGACTGATCGTCCAACGATCGGGTGAGAACCAGTCGTACTGGGTTTCCGGTTTCCTGCGTACCATCCGTTCGACTTGACGCACTAATTCATCAGCCATTCCACTCTTTGACAACACTTTGCATTGTCCACTCAACATTATGCTTTCAGTCTGAGACCTGTCACTTTCGTTAGATGTCACTCTAGATGACCTTGACGTTCGATTTGAATCTACTCTTTTATTGTTCTACAAAAAAATCGCAATAATAGTCACGCATTGGCCATAGGTTAGACGGAATATTGGCAATCGTTTCTTGGCAATAAAAATATCCAAGAAGTTGAAGATGGGTTGAAGTTAATTGGGTTCATCTTCATTTACGATTATGGATAATTATTTTGTTTGTTATAAATCAATTGCAATTATAAATATAACTGGCCTTTCCGAATGTCAATTCATAAATTATTGGCAATCGAAAACAGTGGTTTTGTCGATTAGCAGGAAAATTTGCAAAGAACGAAGAAGAAGAAAAAGTAAGAAAGTGTAACCGATTCCGGGAGATTGAAATCAAAATGAAATACTCTCTTTCTTAGTGTTGCGCCTTTCTCCGGAGTTGTTTGAGTTCGCAATGATTCTTTCTCCCTGTTCAAGATTCAGGTCAAGTTCAGCTCAGCGTCTGACAGAGTGTTTCTTTCTCTCTCAGTCGACAGTTGGTCTTGCTTTTTCTATCTTTCGTCGATTCTTTGGCTGATGCTCTTGACTTGGCAAGATCCGCGCGCATTTCGCTCATACGTCTCGACGATTATGTCAGTGTCAATGGCACCAGCCGACTCGAGTGAGAGCAGTCACTGCAGTGCGATTCGTTTAACCGAATTCCCTGTTCTCAATCTCAGGTGAAATGTCTTACGACGACACCTCTGCAGCAACCTGTCTTAAATAACGATTACAAACTAAATCTGTATGCACACTCGTTTTGAGAGTTCCCTAACTCATGTTATGCAACAAGCTTAACTTTCTCATAACCGAGCATCTTAATAGACTTTATGTTGAGAAAGTCAGGGTTACCTTCTCAGCTGAGAGACAAATTCCACTATTGATGCGCCATTTAAAGTCTTCATTTTCGATTCCAAATTTTTATAGCAATTTTTCATTGGATTGAAGATGCTTTGCACATTTTTTTCAACGACATTATTTCTCATTTCGCAAAAATGTGATTAAAAGTGGTAATTACAAGTTGTATTTGTTAATTACTGTATAGAAGTGTCTTACATAAACCCAAAGATTGATGAGATTTAAGGAAGAAAAACATCAAAACAAATAGGATGTTTTGTTAAGTTTGCTCCGTAGTGATTTACAGCTAAGCAGATCAAAATGATTATTCCGCGTTTAACAGTTACCTAATAATCATTGTTGTGATGTAATAATTTAAAACTGCAAGTCAATCTGAATGGAAAACAGTTTTCCGGAAGAATCATTCAAAACCATGTTTCCTGTATAGTTCCGTTTGTTCCAAAAAATTGCAAACTTCAATTTTATGATCGCTGAATTTGTCACATATCGATTTCTCGAAAAGTTTTTTCATTGCTCCGTTATTTTTTTCGATTCAGAATGCAGTTATGATGATCGTGCTAACTGTAAAAGTTCGAAAAAATGTCACTTCCGCATGCTAACTGAGGACGTTTGTTTCCATTTTTATTCAACGAAAAATTTCAGGTTAGTATAATGGCGAGAGGTTTTGCGAAGTTGCGTAAATAAAAGGATCACCGGAAGCGATAGCCGGACCAGATATCAGAACGGGCAAGAATGTCTGAATGTTATTCGATATTACGTGACAGTGGAATCCTGGACCAGGTTATTGGAAACCACAGCTACGTCACCAATTTGCATCAAGGTTGAAAACAAAATTACATGATGGTGATTCATAAACTGAAATCTGGGAAACACGAGTTTGATCGTGCGCGTACGAATAAAGCAGATGCCGCAAGTGGAAAACAAATCACGGATGCTTTTTACGGACAATCCAGTAATTTACTGGCGACGTTTCTCACTGAAATGACAATTGAAACACGAAAAGCCATTGGCAAACGGCTCTTATGGGTATCGATACGGTTGGGCCGTAAAATTCGCTGTCAATGATTGTGAGGCACAAAGTCGGAATGCCGCGGATTCCTCGGCCTCCTACAAACTTTCAAAACCGGACCGAGATAAAGCTCCCTTAGAGCAACTCGGAATAATCAGCCGCATCGAATATAAACTCAATCAATATTCATTAAACAGTTGTAAACCAAAATAGGAAAACGCACAAATTAATTTCACATTAAAAGTTCCAACAAATTTACGCTTCGACGTACGGTCTTTTTTCGCCTTTCGTTCTTTTTAATTTTCAAGGCTATGTTTTCGCAAGATGACAAAAATCCCAAACTTCTGATACAATGTCGGGTCTTTCCAACTTTTCCAGATGCCAACAATTTATCGAGGCAAATTTTTTTCCGGTTTGGAGATGATGATGATTTCTTAGGAGAAAGGATTCTGATTAAGTGTGATCTTTTATTTTGCGAGCGAGTTCGTCGAATGGCGAGCGAGGTTTCGGGACAGAGGCTGCTTATCGATCGTTTAGTATTTTGTCTGAGTCATCCGACCGTTCGAGAATCGACTCATGAAACCGGCGAAAAATGTTCAAATATCGGCTATTCGGTTCATTTAATTCATTCGATGACAAGTATCAATTAAAAAAACCGTCAACTATCTGGAGGATACAAAATGCGTGACTATTTACGCGCGTGATAATGGAAATGAGTTACTGGTACGAATCAAATTGTGGCTTGTTTCTCGAAGTGGCATAATTTATGTTGCATTATTATAGACGTTAGAAATTGTAAGAAAGAATTGCCACTAAGTGTTTTATTGCGGCGAGCAGTTAATTGAAAGTGCTCGAATGAGAATTCATTAATTAGCAACCGAGAGGATCTTAGAACAAACAAATTTTATGTTACATAATTACATGTAACAATTAGATGTTATAAAATTGTTTACTTATAGATCTTCTTTTTTTCTTGAAGTACAAAATTAATTAGAAGGTTTTTTTGCATTTGTTTAAAACTTGACGAGATGGAATCAGGATAAAACCATTAGAATAATCTTAATCCATTTGGAAACAAGAAATGAAATCACGATTCGTCGGTGTTAATAAATAGACAGGCAATTAATCAGCCATCTAGTTTTCTCGTCGAGTTAATGAAATTGTTTAACTTCGTGCGCTTGGAGTTAATAAATTTTCAAAGCATCGAGTTCTTAGTCAATTTTTCTTCATGCGATAAAAAAATCAAATAAAACGAAAAAAGGTGTTCAAACAATTCATGCTCGATGAGGCATAGGACAACAAAGGATCATAAAAGTTTTTCTCTGAAAAATAAAAGAACTTATACTCAGTGTTGAATTCATAAAATGACGAAATTTGTCGATCATATATACGACTGAAAAGATCAAAATTTTATTGCATTATTACAATCTGGCTGTCATTGAGAGCGTCCTGTGAAAAATAATTTGACTTTGAAGACTATTACTCAAAAGACTGAACTGTGGAAAAATGTGTTGGCCAAGAGTGTGATCTGCTGAAATTACCGGAATCGTTCAAATAGTGGACTTATCTAAACATGGGACTTTCGAAATGTCAACAAATCGTTCTTTCCCAGGTGATAAAATGAAAAGCAAATAGTTGACACCTGTTTGGTGATGTGTTTGAATTGGAAGGTTGTCGTTGAGACATAAAAGGATGAGATGACGAAAGTGGATGGAGCGTGGAGATGCGCTCGGGTCGAGGCGCGGAGCGCGAGTGACGAGAGCGGTGGCGCTTGCGCGCACGCTCGTTTGGATTTGGGCGCGATGTCCAGGTCCTGATCGGCGAACAGGACGGCGAAGCTGCTCCGTGGCCGCGTGTGCACTCTGTTCTCTCCCCCGCCAATGAGCGCAGGTCGCGCGGGGCGCAAGGTAGGGGCCGCGCTGGCACGGGCTAGGTATTTAAGGTACTGTGAACCGGCGGCGCACGAGTAGTTCACTTCTGTTCGGTGCAGTTGCGCGAACAGCGAACCGCACGCAAGGGGGTGCACCCCGTATACCGCGAGATAAGTTTCGTTTTTGCGACCATCATTTATTGTGAGTGCAATTTGCGAGCTTCTGGAGCGTCCAACGCCGTTCACCATTCAGCGGATTCAAGCCTAGGTAAGTGTCCTGCAAAGTGCGAAAACATTGCGCAAATCAAAGATGAACCCACCGAGTGAAAATTACAAAATTGGTGAACGCGACTGAGCTGGTGCCGCAAAAAAGTACTGTGCAGTGATTTTGAATCTGTTCCTTCGAAGCTGGATTACTTACTTAGCTCCTGCTGGATTGGGTCCCGTGTGTTCAAAAAGTGACCGATAAGGCCTCGTCGTTAGGGATTCCTGAATCTCTAAGCGAACAACCGCAGAAGCGACAATTAGCCAGCCGCGCAACCACGAAACCCTCAACAAGTCCCCCGACCGATCTCAACAACTACCATCGCTGAATTATTCATACAACATTTTTGTCCCACTAATCGACGCCACCCGTTGTCCATATCAACTTTTGTATCGCTTCATTTACATTCGTATGCATAAAACACATTCGGTCTAATTAAACTGTCTAATTGGAACTCCGCCGAGATCTTTTGTAGCCTCGCGATTTCGTCTCGCTCCGACAAATCCTCGACAACCTTGAAAAACCCCTTACAAAAAGGTTTCCACTAAGAGCCAACATCCAGTTGGATGAAATTTCGTTAGTTTTTGTCCATCCACGAGTAGATCTTTATTCCCGGCGCGATCGCTACGTGCGAAAACGATTTCGCATATCGGTGTCGCGGTGCCTGTAACTCAGAAATTCCCTTACACTTCGGAGCTTCGCTCAATCCTTGTCTTTTTCTCGTTTTTTTCCATTTTGTTCTTTGCACTTTTCCGTTTCTTTCTAACGTTTTTTTGCTTTCTTCTATTCTTAGCCAATTTTCTCAGAAGTGTTAGGCCATTGGGAACCATAGTACCGTTCACATAAAACCTTATTATCATAATAATTGATAAACACGCTTGAAATATGTAAAAAATGTCTTTTTCTAATTCACAAACAGTGTAACTCAAGTTTTCACTGTCGGAACAATTGTTAAAGTGTTAATTCATGCAAGTTCAAATAAACCGGCTTTTTGTTCAAAACCGCCCGAAGATGATAAAATTTTCATAAGCTTAATCGCTATTCTTCAACAAAAATCATTGCAAAAAATTGAATCTAGTATGAATCATTCTTTTTCTTGTGTTTTGAAAATAATTGAATCACGTGTTTAGTAAAGAAACTTGGGTCGGTCGGAGACACTTGAAAATGGACATAGTGTTGGTTTCTTGTCGAGAGTGAAAAATTTGCGTCCTCGCGTTGCGTCAAGTCACGCGATTCGGAGCAATAACCGTGGCGAATTGTCGGCTGACAAGGATCAACGAAAATGTTACGTTCGAACAATCACGTACAGTTGAAACGAGGCATTCGCATAAAATGATGATGCCTCGCGGTATCATCGCACAAGTCGCTATTCAATTTGTCGTACACGTGGGCTTGATTGCGATAATTGTTTGATTCTCGACGCCAAGTGTCGGTGGCTTGTTTAACAATCAGGAAAATGTGATGGGCCTTCGTTTTGCAAATTAAAATCCACATTATCATTTAATATTCATCTTGCGTAATCTGGCGCCAATCACGCTTTACTAATTGCAATATTTCAATCATGAAATTCAAACTGGTATTTTCTATGCTCATCATCTTGAACAAATTTTGATTTAAAAACATATAATTCAAAAACATTTCATTCGAAAAAAAACTCAACTTGATTCGACGAAAGTTTGATTAACTTGATCAGACCGCTTATGCAAAAATAATCGATTGAAATGATATGAAAAAATCAGTCATTGAAAAATTATCGCAAGCACTCTGCTGGGGTATCCATCAAAGCCTTTGACGGGAAACAATGGATATAATTGCTTGTTCAACACCCAGCGTCCGTCGCTGCTCTCTGCTATAACGTAATTATGAGCGAGAATCTCACAGTGGACCTGTCGGGTTATTATACCATCGAATCAATATTGCGTTCGGTAGGGGGTCCGGTTATATTTCACGAATTACATGCACGTAATTCGGTTGCACATAACTAAGAAAAAAAAGCTGACAAGAGATCGGGCCAATTGTAGATCAATTACATGACACTCGGGTATACAATCAAGTGTCAAGCAGGTGGTTCAAGGCGGCCAGACTCTGTGCGAGAGGTGCGCGCTCATATTGTACCTATATCGATGGAATTTCGAGCGGGGTCGCCCTCTCATCCAAGCATGAATACAAAATTAGCCCGAGACTATTTCGAAATTGATTCGCCGGTCGTTGACCAAATTTGCCAGGCTCTATTCAATTTCGCCAACTCTCCTGGTTCTAATCGGTTTAAATCGTGACTCGACATATCGTTTGTCAGATTAATTGATGATATTCGATTGCTACAAAAAAATCACTTAAAACCATTCAAAAACTTCAATTAAAAAACGATGATAAATGTGCCAACGATCGCCAGTTACTAGAAATTACTTGGACAATTGCGAGAAAAGCAATAAAAAGAGACTAATGCTTGTTAACGAAACGGTCTGACAAGAGCAAATCGTTGTTGGTTTGATATTCGTGAGGAGCGCGTCAGCAGTTGATACCAAATGGGAATCATATGAACTGCTGTTGCCAGCGCGACCACGATCCGATAAAAATCGGTAGCTCGACGACTAGAATCGGGGAATTTCAATAGAGGCGCGCGCGAGAAGCATTCACTTGGCAATCGGCACACGTATACGAACGAGCCAAAGGTTTCGAGCACACGCGGTCGTCGCGTCTAATCGACGGGTGTGGTCAATTTCAATTCGACCAGTTTTCATTGGTTTCCTTTTCCGAATCGCTTTTGCAACAAGTTGATGCACCCTCTGTTTTCTTTTCCTTATTTTGTTTTCTTTGAATCCGATTCATCAAATTCGTTCCACCGAACTTCGTTAATAAACGTCAAAAACGTGAATTCAATTTTTTCAGTAGTATATGGAAGCATTAAATAGCGTTCAATTTCAATTTCACAAGTAATTGCAGATTCTGTCATGTTCTCGCAAGCATAACGATGTAATGTTTTGAAAATTGCAAGCAGCGTCGTTTACAAGATTATTTCCATCAAAAAGTAGTCATATTCTGATGATCGTTAATTAAAATAGTTATAGGTTGATATTCAGATTGTTACAATTACTGTACAAAAGCTCATACTTCCTTCTCGCGATCGCTGTTAGGTGTATCCGCAACGTTGAAACGCCGCAACAGGTTCAATTACGCAGAAACGGTTAATACTACTTGTGCATAGACGACGCGAATATTCCTGCAAAATATCGCGTTACTAGTTCTCCAAGCTTCGATTTTTCATTTAATCAACGACGGATTGCAAACAAATTGTGAATAATTAGGAATATCAATTACGCATAAACTATGAGTATCAATTTTTCACTTGTCCAGGCGTACTGACCTAGGTTATCATTTGACCTCGAATGCAAACGATTTTACGGGCTCAAAATGCACCGGTCGATAATGAAATAACAAAACACCGAGAGGTGCGAACATAAAACTCACGTTGGTGCATAAAAAGGACGACAAAAAAGACACCGCAACTGCAACCTGACCCGAATTTTTTCTTCCACAACGAATGAAATTAATTTCACTTTTAAAATGAAAATTGAAACTTGAATTGGATTCAATGTTTATTGATTTGTTGAAATTGAAACGGTTCAACTATGATTCTCAACAGTTGTTCAAAGTAAGTGTAAAGGAAGATTGAAAATGAAAATACGTTCTGAAAATGAAAACAAAATTCGCGAAGAATAATAATGGTCGATTTGACGAAGAACTTTTTGTTTCGATCGGGCAATTTGCAAATAATTGTCAAGGAGCTGTTAATCTCGTATCAAAACGGCCGTGGCGTTGTGAAAATAATTTCAAGGATTCTTTCGCGCGTTCTAAAATCAACAGAATTGAGCACACACGCAGGTGAGCTGAAAAGTCGACAAAACATCGAAGTCTGGGAACACCAAGTACCGTAAGTGTACGAAGACCTTGGAATTAAACATATATACACACACGTTACACTATGCGGAGAGAAGCAAAAGACAATGGAGCAAAAAGTACAGTTCGTCGGCGTATCTTGTGTTATAAGTATGAGAGGTCGATGGTCATTTACCTCATTATATAACGACTCACGAAAAAACACAATTAAGCAGTCAAGCACCCAGACGCTTGTCGTTAATCCTCAATAGGTATTATAATTACCCGTGTCTTACAAGTTTTACCGACTTCGCGTATACCACGTACAATCCCTACCTTCAAAATCGCTTTTACGTCGAACAAACAGTATTCAAATCAGCAATTACAATAACAAAAATAACAAAAAAACTTGATTTTTCAAAATTATTGTTGAAATGGTGAAAAAATGATCATACCACAGGATCATAATTCAATTAAAATTCCAAAGGTGCAGGGACGGAGGTGATGCGAAATTGAAGAGAAAAATCGTCGACTATTTGTTTTGGAATGTAAGTGAGAAAATTGAAGAGCAAGCAATGTTGTACACAGTGGGTAATATAAGTACGTATACCAGATCGCCGAGTCAATAGCAATCAATGTGCAACATGAAGCTTGTGCCACGAAGGAAAATAAAAAGAGAGGCAAAGCAAAAAGTGAACAAATCCGGTCGCGATCTGAATAGTCCATAATCGTGCGAAAGGATGAAAATCCATAAACATTAGCATAATGAATAAACATGAATGGGTGTGAAAAATCATCGGGCAAGCATAACGTTTGGTTACTTTTTTTATCTTACGCTAGCAGATAAGGGGTTCGACTCAACGAGGCAAAGAAACGAAATCAAAACGAAGTAGCGACAACGTCGATGCGGGAAGCTAATTACCTGGCGTGTAACATAATTAACTATCTCGGGTGCAACGGGTGCGCACCATCTTTGCTTCTATATAAGCGCGCGATCGAAAATGTACCGTTACGACAACCGGGTCTGTCACGGAGATTAATCCGCGGATAAAACGGCTTTTACACCGTCCGCAGAGACCTTCCTCGAGCACTGCCGAAGTTTAATTCACTCGAAGGCGTTACGTTCGCAACTCGGTAATCACCGGTGCGTAACAAACGTATTTCAAGAGATAAAAAAAAGGAACGTTTGCTCCAGAAAATAAGTGCCAACTTCAATCATTCAAATGTTGACGTTTTGAAATGAATATTAAAAGGCTGATTTTGAAGGTGCGGAGGAAGGATAATTGGGAAGGTCGCGCGGCTTCCCACGCGAGAGGCCGCGAACAATTTCTTCCTCGACGTGCATCTAATTTAGCCGGGCTGGTTGTTTGAGAGGCTAAGCTCGCGCGACAGAAGTCAGAGCAGATCGTATCTCGTTGAGCAGATGAGGGTAAGAACAACTTGGATGGCTTCGTGGCTACAGCATCCGGTTCGCCATTGCCACATTATTTCCCGTGGCCATGTCGCTTGGCCAGTTGATCTTCAATGGCACTATACACCCGGTGCTATTTATAGTGCGACACGTAAACCGTGGGCCTCTTCTCGCCTAGAAAACCAATCGCTTGACATTTTTGTACGCGAGCAAACAATAATTAAATAAACAAGCTAGGCTTTCCTGGACGCACTGCGATATTGGATACGTCGCAGCCCATGACACTAATGAGAATCAGGAACTGCTCGTTCTCTCATCAGTGTCCCACCGACACGTTACGTCCGTTAAAACGTCACGTGCTCCCACATCAAAACCATGCGCAACAACCCAAGCGAAAATCACTTGAACCAACCACTATACATGACATTTCTTTTTCTTTCAAACTTTTATTCCAGAGATGGTACATACAAGCCAAATTTTCTCGATTTGAACTTTAATTCAACACCTTAGAGTTTGAGCTTGCGCACTTTCCCATGAGCCCGTTAGTAGTGTTTTTTTTCGACGCAGCTGGCTTGACGCGAACCAGTTTCCATACTTACAGGCTCGCGAAAAGCAGATAAGAAGCGCGTTGCCGCTGCTCGCAAAATAAGGATACGACAGAGCCGGAGCAGGTGCAACGCGGCGCATACCAATCTCGGCCGAACGACCTCACCCTTGAGATCGATTAACGAAGTCAATAGCTCCACGCTGGATGTGTTGCAATAGAAGAGAACAAAAAAAAGAACAAGTGCAGTTGTGCAAAAACACTTCCTATATGCTTTATACGTCAGAATGTGAAATATTACGTTACAGAGTGGATTATAAAGTGCGTCGGATTGATTTGTATGAATTCTCACGGGTTGAGAGAAAAACAAGCTGGTCATCAAGTTGATGACTTAATTTAGAACTACTCTACCGCTATAATTGCGCGAATGTACACAGAGATTGTTTCTTCGGAATGATTATTGGCGTGCCCCCCTTCTAGTCTGTTTCGTTTTTTTGTCGATGAATTCAACTTGCTAGGCTGAATGAATCGAACTGAACACATGCATGCACGTTCCGAACCCAGATCTGATTTAATTTCAATCTAGATGATGCCGTTTCCTGGCTCGCCCGTTTCACAAGTGTAAAATTTTCAATTACATCTTCAATCCAATTTCATATCAGTTCCTGATTAGATTTCGATCAATTTTTGCTCCCGTTTGACGCAACTTGGGTCAAAATCAAATCAACATTCTCAACAAGAACGGGTCAAGATTGTCTTGCCGGTTCTTCGCCAACTTGTTTTGCCACTTTTTTTGGTCGTTCACATCCTATGAGAGGTATCAATTTTGCATAACTGTATTATAATAATCATGCGTTTAGATCTTATATTATTTGCATTTTTATAAACTTTGATTATTTGTTGATCTATTTTTCATTTCTGTTCAGAGATAAAAACCTGTTTGGATAATGCAATACGAGCATTGATGATCTATGGATGCCTAAATATTGAAGCCCATTGTGGTCCCAAATCGTAAAAGAAAGAATGGAAAAAATACACGGGTTGAAATGTATCGTAAGACTTTTGTTGGCTTAATCTTTTCTCAGAGATCAGCGTTCAAAGTTCGCTGGTGTGGCCAAAGGGCAGCCGGCCCGTCAAAAGACAGAGCCGAAAGCAAACTTGCGAACTTGTAGTTTGTGATGTTTCCGTGTACACCGAACTCAAACACAGTGCCAAGTAGAGGTTCGACGCACAAACCAACGAACCAAGATACCCGCAACACAATGATCTCCCTCGACTCCCACGACTGTTTCTTCGCATTATCGTGCATTATCCGGAAGCAAATCATTATTACTACGATCGTTATCATCTTCATTTTGCCTGATTCCTTGTATCATGCAAGGCCACGTCCTTTTTCTAAACGGTACATAAATCTTTACGGCAATACAGAAATATTTTCATTCCATTTGTTGATAACATTGTTATCACGACATGAACAAAGAAACTAACTTACTTTGCACCATTTTTCATTTGACTCTTTCTACTTTTAGTGAAGTGAGAAAAATGTTTCACCTCTTGAGATAACAACAATCGTCGACATTTTTATTTTGAATCGAACTGGGGCAATGCGCTTGTTGTCTCAGAGGTCTTCCTGGATCGTTAAGTAGCGTAAAATGCTGCACGATATGTAAACTCGCGATCCGCGAGCATACTCGAAATTCCGTCTCGGTTGAATCGCGCGGCGTTTGGAAGAGCAGCCTCGTGTGTGCACACGTGTACCGGCCAGGCTAATCGCTGATTGCCGCAGGATGCATTAATCGAGACACGAGAATTGCTCCTGAAATTATTGCAACCGTTATTTCTTACTGTACCTAACCTGCCGAGATTATTCGACACTTATTCCCGGAAAATTGGCCAAAAATAAGATGCTTGATGATAGAAAATGTTGCATGTGTGCCTTCAACAATCGTCATATTCTTGGTAACGAATTAAGTGCAAATTTTTTTGTAACACGACACTCAATCTGTTATTTTCATCCTGAATTCGATATTATCGTTAATTATACGGTTTTCAGAAATATAATTATAAATTCCGGTCGTTTTCTTGATACGATAAAATGGTAATCTTGGCGGGGCGATCTCCCAATTATTTCGCATGTATATTAATTGCCGTTCTATATGCAAATAAGGGCGAGCCAAATTTGAGAAAACATTGGCAACAAATCAGCGACGCGCGGTCGTATATCGCGCGCAGTGTTAACACGTCGCCGTGAGTATCAAAATCATGATTTAATACTCGGCACGTCGCCCGAGTCTCAAGATTGTCGACGAAGAGGAGAACCCGTTATTGCGAACACTGGAATTACACGCGCTGCCTCCCGGCCACTCCTCTTACATAACTGCTCGTCAGGGATGAACAATAAAAGGGTTAAAAATCATGCAAATTTCCAGCCGCTTTCCGTTTCATCGTCCAACCTTTTCAAGTCCTACGTGATCCAACAAAGATCGTTCGCAAATTTGAACAGTTGTTCGTGCGATTGAAATCGAATTGGAAAAAGTTTGGAATACACGTCTCGGAGAACACTGGAATGTGCCAATTTTACGCGAACCATTTTATCCGAGAGGAAAGTGAACTTATTCGCGTTTACGAGGCGCGATTATGCTTTTTGCCGGAAAAGCTCTCGAAGGGGACGCTCGAAGTCATGAAAGAGGAAATAAAAAAATGAGTTCCCGGCTCGGAAACAAAAAGGCGAATGGGTTTTATTGCCAAGTGTATAACTTTGGCGAACGACACGAACAAACGGGTGTTTGAAACTCGCGAGAGTATACTGGCCGCGAGAGAAGGAAAACGAAAGGGAGAAAAACGCGTTTCGAGGCTGAAACATTTTTCACTGGTTCGTATTTTTTGCTTTTGAAAGTGAATATAAAGCCGGAGCAAGTTTGAAACAAGAAGACCGACACTGCGTGAAAAAGTCGTAAACCATCTCTTGCCCAAACGGCATCAATGGTATAATAAATACCTTGACCACGGACGTGTAATAATAATAACCCAATCCTGTCCTATGAATGATACTGGCGAATGGCTCGCTGTAACAAAAAAAGCACACTCAATTAAAAAATCATAAATAAAACTGCGTGCACGCAGGACGACGATGAAAAAAGGCTATAAGTGAGTTACATCGGGATTATATGTGCGTGCACGGCGTTAACATTAGGGGACTAAGTAAAACCGGCCGTTTTGCGTCCCGTAGTTTGATAATAATGAGACTGGCTGATAATATGACGAGCGGCGATCGCGGCGTCAATGCTAATAAGTGTTATTAGTTATTGGCGTCGATGAATCGCGATCTCGTTTGAATATCATTTTTGTCCTTGGCGTTTCTACACAGCTCGGAGGCCAACGTTGATGAGCGCGATTATTAATTGAATTTTGTCACCGGGGCGCCAATTTGTACTTCCGTGTTAGGGGCTGATTAAAGAGCTTGAGTTGCGAGATGGTTACGGACTAAGAATTCAGAAGCATAGGCTCGCGCAGCCACCGTTAAGTAACTCTACCTGAGGTAGGTCTATAAATAGTTGGGCTGAGCATGTGTGCTCCATCGACCTGTTGCACGAACACCCTCGTGTGAACAGCGAGACACGAAGTAATCGGACCTTGTCGTTTCGACTACCATCGCGTGCGATGGCTTACGTGTCTCTTGTATCTCCATCGAAACGACGAAGAGACCGACTGGCCAACGAGAAAGATGTTACTCGCTTAGATACAAGTCAGCTCGTTTATCGCACGCCGAGAGCTACAAAGTCGTCTCACGATCCATCAAATTTCCACGGAATGCCGTTAGCTTCACGTAGATTCAACCAAAAGAACCAATCTTTCGCAGAAATTCGACACCATCCAAACAACCGTTTCGCACCTCAATCAACAAATTTGTTTCGTCGTAATTGCCTTAATTAATAAGTTGAGATGTCTCAAAAGACTTCATTTGCATAAACATTTCCTATTTTCCTTCATTTATTGCATTCATATATTTCTCAAACGTAGACTTTTATATACCAGTTTGTACCAGCTGCGCACTTTAGATAAGTTAATCAAAAAATAACTTCACCACATTTGTTTGCGATGTAGAGTATAAAGTTGCATTGAAAGGCGTTCATCAACTCGAAACGTGTTCGAATAAATTGTTCGCGCAATATTTGTAAACGTTTGAACGGTATGCGGAGTCGTGGCGAGAGAGTCCTCATTAAATGCAACACTTTTCTCGCATATCCGCGGAATAAACGTTCGTCGGGCGCAAGATATATGGACGACCGAGGGTTTGTCAATTATCGTTGCTTTTTATCGCAACTTAGAAGCACACCTATACTAAAGAAGACGAAACGGTACGTCACTGCGGCAACCGTTTATTTCTTCGCATGGAACACGCCGTAATAAATGATCCTCGAGAAGGAGACAGCATGGGGCTTAGCCGACACGCGCATCGATCCACCTTCATTGGTCAGAATTGATTTGTAATGATGACTCTTGTTCGCACGAAATTTCAGCTAATTACGCGTCGCTTCGAAGCTTCAGACTTTCTGTACACATCAATTTTTCAATGCTTTTTTTTGCACTTTAATCTAAAAGTTTGCCTCCTATCTACACGGTGATTATATTCAATCTGAAACAGTTTATGATGCAAGCAATTTGGCGACTATGCAATTTAAGGCCGTTCGTTTGTTAGCTGTCCTTCCTTTGATCTGGTGTGTTCCAAGATGAAGCTAATCATATTCCGCGTTCCATGTGTTTCCATGATAATATCGTGAACGAACACAGCCTCGGGACTGTAACGGAACCGACCATATAGCATCAGCGCCCCATTCTGTCAAGCGTTGAATCTATATACCCCTTCACTCCTTAGGCGTCATGTCATTAACAATTATTTAACTACGAGAGAGAAGGCAGTCACTGCCTTCTAACAAGTTCATTGTGTTACAACTTCATATGTCATTTTGATGCATTAATTAAACATCGTATATCAAGTTTTAAATAGCAGTACACGAATACCCACTTCGTTATCCAACCAAGCAGTGCAATTAGTACCTTGGCGTTATTCAACAATTATTCATTTTTCCCGTCTATTTTGCAAACAAAAATATCATAAATTTAACATCATTTTTAACTCATCAGAATTAAAATTTAATGATCGAAACGAACAAGATTGTTACAAAGACGAATGCGATAAATTTAATATTTGTTGTTTAAAGGGAAGGGTCGGAAAATGTTCGCGTGGCGTGAAAATTGTTAGACAATTTTCATTCATGAGGCGTGCGCAAGTTTGCCGGCTCGACGACACCTGTAGTATTACACGTACACACGTGATGTCGTTAATACGATGACTATACATGACAGCCTAGTAGTATAAGCCTAGCCATTCTCGTGGAGCCCATTCACCGAATTCCTTATTCAATGAAGTGCATCGTGAATACGGAATGACATAAGGTCTAGCAATTGTGAGCGCGCGACTTCGTACACGTTTTGTTCAATTGCATGTCTACTGTAGCTTGTGTTTGCACTCCATGAATCTGTGCACGGACGTCTAACTGCGAGACTATGCCGTCCACAAGGACTCATTATAACACGGTTTTAATTTAATTTAATACTTGATGTACACTCCAGCACATACAAAAACTGTCATTACTATTTGCAGCAGCAGTAACAATTGTTATACTTTCTCTAAATTAAATCTCGTGTGGTTCATCTTATTTGTTGATATGTAGTTTTTTTCTGAGTTATGTAATTTCGCAATGGTTTTTAAAAGAGTAATTGCTTGTTTCAGAAAGGGGAAAAAGCTGCCGACATGTCGGCGTCAGGCGCCGAGTTGCGCCGACCTGGCATCGTGCTCTGTCTTGCTGTCTTACTGGCGGCACGGTTCTCGCAGAGTGGTAAATTTTTATAGTCTACATAAATATGAACACTCTTCTTCCTCTAATAGCTGATGAAAAGTCGTCCAACACGTTGCCCGCATGGCTATGCACTTTTGCATGCATTTTTGAAAACAGCCTACGTCAAGAGGTTCTGCCCGGTTGGTACTAATCGGCTCTTACGTGTGCAATATGAGCTTTGCATCTAATTTCGGAATCATCGCGGAAGTGACCTGCGCAATCGAAATAAAAAGATCTAACTTGTACACAGCTGCATAGCGGTCCCTCGCCTGCATCAACGTGATGCTGTGAATTCTGGTCAAACCTGTAGACTTGAAGCTAACTCAAAGTGTCACTGACCTTGCTTGCAACTCTATATAGACGTAATCATAATTACACTTGATGACCTCAGACAAGTCTTGCCATCTACATCCGATCTGGTACTAACCATTTCCGAACTTGCAAATTCATTATAATTGTAGCAAGATGTAGCAATGACTACTAATTAAAAGTATGGGATCCAAATGAAAATTTCTGGTTGATAAAACTGCGGGATAGTATGTTTATTTGATAATATGCGTCGTCAGAACAAGATGAAACCTCATAAATAGAACCAGTTTCATGCTTCAGCAGCTTCACTGTCGTTCTCAAAATCTTAGCTGTTCTTGCATTATGAACATTGTACAGAACAGTGAGGATGAAAACGAAATTTTGCGATCGGCTGGTTAAATTTAAAAATGGAAAACAACTTTACCATCGCGACGATAAAATCTGTGGCAGTGGGACACCCAAGAGAAAAAGAACGGTACGAAATTCGTGCTCGCGAGATGCAAAGCAGTCAGGTGAATGTCAGAGCATCATCGGAGCATAAGCGGTTAATGGTAATGAACTTTCGTCAGGCAAGGCCGCCGGCAATGATTTCATAACAGAATGGCTTTGCCTCGCAATATCGCTGCATCGAGTTTATGCAACAGGAGCACACTGTTGCGGTAGCAGTAACGCCCAAGTGAATACAAATAACTTACGACAACTTAATTATAAATATTCATTTTTTAACCAAAAATTTTTACATGAAAATTCGCAAGTTCAAATTAAATCAGTTCAAATGGCCCAGCTGGTTTTAACAAAAATGAAAAATAAAAAGCTCAATTGAAACACAATTTTGAAACAAAAATTGATTAACTAATTGAATTTTAATGATTCGTTAGTTGTTGCATTAGTTTGACTTTTAACTAGTCTAACGTTGGAAGTTATAAACTAAATTCACTCGTGATCGTTCTTGATGATGTCCGATGAAATGCCTGGCCTCGATCCATTAATTCCTAGTTATCGATGAATAATGCGTTCAAATTAATTTATTCAAAGGATTCGAAATGGAATGAAATAAGGATGAGAGGAAATTATACATAGCTGAAATTGGCTGTATCACATGCATCAAGGGCTCACTGTAACAAATGACTGCGAAGCTAACACGTGTGAGAACTTATCAGCTTTTAGCTTTTATCAAGTCAAACAAATCTCTTGTTGCCGGAAATAAGACGCAGCCTGTTGGAGTTAAGTAACTAATCGACCTCGCACGCGAGGATTCGCCACTTGCATCGCGCGCCTTCTCAGACCCGGCTGATATAATACCTAGCCGGACACCCTCGCGGGTATTTACATTAACTTAACTTCAACTACGGCTAGAGTATCTATCACCCCGGAAAACCTACGACATCTCTCGTTGCATGTAACATAATTATTTCACAACGTTCAAACAATCGTGTCACAAAATGTACAAACAATACCTTGAAATGCGATTTTCACGAAGCTTCTTGTAAGTGGATCATTTAAGCAAGTGATGTTTTTTTCAACCAGTTTCGATCAATTTACCGATCACGAAACAAATCAATGATTTTGAATTCATTCAAATGTACCCATTGTGTCTTCGTGACAACGAAGTTTTAGTCGTGATTCTTTTTGCATCTTCGTACCGTTATTCCTCTATTTGCTATTACAAAGCAAAAAGTACAAATCAAAATTCAATTTCGGTTAAGCCGATTGAAAAATCAATTGTTCCACTCATTTTGGCCGTACGATCATCTACAGTGATTCAGCGAAAATATTTTTGTTGATTTTGTTATGCTTTATATTTTGCCTCGCTTTGTATTCGCATTTAGAAGAAATCGAATTGTTTCTTGCTAAAGTAGGTATGATGATTAAAATAAAATCGTCTATTCAACTTTTAATTATTTGCGAAAAGTTACCTCATTAAAATTTAAATAGCCAATTATGTGATTGATGCGTCGCACTTGACTAGGGCAATCAGTTCGCACGATTACGTGCCAAACATCGTGCAGGTATGCGACTTATTGCAGAACACGAGTCACGATTGACTCCAAACGACACGTGAGTGTTGTCGAAAACAGCGTTGTTTTTTTCCTTACATTAAAATTTGTTTTTTTTTAATTGACATCTGATAACACAAAAAGAATCCCGTTCGATTTCTTACCGTAAAAACTCCTGAAGTTAGAAAAAAACCGTCGGAGCAAACGGTTACTTAAAGTTTCTTCCAATCATGCGAAAAAAATCAGGAAATAATAGGAGAGCTTTTGACTGATGGGAAATCAGCAGTATCCTTATTCGTATACCATATGACGCTTTGAGTAACTAGGAATATAATCCACCAAGTTATCCTTCCTACGTGTACCCCGGTAGTAATTATAATGATAAACGTATGGCATAAGAATCTCTTTGCAAGGCTTTAGCTTTCTGTACAAGAGTACAAAATCTAACATTTGAAAGTCATTGATATGCAAATTACACACGATATTTTTTAAGCTTGCATTTAACAGGAACCAAAAAGTTTATAACAATACAAAATTCTATTTTAAGATGGTAAGATTACAACAGTTTAAATGATACTTTGTTTCTTCTATTCCAGCACCCGTGTATGATCAAGAAACTACACAAGTTGCAGAATATAGTGGAGGTTCGTATGCGGAAACAAAACTAAAGCTTTGAATCGAATTTTCATTTCTGGAAATATGAATCATGTATTTCTATGCATTTCTTAATGAAATTAATTTATTCTTTTTTCTGCATTATAGGAGGAAGCACATGTTATTATAATTATAAACACTACCAGGAGGGTGATCGGATAATAACGAACGAGCCATGTTTAAATTGTACATGCCATGACCGAATGCTGATGTGTTACTTGAGGGTATGTCCGTTCACGAAAGCGATCGGTCAGGACTGTACCGTTGAAAAACGCCCTGACCAGTGTTGCCCTGTCATTACCTGCCCACAAGTCCCAGTGCAACTTCTCACTTCGACGACAAGCTCGCCCTCTTCGGCATCAACCGAACTTGGCTTCCGAGATAACTACGGATGTAATGTTAACAATTTGTTCTACGCTGATGGGGCACAGTTACCAATCGACTACCACAACCCCTGCGAATTATGTTATTGCATTAGGAATAGAACGACGTGTTTAATGCAGGAGTGCACGCTCAAAGTTGCTGGGTGCAAGCCCATATTCCAACCAGGTGTTTGCTGTCCAGTAAAATATGATTGTGGTATGAACAACTATTTTATACATTCTTTTTAGTAAATCTTACAAGCAAATTTTGCAAAGAATAACAATGACAAACTTTAACTTCACTTACCAACAGATTACGATGAACGAGCCGAAACCACTCTTGCGCCTACTACACCTGGATTGCTTATGACTACTACAATCGCACCCGGTGGAGCGAAAGAATGTTACTACGGAGGCAAAACTTACGAAGATGGTGAACTGATTTATTCGTCAAAGCCTTGCCAGCACTGCTATTGCTTCGGCGGTGAAATTGCTTGCGCTATTCAAGACTGTGGAACACCTATGAAGACTCATGGAAAGAACTGCACCGCACTGCCACCACCCGAAGGTGAATGCTGCCCGACAACGTACCAATGCGGTAAGAATGAATTTTTATTGATTTGTTCTCTGCAATCAGGGATCTACTGTATTTTAACAAAAACACCAAATAAAACCAAACCTATAAATACCTAATTTCTTCGGATACTTGATTTTATTTTCAGAAAGTGATTTCGATAATGAGGTGACATCAATGCCAGATACTACTGAAGATATATTCGAAACGTCTGACGAACCAATGAGCACTCTTTTACCGTCTGAAGACGAATCAGAAACGAAATCGTCTATTCCAGATGAATCATATCCTGGAGCAGATAATACTATTCCGGAAATACGACCAGAAGATGAGTCAACAACGACTCAGGGAATAGACCAAGAAATAACAGTGTCCTCAGAAAGTCCAGAGAAAACCACCCACCCTGTTTCGTCAAGTGAAGCGCCGGCAACAAATGTACCAGAAATTGAAGATAATGTAACTGAAGAAGTTGAAATCTTCACTGAAAAAGAAAAAGATCGGATGACCACGGTTCCAGCAGAGGAAGTGCCTACTACAACGGAACAAACCACTAGCATGCCAGATATATCTGAACCAAGCACACCTACTTTACTAGTAACCGAAAAAGATAAACCTGATTATACGGAAAAACCAGTTGATGTTGCAACAGATTTCTCAACTGAAACTTCAACTACTGATAAGTCGACAGAAACGAGCACGTCTACTGAAGATTTAGAAGAACCAATAGCGTCAACTGAAGCTGCAGAAGAAGCTCCGAAAACTGATGCTCCAACAACCATTCCAATCGAAGATTCCACTTACACTGAGAAACCTGGAGAATCATTAGTTGAAGAAAGCAAACCTACTGAAAGTGAAAAAGAAGTTCCGCAAGAAACTTCTACAGCAATAGGAATGACCAGTACGATGAGTACTGAAGATACTCAATTGTCGGAAGAAACGACTCCGTCTACGTATTCTACCGAACACATTGTACCTTCAACAACCAAGCCGGACACAGAAGCAAGCACTAAAATTGAGAAAGAAGAAATTACTACTAGGCAACCTGTGACAATTCCCATTTCCGATAGAATGCCTGAACACAAAGCTGAAGACAAAGATGCAATTTCTGAAATGCCGATGACAGAAGTACCAACTGAAACTGAAATGACTCCTGATATGACTGTTACATACTTGCCACCTGTTTCTACTACTGTGGAAGAGCTAGAAATAACTACTACAGAAAGTTTTGTAGATTCAACTGGGTTGCCAAAAGAGCCCAAATCGACTCTGAAACCTGAATTGCCTGAAATTGATTCAACCACAATGAAATCTCAAGACATCGGTGCAGTCGATCATACGCCAGTTTCAGTCTTGGATTCTACTGAACGAGAATCAGAGGAAGGAGTATCTGGGACCACTGTTACTGGATTAGAAACAGATACAGACGAAATGAAAACAAGTCACATGTTGCCCAGTACCGAATCTGCAGATGGAATGATGGGAAGCACACCTAGTGTTGAAGTAGAAAGTACTGACGAACCAAGTAAAACATTTGAACCGGATTTAGTTACTGTAACTGAATCCAAATTATCTGAAACTGAAACTTCACCAACTCCAGAATCATACACAACAGAAGTAAAGCCCGATGTTAGTGTCGACGATTCAAAACCGTTTGAAACTACTACTGTCAGGGAAACAACGGTAGTTATTGAAGACAAATTATCAAGTGAAATGGGAGCCGATCAAGCAATGTCGACTGAATCTTCCGATGACAAATCTGAAAAGCCGGAGATAACAATTCCTGTTACAGAACAGTCAACGACTACTGACGTGAAAGAAACGGGCGGTGAAGAGATTACGTCCGATGTTCTTATCACAGAAGAGCCAAAAGAAATGTCATCAGATTTACCATCTTCTTCAGAAATTACTCCAGAAGAAGGTACTTCGTCAGAAAGTAACATTTTGGAAACGTCTACACCTAAGTTGTTCGATGCGGAAACTACAATGAGTGTTCAAGAATATTCTACACAAGACTCGGCTGAATTGCCCGATAAAAGCACTGAAAAAACTGAGACAAGTCAAACAGATACGGATACCAGCGAACTAATTAGCTCTGTATCTACGGAAATGACGATAGATGAACATTCACCAACATCAGCGCAAACAACAGAAAAATCTGAAGGAGAAACTAGTGAAATATCACTAGAGGATAATATGGGAGTGACGCACGTTATGTCAGAAATTGCTTCTCCAGAATCTTCAACTACGTCACAAGATATGGTAACTAACGCACCTGAATTAGAGGATCGTTTGGGAGAAACTGAGAGACCGTCAGAAAGTCCAGTAGACGAAGAAACGAAACAGGTGACAACACCTCAACAAGAGGAACCACCAAAGCCGGCTTTAGGAGAAGAAACTGTTATGCCACATGTTCCAAAGAAAGAGGAATCAGACGTAGACATGTCACACATTCCAGATATAGTTACTCCTGAGATGACTGCATCTACGGAGATTGAATCTAGTCAAACAACTCAACCAACACAGACTGAAGGAACTCCCGTTCCACCAGAAATAAGACCACCTATGGGTATACCCGGGGAAGGCAATTGCCTTGTTGACGGCCAATCTTACAGTAATAATTCGGCAATTCCTCCAGCGAACCCTTGTCAAATTCAATGCAGATGCATAAGTAGTATAGTTCAATGTGGTCTAGTTGAATGTTTGCCACCACCTTCTAACCAAAAAGATTGCGTACCAATACATACTAGTACGGAATGTTGTCCTACTTATAACTGTGCAATAGAAGGAATGCCTGGGCCAGAATCGGACAATCATATGCTTGATCATGAAACTCCATCTCCAGATTCAGAAATTGTTACGGCAGAGGTTGAAAAGACTACGCTCAAAACTATTGACGAACATTCACTAATAACAAGCACTCAAGAAAGCACCAGGGCAGAAGATGATAAAATAACGGTCACAGAAGACTTAGACAAATTTACAACCATCGATGAAGAAACATCGGAACCTGCAATCAAAGTTACTGAAAGTGTAGTTCCATTTAGCACATCAACTATGAAACCAGATGAATATGATGCCTCAGAGGTACCGGATAAATCAACAGAAAGTGCAGAAGTAACAACCAAAATGAGTACTTTCGATCAAGAAATTACTACACCAGTATCAGATTCTAAGACAGAACATGATACAAAACAAACGTCAATCAAACCAACCGATGAATATGTTACAGAAGAACTGCCTTCATCAACTGAACGCCAAACTGAAAAACCATCAGATGATGTAGTAACTGAGACAACTGAGAAACCTACAGAAGATGAAGAAATTGCTATAAGCACAGAACCAACAATGAAACCAGATTCAGAGGAAATATCAACTGAGACAGGAATTCAAGACGAAACCGAACAGAAACCTTCCACACAGTCACCTTCATCTACAGAAAGGCAAACGGAAGTTACTGAGGAAGAATCGCCTCCAGTACCACAAACAACAGTTTCACAACCACAAGATGACACACTGACTTCTACAGAACATTCAATCTCCAAAGATGAGCCAGGTAGTACAATGTCTACTCTTCCTGAAATAACTAGTTCCCCTGGATCTCCGGACGATGAAATGAAAGATACTTCGTCAGAAACGTCTGGTACAGAGAAAGAAACTACACCAGCCGATGAAAGTTATACTAAGCCAACTGAATCAACACCGCTTGAAACTTTACCAGAAGAAACTACGTCCATACAAGAAACTAGTTCTCCATCATTGCCAGCAGACGTTACAAGTGCAGTTGATGAATCTACTATTAAACCAACCAGTAGTTCAGTCGGAGATAAGACCCCAGAAATCTTTACTGGAACTGACACTACTCCAAAACCAAATGAGATCGTGGATGAAAATGTTGTTTCAACAGAGATGCCATTGGACGCGACACCAAGTAGCACCGAAACTGGTTTAGAAGAGGGTGTTAGCTCGACAATAGTACCTGATCATTCTACAGAAATTCCTATGGAAGTGACAGGAAGCACCACAGTCGAAACAAATGTCTATGAAGGAAGCACGTCTGCTGACGATAAAACTTCAGAGCCAACGGAATCTAGTGTGCCGACCACTGAAACACCAGTGGAAAAGGAAACTAAACCAATCGAAGAGAAAATGCCTGAAGAAAAAACCACCCTGGCTCCTGTAGATGAAGAAATATCTACACCGTCTTCTTATCCTGAAGAAATTTCAACCGAAATAAGTGACATTCCAGTCACGTCAGAAACCCCAGCGCACACAGAGCAAGAAGCATCAACAGAACATCCAAAAACAGAAATAGAAGGTACATCTACCACAGATGAAATTTATGTTACAAGTTCAACGGAAAAACCAGATTCACAGCAAGAAGAAGTAACTACAGCAGCTCCGGCTGAAGAAGCAGTAACAGAATCGTTTACGTCAACAATTAAGATAACAGAAGAGAACAAAGTACCTCAAGAACCAACAACGGTTTCGAGCGATGGAATGTCAAGTAGTTCCCTGCCTGCCATTACTGAAATCCCGGATGTAGACACGAAAATAACTGACACGGAAGAAACATCGAGCACAGAGAAAGAATCAGGATCTCAGCCTTCATCACCTGAAGATGAAATGCTAGAACCAACGACTAGCAGAGAACAGTTGGAGGGTTCAATTTCAACGACTTCAGAAGAACCTGCACTAGAAGTTTCAAGTGAAATTCCTTCGGAAACAAAAGCACCCGATGAACTTCCAGTCGAACCTGAAGTTTTAATTTCTTCGACTGCAATTCCAGAAATACCAAAGACAACTCTTTCTCCAGAAAAGGAAGAACATGATGTAAGTTCAATGGGACCTGAAGATACGGACAAATTAACGACATCAGTATCAATTACAAAATTACCACCGATGTCAACGGAGTCTTCAAGTGAATCTTCGGAAGAAATCACACCAGAAGAGGAAATACCCTCCGACGAACATCTTCCAGGTGAAGGTGAAGACGGTTCTCTCGAACCTGAAGAACACGAATTCAATCACACAATGGAGGCAGATCACTCAAGTACAGCTGCTCCCGATTATTCAGAACCTGCTCCAGATATGCCGGAGAATCCTAGCTTCCCTATGAACGGTGGTAGCTATCTCAATCCAGATGAAGATTATGATGAAGATGACCAAGCAATCTATGGTCCAGGAACTTGCCGATATGGCGGCAAAGTTTACATGTCTGCTCAACAAATTCCAAGAGACGATCCTTGTGATTTCTGCTTCTGCTTCAGAAGTGACATTATTTGTTTGCAGCAGAGTTGTCCGCCTCCCATCCCGGGTTGTCACGAGGAACCAATCAATGGATTCTGTTGTCCACGATATGAGTGCCACGTTTCGATGGCGGCATCACTCAATCTCACGACAACGACGACGACGACAACAACGACGTTGCCACCCCATTTCCTTACGCACGCATACAAAGGTGCAGCTAAAAGAAGTGGATGTATCGTCGGTGGACAAGCATACCGCGTTGGAGACGTTATAAAGTCAGCTTCTGGTCCATGTCTTCAGTGCACGTAAGTCAACTGAAATTTGTGCTACTTTATGCACAGTTTAATTTGATCACGTTTATTAACAATTTAATCTATTTTCAGATGCGGAGGGGACGGTAACATGAACTGCAACCCTCGAGTATGCTTACCAGAACCATCGTACAGGCAAATGATCGCACACGCCACAGCTAAACGAAGAAGATGAGCCATCCATAATGAGATTATGGATTTTTCAACTAAAGAAATAACGCAAAAGAGACGAAGTACTGTATAAAAGTGAACTTAAATGTTATAATTCTAAACTATCTGAAAACGCGGAACACAGACAATAATGTGCTCGGCGATTATGAACTGAGTGGCCAAAACGTAAACGTTTATACATATTATGTTTTATATATAGAGAGAGATATATATATAAGAAGATGAAAACCATTATAAATAAGGCGCGTTTATTGTGCCAAATCGTGACGCAATATAACGGACATAACTAACCATGAAAGCAAAGTTCGTGTTAAGAACGATGGCGCGAATGTACTTTTCTACGATGATGACGATGAATCCTACAAAACTTACGCTTGTGCCTTTGTTAGTGATTACTAACCATGAAAACACCGGCAAAACAAAACGTAACCACATCATCGTATAGTGTCCTCAAAAGAATGTGATCGGTTTTTTGTTTATTTGTTTTTTTTTGCGTTTATGTTCTGTGTAAGTGAGTGTAGTTAGTTTAAAACAACAAAATACAAAAGAACGAAATTAATTGTGTTGTAAAACTTTTCACGTTTACGACGTGTAGCAGCTACAATGAGTACGTAACACTGTCAATGAAATATAAATACTAACTTTAAATCATGTTTGAATGTGTATAAATGGGAACATGTTTTTTACTAGCTGCTACTAGTCGTATAATAACGCTTTGCAATAATTGATACGGACACTGATTGAGATGTAAACATAAAGTAATAATTGACTATTTAGTCGACGTTTATGTTCACTTGTTGATTACTGTGTCTAAGGTTATTATTTAGAGAACGAACAGAATTTACATGAACACTTGTGTTGTACGCGCAACTCTCAAAGCTCAAATAGCGGCTCGCACGGAGGACCAATCGTGATATTGCTTCTCCGGCGAGCTGACACCAGTATATATAAATATACCTTAACATGATTCTTATATATAATTGTAATCTTTAACATTTCTATGATTGATAGTGATGCCCAACGCCTTTGTATTAAAGATTGATATGAACAAAAAACGAACAATTTAAATTTGTAAAAATCTACCAGGTCATTTGTAAAACTTCAAGTCACATTTTACGCTATTTATAATCAAATTGAATGGATTGCTCGACTACCAGTTGCCAAAATTTTTAAACCGAACAATTGCCAAAATAAATGCAAATGCATAAAATTGTTTTCTTTTTACCTATTTATAATACGAACGATTTTCAATTGTAATATGCTCAAATTGTAACGAACCCCGCATTACTGTGCATATACTATCTGTATATTTATATAGATCCCTTACCCTAGGAACAAATGCGGAAAACAAGAGTCCTGTCTTCCTGGCAAGAGCAGTCTGTAGTTTGCAATACGCGTCAATCATCCACGTAAATTATTCGCTTTTAAGGACAACAAATTCAATTTTGTATTAATACATGTACGAGTAATGTAAAACGTATCTTAACTGTACAGGCGATTGAGAGCCAACATTCCAGGCCGTCTGACCGGTAGAAGTTGACAATTTTTGATACGCAACTTTTATTAATGACAAAACGCAACAATTCACCGGCGATTATAAGATTCTTACTTCTACCTCTTGAACGCCCGGAAGGCTGTTATGTGTATATTTCGCTCAGTATGTTAAATCTCCTATTTTAACAGATAGCCTAACTTTCGGGGAGTATAAACAAATGAAACAATTACGTCTCGTTAGAAACTGTTGTTCTCGAGGCGAACACATAAAAAATGCAAGTTTGATGAATGAATTTGTTGCGTAATCCCGAGGTTGAGTTATTACTTCCTATACGCGCAATATGTCTGAAAGTTAATAGAGTACAGTATTTATCTCCCTGAGCAGCATTTAATATTTGCTCATGTTTTAATTCATAAAATACATATGTTATATGTATAAAAAAAACATCAACACGTACAGTTATGAAAAAAAAAAGTTATGTAAGTTTGATAGGAGTATATTCACACTTGTCAAGTATGGTTGTATGTATAGACTCACCTCGGTAAACGTAAGAGGTGTGTGAAGAGGATTTTGTGTAATAGTACATTATGATTGAGGGATGGAAGTGCCATTTTGTGATAGGCGTGAAGTTGACTGCTGTATAAGAAGCGGTCATTCACACGTGTCACGAATCGCTTTTTGTCCCAGGGTGGATACTTTATTTTGTTTTCAATGCCTGGCAGATAATGTTCACTTTGAATACTGGATTTGTGACAAGTTAGATAATCACGAAGGACAGCCCAAACATAATATTAAATTATTACATTTCTAATATATATTCTATTTGTATGATATTAATATAATGATTTAATAATTGTATCTAGTTGAGTACGCGATGAAATAGGGCACATCACATTTTTTACTGCAGGTATTGAAATTAAATTAGGTGTTCCATCAACGCTGTAACAGTTTTATATGATTATATCAATTATGATCCACCATCCTCAGCCACGTATTACTGTATGTGATAAATGAGAAATGACCGAGTTGAGTGCACCTCGGTTAACCCGACTGCAGAACTAGGCTAGGTGTAAGACAGTACGTTCTAGTATAAAGTGTCCTTTTATATAAATAAATCATTTTGTATGTGAATGGTCAAACACTTTTTATTTCGAAACCTGTCTTTATTCATAATTCTATCTCTTTCGCTGGTCGCGTGTCATTTGTTATGTCAAGTTTTCAAATCGAGTCAAATTATTTTTTGTTGTTCAAAATAAGAAACACAGTTGATAATGTCCTTATCTTCGAGTAATGACAAAGACTACGATTACATACTCCCTAATTTAGACTATGAAATCAATTGTGCGAAAGCATACCTTCAACAGCGATCACCAGATTTAAACAACAGTTTGTAAGTTACATGTTAATAATATTTTAAAAATAATGTTTTATGTGTGTTGTGTATAATTGTGAGTTATCAAGGTACGACCATTTGCTTGAACTCCTTTGCCGTATACTTGCTGACCGACCAAAAGATCCTTATGCAATATTCGAGGAATATAGTCAGAAAGTGAAAAATGAAATATTCAATAACGAAACTGAAAGCTTTCGGAGTGTTTACCAACCGCCATCAGATTATGAACATGCGAAAAAATTTATTGAGTTCTTTAAGGTTCCATATTGACTTCATTCATTAAAATACCCAACCGCTTTCTTTTTAAAATTTATATGATTTCTTATCTAGAGCGAGGAAAATAAAATTGAGGATAGTGAAAATCCAGAAGCAGAAGAAAATATCGAACAGCTACAGGATCTACCTAAGTTATTTTACAATTTCCAACAAGTCGGAGTATCTTTGCCACAGAGTGAAGTACTTTTGTTAGATTTTAGCATTCGAGAGTTACTTAAAAAGCATCCTATTGAAAATGTAAGGTAAATGAATGTGTTAAAAGTCAAGCAAGGTATTATCGATTTCTTCTTGTAAATCAACTTTCGAACTTAAAATCGATATTTATTTACATCAAGATTTTGGGGAAAAATTTTTGGAACGTTACAAAACTACTTTATAGTAGAAGCTAATCTTCAAGACCAGGAACTTGAACGTCGTTTGGAGGTATACGAATTTCAATACTACAGAAAATTGGTTTACAATTTGGTGACTAGACGTTTTTGCTGTAAAGATTTTAGAACGGACAGATCACTTGCTCAAAAATATTGACAACGGTGAACAAGAAGAAGCTGAAACGCAGATCAAACGAGAAACGAAAGAAAGTATCTCAGCAAGGAAATCCGAATCTGGTGCATCTAAAGATTCTGAAGTGGATCAATACGCGAAGCTAAATCCTCGCATTTTAAATTCCATGATTGATACGATATCTAATATACCAGTCGAGAGACTAGGCACTGGCACCAATGCAAACGTAATACTTGAACAGTTATTTTTATTTTCTTTACTTGTTTCAAATTGTTTTCAATTTGAAATCTTCATGCAGGTCTATTTTGTTTGCAATTTTCCTGGACTTGACGAATGGATTGAACTGCCACCTGTTACACCGCAGCAAATTATCATTTCTCGTCACATTGCTCGTTATTTCACAGGAAATTTAAATACAGAGGTAAATCAAAATCAAAATTGCAAAAACGTTATTTTCACTTAACTGAAATTATAGCAATTATAATCGCGATTACTTGTTTGATTGTTCTCATGCTTTTCATAAGGATATTTTTTTTACTCTTCTTTTTTCAACTTAGTGGAATTCGCTTTATATCGTCTACAAATAGACTGCTGAGCTTTTTAATTAAAAATGTTCAATATGAATCACTTTGTTAGATAAATTCATTTCCTCCGTTCCCTGGAAATGAGAAAAACTATCTCCGAGCTCAAATCGCTCGAATAAGTGCTACGACACTCATTTCACCAGTTGGTTACTTTAAATTCGGAGAAGATGAGGACGACGGAGAAGAAGAAGAAGAAATGGATGAAGACGACATTGGTAAATTAATTTGACAATTAATTTTAAATGAACATGTGAAGGAACACAGTTTTTTGAAGAAAATGATATGAAACCCTGGCACCAAGCAACCTTACATGCACTGACGCAAAATTAGTAGTTTGTTGAAATGGGCTAAATTTTGTTCAGTCTTAATCACAAACTAGTTGATATCTTAATTACTAATTAATTTGTTATTTACGAATTTTTAGTTTTTAGTTTTGATGTTTCCATTTTAGTATGCGTAAATTCTAATTTTTTGCACAGATATCATTCTGGAAGAAAATGAAGATTATGAACCTCCATCGACAAAAGACTTGATCGATCCAGCTATGTCAAGCTGGTGTCATCACAGTTCTTACATTCAAAAACAAGGACGTGCAATACTTTGGAAACCAGAAGAGGAATCTCCAGATGTAAAACCCATTTGAACTAATTTCACGGAATAAAATAAAAAACTATATTTGTATTTTGGAATTATATCAACCTTTTAGCAAAGCAGTTCAGATGGTGAAGAGGAAATGGAAAAAGAATTTAGCGACACAGACCAAATTAAAACTTGGTCACGTCTTTTGACACCATTATCAAAAGACGTGCCCACAGACGGTATAATACCTTGGTCCACTAGACACTTTTCCAAAACTCGACCAGAAACATCTGTTGTTCTTGTCCGGTCCAATATGTGGCCCGGAGCTTTTGCTTATGCTGCAAAAAGGTGCAATGCAGTTTTTCATTTCCTAAAATTATATCAAATCAAGAAGAAAGAATAAATTTCATTTATATTAAAAAAACCCCTGAATTTCAGACACTTCGGTAATGTTTATATTGGGTGGGGTCACAAGATTACAACCCTTCATTACATCCCAATAGAACCAATTTTCAAAGAAGACAGTGAAATCATCGATTACAGAGGTGAAGAAGAAGGTGGAAATATCGAAGATGAAGATATCGCTGACCTATTCAAAGAATTAACACAGATACTTTAGAATTCAATCAGAAAATTTGAATGCATTTTATGAATTAAAACTCTAATTTTAATTTTGCAAAATGTTCTCACAATATTTTACTCCAGCTTTGAGCCTTTGAATTGAACTATGGAAATCAGTTTTCACAAACTTTAGAAGTCTCGTGTTGCGTCTCCCTTTTGCATCTGAGATTGGATAGAAACAAACCAACTTTCACTTCATCTGACTGGCAGACGATAATCCATACGCTACAGTACCTCTGTCTTGTTTGCACACAAGAGCAAAAGGCTCGTGTTGAAAAGAGACATGGGGCGAGCGTCGTTATTACAACTTTCTACAAATCCGACTGCAGCTGAAGCTGTGAGCTTATGTTACACAAAAGAAAACACAATAGTGGCCTGGTAGAGTTGTAGATTTTAATAGTAAACAAGCGTTTTAGTGTCAGATAAGCAGTTACTAGTTATGTGATAAACAGTCATCGATTAGTCAGTCTTACTGATCGAGTATGACTACTGTCTGAGTTATTCGTCAGTTGAATTAATGCCTTGTTAACTTGGATAACACTTTGGTCGCTCGCCCTGGACGATATTTGAGCTGGCTTCACGTACTTTTACGTGAGCTCGTGAGCAACAGTCAAGAACAGTGCGTGACTCGCAAATATCAGTTTACATGTTTTCTTCTTGAAGAAAACGCTTTATATTCAGAGGACCTGGATTGTTTTTTAAAGTTCACTTTTTTGACGTAAATCCAAAAGATAGGATTTACAATTTTTTGACTGAGATATAAACAAAGGTATGTAAAGTATATAATTACAGAAAAATAAAGAAATAAAAATGAACTTTCTCTTGCAATTATGTAAATTGTAATTGTTGCCTAACAAGTTTTTTGAATAAAGAGCAGTGTGCAAAAAATATCAGATGGTTAAACGTTCCTCTACCTGATGACCAGTTTGTTTGAACGTTTATTAGTCATTTTATGTCGTTGCACAAGACAAAAAATTACCCGTTCTTATCTTGTATTTTACTGAATTAATTTTTTCCATCATAAATTATGCAATTAACATTTCACCTTGTTTCGATTTTGGTTGGAAAAAGATCATTGATACTTTTCATTTCATCTTGCATAATTTATTTATACTTAGATAGACTTAGTTTTGAAATTGGATTAATTTTAAGTTAATATTGTTTGAAGTTATAGTTTTTATTTAAATTTCAGTTTACACATTTTGCAGTTGTTCAAGACACCAGAAAAGATGTCACAGACCATTGAAACCATTGAGACAATCACCATCACTAGGCCCTTGAAGGTAAATATAACATTTCTTATCTGATACGATGTCAGTGACAAAATAATCTTACTTAATACATTTCTTAATCATTCACTTAAAGTCATTCTAACTTCTTGAACAGCAAATAAAAATTGATTGTCCAATTAATGCAATCAAACAAATAGTACCCCATTTTAGGGTTTGACATGTTTATCACACGTCTTTTTATCAAGTGTAATTCACAAACTTTTTTATGACTACTTGTGCACTTGAATAAATTTATAATAACAACTTAATAATTTCTACGCCAATGAATGCACTCTAAAAAATCTATTATTCACGATATAAACTTAAATTAAATTTTAATTCATCATCATTACATTTGCTGTACAAACTATTTTATTGATTTTTTTTATTCTTTAAATATGATTAAGATTTATTTTTGAAATGGATTATAAATAGATAAAATGGAAAAAGGAGCATGTTTTTCAAGTTCAATAGTAAATACAGGAAGTAAAGTTAAGTTTAAGTTGACAATAAGCGAGTTGGTAAAAGATGTGAATGAAAGTGGGTGTGATTGTTAGTTCACGCATGAAGGGTTTGGCATAAAGGGCGGGCTCCACAATGAGACCCTACATTCCTGGGCGCAACCAGGATAGAACGCAAGAGCGGCTGTCAACGAAGATGGCCGCTGCACCTGTCGAGAAGCGAGCAGTTCGTCGACCCGCGACGACTAAATCGCACAACTTTGTTCGCACGAGCTCCTTGTACACTAATTCTCGCGCTTAAACGCCTGACCCATGACCGACTCGCGCTCGCAATTGCCTCGCGACTAGACTGCAGTTTATAGTCGCTCGTCAGTACGTCGAGACGCGCACTCGTCTGCTTGTGAGTTCACACCCGGGTCACGATTCTCATCACAAAAACAAAAACAATCAAACGTTCACATTTTTTTATTTCGTACAATTCACTTTGGTAAAAGTAAGGCTGATTGAAAGGAAATTGCTTTTCCGCCTTTTTGCAAAACCGATCCCTTTTTGATACACGGATTTACCAGTACTTCTAACTTCGCGAAAATGTTGATGTATACCGTCGCTGAAGACCACGTTCGAGATACCGAAATTGCCCAGGTATACAATTTTTGACATTTGAAACAGTTTTAATTGGTGTTCATGTTTTTTCACTTTTTTTTTATTTTTTTACATCTCATTTTTACTTTGAGTTTTGCGATGCACAGAAAAAGGGCGCTCAATAACACATTCAAGTTCGCGACTTTAGACCTCGTTTAACAAATTTTTCTTGACCGAGATTTTTCGTTCAAATTGTAATTAGTTTGTGTATCTTAATTTCAATATGAAAGTTAGAGTAATTATACTCAATTTTCATATTTGTTCTTAAGAATGATTTTGATAAATGTATTTTATCAAATCAATTATTTTAATGAATGTATTTCGAATGAATGTAAAAAGTTTTCCTGTTTCTTCTATTTGTGTAATAAGAAATCGATTTTGAAGGAAACCATTGATTTTACAGGTGATAGCTTTCATTTGTGGGGTAATAGTAATACTACTGATGATAATGGGCTTGGCTTCCTCACAATGGTTGATGTCAATAGGCTGGCAACAAGGACTGTTCCACCACTGCATCGAGGAGGACGCACAAACACCTCTGCCATTCGACATAAACGATCCCCCAGGATGTTTCCCGGCCCGCGATGTCGGTGAGACTCATATCCGTGCAATTGGAAAAGCCAATTAGTTATTGCAATTAATTACACTCAGGCAAATTAGTATCATTATAATTATCAACATTTGCAATTCATAACAGCGCCAATTTGTGCATTATTTGCCGACAGAAACTGATGTGCGCCTACAAAGCTAGCTAATTGGTTCTGGCGAAACAATATCAATTACTTTTCTTCCAAATCAATAACAATAAAATTGAACTATTCAATTTCAGCCTACATCAAAGCGGCGGCTGCACTGTGTGTCATGTGCCTTTTAGCGGATATCGCAGCAACTATTTTGACTGGACTAGGTTTACGAACTCAAGACCATCGCGACAAGCACAAGTATTATAGATTCGCTGTCTTTTGCACAGGCATAGCACGTAAGTGAAACCACAGTTATTTAAACAGTTCAAAAAACAACTGTTGAACATTTTTGTATCCCCAATTTTCGTTTGTTTCCAGTGGTTTGCTTGCTGATAGCACTAGTCATTTACCCTGTATGTTTCGCTGCCGAGATCAATCACGGTGAGTATCAAGAGTACCTCGTTTTCACCTCGAAATAATTGAAATCGCACATTGTAAAAGGAGTAGTTCATAGACAGCAAAAAATTGAGTTTAAAATAAACCTAAATGTCAATGTTGTATCCAGTTCAATGGTCAATTGAATTATTCACTTCAGAATAACACTTTTTAATAATAAAATTGTTTTTAAAGTAAAGAATGCAGTTGAAAATGAAATGAAAAAATATTCTGATTTTGTAATTACAGGAAACCGATCAATGTGGGAATTCGGATGGGCGTACGGTGTAGGTTGGGGTGCTGCAATATTTCTTTTCGGCGGAGCGGTGTTGCTGCTGTGCGACAAGGAAAGTGAAGAGATCTATTACAAGGAACGTAAAATTGTACGAGACGACATTGGCGGAGGGCGCAAGGATGGACTGATTGGAATGGGACATCGGAGCGGGCCGGTACTCGCCTAGTGGCATTGCTCCCTGCCCGATGTTGTTCTCTAGACGACCAGCCACATCATGCAGAGAGTTCACTACGCGACCGAACCAACACACGCGGGTTTTCATCGAGGCCACCAACCCCTCATTTCAAGGAGCAAATTCTTCTGGCCATCTACCTCGTTTCTTCCGATTATTACGAGCACTCTCAATTTCGGGACCATTCGCGCACAAATTGCCTCAATTTGTTTCGTCACCAAATCAAAACTTTTACTTGTGCTCGACTTTTTGTTTTCGTCGCAGTTGAAAGTAAGCTCTTGTGACTCAACTGATAATGAAAACGAATTCTGGGTCTTAGGAGTCGCTTCACATTGGTCTCATCATTTGTTTTTGTCTTCATCTGTTGTTAATTTATATTTTATTTACAATCACGTGCCAGTCTTTGGGGATAATATTTTATCGATTAAACACTGTTCAAGCTGAATCATAATCACTGTAAAAAAGACTATACAGATTTTTCACTTTTATAATAAAACAGTGAGGATTGATTTTCAAACTCTCAAATATAACATGTTTTTTATCTTAGAAAGAATGTTCATCTTGATAGAACAATATGAATTGAGCCAATCAAACCGTTCGAAGTTTCGATTTCGATATTGAACTGTCCAAAGTTTGTACCCTGAATATTTTACAAGTGAGTCCAAACTGGCAACTTATTGATTTTCCTTTTGTACATAAACTTAATTATAAGACTACTGCTTACATTTTAAGAGATTATACGTCTATTTTAGAGTAATCAGTATTTTATTTTGTGATCGATTACCCCATGAGAATTGTGGATTTTTAGTACCTTTATATACCACGCTGTTTCTAGGAAACTCCTCAACAACTTTTGCAACTTGAAAAAGTTCTATCCCGAATTGTGTTATGATTTTCAACTCTCGCGAGATTACGTAGGAATAATTGAAATGCAGCGAAAAAAATACTGTCAATTTGAGTCTTGATGAAACAGTTTTATTTTTATTCTTCCTCGCAGCATTAATGGACCGAGACAAGAATCGTCCGATACAATAAAACAAACCATCTGCGAATACGTAGTAGAATGTGAGATTAGAGACAGCTCGGGCAGCTAAAGGAAACAGAGATCAATTGTGTTATTCGCATCGCGTACATTTGCATGTATATACAGAATTTTATCGATAGTGTTTGTGATAGAGAAGCATATTATATATTGAATTTCCATTATACAATAGATGATGATACGAGTTTATGATTGCGAGTAGTAAATACGAGTTTGTAAATGAAAATCATTAACTGCTTCAGAGCCGGTTCTTCCACGAGTTATTAATATTTATTGTACATCAAACTTCCGCAGACGTTATTTTTTTAATATTTACACGCGTAGGTTTAAGATAAATGTACTGACTTGTTTTGTTCTTCCCTGTTCAAATTTTACTGGAACATCGACTAGCGCAACGTCATTATTTATATCAATCAATCACAGCTTAGTTTTTAAGCTACATAGTACTCTATTGCTTGCTGCTTCCAAATTTTTGTCAATCACGACGGAACAATCGGCTCTTTACTTTTTGTCAATTGCCAATAATTTTGCATCCTAATACGCAATAATGAGATGATAATTTAACGCGTAACAACCAAAAGTGACGATTATTTTCCTGTACGTTAAAAGTAATGTATGTTTGAAAGAAAGTGAATTCAATTTGCGATTTGATTTGTAAACATATCAATTGTTTGCTTGAAAAACTGAAAAAAACTGCTTTTGAAATTTTATAATTTGGTCATTGTATAACAATATATACTAGAGATGGCAAATGTGTAAGTCTGGTAACAAGTAAACAAGTAACTGTTTTGTTTCGAGTTTTGCTACAGTACAATTTTCAAGAGATTTGATTTCTATTTGATTGATTTTTAAATGTAGCCAATTTTGTCATTTCTATTGAATGTAAAAACTAAATTTAAATCTGCGGCTCTTCAAACCCGAGTCTAAACTTAAAAAGAAGGCTGAATTTAAAAATAATTATGGATTTCGGGTTTGGAAAAGCCACAAATCGTGTAGATTAGAATTAAAACAAAAACGAACAGTAGTGTTTACTTGTTCAAGTTTTCGTAATTCCTATGTTAATGTTTAACATATCACCTAATGCGAAATATGAAAAGAAAAATATACTTAACAGATATGAACTTGTGTTTTCTGTTGAAACCAGATAAAACAAAAACCACCTTTCAATTTTTCGCTTTGTTCGATTTTCTTAACATAATTTCTTTCAAAAATTTTGTTATTACTATAGTTAAGTCAATTATTTTGGTGAACTTTTTAAATATTCAAATTTCGCGCCACTAAGCACGTTCAGATCGTCCAAGTTATAGATGTCACTACTGAAAAAAAATCAGATGTAAAAATGGCGTCCCTTGCGGTAGCTCGTCTCTTTGCGCGAAACGGTGAAATATTATTGAATACGGCATGCCGAGTAGCTGCCGCGAACACGTCACACATCATTCATATGAACCAAAGACTGATACACCTTAGAAAGCAAAGTCAACCTTTCGTCTGTAATTACAAGGTGAGATACTCGACTCCCTCATCAATGGCACGGTCCGACAGTCTTCCTCCCATCCTACACTCATTTCTCACTGTTTATTCCATATATTACATAACTGACAATACACTTTTCTCAAATTAAATGCATACTTTAAATAGTTCCCACACAATTTTGTCATTGATACTCCAAGTCACTTTTTGCAAAAATCACTCACACTTCAAGCCAACTTGTCGGTTTCTCACGTACAAACACACAAAAAAATTTTGTCTCCTAATGATTGTTGAATGAAAATTCATATTCTGGTCAGATTACTGAAACTTTTTGTTCATTCTTAAAGGTAAAATATTATTTTTATAAAAAATGCAAAAGTTTGATGGACTTTAAATTTAAAATTAATTGATTATGAATGAATTAAAAAACGTTGTTATTGAAATCTTTAGGCATACAGTGTACAAGCTCCAAAGCCACCAATCCCAGAACCGGAAATAGAAAAGCGAGTGTTAAAAGTGGTTGCTGCGTATGACAAAGTCACAGCTGATAAGGTTAATGATTTGAATATCAATATTGTATTATTATTTTGCAGGTTTTATCGGAACCACGGATTGAGCAGGTTCGAAGATACAGTCACGCTGAGCCTCTCACGTTAAATTTTATTCGTGATCGGGTCATTTTGGTACTCAATCTTTATGATAAAATTGCTCCCGAGAAGGTACTTGTGCTGTTCAGCTCATCTCGTTGCTTCGTTCGTGGTTTCCGCATAAAAACAAACTTGCCCGTTCCACAGAGAGTACCATTATTATTTCAAATCAACAAATAATATGATACTTTTATTTTCAATGTATAGTCTTAAGTTGAAACTAAATAATCATTGCATGATTGGATGATTATGCGGAACCCTCGAAGTTGAAAGAATTTGATTACTAATATAAGTTTCTTACTTGTTTCAGCTGACGGTAGATTCTCATTTCATGAACGATCTGGGACTGGATTCGTTAGACCATGTAGAAATCATAATGGCAATGGAGGACGAATTCGGGTTCGAAATACCAGACATGGACGCCGACAAGCTCCTCAGACCTAAGGACATAGTGCGATACATAGCAGATAGAAAAGACGTCTACGAATAGTCGCGTGTCAGGCTTATAGTTGAAAACATTTGTTGGTTCCATGTTTTTTTTTTCAATCGAAAATTAATTTCATGTAAACTTCAACAAGAACACTCAACCATTATTTGTTTAATTTCTTGTATATAGATGTAATGCCTTATTACAAATAAAAAACACGACTATTGTTTCAATTCATCGTTCTCCATTTTTCACCTCAAAAACCTTTTTGTACAAACATTTCGTTATTTGTAGAATATTGTTCACTTACATTTTGTACTTAAATCTCGTGTCATTGGATAATAGACATTTTTTGCAAAAATCAAAACACAACTTTTGACTGGCATGAGCGCCACTTTGGTTTCCGTTAGAGCTATCACGTGATTGGTTGAAAACTGAACAGCGCCCCCTAACAACAATTTTACCACGCTAGCCAGAGAACACAAACACATTGTAATGTTTTTATCAGTTCGCAGCAAAGCAACAGCGTCGTCAGGTTAAAACTATTATTTTTCAAAAAACAAGATTTTCTATTCCCACTGATCTCGGTGTGCTCACTTTCGGTTCACAAGAGTGTGAGTTTCCTCATTCCACTTTTACCACGTGCGATCTCCAAGTATCAAACAAATGACAGGTAATACAAATAATGCTTTTCTCCGACATCATTAGGTATAAACGTGATCCCAACGTAACTCATCGATCAAATTGCAAATATTAAATTAACTGAAATTACTATGTGACAGACGAACAACATTACTTACACGCAAACAGTATTTATCGGCGTAATTTTATATTAAGACTAGTTTGAGATATACAGGCCTAGTGTTTAAAATGTAGAAAAAAAAAAGAATGAATTTGAATTGATTAATGGAATATTTTGGACTTGTAGCAGGTCCCCGAAAAATGGGTCCAATGAGACGAATGCCGATGGTGCGAAGTCCATTGCCAGAAGTACGTATGGCATTACCACCGCCAAGACTTCGGATGCCACCGCCACCGATGTTCCGTCCACCAGGACCACCAATGAACGACAATATGATGCGACCTTGGATGCCTCCACCTCCTATGAGGCCCGGAATGATGCCTCCCAGAGGTATGTTCGGACCTAGAGGACCACCGGGTGGAAGACCACCGATTGGTTTCCGTCCAATGGGACCGAGACCTCCGATGGGACCTGTTATGAGACCGCGGGGCATGATGCCCGGTCGAGCACCGCCATACATGAGGCCCAGGTTCCCCTCTCACATGCACAATGGTCACAAAATCAAATCCGCCAACAACAAGAAAAACAAACTTGAGGTACTTTGATTTGCCAATTTAGAATATTATAATCATAGTTTCAAACAATGTTATTGAATTCATACTGTTTTGAAAGTTTCAAGTTGGTGTTATTAAGATAAGAGGTTTGATTTGAAATCGGTTTTGGGGACTAGCCACGACTTTTTTTATGAACCGGATTTCAACTTTTTTTATGCCTGTGTGTGGCTTAGGAGATGGCATTAACGAAGGCCTGGATGACAGACGAGATTCGTAATGAAATTCAAAAAAAGAACAAACTGTATGCAAAGGCCAGCAAGAACAAAGATGGCAAGGAATGGGACGAATTTAAGGATATGCGCAATAAAGTCACGCGGATGATAAGAGACGCAAAGAGTGAATATAACTCCAAAAATCCAACTAAGGTATCGCACAATATCTTTGTGTATCGTCTTATGTTTCTACTCGTCAGGATAAAGTTAGACGTTTAGATACTTTGGCGTTAGAATATCTTTGCAAACAGGATGTTTTTGAATGCTCATGGTCTGCTTAGCTTTTTTTCAAATCGGAACACCCTGTATAAAAACCTTTTCAAAATTGTTTGAATATCGAACTCGACAAAGTTGTAATCAAGCAAGTGGTAAGTTTGCTTGACAGAACATCTCGATTCAAAACAAATTATGTGATTTATCATTTTTATTATTCATTTGACATGTAAAGTATTTGCTGTCGAAAAACTTCTGAAACTTTTGTTTCTAAGAACGATGGATTTTGAACTCGACAGTAGTGATAAATGTCATATGTCTGAACAAAATTACTATTCCAATTGTTTGATTGAAATATGTAAAAAGCATTAGATTTAAAACAGTTGCAGAGCGAAAAAAATGAAAATGGATTACTTTGATTACAGGGTGGTCAAAAAACGGGTGATAAGAATACAAATGAATCGGAGAGTGTTCAGAAAACAGAAAATGCGACTGCAAAAACAGAGCAAACGGAAGTTACGGAGCAGCCTACCAGCGTACAGGCACAGTCCTAAGCTACTCAGGCTACTCCTCCGTTGAAAATTAATATAGCCCTAATTGTCAGTTCAAAAGAGTCACCGGGAAAACATATAACACAATCAACTCAGTATTATACTCAAAACGTTAACTTCATTCTTTGAATCTTAAATTGAGAAAATAGAACAAACAAAAACAGATTTTCATCTTCACTTGCTACTGTGTAATTGTAAAAACTAAATCTTGTATAACTCAAAATAGATTTGAGTAATGGTTTCATTGTGAGCTCATAACATCTGTAATTCAACCTGTATATATATATTGTTAAGAAATAACAAATTATGGCTAAACTGTGGATGATAGTCTGCATTGCGTGTTATCTAGTGTAAAGTATATATAATAGCAGTCTATCGATTGGAAGCTAAATTTGAAAAAGTGAAATTGTATTTGATTTAGTCATATGTAGTTATCCTTGTTTTTTCTCTCTGTTGGGTGAATATTAATTTTTGGATAATGTTTTGATGCTTGATGGAGCAACTGGTTTGTTGATTCACATCATTCACCGACGAGCAAATTTAAACCATGAATTTTTGTACTTAAGATTGATAAATGAAAGAAAATAAATCATATTTCTACAGCAGACAAAACAATGTCTATTTTTTATATTATTACAACTTTTGGTTCAGAGTTAAATCAGTAATTTAGTGTTTAAATTTCCTTATATTCTTATTAATATTAATTGAGCATTAGAATTTTATTTTTACTTTATTGAAATGTATAACTATCTTCTGTGTTGAACTTATCAGTAATACAATTAAAGTTTAAACTGAATTTCAATTTTCATGTTTTGAATATGGAAAATTTGAATAAAATTCTATCATTTAGTTTATTCAGATAAAGGGGTAAGTGATGAACATAATTCCTTAGTTTCCTGAACACGACTAAATTCATTTATCGAAAAAATAAACAATTGCAATAAGTTTTCAAAATTCACAGATACATTTCTTAATTTTGGTTGTGTACAATTTCATATAATCAAAACCTACCAAAACCTATCAAGCTTGCAGTTTCTTTTTAAAGTGAACCAAAAAAGTGCAATGTCTTTGTTTTCCTGTGTTTATTTCACTTTTTCGAATAATATTTGATTTGTGTTCAAATTTTGTTATAGGGAGACGAAAGCAGTGAAGAAATGGAAACCGAAGAAATGAATGAAGAGAATGTAGCAGCTGATGAAGAATTAAACACAAACAATGAAGAAGTCGTCGAGGAAGCAGATTATGAGAATTATTGTTATGATTATTATTGGGACTACAATGAGGAATCAAGTGGAGACGCACAAGATGCAAAACCAGTCGAAGGAGAAGAGTTTTTCTTTTGCGACATTTGTGCACGAGAATTTTCGGACAATGCTCGTTTGCAAAAACATATTGCTGAGCACGAAGTTTGTGGAGTTGATGGATGTACCTACACTGCTCATCCAAAACTTATCAAAGTTCATTACGCCAATCAACACGCTACTGGACTTTACCGTAGGATGAAATCTATCACTGATGACGAAAAGTACATTGCTGAAAGAAAGAAGTGAGTATAAATCGAAAAAGTGCAAGAAAAAAGCAAAGGAAAAACATTTCTACTACTTTTAATATACTTTACAGTCGATTCCCAACTTTGAAGAATTTGGAGAAAAAATTGGCCGAGCAGCTAGAAAAAGAAGAAAGAGGAGAGGTGGTGAATCAAAAATCAACATCTAAAAACAAAAGAGAAAACAAAACGAGACGAAGAGATGCAAGAAAGAAGAACCAGCAGAAACGAAATAGGATACAGGAAACTGTTACTCCTGAGTCTTTGGAAGTCACATACAAAGGACTCAAAATGTTTCAAGGAATAGGTTTGTTTTAACAAATTGAAAAATATTGTTATACCGCGATCAATTATTAGACATCGATTTAATACTTTCTTATTCATTTTTTCAGATACTTTATCAACGAATTCATCAGAAGGTGAGGAAGAAGTCGAGGAATCGGAGGAAACTGTGATACCAGATACAAAAGAAAAAGTTTCAAATCCAACAGAAATATTTTGCATCTCAGACGAAGAAGATCTACCTACAATTGAAGAGAAGAAGCAAGAAGAACCGTCCAAAATTAACTCTCTCGGTTTACTAGCTGGTTATGGAAGTGATTCAAATGAAGGTGATACATTTCTATTTTGAAAATTATAAAAGAAGAATCTTTTGCATTGAAGAATAATTTCTAATCTTCTGCAGACGAGCCACCAGAGGAAGTTCCTATCAAGAGAATGAAAATGGATCCAATAATTGTACCTGAAGAATCAAACCCTGAAGTGGCAAAAGTTATTGATACCACAGATGTTCCAAATGTTAATAAAAGTCCAATCAAGATGGATAAAAAGAAACCTCACGAACGAAAAATAACAAAAACTCCATCGGATAGAACTAATAATGACAGGGCAAATAATAAAATGACAAGGGGACAAGTCAAAGTCAGAGGATCCCAATTGTTAGAAAAACTACTATCACGCGAAATACAACATGAAAGAAACACAATCGTTCAGTGTATAAAATATATCGCTGATAACAACTATTTTGATCTTTAATAAAATGTTGGACGCAATAAATCGTTTACCAATCATCAACTTGTTATTCGTTACCTAGTTTTTGAAGTTATGAAAAATGAATTTTTGTTTTTAATTTTGGCGCTTACAAAGCCGGAGGGCGCTTGCAGCGACGTGGTTGAAACAGACACCAGGCATATACAAAATGGCGGATTGCGTCATTGACGCCAACGACTGTTTTTGTGCACTAACAAATAATTCCTTTGCGGTTGCAAGTTGACGGATGCGATGGACGTTTTGCCCTTGCTGATTTTCGCCTTTATCCGAAATTGTGAAGGCTTGGATAAGAATTAACTTGACACAACAATGGTGCGAAACAACTTTCTGTCTGCACTCTATAAATTTTTTGTCATTATTTTTTGATAACTCGTTGCCGCTTTTTTGTCGTCTTATCAAACTATCGTTTTGTTATTTAACAAATGTCAACTCATTCTTTTGATTGCTCATTACTTAACAATTTGAATTATTAGTTTTAAATAATAAGATTTGTTGTTTTGTTTATCAGGGTGCAAATATATCCCAACTCGAGAGGGATATTGGTTCCGACCAATTCCCCCCGAACGAGCATTACTTTGGACTTGTAAATGTGAGTATGATTTACAATATTATCATTTATTAGTTTCTACTTTAACGTACGCGTACTTGAGACTATTGACAATTTGGATTATTGTTGTTAAATGGTTCCAGTTCGGGAATACCTGCTATAGTAACTCAGTGCTGCAAGCATTGTATTTCTGCCGACCGTTCAGAGAAAAAGTCTTGGAATATAAAGCTAGGAATAAAAGAACCAAGGAAACTTTGTTGACTTGTTTGGCTGATTTGTTTCACAGTATAGCAACTCAAAAGAAAAAGGTTGGATCCATAGCACCAAAAAAGTTTATCGCTAGGTTAAGAAAGGAGAAAGGTAAATACTAAAGTTTTCATTGAAACTATTCTAAACTTCAACTATCAAGTTATAATGCTGTTGATTTTATTTTTGCAGAAGAATTTGATAATTATATGCAACAAGATGCTCACGAATTTTTGAATTTTCTTATCAATCACATCAACGAAATCATTCTAGGTGATTAACTCGAAAGCTATTTTCAATATTTACTATCACTCCTTTATTTTATCTTGATTAATATATTATGATGTATTTTTTCGATAGCGGAGAGAAACCAGTGCAAGTCAGCGAACGGTAAGAATGGCGCTAGCGACGCAGGTACTCCGCCTGAACCAACGTGGGTGCACGAGATATTCCAAGGGATCTTGACTTCGGAAACACGATGCCTTAACTGCGAGACTGTGTCCAGCAAAGACGAAAACTTTTTCGATCTACAAGTCGACGTTGATCAGAACACATCAATCACGCACTGTCTCAAATGTTTCTCCAACACCGAAACTTTGTGCAGCGAGAACAAATTCAAATGTGACAATTGTAGTAGTTATCAAGAAGCTCAGGTTTGTTTAACTTGTTTAAACAAAATTCGGACTATTTCAAACTTTGTTTTGTTCTTAAATTTGGTCTTCTATGATTTTCAGAAATGCATGAGGGTAAAGAAATTGCCTATGATTTTGGCGTTGCATTTAAAACGTTTCAAATACGTTGAACAGTATAACAGGCATATAAAAGTATCTCATAGAGTAGTTTTTCCATTGGAACTCAGGTTGTTTAATACGGTAAGTTTTTATCACCCAAAAAATGAAAAATAATGGTCTTAATTTAGATTGAATTATTTACTATGAATAATTTTTATAGAGTGATGATGCTGTAAATCCCGATCGTCTTTATGATTTGGTCGCAGTTGTAATTCACTGTGGAAGCGGGCCTAACAGGGGACACTATATTTCAATAGTGAAAAGTCATGGACTGTGGTTACTATTTGATGACGACATGGTAGATGTAAGTACATTCCTCATCGCACTCAATAAACTTATTTAAATTCAAAAAACAAATTTTTAAATTCACATCGCTTTTAACTCAATTTTACAGAAAATTGACGCAGCCACTATAGAAGATTTCTATGGGCTCACGTCTGACATCCAAAAGAATTCCGAGACCGGATATATCCTCTTTTATCAATCGCGGGACTGCAGTTAAAATTACCTCCAAGTATCTTATTCAACAATCCAGACACTTCCGATGTGTAAATGAACCAACCCTATGACACCAGATATTTTTACGAGATCCTCAACGAACAACGTACAATTTAATTGCAAATTTCTCTTTTTTCAATCATCGGTCAATCAGCTAGTTGAAATTTTATCAATTTGTTTTACAACGATTACGAATCCGACAAAACAGTTGAAGATTGTATAATCTCGATGATCGAGAGTTTGAATTTGATCAAGGAACTGATCATTAGTGAATTTCCGAGTCGCAAATTCATCATTTAATTATTGATCATACATGAATTTGTATCATGTGTATGTTTTTCCCGGATTTGTTACGGGTTTACATGGTTTAGTTAGTTTTTTTAGATTGATAATTAAACAGCATGAAAATTAAATTGCATACTAGCTGCGAAGACGGCAAGTAGCTTTTTGAAATACCATAACACTTCTTCGCAACGAAACTTGATTTGATTCGTTTTGAAAATTTTGTTTTGGACATTAATTTTCGATTTCTACTTGATTTAAAATTATAATTACCAAACTAAGTATAATAATATATATTTTAACGGTACAATCTGTTAACCGAGATCAATTGATTGTATATTTTTTAGATATGTTGTAGTATAGTATATTATTGTTTTAATAATATGTTGAATTTTATTGATACTTGTTCAGAGCAAATGATTTATTTTATACAATCAATTATGATAATTTTTTAAAAAAAAACATTCTAGAGACTTTTCAAGTCTTGACGCATTGTAAATATCTCAGTACATTGTATAGATAATGTAAAAAAGCATTTCATAAGTAGATTTAGTTAACTATTACTTAGAAAGAAAACAAATATTTTTTATCCGTCAAATTCGTCCATGGCTTGAACTTGCTTTGAACTATTCTTAAAGAGTTTTTGTCGGATTCGTATTTCGTGTAGTCTCTTGGGGAATCTTGGAAAACGTAAATTTTTACTATCAAACAACTACATATTCGAGTAAGAACATTTTGTAAGTCAGTAAGTAGGAAGACAAAAAATGATTTCATATTTATACCGAACTAACGTAAAAATGTCAAATGCCAAATAGCGACGACCGATTCTTGCGTAACTTCCAACGAGACAACTAAAATTTTTTACAAGCGTGAAAATGTTGACTGCAGAAAATCAATGTTTCTCTTTTTTCAATGTGTAATCAAAAATCAGCCGATAGTGTATGTGAGAAACAATTCCGATTTCGATCATTGCCAAATGTTGGACACTCAGAGATACGTAGTTTTGCTAGGCATGTATTTTGTACAACTCCTACGTTCTGTCTGAAGAGATATGATTTGAATTACATCTAATTTTGCGCTTGGCAATTATTGTTGCGACGTTTTCATGATCGGGATATAACAAATTGTATATTTATTATCATTTTGAAACGTAACGCAGACCTACTAGTCCCTAAAATGAATTGAGCGACGCACGCTTATTCACCAATGAAATGTAAGAGTACGTTACAACAATGACTGAGAATAAAATGATTGTTACAAGTAAATCAATTCTTATTTTTTCAATTGAACAAATAACATAACAAATAGTTCAAAACTTTGATTCACAAATTGCACAAATTTGAATATCTGATTTTCTATCGCTCTAATGTGCCCTACCACCTGTTATATCCTGTTACGGATCAAACGGTGACTATATAACAAAACATCAAAACAGGTTTTGACAGCCAGTCTAACCTTAAAAGCGCGAGAGGCATGGAGCGTGTCAGCAATGCCTCGTCAAATAAGAAAGTAATCGAAATTTTCCGTCAAAAATAATTTGAAACAATTATAAAAGATGATATTAAGACGTAGAAAATTATTTTTACAAGCTGTGATTTTAATAACGTATATTATCGTTGTCGTCGTGATTGCAAAACAAGTGCTACATTCGAGTGATACGTTTATTTTTAATCATAATGTTGAAACAGACATTTTTACCTCAACAAAGTGGTCTCGAAAGGATATTGACCGGTGATAATTTATTCTATGTGTGACGTTTCTCGCAAGCAATTCAATTTTTCTCAGCTCACTCATTTTTTGCTAGCTCAAATTTATCATTTTTTCAGTTTTCTGCTAATCATCAGTTCAAAAAATTCTTGATTATTATAACAGATAGAAAGTTATTTATTTGCCATCAAAAAAGTGAAATTGTTTTGAATTGTACACTTTTTCTTGTTATTCGTAATTATGTTTTAATCGTACACGATTAAAATTTAAAAACATTTTTATCAGGTTTGAAGAATGGATTGATAAGTATGAAAGTAACATAGATCCCAATCTCGGTGAAGATGGAAAACCTGCATATTTGGATGGAGATGATAGGCTTGAAGGAATGAAAGTTATGGAAAAAAAATCTTTAAATGTGATACTATCAAATAAAATTCCATTGAAACGAAAATTAGCAGATGCTCGTGATCCTCAGTAAATAATTTATTTCTTTCTTATCTTTTAATTTCATGTGCGTCTCTTAGTTTTTCTAATATGTAATAATAATTGTCAAAATAATTCATTTTCATTTCAGATGTAAAAATGTTAGTTATTCCAATTCGTTACCTAGTGCAAGTATAGTAATTATTTTTTATAATGAACCTTGGAGTGTGCTATTGAGGACGGTGTACAGTGTTTTGGATGGTACTCCATCTCAATTGTTAAAAGAAATTATTCTTGTTGATGATCACAGTGATGAAGGTGTGATACCAATTCTGTTTCATTTGTTTATCACTCAACCTTTGTTCCAATATTCATTCCAAGTTTCTTTAATTTTCAGATGAACTCGAAGATTTATTACAATACTACATATCAACTAGATTACCTAAGAAAGTCAAGCTCACACGGTTACCTCATCGTCAAGGATTGATACGTGCGAGATTACATGGTGCAAAAATAGCGGAAGGTGATGTGTTGATCTTCCTAGACGCTCATTGCGAAGTGCAAGAGAAATGGTAAGTTGTTTTCTTATTTCTTTCTCTTTGTTCTTGCAAATTTGTGTTTTTTTAATGCAAAATCTATCAATGTTGATGAAGTAACAAAACTCACCTTATCAGATGTCACTTAGTCTTAAATAACATCCTGGAGGCAAATTGGTTCTACTGCATGATCGACGCGAACTTGATTTTGGCCAAAAACTTCATATCAAACACAGAATTTACAAAAGCAACAATACCGGCCCACGTCGAAACTTGTTTGTAACATGACACTGCGATTTTGTCCGTTTTCTAACGAATGACAAAACTAGCCCGCGTAAAAAATAAAACAACTTTCCTTAACTGCTCATTGCAAAACTAAATAAACACGTCAAAACACGATTCGAATTGTTTTTCAAAGTTAATATCAAACGTCAAAAGTTGGTCGAAAAAGGCAAAACTCGCCAGCGCACTAACGATCCTGTTCTTGCTTTTTTCAAAACTGCATTTTGCATAATTCATTTTGAAATACAAACAAAACACACATGACCTCAAGAGTTCTTTGTTTATACAGTGTAAACAAACTTCCCAGTTCATTGTTATAACGGAATTTACGCGTATCACATTGTTATTTCGTCCGCCGTTTGTCAAAAACGTTATTGGATTGGCGGCAATCGTGCTGTGGCGCCATCTTGGTCCAGCGCGCGGTAATCGGACGTAGCCGAAGATTCCCGAGCATTCTCAAATTATGAAAAACCACTTTATACAAATTTTGTTTGTTTCTTTTACGCATTATAAATTCAAATGACATCCGTTTTTACATCGTTTTTACAAATACTTAAATTTCTAATGGGAAAAGAGAAAATTCTTCACCACAAAAAAAAAAAATTTTTGCTTTGTAGGGTAGAACCACTTCTAACAAGGATCAATCAAGATCCAACTGTTGTAGTTACACCAATTATTGATAACATTCTGGAAGACACTTTTGAATATGTGCACGACAACGATCCATCTTTCTTCCAAGTTGGGGGATTCACTTGGTCGGGCCACTTTACTTGGATCAACATCCCGGACTCTGCTCAGCGCAAAAAATTCCCAACTGCTCCGGTGAAAACTCCAACAATGGCTGGCGGACTTTTTGCTATCGATAGAAAATACTTTTGGAATATTGGCAGTTACGACGATGGTATGGATGGTTGGGGTGGTGAAAATTTAGAAATGTCATTCAGGGTATTGCATCTTATTCCATTTTTTCGAATAGAAAAATGTTGTTAATTGAATAAAATATTACATTTGCCTTGGTTTTAGATATGGCAATGTGGAGGCAAAATCGAAACAGTGCCTTGTTCCAGGGTAGGACACGTTTTTAGAAATTTTCACCCGTACAAGTTTCCAGACGATAAGGATACTCATGGAATAAATACTGCTCGAGTAGCTTACGTATGGATGGATGAATACAGTAGGCTGTATTTCCTCAACAGAGATGAATTCAAGGTTCATTTTTTAGACTAAAATCCAAATCTAAGCTAAAATGAAAACAAAATTGAATTCGAAATGTATCTTTCTTAACAAAATTGTCTGTTGCATATCTATATGATAATGTTACTCTATTTACATTCAGGATGACAAAAGCAATATTGGAGACATTAGCAGTCGTGTCGAACTGCGAAAAAAATTGGAATGTAAAAGTTTTAAATGGTACTTAGACAACGTCTATCCAGAAAAATTTATCCCGGATGAAAATGTGATTGCATATGGACGAGTTAGTATGCAATTGAGAAACTTGTGCTTGGACAATTTGCAAAAAGATGAAGATAAGCCATATTACTTGGGTGTTTACAAGTGTCACTCCAAACTTTATCCAAGTCAGGTAAACAAACTTTAAAACTTTCAACATTTTCTTCAGTTTTTTATTTTTGATATTGTAAACGTACCGTTGTAAATAAAAATTGTAATTGCAGTTGTTTTCGATGAGTAACTCAGGAGAACTAAGACGCGAAGAGACTTGTGCAATAGCAACTCCGGATGGGACGCAGAAAAAAGTGTTCAAAGTACAAATGGTTCGTTGTGATAAACATAACGATGAATGGTTATTGACTGAGGTAAAAATTGTCAATTCTAGATTTTTTGCGCTTTGTTATGTTTTTGATTTTTATTGATAATAATCTTTGTTTTTTTTTTCGTTTTCAGGATAATCAAATCCAGCACGTTTCTACGGGTCTTTGTCTTGACGGTTCGCGTCTTCGTTCAGAACAAAACGTACAACTGTCAGTTTGTTCTGATAAGCCAGGACAAATTTGGACGTTTGATTTTTTACTGTCATAATAAATCAATCTTAACATGGTTCAATTCGAACAAAACAGTCAGAAAATAATGCTCATTAACAATTTCGCTTAAGTAACAAAGCCATTTGATCGTCACAATTTCGTTTATAAGTTGTTTTGTTATGCATATACACTAATTGCTATTGCAAGAGCAATTTGCTTGTTTTTTACTTTTTTATACTCTGATATTTACCGTTGTTAATAAACGAACATACGTTTAACTTGAAATGTTTCTTTTACTTTTATTACACCTTCCCTTAAATTTTTTTCAGGGGCAGAATAAACAAGACTTTTTAAATGTATTAATATATATATATATATGTATTTTAATTACTATTACAACTTATTACTATATATACACACGTCAGTTCTACATTCCCGATTCATTTTAGGAGATTATCAAAATCTTCGCTACTCGGTGAAATTTTTGCAATTAGCTGTATCAGAAACTAAAGTAGAAACTTCAATTAAAATCTACGTGACTAATATCGTTTGATTACTAAAAGCTGCAAAAATAATGATATTAGTTTGTTTGTTTCATCGAAACAAAACTATTAAGAAATTTTAAACGATACTGTAACGTAAATTTTAAACTTTTGGCTAATCGAGATTTGTAGCTGAGATGATTTTTCAAGACAACATTCTCGACTCGTTGATAAATAAATTCATTAATTAAATTACATTAAAAAACATATTACAACACAATCAATGCGAATCATCAGTTTGGCAACTATATCTTATGTGGCAAATACAAAAGTTGATGAGAACAATATACATTTTGTACACACATATACGACTTTTCGTAATAACAAAAAGGCAGAATGCAAAAATTGTGTACCATAAATGTTGTTTTCAGTGTAGGAGAGACAAGTTTTCACTCAAATTATTATTAATTGCAAAATCTTGAAATAAAATATTATAACGTAATACAAAATTGAACAACAAAGTAAAATAAATATTTTTAGTAAACAATTACTTGAATATTATTTCGGGAATCTTCGGGAATCTTAGGCCGTGTTCGATTTTATCGCACAATTGGCCAAGATGGCGCCACATCAAGATTCCCGCCAACGACTTTTGACAAGGCAGACAAAATAACAATGTAATTCGCATAACAATTTGATATTTTAAAAATGAATCATGCAAAATGCAGTTTTGAAAAAAGTAAGATCGGGATTGTTAATGCGCGGGCGAGTTTTGTCTTCTGACGTTAAACATTAACTTTATTCGAGAAACCATTCAAATAGGCGTATTTTGATGTGTTTAATTAGTTTTGCAATCATAAAATGGATGAGTTTTATTTTTAAAGCGGGTTAGCTTTGTTATTCGTTAGAAAACGGACAACATCGTCGTGTCGTCATATTACAAACAAGTTTCGATATGAGCCGATATTGTTTTTTGTTCTTTGAAATTCTGTGTTTGAACGTGAGAGTTTCAGCCAAAATTATGTCGAATTATATCTTTTACATTGTTGTTTCATCTGCCGGCTCACACCATTGATTACCGAAACACGTAAGGTATTGATTTCTTTCGTAAAAAAATATAGTGAAAATTGAAAAAAAAGTTGTTGATAATTTTTACTTCTAATGTTATTTGCAGGATGCGATGGATGCGATCTAAACACAAATGCTATAAGGATGGCATGAGCAGCGAATTCAAGGTAATCTTATATAGGACATCGTTGGAAAACAGAGAGATCGCAACGGGGGACCTTACAGGTAAGTAACGCCGATCTCCTACGATGGATCGCCGAATTGAGTGAGTTTTGTTATCATTTTGCATTTGAAAACAAAAATGAACCAACAAATCTATAGATAACAGTCGATGCTGACGAGTAATGATTTGGAATAAAGTTTTGAGAGTTTTGATTTTTATTATTCGAGTAAAAACGCTCTTTTATTCTGGAAATCTTGTAAAAAACGAGTGATTGCAAATAGAAAATAATGATTCCTGTAATACCTTTAGTCAAAATAAAGAAAAATTGAAAGAACTAGTTTTCGATAAAATCCGCAAGTTTTTTAGTAAAAATTTTTACTTTAAACAAAAATAAGTACTTTGTAGTGGACGTTTCATCGATTGATAAAATCATTGAACCCGTTCTTTCAACCTTTTCTGTAACAAATGAGATATCAACAATTCCGTCTGTCGCGGATTAAAATATTTCTTTAGCGATGTCATAAAATATTATATCAAAAAGTCATGAACGTTATTAATTCTATACTATGAATTAATTTAAATCAAAATCTTGTTAAAGACATTCCACTGTTTTTCAATCATTCATGCAATGTAATTACAGCTTTAGAGTTTATTGTTATAATATAAATAGCTCCTAAATATTTTTTTTTCGTTCATCTTAAGTCGAGTGTTCATTAATCTTTTTTTTGTTTAATATACATTTCAGTCAACCTTGAGATTTTCATTCGAAACAAAAAGAGGACTTTCTAGCTATAGTGTTAAATATTTCTATACCTATCCACATTTTTCAATCATACATCGTTTTCGTTTTTTATTAAATCTAAAAAAACTAAAATTCTTGACAGTTGACAATACTGGCAAAACAGCATCGTTCACATCTCACAGTTGAGTTAAAGTGGAAACTCGATCAAATCGAATATTGAAACAAAAACTTAAAATACGAATAAAATTCAAACAAAAATTAACAATCATGAAAAAGGACCAAGTTTCATTGCAGTAAATTTCAAGTTATCACACAGAGAAAACTGAACAGTTAGTGAGACATTAGAATTGTTACGAATTCTGTTCAATATTTAACTCAACGATGCAATTCTTTGTCTCAGTGCAAAAAGTTGCCAAACAAATAAAAAGGCCGTTGTCAAAATGAATTCTAGCAAGATCTCCTGCAGCTAAACAGATCCGTCTTATTTACACGGTGTGTATCAGAATCCTCATATTTAACAGCCCCGATTGCAACGCGTATAATCATTGAATTAAAAGTTATTGTTTGCGTTTAAAATAAAGACGAGAAAAAATATTAAAACAAACAAAAAAAACAAGTTATTTCATCAATTAAGATTCTCTCTTTCTGACTAGAAGCATGTAAGATCAAGCTGCAGGAGTCGTAAGGAGTATTCAAGGGCAATAACATTCTTGTAACGAAAAGTCTCAAACTCTTGCCACTTGAAACATTTCATTGCGAAGAAAGTCGAGGTTTTGAAATGCAACGTTTTGATGACCGAAAAGCATCAGGAGAGATAAAAATCAGCACCTTTGGCAGCTATTTTTACGTCTCGCTGATTTCAGTTATCTAAAACTTTGTTTTCATACGCCATTCGAACTAGTCGCTATTTATGAAGGCACTGTTTTAGGTACACTAGTACTGTCCCTGTCCATTCAATGGTTGTCTTTCGGGTGGCCTATCAACCGGCCTGTTTCGCTTGAAGAATCCGCACTGCAATAAAAAACACACGATTACAGATTCAAACAACAATTTAAAACCTTTTGTATTCTCATAAATTGTACAGTAGTTGTAATTGTTGTACCTTGTGCAGCAAAAATATGAGTAACAGCAGAATAATAGTCCCAGCGCAAGCGGAAAGCACGACTATCCAGAGTGGCACGACATCCGGCTCAGCAGGGGGAGCAGTTGGTTGGACGTTCGTGTAAACCTCGTGATTCTTGTAGATCATTTCACGAGGCTTTCCAATGAAGGGCTGCTCGGTCACAAGCGTTACGAGTTGCGTCGAAACCTTCACTTGTTCATTGAAAGCTACCTTTTTCAATGTGTGAGCGTTTATCCTGTACCTCACACCTGAAACACAATTTATTTTCCTCATTGAATCTCATTCCAATCTCATAATTTTGTTTTCAAATAAAAAAAAACTTTTCATACTTATAGAAACTTCCTCGTCCTTCAGCAATGGTCCCAATGTACACTTGAGCTGCACGCATCTAGCTGCTTCACAAGCTGGGAACGTGTTATCTTGAAAGCTTCTTTTCAGTTGATCCTGCACGTGAGCCTTAGGTCCGATGGATCTAGGCAGTTGTTTAGTCTTTTGCTCATCCGCAGAATCAGCTTCCCTCCGATATCTCTCATCCCGATGCCAATTGTCGCCATAAGTTTCATGCGTTTGTTCTCTAGAGTGAGATTCTTGTCTTGTCCTAGTAACTACAGTTTGAACTCTGTCATTGGCATTTTGATGGCGCTGCCAGCTCAAATGGCTCTCGCCAGTTCGACCGCTGTTAATGACATAATTCTCTTCAGTTCGCGAGTAGTACGAACTCTGCATTGCAAAGCGCTGACCGTTGTTTAGAACAATGTAAACTTCGTTGTGAGGTCCAAACATGGGACACCCTTCAAGCAACTTGTATCCGGACCGGTACGCGTTTCTGTTCATCACATTAACATCACCGCCGTTCAGATCTTCCAGAACAACTTTGACGCCGTTTTGAAACTGTAACAACAGTTTGTTGTCGCCTGAGACGTCCTGTTTTGCATAGAATTTTACATAGAGACGGTTGCGGTCAGAATGAACTTTAAAAGTGGTCTGATTTTCATGGTTTGAGTTGAGGATACTCATGAAGGTCTCGCGGTCATAGTCCGAAGTAACGTTTCGCAAGTGAGTTATAAAGTCAGAGTGTGTAATGGTCTTTTCCCGATCGCCACTAATTAAGCCATTGTGCCTCTCGTAACCGTAGTTGTAGTTTCCTTGGTTGCGATTTTCGGTGTTCGTTTCTGTTTCTTTCCGTTCGTTTCCGTATATTTCCGTAATATATTCTCCAGAACCTACAGATACCAAAACCATTCCATCAAAACAATCATTATCATTTTATTTGGCATTCGAAAATATCAAACATTTTGTTGTTTTCTTACCTCCACGATTTCTTTCTTTTTGCATCTTCCTTCGCTCATCAGCTCTATTCCTCTCTGCGCTCAGTTCTTCGATCAGTTTTTGCTCTTCTTCTTCTCTTCGTTCTTCTTTTCGTCGCTCAAATTGCTGTTGTCTAAGCTTATCTAACGGACTGATTTCATGTCTGTTGGCAACGTAAACCTTGGTGGTTGACTCAACGTAACCTGGCGTTGACCTTGGTTCGCCGTAACCTGCGTGATTTCGCCAAGACGAAGTCGAATGAAAGTTACCCCGAGAAAAGCTCAGATCTCCGATTCCACTTGTTTCCGTGCTGACAACTATTCTGGGGGAGTTTACTCGTTGATAAGGTACGGTAGCATAAGTTTCTGTCACATTGTGTCGATAGACAGTCGGTCTACTTGTTTGGGAACTGTAATGTGTCCTCTCAGAGGAACTTGAAACTGATGACGATTCGTATCTCCTTTTTTCTTCTTCGTGTACTTTGCTGCCGTAACGCGATTCTGAGTTAGAGCCTTTGTAACTACTGGTCTCAGAGTTTTCCTGCTGCTTGTCAACGTAGATCCCAGCTGGCTTCATGTAGTAGTTGTGAGGCCTTCTTCTTTGTTCAATCTAAAAAAATGTAAAGTTAAAAAACATTTGTCATCTTTGAAAATACTTGTTTATTCAAATCAAAAAACGTACCTTCAAACTTAAATAGTTAGCATTGGCGCTTTCACAATGAATTCGTCCAAAAGTTTCAGGTTGCTCGACAAGGTACATGAGGTCATCCTCAGCGAGGGTCTGAGCAGGCCAAACAAGATAAGCCTCTGCCTGCGAAACGTCCGACGGGCCATGATTTCTGATCGTATAATTGTGCACGATCGCTGGTCCAAATTCAATATCGGTCGTTGGACTTTCCGAAGTATAATTCTCAGGATTGTAATACAAATCCTTGGGTTTACTTTCACCCTCAACCACAAGTTCAGTCTCCATGTAGATCGGCAACTCGAACGATTTCATATTGTTATTCACGTTCTCTTCTTTCTCCTGGTTCGAGCTGCTCACCTCCGCCCAGAAGTTGTAACTAGCATTTTCGCTGTAAATAGTCACCGGATCAAGTATGACCTTGAAGTGGACGACTTCTTTCTGAGGCAGTGGATTGCCTATGTCGCACTTAAGCGTGTTGTTGTTGTTGAAAGAAGGTGGAGAACAGAGAACAGGAATATCAGATGAGTCGCTGTACTTTTCAACTTTGACATAATCAATCCCCTTAGGTAATTTACAACTGAACATCGCCTCAAAGGCATCTTCGCGACGATTTTCGACCCATACTTCAAGCTCTAATCGCTTTTTAGATCCAAGCAGGTATTTATCCACTTTAGGACCTATTATCAGCGATAGATCAGGGTGGCAGATGTTGTCAGAACCGCAGTTTTTACGAATGTAAACTGTGTCTCTTGTAGAAGTGGTTTGAGCCAGAACTGGACGAAGGTAACTATTTGGGGTGCGCAAAAAAGAACCTGAGCCTCGTTCCGACATTAAATCCATCCTCACCTCAGCATCTATTGAAGTTAATTTGTCACGAATTTTCGAAGCGAGGTAAACCTAAAATCGGATAGGAAATTATTAATTTAACCGTATACTCTAATCAACTCTCAATTGGAAATGTTAAGTTATATTTTGAATTTACCGTTTCAGTATGGCATGACTGCAATTCTTTTGTTAAAGTGATTGTCTTATTGTGTGTATGACTGCTAGTGTGATTTTTGAAGAACATTCTTGGGTCCTTGGTCTTCTTTACGTCTAGCACAATTGCGATTTGAAATGACAATTGCCGATCCACTTTATTTCCAGTGTAATTGAAGCAAACTTTTAAATCAACACATCTGACTGGAGTTCCGTCCCAAAGAGCGCAATTCTTGCTTTCATTTTTGTCCACCGAGATGAGTTTAGGGTTGAGTAAGAACTGTGCATATGCTTCCATCTTGATAACCGGTCTAGCACGGAAAAACAACGCACTATTGGAGTCGTAAGCACCAACTGCCAAGTCCGGGTAATCGTTTCCATCAAGGTCCACACCGCCAGAAACGGAGAAACCAAAAGTGCTCAAGGAAGAGTCGATATCGACCGCGTCAATTACTTGTGAATATTTCTCAGCCAGACCGTTTTTCGATCCGCGGTAGATGTAAACCGCCCCTCGGCCTTTCGAACCTCCATAGGGAGCTCCTACGACAAGGTCTCCGTAGCCGTCCAGATCAATGTCTCCGAGTGAAGCGATCGAAAGACCGAACCTACCTCCATCACATTCGCCATCTCTGAAATTAAATTTCATTTATTTAACAAACCATACAACTTTTAGCTTTTGAAATTTTGATCAATTTTTCATTTGAATAAAATAATTTATCTTAGGTGACTGAAAAAGTCATTAATGTAAGAAACGCGTAATTGCAGGGTAATTAAATTAATTCTCGAGTTAAAAAGAAATGATCGCATTTGTGATAAGATTAATCGCAAGGCATGAGTAATTACAGTGTTTCTCATTCTTTTGGAATTCAATTAGCGCGCACAATCACTCAGATCGATCAGTCTTTAACCACAAGACAGAAATTTTGGCCCGTTACGTTTGCCAAAAGGACAATAAAGTTACAGCTGAGATTGATTGATTACAATATTTGTTAAGAGATGCTTTGCAAACCTGTGTGTAGAAAGTTGCGAAGAGAATTGACTGGGACTTCGTCCTTGGTAGTAGACATAAATTCTGCCGGTCTCGATTTCCGCGCTCAATGGTTTGGTGTACATTGGTGCTCCAATTATCAGGTCATCCAGACCGTCACCATCAATGTCGCCTGTTGTTAACGAGTAACCAAAATATGAACCCATTTGTTCTCCGTTGATGGTCAGTACGGGATTCAATAGCGAATCATGTAAGACTACCTGCAAAAAACAATAATTATTATTGTTTCGGAATATTTTAATTCAAGAAGCATTTTCAAAGTTTTAAATTTATCATGACAAAATTGCTGATAAATTGTTTACTTGGCCAGCGAGGTTGTGGCCACGCGGAATTCCAACAGCGGAACCGACGTCGTTGGGGCCCAGAAAGTCTAAGGCAGTCACAGAATAGCCTCTGTAATGGTCGTCGTCTTTCGATTTTCCTTCTTTAGTTTCCCATACGGGTGTTTTATCGCTAGTCAGACTGATCGAATATTCTTGTCCTGAAATTCAATTTGACTATTTCAAAAGATGAACAGATAATAGTTGTCTTGTAGATTGTATTCGCGCGTGTCATTGGCGTTTAGTTTTGCACACAACACCGCTCATTTTATTAGTCGCTTTCAAAAGTCTCACTGTTTCTTTTCTTTTTATTGTCATTTATCAACCAAGCTAGAAAATTGTTCAATCAAAACCAAACTTTTTTTCGAACAAAAAAATCATTAAAACTTTTCTTAGTTAACAAAACAGCAATAGACAAAAGTCGCTTTCTCGAATTTGCAAAATTTTGATCAAAAATGAAAAAATCTTTATGCTTCCAAACTGAAAATTTTTGTCTACTGAACTGAAGTTATGAAATCCAACACATTCAAAAATGTTTGAACACCATGCGACATTAAGTTTGGTACAATTTCAATGGTGAAAAAATGGAAAATTGCAAAAACTTTAACGTGTAAAAAATTTTGATTTGAACATAATAGTTATTGTTTGATTCAAGGTATAAGTTTAATTCGAGTCACTGATAAACCGATTATATCGCATAAAATTAGCATTTGAGATGTTTTATTAAAATAGTGTCGTGTGAATCGTGCAGAGTACATTTATGTATTAAAGGAAGTGTGTTATTGAAAAATTACTGTCCGTAAATAAAAATGAATTAATTAATTATTTGGGGTCGTCAGAATTATGACGTGTTTAACAGCTCCCCAGTCCTGGACAGGAATTAAATGTTGTAGTTGAAATAATTGTATTATTATTAGAGCAACAGCTGTCTCCAGGTGGTTATGCTGCTGCTTCAAAAGCGGTCCTGCACCTGTTAGGATTAATTGGCTAGCCCGTCACTTTTCTTACAATTGGATTTTCATTGCGATATTCATTTGTAATCTAAAAATTGCTCGTTATGATAAACACAATTGTAAAAAAAGTCATAAGGCGTTTGGATTTGTTGTGTCAAAAACCATTTTTCCCCCATTTTTCATTGAAACTCAAAAACGAAACATGAAAAAACAAAACTATGAGAATGGTAGAAAAATTTTAAATTTTGGCACATGTTAATTTTGTCACTGGGTGGATCGAAAAATATCAGAAAAGTAGTTTTATTAGGTAGGTTTGACGGTTGGTTTAAGGGGCGACCGTTTAAACAATTCGGGTACCTTCGCCGCCGATACTAAAGTCCTCCAGGGGCGTAAATGGTAATCTTGCATAAGAGTCGATTGAGTAAAGTTGACCTGCAAAGTTTTCAACAAATTCGACTATATACATCTGGTTCCTACAAATCACTCATTCCTTTTTTTTTACACTCTATAATATGACTTCACGCAATGCATAAAAAAACCCAGTCAAAAGAAAATATTTCGTTCTTATTCAAACTGATTTTACCTTGCCAATACCAGGACCCTGGAGCGCCGATGAGTACTCGTGATTCACTCTGAAATAAAAAAAACCATCATTTTAAGATCAACAAAAAACTCAACTTGTTTAAAAATAAAGGAATACAAATTAACTCAATCGGTTCCGATTAACTTTTATTTTAAATTGAATCAACATGCTGGAAATCATTTTTGGAATTTAAAAGCCAATAAATTGAGATAGGGACTTAATTAAAAGCACTGATGAAAGATGCCCGTAATAAAGTTGTGCGTCGTCGGCGCGCGATAAAAATTTTAATATTTTCTAATTATTTCTCGCCGCGCGCAATTTTGTTAAGCGAAGACGAATTCCGCCGCTGAGGCTGACATACGTTATCTCTTGAATTATTGATGAAGACGTTATCGCAGTGAAAGTTCCTAATTGCCTGCGAGATTCATAAAATCGTCCTGTAATGGACAAAATAAAAATAAAAATCGATACATTTTTATCGAGTATCCGAGTAATGATAATTTGGCACTGTATAATTTTTGTCTCTCGCTTTACATTTAATTTATGAATGCTATCGTTTGAATATGTTATCTGCAAATTTTTTATCTCGAAGAACTTAATTTTAAGCTGTTTTTTTATTTCGATTGAAGTAGAAATATTTCCGAATAAAGTGCCTCCACATTAAGTAACTATTATAACAATATAATAACAAATTTAATATGATGATGAATTGGGAAACTTTATAGTGATGATTAAATTACATTGCAGATGGTGCACAAATTTATTGAACACAAAACAAAATGCATGAATATGAAGAAATTCAAGTGTGATACAATTTGCTGACAGCTGAGTCTCGTTTGACAAGGACGCAATAAATAAAGATCACAAACAATACTGTCATCGTTGTAAAAAATTACGACCAGTTCAAGATCCAAGGTGTTGAAATTTGCATGATTTTATTGCTCCTCATATTTTTTGCCTTTCTATTTCAAATTCATTCGGTCGTACTTATTTTTTGTAACGTCAGAAAGAAAAAATCAAGAAGGGAGTGAAAAATAGTGGACTGGCATTGAAAAAAGCTGAAAATGAGCAGATCTAATTTGTCTTGTGATAAATAAAAAATCTCAGACTAATTTGTAGGGACGGTTGTGATTGTGTGAATGCGGGAGCGCTCGCTTATTTGCGGAATCGCGGATAAAAATGTGGAGCGCAGCTGCGCCACGGAGTCGCGTGACTGAGTCGGACAATGTACTACAAACTGTAAAGCAAATGTCACGTGCGCGACCGAGGATGAATGCGAGTACAAACAGTGTCCCTTTTGAACGAGCTTTCGCGTCTCGTCACCCACGTAGGTCATTCGCAAAAACATGTGCATTAATGAGCACGGCCTTGCTTAGGAGTAGCCGTGTAATAAACACCGCACACAATGCTACAATGTTTTTTTCGCACAATGAGTTACACGCTTACCCAACTGTCTCATCACTCGTTTGTCCCTTCATTTTAGTACTAAACACTTTTGTACTCTCTTCTATCAATTTCATCTCTCTTCAACTTGAAATATTTTAAACTAGACACTTCAATTTACATCAAAATGAATAATTAGTTAACATTTTCTATCCGATTTGAATTTCTACACTTTGCAATTCGTCAAGAAAAATGTAAAAATTTTTTTTAGTCAGCAGTCTGGTCCTTTGCTTCCTTATGTCTTATTGTTATCCCAATACAAATGATCCGGCGAGGCGAGCACTTTGTAAAAGTCGGGGAAAAAAAGTTGACATGAAAAAGAAAGGGATTTGGGAGCGCGGCTTTGTTTTATTATGCTTATCTTGAGAAATGGCAACAGTTTATAAAACGATGCAAAGAGCGAAGAAAGCGTGTAGGTGGTCTCAGAATCTTGAGCCAAGCACAGCGGACACGTTGACAGAACGAAATGTCTCCCGCCTTAAATGGCAACCTCATTCGGGCTACTTCTTGCTAACTGACAAACAGTCTGGATTTAAATTTTCCGCGTAATAAACAACCGCTCAAACTACACAAATTTGCTACTGCTTCTGAAATGAGTACAAGTCTTGGTAAAGTTTCATTTTTTTTGCATTTTTTTTCATTTTACTTTTTCATGTGAGCATTTTTTGGTGAACCAATAAATAATATCTTCAAATGAGTTTATTAAGAACTGCAAAGTTGTTTTTGGGTTGAAATATTTAGTCGAGAATAAGAAATGTAGAAAATTACAAGCAGAACAATGGGGTGATCAACTAAGAAAAAGATGTACAACGTTTCTTGGCGAGCACAACACGAGTGTCACGAGTTGTGTTCTGGCGCCGATCGAAACAAAACGACACGGATTGAAATATGACCGCGAGCGCATGCAAACCACGATATTTATTCGCCCAAACGCTTCTGTGCAAACTTGTACCAATTGTTAATTTTACGATGGATTGTCACCGTTCAACTTTTCTTTCAAACTGTTCACATTTTCATTATTCTTTTTTAACGCAATTGTTAATTATACTGTGTTTTTTAATTATTTATTTTCTTAATTATTGTTTTTGTTTTAGAAATTTGTTTGAAAAGTACTTCCGCAATTGTCCGGAAGAAAAATGTGTTATTGACATGAAACGAGCATTTTTGTGATTATATTTTGAATGCTAAATGAAATTGAATCCGTGTTATTAACGTCTATACCGATATGGTAAGAGGATAAGGCTGAGCGGTGCTGAAAGAGAACGCGATTGATCGGTGATCGCGTTTCCGATCGGGCATGACGCTCTAAATCACACGGTTGATTTAGTTCTCTTAGTAGGCTGACTGGAAATGATGGATTCGTGGACACAGTGCCAGTACCGTGTACACGTGCATGCAAATCGCGCACAAAGATGTAAAGACACACGCGCTTACAAATTCGTGATAGAACATCCGCGGCGAAGGAGGCTCCGGGTATTTAACATTGAATGCTGGCGTCGTCTTCTCGAAAAACATGCATTAAACATCCCATACATGTCGAATTATTTTGAATTATACATCCATCGATTCTTCAGTTTTTTTTTTTCGTCTTCTTTTTGACTCTCTGACATGAATTTTTAATCACTTCTTTTTGTATTCTTGCAAAAACATTTAAAGATTTAAATTCAATTTCTGTAAAAAATTGTAGACTTGTTGGTAGTAAATAAACCATTTTGGGTTGAACGTTGAATGTTGCCAGGTGTTGAAACGTGTAAAATAAGTCTAACAAAAAGCAAATCTATATCTGACTGTAAACTAAAAAACAAAAATATCTGGTAGATTCCGCGGATTTCCTGCTTTGACAGTACAATGGCAGTCTGTTTACATACCATGCTTAAATAACAAAATACGCATTCAAACGCTTGGGGAAAGAATTCTCACATTCCAGTCTCTATTTGGAAAGACAAAATACTGCGCACGAATTATTCGCAACGACTTCATTTATGTGAGATTATGAGATTTATAAGATTAAAATCCGTAGCAAAAATCATCCAGCGCAAATTTCCCTTTTAAATTCCAATTTTTATTCGTTTTCCAATTCAAACATGATTTGAAACAACTTGTCAACTTTAAAAATGTTGTAAAAAATGTTTTACCTTGGGTAGTGCTGCACTCATTCCAGCTTGACAAGACCCTTTTTTGTTGTATCCTCTTTGTTCTGGAATAGACATAAATGATAAGTTTAGATGTATCAAAAGTTATCCCCGCAGACCACCCACAAAAAATGAATAAATTATTTAAATAATAAGATGATTGTTTAATATTGGATTGTTTGTTTATAAATTTTCGTGAATGGTTTATGGGTAACTTCTACTCCATTCAAATTAAGTAAATGCTATGATAAAGTTAGTTGCGTGTAAAAAAGCGTAAGCATAAAAGAAGTAGGTCCTCCATGCAGTACCTGGCTCGGAAACATCTGCGAAAAAAATAAGAAGAAAAAAAAATGAAAAACCCAATTATAATGATAGAAATATTATTGAAAGAAAGGTGTTATTTTGAGTTACAATTATTGTTATTCATCGCACCAACAATAAAATGTCATGAACAAAATTTTGACTCGCTTCAAATCGGAACGAAGGCGAATTTCAAATCGGAGCGTTTGTGAATCTCAAATTTTGTTTGTTTCACGGAAATGCACAACCATAAAATGCGAGTGAAATAATTTCGAGCAGTTCTCCAAAAAAAGCGGCAGTTATTGTCGGCAAGTTTACGAGGACAGGTCACACTATTGCGTGCGCCGCTCACAAACGTCTTTTGCTGCAAAGTAGCTCTTTAAGTTCGCGGTGACATTACACAGAAGGTAACTCGATCCCACGTAAGCGAGCGCCAATTTATGTAATTATTAAAGTATACCTTAACTGCGTCACTTTGTTATTTTCAACTGCCATCAAACTTGAAAGAAACAATTATGAAACAATTTTCGAATTTGAATTTTTAGTCATGTAAATTTTTTGAAAGTTATTGTTTCTGATAAAGTTAGATTAAAAATTATTGAGAGAGTTTAGGTTGAAAAGCTGTGAAGGAGATTGCGGTGAGTTCGACGACAGTGCTAATTAATAATTATAGCGGTCAATCAGGTCACGAAAGAGTTGGCACTCCTCGCGGTTGCAAACCGCGGATACAACACAATTCATGCTGAGTCAAGTGCTAATAATCGGCCTCGTTAAGACAACGCAAAGCCCGCGCCCTCTAATTCTTATTCTTCTGCATTCATCAAGACTGCTGTTTTCAACTCTTTAGTTTATTCACTCACTAATCTATGCTAATACGATTTTGAACAAAAAAAGTTGACAAAAAACTACTAAGATTATTTAAACAAATTGTATATTTGAAATGTCATTGGTTATTTTAGAGTTAATTAGGTGATGCATTTGAAATAATAATAATTAAAGTTGGACATAACGGAAATGAAGATCGGCGAGGAGCAATTGATAATGAGAGGAGGAGGGCTGATGCTAATAGCGCGTATTTGTGCAGTGAAACGCGGCACTGTCATGTACTTGGAAGACAACAATTTGTCCCGGCTGACCTTTCACAGCGAGTTATTTATCGTGCGTTCAAAGGGTCAGTCCCTAAAGCGCGACGCGCCGATCCTTGGGCCGCCACCACTTTGTCATTTGCATGCCTTGCGTCATTTTCGGAGACGCATTTGCATTAACAAGAGTCGCACTATTGCACGCCTTTTATGTCGCCATTTAAGTCGTGTTTATGCGCGCGAACAATACCGTCTCATTAATTGACTCGATCGTTAATTTCATGGCGCAATGACTTTTTTATTCTTTCTCTCTTTAGAATTCATTAGGTCCAATTTCTCATTCCGAGTGATCACTCAAAACTAACATTTTAATTCAAACACATTTTGCAAATTCATTTTTTATTCATAATAACTTTTTCAACATTTAATTCTAACATTAAATCTGCATTCAATAAAAACCACTTTCATTCAATCAATTCAATCAAAACAATTTGAAATAAAATTCATTTAACATGTCTTTGAATAACTAAAGAAATGAATCAAAGAATATCTAAAAATCAAACGAATTGATCTCATACGCAGTAGAATGCAAAGCTCGCAAAATTTGATTGCCGCAAAGAGGAGGAGAAAAATAGTCGGTGTGGGTACGGACTGAGCTCATCGACTAGAAATTCCTTTTGTGCTGGTTATAAAGGCGGCGTCACAATTAAATAATTTGAAAGAGCGATGGTCCGCCGCAGCGTGCTTTTTCACAAGCTTCTTGCGATATTACTCGTTACCGTCGTCGCGAACTTTTTTTCCCCACACGAGGCGTCAGAAACTGTCTTGCTTGACGCATTATTCGCAAGCCTCTCTCATCTTAAGCTTGGACACCGGATCGCGCTCGTTTGTCTTGCCTGTCACGCGTTTATTTATTTATCCGTCTATGTTTCGCTTGGTTAGTCGCAAAATTAACGTGCAAATCAAAAAGCAAAGTCAGTTTCAAGACGTTCTACTAACAAGTCCTAACAAAAGTAAATAACAAAAGAACAGCTAAAATATGTCAAGTAAAGTGGTACAAACTGTTTGATCGGCACGGTGAGAATTCCTTCACTTCGTTGTTTTCAAAATCGTTGACGAAACATTTGCCCACTGGTTCTCTATTCATACTAGGGGCACTTCTCATGTCTTCCTTAGTCCTAAGTCCAAACCACACGTACCTGGGAGCACATGCCTAAAAGAAAGCAAAATATCAGTTTCATAAGTAATGCATTTGTTGAATTCAATTTAAATTTTATTGAAACGGTTATCGTAGTTTTATTTTTGAAAAAAATGTTGAATCAAAAAAGATGCTGGGTATTAGTTTTGATTCAGTTTTTCAGGAAACTATTTTTCATTCATGATTCGATACGGTGTGCGTGTGATGGCACATTTGCATGGAACACGTGTGCACTTGATCATTCGCGGTGTTAACGACGGTTTAATTCACATACAAAACGGAAACGTGTTTTGATACACTCTCCGATTATTACACAAGCCCTCATGATTTTAATGAATTATTATCGCCTGTCCATCTGGTTTCGCGCATCGATCTTCTTTCATTTTTCATTTTATATTTCACTCTGCTAATCGATCCTCGACATCATATTTTTTTAAACAACTGATTACTTGGTTTATCTATGATTAAGATAGTCATCGGAATTTAATTATAAACATATTTTTCTTAATACAAACTAGCAGGTGTTTTGAGTTATCACTCAATTTTTCTTTTCAAGTTTGTTTAAAGTTTTTACTGTAAATTCCGAAGTGCAAATCTATACAGATAAATAAAAATTGTTTTCGTTGACAATTGATTATAAGCCTGCATTGAAAAGCGCTGCATGGTCGGATAAATAACTGTCGGCCAAATCTGACTTTATGCGCGGCGATACCAAAGCACCAAGCTGTCGCAACTCATTTTTCATCATCTTATCTGATCGGTCTTGCCCGAAAAGTACAAGAGAGTACATACGTTGCCGCGTCTTAATACAAGTTAACGCTCGTAATAATGTGTAATCTTATTAAATTGTTACAACCCCAGAGGCGAAATATTCAATTTTACTCGAACGTCACACCAAAAAAAAAAACAACAAAATTTGTTTGCTAAATAAATTCTGCAGCATTTCAGCCACAACTAAAACTCGTGCAAATTCAATGACATTATACTTTGTACGCCTTATACTTTGCGTGCAAAATTTAAATTTGTAATGAAACGAAAGGAATTGCGATTTTTTTATGACAGAATTATAAATGATTGATTAAAAGCGGCGTAGAGTGTTGTTTTTGTTCTCGTTGACAAATTGGACTGTTAAATTTACGAATGAAAAAGTGGACTGCAGCGCTGCGAAACGAGCTTCGAAGAAGAGGTGAAAGACGTGGCAAAAAGTCTTGAAGTCGAAGCTCAGCAATTTATCCGTTGCGCGAATTTAGCCAATCGAGCCACGGCTATGAATGTGTGCTCATGCGTATACGTCTGCTGATGCGCTTAATGGTACCGTTACCACCACTTGCACATAATACATACACAACTTCGATTACGCCGCCACCGCTCATATTCATAAATTGCCATAATAGTCGGTTATCGGTCAAACCAAATAAAGAAACGTTTCGCCGTCGCATTGACAGTTGACAAATTACAAACGAAACGTCTTAGGCATTTTATATAAGTGTTTCTGCAACAACCTTGAACTCAAAATTATCTGTGAAAAATAATGTTTCACATTTTCTCATTCTTGAGATTTTTGATTTGAAATACGCTGTTTGTTGTTGTTTCATGAAACCGACAAAAACGGGGTTAAGTTTGAATCGATGGTTGGAAGGTGTGTTTATTTGAGTTGTTGGAAACACTCCTTTGCGACATTGGCTCAAAAACAGCTGTTGCTGGAGGGCACACATGCTAAACATGCGGGTACGTTCCGGATCCTCGAAAGTCCACTTCGTGTGTCATAAATTATCTCAAAGCCTAAACCCCCCTGGACTCGAAGATTTCTTCGACGTCGTTTACGGATTTTCATTAACGAACGACATCATTTTTATTTCTTTATAACCCTCCTCTGGGTTGATCTTTTTTCAGTCACAATTTTCAATGGAAGTCCGACCGTGAAATAAGAAAAAAGTCTTCTTCTTTCTCCATAATATCATAAAAAGACGAAATTCAAAAAAAAACATTTTGACGCTTCCTAGAAAATGGATATTTTTTCTTCTTTTTTCTAAGGCGAAAACTAAAATTGTTCGTGGAATAAAATTGAATCCAAAATTTAGCTAACAAACTTTTTTGGAGCATAATTTTCTAATAGTTTAATAGGATGAATATATAAAATGAAGGAGAAAGGAAAATGTTGGCAGATCTGCAGCGCGACTTTGAACTTTGCAAATCAAATTTGACGACAGCATTTCAGGTATTGATGCGCCTTTTGGCACGCGTCGATAAATAAAGTAGTAAAAGAGTGAGCAACGGGGATAAGTCGTAAAGGCAGAGCAAACTTGAAGGAAGCGAAAGTTATTTTGAGGCATGAATGAGGTCATCTCGGGTCGACTTCGCGCTCAGTTTGACTATGCTATCCCATTTTATACTCTGCCGACTAAAAATTCGGTGATTCAAGTCTTAAATTGCATTGCTATCTTTTCCACAACTTTTCTTATCTTTCAATGTCATTAACAGAACCAAAAAAACAACATTTTTTGATGTCGCTTGTGAGTCGCAATTTTTTATACTGTAATTTGATACCACATGAAGTGTTTTCAATTAATTTATGCTTCGCATTGGTAATAAGTCATGTGTATCTCCGCTCATCTTTCATGAGAGCTATAATAGCAAAGCTTTTGTCATAATGCAAGCCTACGGAAAAAGGCACTCGGATACAGAACACGAAATGGCATTGCATTGTTTCGCGATGCATCGCTCGAGATAAAGCGCGTTCACATAATTGTATCGACGGTGACATTAATCGGCCGGGAATTATCAGCGATATTCAGCCCGAACGGTCCGCGAATAATTCGCCAGTTTATGTTTCAATGAAAATCGCATCCGCACGACGATTGTGTATGATTTCTTATTGGCGTACTATCATGTCATGAGATTTCACGGCGAAGCTCAAAAAGCAGCCGTATTTGGATTACAGATGCGATCTCAAAAGGCAAGCTTCGCCACGCACGCGCGCTCTATCTATGATATATAAATAATGTCGTGACTCAGTGCAAAATAGGTTGACTCAACTGCGCGAAAATTTATACTTTTTTTATTTTCCACCCAATCCGAATGTTTATTTTATTCCCAACCACTGTCGCACGTAACGTGAATAAAGAATTCTTTTTTTTCTCAGAAGTTTTTCTTTCCTCGTTACGTCACGCCATCGGTTTTCTGTTATTTTTGAACACATTCCAAAACTCATCTATCTTGCAATTTTATGAAGCACGTTTTTTCTTTTAAATTCAATTCATGTAATACGCCAGATGTAACGAGTTTCATCATAGAAATCCTGATGGAAAAACGTCTATTGAGGGTTGTGGTTTTGGAGCTCGTAAACCTGTTGAATATCATTGTTTGCACGGATAGTGAAAGATGTATTTTTCGAAAACAAGTCATAAAATTTATATGCTTGTAAAATCGTACTAAAAATTGTCAAATAAAGGTCAATCTTGTTCAATGGAGCATAAAAGAAATTGATAAAAGTCAAAGAGGGAAGCGAATGCTGCAGAATCTATTTAAATTTCTATAAACTCTTCAGCTGGAGCAACATAAATATTCTATTGATATTTCGAATTCATTGTCTCCTATCTGACGACATGATCGCAATTTCTATGCCATCATAATATAAGAATTTCGCCGATCTGACTGATTGTAATCTGCAATTTTGTATTGTATAAATCAAAATACATAGCTCAAAACGCGACACGTTCTGGCTCACTTTATCTCACCGGCATCTAGACAGAAACCGCGAGCAAACCTTTAAATAGAGGCCTGTATGTCATAGATTTCGCGTGCCGCGTCCTCTCCCGCCATATACAGATGCACAAGCGAGTGCAAAAGTGTGTGCGGCGCTTCAACACGTTCCATAATGCAATATTCATGCACTCGCTTTTGCCGTGATAATTTCATAATTATGCACAAGTTTCGATTTACGAAAAGACTTTCCACATCTTATTGTATAACGATTTGCACAAACGTTGATTATCGATGATCAATTCAGCGAAAATACAAAAAGGATGTGCAAAAAGATAAAGTAGGTTAATATCGAATAGTGTGGAACTTTTATGTCTGAGATTAGATTCTAATGGTTGTGCGTTGTTTTTTTCTAATTCTCAATTTGGCTTTTGCGTGATTAAACGTTTTTATGAGATTATTAACCTATATAAATTAATTGCAAGGATAAGAAAAAGATTTTCTTATCCTCTGTGTTTCAAATTATAACATTTTAAAGATTCATTCAAAAGGTTGTTATATGATAACTTTTGTGAAAAAAGTTTTTTCCATGAGGTTAATAAACTCTGACTAGTATAGTTTGGACTGATAAACGTTGTACGTTTCGGATTTCGTGAAAAATTCGGTATTTGGTCTTAATCGGTGTTGCAAAAATGCATAAATTTTGCGGTCAAGAATAAGACACAAGTTCTTGAAAGCGAATTGTCTGTCGGGGATGAGAAGAGAGCCGCCGACGCGCGGACAAAAACCGACCCTTTAGCGGGCCCGCAATTTGTCCCGCGGACAAAACACAGACTCGGAATGCGTATTGTACTCTCCGCGCGGATTATTCTTCCCTCCCCTATCCCCCCTCTCTCTTTCATGTTCTCTTTTTATTCCTTTTATTTTACATAAAGAAGAACAAGCACAAAAATAAACAACATGTATTCGTAACATGAATTATGCAATAACTAACCACCATCATCAACTTTATTTTCACGCTTTTCCGCGAAACTCAACGTCGGCATTGAAAATATCATATAAAACTGTATGTCTAGAAAAACTGAAAATGTGCAAACACTTTGAAATTGGATGAAATTCGTGGGCGAAAATTGGCTTTGAAGGTAAAAGGAAGTGTTTTTGGGTAAATCGATTTGTCAGTGACTTGGAATTATTTGGGAACAATTTTTTGTCTAATTCATTTTCAGTGTCGGGATATGGGAAGGCGATTGTTCATCGCTGTCATGTTGCGTCCTTGTTTAAAGGTTCGGGCGTCCTTGTCTGGATGGGAAACAAGTGAAGGAAGCAAGAAGAGCGAGGAAGAGAATCACGGAGCAAAAACGGTGAGTGCTGGCGGTGGTGGACAAAACGAAAGAACAATCGGGCCGTAAAATATGAGCGCGTCCTCACGATAAAACTGGTGGCGGCTTCCTCGCGGCGGTTGTCGTCGGCAAAAACGCATCGATTAAAACGGCTCGGAAGGCCACGTCGGATCACGCCAAAGCAGAAGACAATCGCGACCTCGCCGACCCGCGCTGAAAGCAGAGCCTTGTACGATCCCAACTGCAAACTCGCCCATGTCGCCTCCGCTTTCGCTTTATATCTCATTCTTGCCAATTTTTATGCTCTCCTTCTTTCATTCTTTCTGTCAACGAGTACGCAAATTCCGAATAAGATATTTTCGTTAGACTGCAAGCCCGCACGAAAAATGTCCTCACCATTCATCATCCAAACAAGATCTCGCAGATCGCGTTCAATTCGAATATAATGCAAAAGTGTATCGCCGCATTGTTTATCCTGGCCATCTTCGACCGATCGAACAATAATCCGGCCGTGAAAAATCGACCATGAAAAACGATCCTGCTTCACGCGACAACCCCGGAAATGATACGATTCCTGCACTTGAAATATGCTTTCGAAATAAAAGCGCATAAAACTCACAACCATAACAATTTTCGCCTTCTCATTGCCTTTTATAGACTTGTGACAGGAATCTTGCGCTAGCATATAATTATATACGCCTCTCTATTCAAATATCATTTCTCTCTTCATATTTGTAATTTCAAAAAAATTTTTAATCTTGTTTTTAAGTTGTTATTTATTCTTGCAAGCAACAACATTTGTGTTTGACCTGGGATGTTGCTTGTTTTTTGGACGAGCAACAATTATTGATCTGTTTCATTTGCAATTCAATGAGATGAGAGTTAGAGTAACAAAAAGTAGCCTATTTAGAGAATCAAGCCATTTAGCTAATGTGGATCTTACACGCTCGACATTGAGAAACAAATAATTACGCGCACGGTAGGCCGTAAAGAGCAGCGGTAATACGTAATAATGACTTTTCCATCTTGTTTCGTATAAATCCATTTCCTTGAATAGCGTCCTCGCTGCAGCGTGTAATTATAAAACCCGTAATTACGCACACTCAACTGATCTTGTCATCTAAAACCAACGCACAAACTCACTCCGAAAAACCAACGGGACCATTTATTTAATGAAAAACGTTTATTTAATCAACCGGATTTGCGGTCACGCAATTTTGCAAGCGACATTAGAACGCGCGTCAAAATTACACTTCAAACTCATCTTCATAATCACGTTTCATTTTTTCAATTCACAATCTTTGACTGCATTTCATTTGTATTACTATACTTTTAATTTAATTTTTCAAAAATAGAATTGAATATTTGTTGAAACGTGTTTATCATCTTTTATAGTGTAATTTTGGTGCAAGTGCAGTTGTGCACATTTGTAAAACGCACTTGAGGCGCGCGCCAGACTCGGCCAGCGATATGCGTGCCGAGATAGAGATAAGGGTGACTACATCATAGAAGCCGCGACGTTGAGGGAAGAAGCGCTGAGTGCAACGCAAGAGAAAGTCCCTACTCACAATTCGCATCCGGTTTTCTGCATCTAATGGCCAGCGTTTCGTTACATCACGCATTTTTCAACTTCATAATTCACAGTTGAAATGTGTACTTCAATTTAAAAAACATCGTTTGAGATAAAATAAAAATTATAAATTCAACGCAAGCCCTGGAGTAATGCTCAACTTTTCTTTTTGTATTCTTCAATTCAGCAATGCTCAATGGAAAGTTATTTAATTTTTATCACGAAAGATTTATTCAACGCGAGGGACGATTTTCTACTCAGTTGGAAAAGCCAAGTTTTTGCACAAACATGCTCAACGTATACAAACGTGAATTAGAAATCTGAAACGTGCGACAAAAAGCGAGCGATTTATGTTCAGGAGACATTTGCTACAAAGCACGCGGGCTTTGTTTTAGTAGCCAAAAATAGAAGGCGGACACGTGCCCCCTTCGCTTTGCTTACAAAAAGCTCTTCAAGTGATCGTAACTATGGGAAGTCAATGAAATCAAACTGTACCACTTTTTCCTATTTCACGTCTAAATTCACTGACAATCTCTAAAAAAGTGAACAAAAAACTAAAATTAATCAACATTCCAAAATCATTCAACAAAACTCGTTAGCAACCAAATGTTCTGTTCTAATTAGTTCATTTTAATTTTAATTAATTCTTATCAGATGGTTAAAGTTATTAAAATTAGGTTTAAAAAATGTGTTAATTTAGTTTAACATAAACTCGCATCAATGTCCTGGCTTTGACATGTGGTATCAGGATTATCCTGCACGTGCACATGTTTTTTTAAAAAAAGTTATGATATCCGACTGCTTCTCTGCATGTGCCCATCCTCCATGTCGGCGATTTTCAAAGCGCGGATAATGAAAACCATTTCTCGTAATTTGAACTACTTTTGGATTTTCATAGATTACCATCTTTTAATTCCTTTTCAGCCTAGCTGATCTATTTTTTTGTCAATAATAAATTAGCAAAACAAAATTCATGAAAGAAAACAAACTTACCACAACTTTTCCACCATCCTTTTTTGACGTCGCAAGGGTGGCTCCAAACCATTGCAAAGTTTTGTTGTCATACTGCTCTTCTTGGCTCTTAAAACCAGACATCATTACGTTTCCTGTAACATCAATAGAGAAAATCATATTAATATGGTTAGAAAAAGATTTCAAATTGTGCAAATGAAATAGCAATGCAAAATTGTTTCAAATAACGAGGTTTTCCCATCCGCGGCAAATGTGTATTATTTTCGCAGCGAGCACGTTCCCCAACGGGGCATTATTCAGAACGAATCAGTCGAACTGATTATAGAGTTTTCAAAGTGGAAAACCTCGGCATGTAATCGGCGTTTATTGATAAGCCGCGTGTGCGAATCATTTGCAATGCATGAGAAGACTTTATACATTTTATTGCCAGAGCTTAAGTTTTTTTTCTGCAAACAAAGAAGTGCTACTTTTAAGTTTCTTTGCAACAATAACAAAATAATAACGAAGTATCCCTTATTTGCAAACAAAGTGTAGACCTGATTTGACTGATTTTTCATTTTGTTCTGATAAGAGGTAAAGAAAGAAATCCGTTATAGCTGTATGAGAAAGATTCGTCCCTTAGAAGGAAGTGTTCTCGGTCGCCAGGCTTCTTTACGACGCTTCCGTTGATGCCAATCAGGGGCGGATCGCCTGTACAGTTAATGCATCGAAAGCAACACTTTGCTATCATCCATTAGATTATTTCTCTCCAACACTTGATGTTTACTTAATTCAAAAATAAACTATTTTACAAATTATCTCTGAAATCTTACTTCAATTTAATCAAACGAAATTAAACCACAAACAAAACATCGAATACTAATAAAAAGAAATTTTCCATATACAAATTACATTTCTGATAATGGAACAATTACTTTTGCTCAAAATTATATCGCTTTCTGCCATAAGATTTGCCTTTTTCAACGAATTTTTTTCGTCTTGTGAAACTTTAAATTGCTCGCCCTTCTTTTGAAGGCACGCAAAATAGTTCGGCAAATTCCAAGCGGGTTGCATAAAAATAGCTGATTCAGCTTGGGTAAGGGGAATTTTTATGGGGATTAAATTCGTGAAATTTGATAACGTCGTGGCATTTGACGAATGCAGCAATAGCGAAACTACATGGCGTTTCTGATATGACTCGACTGCGCGGCTTGCTGTATTAGGCAGTGCAGGTTTCTTGTCGGGACCAGAAGATTCCGCATATTCCCAGCTCGCGTCGATGATCGGGGTGTCGTGGCAAACGGAGAGGGCTCTGTTGACATGCCTGAGAAGTGACTGACCCCTAAGGGCACAAGGTGCTTTGCTCGTTTCCTTGTACGCACGAAGAATCTCGATCGACGATGATCGATCTAAGCTCTTCACTCCTCGTGTCTCACAAACACCACGTACAACAAATGACTCAACTTCGATTCCAATTTGTTCACAAAACACTTTTCTAAATTCAAAATATCCATTAATCAAACAAATTCAAACCATAACGAATTAAGTTTTTTGCATTTTTCGACATTTTTTTACAGTTATCAAATTTCTAAGATTAGATGTAATTTGTATTTTTTAAATTAATCATTGATTGAGGATATTGGGTCATGCAAATGGCGTTTATTCTTTCCATCTGAGAATAGAACAAAACGTCTATTCACGGTAGAAATTAAGCTTATTGGCCGTTGATGACGAGTACACAATAGTTTTCAGTGTCACGCGTGTACATAACGCACTGTCCTCAAAACGAACCAAACACGTATGCTAATTGCAATTTTTATTATCATCGTTAGATCAATATCGCCATTTTCTTAAAATCGCGCAGATCACTTATGCGTATGAAAATAAATCATTACCACATCGTCCTTCTTTTTCTCCTCATAAATATGATAAAACCTTATTGATAAATTTCTTATTTGAATGGAACGTGCATACATTTCAATCAAGAAAAAAAAGAAGTTAAACTTGTTTCGATAGTTGAACCTTTTTTCCTGTTTACACTTAAGGATAAAAGAATCAAATTTTAAAATAAAACAATAATAGGTTGTGCTAACGAATTAAAAAGTTTATAGATTGAATAAAAATTAAAACAATGAAGTTTGAATTAGAGTTAATTTTATTATTAAGTTAAAACGATAATGCGAAGTTTAGAAGAAATGAATGGGAAATTTAACAGAAAGGTATTAATAATGTTGTCGTTTTAACACGAAAGCCGAGCCGCGAAATGTTGTGACATTATTTTTCGAGCGCGGAGATAATTGGCAACGCGGGCGAGCTTCCCAATGGATTCAGCGGAGCGCCGTAATAAAGCGCAGACAGGTGGTCGGGAGCGCGCAGTTCGATCCTAATTGGACGAGATCGCGCAGGATCGCCAGGAATACACGATTGTTAATTATCTATCCAACCCGAGAGAGGTGTCCGAACATGGACTGCCACGCGAGCTAAACCCAACGAATCACTCCTTTTCCGCTAACCAATTATCTCTCAGTTATTACTCATTCATACAATTTTTCACATTCATCAATGAACAATCCCTCATTCAGACATTCCTTCACTAATACTTTTTCTTCTTTAAGAAACTAATCCAAAAATGTTGATTCAATTAATGAAAATATGATGAAACTGATTCAATTTCAAATTATACCATTCAGTTTAGTCTTTCCAAATTGTATTGCAAAATTTATTTCAGATAAGACGTGACGTTTGTTTGATTTTTATTTTTGGTTTGAACTTGACGATTGTTCCCCTTTAGAAAGAAGCTGTTCGTTACGTACTCCGCCGGTCTCAGCTGCCATACTAATTGGACTCGCGAGTGATGTTTGTACGCACACATTCCGGATAGAACCTCGGGCAAATTCACTGACAAATGAGTGCAAAAGAGGATGAGGAGTCAGAAACTCGGCTGTCTAGGCTGCATCTAAAAAGACTCCTCCTGCAGCTTTTTGAATCATCACTTTTTTTCGTCTCAATTTCACGACATAATTTTAGATGGTTTTGAAACAAGTAAAAAATGTCGATTGAAAATTAATTCGCAAAGTGAAAATCTATTTATAAACATGAGCTGTCTATCAAACTTGAAAGAATGTAATAGTTGACATAGACTGGTGGGTGTAAATATCTGACATATTTTAACATTACAATACTTTCAAATTAACTGTAAAATTGATTATTTAAAAAAAGATTAAAAAAGTACAAAGTAAACTTTTTATTTTCATTTGGAAAATTGTTTAGGTAAAGGTTGTTAAATGTCAGTCGATTTATGATCAGAGATTGGCACAAAAGTTCGCCGGACCGATTTTTACTCAAGGGAATTCTGCGACCGGTCTTTTGTTGAAGGATCGTGACATATCTCTATTAATCTTTCGATTAAAGTAAAGAGATTGATGATGGATTGATGATAAACTTACATTAAATTTTTTAAATGCAAATAAATGCACCGATTTTTCTTTTTAATTTCTTTCCTTTTTTGTAAACATGAAACCCAGTTTTCTCTTAAAGTAGGATATACAGATTGATTCTCAAATATCTTCATCAGTTACACAATCCTCAATCGTTCGACGAAGATAAAACTGGTATAATACACTTAGAATGATAAGCCAACAAATCAGTGAGATAATCCTGATTGGGTCCACAAAATTATGTATGTACGAGAATTAGGAACTTTTTTGGTTCGCATGAATTAGACATAAAACATCTTCTTGATGGGAGTAATTGCTTGTACATAAATTATCCCTCAGTATCTCTATTGAAAAGGGACTAACGATTCAGTTGCCACGGAAATCAATATTTACCAGCTTTATCGAATTCCACGTAATCACAAAGGTTATCCCTGTCGATATTACATCTAAAAACTGCTCCTCCTCGGTGAACGCCTGGCTGTGGCGTTGGGGCCTGCGGTGCTCCTACCAGCACACTGCAAAATAATTAAAAATTATCATTAATTTTAATTTCAATTAATATTGACAACTTAATTTAGTTTTTAATTACATCTCAAGTGAAAAATAAAAACTTCAATTTGAAAATATTGCAGCTGGAAAAAATGATGATCAAAATTAACATGCAAGTTTCAAAATCGAGGCTGAATCGATCGCCTGAGTTATTTTCAGTGATATTCGCGTTGTTGACAGTGACATAATCGAAACACCATGTGGATGTTTACAAACTCAAAACCAATCTATTACAGACAGTTGTTGATTTTTTATTTTGGATATTAAAACCATGATGAGATGTATAATTTGTTTTGCAATCCAAAAACAATTTGTGAAATAAACGCGAAGCCGCGAGCATGTGTTGGTGTCGCTTTGTCTTCATTAGTGGAACCACTCCCAGATGAAGCCCGGGGCCATCGTTCGGACGCTCGTCAATATTCATATACATGGATATACAACTCATACATGACTTAATAGACATTAAGGAGCTCGGAGCGTCGATTCAATCACTGTAATGGCCAAGTGTTGTGCGATTCATTCAAGCTGACGTGCAAAAGTAAAAATCAAACAAGTACAATAAATGAATAAATAAATAAAGTTTCAATCAGTAAGTCAGTTTAAGGTATCGATTACATCAGTTCAGCTTGTTTTCAATTATTTTAACATTCAACTAGCATTTTTTAAATTTTTATTAATTCTGATGTTACGACAATCAAATTGGCGTTAACAAATATGGAAAGATGTTAATTTTGCAGTTCACCATTTAACCCCGTTTTTGGAAGCCTCCATGGTGATCAATCTTTGGCTTTGAAAGAGTACGAAAAAAAGTAGTGAATCATCGTGTTTCGCATCAAAATAAGAGCACCATTATTCGAGCGTGAAATTCGGCACGACATGCTTGCTTGAGAAATTATTTTATTTATACACACTGTTCACGTATTATTTTCAAACTCGGCCAGTTTTTCTTTTTCGTTTCCTTATTTTTGTTTTTGTTTTTTACTTCATTTTTTTACAACCTAAGAGTGCTGCATAACTTCGCAACCACAAACCCTAAAATATTTCAAAATGTTTGTACACTATTTGCGAATCCGAAAAAAAAAGTATATTATGATACTCTAAGCTGCATTCCAAAGTTGTATTGGTATTTCTTTCATTTGTTCGTTTTTATTCAATTGATGCAATTCAAGCGTGTCATTTTATTCCACATGACACAAAATGATATCAGTAATTTTGTTGAATGAATAAAATATTCGATTAAGATGCGCATGGAGTGAATAAAAAAGCCTCGACGAAGGCGAATGACGTGAAAAAGTGTTTGGACGGCCATGCAGTTGGGATTCAAGTACAGCCAGTAATTGGGATCGAATTGCGCATTTTCAATTCACGGCCCCGTGTGCGTATTCACGTGGGCCTCACCTGATGACGCCCACAATACCATTTTTTTCAGTCCCGTTCATTCAAGAATAAACACGCTCGCGCGTTGCAAAGGCGAACCGGTCTCGCTCAACACTACATATTTCGTCACGAGCGACTGTATTCTTAATCGACTCAAAACAGATATCATTCTCTCCTTCTTTTGCACTTGACGCTCTTTTCAAGTCACAATATTACACACCAGATCACAATCAATGATCATAATTTTATTCAATTTTCAAAATACTTGTTTCTGTTTTTTGAATTGTTTTGTTATTTGTTTTTCAATTTGTTTTTTTTTTTTAGTTTATTCAAATGAATTATTGTTGAATTTCATTTTTTGAAGTTGCAAATTTTGAGAGATGGGCGTACACCCACGTAAGCCCCCAAAATGATGTAACAGTTTTTTATGAGATTTGGATTTTGGGAGCCGATCACCTACGCGATCGGCGACGTTTAGACGCGTCGCAACTATTGACTTATTACGACGCACATTGGCAACCCCATATTTGGCAAAATCGGACGGCTCCATCGCAGCGAGCCCGTACTTGGCAAATTTCTCAATGCCGCGCCACGCAATCGTCACATTCAATCTTTTCTGAGCTTTCTCCCGAGGCTTTCTCACAAGGACCCTTTATCTTCCTTTTTTACTCACTCTGACATTGATAAATAAGTGCACAATTGTTTACACGTTTAGGAACAATGTTAAAAAATGGATTCGTGTTATTTTAGTCTTTTTTTTGTTGGTTTTCATTAGACGAAGTCAAAGGAGGTGTATTGCCGTTGCAAAAGTTCAAGGAACGGACGCGAATATAGTTGAGCCGAATGGTGGAAACGTATGAGCCTACGTGTTAAGAAATTGAAAGCAGAAGGAGCCACATAAAAGCTTCCCTAAACGGACAACGCTGATTTCTTGTACGATCATCAGGAACGGATGGATTCTCAAAATGCACAAATACATCCGGTATCATTTTTTGCTCCAAACAGATGTTGATTATTGATCTAACTAACAGTATCAATGTTTATTTGAATATTTCTGGATATTTACCATACTTCACATCAAAAATGACGAAAGAAAATAAATTTGGTTTCATAAACAGAGGTCGATAATTTCGATGAAATTCGAAATTAGTTAATCGGTTGGAGAAGAATTTTAATGCGACATTAAATTTGTGTAATGGGTCATCTTTGAATTCTAGTATTAGTGTGGCTATTAAAAAAAGGTATCGACAAATGATATGACACATTTTAGAAGTATTCAGAAACGAAAATAAAGTCATTAAAAGGTAGACCGATGTTCGGTTTTAGCATGTCATATACCAAATGGGGTCATTGTTCGCGGGAGGATACATAATGACGTTCAAAAAAGACATTAATCGGCAATGTGCGCCCCTGAACAACACAGGATGTGATCGCGCCAAGCTATGTCTGTCAATCGACTCGGCAAGTGTGCATGTCAAAGTTTCGCTCGCACTTTCAGTCGTGCCGAAAATTCGCATTGTGTCAAACTCACACAAAATTTCAATCATTTTCTAATATGTAAAAAAATTTTGTTGTACTCATTTTTTAATTTCTTTTCTTTTACAGTTTTTCACAAAGTTAATTTTTTGTCAATTTTGATCAAAACAAAAGTAAAATGTTGTAAAAAAGAATAAATTTTGTATTCACTTTGCAAACACTTGCGTGGATAGATAAAAAATCACGATACAATCCGATGATGAGGTCTAATTGAAAATGATTGTGCTCTTCCGTTTTATGTCTTGTTTCTGATGTCAATCATAATGAAATTAATTTTTATCAACATCTGAATAGTAATACTGGACTATTATGCCAAGCATCTGGGTCAAGCCGGGCGTTATAGAAAAAAAATATCTGAAGGACGTGGAAATGCTTTCTTTCGCGCTTACAATCGAGTCAGAAGTTAGGCATGTGGGCGCCAGATACGAGACAGCTGTTACGTGCCGCAGATTTCAAATTTCCTTCCATCAGTTTTCATGAGATTTTTTTGTCAAAATGCTCGCCGTGTCATTCGATGCCATAACATAATAAAGAGTTTCGTGACAGAGAAAAATTGAAAACATTTTTGTGGAAAGTTTAAAACTTGATTGAAATTCAATTGGGGAACAAATTTGGAATGATAGTAAATCAATAACTGGTAATTTGAAAGAAAATTTTTAATATATGAGATAAAAATGAATATTTTACATGAAATTGTAACAAATTTCGACTCGAAATGGAGAAACAAGAATTCGCCGCATTGAAAGTAAAACGGCTTGGTAAACTGCTCAGATGAAATTACAACTTTTTTTAACTTTGTTTTTTTTTCACATTCATTTTTTTCGTTACTCGGCACTTCTGTTAGCCATATGGCAAGATTGGCTGGTCATCGAGAAGTGGACACATGACGCTTCTGCCTTTTGTCCAAATTGTATTGTGCCTAGTTTCAGTTTCGACATATGTTCCTTCTGTTCAGTTTAAAAGAAAGTGTTTCCTTTTTTTCTTCGCGGAAGCTACTACTTGAATTAAGCAATTTCGAGCTCAATTGAAAAACCATAAAAACTCAAGGGACTAAATTGAAATTCATTCCGTTGTGAGAATACTTATAACAGTTCCAACAAAAAAATAAAACGAAAAAGTAATTGCAAAATATTTTTTTAGAATCTAATAACTTTCTCAGAAGCATCGAATTTACATTAAGTTGAGATTGGTTCAAATCTTGGTTCAAATGTTGTTCAAATGACTTATTAATTTTTGAGACTTCTAATGAAAGGCGATAATAAAAATATGTCGAAAATAAACAAATGGGACCGTATGAAGAAAAATGTTATAATGAATTTGAATACAACAGATGATTAATTGTGACGAGAGGAAAAAGTGAATGGAAATAGTTGTCCATTGTAATCTAAACTAATAGCGATAATTTGTTTTGACAAAGAGTACTCATCGCGCATAATCAGTCACTTATACCTCTATGATTCAGGCAGTCACTCTCGTTAGTCTAGTCGCAACAAGAACATAGATAAAAATCTGAAGCCCATTGCGGGCATTACGCAATCGATCGTAACGTCGTCATAATAACGCGCTCAACTGGGTCATTGTACTATTGTATACAATATGGACTCTCTTTGTGGATGCACCCACATTTTCGTAATAAATCTTCTTTATCATCCACATATGAAATTATCGAAATTTATTGTGACAGCTTTGGATGAATACGTTTTATCACTTTCGGCAATATCTTTCTCAAACAATACAATTTCTTCTCAAACAATACAATTCATTTAAATAAATGTACTTAACCGGAAAAATAATTCAATTAATCAGAAAAATTCAGAAATCAAAAATTTTGAAAAAATATTACATCATGCATTATTACAGATGTTGAATCGAATATTGAAAAAACGAGAGAAAAAGAAAAAATGAATGAATGAAATTGATATTTGGTTAAGCGATCAAGGGCAGGCCAGAGACCCGCCTCCGCAAAGAAGTTCTGTATAATCAGATGACCAAACGCGTGTAATTAATACGCGAAGCCTCTTACGTGTTTGGGAACTCTGATCGTGAATCACAAGAGTGCGACACTCACGAGCTTACGCAAAGTGTCAGTGGCTTATCGCGTTTATCAACGAATTAAAATGCGTGAATTACTCCGTGCTTTGCGGCGCGATAATGACTTGTTAAATGCGACATTTACATTTCTACAGGTCTCTCTTTCTCTATATCTGCAAGCGTGATAAAACCCAAACACATATTTTGACTCAGAGACCATTTTAGGCCATTGTACAATTTTTTTTATTTTTCCATCTCCTCAAATTCACTTTCCTAAGATTTTATCTAATGTTTTCAAGTGAACAAATCAGAACTGAATCTGAATGTTTACGCATTTAAAAAACTGAAAAATATTATCAAATATAAATAAGTTACATTATCAATTATAAATAAGAACATTTTGATTTTTTCTTGTGCTTTTTCGTGTAACTGAATCCAGATTTGTAACTGTTTAAAAGATTGGAAACGACACCGAAATAAAAAGCACGGTTTTGCAATTAGGTAAAGGTTTAATTTGAAGTTAGACAACGGTAGGCTTTTAAGAAACAAGATTTTCTGTGACAAAGTTACGTCATTACAACTGATGACACATTACTGCAACGAGGACATTATACTCGAACGTGGGTGTGCACGCAAGTACAATGATCGCGGCCTCAACTTGATCGTGGGCATCGGACCTACGTATTTTCCTTATAGCGTGCTGGCGGTGCTCGTAACACAACACAACAATGGGCGTGAAATGCGTCCATTATTTCACAAATCGTGAAGGGAAACCTAAATTCGTACGACTTTTAAATCCCTTGTGATTGATGCGAGTGGAAAAAAGGGGCCGATCATCACGACAGATGAACCTTATCCAACTCCCAAACGATGCTCCCTTTGTTATATGCTCTAGAACTAAATCGGTTTAAAGTTGACCGAATCAAATTGTGAGGAAAATTAAAATTTTGACGTCCAATTGAGTAATTGGTGTAAAGGTGCAAACAAACAAGATCTTTTTTCTTTCTATTCCTTTTGAAGGCTGTACTTTTTAAACGCCAGGCACGTGCCTCACGCGATGCTTATTACCTCGACTTCATATTATTACCCAACCCTTTGCAGCTCCCTACTACCTCTTTTATAAAATTATACCTATATGGAATGCGTTCACCATTGACTTGTCAATTTGATTATGAATTGTCAGCTTCAATCTCACTTGTGGTTATTGTGAAACCTAATTAATTAACTGCAGTTAATTAGCACTCCTCAGACAAAAAATGCGAAACATTCAATTACATTTTTCTGACTTCAAATAACATTTTTGCAATTGTTGATTTTTGTTTGATTCGAAGTTTCAATTTATGTGTCAACTTGAATGGTTCTACCGAAAAATGTACAAAATAAAGATATCGTTTTTGAGATTCCGTGAAAAAGGTCGAAAACAAAGAACTATGAACCGTGGCAATAAATTTGGTTCTCGCATGACCTTGCTTCCCCATGGTTTCACACTTTGACCACGAGCAGGAAGAGGGCGATGCTTATCGAGAAAAGGCAAGCTCCAGAGTTAAATATCATAGCAATGCGAAAAAAAGATAAGTTTCAGTCTGAGGCAGCATTAAGTCGTTCGTGAGTTTATTTCGCGCCGGAAACACGATGAGATTTGAATTTCCTTCACTGAGTTCACGCATGGTCAACGCGACGTCGTGTTATGTGGGCTGCTGGTGGCCTAAACCCACGCTTAGGTGACGCTTTATTCCAACTTACGTATCAAGACTACAACCAATTTTTATATACACAAAAAATTTCACTCTTATTTGAATGAAAAATTAGTCGGAAACGGATAATCGGAACTGAAGTTACGACACGTTTCATAGAGGATGAGATCTTTGTGGAGAGTAATTTTTCACAGATAATTTGTGAGCTTTGAGAAAAGACAAAGTATAGTTGGGTGGAAAAATAGTCGTATTTCTTCTTTATTCGGCAGATAATGTCGGTCTTTGACACGGGATGTGTTTGTAAAAAAAGCAACAAAGAAAGAACTCTCTGATAGTAATAACTCTATAGGCCGTATCGAAGGGGGATAAGTGAAATGCCCCGCGGGAAAATGGAAGGCACACGAAAGAAGACAAAATATTCCACCAACGCTGTAAATAAGCTCTCGCGTAACGACGTCCTATCGTTTGCCATGGCCCGGATTCACTTTGACCATTTTCTTTTACATTTGTATAAGCTCAATTTTCAACACTGCTTTTATATTTGACGACCTATAGGATGGTTTTTAATATATTTTTGTTTTAGTTTTTGAATTATTTGCAGTGTGAAATTTCAATTTGTCAGCCGAATTGAGCAATTGGAAATACTTTCATATGATTCATTGCGTCCATTATGGAATTATGTAATTGGCAATCTGTTTCGAAGTAGCATATTAAACTATAAAAAAATGACGTATACGATACACAACAAGGAATTGTTGTTGAAAATTTTAGCACTTTGGAAGTTTCATTTTTTGCAATTTTTCTTATTTTAAATTGGACGCTTTTGTGAATTAGAACTTGAAATGTGCAATGTGTTGGCATGAATGTTGTCGGTCGAAAAATTGCAGTCATGATCGATGGTACATGATGTATCAAACGCGTTGGCGTAATCTTTCGCGTGCAATTAGAAAAAGAGCACTCAGGGTGACAGTGTCGGGCCGTTATTTGCGCGATCGGTGTCAGCCGGTTGAAAGATATCGGCCGAGCTAACGAGCTTCGTTTGTCCGTCATTTCTCAACTCAGTTTTATTTTGTTTCTTTCGGTTAACCATTTGGCCACTGCTACAATTCATAACAATTTTCATACCCAAATATGTGACCGAATTTTATAACACGAAAAAAAGTCTAACAAGACTTTATTCGTTAATGAAGAAATAAGAAAGAAAAACGTGAGAGTGATGAAAATTTGTTGAAATACAATAATAAACTGGAGCGACGGCTTGAAATTTTGTTTCCACTTGTTAGACGGTTATTTTGAAGTGAGCTCGGGGTATAAATGTATGCATCTCTTTCGCTTATATTTTTCAACATAATAAAACAAACGCCATTCCAACGCGATATAAATAACCCCGAGAAAACATAAATCAAATCGCAGAAAGAGCGATTAAAAAAAGCCTCCTGGAGAAACAAATTTCAAGGTGAAAATTTAACGACTTTGCAAAATATGCGAAATGAGAAACCAAAAAAGATTTCAGCGAGATTAGAAATCACAACTTTTGTTTTAGCAAATGCTAGTTTTCCATCAAAATACTGACTCGAGTGCAAAATTGAGAGTTTTGTGTTTTCTTCAATGTTATCTCGCAACTGTTTTTCTCGATTATTTGATTCGCGAGTGATTCATTTTATGAATTCAGTTTTTTTCAAGAGTAAAAAAATTGTTTGGACAACGGTAAGAATAAATAAAGGACAATCCCATTGGAAACCTGATCGTTCGATTATAAATATCTGTTTAGTAGGGGATCTATTTTGGGTATTAATGCCGAGCAAAGACCGGTAGTAGTCGGCGAGACGCGCACGTGAAATTAATGGGGACGAAGCTCATAAAGCTCCTACAAGGTGGCCTAAATATACGCCCGCGCCGACTTGGGTTCTTCTTGCTTGCGTCATGGACGATTCGCCTGTGCATCCAGACAACCGCGACTTCCGCTTCAAATTAAATCCCCGCGTGCAACATAAATTAAACGATTGTTCCTCCTTCGTCCCCGAATTCGTCACGTTTTTTCGTATCAATCAATTAATACTTTTATTATTTACTTTAAACAACAAATTCCATAATTAACAACTAACTTGTATTAACAAATCTAAAGAAAACTTAAGGATTTTTAAGTACTTGCTCAAAGTAGCAGAAATAACATCTTTTGACGTACAAGTAAGAGGCGGAATTTTCCAATTCTCTAATATTTATGTTCTATATTTTATTATTAATAATCATAACATTGAATCAAATTTTGGATATTCTTTGAAGTACTTAATAACTATTTTAATGCTTCACAAATTACATGCATTAATTTTATAATTCGTTTTCTTTAAGTTTCACTTTGGAAATTTTATAATAAAAGGATATTGAATATAATTCGTAAGATGCGATTCAGATGCATTGGGAAGGTCAACATTTGATGACGAGTTTAATAACTGTGAGCTTGTTAAGCCGAGTATGTTGACTCTTTGAAGGTGTCACGCATTCAAACTTAACAGGTGCTTTTAATTCATTGATTTTGGTAGATAAAGCCTGGGAGCTTGTATAAACACGCCAATGTCAAAGCGAACATCACCACTTTCTTTGCATTGCCATGATCACTGAGTAAACAACTGAAATAACTCGCTGACTGAATGTACACTTTGCGCGTCACACGCATGCGAATGACAGTCCAAATTTGGTAGTACAAAGCTAACACAAAAAAGGATAATAAGATGCCAAATCGAAAAATTCATTTATTCGCACCTTGTTTATCACGCTTATAAGTTCAAAAATGTGAAATTATGCGAATTATTTATTTCTTTATGTTTTTGAATTCACGCAATTGTTCAAAACTTGTTCATTTTTCACTCACCTTCCACGACGATATTTATCCCGATAAACTGCGACAGTAAATCCAAACATGGACTGAGCATCACTTTGTCGATAGAGAGTGAAATCTTTTGTCTCCAAATTAAAACCCGCGCAGAATAGTTGCGAGTTGAGTGCAAGAAGAAATCCAAGAAAAATAGTCGTCGACCACATTTTCACTCCTTTTTTCATTCAAACCAACAAAAGAAGCACAAGAAATAATAACAATTTAGAACGAGAATCACCAACTGATCATGAACAGTAAAACTTGTTTTCGCAGGTCCGAATTTGTCGTGGGTGATTTTGAAATTCGCAGGGCGCCGCTGCTCCGTTCGGGGTTGGCCGCGCGTGACAACATGTGGCACGGAGCGGGACAACTATAGCGTTGGGTGCATGAGGACAACTTGACGGACAGCCGCGGACAGACTGAGCCGATGCACGGCCTACGGATTTGTTGTAGCTCCCGCGGGCCGGCTCTCGGGGTGGGAGCGACCGCACTTTTCCGACTCAGACACGCGCGTATCGCTATTTTTGTTGCCTTTTCGTTTCTTCTTACAACTCTAAACAATTGAAATAAGATTCAGCTTACTAATTAACACTTCATACAACTACATTTCTGAACTATTAAAACTGACTCGAAACATTATTTGTCCATTTGTGTTCTTAATTAATATTCACAAATTATGATGAATTCCAAAAGTGAAACTAAAAAACAAAACTTTAATAATCAATATTTAGATTAAAAACCTACATTTCAAGCATAATTGGCTTTGTTATTAAATATTTTCAAAGGAAAAGTATGTATAGTTATGTGAGGTTGTAACATAGTGATACATTTTTTTATATTTGAGGAAATTTAAACGTCTATTTTTACAGCCGAATTCAATTCAATTCAAGATGTGAAAGTATAAAGATAAAAAGAGTCGTGAAAAGTTGCGAATATTAATTATTTGCATTAGACAGATTCGTGCAACTTGTAAATTTGTTAAATTATGTACAGCAACACAACATTGACACCGCACTCAAAAATCTACAGAATTGATGAATAATTAATAAAAAGTGTCTCAGCGGTCATCTTAACTTATTAAAAAATTGGCACTTAATTGTTTTAGCAGTTTGCGATAAAACATAATTTGAATGAATAATAAATTGAGAAGTTTTAATTTTTGATAAAAAATGAAGGTTAATGACATATATAATTAAGAATCTTTCGTATTGAAATCTACATTAAATACAAAAAATAAATGTAGTTTAAAAAATTACGAGCCCAAAAATGGTCTTATAAATTCAAGCGTGGAGAAAATAGAATACTGTTTATTCCTTGCAGATGCAGAAGTCATTTTTCTTAATGCTCGAATGCAGAAAAGGGGCTGCATGAGAATGAAAACATGTGTACTACTCCTGGTATTCCTGCACCCCATTTTCTTAATTTGAAGAGGGAACTAGAATCTGACATTAATTTCAGCAGATCCCCCTTTTTTACGTGACACACGCCAAAAGAATAAGGACTACATTGTGGCAGATGTTAAAAATTCTGCGCACACTTTGCAGATTACACACCCCCAATTCAAAACGGCTAGACCGAATATATGATATTATTATTAATGTGTATGCTTTTCGTGAGGTGTATTCAACGTATTATTATCAACAGATGGCACAGTTAAAACCATAACTGTAATCTCAACCATGAATGTCAAAACAACGAAAAAGTTCATCACTGAAATTAAACAATGATTATTATTTATTTCGATTTTTCATTTTAAAAACAAATTGAAAAAATTTTTATCTTCTATTAAACTAATGACGAATATGATTATGAAATGAAATAAACGACATTTATAAGATTCAATTTTGTTTCTTTGTTCTTTATCTTTACAAATTCATCTGTTCCAGCTTTTTAGTAACATTATCTTCCGAAACTTTTGCGTTTTTATCATCTTGTGGAAGTGACTTGTTTTTTTCATTAACATCTTCTTTAAAGTCTTCCAGAGACGAATGCTCAACTACACTTCCACTAGGTTTCCCCAAAACAGTTTTATCAAGCAATCCCAAAACTTCTTCATAAGGCGGGGCAATTGGTGTTTGAACCGGTTCCCGATATTCAAAACCTTTTCCTTCGAACTGAAAAAAAGAATCATCTTATAAATAATAAATCCATGAGTAATAACAAGTTTATAATAAACTACATTTCCTCTTGTTTCACAGCAAAATGACTCATTAGCGATTAAATTATCAGAAATCTTACGTTTAAAGGATAAGATGCGTCTGAATCAGGCTGAGTCAGATCTCCGCACACTACGAACGGCACGACGTATTTATTAACCCCAGTTAATTTATCAATGTCATAAGATTGATGAGTTAAAAGTGGATTTAGCATGTGTGGCTCATAACCTGTCGGAGGACAATAATCTTTACACACAACAAATGCCTCGAAACTTGAATTTCGCGAGCTAAATGGTTTCACACTGTAAACATGTTTGAAGAATATTTGCAATTGTGAGTAGAGTAAAGTCACGTCCTTGGCTCGGAAAATTTTTGCTACAAATGTGCCGTTTGGTTTTAATATGTAGGTCGTGATGTTAAGAGCGGCTAACAGAAGTTGAGATTGAATATAGATGTCCATGTCATGAAGACCAGTCACTGAAATTTACAAAAAGTGATATCACTAATGGATTTGTCTACGAAAATTTATTCGGAAAACAACAACTTGTGTTTTTTCCCATGCGTAATTGAAAAAAAAAATGGTTCAAAAAATTACCATCCGGAGCACCGTCACAGACAACCAAATCAGCTTTTTCATTCCCGAAATGCGAAATAATTTCGTTAGCAGTGTTGACATTCGTGATGTCTCCTTGAAGTTGGATAACACCGTTTATGGGTGCCATCGCTTGTAAATCGACTGCTACAATTACGGCAGAATCACTATTTGGATCTTCTTCGGTTTTTTGACTAAAAAAATAATTGAGCTTTTATTGATGATCATAATAATAAATGACTGAAATATTACAATCATTGTTTTTCTAAAAGGACAAAATGGTGATTGATCAATTTCCTGCGACGTACTTGAGTTTTCTCGATAAAACTTGACTCCAGCTGCCGGGAGCAGCACATAAATCTACTGCTCGTTTAACATCTGCAATTGAAAACAAAATGATAGAGTTAAACAAGAATTCACGTATGATTATTTTGAATTTAAAAAGAGTACAAATTTATTTATGTATTTGCTAATTCATTGTGTTTGCAATGTGGACCTTTAAAAATATGAAATTCATCATCGATTTGTAATAGTTTGAAGGCGCTTCGTGCTCTCCATCCTTCTTCTTTAGCTCTTCTGTAATAAATGTCACGTTTGTCTTTTGACGTTTTCCCCATTTTGAACTGAAATTGAAAAATAAATTTTCATCAATGTTACTATACGTTTGACAGATTTTTCTTATTGAAATCTTTATCAATTAAAAATTTGGAGGTTATTTTAAAAAGGACATTTGACTTAAAAGACACTTGTTCGCCTACCTTTTGTAAAAAGTAATAAAGCAATAATAAATTATGTGTGTTCGCTAATAAGTCTCATTTGTTTTTTATGTTTTGCTCAAATTTTTTACTGTTTCATAACTATTTTAACTATATTCTCGGTTTTTGTTTACTTCCTGTTTTCATCAACACGTTTTATCAACACTACAGTTTTCTGTTTTGCATTGTTGCCGGCTGAGTCGTTAAAGTCGGTCACTCACCGACGTAATTGTTATAGCGAACAATATAGCGCTTTACAATGTTTGTTAAAATTCCCCACCAGCTTGATAAGTTCAAACAACTTTTTATCACTATCATCTCAACTAAACTTTGAACAATCAGAATTTTGTTCTAGTGCTTCACAGTAGATTTCACAATCAAAATCCGTGAAAAGAAGTGACAAGTGTCATCAGAATGTAAACAAAAGGTACACAACATATAAACAAAATCATCATCACCAAAAACGTTTATTTATCAAGAAGAAAAATCATCACATTCATCGGACCTTCTTCAAGGTCACGTCTAAATGACCAGGTTACAGGTTTAAAATATTACCAAAATCTCAACAGTATTCATACACCAACTTAACCTAGAACAACAAACAAATATGTTGCCCGGAATAGGAGTATTTGGGACAAGCAACGTCGTTCGGGTGATAATCCCGTTTTTGCGAGAAAAAGGATTTAAAATTGAGGCAATTTGGGGTCGAACAGCCAACGAGGCTTCGGAGCTGGCCTCAGCTTTAGATATCCCATTTCACACCAGTCGAATAGATGACGTCTTGCTAAGGAGAGATGTAGACCTGATTTTTATAATGTGTTCTCCAAGTTTGCACGCTCAGATTGCTGTCAAAGCTCTGGGCATAGGTAAACATGTTGTGTGTGACAAGCCAGCTGGGTTGAGCCAAAGTGAGTCACTAAAAATGGTCCGAGCAGCGCAGTATTATCCATCGCTCATCAGCATTGTTAATCACAGTCTGAGATTTTTGCCAGCTTTTTTGTTGATGAAGAAGAAAATTAGCGATGGATTTCTTGGAGGACCTCTTACTGTTATCGATGTTCGGGTGCAGATGGGAAGTCTTCTACATGATAGTAAGCAACTATTTCTACGCTTGTTGAAATTGTAAACACTTTGTAAATCCAATTAACTGTTTGTTTTATAAACCAGCATTCGATTGGTTGTGCGACGACACAATGGGCGGAGGAATCCTGGCTTTAGTGGGATGTCACATAATCGACCTAATATTTCACCTGACAGGCCAGAAAGCAAACCGAGTGCACGCAGTTGTTCGCACCTTCACCCAAACTACCAAAAGCATCAACGGGATCCGACACGTGACATCGCCCGATTTCTGCAGCTTTCAGATGGAACTCAGTGGAGGCATTCTCGTTACTGCAACGTTAAGTAACCATCTGCAGGGACAACTGTGTCAAGAAGTTTTGGTTTGTAGCAACGGAAACTACCTTGCAGTCAAAGGAAACGATTTGTATGCAAATATAGATGGGACAGAACAAATGATTTATCAGGACGAAGTTGAGGGAGAAATTTGCGTTGCTGACTTTATTCCTCAGCCATACGTGCGAGGGTTAAGAAAAATGATCGGAGCTTTGCGCGAGGCATTTCAACCTGTGGAGGATAAAAGGGGTTGGATTAAAGAGCCCGTTTCAACAGCTGCAACTTTTGAAGATGGCTTGTACGTTCAGGCGGTAATCGACGCTATGAGGAGAAGCAGTAAAACCAGAGAATGGATCAAGGTCAATGTCCTGACTGAGGAACCGGATCCTAATCCGCTGTTGAGTGCTGTTGCCGTTCGAGCTAATGCGATTTCTATTTAAAGACAATGTTTCAACTATTTTTTTTTTACATTTTCGATATTTGAAAAGAGTATTTATTGTTGAGATCTTATTTTATTTATAAAAGAACGACATTCTTTTGTTAAAAGCCACTAATCTATCATTTTAATTACTTGAAAATGAACATTAAAATAAATCAGATTTCATTAATTTTATCATTCATTCACTTATGAACGTGTAATTTTTCTACTATAAAAACAATTGTACAGTCATTAAAATGTATAAGAATATAAGTTTACGATTGAATCTTGGTATTTTGGAATTGTAAAAAAAATGTCTTCAATGTTATCTTGGTGCTCAAAATTGTTATTCTTCATACAAAATAAACGTGTTAGAAACTGCAAATGTTAATACGATTTTATTTTCAGATAACAATAAGATCATACCTAAAAGAAAACTTAGGTTGTTTAAAATTGAAAGGAGAATACAAAGTAACAAATGAAAGTTCACAATAACAAAATTTTATTCGTTTTAATTGTACAACTTTACCTCTACCAGAAAATTTGTTTCCGAAGCGGTAGTCAAGACAACACTTTTTAGCAAAAAGGAGCGTCGATTTGTTATTGTTAAACTGTAAAACCTCTCTGTTAAACCGCAGGTTTCCAACTTCCAAATCAAATACGCACTAAATAATGTTTGCTTTTTTCTTCTCTCTCCTTTTGAAGAACAATTTACACTTTAAAGATTAGAGATAATGCACGACTTAACAGCAAAACAAATAATAAAAAAGACATATTCATGACGCTGTCGCAAGTTGTACAAAAACTCTTGAGTGACATTCTTTGCACTGCTAGATTTCGCAAAATTTGCCTTACGGAAATAACAGATTACAAAAAGAAGCTAAATCTTCGTTTGTCTTTGCAACTATCTATTTATCATTCCTTGTTCATGAATCCAGATTTCAGTATTACAACTTTCGATAGTCTTTGTTTTCAATATGTGTGATGATTACTATTACGGCACTTGAACTCTATTGCTATCGAAACTATTGTACTTATTATCGTTTCTTCCACGAGCAATTCAAAGAAGAATTTGTTTTTACATTCACTGAAATACAAAACTACTTTTTCTCAAACTATCATAGTCAGAACACAGCTTTTGGTTCAAAAGATTACCAATCGGTTTTCAATTGATTTTATTGATTACGAATTCGCGTATATAAACAAAATTAAACTGAATTAATGATGAGTAAAATATTAACTGTAAACATCGCGCAATCACTAACTCATAAAAGAATAGATTCAAAACTGATTACATCGTGTAAGTCACTACACCTGGCAAATCGCGTGTTACAACTAAAAACTGGAGTTGGAAAAGTGCCTGTTCATCAGTCCGCGATCTTCGACGATGTGTCAAAATACAATGTACGAATAGCGAAATGAACTCAAAATGATCCAATATCTGTGTTACTTTGACCAAAACAAAATCGTTAAACTTTGGATCGTTTGCGAGCAATGGCATCCTCAACAGCCTTGAGTTGTTTCAAAAGTTCTTCGCGTCGCGAGCTTGCTTTCTTAGCCGCTTTAGCTGCGACGGCAGCAGCGCTGGCCTTGCTATCAACAGGCAACGTCGCTTCGTGAGGACGCTTCTTACCGGCAATCGAACCGCTGCGATCAATCTTTTTAACAGGCGGAGCTGCATGTGACTGTTTTAGTGTTAATTTAATTTGTTGCTTCGCACCGGACAGTTTCAATGCGTCTATTGCTTTAGAATCCTTGCGAACTGGAGGCGATCCCTTCCTTCTTCTTGACTCGCTCGATGACGACGAGTAAGATGTATCGCTTGAATCACTGCTGCTTCCGGAACTATCGGACCCAGAAGTGCTTCTAGAAGATCTGAAAAAGTTCAAACAAGTCTTGAATAGTAAAAGAAAAAGTGAAAAAATTATGATTCAAAAAGACACTAATATTTACCTTGATCGGGATCGGCTTTTGATGACTTTGGCGACAGCAGCAGCAGCTAGCGCTGCTTTGTCTCGGACCTTATCATGGTGTCTTGTTTGATTGGTGAGTGGACTTGGTGCAGGTGGATTAAGTCCAGCGCGCCTATGAAGAGTCCCAGTTGGAGAAATTGAGTCCTTGGAAGGCCTGGGTGAAGGTGCCGGCGGGTTCATCAGCATAGCTCCACGAGTCGGTGGGAGAGCGGGATTCGGTGGGGAAGGTGGATGTTTTTTATTCGATCGAGACCTGGAAGGAGGAGAGGGAGAACGGGACCTGGATAGGGATTCATAAGAGCTGTAGCTAGATCGACTCGAGCTACGAGACGTGCTAAAATCAATCAAGCAACAGGCATCGTAAAATTTATTTAAAAAAAAGACAGAAAAAAGAAGAAAAAAGGTTTTTTTGAAACATTATAATTTTGAACCTTGACGAGGAGTAAGAAGATCCTGAAGAATAACTCTGTCTTCGAGAGCGTCTTGAAGACGTGTTCCTACGCGAAACAGTCGGCGATTTTCGTCGCATCCAAGGATCGGCCCATTCGTCAGCCCTTCCGCGTTCAACTGGAGGTAGATCATCGTCACGATAGGTCTTGGATGGTGGCAGTCTCTCCACAATAACTTCCCTCGATGGTCTCTTGCCTTTCTTCTCGTACTTCTCGTAGTATTCTCGTTCACGCTCGCGGTCCCTTTCTCGATCTCTTTCTCGTTCACGATGGGGAGGTGGCGACATTGAATGAGGTGCTCCGCGATGAGCTGAATGATAGTCGACACGATCTCTGTATTCTGGAGGACCTCCTCTTTCTTTGTAATGCATTTTTCTACTGCTGAATTTCAAATAAATATTAGAACAGATAGTTTCATTTTTTTTGAAAATCTGAATTAGTATTTTGTTAAATGTACCTATAATAGTCAGGTGGGCCAGAATAATAAGGATCAGGCTCATCAATATAATGATCAGGAGTCATTCTCGGTGCTCTTCGTGGGATCGGCTCACGTGGAGGAGCAACCCATCTTTCCGAAGGCGGTTCTGGGCTAGCAGGTCTTACATAATAGCCAGCCTCACGATCCAATTCGTCTTGTCCCAAACTCAAGTTCATCTTCTTCTCTTCGAAATCCATGTCAGATTCTTTCCTTTTGTTTGCCTTTCTCATCATCTGAAATTGAACAACGTGTAATATAAACAATAAAAGACATGTTGAATATGAAAAAAATATTCAAATTGACTGACTTCTTTCGCGTGTCTTAAACCACGTTCCCAAGCACTTTCTGATGCACCATCTTCGACCTTTGGCGGAGGCATATGTTGTGAACTGTAACCGGACCTTGACAGCGGAACTCGCTCGAGCATAGGCCGGTAATCATGCGGCGGTCCAGAGTGTGGAGGATAAGACATTGGTCTGACCATATCAAACATTGTGTAATTCCCCTTGTCTGTGACTCCTGGATGTAGAAAACGACAGCTTACACCCCAAGTGCACTGGCCTCTACTGTAAAAACGACAAACAGGCCTAGGCTCCGTTTCCTCCGGACGAGCGTCGTCCCCATCGCTTAGCTCGCCTTCTTCTAACTCAGATTCTTTTTCTCCGTCGTCATCCTCGCCCTCCTCTTTTTCGTCCTTGTCTTTGTCTTTTGTCGATGACTTTTTATCAGTTTTGTCTTCTTTTACTGCTGCCTCAGTTTCTCCTGCAAACAGTAATATATTGTTATTTTTTGAATTTGAAGTTGATCTTTTCAACAAAGGTAAAACTATAGTTTTTAAAATTAGAAGTTACCTTCTTCCTTTTCGTCTTTCCACTGTCCGTCAGCCTCAAAATCCAGTTGCTCATTTTCTTCGTTCAAATTAACAGGCACCATTTTCTCCTCATTGTCAGACTTGTCGGAAACGTCGGACAAGTCCTCGCCATGTGTCATAATAGGTTCGTGTCGATACGACGCTATTGATTTGGATGAATTTGGCGACTGAAGTGACCGCTGTGATTCCGGAGATGAAGGCAGTGTTTTTGGCGATTTTGGACCGTCTGACGCAGGGCTTCTACATGGAGACCTGACGGATTTTGGAGAACTTGGAGCTGATTTTGGCGAACTTGGAGCAGATTTAGGAGAACTCCTAGCCGATTTAGGAGAACTCCTATTTGATTTAGGAGAACTTCGAGCTGACTTTGGAGAACTCCTAGCTGATATTGGCGACTGATACATGTCCTGAGATCCTTGTGATTTTGGTGATTCGAAACGAGAATTTGGGGATCGAGAACGAGAATTTGGCGTTGATCGACCAGACCTGGGGGAACTTTGGCCCGATGCTATCGATTCTTTTTCCTCACTGAACCAAAAAAAAAACAAGTAATTAAATCAACACAACTAAAATCATAAGAAATCATGTCAATGGCGTCATGCTTTATTGTTTAAAAAAGATACCTTTGTCTCTGAACTTTAGCCTCCGGAGAAGGTGACCTCTCGCTACCCGAAGCATTACTTTCAGGAGATCTTGGTCCTTGAGAAATCGAACCTCCTGCAGACGAGGCTCGACTTTTTCTGCCATTGACGCTTTCAGAAGATGAACTTTCAGATCCCGAGTCTGACATTGTGCGTTTATCCTGCAATGCAACAAATTGAATTAAAATTCATTCAAGAAAATATTGTTTCAAATCCAAAATTAGAGCATTAATTCACAAAACTGACTTTGAAGTTTTTACTTAAACAAATTAAGTTTCAGTTGCCTTTTTATTCTTTAATAAACATTGATATTTATGTGAAATTTATTTGGCAATTCATAATTTATCATTGTTATTCTTTTTTTTGTTCAATTTTGGAATTGCTTATAAGTACACCCACCGGATGTAACAACAAATATTACACAGTGGTGTTCGCAGGGCTTACCTGTATCAAAAAGAGCTCGAACAATAATTGTTCTTGAAGGTGCAAAGCGCGCGCGTCCCATTTTACGACACCGCGACAACTTTTGTTTTACGGTTTGACTTTCGACTCGACTGACTTTTTTCAACTCAAACTGAACTGACACATACAAGTATACTTCTGTCGTTTTAGACTTCAACTTTGGTAACATATTTTCATTACAGTTGTTTTATAAGGGGGACTTTTCAGTGTTTATACTTTGACTTTCAACACAACACAAATTAAGGTAAAGAACCGCGCAGACCGAGAACTTGCACTAAACTAGACAACGAGCGAACTTTTGATATTTTGTTTACTTTTTTTTCTTATACTTTGACCTGAAAGAATTGTGGGATTGTGTCATGGGACAACACAGGTTGTATGAAGGATAGGTTCATGGGAGTACATATTATATAAGGACGTATATAATTTTTAAAAAAAGAGTATATGAATGACGCGGTTGATGTTGATAGTTACTCTTTTCTGGTTGTAAAAAACGTTGTTGGTTATCGTCAATATTTCTCATCTTGTTTTTTTTTGTTTTGTTGTTTTCCTCATTTTTTGTTTTTAAAAATTTTTGCAATTGAATTGCATCATGACCTTGAAATTCAAAGCAAAAGTTGTAGCAACCTAACCTCACTTTTCTAACTTAATAGATATCTGTACAGAAAAATAGAAAGTGCAAACTTAGATTCCCTGGTAATAAACAAACAAAATGAATTTCAAAAAAGTACACTAGCATACAACCAAAAACGTTTCTTTCACCGAGTCGATGTGGGAGTGACTTTGTTTTTTTATTATTTAATTTTATTTTCACTTTTCAAGAACCCCGCACTTTTCAAAGTGCTGTTAAAGGGGAAGTTGGATTTATTGTTAGAGTTCTTACCTTGATCACGAGGTCTGTAGCTGATTACAGGACTGGTAAAGCTCACGGCGACCGGCGTCACCCGAGTGAGACTGCGCCTGGAAGCCAATCAGTCCGGGCCCGGCCTCAGAAAAATGCGTCGTTCGTTCAGAGAGCCGCTCTGATGATCCAAATATTCATTCTAACGAAACCAATTTGTCAATGATTTTGATGAACAAAGCCCACGCAACCCTTTTCAAAGTGACTCCAATCCAATCCAATGTAAGTGGGGAGGAAAACTGAAGAAAACTGATCACTGCGTGACTAACTTCACTGAGCTCGATTCTCTAAAAACGGAGCAAGAGGGAGGTGCCCCCTCTGAAACCTGCTAATCATGCGCCATCTGTGCAAATTATTATCGTTCGAAACCAGATTTTTTATGGTGAAAATCTAATGTTATCAAGAAAAAAATTAATAATATCATTACTTATGGTAATGGTAAAAAAGTGATAGTTCTCAATTGTTATTTTCTAATTATATTCTAACTATAAATACATTTCAAAGTAAACAAAATTAGAATAAAAGTTAACTAAAAAACTAATTTTTTTATGCTGTAAGATTTGGTAAATGTTCTTTTTAATATAAAGTTACGATCGAAACTTGAAAAAGTGTTATCAACAGCGGTTACTTTTTTAAGCAATGAAATATTCAAATAAATAACATTGTTGGCTTTATTAAAAAATTTTCTTTGTCTTAATACTAAATTATAATTAACTATTTAACATTTGAGGTTACAAATAAATGCATTTTTATGAAATTGATGAAAATAAGGAAAGAAGCGAGGTATCAATATTTCCTTGATTTTAACGTGGATAACTTTTCACTCAATCGCTGATATTCTTTTTGTAAGTAAGGTAATTTTTGTTTGTTCAAATCAACTCTATCTTCAAAAGACTGAATCAGGGGCCGAGTTATGATGTCGGTGATGTGGCTGACTGCTTGTACTCGAACTGGAAGAAAAATTAGTATCAGTAAATTGCTACTGTTTTTTTCTTTAATAATTGAAAGTAAGTAACATTACCAGCGCTGTTGTGAATTTGTGCGAGAAAATCTGGATTGTTTTCACAGACCTCAGCCATGTTAGTTTCTTCTTCGAGCAAAATTTCCGGCAAGTTGGTCATAGACTGAAAATGATTGAAATAAAGAAACAATAAATGAAAATTATGAGTAATAATAATCGGTCGTTTCCAACACAAAAAACTTACCTCCAAACTATGAATGGAAATTTCCGGATTATACACAATTTCCAAAGGAACTTCAAATTTTTCATCATTTTGTGACTGAAAACAGGTCAGCTGCATGTCCTGTCCCTGAAAAAATCCGCTTATTCAGAGATTATATATAATAATATAGTTGAGGGCATTCTTATTTATAATTTCAAACCTTAGACTCATTTCCTCCTGTAAATACTGAAAATATCAGTCCAATAAAGTTTTTATCCATCTGTTGGTACGTGGCTTGTGTCCTCAGATCTAAAACACGATATTTTGAAGTCTTACTTTGAACGTTCAAAAAATAGTAAATTAAAATTATTATTATAATGTTAAATACGAACCGACATGAGATGGAAAAACTGTTATGTTTGGATGCGAATGGTACCATCCTAAAACTCTCATACGCCGTCCTAGTTGCTCTGTCAATTTCTCAGCTTTTGCAGCAGCTTCAAATAACTGTGTGGAGGATATTTCCACTCTGTCCTTTTTCTTGTCTAAACGTTTCATACTCACCGATGCTGATATTTTAACAATACCGTCTTCGTACTAAAATTATTACAGTTTCATCAATATTTATACATACATAATAAATAACAAACATGATTATCAACATTTTGGTATGTGCGTACATTTCCTATTAAGAGCCCCATTATCTCGAAATTTTTCGTTGTCAATGCATGTTGCAAACATGTCATGTACGTATCAGCATTCAATTGAACTTTTTGCAGTGGTGAATCATCAAATTCGTCCATCGTTAAAGCTTTTGACTACGCCTGTAACAAATATTTATCTAGTTTGCAAATATATCAATAGAAAAGGTTATGTTACTCATCACATTATGTTTGTTGATAAATATATTTTACACGTAAACAATGATGAGAGCCCAATTTCATATAAGCATCAATTGTAACAAATCATTCAATAAAAACACACAAATTATTGAACTTTTTAAAAACAGTTTTGGGTCAAAAATACTGGCCTTAAGTTCGTTGATCAATGTAACCGAAAATAAAAAATGTAGCTTATATCTGTTTCCAGAACGTATAGTTGTAAAACTATCAAATAAATAATTTCAATCACTATAAGTGTTTACGTAGTTGCGTTACTTTTTATCACAGCTTTTTCGCGATCACCAGTCAAAACAACTTTGTTTTGTCAGCCATCTTAACTTTTTTATGTAAATTTAAGCGCGGGCTCGTTCAAATTTTCAATCTATGACCATAAAATATTGAAACGTTTTTTGAAAAAATAATAAAGTTTTTAAGATTTCTACTCTTTATTAATTATTTTCGATAACAACATTTACCCGCCAAAAATAAAAAATGCTGGATTTCGTAATAAAATGTTTATTGCATCGACAAACAAAAGCAAGATTGTACAGTTGTATAGTACAAAAATTCTGATTCGTAAAAGCGACGCTTTTTGAATGATACAATTACTAGCTAGACATGAAATGTATATATTATATATATACAAATATAATCATATATTTGTATAAAGTAAACATGTGCTGTACATATTACAATTATTAACGAACGTGGTCATCGTTTCAACAACGTGATTTTCACAGAACTTTTTGTCTTTACATTGCAAAAATTGGTCTAATTCGTGCGACATGATACAATTCATGTCCCGGAAAATATCTATCTACATCATTATTTTATTATTCATAGTACGTAACAAAACGCGCCTATTTATTTTCTCAGTAATACTACATAATCTGAAGTAATATGTACAACCGGTATTCGGTATAGCAATAACATCCACAAATTGGAACGGTAGTGTTTTTTTACATGCACACAAGTTTCATATTCAAAAATCTATGTACAAACCGATAAGAGTTTATTTGGGATAAATGATAACGATTTTCAAACGACAAGACACTTTGAATAATTTTTTAAGCTATCGAAGTCATTACACTGTACTATCACAAGAATCACAACGAAATTCGTCGAACCCTTTTAGGCTGGGATTTAAAAATCGTTACCAATGTTATCAATTTACTTGACAAGATCGCACCGTACTACAAAATTCGTTCGTTTTTCATCAACCCTAGCTAGTGATAATTTAGTACTTTACAGTCACAAAAATCATCGCCGTCGTTACAGTAAATAATAAATAATTCATATCGAGGATTTATACTAACTTCAATCATTTATCCACTTTAATCATTATTTGTTATTGATTTTTTATATTCACTTTTTGCACGTTATTTCAATTACTTTAGGGATATATAATTAGAAAACAATTGCACCGGTTTCAAAAGTAGACTATTGCCGATGATTGAATATTTTTATAATGTAGTTTTTCCAATTATTGTAGTATATTTTCTGAGTTGCGATTAATCAATCATTGACAAAGTCCAAATTTTGACGCGAAAACAAGGTACGTATTTAGAACTCAAAAGAAAAACTTGTTGGTTCTCATTGAGCTTTGTTGAACTACCATTTGAGGACATTAATTTGTCGGAGATCTATTTAATTGTTAACGCCGTTACATATTGTGGTCCTAAGATCAATTGTCATCGCAGTCTCGTCACAAGTGTTATCATTACGTTTTTGTTAGTTATAATTAATTTATTGGCAGGAGCGTATTTTTATGTTTGGACGTTCTTTGCGTCCCTGTCTGACTCGTGTCTGCTGATCAGTTCGCTCCAAACTATGAAATATTGCAATACTCTGTCCTATCTGAGAAATTATTACTTTTATAATCGCTTAAGCTTTTATTCATAAATCATCATAATTAATAATTTCATTATGTATGAATCGAATATCTTATTTTCAACAATTTTTGTTTATTTGTCAAAGAATATAGCAACTTTTTTGTATTACTTATTACAAAATTTCATACCTGTGTGCGACTCAGATGGACAAGTTTTTTTATAGTTGTTTTTTTGTTGAGTAGAAATATATATGTGTATTTCTTCATTTGTTAGTATTTAGCGCGTAAATTACATACATTTGTACACTTCCGACAGAGTCACCGCCGGGGCTGAAAGAACGATCCCGGATGTTTATACGATGGCGTGTACACTTTTTTAAGAACGATTTTTTTGGTAGTTTATTAATGGTAATCGTTTTTTAATTCGAATATAAATTTTGACTTTTCAATAATAATAATTTAATTTTTCATTAAAATAATACCACAACAACTGACTAGTAGGACAGAATTAAAAAAATCACCAACAGAAATAAATTATCTATCAAAAAGAAAATAATTTGGAATTAATATGAAAGGAATAGATTCGAAATAATTGTTTTAATATTTTTAAAAATTGCGATATAATTTAATAAACTACCTACAGCGATCACAAATAATTATCAGCATCATCAAAAAACGTACCAAAAGAACACTTATCTAAGTTTAGTTATCTTACTCCAATCATTACAACCATTTGTGCCAGTGGTCATCAAAAACATAGAAAAAGTTGATAAACTTTTTAATCTCATATTCGTTTCTTCAATTCTCAGATATTCGCTCATTGTATTAATCCAAGTTAACAATTATGGCGCTATTTTGATACCAATTTTCTCTTTTTATTGAACTTCAAATATTAATAGTTGTAATTGTGAATGATGTCGATCGAAATTGTTTGCTACTCAATTGAATTCAGATCTGCGCATATGTGCACATGTCCTCGTATCTGGTGTACCATATTAAAATATTCATTTCAGGCTTACGACAACGTCGAACATGTACATCAAATAAGCTTTCACAATTGTTTTAGTCTAAGTAGTCTGAAGTCGAGGCACTATTGCGAGTGCAATTTGAAGCGTTTCTGGACACTATAATCGTGGCAATAATGAAATATCGCTCGTTCTACGCTCTAGAGTGCTTCGCCCAAGATGACATTCAAATATAACGATTTGGCAAATTCAACTTTTGTTATTTGCAACGCATATTTATGTATAAATTAATTATATGTGGAGCCTCAACGCTGCAATTTGTGAGTTGAAATTCAATTTTCCATTTTATCAATTGAATGGAAATCGTGTCAACATTTAGAAAATTTATTTCTAGGTTTTTGAATTCTTTGGTAATGAAAAGTTTTAGTTAATTAAGTATCGACGCGATCCAAAATTTTCAATTACAATACGATTTTAAGAATATGAAAATGGTTCAATTACATTTTTAAAAAATTACTTTTGATGTAGTGAAAAAATGTAATAAATAGTCATGCGTACACTTGGTTTCCACTCTGAGTTGTTGAAAAATACAAATATGAAATAAGTTAATGAATGAACGTCCTAGATATAACAAAGGCAACCAAAATTTCAAGACTAAAACATCCAAAGCTAAAGTACTCCATCTTAGACAAACGAAAACTCGCTCCAAATGAAAAAAAAACTTGCACCAAACTTTCACAAAAAATAAATACTTTAATTTAAAAAAAAAGATCAAAACTACAAAGTTCACATGTTGGAGTCATTGAATTTCAAAAAAACTCAATACTCCCAATGGGCATAACACAATATCGCGAATCCTCAAATTCTGAGACTAATGAAAAAATAGTCGGAGTATTGAAAAGCAGAATTCGATTCGCGAGGTGCGAAGAAACAATAAGCTAGCGTTTCTTTGAGCGCGCCTAAATCGAGCTCGATCTTTGAATGAAAAATCGTTCACTCGGTTTGGTCAGGGTCGACGCAAACGCCAGCCTGTGGGCCAGCGTCGTCGCACTGTTAGCCCTCCGTAAGTATCTCCATGAGCAATCGTTTAAGACTGTCGAGGCCAGTAAGGAAACCCGAATCCGGGCCTTGATGAACAGTAGTAGCGCTGCTATTGCTTGCAACTTCGATACCACTTCTGCCTATACTTGTATGGGCAAAGTCGATCATCCGAACGTCCACATTAGCATCGCCATCGGTCGCTCGAGGCTCACCGTCCTTGGCTCTTAGTCGTTTGCTGACACTAGCACACTGATCTTCAGTAGTTCCGTCGGTCTCGTCGTTGTAGAGCCGCACCCGATGACTTGTTTGACGGTTACGTTTGAGTACACCACAATCGGAGAGCATCTCGAAATCGGAGCTGGTGTCCTCGGAGTCTGCGACTGTCAGCTGCCCGCAGCAGTACTCGTCGCCGCTGCTGCCACTGCTGCTGCTGCTGCTGCTTCCACTGTAGAGCAGCCACTTGTCATAGGGCGCAGGTTCAATTCCCAGCCGGTCCGACGGTGGGTCCATGAACACAGTGTCTTCGCTGATCGGGTAGAAGCCCACCTCGTGTTTCGCTCCACGAGCAGCAGCCTCGCCGAAACCCCGATGCAGCGTCGCCTGGTTCACTTCTTCGTGAGAGGACATGTTGTAGTCGACTGAATTATTTGACGTGTCCGCGTCGTAACATACGTCAGCGTTGTGGGCCAAGTTTTCGGCAAAGTTCACGTCGTTTGACTCCTCCGAGACACGCAAGTTCGAAACGTGCCTAGACGGCGAGTAGTCGTCCAGTTGGTAACCTTCGTACACTATTAGCAACGAGCTGCAAACACAAAAATGTAATTTATGAATGCAAAAAAACAAGTGACAATTAATTAAATGATGTTTTGCGGGTTCATATTGCTGACCTACAAATGAAACAGATTCGATGAAATCGCGAATTCATAGAGTTGATTGTTGCATCATTCATGACATAAGTCTGCATAATACTTCCCAACAATGTTCTTCTCTCGAGTGAAAAGAATCCAACGGTTCAAAGATGAATAAGAAGTGAGCCGATTGTACTGCGACTTTGAAAATATATTTCTCAGAATTGACGAAGTAATGAAAGCGATGTTGTTACTGGACAGTCAAAATGTTTAATGTTGCGAATAAAACATCAAGATAATCATGTTTAATTCAGTTAGCATCGCGGATCGATTAGATTTTGCAATCCGTTTTTTATTAATTGCGCACATCAAATCACATGCAAATGAATTGGATAAACTTCAAAATGCATTTTTTAAACAAGTTTTGGGTCTCCCGCGCAACTGTCCTGCGCATCATGCTCTGCGTTTGGAAGTTGGGCGCGAATCTCTAAAACGTGCGATTTTTGAACGAACTGTTAGTTGGCTTATTAAATTAAATGCGATGGAAGATAGTCGTTATCCTAAGCAATGTTTTCTCGAACTTTGTCGCCTGAGAGACAGTTACTCGACTTATGCACACAACTGGATCTGTCAGATCAAGCCCTTCTTCGCCAACGCACTGCCATTCGCTCGCGACCTCGATCTGAACGCATTAATTGATAAGTATGTTAACTACCTCAGACACTCGGACATCTCCGCCTGTCGATCATCTCCCTCGTTATTATTGTATAAATATATTTCAATTGATACCGAACATGTAGCTGCGAAATACTTGCTTGATCGGGAGATTTCTATTGTTTTTAAACGGGCATTTGCTAGGTTACGCTTACTATCAATTTATAACGACAGACTAGTCATTTTTAAAAATGTTATAGAGACAAAACTTGAGTTTTGCAAATTCTGCGCGGTACCTCTTTGTGACAACGACGTCATTTCTTATTGTTTTTCTGATTGTTCAAAAGTCTTTTCTATTGTCGACAACTTTATTACACAAGCCATACCCACTGAAAATCTTTTTAGTGTCATTCTTAATACACACGACAAAAAATCGCTCATCCAAATTTGTAACTTCATTGAATCTTGGAATTTGTACATGTCTTAAATGTTGAAATCACTTCACTTCGTTTTATCTATTTATTATCTTTATAGTGTGTCTATATATTTATTATTCTATATTATCTGTACATATATATTTATATCTTGAAACTCTTATGTATGGCTTTGCCGAACGCATAATAAATTGAATTCAAATTAATTGCGCACATCTCTTCTGGAAATCGATCGTTGCACGGATCAATCTAATCTTTTGAGATTGCTCATTGTACAGTTTTTAGCAAATCTGGAAAACGTGGAATTCCAAAACATGTATTTTATTTCAACACGCTTGAGTATTTTTTGATAACTTTTCTATTTGTTTCATTATCTAATTTCACGTTTCGTGTTTAACCAATTTGTTTGGAATGAGTGATGCAAGATAGTTGATAACAGAATGCTATATTGATAAGTCATTTGGAGCCGAAAATAAGTAAAATATGAAACTGCTCAGATTTCATCAGATATTATGTACTTGGATTTGAAGATGGTCAGTGTAATCTGCTTACAGAGAGTTTAAAATTAAAATGCTGTGCGCATTTTGATGACTTCGCACTTCGTTTCATTTTGATCAAAAAAAATGATGAAACATTGCTAAAAATTTTTTCTCACCATGAATAAAATCTGTAGCTACTTTGTCTCTCTATAGCTCTTCGGAGCTGTTCCAATCTCGCAATCACTCTCTGTATCACAGGTGTTCGTAGACAAAATCCATTGTGGAAAAATCGATGCAGAGCTGCCTTGAAGCCTTCTTCATTCAATTCTCTACCCCAATATTTGTCCCTTTTTACATAGTAATCCGTATCCTTTTGGTAGACCTGTAAATTCTCATCTAATTAATTATGTATTTAATTGATCTATCACAATGAAAAATATCATTTCGGCACTATTACTCCTAATTTCAATTTTTTTATCAAATTAGCATCAATGTTTGGGATATGAAGGGACTACTTTATACAGGGTTAAAAGTTTGTCTGAGTTAAATTTGCAATTTGATGAATTACCTGCATCCCACATAAACGAACGCCTAACGATGCAGAGGTGCTCGCTGCGCACTTGGCCATTTGCTTGCTGCGCTTTTCTGCGGAAGCGTCGTCTCCGTGTTGCCTGGTACCCATTTTTAAATCTAATATACACGGATGCGAATACTGGAATGTTATATTTTCTAACAGTAGAAAATCTATAACCAAACAGTCTAGTTAAGAAAAACCTTTTGTTTCATTGAAAATAAAATATTTTCGACGTGTTTTTATGTAAAAATATAAACAATTTGTCAGTTGTAATTATTTTAACATAAAAAATTATCATTTTTGAGCTGTCGAGATTTTGCAATATTGTTGTTAAGTTTGCAGAAAAAAGGATACATTGTTTATTAGATGTGATATCCAAATGCGTATTGGACTTAAGTAGGTCAAAGGAACTATTCTTGCGATGGATCTTCATCCTGAGAAAAAGAAGATAAAACATGAATACAATTTGAATGTTTGAAAGGTAGTTGATGGAGAATAAAAAGAAATAAAAATGTGTTAACTTACCGAAGCACATCGTCACGCTTTCTCTTAGTTGTACTCTTGGCCGTACGTGTCTCTTGGTCCCTGAAACTGGGACTGTAGCGTTTCTCGAGCTTGCTGCCGCCGCTACTTGAAGCCTGCATAACACCTGAAACACGTACCAAGTCGGTGAAATACACAATTAGTTTAGCTATCGATCTAGTTACAAAATTATCATTATCGTTCAAAAATATATCACAGTCACGATAACACTTTCTTTGCAACTAATATAATCATTACCTCCCGACAAATGAGACAAATCTTTTTCTTACTCTCCTAAGTCACTTCTGTATAATCATAATTACAACAAATCTTTTTTAGATTTAATTTCCTTTTGAAAAAAAAAACCTTTTTTCTTTCTTGATATTCAATTTTTGTTTCAATCAAAAAAGGCAAGACGAACAAAAACTGAATCGGCGTTAACGTTAATTGCAAAATGTTTATGATTAAAAAAATATTCTGCTCGATTGATTTCGGTTTTTCATTCAGTTTTTTGCTTTTTCCTTTATCTTTAAATTGTTCAACATTTTAGAGCATTTGTAAAATGCCAATCAATGTTTCACCTTGAGTTTTTTCACCTTGAGCAAGAATTGTTCTCAGTGTTGTCCAAATTGTGCAATTATAAAGTATAGTTCAAATGAGAATAAAAAAGAGAGTTATTCTGGATTCTGTTTGACTGAACAACAATTATTCTGAAAGGATTTACATTATTAACAACTGAAATGCTGTAAGATCAACGTGAGACTGGCGCATGAAAAATGAATGTCATTTTGTGATAGAAAATAATCAGACATCAAAACGAAAAAATTGAAACAAAAAATTATAAAAAGAGTAAGGACAATTTACAATTTTGAGTGATTAATGTGTAATTACTTGTGAGACACTCGTTTATACGTCGAGAACAATTCTGATTTTCGGAGAACTAGTATCTCAATGGTGGAATATATTGGTGATCAGCAACAAAATACAAACCCCGAGAATTGGCCAAGGAGAAGCGAATGGAATGTGTTCAGAGCACTAGTGGGTCTGCGAGCAGGCCATGCCTCGATTCCAAGACACGAATCCTTGTGATTATCGGCTCTGGGGAGACTTAAAAGAAAACGTTTTTTCTAGACACAATCATTACGTTGCGATTCGATGCATTCATCTTTCATAATATTTTTCAATTCTTTCTATCAAACTGGTGGACATTATTCCCTGAACACCTGAGTCGGTCTCCTCAGATCGGCTTTGAAAAATTTTTCAATTCCGATTGGACCGTTCATAGTTTTTCTCTCTTTCTTTCAATTTGAATGGACACTTGAAACGTTCCAATAAGAATCGTTTTTTTTTTTTTTCAAAACGAGCCAGAAAAGTCGACACTTGTCTCGGAGAATGACTTCCACCTGACTTAACCAGCTTTTTTTCATTTTCATCTAACTTTCAACGAGCGGAGAGGAAACGACAATGAATGACAGATATCCTATTTGAGACTTAACACTTTTTTCATACAAAAACCTCCTGAACTAAATTTGCTGACAATTTGATTTTTGGTCAGCAAATTTACAGTTGAGGCGTTTGTAGATTCAAAGTTAGTCCTCTTAATAATTCTTTTTCCAAATTATACGTCAGAAATTCAGAATATTATGAAAAATGTTGTTTCAAAGACGTATTTTCCGTTAATCTTCTAAAATTTCTGACCGTACAATTTTGTATTTTTGTTGAAGTGATATTAGATCTCATACTTGTTACAGGGTGACTCATATTAGTTCATTTATTACGAAAGGTTGATTTCATAATGTAAGCTAAAGTTTATTTTGAAACAAAAAATTAATCGGACAAAATCGATGATGTCGTTGCAAACCGTATGATAACATTTCAGTTTGAGTTTATAGTCAAATTACAGTAACTTTTAAAACACAATTGAGCAATGTTCCAGCACCTGGTTTAGTAAGAACAATTTAATCAGGAAACAGTCAATTATGTAATCGAGTTGACCAAAAAAGAGTTGCTTTAGTCATCAATTGGAGCCAAATCATTTTACGAAGAATGACACCTGGCTTCTCGGAAATGATAAAATCAACTTTGATAAAATAAAAAGTTTGCAAAAAGTAAATTTGCATAGACAAACTAACTACGTATAAACTCTAACCTATCGATAAAATAACTTTTTTCATCATCAATAACTCGTAGTTAGTTTATTATTGATCATAAAAATCAATCTCAGCTTTATCTATTAGACAATTCATTCTCATTATAAGTACTTGCAGAGATACTTGAGAAATTAACAAAAAAATATTTCAGCTTGTACTTGAATTAATGATTAACTTTATTGTTTCAATGATTTTATCATTATTTGTCAGTTACTTGATTTATTTTTGCACCGATACAAAACTTGAAATTAATTGAGACTGAAAAGTAAAGTGTTTTTAATCACCCTGTTAAGCATGGTTATCTAAATAAAAAAGAACAAATGAGAGATGAAAATCAATTGATTACCCAGGCACAAAATGCCTGCGTCGTTCGTCTCAGAGATTGTTTTCCCCTAGAATGCAACGCGACTTGAATCCCGAGCAAAGTGAAACCGATCTGACCGATTTGACGAGCTGCCCGACGCGACCAACAATATCTATAAGCATGATTACACTTATCTTCGATGATGCTCAAAATAGCACCTGTGGAAAATGACTGAAATTTCATGTACATGATCTTTATTCGGTAACATGCTTGGCAGATAAAAAGAATGCTGTAAGGAGACAAGAGGATAGGACTAAACTTAAACTAAAAAAAGACAGTAACAAATTAGAAACAGAGTTATTGCTGTTATTGTCGTATTTATAACAAATTGTGTAACAGGTGAAATCAAAAATGGTTCCTTTTAACGAACTGGTAACGTCAATTGGAGGAGGGAAAAAAATTAATTTACATGAAAGGATCTCAAGATTGAACCTAAAGTGTTGCAGAGCAGAGAAAATAAGACCAATGTTGAGTTATGGAATTTATGAAACAGTATAGAGATAATAACAGTTGTTAAATCAAAAATGAACGTGATAAAAATAAAATGACTAGCAAGTGCACGTGCTTTGTACACCATCAGTACACCGTAATCGTTTAAAACTTACGACTAAAATCAAAAATTGTCTTACCTTTGAATTTGGGGACAAACGTTTGTATATCTTGTGGAATGTTTTTGTAGAAGTCAAGCTCTCTGCAGTTCAATGGCTTGCATATTGTGTTCGGGTTGAGGAGCAATAATCGCGTATGTCCACCGACCTGATATTAAAACAAACGATATTAGACTCTTGTTTAACTTACGATTCTCAGCTTGTTCTCACCACTCCTTTCTTTCGCACAAATTACAATCAAATGCCCAGACTATAAACATAACATAACATTCTTGTCGCAATTCATCATTTCTTTTTCGTTCTCCTTCAGACACACAATTGATGTTGACTTACGGTACAGGAGTTAATGGCTGAGATGTAATGATGCTGAAAGAAAATCATTCGCCAACGATAGACGAGAAAAAGATGCTTTTAATCGGCAACACTAATGAAGACAAAGCAAGACTTTGTTTGCCATGACAAAAGCATGAGGATGATTCATAAAAAAAGTTTGCTCGCCCGTGTGCACTCTTTTATTTCAAGTGGCATTTTAAAAAGTTGACAAATCTTTTGTATTGGTATCAGAAGGAAGTCACGAGACTTACGATTTGTAGTTCGTTGTTACAAATGGATGTGTATCAATAAACTTTTATCTACCATCTTCAAGTTCAAAAGTGAACAGCCAGTGTTTGAGATAACGTCAGTGATTGATTGAATTCGATAAAAAAGAAATTGAAATAACATTTCTTCTTAAAGATAAAGAATTGGCGTCGCATTTCAATTACTTAATCTAATCAACAATTTGTTCTCACTCTGTCTTTCAAAGGATCTCGTGGGACTTAGCCATTGAAAATCTGAATATGTGACAAATTTTTATTACTCTCAATGAAAGAATAATACACAATTCTTAATGAATAACATTTCCTTATAAACTAGCAATCGCATCGGTACAAAATATAAATCAACATTTATGTGCGGGCGCTTCCTGCGTGATGCATGACTTCATCTAATTATTTCTGACACATAAAAGAAAAAAATCGAAATAATTTACATCCACGTGTGACACATCCCCCCTCCCCTTTGATTCTTCCTTTTTATAGCTCCCAATTATTTTTAACAGCTTGAGATCAAAAATGAGTAATGCGGTAGGAATAAAATTAAAAGCATCGAAAATCGATGGAACAAGTTGGAAGGTACTAATTAACTAACTCAATATTGGGGCATTCTCTTTCAATAAGATTATCATTTACTTTATGTAACGAAATTATGCGGTGTACTTATATAAAGTTTATTCGTGGCTTGACAATTAAACAAGCTGCGATAAATTTATTATACAAAAAAGATAATCACATCAAAGGACAACAGAACAATGAGTTTTAACAATGAGAAAAAAAAGAGCGTCTTTTGATCTCACAAGTTGAAAACATACAATTAATTGGCATTATCTTTGAGGGTGAAATTATATGCATTTGAAATGATTATTTTTATTATAGCATGCCCTGTAAAGGTTTGGTTTATGATACTAGACACCTGAACGATAATGCTTGTCATGCTTGAAACGTCGATCAAAAGTTCTCCATCACACTCGTTCCCCTAAAACAAACCGACAATTATTATTTCGTACGATACGTTACCTGATTATTGAGCGGGTGAAGAGCAACTTCCTCGGCATTATCCTGCAGAAACGAAGAGGCAATTGGCGAAGAATTAGTGCTACGGCACTGTGTTTCTACTTCTCCCATACCCCAAGAGCCCGTCAAATATACCATACCCACTCGTCTTTGTCAACTGTAACAAAACAATAACAATTCAAATTATTTATCATACATTATTTCTGTTAACAAATAAACGTTTTTTCAAATACATCGAACTGGTGTCAATTCACAATAATCTTTATCCTATAAAGCAGATTCCTTTTTGCATTTGCGTTTGCACTTTCACAAAATCGTTTTTGTTTTGAATTTTAACCAAGCGATAAAATTGGCCAACATAATTGGGAAATTTAGTTTTTTAATGAAGTAATGCCGATGAAATCAGAAACCCGTAAAACTTTCCACAACAGCGCCAGTCAAATTCTCCAAATTTCCCCTCTAAAAGCACTTAAACGCCAAGAGACAGCATTTTATCTGAATAAAAATCTCAAATTGCGTTATCAAGTGAGTAACAATCTTGGTCATTGTTTTTCATGATTTGAAAAGTGAAATTTATTTTTCTTCTTCAACTTTTAATGACACGATAGCAAATAGAAATAAATCTATCATTGCAAACAATAATAACAAATAGAAAACACAAAAGAAAACAAACGGAGAGTGAATCTTAGATTCGAACTTGATGCAGAAAATCGAACTTGGCAATGTTCACAGACAGCTTTATTGATTCAGAGGAAGTTGTTTGTCTTCACAGTCTTGTCACAATCTGAATAAACATGGCGAAACATCCACAAGAAAGATGACGATTTCGACTCACCGTTCATCTAAACTAAAAACAACGTTTAAATTTCGGCCGAGCTGTCACTCGCGCTGCGATAATGGCCGAGGTTGTGATATAGGTTAGGAATCAATACGAATACTGCTGCGAACGCTTGCGGTGGAAAAATCAATGGCGGGCGTCTGGCTGAAATCCGTGCAACGACTGGCTGCAAATGGCAAACAACTGAAAAACCTCGACTCGTGCGCTGCTCGATTGCAGAAAGTTGGATGAGGCAAGGGGTAGGGGGGAGTTAGTGCAACCTTGTATTTTCAAAACAGGGGGCGCCCCCTTTCGGTTATTGTTTTACCTGCTACGGCACAGTATCGAGGTGCTCGTTGGCTGGCTCAAAGAGTGAAAGTTGAACGAAGAAAAGGCGTATGGCTTGGTTTATTTGATAGAACAGTTCGATGACGCTTTTCGGAGCATAACACGCATTTTTCAAAAACGGGCTATCAAAGCTGCGTTTTTGACAATAAATTTCACTTGGTTGGCTCTAGTCCGAGCTCCGCACAGCAAAAGAAAGACACCAAGTACGGATCAGTACGGATCGCGACTGCAAGATGCTTCTGGAAGAAGAGGAACAAAGCGTGGGTGGTCCGTTCAGGGGCGGAGCGTCAGCACACGTGCCCGAGTGGGGGTGCCCACTCACTCTCCTCTCGTTTTCTCTCATTGCACTTTTTATGTCCTCTTATTTATCATCATTTCTGCCCTTTGTAAACACCAGAAATAACCGAAAATTTCTGTTTTGCTAAATATTGACGTTGATTGGTGGCTGAATCGTAATATTCAAGCGGCAATTCAAGGCCTGATGAAAGAATGCAATTTCTGCAAATGAAGTTGCTCGCAGTGATGCAACATTGAAAAGTAGTCATAGGAAAAAGTAGATTTGGTTACCGACAAAAATTGGCAGCACTGCTTTACCGACCGAGCTTTTAATCACATAATTACGTGTAATAACAAATTGATCATTTCTCGAGTGATTGAAAGTGATAGATTTTTTTCTCCGTATGATAATTGTACCTGGATGTAACAATAAAAATTACAATAACAAGGAACCCGTTTGAAGTTAGAAAAAATTGTATGTTAAGATTGAGGGTTGTTTCCACAGCCAAACGTGATGATTTATCGTGTCCAAACGACGTTTGATTACCGCGAGTGTTTTTAAAATTGATCAATTTTCTTGAAATAATTAGCAGTTCGATGTTTAATTCGAGTTTCAAGAGACTCGCAAGATGAGCGACACAAGCGAACACAAATGTGTTTTGTGTAACGCCAAACTCCAGACCAAAGAAGCTCTACAGGAACATTTTAGGTTAGTTGTCAACCGTCTTGTTTACCTCTGACAATTTGTAAACATTTTAATTTTTAATTAACTTTTAACTTTTTGTAATTTTTTTTTAGAAAACACGCAAACAATGAGATTGATGGGAGAGGCAAAGCACCGAAAAAAAAGAAACAGGCAAGCACATCAGAGTGTGACATTTGTAAAAGGCAATTCGAATCTGTGACAGCAACTATAAGGCATCGGTTCAAGTCGCATCCAAACTCACCGGCTAAATTTTATTGCTCATATTGTGGCATGCAGTTTCCACTAAAAGTATGTAAACAAACCTCATGTTGTTAACTTTAAGTAACTTCTTTAACAAACCTTAAACAAATTTTTTCAGACTCATAGAGACAATCACCAAGTAACTCACGACGGAAAAGAAAAATCTAATGTCGAGCAACACAAAAGCTGTGAAGATTGTAATGTAATATTTTATAATTCAAAAGCTTTAGATTATCACCGACGTTCTGTACATAAACGGTAAGAATTAACAATTTTAAATGGCTAAAATCTTTATTATAAAACTTTCAAACCAAATTTACCATTTAATTTTCGACTGTTTACTTTTACAGTTTGGTACAACTATTCCAGCCAATCGCTACCCCTCCGCCGAGCAATAAAATTAAAGTGAATTCAATGAACGACGCATTGAGTGTTTACTATTGTCATCTATGTGGTGCTGAGTATGTTATCAAGTTTAATTTACAGCAGCATCTTGAAAAAGCTCATTCTAAGGTTTGTAATTCAATGCAAGTATACAAAAAAACGATTCATTATGAACACTGTTTCACGGTGTTGTAATTGTAAATGGATTGTCCAAACAGGAGGAAAGAGAAGCAGTACCGCAAGATTTAATCAAGTGTACTGTATGCTCGGCGTTGTTCTGTAGCAAAAAAGCGTACAATGTGCACAATACATATCATCAGCCTGACGATTTGTACGTTACTTCCGAAGAGCAACGATTACAAACTGTCACTAAGATAGACCAAGATTTTGATATTAGAAGAGTGGAAAATATAGCTGATAAATACGTCCCTAAAGAAAGTGTTCGAACTACAAAGAAATGGTCCAAGGTAAAGAACATTCAATCCAAAATTAAACAAATAGTAGCTGAAAAATAGAAATAATTGAATGATTGCTATATTTTGCAGGTGAAAAAACCTCAGAAACGAAAAGTCAAAGAAAAAGAGAAAGATTATGTTTGGGAGAAGGATTCCAATAGCGACGGAGAATCAAGCAATTCAGAAAGTGATTTACCACTGAAGAAACGAATATCGTTTTAGTCAATCAACGATGATTATTTATAAGATACCACTTGCACATATAGTTCTGCCATGAGAAAAGAATGGGCTTAGGCCGTTAAGAATTGCTGCTAAACTGTAATTGATTTTGTAGATAGACGTTGCGGACAGATTTTTCGTACCTTATGTTTGTCGAAATCAGATCAATTATTAATGAATTTGGAATCTTTTTGCAATTGATTGAATTTTAACTAAGATTAAGGCATTTTCATAAATATTTATAACTCGGATAGGAATCATATTCTAATGCTTATCATAGTTCTAGAGTAAGGTATTGTACAAAACTTAAAAATTATACCTGAATTAATTTTATACTTTTCGTAAATCGGAATTGTATGTGTGCAAAAAATGGTTATGCAGTTCATAATGAAGAATCAAAGTTTGAGATACACACAAACACACATTTTGTAGTATTCAATCACGTAAATGGTCGAATACTGAGCGTAAGTTTCTAATTTAGGATAAGAACAACAATTAAAGATTTCAGTTTTATTTTATTCTTTAAATTTTCATAATATAAAGATCACTTGGATCTCGCTTGACTAAACGTAACATATGATGTGGCTGCAATCACATCTCTACATATGTACATACAAATCACAATCGTCGGAAGAAGAAACACTTGCTTTTTTTCGTTTTCTTTTGTTGTTCTCTTAAAAAAATAAAGCTCGCGTGAATGTACAAGCAAACGCGTCGTTACTACAATCGAATTTGAACCCTCCTGAAATCGTTGCAGACACAATGAATTTACATCGTTGTCAATACCAAATGTTTGTCTTCAGTAAATAAGGTGTAGGAACGGTCCGACAAATTCGATCACCATCTTGATTACATGTAAAAGTTGCACTTACACAGCCGACAATTTGTTACTATAAAATCAGATCGCAGACCTACAGATCAATAATTAATTTGTCACTTTAACATTCAAATAGGTATAAATTTATTGTAATTCTGTTTAACAGCGCTTTCTTTTTCTTCAAACTAATCGTTTTCCTTAGACTTTTTGATTGTTCATACCATACAAATTGTTAATGTAAAAATATTCACAAAAACAAGTTCATTTTTTGCAAAAAATGAAATTTGTGAAGTTTTTCAAATGGAACCATGCTGCCAAGGTCTTCGTTTCTTTATGTTTTAACAATCAATCTCTAATTGTTAAATGTTTGTTTTCTTTAAATAAATCCGTCATCTGAGTAACAAATTTTTTTACAAACTGAGCAAGAGCTATAACATTTGAGGATAAGTATAACAATTGTTTCAAAGTTTTTTGGGTAGATTTTTTTGAATTTGTTGATACAATTTTGAAAAAAAATCACTTGCTTCATCGGTATCAAAGTAAAACGTTCACAAAGACAGTCTTGTTGTGTTAGCGGTACGCTCAATGTTAATCTCAGCAAATTTTGTTTAGTCGATCGAAGGTACATCAAAGAGAACATAACAAAAACGTTGCACAAAATGTCAATCAAATTTTTATTGTTACGAATCAACATCGCCAAGTTTTTTACGTTCCAGTGTCCCATATCAAAACCTCTTTATTCGTCTACTCTATTAAAAAGTGATAATTTAAATGAAACCGTACTACAAATAACAGATAAAATTAATAGGAAGTTTGCGAGTCGTTTCATGATCAAATGAATCCTACGGTTAAAATAATGGTATAATATCAAGTGAAACAATTTTTAAGACAAAGTTTTATCGTAAGAACAATCGCTCAAAAATGAGTATAGAAAGGCAACAAACTTCCTATCAAAAATGTCTACGGACAATTTCATTTGTTTCTTTCATTTCATTCTATAAAATAAAAATTAAAACATGATTTCAACATCTAGTCAAGTACTTTGAGATAATAAAAAAAGGTCAACAATAATAATCATTTGATTCCTCATTGATCACTCTAAAAAGAAAAACGTAACATGTAAAATATTTTGCAACGACTTGAATAGTAATTTTGATTTCAACTTGCCAAAGAAATGTAAAGAAAGGTCATCATCGAGTAACAATGCACGAATTTCGGGTATGAAACGAGCAACAGCAAGAGAAAAAAAGAGAAAACAAAACTATACACAATTATAAAAATCAGTGATCTAATAATTTAAGAATAATATTATTCGTTAGATGAAAAAATAAGATAAATCAAAATCGATCAATTTGTCTTTGCATTTTACAATTTCATTACAGACCTCGGTTGTCTCGCAACTCAAGTCCTTAGTATAAATGTTCGTGTTAACCTTTGACGATTCAGTGACAGAAGTTAAATTCTCGTCTAATCAATCGAATAATGAATTTAAAAAATCAAGAAAAAATCAGTCGATGATTCGCACACTAATACGAAATTGTGAATAATATAATGTTGATATCATCTATCGTTTTTCTCTTACATTTATACGTATGTATATTATCCAAATGTTAAGTATTATACAGGTGAGCTCTAAGCGTAATCAGACGAAATATAAAGTATGTACTTGATCATATTACATATCGTGGACTGTCGATCCGTTACACTGCTGACACGTGTCTCTTTATTTAATACTTTCGATCTTTGTACACGCGCGTGCATAGTACTCCGCCTTTAATCTCACTGATTTCTTCAAACTACCAAGAAAGGTACTTCGTTCAGTCAGTTAAAAGATTAATATTTGATTAGAAATAAGCTTTTGTTATCGTTGGCCGGGGTGATATAGGTGTTGCGTCTTTCAAACTACAGGAGAATCATGCACGTTATCAAAAGGGACGTTTGGGATGGGCGCAAACAAACAGTTGTGAACTGAAGGTCACAGCGCGTCGCGATGATACACCCAGTTCTTTTGCGTATGAGTAAATCTATGCGACAACCACTGCTGCTCTAGCAACTGGTACCTTCCCGGACTTAAATACAATGGTTTTCCGCGTCTGAAAAAGACAAATAAAATAAAAATCATTTTAAACTCAAGTTTAATTTGAATGTTGAGTATTTGGATCTTTGCGATTCTTACTTGAGATCTCTATCTTCTTCCGCAAAGTCATCAAGGAATAACGATCCCCATAGACACGCTCGCCTACCACAAACTATTATTATGTACGTTGATGTTACTTCTAAGAAAATTCCGGTTCCACCGCCGCATTCAATCGAGTGCTGAAATTTCAAGTCAAACTGTCAGGAGAATTAATTCCAATCTGGTTCTATTGAGAGAATATTGCTTTTTCAAACTGCGTCTTACCCGAACAGTCTCACAGACATTGGACTGTTTGCAACAGCTTTGTTTTAGACACACTATCGTACCGCAAAGCAAGCATATACTGATATCCTTCGGCACAGATTTGCATTCGGAGCATTGTCTTTTGTGGTAATACTGAACAAAGAAGTAAAAAATTTAGAAATTCACCATCAAATTAGTTTTTTCTAAATGTTGTCTTGTTACTTTCGAACGTACCGTAAATATTTTCTCGTACTCCCGCGGCAAACCTAGAAGTTTCGGCATTTTCCAGGCAATGTGGTGCGATCTGGTGAGTGCCCGAGCGTCATCAGGACTCTTCTCAATGAACACGGCCAACTGTACGAACCAGGACATAGGCACAACCATGTGATCTTCCTCACTGATCCAGGGTGTTGCTTTTGTCACATCGAACAGATCCGAGATGTTCCAACTCTTTGAGGCGTGTTGCCATTGACAAGTGATATCTAAGTACATTGCGAGACTTTCAAACTCGTGCTCTGGTTTTGCGATCTGAGGAAGTTCTTGTTCGTACAGATGGTACCTCATCAGCGATGAGATGCGAAGGAACGGCAGACATAACACTTTTGCCTAATCAGAAAACCATTCATTATTATGAAAACAATCAAAATCATGAACTGATATTGATTGATAAGAATTTCGTACCCTTTCTTGTAAATTGTCAATGAGTTCCCAGTTGGATTTTTGTCCAGACGTTGACTCTTCGCTTTTTTCATAAAGTTGAGTACTTTCGAAGAAGTCAATCACACTGTTCAACGCTGTGAGAAAAGGTCGTGAGGAAACCTTGGCGCGAACGGGCGACGCTGCCAGCTGCTTAATGCTTTCTCTCTCGCTTGGCGTTAATTCACAGCTCAGTTGCAGTAACACTTGGTAGTATAATAAATTATAAAGTACTTTGACAACTGTAGAAAAATAAACTGCAAAATGGACAAACGAAGAATTAGGATTAGATTAATGAATTTTCTAACTTTGAATATCTTTGAATCTTTCATTTGTTGGTGGTTACATACTTCGATCCAAGTGCAAAGGAAGAAGCAAGATGAACTGAATGAGCAGACAGGTCGGATCAATGAGTAGCAAAGGAACGTCTTTTGAAAGCAGCGTCACAGCTCGATTCGATGTGTTCTCCACTGGCACGTTGGTTAATTGTTGCCAAACGTTGTGCGTCGACCAGGATGCCAATACTTTTGAATGTACTGCCAGGACATGCAGTAAAGCAACTGCAAACATCAAAATATCGTCACATCAAACCTAAATTTTGATGTTTACAAATTGATCAACACAATAAAAAAATGTTCAAACAAATTTAGCATACCCATGCAATCGCGTTTTGGTATCAGCTGTGTCGAATGAGGAGCGCAGAGGGAGTTTCCTCGCTGCACAAGCTCGATTTCAAAATTCGTCCGCGCGACCGACGTGACGAAGAGGAAGAAGCTTTGGTGACTAGGCATGAATTTCGACGGTGAACAGCAACCCATTATGTCCTCCATAGCTTTGCCCATTGCCACAGACAAATTCGACACCTGCAAAATCAAAGTGTACAAATGAAACTTGCTTTGAATAGAATTAATTGAGCTAAGTTAGTTACTTGATTGAATATCCTCGAACACGATAACATTAATGCAACTTTGCAAAATACCACTCAAATGATGAATGAATAACTCTTTTGATTATGATTTACAAACTCGTTGCGAGCATACGTGTTCTTTTTTAAACAAAGTTTCGATGGGTGAGACGAATGATGAAAAACTTCAAGTTCAAAACGCTTTGATGATCGAATTGACAACATTAAAAGCAATGATTCAACAACACGTGGCTTCTAATAATTGCTGGTAGTCGTACTCACCGTCTACACAAAGACAATTTTACAAAAGAAAAGAAAATCGTTTTTAGTATTGCGTTTTTACGTTCATTTCAATGTTGATTTCAGAAATTTAATACGGGTTACTCCGTAAGAAAGATTCATTAAATTCATTTTTTTATTTCACTTCTAAACCACCCATAATATATCAAAACTTTTGCTTCAATAAAACTTTGAACAGAACTTTTTGTGTTATAAAATGTTGTTTTGACAAGTTACACGCACTCTTACCGGGTATTTTTCCATCTCTTTAAGAAAAACGTTTAGTTCAGTAATAAGCCTCGCCATGGACGTTTGTTTAGCTTTGACCATCGCGGATCGGTCGCCCATTTTCGGTGACAGAGGCAATACGGAATTTGCCGTTTGTCGACAGAATGGACACAAGTATTCGCCTGTTTCGACGGCTAAACTTTGTTGCCTCTGCTGGCTCCTCAGCGACTGCAGATACGACTTCAGACAATCAAGGTGAAGATGATGACCGCAAGTTTGCACATGGATTCCACCCTCCCATCCAGTGTTTACCGTCAACAACCATGCATTCTAAAATAAAATCAATATTTTTTATAAATCAAAAGTTTATAAAAGTTACTTACAAACTGAGATGAATTATCTAATTTTTTGGACTGAGCGTACGTTATCAAAATGTGTATTAAATCTGTTGGTCCTGGCGTTGAAATTTGAAAGTCGTGTGCCCTGTTTGGGAATCGGCGGATCGGTGTCTGAAGTAGGCAACATCAGACGTTCACTTTCTTCTCTTTGATGAGCTAATACGCTAGTCGGCTGAAAAGCAAAATAAATTAATCTTTCTCAAATACTCTTTTTTTGTTATTTTCAAAAACTACTCTATTGCTATTTACCTGCAGAAGAACGATCAGTCCCATAGGTTTGTCTTCTGTGCTTGGAGTCGTTTGATTGCAAATAACACAGTCGTATTCTTTTTTACTAACTAAAGTCGCTGGTCCCTCACCCTGTTCCCAGTCCATGCCAGACATTCCAGCTTCGTCTAATCAAATAACGACTAAACTAAATAAAGTCTTTCAAAAAAATAGAATTTGTTTCAAAAATTAAATCAATTCTTACCGGTCTCCATAGCATTCTCCATGAACTGTCTTTGCTTATTAGCATATTCCTCTAAGAGTTTTTGTTGTCTCTCCTTTGCTCTTCTTCGTTTCTCTTCTTTTTCCTGCAATTCCTTTTCCCTCTGTTCGTCCTCGTAGTTTCTCATCTTGGGCCATAAGGTGTTCCTAGTTTCTAGCACCGTGTCACGACACATCGGATCCAGTTTAGCAATCTTGTTCAACAACTGGCCTATGAAAAATGGACCGTCGCCGATTCGCGACTCTGACAGAGGTTGCTCTCCAGTACTACTGCTTCCGGTATCAGTTTCCATCTCGCTTTCGCTCTGTCTTGGTTCCGGATTATAACTGTCTGGAACTCCTGACAGTTGCGAGTGGAGTTTTAGTAGTAACGAGATCATGCTCTCGTCTATCCTCATTGACTGAGGCTGACAGGATGTGCTCTAAAAAGAAAATATACAACTGAAAATAACTGGTTCAAAAACAATCTTTCATATTTTTGTTTTATTGTTTTCGAAATTTCGTTCAACCTGTGGTCCGCGAGATCTATAATGTTTAAAAGGAGCAAACTCAGTGGTCAGATCAGACGAACTGGACTGATTGAAGTTCATGTTCGCTGATACGATTTCATTTCCTGCCATCACAGCAGGCCTTTGGGGTGTTGGTGGTAATGCTGGTCTACTAGAGGATGACCTGCTGGAAGCTGATGACTCGACAGCCAACTCTACGGATCTGGTAGCACCTGTAACAACAATAAAAAAAATATTATAATCAATACTCGGAACACTAAAATTGCAAAAAAAAAGAACTTGGAAGATTTGTTATTTTTTGAATTGTGAAAATTTTAAAAGTCACAATCGTTATGTAAACTTTAAGTGTTGGTTTGTAAAGTTTTCATACTGATGATTGCAGTTGGTAGAGCAGGTGGCAAACCCTGGCTGGCAGTAGAATTTAATACTCTATGCGACATTGATTCGTTTTCATTACTGCTTTGTGGTATTGCGACGACCCCGTCTTCGGGTAAAATGTCCATAACATATTCGTCTAAAAGAATTGTGAATTGGATTTTGTGGATGATTAATCACAATCAATAACAATCAATCTTGTTAGGATACAAATCAAGACACAATGTTCAAATCAAATAGTTACCACTTGTTGTTGGTATCGCAGGTACAATCGAAGTAGACACGGCGGAACTGTCACCGGTTTGTTCGCCACTAAACGCCACTAATGGTAGCGCCAAAATACTAGACTGAGGCTCTTCCGCGCCGTCGTCATTCAACATTATGATCTGAGGCATCTCACCGTTTCCATCCCATTCAAGTTCTTCCACCAAAAACGAATTTGCTTAAGAAAAAAACGAACAAAACATTTAGTATCCTTTCTGCAAAGATTTTTAGATTAAACAAACATAATGATAAATTACACTTACTAGTTGTGACATTTGTTTTTTGATCTTGGGAGACTACTACTCTTGGTATGACAGTTCGAAGATTAGCCGACAGGTCGTTCGTGTCGAAGAAACTTGCAAGGTCCATGTCGTGAATCACTCTTGGCGATTCGTTGCTGCCGTAATGACAGAGAGGATTATCCTGGAAAAAATTAAATTTATCAAAACTCCTGTTGCTGAAACAGTATTGCAATTTTTTCCTTAAATACATACAGATTTGTTTGGTACTTCAGCAGTCATTACTGCCATCTCAAGCAGATAGATTGTAAGAGCCAGAACTTGTTCAGAGACATTATGACCGTAGACTGCTTTTTGTAGGATAACGAAAACCATTGCGTGGAACACTTTTGATCTCAGAACTTTTCTTGGATCTTCGTAATCTGGAGACACTGGTGCTGGGTGTCTAAATGGTGGCCAAGGTGTGGTTTTGCATTTATTAGTTTGTTTGACACTGAAAAATAAAAAAAAATGTATTTCAAAAACCTGTCTTGATCTATCTAAAACAATAGAATAGAATAGATAGAAATAGAAGTTTCAATAGAATTAAACTTCTTACTGCTCTGTGAAACGGTCCATCGAAACCTGAAAATCTCGTCGATGAACTGCTCGTAAGAGTACATGTAAAGGATCGTACAGTTCGTCCCAAACTTTTGGTTTTGGACCATACATTCCTTGTTGCATGATGTTACCACTTAGTTCGAGAGTTGGAGCTCGATACTGAGCAACCTGAAAAACAACAGTCACATTTGTTAACATTGCAATTTCGAAAGTAGATATCATTGTATTAATTTTAATTAAAGAATAGTTCAAATTACCTCAGCAAGGACGGATTCAAAATCTCTATTTTGAGTTGTACCACAGCGTTCGGGCATCAGTTCCATCAGTTGGCTGTGGGTCTTATCACTCATGCACAACAATGTAACCATCTCTAAACGGGACATCTCCGGATCAGATAAACCTAAATAATTTAAATTTGGATTATTAAATTCCAACTCCTTTACTTTATTGTAAACAAAAATTAATGCCTTACCTAAATTTGTTCGCGTGCTAACTAAGGTAGCTAAAAATGTTAAGCAACTCTCGAGCATGGGTATATCATGTTCCCCTTCCCGATACTCGGTTTGCGGTATGTGATACATAATTAAACTCATCCAGTCACGTACGTGAAACCTAAAAGTAAAATATTGCATCTTATCTTTACCATATCACTTTTCAGTAACTTAAAACTGACTTTGTTTTCATAGTTTGGCACATACTTTTCGATGACGGTCTGCAGAAAATCGTTGGCCGGCAATTTAGTCGCGCAAATTTGTAACAAGTACAGATCGGCATCCACCATCGAGTTGCAAAAATTGCACTGGATGTAAGTCATTGCTTGTCCTTTGATTTGCAACCCGTTACGAACCCACAACCCGTTCAGGATTTCATAAAACGCAACCTGCAAGAACATTTTTTCGTGTGTTCTTTAATTTTTCATTCAACTTTTCTCTTCAAAATAATAAAACAAAGTCCGAATTTGTCATTCAAGTATGCTTAGATTACATTTGTAAGAAAATTACTTTTAAAAGAAAGGACGAACTAGAAAATTAATTTTTGATGGAAGATTAAAATTCGCTGAATCAGAAAATACCTGGGTTTGAAAAAAGTTTCATTTTAATGTGTACAATGAGTTGAGTGAGGTAAGTAAAAGTGGTTTAACGTGAACGAATGATTCTCGGCCCAGTTAGCCGGCGCATATTTACACGCCGTATAGTACAGAGCGAGCGTACGAAAAGTGTGGATGAATACAAAGTGAGTGTCTCACTGGGCACCCCCAGTCGCTAGCTAACGCACACAAAGATCGTCGACCCGTCCCACCGATCCGTCTGCCTCTGCGCAATGGCTCGCTTCTCAGTTCTAAACAAACGTGGCTGGGCGAGGGACTGCTCATTTGTGCTCACTCGACAATAACAAACTTTCCCAATCAGTGTATTAAGTTGCGAACAAAACGCAACTGTCAAGAGTAACTGCAAAAACAAGAGCAGAACCAACAGCAGGCTAAACAAGAACAGCGAGAGCTGAATAGAGGTGAAGAAAAGTGAGAGGCAAAGATGCCTCGCCTAACGGTACTGGTCCTGGGCAGCGTGCTGCTTGCTCTCGGCCAATCGCTCCAATTTATGGACGTCGAGGAGATGCTTGAGTACGCTGAACAGAACGTGAACAAAGCGGTGGAGTCATGGCGACACAGTGTACCCCAGGACCTGGGTTCGCCAGAAGACCGGCAAATCACCCGCAAAAGGGCGGAGAACCAGTTACTCAGTGACATGAATGTGCTTTCATTCAAGCTAGACGACGTGGAGAGCAAACTCAATCGCAAGATTGACTCGGTCGGACGAATCGTTCAGCGACTGCCTGAACGCACCAGGTTGTTTTTCAGGCTGGAGGCTTTGTCTTCGTACATTGAGTCGCTCGACCAGGCCTACTCCGAGATGCTCCGATACGTGCGCAAACTCGTTGATGCTGATGAAAACGAACTCGTCGCTTTCGCTGAAAAGATCATCGAGCCCAGCTCGCATTCCATTCAACGAAATTTGTACAGCGTCTACACCGAGTTTTGCAGGGATGTCGAGAACTGTATCCTGTACTCTTTACATGATGCTATGAAGGTAAATCGATTTGACCTAGTTTGGCTGCGAACTTGTCAGCTCAAACATCTTACAAAAAGCTCCATTTTGAGATTCAACAAAGTTCAGATTAGAAATCGCAGAATTATAGATTTTGTTCGACTGATTGATCGATTGTGTGGTGAATTTATTGGTTGTGAAAGTTAACAATTGAAAGGATTGTAGAAAGAGGATTATCGCGAAACGGATTTGCAACTGAGAAATCGTCGTGTTATTACCGGTTGCATTACCGTTTCCAGAAGCTCTGGCCAAGGTGAGCTCAAGCGTGGAAGATGATTTGAATTGTCATCAATTTCTCAAGAGAAATTCGACGATGGGGTAACTAAAGTCTGACCATCGTTATCGGACAATCTTTCAACAAAGCATTTTAGTCGTTTGTAATTAATATCCTATTATATCAGCGTCAGTTAAAGAAGTCTGTTTCAAAATCATCTACATTTGAAATTTGAAACACAAAGAGACAAAGTGTTTGGAGGCGTATTCATCAATTTATTGTCAAGAGTTATCTGGTTATGTGACACTTGGGAAGGCGCAGTTGAAAAGTGTACAATGCCAGACAGTTTGAATTGCGTGGAAATCGTTAATCCATATTTGATCGTTTGGTTTCAATTTAACGACAATAGGCGTACTCATTCAGCTAGGTCAATTTCATAAATGAAAATAAATCAAATCAATTTTTAGGTGAAAAATTGTTTTTAAATTGAAATTAATTTTGCAAACAGAAGTCTAACATAATTTAATCGTTCTTAATTTCATATGCATGTACACACTCAAACTATGATTTTTACGTCATTCAGAAGTTATCCAATATTTCATCTGACATTATTTCATATCCAACTTTACATTCTGAAAAGTGGTTCAATTCTTGGTAAGAAACTTTTTTAAATGGACGAAAAATATTCACCCGATCAAAGATGTGGGTCAAAAATGAGTAATTACTGCCAATTAAATTTCATTGAAAGTCATCAAGTCATCAAAGAAATTGTTTAACAATTTTTTTAAACAATCATATTTTTTGATCTCGTCCTCTGTTGCCTATTATATGAAACGGGGCACTCATAAACATTTGTGCGAAAATTCTCGTCAAAGATTTTTTAAAGTAATCAAATAACACTGTAGAAAGAGCATTACTTGCATACTTGAGACGCTTAATCAGCAATGAAACGAAATCGCAACGCGCAATAAAGCGTTCGTTTCATTAGAATGGATTCATACAAAATAAAATGAATAATAATTTAATATCACAATTATACTTTGCAACTTCTCTGCAACTGAATAAAAATGCTCAGCTTATTTCCAACTAAATTCATGAAACGAAATGGAAACGCAAATGCATAAAAATTCTCTCAACAGAAATCACCTTCCTCGCACCAAACAAAGAGAAAAACGACCGACTATTACGTATATGGAAAGATTGCGTTACAACTATCATTTGCTCGCTTTTTATCTTCTCACACATCTGTGAAAACAAACAGAGGCGATGATGAAAAAAATGTTCTTTCTTTTTTTCTGCATCACAATTCTTGCAGGCATCATAAAACGAAAAAATTCCATTACTTATTCTTATTTTTATTTCGAATTATAAAATTGTTAGATGGAATGAAAAAATGACGTGAATGCTTTTGAGATAAGTGGTGTAGAAAAACCGGAATGGTCGAAGTGTATTTGGATCGTGGACTGCGGGTACAGAAAGGTCCCATGGTAGGGAACGTGCGATAGTGAAGCAGAGCCTGTGGCAAAGCGAAATAAGCGGAATCGCCTCCATTTGCGGACCGAGGGTTTCGCGACAGTCGCTTGATAACTCTGGGACGCGTCGCACGCAGTGAACAAAGGCGTCCCGGCCTCGAGAACACTTGTTGATTGGTCAGCGGTCATTCGATCATAGAATTCAACGACGCAGAGTGCTCTTCTAGGTTGTCAACGGGATCTCAGTGGTTGGATTGTTTTTGTTTACATGAGATGGTGCGTGACAGTGCAACTGGCCAAATGTCAGTTGACGATACGACATATGCTCGTCAATTAATGACCCGTCCTTGATCTCAGATAAGTTCTGCAAGAGCGAGCGAGAGAAAGAGCTGACAGAGAAAGAGCCAGAGACAACTCAGCACCGGGCGTGCACGTTGATTCATGCGGTTTCTCGACACAAAGACAATGCAATAGCGGGGCCCAGTCGCGTTTCTCGCACTGTCAAGATACGAGCTCCTGATCCTACAAAATAACTCAACCTACATAATATCAACCAATCCGTCAAGGACAATTTCAAGCTTTTCTTTTGCCTTTCAATAAGTTTTAACTTGAAAGTGAAGATGTTGTCAATTGTGGTGCTCTTTTTGTGTTCGCTGACTTTGGTTTCATCAACAGTCGAATTATCAGCGGTAGACCAACTGAGACAGGAGCTTCTGGCGGTAGACCAACTGCTCCAAAATGACTACCAAGCGGGTGTACAAACCTATATCCATACAATTGACAAGTACTATGAATTCGGCAGGAGTGTGGACGAGCAATTTCCCGTCAACCGAAAAATTTACTTCAACGGGTTAAACAATTTTAGTCTCTGGAAGAGAGCTAAATCGGAGATAGAAATTATTGAAAATATGTATGGGCGATTTCAACAGATGCAAAAAGACCTAATTGAACGCGAGGGACCATTTCAACTCGACCAGTGGATCAAGTTCACAGACATTGTTACAAGCGATCCGTCAAATTCAGTTATGCTTCGACTGATCCATATCACTGACATTGTTGCCCTTGAACGATTATTTTACGCTGCCTATGAGGTATCCTCAAAGCATCAATGCCGAAAAAAAAATTAAACTCTAACAAAAATTGCAAAATTTTTATTTATTTAAATTTCGGATCGATCAATGAGTAACAAATGAAACTCAACAGTTTTCTTTGAAAAATGAGTCACAATCGTGGACATGCAAAACAATTTTTCGCTGACAGTCTCGTTAAAAGCATTTAGTAGCAGTAAGAAAAACGTGACGATTATGATCATTCGTTTGTAATTTGTCTGTTTTGTATGTTCCAGGAAAGTCAAACGGCTCTATGCGACACGAAACAGTCGCCGCAGCAGCTAATGTATAATCTCTATAATAGCATCGCTTTGGCTGAAATGAAAGGATACGCGATGTTGCAATTTTCGTACAACATTTTGAGATTGCATAAGAAGAGTGAGTTTTCAAACAGATCTCAATTCCAAGTGTCTTAGCTCAGTTTTAAACGTTCTTAATCTTACGCAACTAATCAGTTCCCGCTAAACCAACTTCAATCAACAAGTTGAACTTGGTGGGCGAGGGGTCAAAACTCGATCGACAAAACATCAATTTTTCTCTTTCTTTTTCAGAGAACTACACCCAGGAGATCAAAAACTCGAAAAACGACTATGCTCAGATGGTGATGGAGACTTTGAAACATGTTAAAATTGCTATGGCGTACGCGACTAAGGAGATGTGGCGATGTGATCCACACGACCACAAGGAAGGTGAGATTGATTAACTAATGTCTAATTAAATCGAATTAGAAGTTTTCGACTGATTGATTGGTCGCTTGAATCTTGTCCTTGGCAGATGTTACGTTCACGGAGCTCAAGGAGGTCTTCCAAGGTTACATCGTTAACGAGGTTGACCTTAACCTTCACAAGACCTGTCGGGAGAACTGTGCGTTCTATACGAATACCAAAGTTGAAGGCTGTTACGCGTCGCAGTACTGTGGCAGACAGAAGAGGTGCAATGGAAAAGTCGTCAAGTGCCAGTTTATCGATTCGGACATGTGGGTCTGTCCGGCTGTGAGTATTTTTGAATTCGGCAACGTAAAAATTCGAATTTTAAAGCCAATTTTCAATTGAAATTGTGTTTTTTCGTAGCCTGCTGGATCTAAGAAGAGGTACGAGTATATAGAATATGAAAACGGCAAAAGATTAGGACGAAAACATCTGGGCTGTTCAGGCCAGACGAAGGTCGACAGTTGGTGGCGATGGTTGTTCTGGCATTGCAGCTATTGTTTCTGTTATTGCGACGATCACACTGCGGAATCAGACAGATACTTCAACCTCCGAAATGTCACTTCCGACATACACCAAAACAAGTACGAACAACAGCAGAAAAACTCTGTGAAACTTGGTAGTACAAGTTGTCAAGATTTATTTTGCAATAATGATAACTTTTGTTTGCATTTCTAGAGTCATAGTTGGAGTACGATTTAGGAAAGTGAACCACATAGTGTTTATTCAAATCAAGGAAGGTCTGTTGCTTCCCAAGGGAGACATTGATCCCGAATCAGTAAAATGGAAACCACTGGACACCTACAGTATCAGCCAAATTGGCATCAGAAACGGACAGGATTATCATACGATTGAATGGCAGAAGAGAGCGGTGGATTTAGACGATCTTGTGCCATCAAAGGACCAGCCGGTTGACGAATTGCTAACAGGTATTTATCAATGTTTCAAATGTTCAAATCAGGAACAAGATTGATAGATCACAAATACATATCCAATCATTTCTTGCAGGTCTCAGATTCCGAGTAGTAGGAGCTCATTTGAATTTGGAAATTAGAACCACACCCTTCAATTTTACAACAGGAAAACTCATGCCTGACAGAAGCCAGTGGCACTCGAATGACAATACCGATAGGGATGGAAATGCCAGCACTCATGTCAAGGGTCGAAGGTAAACAATTCATGATCATAATTATTTAAAATGATTTTTGAAATTTTTACAAACGTGATTTGTATTTTAGAACTGAAGTGAGGCTGGAGAACCGAGACGTACCAACTCGTGAAGAGTATGCGAAATCACAGCCTGACTCATCAAGCAACCAGTTCTTGTACTTCCAACCGACAGATCTAGAGATGGACGTGGCTCAAAGCACAATCCCATTTTTGGATATTCAACCAGTCGAGGTGGATCCACCGGCACCAGTGACTGGTGCTGGCATCTTCCACAAGAGTCGTGGAAGGAGCGGTGGTTTCTTGGCCCTCAAGCTCATAACTTACGACTTTGCCAAACACCTCAACGCCGACCTGCCGTTCACTCCAATGACCGTGGTTGGCTTGAGCAACGAAATCAACTCAGTCTAACAAGTTGAAATCAAGTTGAAACAGCTTCTCGTGATCTAGAATTAATCCTTTAAGGTTTTTTTTTCATCAAAGTAAATAAACCCAAGCTAATAAGTTATTGTAACGTATGATAATTCAGGAACGATCGATCAGTTCGCTGAAGGCTCGAATAGACAGAGACCAAAAATTATGTCATAGTTTTACTCTCGCTGGTAACTTTTAGCAATTTGATAAGCAGTTCGAATCCTGTACAATTTTGTGTTTCTTTTTGTTTGTGAGTACAGGAGTGAATAATTAACAATGTCATGTAAATACTGATATGTGATTCAATAAAAAGTTTTGTATGAAAAAAAAAGAAGTGTACGCTTTGATTTGTTCCATAGGTTGGTTGTAAATATCCGATAGATTGTTTGAACATTGGAGAGAGGTATTTTAATGAGCATGATTTGTGCCGCGTTATCAGTGAGTAAAGGTTTACCAAACCAGACGAGCGAACAGTCAAGAATATCAACTTATGCTAAGCAACATTCATAATCGTCTCATTTGAATACGCAACTTTGATTTTTTTCTTCCTCCTTCGATTTGAATGAAACTCAAACCGCGGCGATCGTTATTGATCGGTAATTTGTGAATTGCAATCAACCATGAATTATGCATTGACACGCGTTCCTTTTCGTTTTGCGATTTTTTTTTCAAATGCCCGCTGTAAAATTCAAGCGACATTATGCAGCTGGTCTAGTACTGAATGAAAATAAAAATTCCTTTCAAACTCTCTCGAAGCAATGAACGCGAAGCTTTTGTTTGTTTTGTCGCGTCTACATTTTTCTCTTTTCTTTTTCAAACTTGTTGTTAGAAACGTTGCAAGTTATCAAAAGACAATCTTTTTTCCTTCATTTTTCATCAAGTTTACAAGGTATTAAAAATTTGTACAAAAAAGTTGCAGCAATTTATTCGTATGATTATTTATGAATTAAATAGCAATAAAGTGCAACCTTTTAGCATACTTGAATGATAATTAAAACACTTTTTTCTCTACCATCTCGTTGCGTATAATACAAAATTATTTCTTTTACTCGGCAATTTTTGCGGCTTGACTCATGCATACGAAATTTCATGCAAATGTACTTACCTGGATCCTGAGAGGATGCATCATAAGGAGATGTAACATATCGGTCGGTGGTAATAAATCGTCCAGTTTTTCACCTTGTTGTCTTATTGCCTGACACATAAATACCGCATAGTATCGATGAAGAGGCACATGAAAAGACACTTGTAAACTGTCGCTCTGCAAACGAAAATTATACCCTGTGGTTATTATTTATTGGCAGGTCCCTACAATTTTGTTAACTCGTTCCAATTGTAACTAATGTTTCACAAATTGACCATCATTTACGTTTTATTATTCAGCAATTTGTGCGCGTAAATTGAAAAAAGTATGTTTTTGCAAATTTATTATTTTCTTTTCGTCTTCTGTGTGATGCATAATTTATAATAAATGGTAGCTTTATTGCTTATGAATTGTACATGAAAAAGACAGTAATTACCACATTAGGATCAGTGAAATTGACAGCATCCAACCAATCTCGCAGCGCCTCATGACAAAAGTTGAGAACTCGCTTGCTGAGTTCGGCGCTTTCTGGCCCATGCAAATGCGACACGAGTTGCCACATCGGGTATGAACTAGCTTCCAATTCAGCACTAAATGCTGCATAATACGTGTTGGATTCGAATTCCACGTGTTGACTCAGTTCTCTTTGGTTTACGTTCATACCTGCGAACCAAAAACGGTCATTACCCAGTTCTCCTCGTGCACACAACTGTGTTCTCGGTAAACAGAAAAATGTCATTGCCAATAAATTCACCTTGAAACAGCGACAGAAACTCGAACCACATCTCCAGCAGAGTGTCATCGCTCATGAAACGCTCCGCCACGGGCTTGTGTGACAGAACATTGTTCAAATCAGACACCAAAGGCCAATAGCAATGCTCCTTCATGACTTGTCTCCCGCAGTCTACGACGTAATGAAAATTCTTGTCCGGATCTGTAAATGGAATTCAACCATCATATCTACTTTTACGCATTATTTGGATGCTTTTACTCATAATGTCTATGTTTTATATTCTTTTTTTTCAAACTTTATTTTACTTATTTACTTTTACTTTATATATTTTGATTGACAGCAAAACAAAATCTATACCGTGCAAAGTATTTTGAATGAGTATTTTGCTCATCATGTATTTCAAACTGATGACCATGACGTGGAGTAATTTCAGTTGGTCCACCATTCGCAGCGCGAGGTCTTTATTGCTGAACAGCTGCAACAAATATTCGTAAATTAATCAAATAATAAATATTTTAATTTTTTTTCAAGAAATCGTTATATGATAAAAAAATCATGTGAACAGAGTGAATCAGTAGAAAAACGTATGAATAATCTGATAACACTTTCAAAGAGGTATTAGCATCTTAATTGATTGCACACCTGAACGCTAACATGTACGACTCTATTGCTTAATGTATCAGGATCAGTAGAACGTTCCAGCATCATTGATATCCTGCTGTAATGCAGCACAAACGCCCGTGTTAGTGCTTCTTTGTAATCAGGATCCGGTAGCATGTGCAGCAACAGACACACCAACTTTTGGGGAAACTCGTAAGCCACTGTCCAAAACATCAACTCCTCCAGGAACGTCGTGTGAACAAGGTGCTCTTGAAGTGAAGCACATTCTAAAAATTAAAGTTGAAATCAAAATTTTGCTTAAAAAAAGTAACCGCAGAATAATGTACATATTATACAAATGTATAAATAATGTTGTAGATGAATTTGACCTTTGTATTCATCGGGCGGTTCAGGGTTGGGCAAGGACTTGACAGCATCTTGATAGATTTTGTTCGAGTCTTGACAGTAGCTGTCGTACTCGGTCTTGCCGGCAAACGCAAGAGGGTCCATGAGTCCGCGATACTTTTGAGGATTAGTCAAAGCCGACGTCATAACGTTTCTCATGAGTGCGCCCATATTATTAAGATCGAGCAGCATCGTGAGATAGGCGTCCACGTCGTTGATCGCATTCTTGTGGATCGCCACTCCGGGTTTCCTGCGTTTAACAAACGACAAGTTGTACATTAAGTCACTCAAAGCCGCGATTACATGACGAGTTTTATTTGCGGAACAATGCGATCAAACGTGCGTTCAACTTACCCGTTTTCACGAAGATGCTGAATCAGTCGCAGAATGATTCTTGGCATCATTGCCTCGGCGACGCACATTAAATCAGACGGCGCGTCCGATTTCTTCACAGCTGCTTTTGGGCCATGTTTATCGCAAAAACTGCAAATTCAATATTCTTCCTGTTAGTTTCTTGCTTTCACATTTAAGTTTAAAATTTTTGCTTTTGCGAATTCGTCTTTTAGTTACCCAGTCTCTTTCATAACTGAAGTGTCGCCACAGTCACATGCTCCACCAGCTTGGCTTAGAAACATGTTGAAATCGTGACGGTAATGGTTTCCCTTTTTGAAGCATTCCGTACAAAGTGACATGCACGGTGAGATCCCGCAAGTACGACACCGGTAGGCCACGAAGTTCGGGGTCCACACCAATCCGCATGTTGTCGCATTGTCGTATGATCTCACTGAAAAATTGCATTTCATTTTTTAACAAATTAACAAATTCTATTTCAAAATTTAGAATAAAAATGTTGCAAATCAGATTAATAGTTGAATTTTTATGGAAAATATTGCGAAGATAAGCATTTGGGACTTTGTTACCGAGTTATCCCAGTTGGACGTAGTTGTACGTATGTGTACAAGTTTTAACTCTGCCAAAGACGCAAATCGCATTAAAACGATGACAAAACTCATCCGAGTGCTATATTTTCATCTTAAAAAAAAGCGCTTTATTGCGTTACAGTGAAATTAAGGGAAAAAAGGAGTTACAATTTCATTAGATGCTTCTTATTTTGTATCGATTTCCTATGCCGGATATAAAATCCAGTGCCCGGTTTAAACGGATAAAAAATTGTATATTAGTTATAATACAATGTGACGCAACTTTTTGTTCTGCAAAAACATTCACAATTAACATTTTAATTTTAATTTCTCTGATTATTTGATCGATATTTATCCACTTTACAAATAATGGAGAATCGATATGAATTGAATTAACGTATTATATAAATATCAAAACGTCACATATTTTCTGAGTATCAACTTTTAAGATGAAAAAAAAAAAAAGAAAAGATACTTTTTTTAATGTTTCAGGATGTAAAGTGGAGTTTGACCGAAAATAAAATCGTGTGTGAAACTGATGTACAAACAAATAGTTATTACATTGACATGTACACCTTTTGGAGCAAATGCAGGCATACAAAAATGCGGTACAGGACTAAATATAGATATTACGAAAGTCTTGCGCGGTTATAAATCATATTAAAATAGAATTTGACTGAATTTGATTTTTGCCAATCACATTCATTCGCTCAATTCATTTTTTCTCATTTCCATTGATTAAATAATAAATAAAACTTTCTTTACAAACTTGAACATGTTTTAAAAAAGTTTCTTTTGTACAAATTCACTGTTTTTTTCAATTTTTTCAGATCAATAACATTTTTCCGGTTAGGAACGAAAAAACGTTTGATAACAATGCAAAAACATTGACCGACAAAAAAAAGGAAAACAGAATAAAAGTTTTTCTAAGTTGACATTCATAACAAACTATTATGTTGAAATGTGCTTATCTAGGGATAATTTAATGTACAAGTCACATTAGTCACAACTTAACACTCTAACAATTGACGTAGATTACATTACAATTCGAAGTTGTCAAATTTGTTAACAATTAAACATTGTGCAGAGTTACATCTTATGTTTTCATTTCGTATTTCTTTTTTTTTTTAACAAACTTTAATTTTCCAGCAATGCCACCTTACAATCTTGAATAAGTCTGATAAGACTTAACAGATGACGTTTCTGATAAACCAACTGTTATAAAAATTTTTTGACACTCTTTGAATGTTTTTGAAACGTTTTTGTTGAAATTATTGAAAGAATAATCAAATTAAATGTCTCCCCAACTTGAAGACATAAAGCTAAAATTGTCGATCAAATAATTTTTTGCAAAATTGCAAATTATTTTTTTGAAAACTTGTCAAAGAACCTGCTGATAATTAAACAATGAAGAATAACAATAAGGAAGAAACAACAAGTAAAGAAGCAGTATTTTGTGTAAAATAGGGAAAAAAAACGGGGAGAGAGTGAAAAAGAAAGATGAAAAAAAGAGATTGAGAGTTGGAGAGAGTGGTCGGTTGGTCCAAAATTAACCTAACTCTCGAAAAGGGAATGGAGGTTGGGGTGGCGCACCTGTTTTTTCGAACTCGTCGTCGGTCATGCCGCCGGCCATGAGGGCCTTGATCCAGTTGATGGTCTCGAGGTCGTCGATCTCCTTGCTCGGGTCGAGGAGGATGTCAAGCAGCTCGTTGAGGCTGTCGGCCTTGTTGTTGACGCACTCGGAGTGGACGTAGGCCGCAGCGGTGACTTTGCACTTGTTGAGCAGCACCCGTGCCGACGGGCTCGACGTCGAGGCCATCGCGAGCGCCGGCTCAAGGTCAAGGGTCTTTGGGCTTCACTGGTGCGAGCGGCACGCGCTCATCCACGTCTTTGACAGCATCGCAAGCGACGTCACGCGCGACGTCCAACAGTCCGCCGATACCAAGGCGTCGATACCAAGGACACCACCGAAACCAACACCCAGCTCCAACATCAAAACCCACACAACAACGCAACACACCGAGCCGTCCCGACAAATTCGCTACGGTTCATTCCCGAGCTTCTTGCACTGCTGCTGCTACTCACTGCTGCTCCGAGCTCCGAGACCAGTACGTCGCGGGTCGTTGATTCCTCCGAGCGCTTTTTTACCCACGTAGCGCAAGCGCCCAGCCGAGACCAATCGGTTATTTCTCATGCGATTTTACCGACCGTCCAAATCCAACCTGCTCCTTCCTATACTCTTTCTCTCTTGCTCGTACGCAACATTCTGAAGGACAGACAAGGACGAACAGGACAATATTCTAGAAGTTACTAGAATCTTTGTTTATATGCTCTATGCTCACCTCTCTTGTTTTTCGTCCGTTTAGAAGTGCCTACTATTCAGCTTAAGGCTTCATCAGGTTTCCATGCAAAAATCTCCTTTTGGATTTTCGGAGATTGTTTACGAGAGGGATTTTGTTAACTGTCAATTTTGGAGTTACTTATTTTAGGCGCGCAAATTTTGAATTTGAAGGAAACTGTCAATGCGCATGCGCAGGTTGGGTTTTTTGAGTAGTGCTTTTTTCTAATGTGTAATCAAAAATTATACAATTATTTATTAATTGTTTGTTCGTAGTTTTATTTACAGAAGAAAAACTAAACTTGTAGTTTGTATTTGTTACTCCTACTATCGTCGAGCAAAATGTGCATTCATGGAAGTCTTGGATCGCTGAATGTTGTTCAAATTTGACTTGATTCTCGATTCCAAACTGCTGGCATGTGCAGCTTTAGCTAGCTCTTTCCTAAAAAATCAAAAATGCACAAGTTGGTTTATTGAACCTTAAATAGCAGTCTGAAAAAATGTGATTAAAAAACTTACGTCATGAATTCTTTGCTAAACGACTTTTCTGTCTTTTCCTTCTCTTCCTCTGCCCAATATTTGCGAACTTTGTTTGCCCTCTCTTTGTCGCGCACCTCGGCGTCTTTCATCATCTCTCTTAGTCTGCGCTGTTTCTCTTCGTCCGATAATTTTTCGCGTTTCATTGGGACGTACTTCTTTTCTTCTTTGTCCACTTTTTTCGGCCCTTTTTCCCTAACAGGGGAATCTCTTTTTCTCTCTCTATTGACTTTCGATCCATCTGCATTCTACAAAATAAACAAAAGAAATTAATTATGTTTCGAAGTTTTTTTAATAAAATTAAATAAATTCAAGACAAATTTACCATCAATCCGTACGATCCACCTTTGAAATGTTTAATTTCCCTGCTCCTCGACCTAGATCTGTTTCTTACTTTCCTGTCCCTGGACCTGGATCTGTTTCGAACATTTCTGTCCCTAGATTTGGATCTTTCTCTCGACCTGTTTCGTTCTTTCCGTTCTGATTTACTGACATTTCTTTGATCATGCTTATCTTTCTTCCGTCGTTCATCCTCTTTAGAAGCTCTTTTTTGAGGAGACAAATCTCTTCTTTTTTTCTTCTTCTTCAATTCAGAATCGCTCTCTGAATCCGAATTGTCCGACTCACTACTGCTAGAGCTTGAACTGCTCGAGCTGCGTTTTCTGCGTTTCTTGCTCCTTTTTTTATCCTTCTTGCTCTTTTTCAATTCTTTGATCAGATCCTCGGCTTTGATTTCTCCTTTTAGTTTCTTGTACTTGCTTGCCAGGACATAGTCTAATTTTGCTTCTAGGTCTTTTTTCTTAGACTTTTTTGAACGTTTTATTGATTGCAGTTTTTCGCTCTGTAACAAAGTTTCAATGTTCTTTAATCTATTACTTACACGAATCAGTAATCATAATATTTGATTAAAACAATAAAAAATAGATATCAAATCGATTAGGTAGATATTAAACACAGATATTAAACTGGATCTTGTTTACCTGTTCTTTGAGTTTTTTCAATTTGAGAGGGTTTTTCAGTAGCTGAGTTCTAGATTCAATGACTTTTTTCTTTATGGCGTACAATGGATCTTCTTGCAGTTTTCTTGCCAAGTCAACTTGTTCCGTTCCAACAAAATTTCTTAGAGACGGCGGTATGCATTCTGAAAGTTAAAAATCAAGAATACTAGGAAGCATGACTCAAAGATTGAATGAACGTTTTTTTAAAAAAACTGCTATTGTACCATGTTCGACATGATTTTTTGGCGCTTTATTAGCCTCAGCATCTTTAGAAGCTTGCAACGAATCTTCAAAAGCCTTGTCAATTCTTTTGCCCATCAAGTATTCGTCAGTATTGACTGTGCTGTTTGGTCCTTTATACATCCAGTCCAATTTTTTGTTATCTTTTTTCTCGATAACGCCATGCTGCATTGCGTGTTCTGTTATTTCCTCCCTGTCTCGCTCCATTTCAATCTCACGTTTCAGCTCGGCGATTCTCCGCTTTTCCTCGTTGTTCTGCTGCTCTGCTTTCCATACTTTTTCTATGTTCTTTTGCGTAGACGGATGCCATGATTTCTTCAAATTCTAAACGAAACATAAACAAAAATAAATATTATTGAAATATCTTCTACATTATTATTCAGGTTAAAAACAATATGTACATTTTAATTTTACAAGTTTCTATTGTAAAAATGTCAAAACTTACCAAATCTCCACCACCCATGACTGTTTTTTATTTTGGATCTCTAGAGATCCGAACTTTAAATTTTATGACAAGGAATCTCTTTGCAATTATTTAATTAGTGAAGGAAAGCCAAAACTGATGTTATTTTCCAAAAACTTTAACAACGTGTCAGACGCTTTGACGTAAAAAACAATAATCAACAATAATGAACTGCTCCATTCTGCGATTGCAGCGCCACCAACTGATTGAAAGTGAGTGTCTTAGAGAGAGAGAGATATGAGAGAGATAGACGAAGTGTTCAGAAAAACACCAACTATTTCTAGTTTCTATTGTGGTTTTTTGATCCACAATGTTGGCAACAAATTCGAATTGCTACTTATCAACAACTCGTTGAAGTTGCTGCAAGATTTTTCATGTTTTTTTTAATTGTTTTAAGAGTTACTTCAAAACTTAGAAATTAGTTGTACTACTTTGATTTTCGTTTTTTTAGACAATCGATATTTATTTACAATTTTTCATTTACAAAAATATAGTGTACATTAGTTTACATCTGCATCTCATTCTCCTGAGGTTCGACGACTTTCAAACAAGCATCGGCGAGTTCTACAAAAATTGGTTCCTTCATAGCAAGGTCAACAGCGTCAGTCGGATTGCTGCTACTCAAAATTGTCTGCATAATATTTTTTACATGAGGATTTTGTAAACAGTTTTTTACATTCTCGCTGTACTGAAGTTGCTCTAATTTCGTCAAAGAAACTGTGTCCGCGGTTGGGAAATTGTACTCCTTTTTCACGTTTTGTTCCTTCTCATCGGTTGGTTTTTTGGGACTGCACGGACTTAATTTATGAACCTTATAACAATCCACTGAGCAACTGAAATACAAAGCAAAATGCATTGATTTTAACGCTTTTATTTTTGGATACTTTATAATTTCAAGTTATGTATTTCAAATTCTATTTAAATAAAACAATTTTCCTAAAACTTACTATGGAGATCTGCAAACAGGGCATTTATAAGTTCCTTCTTTTTGGCAAGCGCAAAGATTCATCTTGTTTTGTGTCATTTTTAATCTGTCTTATAAAATTAACCGAGTGGTAAGTCAATATGATTATTTACGCTGCGCTGTTTGATGAAGTGTTTTTGCTTTGAAACGATAAACGTAACCTCAAATTGCACAAAGTCTTTCATGCTCTCAAAAGTTACCACAAGGTATCTAGATTCTTAAACGTAAGCAAGCAGTGTTAAACTTAGTCAGTAAGACGTCAACATCTTACCAATTGCAAAAAAATGTTTTCTTTATGTTTCTTGAAAGATGGAGTTTTTTAAATCAAAATCAGTTCAAACAAAATGTAGTTGATATTTCAAACTCTTTTTCATTATTTTAAGTTGCAAAATGAATCATGAGGCTTATTCTTTTTTTGAAACGATGCATCATCACTCTTAAAGTTGAATCATTTTCTAGATGAATGTAACCCATCACTTTGGAAAAAAAGAGAAACTGGAAAAATATATGTGTATCTCAATGAATTCCTTACTATTAAAGATCACGGAAAAATCCATCCAACAAAAATTCTTCAATTTAAGATAATAAAAATTCATCATCAATTAATGTCACTAAACAAAAGTAAAAAATGGTTAGACATAAAAACAAAAAACAAAATACTTTATCTAAAATTGATCATAAAATTTCTCTGCCATTTTATTATGTCGTTGTAAGCGAATGTTTTAAATGAGTCATTTTTGCAGAAACCACAAAACAGCTCGCTGGAACCACGAGATTGTCGTGGAAAATAATAACCGTTGACATTATAATATTTGGTATGCTGGAAAATACGTATGTGTGTTAAAAAAGTGTGCCGTAAATAAACCGCACGGAGCGTGCAATGCTAAAAAGTAGTATGACTGGAAGGCACGCACCTCGTTAGTTATCCGAGTGACGTAAGCCAGGTGGCATGAATGAGTCGTTACCGAGCGACGGGATCCGCCTTCATTCCTACGTGCAATGTCCTCTTATTCTCTCCCACTTTTTTCTCAATCTTATTCCTTTTCCAACATTCAATTCGACTCGCTTTGCAAATCAGCGTTTAACAAAAACACAAACATTTCCCAAAAACTTTGACTCGGCAACCAGAATTGCCACGCTCTCGTGAGATATAGGAATTGAGATTCTTGCATGACTAACACCCGTAAGAACTTGATTTCTCGATCCTGGGGAAATCCTTCTTTCAACATTCTGTTTCATGTCTATGAAGAACAAATTAACAAATTTTAAAAACAAAACTAAATGTTAATTTTGACTTAAAAAGTTATGATTCTGATGAACAAACAAAATTCCAGTTGAATAAAAAAGAAAAGTATGTTTTAAAAACATAGTTTTCTATGAGAATATGGATTTATGATATTATTAATGGTCAACCATGCGACCAAAATGTTATTTAAATGCGTATATTTTAGATGCATTTCAGAATTGGTTCCTGATTGTTTATTATTGCGAGAGTGATTTTTTAATGAGCGTTAATTAATCGTGGAGAGTCGGGCAACGCACTTAACAGTAGCGAATCAAAAGCCCATAAAGTTAATGGGAGAGAGAAGAGAGCTCTCGGTGTGTAATTTCATTTATGAACATTGGGCACGCTCGTTCCAATAAAATTGCTTATGTATCCGGACACAGTGAAATGTTCTGTAATGTTACACGTATCCGCATAACCGTTTCTCTATACAAAATACCGACATTTATTGTTCGCTCCTAATTGAAAAAAATGATAAAGGTTGATGCTACCTACCAAGATAGAACTAAGTTTTGCGTATGAAAAATGAATGTTTCTTCGCTAATAATGATGAGGAATCAAAAAGTTTGCGTACGCGAGAATTCGCCCGGCGGCAATCCTTAAGCCAAGGTCATTGATTCCTTCAAGAGTTCCGTCTTCGGTTTCTGGGCCAGGTTAACCGTCATTACCGCTATAGCCGATTACCTGCACTTCGCATGCCAAGAGTTCCAACACAGTTGAAATATTTCTAGTACTAGGTTACCAAGTTAAATATGCGGATTACATTATCCTACTCATTTTTTTAATTATCAACAATGCAACATTTATTAAACTAATAAACATGTAAACAAAGTTCACATTTTGTACCTTTTTAAGAATTTCAAAGCGAATTATTGCGAAAATCGAGATTTTTACTCTTGATCATGTTTGAATAAAAAATTACTTAAAAGCAAATGATAAAACATGATTACTGGTTGGTTTGAGCTTTGCAATAATAAAATGACATCAGTTTATTAAATAATCTAATAGTATTTTCATGCAGTACGAGTGACCTTGAAAGGTCGCTCTTACCAGATAGTCGGTCGTACCAATCGCAACTACGTTGGTACAATTTCTCTAACACCCTACTAAATTTTATTTAAGAGAAAGTAACCGAAGGATTTTATCGATACACTCACAAGTTCACTAACAAACAATGCAATTTCAGAGTACTCTTTTTGCAACAAAATCCTAACAAAAGTTAGAAAATGAAAAAAACAACACCAAATTCGAAATGTTTTTGTGAATGTTTTATTGCAAACTCAGGTCAATCGTTTTTTGCAACAAATTAAGCCAAATAAACGAAGAAAATGTTTAACTCAAGATTGAAGATAATCGGCTGCAAAAAAATGTTACATTATTCAAGAATGACTTTAATGAATTATTTTGTAAACCAGGACAATGTGCCAATGCCGCGCGACCAATATGGCATTTGTAAACTCAAATTGTCTTCCTAACAATTTATATTTGTCTTACCATACAATATGTAGTGCCGTAAAAAATACGAATTTATGCAATGATGTCATTTTTGTTCTTGAAAAAAATAGAAAAACAAAACAATCATTCACTATAATCAAAATTCAATCAAATTTATCTACAGGTCAATAATTAACATATCCGTGTGTCGTGTATAGGAATTGACACTTTCTTTTTTCGATTCGGAACTGAAACATTTCCCTTTTTAATCATTCATGAAACTTCACCCGGATCTGTACTTTCCATTTTTTCTCATTAAAAAATTTACAACATTGCAAAGCAAAAGTTAAATTCTAAAAAAGATCCAAAACGCAAGCCAAAATAATAATAATAAAAGGAAAAAATGGAAAATTATAAGATCAAAATGTAAATTTTGGTTTGAAGATAGATGGAAATAAGATAATGCAAGGCACAGATAGTGATCAGACAAGAGATGGAGGAGGCATTAAAACTAAGTACATAAAATGCATATAAAATACAAAAACGAGGCCTGCAATAAATAACGAGGCAAATACTGACAAAATGATGGCAGATTGCTTAAGCGGCAATAAATGGTTAACAAAGGAAGCGAGGATTATAATGTTGAGCAAAAGTTTTTCGTCCAGGAGTGACATCATCGGATGACGATTTGAAGCAGGAGGAGTAGAAATGGAAAAGGCTCATATGAGGGATGTTGTGCGGAATTGTTCATCAGGATGACGAAAGTTCAAGTAGGTGGAAAACCGATGCGGGATTCTCGATCGAAAGAAACCGTGAGTTCGACATCGTGCTAACTCGTTTATGACACCATTCTTGAATGACGTCACCCGGTTGAATGCCGCTAACGTCAACAAACGTCTCGCGACGGCAAACTCGCTGTCCATGAACAAGAATGGTTCTCTCAGCTCGAGCGATAATCGCTAACTTTGCACCAACCGGCCGTTCATCGCGCGAAATTCATATTTCATCGTCTCTTTTAGTCCCACTAGACGCGCACCAAATATTCCCGATTCAATATCACATCCACAACAGAAAACATAACTTGCTTTCTTAAAACAATCATTTTTGCAAACAAAATCCAACTCAACATTTTGTGCATTCAACAAAGTTTTTTTTATTGAATGGTTATAAAGTAATGATTGAGGAACTACGAGGATAAGGATGAATAAAGTGATGTTTTTTAGAAACGCGTGAATATGGAACAGCGATTCATCGGAGAAATGTCCGTAGCCAGAACACGTCAACGGAATATAGATATGCCGCATGAATGCAAGGATTTCAGAAAGTGCGGAATCCGCGAGAGCGATTTCACAGTTCCAACCGAGTCGCTCTATCGGCTTGTCATCTGCCTTATAACCAGCTGCTATCAATGAACAATACCTTGCCACTGCTAAAATAGAAATAACCATTTCGAATTTCCAGCAAAGGCGAGTTAATTACTGTCATTCACTCATTTTTATTTCCTTTTTCAAATTTGTTTACCCTGTTCTTGCAGAGCGAGATAGAAGTAAAAACTTAGTAGTAAAAATGGAAAGGGACGTTGAAAGATTCAAGAAAAATGATTGAATGTTTTTTCTCATGAATGTTTGAGACCACACGCAAAGTTGGGAAGAATATTGCAAAAAACGAAAATCAAATCTAATTAGCAAGTTTTAATCTATATCTGAAACCGCTTTATTATACAATGTTTGATTACGGTTTTAGTGTAGAATTTGTCCAGAGACGTTTTATCTTGCATTAAAAACCATTTGTGTAATGTTCCTCGGAATAATCATCTTATTGGCCGCACAAAAAAGGCAACAAAATCGCTTTAGCAAAAAAAAAAAACTTCTAGTGTAAGTTTTCGTAAATTTCCTCACATGCTTTCCAGATACCATACTCAATTTATTGAAAAATCTATGCCAATTTAAAACTAAATTTGGCAACATTTGTCAATTCAATTCTTATTTATGATAAAAAGAGATCGATCGAAGAAAAAAAGTTGAAAGAACAACGATAAAACCATACAAAAATATTGTATAACAAAGGCACAAAAACAACGAAGTAATAAAAAGTGGATAACCAAATGATGGACCTAAGAAATTATTGAAATTCTCGTTGAAATTCCCCGACAAAAAGATTACACAATTAAGTGCATTACAGGACAATTTGACGTCAAGCGAATCGAGAGCTCGAAGATCGAAAGGCCGATGAAACGCAGCAGAGTAGGAGAAGCAGTCAGCACTCGCATTTCAAATTGCACTTCCAAGCAGTTTCTTCGAGTCTTCCGAGTAAAGAGGACCGTGATGATCCGACGCCAAACCCCGCAGTGCCGGCAAGACAAAAAAAGCAATTTAGATTTACAAGCGCGAGCATCTCGTCGAGGATCGAGAGAAAACGACAGAAAAAAAACAAGAACCCGGCACGTGTCGGTCGGTTGTGTGCAGTGCTTGGCAGTGACCCACTTGGTACCGCCGGTTTCGAGATCTAAGCTTTGAGCAGTGATTTTTTTCTTCCGCAAACTCTTATCCTCTAGTTTGATTCCTTTTTTTCCTCTGCGATATCAAAGTTATGTAACAACTGCATGGAACTCGCACTTTTTGACCAACTTCAAGTACAAAAATTTTCTGCAATTCATATAAATAATAGCAGTTACAATAAAATGTAAAATTACAAGAATGGAAGATTGAATTTTCAAAGCATCGAAGATTAAGAAAAAAGAAATGAAAATATTTTTCACGATTTAGAAATTTAAGATGATAAGCGGATTTTAAAATTTATCGATACAAAAGTTTTATTTGTTAAAACTAAACACTGACTCATCGGAATCAGTGACTCAGATGAAAAATTCGTCGTCATCCCACGATCTCTGGCAGAAATGTACAGACAACGTTTTTTTTTTCTAAATAAAAAATGAATTTCATTTGTTAAAGTGTAGCGGCGAAAATAATTGATATGAAAAAAATTGTTCGCAAAGATGCGCGCATGCGAGGACGAAGGACACGCGCCGATGGTGAGATAAAAGCCACGTGAGTGAGCAGTGACAAAGCGAGTTCATCGACAGAAATACACTTGGCTTCGATGAGAGAAATAAAAAACGGCATTTCATTTATCAGAGAAGCAACCTGTTGAAGGATCTAATCGTTGACTAAACTTGGATGAAAATGTCCACCCGCGAGCACTCAAGATTCTTGCCTTTCATTTTGTTCACAAAGTTTTGTTTTTCAATCTAGATGTTTTTTGTTGTTGACTAATGATGACAATACTTTTTTTCTTTTTTGTAACTCAGTTTGAAGTGCAGATTTCATAAGTCGGTATCTGATGAGATCTCATGTATAATCATCATAATTTGAGACGAACAAAAAAATCACGATCGAGAAACGTTCGTTTTATCAGCGACTTTTCATTTTTCAATCACAATATCACTTGTGATTTTCAATTTATCTCGAACCGCCGGCGCGCGAGTCGTAAAATGTTAATTCCATTTATCGAGTGATGAAAAATAACAATATATAAATGAATATTAATACGTTCATTATTACAACAGTGTATGCAATCACATTGCGAAAATATGTTTTTTAACGTTTGTTCCTCATTCTCATGAAATTTAAATGCAAAATTACAAAAAAAAGAACAATTTTATTTAACAGGACCAGATTTTATGAAGTTAACATTTGAATAAATGTTAATTCATTACTTAAGAAATCACTTAATTTTGATATCGCAAGAAATTAATTATGAGAATATAAAATATAATTACACGTATATAGTCACTTGACCATATCTCTGGTCGGAGAGTACGGTTGGAAAACAAATTTAAAATGCTGATAATCGTGTGTGGTTTTCATCCGAGATTGTTAGGCAAGGATCAAAGCCAAGTTTTGAAATCAATATTAATATATTACGGCGATTAACTAACTAATACTGCGCGCTTGTGGAATAAAATTACGTTAATTTACCAAATGCGTTCATTTGCGCGAATATTCCTCACTCGGGCTATAATTAAAGATGCTTAACAATATACGTTCTCAAGTTAAAGGCAACGATATCAAGTCGAATATTAATACATCTAGTTTCACTAGCTAATTCTCTTCATTCAACACTTCTAATTAATACAAAACAGTTTTATTTTTATTCCTTTTTTTAACTTTAATCTTTCGTCTTTTGGAACATTATGTTTTGGGTTTCATGACGAATTGTTTTTTTTTTCACAATTTTAAAATTTCTGTCCAACTTGAGAGCAGAAGCTGATTCTGTAATCACAAATTTAATTGTGGAGTTGCGCAAATACCCTCGGGTCAATTATCAAGCACCGTTCGTTTTTTATCTTCGTGTTGCGGTTCGAAATATGAAATAGTGGCGTCTCATGACGTTGCAAATTTTTAACACTTTATAATGTAAGGAGTGCTTTTTATGGCGGCTATATCATTTTTTCTCGCAAATTCTGATATAGAAAAGAACAAAAGTTAAATAATACTAATGATCACTGAAAATGATAAACTAATTGTTGGAACTGAATGAAAATGTGGAATCTAAACGTTATTTATTATGATTGTTACAGGTTCTACTCGGACGAATATGGAGCAACGGGATGTTGATGAATGAAAAGTGCATGGAAGTGAGTTACGCATCCGGATGAAGTTTTCATCGGCCGTTTCTAATAACGCTGGTCGGTGGGACTTTCGTCCGTTTGAAGAACTCTCTGAATCATCAAAGAGGAAAATCAAAACTTCATCACTCTATTTTCATATTACTTTTTTTATTCTACTAATACACTCTCTGTCCTCACACGATATTTACAACATTCTTCAATAATTAATTCAGAATTTCAGATTCACTGAAAAGGCAACAGTAACTTATCAAGAAGTTACCAATAATTAGAAGGTAAAAGTCCAGCCGGCGGTGGAACGACATTCGTAGCGACACATTTTTCCAGAAATTCTTCCAGCCGAGTTACGGGCCCACCGGCTTCGTTCACTAAACTTTTCAACTTAGGGAAAAAGCTGCCTTGCAAAGCGTACAAAAGTTTCCTAAACTGCCTGGGGTAGGCGCTCTGCAGCGAGCTTCCGGTGACCTCGAGCATGTCCAGAACCAAAGTTGATATTAATTCTGCAGTATCAACTCTAGGCTCTGAAAATAAATGACGTTTTGTATTAAAAAAAAATAATAATAATTTTGTACTTGAAAAATGTTCCGCAAATACCTATATTAAGTGTTGCTGCCAACCATTTCCAGGCATTTCCTATTCCGTGTGGATGGGATTTGGTAACACCTTGCCTTGGCCGCGATACGATTAGTGACGCATAGAGTCGAAGAGTTCCGGAATGTTTTTTGAGGTTTCTGTAGTCTTTTGCATTGGCATTATTTTCGGCCTCCAACTGAGGCAACCAAACCGGAACTGTGTACGGACAGGTAGTTCTGAAATGAACCAAGAGCATCTCCCCAAAATCAGGAAACTCATTCCAGATAGCCACAGCAAAAGATGCTAGACTGAAGGCCATCTCTGGTTTACTGGAAACTAATGTTTCACCTTGACTCTAAAAAATGTTTAATTAATATCGGATATTAACCATTTTGTTAATCTGTTTAAGTATTAAGAAAACTTACCACAATCTTTTTTGCTAACATATAAATGCAGAAAGAAAATCCCTGTGGGTGCATGTCCACTTTAGGATGTGATTTGCCGGTAAGAAAACTGACCACTCGGTTGTACTTGTCAGTCAGGTGTTCTCGACTAATAGCATTTATTGCGTTGACCGGCGTGATGACAGCTTTTTGACACGCAAAGCGAAATTTTTTTAATGAACCGTTGTATAAGATTTCATTGTGCGACTTTTGGAACTGTTCTAAGAATTTTTGGCATTGAACGTAAAGCACCCACAATTCTGCATTGACGAAAGTTTTGACATCATCTGAAAATTTCATGATTTTGAGTTTGAAAAATGAATCTGTACATTTAGAATTGTTTCCAACCTTGTAAAGTGATTTCTTGAGTTGTTTGAACAGAATATTCTGGCAGCGATTGTTGTTCAGGAGGTACAATAGTTTGCACAGGGACTTGTCCAGAACTGTCAACCCGATCTGCTGTCGCTTGTAATTGCACTTGAACGTTTGGCTGGGATGCTGATTGCAGTTGCAATTCAGCCTGTCTGTACTCGTCTTCTCTTCGATTAAGCTCTGCATTAAAATCTCTGTTGATCTGATCTAAAGAAGAATAAATGTTTTCAAACATTGTTCAATTATTTAGAGATTTTTTGCTATTATTTCCTTTTTTATTTACCAGTTTCTGCTTTGTACATTTGGATTATTTCATCTAAACTTTTCAGAATTTCATCTGCTAGTTCCACATCTTCATCCGTTACCTTACCGCTCTAAAAGAATATATTGTTAATTTATTTATTTGAAAAAAAATAACAAGTTCATTTCACAATTATCATTACTTGTGTTCTTTCTCTAATCATCGCCATTTGTGAGCCCAAATCTTTGAGCTTTTGATAATGTGGTGACAGTGCCAAAACAGCCGTGCGTCTATCTTTACAAGAGATAAAAAGCGATTTAATGTTTTCATTTTTCAGTTCAAAAGCAGAAGGACAAGACTTGATCCTTTCCAAAAGCTCCTTCTGTTTCGCAAACTCGGCCTGTTCGTTTTCCAGCTTCTCCATAGCTTCTTGTATTCGTTGCTTTTGAATCTGCTGCTCGCGTTTCCGACGAATTTCGTTTTGTTTGATCTTCTCATCCATCATTTCTTCTTCGACTTTTAAACGTTTTTTCTTCTCTTGTTGCTCCTCTTGTCGCTTTTGTGCTAGAATCGTTTTCATAATGCCTTTTTGATAGATCAAGTTTTTACTAAAGTTTTCCATCTCTTCCTTCCTCTGCTCAATTTCTTTCTGAAAACATTTTCTTAAATATCGACGAGAACAAAAATTAATAGTTGAACATTACAAAGAAAACTAAATTAAAAAAGGTACCATAACATCTTCTTTGCGAAGCAATTCGTTTTCCAGTAACAACTTTTTCTTAGAAAAAACAATTTGATTCTTTGCAGAATTCTCATCAGATAAATTTGAAACAAGTTTGGTATCTTTCTTAGATTCGTCAGTGTCAGGTGCCATCTTTTTTAGTTCATTTAAAATATCATTGTCGCACAAAGTAGAATTGTGCAATGTAGAAGTTAATCGATGTGTACTTAAAGGTTTTTTCCTCAATAATTCGAGTCCTTTTTCGATTGCAGATGTTTTTAAACATTCAAAATCTGTGTTTATTGGGTTCATGGTGTTGCTCTTGGGCAAATTTGAGCTGTAAAATTGATCTGCAGTTTGATGACTGTGAAGAGTCTGTAAGCATGTTCAAAACATGAATGAAAACAAAACTTTTTTAAAATATAAATTAGCATGCATTTCTAAAGTTTAAAATTTACCATTTTTGTATTTGATGGGGACAATTTTAATCCTCTTTTCTCAGCTGCTGCTCTCAGCCACTCGTTTTCAGATGACACATTCAGGATACCAGACGTGTTTAAACTAAGACCACTCGAATTTTGTTCATTTATCTAAAAATGATGACATTTTTGTAAAATGGTAAATTAGTTGATTCGTCAACAATTGACACTTACAGAATGTTCATTTTTCTTAATAGAAATCGACTGATCGTCAAAATCATCATGTGCAACAAACCGCGACATCTTATTCCTGTAAATAATAAAATTTATTTACAATTAAAATAACACTTAAAAAGTTCTCGCACATTCGGTGTTATTTGCCGTTTATTTTTAAACAAAAATAGGTACTCACAAAACCTCAAACTGAATTTTTGAGGTTATGTGCCCGCTCCCACCAACAACGCGGATGAAAAGAGATAGACGAAGTGGCGCGAAAATGAAACACAACTTTTAGAATAATCAAGATACGGGGTTTGCAATTTAGGAGATGAATTTGTGATTAAAGAGATGTAAAGGCAGTAAATAATGAATCTTTCATAATTACAGCATTATACTTTTCCTTCATTTGCGAATAAAGGAGAAGTTGCCTTTCCTTTGAATTGTAGTGTAATAGCACCCCCCTCCCGCGTGATTGGCGTGAAGTAAGCAATCGATGTCCCTGAAAATAGTTGGAAAAATAGAAGTTCTCGCGAAAAATTGCAGATTGTTACTCAATCTCTATCAATTATTATCAAAGTTGTCTTAAAAAAGTGAGTTTTCAAAATAACCAAAATAACTGATGTAACATAAAACCTTGGACGTAATTCGATTTGTGAGTCAGTCAGTGCTTACAGACTGTCATAATCGGAAAAGAACGTTGTTTATATTTTCGCAAAGTTTGTAATAAACAAAACAATGGGAAACAGCGCAGCTAAAGCTGAACAACTGAGCATAGAAGCTCCTCAACAGCCAGCTGACAAACCGAAACTCAAACCTTGTTGTGCGTGCCCTGAAACGAAGAAAATCAGGGATACATGGTAGTACATACATTTTTTAGGTTATGAAGGTCAACATTTTCATATTTAAAAACTTAAATTCAAGATTTTTTAAGAAAATATTCTTTTTGTTCATTTTTGTTTTTTTCATTTGTTTGTTCATTTTTATTAACACGAACTTCAATTAACGACAGTCAACTTTCGTCGGTGTTCTGAACACAAAATTATATTGTCTGAATGATAAGTTAAAAGACTAATAAATTTTTTACTGTTACAGCATAATGGAAAACGGAGAAGAAAACTGTAGACATTTAATAGAAGCACACAAAGCTTGTATGCGTCATTTAGGATTCAACATATAATCTCCAGGATAATTAGTAACCAAAATTACCTCTCCTGCGACCTGCAAACTTACTTGAACGATGTAAATACGTAATTTTTAAGTTTACCAACAATTTTTATTTGCTTACATGAAACATTTACTGTAAAAAAGCCGGAATAGATGTCATGAGCAAATAAAAAGTAACAATCATAAAAATCAACAAGACCAATTTGTTATTGTTTATTATACTGACTTTTATTGACATAATCTGAATAGTTTGTAAACTCGGAATGGATTTTTCTTTCTTTGGTGCAACGGTAAATAACATGAATATTCTCATTAAAATATCTTTCATCTTTCACTATAATTTACAAATTAGTTTTATTCGTGAATGTTTATCGCAGAATTTAAGAACACAAACAGATCTTAGATATACAATACTTAATGCAATATTTTTTCATCAATCAAGAGTAGGATTTATAGTCTTGCAAAAAGTACTTTGAAAGTTATTCTTAATGTTTTTCGTTTAGTAAAAAGTTGAGTAACAGCTTGAAAATCAGCCAAAATGCAAAATAAGTTAAGATTGGACTCCATTGGAGTCACGTCCAGGACAAAAACCATAAAGGCACACAATTCCGTGCTCATCGCCAGGAACAATTAATTACAAACGTCTCCTGGGAAGTAACATGCTGAAAGCGCACACAAACGCTCTGACTGTTGACGACGAGGACTACAATTCCGTCAAGATGTTTCTGAACAAAAATCAATACACACCATTTTTGCTGGAAGACGATAAAAAAACTCGCCAATCATTATTAAAAAGAAAAAGAAAACTTTGAATAGAAGACATTTTTCAAGCAGAATCTGTGCGGGGATGAAAAATGCTATTGAGCGACTAGTCATTTCCCTCTTGCATAAAACTTTTCGCAGAGTCAAAATGATCGCGGCCATAAATTGATTTAAGTAAAAGAAATCAATTTATTTGTTTTTCTTCTTCTTTATTGTAGCTGCCGTTACCGGAAACGCACGTTTAAGCAGGCTTTAGTCGTCGTGTCCAAAATGATGTTAGGTTTGACATTAATTGAGCACGTCTCGTTCGTCTTACAGTCCATCGAGTCTCATCTTTCTTGAGGTATTCTCATGGAATGCAAAACTTTGCTTTGCTGAAATGAACAAATCAAATTTTTTCATTTTTTTTTTTTTCATTAAGAAAATGAATTGTTGATGATTCTAAAAAATGTACCTGATATTCAGCTTCAGAATCTATAATTCCTACTACACAAACAACTTGGTACTGTCTCGCTTTCATCGATGCCATAGATTTGCGAATGAGTCTCATAGCATTGGTGGTACTGCCAGTGTTGTTAAATTGCATCATCTGACCCGGACTGTGACTCGGGTCCAACACCAACATTGTTATCGTTCCATCGCGCAGTTGTTCCACTCCCATTATCGTTCTACTGTGGCCTGAAACGCAAAACTCAATCAGAATTCTGATTCACATTTAAAATTCAAACTCAACTTTGATTAAACATATCTGCGATTCAACCTTGATGTTGAAGGTACAAAGGCGGTTTGAAATCGTCCCTCTTCTGAAAATACTTCAAGACCCACTGGAACAATTCCGGATGACTTCCGTCCAAACCAGTTGGCTTAAAGAAGTCAATTAATTGGCATCTAAAAAGATCAATTTCGTTACATTGATATTTATTAGAGATTGTTTCTATACATCTGCACAACTCAAATCGTACTTAATTCGTAAACTTGAAAGCAACGTGACAACTTCAGTGGCACCAATCCATTTCCTGGTATTGACGATCGTAGCTCCAAGTTGCTCGGCACCCTGTACATCGAAACCCTGTGACCAAGCCCACTCGATCGTGCGTTGTAATCGTGAGATTGACATCATGGAGGAGAGCGAAGGACCGTCCATCAAGGCAGAGGCGTAAGAAGGAGAAGCGCCGGAGCAACTCCACGCTTTGTACACAAGCTCGTTGTAACTCGTGTGCTGCAGTAGCGAGGATAACATCATCTGCATGTTTCGGTAACCGCAACCCCATCCGCGATCTCCATAAGTTGTCGCGTAATGGTCCACAGTTGAACATAACAGTGTTGAAATTACGTTGCTGCATGATTTACTTAAAGCTCGTACTTTGGGGACCAGCCCTAAAACAAATTTTGTCATTACGAATTTTGAATGTTGAATTTAGTTTTGCTTCGTTGTTACCTCTAGTACAAGAACTGGCATCATCGATGCCACTACTCTCCGCAACCCGAAGTTCAATCTGCTTCTCATAATAATCAGCAACGGACATCTCGCCAGCGTAGACAGCACGTTGCATATTCGTGACACTCTGTTCGCGAAAGTTTCCCTGGTTGTCCATACCGTATTGAGCCCGTAGCATCTCAAACTCGCGTTGTTCTTGTAGTTTGCGCACTTCCTTTTCGTGTCGCTCGATGTCCTTAGCTAGGAGCCTGTCGCTCCTGCTCGATGGACAGTCTGGACTGATACTGTTCGCTGGCGACGGTGTGGTTAATACATTGTTCTGCTGCTGTGACCTCTGGTTCTCCCGAAAGTGTTCCTCGATGTGGATCGACAGGTCTTCGTTTGTTTTGAACGACGTGGACATGCAGACCGGACAGGAAGGTATGGACATCGAAAAACTGTCTGCACCGTCCGCGTTTGCGTCTGCTAAGGTTGCTCCTTTTGCAGGACTGAAACATTCAAACGATATTCAGAATTTGACTTTCGTTTATATTTGTTTGTTAAGATTTGCAATGAAAATTATACCTGAGAATGTCTTTGTGTTCAATGTTGACATGCAGTTCCAAATCCTTGGAGTTAGGAAAAGAAGTGATGCAAATGGGACAGTTAAAATTAGAGGCATAATCACTGGACGGATCATACGAATAGTCAGACGTTAAGGACGGCGAAGTAAGATCCAAATGTTGTCGATTGATATGCTCTTCGAGCCTGGAGAGGCTGTCTGAACTGTAAGGACACATCGGACATTCTTTAACAGGAAACGTTTGAGGACTTGCGTGCGAACGTAACTCTAGATTAAGGCCAGAACGCAGTGGCGATCCGTGCCCGCCACTAGCTGCATAGTCTTCTGAAACAACTAACAAAAACCAATTTCAAAAGTCGTTATTAACAAATTGCCATCAAAATCTACGTCCAAATTTTAGATACAAACTTGCATTGACATTGGCAGTTGTGACATTGTTATTGTTGTTATTATGACAATGAAGGTTCGAATTCGACGAAGTTAAAGTTTTTGACGAAGCAGCCGTTTGAACAGCCGTAGGTGTTTTCCAGCCGTTTCTCAAGCTGGGTGGGTGCAGTTTTGAATCGGGTGTCTTTGCCTCGCGCCCACTTTTATCTTCGATGGAATCCTCATCGATGAAGGCCATCACATCGTTCTCTGGAGTGCTGAAAACCAATCGTCGAATCATTTTACGTCGTCAAATAAAATAACCTTGCAGGCACAAACATGTAACTGAATTTCAGAATTTAGCCAGCGAATGTCGCTGAGTCCAAATGTTTTGATTGGCAAAGGTTGTGTTTTGATTGACAAGGACAGATAGATAAAGCGACAGAGAACAGAGAGTCTCACCTGGGCGTTAGATAATCGAGATGCGCGCTATTTACATGACTAAGCATTTCGGCGGGTGAACTTTCGCTGAGGTCACAGAACGGGCAGTTAATTTCACCTTCCAGGTGACATTCGACCATGTGCGCCCTCATTTCCTCGTCGCTGAAACCTTCCCTGCCGCAAATTTCGCATGTGTAATTGAGTTCCGGCACGGAGGCTCTCTTATTTGTTGCTTCCATTATTTCTTTTTCTTTTATTTTATCTCAACTGGACGCGCTGATGTCTTACAAATTTGCTATAACTGTTGATGGCTTTTTTTATTAAAAATCTGTAACAGATCGAAGAAAATATGACTTGATAATTTTGATCTTCATTTGAATACCAATTGTTTCTGGTTATCCTTGATGATTTGTTTCGAATTGTCTTTGATGATGCATTGATGATGCACGCAAAATGCATCTTAAAACAGTAACGAAACGAGAAGTCATGAAAATCTATGACCGACAAAAGTGTCGTTGAATTTTCGTAAAAGGGTAACTGAGATGAAGAAAATAACATTGAGTATGGCATCCGAGGGGGCAAAGGTTGTACGACATTGGAAAATCGAATCCGCTTTGTGTCCGCGCATTTGTGCAAATTAAATGTTGTTTGGCTTTGGTCCACTTTTAACATCACTGGAGAGAAATGTGCCAAGCTTTCCTATCGTCTCATTAAACTCCACATGATTCGACATTCGAATCACTTATCCAGAAACATTGTTATATTGACATTATCCAAATTTTTAATACCAGTATTGTAATTTGCATCGAAATTTGTAATTGAGTTTGTAAAATTTTGTTGATTTTCAAACGAGACAAATAAGAGAATCGGAGAGTTGAACAAATATTGACAGAACCCCGTGGGACATAAATCTTACGCTATTAAAGATATGTGTCAATTCACTGCAGGCTATTGCCCTCTCATAGCTACAAACAAACAAATTTACAATTTACATCAACATTTTGATTATGAAAATTTATTACAACATACATATTAAGGCATTATGTTTAGTTGAAAGTTTGTCATTTTATCTTCTAGTTTTATAAGAATAGAGTCAAATGTGCGATATATAAATTGTTATTTGGCAAACTGCATGGTGAGAGTGCGCAAACGTACAAGGTGATTTGCGGTGAAAAATGTAACGGAGGTCATGATGGCTGTAATTTTAAAGAAGAGCGATCCATCAAGAGTGCATGCTGCATAACGATACTAGGCCAGCTGTGGTGGCGCTTTTGTGTAGGGCTTTTGAGAAATGCTGCCGCATCTAATGGGTTGCTGGGCAGGGTTGACCCATTTTCCCAACAGTCAAATCGTCACTTTTTTTCTTCTTCCATCCCAATCGATTGTTTCTGCTTGGTGGGGGAGGCTGATTGTTAAACAATAAATAAAAACTTTTTTTTCAATTTCCCTTTCTTGTTCCCTGAATTTTGCAAAAATTGCCGTAAAACAAAATAAACCTGAAAGAAAAATAACAAAGAGAAGGGAAAAAGTACAACGGAAGTAATTTTTTGATTCTTTTGTTTTGAGAAAAATTAAATGAGTAAAGGTTGAGATGAGGGACAGACTGACAACTTACAGATGTAGGAAAATCGGTCAATTTCGGACACCAATGCCCCTGAATCTGTGCGAGCGCATGTCGAGGTGCATTTCTTGGTCTAATGTATGGTAATGTATCGCAAAACAAACTGAAAGGTGCCAGCCCGTTTGACAGATGCGAGGCGCGTGCGATTATTAATATCCGAATCATCAGATCGATTGTCCGATTATAAATAATTCCATCGCACGAACGATCCGCACTAAATGTGCCGAGCAACGTGCAGTCACTGATTGAAACACAGAAACCCACGAGCTCGCGCCTGCGTACACAAAAATGCGTGATTCTGACGCGCCATTCCTACAGTGTGTTTTTGCGCGATCCACGCTACTTTTACACTATCACACTCTATGTGTGGATAAGCCTGCACTTTGCCCTACCAATACAACCCTTTTGATTTATTTGTTCTTTTACTTGTGACGTCATGCAACTTCAGAGAGTTCAAAATTCCAGTTATGCTATTCCACTTTCGAAAAGAATTTATCAAAAATCAATTTTTTTTCTAGAATCTTCTAGTGATCAATCATTATTTGTTTTATGATATAACTTTTTATATAAATAACGAACAGAAGTTTTCATTACCATTGAACCCATTTGTGTTATTTAATAAAATTTGGATAATCATTAATTGGATTGAAGTCAGCTGAATAATTCATAACGATTAGTGATTTCGAATTCACCGCGCAAGTTGTGCGAAAACTCTCTGCACTTGCGCGAGATGCGTAGAGTTTCCTGCACAGACGCGCGCCAAAAGTTCTGCGCGAACACGTTCGAGCAGGTTCGTTTTTCTATTGCTAACGAACGAAGTTTCCATGCATGGTCTTATGTTCGCGGTCTTTTGTTTCTTGTGTTATCTTTCTGAGTTTGAGATTTGTTTTAAAGTTCGTGTTATCGTTGCGATTTCGCAGCAGCACAACAGGAACTCCGACTTTTAATTTCAGTATGTGGCGGAACTCCAGACAATTCCAGCGAGTTCCAGCGAGAAAGAGTAACATTTCCATTGGCATCTGTTGGTAGCGTACCATTGCCGACCGTCAAAAGTAATGCAGAAAAATTGGCAGCGTTCTCATCATTGTGAAGATGAGATACCCTTATTTGAATAGTCAGCGAATGGACTATGAACACTTTGCCATAAGATTGAGCTTTTGATACTAGCATGAAGCTGATCAGCTGGAGTTCCACGGCGGGTGATGACCGGAAGGGTTTGTCGAAAATCACCAGCTAATATAACGACTAATCCTCCCATCCGATTGTCACTCCGTATATCTCTCAAGGTTCTCTCGAGTGCCTCGACTGCATGCTTATGCGAAGAAGAACATTCATCCCACACCAATAGTTTGCATAATCGCAGCACCTCAGCCCTTTGACTATTTTTGCTGATGTTACAAAATGGGGTTTCCTGATGGTGGAAATTCAGTGGCAAGTTCAACACATTGTGAGCAGTTCGTCCTCCTTGTAACAACGTGGAAGCGTTACCAGTTGAAGCCAAAGCTAAAGCCACGTGACGACGACTCCTGATAGTTGACAGCAGGAGATTCAATAAATATGTTTTTCCTGTTCCTCCACAGGCATTCAGAAAAAAATTTTCAGGATCGTTGTTGTCAATTTTTTGTAGTACCGCATCGTAGAAGGATCTCTGGTCTCCATTCAGATGAGGCAAACCGTTTGAACGTCTGCAAACTGTCTGTCTTGATGAAACTTACTTGGCGAACGTCATCCTCAGACTCTGTATAGCTCGCGCAACTCTATGATTAGCTGTATCAATACTTATTTTTTGCACTTACTTTTGTCACTTATGAACTCACGGGCGGACACGATATAAAACACGACTGAATGAAAAGTCATAATGACGAATCAAAAACAAAATAACGATCGACTATTGCGAACCCGAGAAAATATTTCAAAAGTATTCTCATACTTTTACGTTTGTTTGTTAATAAGGAAGGGAGGATGGTAATTTTACAGAATATAAAACGTAACATTACGTTTTCGAACTCTATTTATAATATGCCTTATGTATTGTGTTCACGAAAATTTGAAAATTTTCAAAAAACTGAAAAAATGTTTTTGCAATTTTCTCCGAAAAAAAATTAAAAAATTTATTTCTAATGTAGCCTACGTTAATTTTGAGACTTCAAAGAATCACCCTGATGCGTTGAAATCATTTCTGAACAAACAAACAAACATATTCTTAGTGTATTATTATATTAGAGTAGGATAGGATGCGAAACATTGTTTGTTTAGAATAATAAGATTTTAGTTTCTTTTTTGTATTTTCAAAAGAGACAAAATGTACGCTGAACTTCGTTTTTAGTTTCCTATAAACTTATTTTTATTTTTGTAACACAACAGCTGTATCTAAAAAAAATGTGAAAGAAATTCGTCTAAGATTTTGCAAATGTTAGACAAATAGTTATAAATTGTTATAAATTATATAAACAAAACTACAAATGTAGCCTCACAAGTACGACTATCCATGTTATGAGCTGATTGATTATTGGTATTACGCTATTCCGGCTAAATCTTTCAACCAATTAATTAAATAATGTTTAGTTTAAAATGTTGAAAGAATTTTAAAAATACAATTGTTTAATACTTGTCTTACCAAAAAATACCATCGCCATTAATTGATTAAAAAGAACTTGAAAACAAAAATCGTTTTATTTTTGCACAATATCCCTGTGAACAAATCTCTTACTACGTAGGACAGTCTGAGGCAAAGCACGTGGACCAGTTAGCCCCTTTTATGCTTTCTTCTCAACAAACCCCAGAACTGAAAATCTTCTGAAAATAAACAGTAGCAAACAATAGTCTTTTTATCCGAGGTATCGTCATTATGCTATCGATTCGTGGTGTTTCAGCAGAACGTTTGTTTGGCTTCCCTGGCACGCTTGGGGGAGCTCTCACGTTGAATATACGATGTCCCGTTCTGTCTGCGTCGCACCGGTCCTAGAAATCCGCGAGTACAAAATTAAACAAAGTTACGACCGAACGAACCACCATTACTGAACATAAATTACCATTCGCCAAGCATAAATCCAACTAAAAAAAAAACTAGAAAAAGCACGAAAAGTAATGAAATAAGAGTCGAAAGAAAGAAAAAGCAACAAAAGTTGGTCAATAAAAAACGTGAAAGCTGGTGTAATCTGGAGGTAGGTGCGGGCTCAACACACTCGATCAAAACACATCGAAGATGGACCTGAAGGAAGAAGACGAGGATCAAAAACAGTTGTTCCTCGTGGACGGGGTTTCTCCGCGTGATCCTTTAGTTTCGGCGGGAGCGATCGTCGCGACAGCGAGCGGTCAGGAGGATCTGAATGCGGGCGACCTGCAGACAAGCGTACTTGCGGGCCTGATGAGCGCACAGTCCTCGTCGGTGTGCTTCCCAGCGAAATTCAGTAAGTGTTGTCCAGTTAAGAGCTCGTCTCTGATTCAATTAAGAGGCTCCCTTGGCGTCTCCTCTTTCCTTTCTTCTTTGGGGTAGGCTCAATTAAATTATTGCTAAATGCATTAAGCGGCCACGGTACCGGCCCCTAAATAGAGTTAGCACTAATCGGTTTAGCAGTTATGAATCGAGCCTGATTTGATTAAGTGTAATTTAATGATGGGATGTTCGCGGCAGCGTTGAATGGTGCCTGATGTTGTGTCTTCACTTGCAGCTTACGATTTCACTGCTAGCCCTGCACACGAGGAGAGACAGACGCCCATCAGCGTAGGCAAACGAAAGCAAAGACGATACCGAACCACCTTCACCAATTTCCAATTAGAGGAACTCGAAAGAGCCTTTCAGAAGACACACTATCCAGACGTCTTTTTCAGGGAAGAACTTGCCTTGAGGATCCAACTCACTGAAGCTCGAGTGCAGGTTCGTTCGTCTGAAACAAAAAGGTTGCAGTTTTATTGCTGGCGGTTAATTAAGATACAAGTTTATTTCAATTTCGAAAATACCTTTGTTAGGTCTGGTTTCAAAACAGACGAGCAAAGTGGCGAAAACAAGAGAAGCAACTGACGGCACATTTGCCAGGTGCAGGAGAGTGTCAAGAGATGCAACCATCCCAGCAGCCGGACCATCTCATGCCTGAACCTTCTTTAGGTAGTCCGCCTCCGATTTATCTCGGCATGGAATGGGCAGGATTTTCACCTTACAGCAATACGTCGCCTTTGATAGTCAACGGGATGAACAAAACTTCCGAACCAGAAGATAATCCTCTCCTTGATCCTGAATTGTTACAACTAAAAACACCCCGGCCTTAATGATAGACACTTGTCTTCGTTTTTTTAATGACAAACATTTTATCCAAATCATATTATAAGAAAAAAAGATGCTGTAATGAACTTAGAACGAGGTTAAAAAAAGAAGCGAACAAAATGTTTGTAAGTATTTCAAACGAATGATTGAGAACAATTTTTAATAAATCTAAAACATTTCCATACAACCTCCGTCACGAGCGCCAGTAAGAAAGAGAGATTGCTATTTAAAATAGTAATATCTTCTTTATTCGGTGCGCATATATTACATTTTATTCGGTAATAACCTACTCATAACCGTTGATTCTGGAGTGGTTAAAGCAATTGTCTCATTGATGTTAATCGATTTTGCGACAAAGTTATTTGAATTGCGAACAAATAGACGTTCCCGTCTCTTTTGTATTAACTAATTCATCGTTTTTTTTTGTTTTTTTTTCATCTTTTTCGTTATGATTTCATTTCATTTTTTCTCAAATAAATTAGTGTAAATTGTTAGGGCGGTGTTATGCAACGTAAGAGTATTCGTCCGCGCTATTCGGCGTGCGCTCAATGTACTGCTTGTCAATGAGAGCCTCGATGCACTTCTTGATCATTCCTATGGATGGAGCGAACGTTACTCTAGACTGTCCAAGAATCTGCAAAGCAAAAAAAATGAACAAATAAACGCATTATTATAAAAAAGGCAAATAATAAATCTGTTTATGATGAAATGAACATTATACCTCTTGCACTAGTTGATTGTGCCTCAAAACTTTCCTGCTCTTCATAATCCTGACAATGGCAGCCTGGAGGTACAATTTTCTGTCATCGTCGACACTTCTGTGAGTCTGTTCAGTGTCATGAGGTACGTCTCGCTGTAAAGCGCCTGTGATTCTGAACTTGGTTCTCTTGTTTGAATAATCAAAGTTGAGCAAAAGAAGCGTGTCGTCCTGCAGGTCGGCGTCGGTTGATTTCTTCAAAATTTTGCAATCAACAAGACTCGCGGCGTGTTTAAAAAACTGCTCGTCCGAGAGTCTGAGTGAGGCTGCGGCTTCTTTGCAAGTTATTGAATCACAGTGTTCGAAGAGCAGGAGCAGCGCCATCTGGTAGGTCTGCACGGTGACCAAGTAGGGTTTTTTGAGGTAGTTGAAACGCAGATCGCCTTGACACAAATGGTGAAGCCAGGTGAGTTTTCGGCCGTTGAACTGTGCGTGGTAAAAGGACTCAAAAGCCTGGACCGATCGCTCAAGCTGTTGAGGAACGTGGAAGAAACCTGGCGAGGGCGGCAGACCAAGCGGCCAGGCCCCGGCCTGCAGCACGTACACTGTGAAGCCTATACCTAGCTGATTTTCTGCGTTTCGTTCGCGTAAACTTGCCGCAAACTTGACGTTGAGATCGGCCGAGACCGACATGTCTGTGAACATCCGATGAAGCTTGTTCGTGAACTCGTAACCACAAGCCTGCTTCAACCGATTGATCATCGACTCCTCTGCGTCCATTGATTGCGACTGCTGGTGAATTAAACGCTTTGCCAACATTCGGGCATAAAACTTTTGGAACACGTCTTTATCGTCTACGTATTTGAACACAATTATCGAACTTGATAACTTGCTCTCTATCTCACTTTCTGATGCACACTTCGCGGACTTTTTTAGCAGTGAATCACAGTATTTTGCTAACTGTAATCAAACAACAATCCATTTATTATTCAAATGAATATTTGTTACAAATTCTAAAGTCTGAATTCAAATGGAAAAAAAAGTGTACCAATTCCGGTGCACGAGCTGGTGCTCGAGGTGTAGGTCTATGATTTACAACAACGGAGCACGCCTTTTCAAGAACTCCAATAAATAGTTGATCTCCTTTAAAAACTTCTTGAATTAATTTCAAATATTTAAAATGTACGTCTAATATACTTTCCACGAACTGCGTATGGATCTAAAAGAACATAAAGAAGTGTTAATTTAAGTTAACTAAAAGTGAGTGTTTGTAAGAATGAGTGTTTACTTTATCGCCCTGCAAAGGTCCAATAGCGCACAAGCCCTGCTGAGTGATGTGTTGCGTGAGCTTGTGAACCAATGGAGTCAGTCCATTCGTTAAAGGCATTAATAACGGATACAGTAGGGCCAAATCCTTCTTGCGCTCTTTTTCAATCATGACTTCTGCCTCTGCGTGTAGCCATTGTACATTTGTCGCTATCATCTTCTGTTCACAGCATTCTCTCACCTGTAAAATCATTATTCAATTCGAATCGCCAGGATTGAAAATAATTCAATTGCTTAATTGAATAACACTTTCAAAGTCTTACCTTTGGCACTGAACTAGGATGAAGAAATTTACGAGCGCACAATTCTTCTTGATTTAAACGCCATGTTACTCTTTCCATATACCGTGTAACGTCAGACATCTGAAGTAATTTTGCAGCTTCTGCCGCGTAAAATTCACCACTTGCTTGCAAAAATGCATCTTCAAATATTTCTTCATAGAGCTGAAATTGACATTCACGTTTAAATATGTGTTTAAGTCTGGATAGTTTTGACAATGAGGATTGTTGTTTTGCGAACGTACCTCAAGTTGACCTTTGACCTTATACTTTTCTACTTGCACGAAACTCTTAATTATTCCGCAAATAACCTTAGTAGAGGAGGACTGCGCTTCGCCAATTCGGTCCATATGAATACCCTTGAGTAAAAGATCAACAAGAGAACTTTTTAATGGCTCGATCATGCGTTTCTTCCAAATATCTAAGCCTAACTCGCCGATCTCCATTTGTTCTTGGTAATCCTGCGTTGATCCATAATCAACCGAACTGGGCGGCGTGCTATATATTATTTCTGCTTCAGTCTGTCTCTGTTTTCTTATGTGTTGTTGATTCAAGTATAAGTACAATTGGTGAAGATAAGTAATGCCTTGCGAGTATTCCATCCACGCGTCATAGTAAGCTTGCAAAAGGCCATATTCACCTTGCGCGCTCACTTTCATTAACAGACAATTCACGTGATCGTCTAAAAAATTTCGCGTTTCATAGTATAGTCGATCTGCTAAAGGCTCGGGAAAAGCTACGCACAGCGAATACACATCACTGTAATTAATAAACAAACAAAAACAGGTTTAGTCATTGAATGTACATTAATTGCATCATTTCAAATTTGTAATGTTAAATTGAGTTTGATTTGACCTGAATCGCTCATTCCAAACAGCTCGAGGAACGTCTCCCATTGTGATGACGCCTTTCACGGTTTCCTTCAAGTCGTTCCATTTTTGACAAAAGTCAACTTGTTTTGGTTTCAGTGACATTGTTTCTATCGCACTTCAGTTCTTCGTTTATTGATTAAACACTTTGAGATTATTATGTACAAAAAGTCTACCAGCTAAACCTAAAATAAACATTATTCATTAATTAAAGGAAACTAAGTTGATTTAAAGAGAGGAAAAAATTAAAATTGTAAAAAAGGTTATCGAAATTCGCAAGTAATCGAATTTAAGATAGAGTGGGGTTCATTGATACCATAATCAAAATGAGAAAACGATAACAATAAATGATACGCGTCAAAGTTCTAATCAAGATGCACGTTTGAATCGTAAATGAAATTATTAATAAAAAATCAGTATTCTTTTTTATAAATTAAATCTTCACTTACATATTATCAAAAGAATTCCTAATTTACGTTCTGCACATTCCTATGAGAAAAGCATATAGTGTTTACGTTATTTACAATTGATTTGTTAGTCGTAATTAGAGACAAATGCGGATGGAATTGAGAACAAAACAATCATAAAAATAAAGTTTAGAAATGCACAAGTTTGATTGTCTTTAAATTACAATCGTTTCTTACCAGACAAAACGCAGTCTTTCATTCCACAACAACTCCTAGCACATTCGCAATTACAGATCTTGTATCCAAATGTTAACTCAGTATCCTGCAAGAAAAAAAGACAAAAATGAAAGCGTGAGAATGCGCAAAATTGTTGCATTAACGAGCACCTTCTGGAACTGAGAGCTGACTTTTGAATAAAGCATCACAAAGAAGAGCATCAAGCTGACGTCAACATAAAGCATGCCAAAAAACGTCTCTTGTTTTGATGGAGAAACGCGCAGCTGATCCACGGTAAACAAAATGCAAATCACGCAAATTCATTCAAGGCAAACAAAAAGAAGACGACGAAACTTTTGCACGAACAAAAAGTGCAGTCGAAAATGTTTGAGAGCCCCGAAAGGTTTGGCCTCCCTCGACGAGGTTTCCCTTTGTCGCGAGTTATAAATATACATATGCGTCCGATTATAAAAATAAATAATTCAATACATATATATATCACACAGTGAACTCACTTGACAACATAACCAAGGAACAAAAAAAACCTTGAATTTGTGCACCAATCTTATGGGACAAACTTTGTCCCATTCGATACACACTTTTTGGAGCACTGATTCTGAGTAAGTCCTTTTTTTCTTATTTTGTATTTGCAAATCAGTCGACACGCTTGCATATGAACCTAGCTCGCTTATTAGAATCTCAATTTGCAAAGACGAGAAAGCAGATTGAGATGTCTGCCGAGGTTGTTTGCTCGTGTTTTCAGCACGCAATTCAGAAACAAGTATTTCAACTCACTTGTCAATATTTCCTCTGAAAACATCACACCGCCATTTCTGCGAGATGATATTCTGTGTTGGATTCTTTCTCTCGGGATTGACGAGTTGTTTTTCGTCAGTGGAAATCGCCCCAAAAGTAACCTCCAAACTTCAACCAGCCTGTCAAGCTGATTTCTACTGCATTTTTCGGTCTGCTTTATCAAGCGAGATGACAAATCAAGGCTTCACCACAGATGTCACTGCCAGTTTGTGTACTCTGTAAGAAAGTCGAATTTGGTCGAATTCATTTTGACAGATTGACTGCTAACTGATAACAATCATTTTGAGGTTTCCAGCAACGATAACAATGAAATGTGACATAAACAATCGTGGCTTACGTATAGATAAACAACTAAGCAAATATGGGCTGTGATATTGAACGAAATCAAATGTATACAATTTTTACTAGTCACACAATGAGAGAAAAGATTCCAAAATGAAATTTCAACTGACATCATCTTAAAGTAAGTGAAAAATGTAACAAATAGAAAATAAGTAATGATTTTTTAAACAACATTTTAATTTTGTTATTATGTTGTTGTACAGGTTAGTTTGACAGTTTGATCAGATGAAAAGAAGAAGAAACTATAAAGTGATTGCAAAAAGTTAGACACCATGATGATGATTATTAAAAGATCATTGTCAAACTTGTCCAAAGCACTTCTGGCGTTTCTCTATGAATATGGGAAAGATTGTTTTTACGCTATCATTGCAACGTGGGTACTAATATACTGTCTCGCACCAGCACGTTTTGCCTCGCATTACAGCTACATCAAAATCGAGGACATTCCAAACGAGCTGGACAAATCGTACCCAGTCAGAGACAATTCATGCATGATAAACGTGATTGAGAAGAAGAAACTGTTATACCCCGATGAAAAGCCGGAATTCAAAGATGAAGTGTTAGCGAAGCAACTGGGGATCCAACCAGGTGGACAGTGGGAACCCACAACTTGCCAGGCTCAATTCAACGTTGCCATCATTTTGCCATACAGAAACCGAGAAACGCAGCTTGCCATCTTTACCAATTACATTCATCCATTTTTGCAGAAACAAAATTTGCACTACCAAATTTTTGTCATTGAACAGAGTGTCGATCACGATTTTAATAGGGCGAAGTTGTTTAATATCGGTTACACCGAGGCGATGAAGATGAGACCTTTTCATTGCTTCATCTTTCAAGATATTGATTTGATTCCACAGAATGTGAATAATATTTATGCATGCACAAAAATGCCGAGACATATGAGCTCGAGTGTTAATACGTTTAGGTATAATTTACCATATACTGGACTGTTTGGGGGTGCTATTGCTTTGACTAGCGAGCAGTTTAGGACGGTTAATGGATTTTCAAATGTATTCTTCGGTTGGGGAGGGGAGGATGATGACTTTTATAGTCGACTCAAAACAAGAGGATTGAAGGTTTGGCACTTTTTTGCAGACACATTTTGACAGATTGAACATTTGAATGTAAGAAATTGGGTGTCATTTCAGGTGACGAGATTCGGACCAGACGTTGCACAATTTTATATGCTGTCTCATAAAAAGGAAACCCCAAGTAAGGCCCGATATGCAAACCTCGAAACTGGTTCACAACGCTACGATACTGATGGCATCAACAGTTTGACTTACAAAGTTTTGGATATCAAAATGAAACCTCTCTTCACGTGGATTTTAGCGTCCGTTTGAAATTGTGTTCACGCTAAAGATCTCCAACGTTATTGTAGTTGCAACAATTTTTCCACTTTCATACTTATGCATAGATTGAGAAAATCTTGAAGATGTATTTTTGTATTCTTGAGCTATTCGACATTGAAACATTTTAAATTCTTTATCATTCATAGACTGAATAACAGAACTGATGAAAAACTGAAAAATTGCCTAACATTGTTACTCAAATAAGAATGTTAACTTTGTTCTGCAATCATGAGTGCGTTTGTATTATTTCAATACTATTTAGCAACAATTAATAATCTACTTGCACACGATTCCACTTAGATCCACCGTTTGTAAATAATTTATTTTTATACAACTTGATGTAGTACAAAGTTCTAGTTGAATTAGGTGACTTTATTTTTAACATCGATCAATCGAAATAGTTGTTGATTTCGTTATTGTTATTGTCCGTTCGCAGGGCAGCTTACCATGCAATACGCGCAATTCAAATTTAAAGTCATGTTTAAATAGTAATAAAATGATTTTCAAATAGATTTGTCTGATCTTGTTACTGCATTTCCAAAAATATACATTCGTTGTCAATGTTCTGTTGAATGAAAAGCAACGACTAACACAATGACTATAATTTTATTCAAAATTAATTTATGAGATACATTTATATACATAAAAAATGTATGACTGTTACAATTACGGCATGTAATACAGACATTGTTTCGTGCACGTTTACATAATCACATATGGGCTTGTATCACTCGCAAAATCATTTATCCGTTCGAAGAAATTCGATCGCTAGATGCAAGTTTCACGGTAAAACATCCCAAATTGAAACGATTACAAACAACCTTAAACATTAGAGGCTTATCAGATAGAAAACTATACAAAAAATATACACATCGACCAAAGGTTAAAAAAATATATATAACAATCATTTATTTACGCATATTACGAATCATCCACTGGATAATTGTGTCTCTCTTTGTTTTCAACATTTCTTTTAAGAGCATCGAAAGATCGAATTTCTTTTGTCCTCAAATCAGTTTCCATGATTAACACAGGAATGTTACGAGCTTTTAATTTATTTTCTTTGTTTTTCTCTTAATTTTACAAATACCTTTTTTTGAAAATGTCCACTAAAACTGTCCAATACGAGAGAAGGTGAAAAATAAATATATATAAAACAAAATAAACAAAGAATGAAAAATATAAATCAGCGTAGGCCACTGATATCTGATGATTCTTTTGGAAATCATCGCTAACCTTCTTTTTCTTCATTGTACAATCGTACAACTTGGTTTTGTGATTATAATGACGTCATATCCTAATTTGTTCTTACACCTTAAATATTTTACATACCACTATGCCTACACGAATCGCTAGAACATTACAAAAGGATTTACCCTTGACGTTTTCGTTTTGCTCGATACAACGATTTTTTAATTCAATTTAAGATAGCAATGTTACAAAAAAGGCTAAATATCGAGCTGGGTTTTATGAATAAATTAACAATTCAAGAGAAATAAGCGCTTGGATATTAATTTCACGATGGAAGATTATAATGACCGTTCGAAATTTTTTACAAATTCAGATAAGAAAATAACAAAAAAAGAACATGTGTCGTTGGGCTGATATTATATGAAATATATGAAATAGACACAAATGAACTGCGCGTTTCGACACATTTTTTGTTGCTCAAGCTATTTTTTACATAACTTACTATTCAACACGAACGTGTCCTTTTTTCCAAACCGTGAAATACAGTTTTTAACACCCGTACATACATTCACACACTGATATTGAGATTCGCACATTGCAATATATAGATATATGATATAATATTCAATGTACATATATATACTTCATTTATATAATATAGAATCATGTTTTCTGCATGTCAAAATTTATCATATTTATTTTTATATAAATAAATTATATATTTATTTCTTCACTTCTCCTCGTAGCAATTTGTTTTATCATAATAAACGTTTAGCTTTGCAATTTTTGAAACAAAAAATAATCCCATAAAATGCATGACACAAAAATAAATGCTCGCATCAGTTTTTCGCCCGTTTTTCATTTCTAATATCTGATGTATGTCAGTTTTCGTCCAACTATGTACGAAACTGTTTTACAAAATATCACATCATTGCACCAGCCTTTCGTTTCAAGCACTGATCATCATAAGCTTTTAAATCGCTTTTTCATCGAACTCGTATTCTTTTCCGGGCAAATTCATGGCGAAAACTCAAGTTTTCATTGCTGATTAATAAAAATCGTTGTGCGTTTATACAAAGTATGAAAAAATAATTTCGTTTCGAATCTGTCTTCCCTCCAAAAATTGGACACAATGTTCGAATTATATGTTGTAAGAATATTTCATAACTTATACTGTATAAAAATTTCAACTCGGCAATTAACAATTGTACAATTTTTCAACGCTGATGATTTCTTTCAATGAGCGCTAAAGTAGTTATTTGATGTTTTTTACTTCAAGATAGAATGTTTCTATCAAAAACTGCACAATCCGTCGTCAAATACTCTCTTCTCATACATCCAATACACAGACATGTTTTTATTTGTATATATGTATACGGTACGCATGAATGATAATTGTATACTAGCATATTTGTATCAGATAAATATGAAAGTATAATTATTGAAAGCGTATACTTATATACAAATAAGAAATAACAGTATCTTCAAAAGCACGGTATTAAAACCGGTAAAAATATGAGAGGCAGGAGCGCCAGCGACCAGCACCGGCTACGATTAAAACTATTGTCGCATGTGAATACGTTACTTCATTTCTTCTGTTTATCATTTTTGTATCATTTTCTTGTTTTTTCGTTCTTTGCCTCAGGGTTGGTTGCAAAGGCAAACAATTGCCTAACTATTGGTCAGCTTTGACCGTCAATGAATACAATTATTTTACGTATATCATTTTTCAAAGAGTTATATTACAAATCTGACAAATTTGTTGAATATCAGGTCATTTTACAAACATGCAAAATTCACAATAGAAAGAAACGTAATGTCAAAGTATTCGCATAGCAAAAACCATATTTTCTTTTTTTATTTAACATTTTTTTTGCTTTTTTTCAGAATTTTTTAGAACAACCTACAAAATACAATCATAAACATTTTCCCCTGGTTGAAAACCGCGCTCAAAAAATATAATAAAATTTGTTGTTGGCAAATAATAAAAAATTTGCTGTTAAATTAACGATTTTGAAAAAATACACGACTCGATGGTCGGACACTCAATTTTATACAAAATTTACAAATCGATGTACAATAATTAATTCAGATGTGGTTCAGAAATGAAACCTTAGTCGACGAACGGCTTATAAAATTCGTACAAAAATGATTCCAATTTTTCTACGCCAATTTGGTTTTTTTTGACAATTCTTTTTTGTTATATTACTAACATAACAATTCAGCAAGACAAGTGACAATTTCAAAAGTGCAGAAACCCGTGCGATTTCCGAATGCTGTCCTGAAAAACTCCAACTCGATGTGTGATGATCCCAACCCCGAATAAAAGTCAGCTTAAAGTCAGGACTCTGGAGAGAATTGTCGTTCGTTGTCCGTTTGTGTAAGACACTCGTAGAAAAAAGAAACGTCGGTGACACCATCCAAAGCTATTTCGACTAGACAAATGTAAAATTTCCACGAGCTTGACAAAATATTTGAAATCATTCAAAAAGCTCGCGCGACAACAACAATGGCACGAGATGCCTTGACTGTTTGTTCGGCGAACAAATCGCAGCGGTGCTTCGACAACTTTAATGCATCCCGACGGACAAGACGACACATCAAAAATGTTGGTTGGGTTCCCTTTTTTTTCGTTGCCAGACGTGCTGCGAACGGTATCGCCCAGACAAAATCATCTTTTTCAGTTTTAACAAGGTGCCTTAAAAGTTTAAAGATGACGTTCATTTTGCTTCGTCCTGATCCATTGGTTCTTCGGAAACTTGACGGGAATGTTCTGGTGTGGTCCTAAAATTCAGTTGAAATTGAGAAAAAGGCTGTTTGACAAAAACTTGGACTTAAATTATAAAATTTAAACTATAAATATGAATGCCTTACGTTAAATTCGTAGGCTGTTGCATTGACAGCGATGCCATGGCAGATACAGTTTCCGTCTCTTCGTGCTCCTTTTCCTTTGCTTCTATGGCACTCATTCCTATCGTGTGAGCAAATAATTTGACACACGGCCAATGTGTCATCTGCAAAACATCAAATCAAATTCGAATTTAAATTCGAAAACCATCGACAACTACAACTTTATTCCTTGTTTGTTTGTTTGTTTGTTTATTTGAACGAACCTGTATGGCAATAGTTTTTTGCAAAGTATCAATTGCATTCTGACAAGGTTCCCTCATAAGTTCCTCTTCGCGCAAAGGTGTAGGATCGTCGCCAAGCAAAGCCCTAACACATTCCTGAGCAGAGTCGCAAATCGCGGCTAAATCGTATCCTCCTTCGAGCGCCAAAACCAGCTTGCCCTTAGCCAAAGTCATAAGCATCTGCGTCATGCGACCGAAACAGGCAGGACTGACTTTGTAACCGCCCAACGGAGCTGGGTGACCGAGAGCCGCGTCGAAACCAGCCGACACGATCACAATCTCGGGATCGTACTCCTTAGCGATGGGCATCACCACTGTGCGGAAAGCCGCGAGGTACTCAGCGTCGCCGATGGGCGGATTCAGGCCACCCGACCAGGCTATGTTCACGTTGTAACCGAGTCCTTCTCCCGTGCCACATTCCGTCGGGCCACCAGTGCCCGGGAAGAAGTTACCGTCGTCGTGCCTGTGGATCGAGAGGTACAGCACTCGCGGGTCGTCATAAAACATTTGCTGCGTCCCATTACCGTGATGAACGTCCTGCAATTTTACAAAAATACTTTTCATTAGTATAGCGTATTTCATGAATTCATAAAAAAGCAGCACTTGAAATCAATTGAAAAATAATAAGCAACTGCTCAAAAAAGGGTTACATTTATGAAATACTGTTCATCTGTGTAACCGTGTAACCAATTTTGTAGGTCAAGGACACGCGTCAAATTAATTGAATGTTTTTTGAACGAGCTTAAATTCTTAGATATAGCATGATATCGCATTCATGATTGGAAATTGATGGTAATGGACGTACCCAATCTAAAATTAAGATTCTCCTAAGGTCGCGCTTCTGCTGAAGCAATTTAGCAGCGATAGAGACGGAATTGAAGAAGCAGAAGCCCATGGCTTGGTTGGGCTCCGCGTGGTGACCTGGCGGCCTCACAACTGCGAAACCATTTTTGATGTCGCCCATCGCGGTTTTGAACGCCAAATCGACGACGCAACCGACCGCCATCCGGGCAGCTGGCGCCGTGTGCAATTCGTTCCATGTCGTGTCTGAGTCAACGCCCACTCCTCCGCATGGCAGTCGAACAAAATTTTTAATTGGCAGCTGCGATAGTTTAGACATGTCTAACTTCTGTCGGTTCAGTGGATTCGTTCCTATGATATCAAACAAACAGAAATTAAAATGTAAATCAACTTTGTTAAAGTTAGGATCGTCCCAATAAAAACAAGCGATACATTTGACGATTTTTATTAATGTAACTAAAACACTTCGGGAAAAATACAAAGAAATCAAAAGTGAATAAGAAAAACTAAAGATGAAGATGAGGGCGTGTCGATCGGGAAACATAAAGGAGAAAATGGGCGGGAAATTGAAACAATCTCTAACAAACTGAACAATTCAGAGTCAAATCTAATGTCTTACCAAACAGAAGAGTGTGTGCCTCGCTGTGACAAGTTTGAATTTCCTCTAAGGTGGCTTTTCTAGACCGAACACGATCGCAACGTTGCAGCAGACCAGTTTCCTGAAGCCTAGCCCAAACACTTTGCAACCTACCACCATGTTCCGGATGACCGCGAACCGTTTCACCGCAGACACAAGCATGTTTCAGCATTAAGAGGTCGTAGGCGAGTCCGGTAGTCAGACGATGTGGTGAGCAGCGTGCAAAAACCTCGCTGTTACCCTGTGGTCCTAAGTATCAAACAACTGTTAGATCAAGCTCTTGTTGAGTAGCTAATAAAGATTGTATAATTGAATACCTATGTGTACTAATGGGCTGGAAAGCGCCCTGGAAAGTGGCCGGATGCCCTGAGAGCTTCTGTTGGGGTAGGCCGTGCATTCGTTAGATTGTAAATTGTGCCTCATCATGAGATCGCGCTGCTGCTGCAGAAACTGTTCGCGGTCCCTCTGTTGCTTGGACATCTCGCTCTCTTCCGGCTGGTCCTTTTTGCCAGTGAGGTCAATGACCTCGGACTCGTCGCCCTCCGGAGCTTCGTCCAGCTGGTTTGCTTGGCCTCGCGAACCCACGCGCGTTAGTACCGTCTGCCTTATCTGCTGCTTCAGATAATTGTGCTGCTGTTGCTGCTGATCGTGCAACTGTTTCTCCGCCAGGTACTCCTCGTAGTGCGTCGGCGGTGCGATTATACCGCTTCCACTTCCGCTTCCTTGCAGCATCGGATGTCCGAGAGGCAACGGCGCCGATTGCGTCCTACCTATTTATCAAACAACGCTCCATTAGAATTCACATCGATATCAGATTTTTGGAACAATGCGTACACAACCCGGATATACTTCTTGTGTTTTTATTGATTCTTTCAATGGAAAGGAAAGGGTTACAATCAAAAGAAAAAAAAAATCAAAAAATAATTGTTTTTTTTTGAATGGTAGAGCTTGCTTCGTGTAATAAGATATATTTTCAAGTTGGACTTACGAGCAGTGGTTTGGTACACAAAGAATTTCGGCAAGTGCACGCAAACTAGATAAACAATAAAGAAGAAAACATACTACCTAAAGGCCGGTGACCAGCCTTATGAAGTCTCGCGTGAGCAACTTGGTTATCCGTAATAGGTGCTCCGTGGTAGACCGGATGCTGCTGCCTATTCCCTACCGTCTGTTCCAGGTTTTGCATCTGCTTGTGCACGTAAGGTGGCTCACCCTCGATTATCGTCAGCGGCGGGTAAAATGGCACAGTTCCGGGCAGCATCTGTCCTGTCAGTGGCATTCCTAAACGAGCCGCAATCGCAGCTCTAACCTCCGCCTCCGAAACTGGTGCTAATTTCGTTCCGCTCTAAATTACGCATTTCATCAATTATTAGCTTCGGTCAATTTTTCAGTCATCATTTCGATCCATATTTTGAACTTCCACTTTTCTTTTAGTTTCCTACAATTGATACAATTTCGGATTTTTGACTTACTGAAACAGGTGGTCGACCCAAAGAGATGTTGGGCAAGGACGGTGAACTGTAGAGTGATGAGATGTCCGATATACTACCTTGTTGACTACTCGTCAAAGTACTGCCATATGGAACATGCTCGTTCTCCTGCAAAAAGTCAGAATGTTTGAACAACCTCGTTTTGTGTCTTGAATTGAAAAAAAGTTAGATTAGTTTAGATTTGTTTGTTAGAAAATGTTAATTGTTAATGTTAATTGCACAAAAAAGGCATGAAATGGCAAATGTAAAATGAATGATTCATTGCGAAACTTGCCTCTTGGATCGGTGTGTTGCTTCCGGCTGTTGGACTCGATTGCGAATTGTTTATCGTAGGCGGTGAATTAGGTCCGGACTCAGGGTTGCTGCCAGAATCTAAAAGACAGGATGACTGATTAAAAAAGACATTGAGGTACCTTATTGTGATTCGTCTCTTGGAATTTCAATTGTTTTTGCAATTGAGATAATATTTAATTCAATCTCAATTTTTGATTTACGGTTTGAATGGAAAACAAGTTAGAATCTTCCTAAAAATCCATCTTTAAGTTAATTTTAACTTAGAGAATAATTTATAGAGAAAACTAATGTCGGTTTCTACAATTTTGTTAATTCTCCATGCTGTTACTAAAGATAAGCCAAGTCAGACAACAATCGTGGATTAATCTCATAAAAAAGAATACGTCAGATGCAAACCGTAACTAGTCAATAACAAACGCCTGTCGAATTTTTGGTCAAAGTATTTTTTTCTATTTGTGAAAAAGAATTTTTTTAGGTATCAATTATTTTCAATTTTTGGTGCACTTGTTTGCTCATTTCTCGTGTTTTTTATCGTTGTCATGTAAAGCCATTTAATGATAACACTACGAGTACATTTTTCATTTCTTTGGTTAAATAAATTTTCGTTTTTTTTTCTGTTTTTGTTTGTTTTTCATTATTATGTTGAGTGTTATCAGAAGGCAGAGTAAAATTACGTATAAGGTGTCGGACGTACTTGCTAATAGAGACTTTCGTTTGAGGTGCGACAGTGGACGGTCCTTCCGGCGTGCCATGAGGGGTGAGTTTCTAGACGCAGCAGTATGCCTCTCCATGACTCGTTGCTTAAGTCGCACCTTTAGCAGATTCGGCTCCGAGGCTGGCCGATTCAGCCAAGGTTAGTTATTTTGTCAACAAAATCAGCTTTGCCGAATCCAGACTAACTTAGCACTCACGCATTCACTCAATCTAACAAAACTCGTACGTACGTGCAGTTTCTGCTTTCTTATTCCTTTTTTTCTTTTTTTTTTTTTTGTTCAAAATGGTTTTATCATTTTTACAGTATCTTTTCTTCTTTTGAAAATGAAATTTATCGTGTGCTTTTTTTCATAAAGAGTAACATTAGTTTGTTATTTTAGAGTTTTTAGATCATCGTTTCATAAGTTTCGATTCTAAATGTTGACTTCAGATAAGATGAATTTTAATGAAAAAAATCTGAACGCGTCTAAGCGCAAAAAACGCATTCGTTTGGAAAAATGAGAAATAAAAATGCTCAATTACGTGCGAGTGCATCGACAGTACTTTTGAACCAGTCTGTATATTTGTTTAATTTGTTATAAATCACGTTCTCTAATAAAGAGAAATCAAACGGTAAGTGGCAAATTAAATTTGATCTCTGGTTTTGAATGTCAAAATATTTCGCGTATAAGTTGTGGAACAAAAAAGAGTGAGTTCTTTTGTTTGTTCGTTTAAAAATACATGGACAGACCGGACAACTGATGGCGATGCAGTTTCATGCTTTAGTAGGCATTCCGTCAGCACTCAAACTAAAGTTGATATAACACTCGAGTAGTGTATCAAATACCTGTTTTTCGTAGAGGAAAGTCGTCACCAAATTTATCCTGGAGTATGTGTGGCATTCTGTATGGATGTGACGAGTTTGTATTACTAGACGAATCCGACTGCGACTGAAGCCTGCAAAAAAACGCCAAGCTAAACATTAGAAAAAACACAGCCATCAAGAAAAGTAACTGTAATTTAAATCGAGCTGCATTCTAATGTATATAAACGATCAATTCATGACAGCCATTAGTTTGAGTTAATGAAACAATGGACAAGTCAGAATAAAAAGTACATTCCAGACACGAAAAAAGTATGCAAAAAAAACATGTGATCACGGACAAAACAAACCCGACGGATTTATCGTCTCGCAACTTCAGCGGCGTCATTTAGTTCTCACGAGAGCCTACTAAATGGATAACTGGGCCAGGTTGTGCTATTATCGTTGCGGCTCTACCGGTGACGGGCATGCAATGTGGAATCTTCGGCTGACATTCCACATTCAACAATATATGTATACTTTTGCAAAACTCATCCTGTGTAAATATTTATGCTCGTCATATCAATCCCTTACCGTAAACACATTTTCCATTTACGTTTCATTTCATCCTCATTTCTTTCTTTATTACATTATTTATACATATAAATTTGTTCGCCGAAATAAGATTTTCGTTCACAAATAATGATAACAAATAATAAAAAGAGCTCGAACGAAAGAAATAATAAATATTGTAGAATCGTATGAATGAAAAAAAGGAGATGGAGAGGGGGTGAAAAGATAAACATTGGGTAACGTAATGGAATGTTTGAGTTGGAGTAAATTGTGCGTGTAAGAAGAGGGTCGTTTATTTGCGGTTCCGCGGCGGAAGAGCGTTCGGAAGTGTGAGTTCGAAGAGTTGGAAACTCGCCAAATGATTTATTATTTATCGCTATTAGTTAGAGCGCCAGCTCTCAGCTCAGTGCCCCAGTGACTGCGATTCAACCCGCAAAGAGAGTACGTTTACCGCTAGATACCCGCGATAACTTTCGATTTTTACACGCTATTGAATAATTTGTACGGTGCAACGCTCGGGGATCTTGTTCTTTGTTTTTTTTTTTGCTATCCTTTCTCCGTCGCTCTCGACGGGAAGAAACAACTGTTGAGTCGCGGGGGCAGTTTGTTAACCCCGCTTTGTTAGTCGCGCCATAACTGTGCATCAGTTTCTTCAGAATTGCTTTTTTCCCCGCGCTATAAATTATAAATCATGCAATAGAATGACCATCGCCGTGCTATAACACTCCGTCCATAGGAGATAACAGAAAAGGTCATCTAACGAGAACCAGTCATGCAAACTCAACTCCCAGAACCACTATCTTTAACAGGATTTTGTTTTTTCTCAATTAGCGAAATTTTCTAAAATTTCAGGTTGAATTTCAATTTGTTCATTTGATCGTCAACTAACCAGCTTCTGTATCCAGGTGTTCCGGGCACCGCTCCGTTCGTTGCTGCTGCTGCCTCACGCTGCTTCTTGTTTACCAGGAAGTGCTGCAATTAAAATTTTTTAATTAGTTCCGTTTCTTTTTTTTCGATTTCTATTTATAATAAATTTGTTATTGATCCGACGGTGCTTCGAAAAAGGATGTGGAGCAGATTAACGAACCCGTTCAAGGTCTTGCCAATTTTCCTCGCTTATTAATTGACTTAATTGCCGAGGCTGAGATTGATCCAGATAAAAAATCTTGATAAAATAAAACTCATCGTGCATGCTTTGTACTGTTTGTAGTTACAATTAAAGAGGAGAATTCTTTTTGTTGATTTAACCTTTTTTTATCAAGATTGTGAAGTTGGGTATAATATTTGTTAGGTTGATTCTGTTAAGAGTGGTTTTTGACGCAGTTCGATAGAGAAATATTTGTGTGGGATTTTTTTTTCGGTTTGTTATCGATGATAATTACGTCAGATTGACGTCAGACAACTCACCTGAAGGCGCTGTTTGACCTCCGATGAGGCCACCGCGCTGTGATCTTGTTTGTCTTTTTTTCTAAGTGCCTCCAGTCGCTCCTTCTCCTTTTTTTGTTCTTCCAACTGCTTCTGCTGTTCCCATAGCTGAAATCATGAAATATTCATGTTCAAAAATTGATCATACCTTTATAAACGATAAAATTGCATCAATTTAAAAGACTTTATTTTTGTTAGGCATTTTTCTTTCTCTTCTCTTAATCTTTACTCAATTTTAAAATTGATCGGGCTCGTTTCCATTGAATATTAAATTTTTTCACAACACTAAGACTAAATATATATTTTAGTTAGCAATATCCACAACATTTCCTTGAGTAGTGACTTTAAAAAGTGTTTGGAATGAAAAAATTTGAAGGAAGAGAGAATATTGGTAGCAGCTGGGAAATTGCTCAATTTTTGCATTTCGCACAATCAAAAACAAGTTTGCCTTGGCTTCGATCACAAATGTCACTGGTCAAACCGAACCATGAGTATTCTACTTCCATAAATCAGTCTTTGTTGAACATTTATTTTAATCCTCAAATGCACAAGTTTCGCTCTGAATCATAAACCATAAGAAAAAACTATGCATCTCGTTTACGTTCCTTTTTTCTTTCGTTTCTCTTTTCATTTGTTTTTGATCCTCGAATATACACGGTCAAGCAAAAAGCCAGCGCAAAGATTTATCACGACCAAACCAATGACTGAAATAACTCCTTTCTTGACAATTTATCATGTCTTCGTTCTTTTTTGTAACAACCTGCATTTTTTAGCCCGACCAACTGCAACTTTTTCTCTTTCTACCTTTCCTAAGTTTTGTTTGCCAATTAAATCTAACTTTTTTCCTTATTTCATTTTTATAAATAGAAATTAGCAATCGAATGATAGAATAAAATTTTTTTGTTCAATCTTGTTATTTTAATTCAATTGTCAAACGGCTGACAAATCAAGTATTCTGAGTATTTTGTAATTATGCGCATTCAATGTGGTACTTTAATGGCAAAGAATGTCACTTCGGTCCACGTGTCTGATCTATATGGAAAAAACAGGTCAGCCCTTAGAATATTTAGGTTGTGCAGGTGCAACTGTCGTCATCACACGTGTCCCATATAGATACCTATACGGTTTAACTGCAATTCCTATAGAATTTTACTTTACGTTATCAAATCTTACCGCAATTCCATAAACTTTTCTGCTGTCTGATTTTTCTTATGGAAAATATTGCTTCCTACATAAGTTGATCAATGATTCACGTATTTTACGCAGATTTATAATGTTTTGCATTACATCCTTGTGAATTCATGTTTGTTTTCAATCTAAAAATAAGTTCGAGAGAAAAAAACGTCATAACGCGACAAGGTAAAAGTCAGATTGGATTTGAAGTGGGACTGGAGTTTTGTTAAACAGACGCGATTATTGATACTTGTTTTGATACATATGCATGCGAATGTGCTCAGGCGCTCGCGTGGGGACTCAGAAGACTCTGCCACTGACACTCCGAAAGGAATATTCCGGCTGAACTTTGATCGTGCGACGCGAATTGACGAAACAGTAGAGTATTTGCAAGATCACAAAGACACGCCAAATTATTCACATTTTTTGGGTTCATCTAAAACAAACTATTCATGACCCATTTAATATCGGTTTTTTTTCTGTCCCCCAGTGAAAAATAAATTAGTACAAAGTTGTACAAAAATGATATAATAACAAAGAAATTTGTTATTATAAATAGAAATTGAATTTTGAGAGGCAAAATAGAAGTAGAAATGGAAACAATGTTGTGTGGAGTGGGAGTTTAATTGATTGGACAAATCTTTTTGAACTTGAAAGGGCGGCGATGAGAGATTGTGCAAGAACCAAGAAAGGAATATTCCGAGTGAACTTTGATCGAGAGCTCGCGAATGGGCAAAACGGCGCTTGCAGGATGCCCGGCGCGATGCTATTCTTGGCACGGTAAATAAAAAAATTAAAAGTCACTCACGACTATCCAGTTAAGCTTTCAGATACGTCACGACGAGACTCGTCAATTATTCAGACGCTCTCTTTTGTCCACCATTTCGCACTAAATCATTTCTACCAACTATTACATTTTGCAAGTGTCTACCAAACAACTTCAATTCCAAATTCAATCCTAATTCAGAAATAAAATTAACATTTTGTTTACCTCTTTTGACAACTTCATTGATTCTCGGTGAGCACACAAATTGTAATAGTTATAGAAATGCAAACTGTAAAAAGAAACGTTCGCTTGGGGTTGAGCGCTGTAGCGCAGTTTGTAAACGCAAACACATGTTTTGATGGAAGGACGTTTTATAATTAACTTGCATTTATCAAACTTCAAACACGTGCGATTGTCACACTCACTGAAACAACTTGTACACTTCGTTAATTTCGCCTGCTAATATTGTAATCATTGTGTACAGATTTGCAGATAATGAAACAAGATTAACAAATGTAAGAAATTTCTGTTCGTTAATATTGATACGAGTTAAAAAAAAATTTTTTTTTCAGCATTTCAGTCATCAAGTTTAACAGTATTTGTAGAATAAGTTATTATTAAATATTTTTGTGGTACCTTGAGTTGGTGCATTTGTTGTTCATGGTACTCAGCAAGCTGACGTTCCTGTGCCTGGTACTGCTGCCGAAGAATTTGCTGTTGGAGTTGATGCTGCTGCTGTAGCTGGAACCAAACCCAGACGACTCAAGGGTAATGCAAGGTACCCACAAATTGAGCATTGTCTTTTCAATTCTTATCCCCACAACATTCGTATCAATTTTAATTTCCTTTAAAATTACATGATTGTAATTTTAATTCGGTTTCTTTCGTTTCGAAAGAAAGTTGTTAACTACTAAAATATTCAGAAAATATGACGAAAATCGAGACAAACTTTGTGTTTATTAGATTTATAAGTCGGCAATGAAATAGAATTTTGGCTTGGGAAAGATTTGTTGGTTGCTGTCAAAACTTGTTCTTTTTCGACTTTAATTTTGAATGACGTCAGATTTGTCTGTACGCGTATCGGGCATCATCTTGTGCAGTCGTTCCGGACGTGGCCAATTGGCAATATGTATCACTGCGACGACCCACGCGCTTCCTTCACAGAATGCAAGTGTACGCTTGTGACAACCGAATAACGCGCGAGCAATTGCACTTACAACCACAACATTCTTATCGCCTCACGTAAAACGTTCTTTTTTTTGTCCTCGCACCATTTTTTCAAGTTTATTCCTATTTTTTAATAATGTTCTATTTTTTGTTTCCTTCCAAAGATTGAATTAAAAATTTTTCTTACTTCATTTTTCAAAAAATAGAATACAAATAATTTGAGTGCATTTCAAACAAATTTGTCTTCGACATGATGTTCGATTAGAAAATGATCGATAAAGCCACAAATAAACGACTAACGTCTCTCTTGCTTGGAGCGTGTTTGTTCGTGACCTTAGTTGCAAAAACGTCAAGACGTAAGTTCGAGTCAATCACGTATCGATAAATAAACTGTCGATAAGAACAAAAAAAGCGATTCTCACCAATTTGACATCCAACATTTTTGATAATCAAATTTTGTCAAATTTTTTGTTTATTTCCTCTGTCGGAATTGAGATGTTAGCTATTTGTCAAAACAAAGATAACCGGCTCAGAACTAACTGAAGCGGAAACTCTGATCGATGATAAGTTTTCAAGGACACTGACAATGGACTGGCATCAACACTACTTCAAAGCCGTGATCATTTTGACGCTCGTCATTGGCACTGCGATTATTATTTTCAAACGACGAAAGAGTCTTGGGTCATTCGACGACACAAAGTTGACTAAAGATTGTGACGACGAACGCACATCAGTGTCCAAAGAGAGGTACCAATAATTACAAAAATTTTCAATTTATTTCTGTCTGTCTGCAATTTCAGATTATTACCTTGTGTTAACGCTCCTTAAGTGGACTATTTTTGTTACGCGACGGTTATAAATAAAAAATTTCAATTAGAATGATTATTGAACAATTGGTCATGTAAGTAACAAAAACGCTTTTAAACGAAAAAAAATAGCACATGTTATTTGGTTGATTAAATATAGGTTTTTCAAATAATATCGCTTATTAGACGATTACTTGACTATCCTCGTTTCTACTCTTTTGTAATTAAACAATTCTTGAATTTGATTTTGTTTTTGGAACAAAATTTAAAATTGCAGAGTGATTTATTGAGTTTGATTAAATTGTATAGCGCAAGCCGAACGAAATCGTACAATCACGAGATTTGTCCAATCTGTCTGAACAATCTTGGGAGTAGCGTAATAAGAACACCATGCGGCCATTTAGTGTGCGTCATTTGCCTGGACCAGTATTGCGAGGTCTGCAATATTTCCACACCACCGCCTTGTCCATTATGCCGAGCGCCAATTCATTCAGTTTCTCTTGTTGACAAACAAGTACGAACTACAAAAATTACAACCCACTTCTTCAGTGTAAAACATCAAACATCCATTTCACGAGCAATTTCGGTTTTTTTCACTCTTCAATCTTTTTGAAGTTTATTTGAAAATGTTATTCAATTTCAATTATCAATGAACAAATGGTGTTCTAAAGGATTATGCTAAAAGATCAAACGAAATTGCGTTCTTTCAATTAAGCGATGAGTGACAACGTACGATAATGCTGTCGTAATGAAAAACATAATTCGTGACCTTGAACTTTAGATAACATCGATGGGTACGGAGCGGCGCGCTGATTTGAAATCCGACTCAAGCATCCTGTTGTGGATTCATGAATACAATCTTTATCGTGGACTTATTGCTGCCGAGAGAAAATCACGCGAACGATACGCGAGCACAAAACGCACAGTTGCGCTCGTTATGCTAATCATCCCATTATCGGCCCTTGCATTTGAAGTCATTTATTCATGATATCATCAGGTTTGTGTATATGCTTTTGGGTATATACCTTTTCTCATTCGTTATTTTTTATTTATATATACTTTCTTCTTTATTTTCATTTTTTTCATTCGCACTAATAATATTTTTAGTTACATTATTATTTTTTCTATTTAACAATTTCAATAATAATTAGAGTTTAAAAATAACTTTTGATTTTCATTGAAATCTTTTGTAGGAAAAGGTTTTTCAGTTGCGATTTGTTTTTAAAATTGTTTTTCAAGTGACTTTGCGCTGTTTTTTTTTGAAATTTATAAAATGGAAAGCGAATTTTTGAACGTGGTATTGATTTGACAGACAAAATAGAAGTTTGAGTGTCATATTCTGTACACGAACACGTATTTAAATTTTTCATACTAAGGATATCTGTTCGCGTGTGGCATAAAATTAACCGAACGATTTTCTATAAATAAACGTTTCGTCAGGCACTTTCATGGATCGATTGGATAACCTTTGGCTCCGTAGCTGTCGTCACGTGCATGCCATGCGTTCGCATCAAACTTGGCCACCTTTTGCAAATTCGCATCAGCAACGCTTTCTAACATCCTGATCTCATTTTCATTGAATTCAATTAATAAGCAAATCATTCAATTACAAAACTCCAGACTTTCGTCATCTACCAGTTACATCTTAACGTTGACAGTTCATTTTTTTAATAAATCTATATAAAACTGAACGTAAATTAAAATTTTTGTTAGTTAATTTATAAATAATCTACAATCGTTGTAACTTAAACGTTTCAGTTCAACAGTTTATTTTTTTTTTTCTTAACGATTCTTTGTCTATCAAGTTACGAATTTAATTACGTTATAGAAACTGAATGTCTCTAATCAGTAAGATGAAAGTTCCATCGCAGACTATATTTAAAACACTTTTTTGCACGCTAAAAAAACAAACTTGACTGTTTTTCATCGCCGGAATCTAATTAAACATCTTTATTTTCGTTCTTTGTTTGGACAAATTTGCTTCTTAGATAAAGCATTATGAAAACATGAGAAACGTCGTATTGAGATTTGGAAAACGTTGAACTGAATTTTGAATTGCACTATGAACAGGGAGCGAAAAGAAACGCCGTTTCGGATAGCAACGCAATAGAAATGTAGCAGCGACATCGTAACACGATAAGCGCTCTGCTGTTGGCGCGATGCGTGACCACTTGGAGCGATGGCGAGTTGAAAAAAAAAAGAAAAGAAAAAAAATAGGTGACCCGGTCGCAGTGGTCGTCAATGCACTTATCGTCGGCTTAGCTAATTCTCTTCGATCGTCACGCTTGCAAACAGTTGCACCAGTCAAATACGCTCACTTTCAACGTCAACTTAATATTTCATTACCAATAAATCTATCAAACATCAGTTTCATTTCTGTCAACAAATAATAGATCTTATAATTTCATTTCTTTTTCACATTCACAACTTCAACTTTTTTTATTAAAAGAAGAATTGTGAAAAGTTTGTTGTTTGTGGACAATGTTGTAAATTAAATAATAATTGATACTTGATTTTCTTGTTCTCAGTGGGACCAGAATTGACATTACCTCAAGGATTTTCTGTTGAACATGCAGCGTCGTCGGATCCGCGGCTGTGACATGGTAGGCGCCAGACGTTAGGGTGGCTGTCGCACCCCCAATCGTCAGATCCCGCGGCCTCGACATTGGAGAGCCTGGCGTGTCTCTGGCCATTTCTGCACCAAAAGTACAATCATTTAGCATAGATTTGAAGACCTATTTAAACTTGATAAGTATTCCCTTTTTTATACAAATCCGTCGGACTTTAATTTTTACAAAGTAAGTTTATGAAATAAACCATTTTTCTTAAGCAAATGAAAACTATTTTTAAACTTGTAGATTTGAAATATAACTTTAATAAATTGTTAAAAAAAGTGCTTTGGAATATTTTGTGTATGATTTTCTTTTTGTGTTAATAATTGCAGGTGGACTGTTCACGCAATCGTCGATAAAACAATACTGTTATTGAAAATGTCATCTTATATGGCGGGGTCAATCGATCGCAATTTGAATATCATTGTGACTTTCTTATAGTAGGGTTTTGTTTGATTAAATTTTCTTACTTATGCATCAATATAATTGATTTTCATTTACTTGTGTAAATGTATCGAAACATTCCGTTCTGTTAGTTATCAATGCTCTTTTTCAAAGGCAAAACACAAATGAGCAATTTTGTTATTGGATTGAATCAATTTAACATTTCAGTTGAGCAGTCACGACAGGATCATAAATTTGAACGCCAATTTAATTGGCTTACAGTCGCACCAACCTCTAATCAGAATTGAGTTGAGTGTATTTTGAATTGGAAATAATGATGGGTCTCAAAATATGTCGCGTCTAATTATTTATTCATTAGTTACCTACCGGTGGACGGGAAATCATAAAAATTATAAAAGCTGTGTAATAAGATTAGTCTATTATCGATTACATGAATACTTCATTTTTATTTGATAATCAAATTATTTATCGAAATAAATTATTGCGATAATGGTAATTGGAAATTGTCTTGTTATTAATTATTGGTCGTTGAATTTGATTGGCCGATTCGTAAGAAACAAACATTTTCAACTTATAAAAATCATGCTGGCAGTGTGATCTTGACACTGGTATCCTCGAGACTAATCATTTGAGAATCTTTTCATTATGATAACAGTTGCGTAAACCGTGACCAGCGAAATGCAATTACCCGCAGGTTTTATCGTAAAAATAAATTCGTTACGTTGTCGCTATTCATTCAAAACAATCGCAACTCATTATCCAATCCTAATTGTTTCGTAGAAATTCTGTAATAAGTTCATGTAATTTTGATGAGTGCATTGCTGGTTATTTTGTATTCCTCGTCTTATTTTCGGCTGCTTGTAATGTAATCAACCTTGGAACACTAATTTTAAATTGCAATTAAGAATCACGATTGCGTACTTGTATCAAAATATTTGAAATAGCATTCATTTAATTTGTAGGATTTGTTTTATTCGTCCTATTTTCTCTTACCTTTTTGGGGTAGATGTGTAAAAGCGGACGCGATCTCTACGCTTCTGTAGCCCACGTCTTCTGAAACAAATAAAAATTTATTACAAATCTGCGAAAATAAATAGTTCACTCTTTGCAAGCTTTGGAATTGTTTTCATTAGAATTTTGTGTGAATCTCAAAAGCGGAATTTGCTCGACCGCTCTTAGTAATAGTTTAGATTGGATCATGATGAATGAAAACTTTACTACCGCAGTGAGTTTTGTTTATTAGTGTTGCGCTACGCACGTAGTTGTCGTAAAACGTTGGGGCGTAGACTGGAATAATCGTTTCTGAAATTCAATGTCGCGTGCCGGAAATTCCGATGAAGAAAGTTCAACTATATATGCAAACTAAAACACAGTTTTTGACCAACTTTTTTTCAATCCTTCACAATCTTCCCAAATTGAACAATCACTTTAAACGTTCTGCAATTTTGTTCACGATCAAATTTGTATGAGATTGTTTTTGAACTTGAATTCCAAGTTTTCAATGGAATGTTAGAAACTTTTGACCTTGATTTCGACACGTTGATAAATAAATTGTTAATAGCAAATTACTTTAAGGAATTTGACGAAAGCTTCTTTGTCTTTGAAATATTTCACATCAAACTCATTTTCAAATATTTATTTATACATGTAAGGCTGAATTTCTCGACTATCGAGATAGAGTCATCGTGCTTAAAATAGAATGGCCACTCACAAAGGTAACTCTCATAGTCGACGATTGTGTTTGTCATGTGAGCTTGGGCCGATTAATATTGATAACATGTTCCGCCAACTGACAAATTACAAGCTTTTCACATCTTTATCTACCGTTTATGTCAATGTTGAATCCTCGATATTAATTTGTAGTTCAACCAAAAAAGTTGATAAATTATTATGGATCAATTTCAAAACGAAGATTAAACAAAAAAATGCACAAATTGCACGATTTAGTGATTCAAAATGTTTCCTTCTTTTTGCCGAACACAAATTAATTTAAAAGAATAACCATTTTTGATGGCAAAAATTGTTGATCATGAGAAAAAATGAGTTGGAGTTGAGAGTAAGATTCTAATCTGGTCAGATATTCCGTTCATTTGAAGGGTCTTAACTCAAACATGATACGGGGGAGGCGTATATTATTCGTAATCTGAGTTTGCTATGTGATATCTCATTTAAAAAAGTATCTCGTTGGCTGGATTTGAATTCGTTTCCTTGTGAGATAGCTATGATCTAAATTTAAGATCATATTCATCTGGCGATTGCCGGGAATCGCCGATAACAAAGTGCACGCAAGGCGAAAACCAACATTTTATTTTGGAACTTTGGCCAAAAGTTTACACAACACCAACGCCGTACCGGAAACATACAAATTTAATTATTCTTGCTTTACTTGTAGCCACATTCCGAGTCGAGGTCAAATTTCATTTTTTGTATACAAATTTTCTTTTATTGTCAATTTCGGTCATCTTTTGTTTCTGATAAGAAGAAGAAAAGTTATTCGGATCGTCACATGACATGTCATTTGCAGTCTGTGAAATCAACTATTTGTTCTGACAACATCAAAGGTTCGTCACGTTAATACAAATATTAGTGAAGATTGTTGCAGAAGCACAAGCGTCGTATAACAAAGAGATGAAGAAAAAAGTTGATTATTTGTAGACTATAAATGATTAGAAATGTAGGATTATATTGTAGACTGGTGGATTGGGCTTTTTGGAGCTGCAAAAGCGAAAGAGCTAGGAGTGAAGAGTTGATTGCAAGTTTGCAGACAATGAGAGGAAGAAAAAAATGAGCGCAGATAAGGGGCTGCTAGAGAGGCGAGAAGAAGAAGAAGAAGATCTTATGGAAGCTGTGGGGAAGACAAAAGAGGTCGAAGGTCCGATGAGGGACGCAGCGTGCGACGCCCACATCGGTTACAAAAAGGAGGCTGATCGCGAAGGAGTGCGTGTTTGGCCGTTGCCGACGCGGGGTCAGTGTACTGCGCATTCCTGCGAGTCAAGTCCAAGGCTACGTGTCCAGAGAGGGTCTGCCGCCGTTAGTCCTGTTTCTTCTCATCCGTTCGGCGGCCGATCACACGCACACGCACCGCCGCTGCATTTTTATTTATACATATTTTATTTATACGTTCGTAGGGTGGTCTCTTCGACGAAGTGGATTGTCCGGATATTTCGTCCGCCTCAAACTCCAAAACGGTTCCAATGAAACGCTTAAACCACTCCGCCAATTTCAGCCCAAAACCCTTTTTTGCTCTCCCACAAATTCCAATTTTAACAACTTCACATTTTGTCTCCTTTTTTATTTATTTACAAAGATTTTTCTTTTTTCATTTCACATTGTTAGCATACTTCTACCTATGTAAGCTGGTTTGTGAAAGGTTACATTTGTCTCAAATGCAAAAGGTTATGGCACCGCAACCGCTACAATGTATGCTATTAGAGTCTAACAGGAATATTTTCATTATGCAGATGCAAAATCATCAACTGCGCAATTTCATTAGTTAAGTTTGCAAATTTTAAAAAACTTTTTTCAATAAACTTGACTTTGAAAATAAATAAACCAAATTGAAATTAGTTTGCAGTTTGATGATTACAATTTTAATTAGCGTTAACGGGCGCGTTATGTGAATATTATGCAAATGATGTGCGATACGTTTGAGAGACGAAAAGCGGGGCGAGAGAAAAAAGGAAGAAACACGACGGCGCGCAACAAATCGACAGATTATGCGGCACGATGACAGCGCGAAATGTTACGTGGAAAATTCAAGTGACGAGCAGAACGAGCATCCTGTTAACGACAATAATATTACGCGACGCGATTATCGCGCCACTATATTTATCCCAGTCACCCGCCACTAAGGCAGGAATTACATAAAGCGTTACGCGGCTCCTCGTAACCAGGATTATTAATGTTTCTCTTATTCACGCGCAATTAAAAGTGTCCACGCGTGACCCACGATCAGTTTACTCAGATCAGCTACCATTTTTCACAATTCAAATCTTCTTAACCTTTTAACCCAATTTAAACTCAATTTTATTTTTTTATTTATTTATTTATTTGGATGATCAATTTTACTGAATTGAACCAACTTTATTGATGAAAACAGCTTGCTATTTGCACTTTTTATTTGCAAAAAAAAAAAAAAAACAAATTTTGAACATAAGATGAAACTTTGTGTCCGTGACCTAAGACGCGACCTTTAAGCGAAAACATTTGAGCAATATAAACCGCGAGTAAAAGTAGAAAGCAATTAAGAGTGACATTAATTAAGATAATTGCGGCAAACAGTTGGCTCCCTGGAAGTGTGCTCTCCGGATGCACGTACTTAAACGCCGACTACCCGTTAATTACAACTTGTTCTAAAGTTCACGTAACTTGGTGTATGACGTTCAAGTTGTGAAAATAGAAGCAACTGTAACGCGATTTTTCTTAATGACCGTTTGTTTGCGACTGCGACAAGTGCCCTGATAAAGTCTAACTAAGTTTTCATTTTAACTCACGGCTTTCGGGATCATTCACTTACGCATCTGAATCGCAAAAGCTAAAGAAAAATCAAATGTTTGTATATGAGCTGTATGGAAGAGAAATTTTGTGGGTTAATTTTAATTGTAGTTATTTAAGGTGGGTTAGAAGGTAATTTGCACGGTCAATTAACGTTGACCACGTTTCGCGTATGTTTTGATCACGTGCGTTCTTGTTTATAAACACGACTCTGAAATCCACGTACACCTTTCTCGCTGTTTACGAAAAATCGATCCTCTTGTCAGTTCCAGTTTCTCGTTATAACTACCGAGCTGTTTGGTGTCTATGTGTACGGTCATTTAATAATATACCGCTTGTTAGGCAATAGCTGGAAAGTACGACTTCATTAGTCGCGGATTATCATCGGCACTTGCAATTCAACTCAAATAAATAATTTTCAATTTTTCCTCTTTTTTCTCATCTACATTTCAAAACGACACAAAATTACATCTTTCAATATTAACATCAAATTTGTTATATATCTAATTTCAAGCCATATATTGTTTAAATCAATTTTATTCACAAGTTTTGACAATTGTTATGATGATAAAGAAAGAAAATGAGTTGTTCTGAGCTTGTTAATTTTGTTCGTGATTTGTCTTGGATGTCATCTCTCGTACATTTTGACATTATCTGTGGTGTCACACGGCAATTCAGCGTGCAACGTGCTTCGATGATAGCGTGGTAGTAACTATTATTAGCAAATGAATGTCGGTGTGTAGGTCAACGAGTGGTTGGTTCGTCGCTCTCGTATAGGTAAATACAAGCAGGCCTCGACAACAAGTGGGCAGACCGAAGGAGAGCTCAATTATCATCTATAATTTTCAATCAGGCTACTGTTGCTTCTCACCGATAACATTCAATTTTACATTTCATTTGTTTGCAAATTCTCAAAAAAAGAACCAAATTCAAAATGTCTAAATTTGACGAACAAAAAGTTAAAAAAAGTCACCTATGAAAACAAGTTGCAATCAGCTGCCACGTGTCTTTTTGTTTTCTTCTGTTGACTGACTCACTGGAATTGAGAATCAAATTCTATTTTGAGACTTGGTCGAAGAAAAATAATGATTCGTGCGCAAAGATTTGCGAGTTGATAAGATGTTTTGATCTGGATTCTCGTAATCGGATGATCCGAGTGGTTGTGAGATTTGAGAGGGAAAAATAAAAATGTAATCTTGGCATCACCGTAGGAAATTTTATGAATGGACGACTGAATATGTTAATGAGAGTTTACACAATTATCGTTATTTTGAACTGAATTATTCATATCGCAATGAGTACTGTTTACGCGATTAGTACATTTTTGATTGCGAAAAGATATCGCTTGCAATGTCACGAATGCTTCATGCTCAAAATAATTAAACATTCGTTAAGTTACATCATACGCTATTACGTATTACGCGAATATCGAAGTAACAAGCAAAACGGACGATAGGTCACTCGACGCATTACATAACGTGCGCGCCAGGCTAAAGAAAATCAAACGAAAAAATTGCCTTTGATGCTGCGATTCCTTCGAGACCAATCTCGCGAATCATCTGCTCTGATTGCACAATTTTATTATTTCAATTCTCAACCAACAAGTTTCATTTTCGGTACATTTTTTTTCTTTTTCAACAATAAGAATTTCATTTCAAATTGATTGTATAGGTATAATCATTATAACAAGTGTCGATAATTTTAAATGAAGTGATTATCAGAGAGTAAGAAGATAATTCAAAATCGTCGTTACGCCACGAGTTGCAAATTTTGTGCGCCACCTTAGTTCGAATGTTTTCTTTTTTCCTTCTTCATTCTGAACCGGCTTTGTCTTTCTTTGTGACGGATTTAGATTTTCGACGTCTAAAAATACATCGGCCAGCAGCCAGAAGCCACTGCGATTATTTCCGTCGTCATAGTCTCCACGTGTTTCGAGACACGTCTACCCCGACAACGTCCCACAGGACCAACCTCGACCGAACTATTAGATGCCACTAAAAATATGCACTTCCACGATATCTTTCCTCGATTAGACTTTCGAATCGCAAGTTTTTTTAACTGCGCAATATGTCGATTAGTTCCTTCAAACTGTGACTCAAACTATCAAACCGACATCAAACTTCAGTTTAAATTTCACCAACAATATTCAAATTTGTTTTCAATTTACAATTTTGATTCACTACACGTGTTGTGTTGTTGATAACAAAATTCAATTTACCGTAAGAGAAATTCAATTTGAAATTTAAATAAAAATGGAAGAAAATAAGGTACATAAAGGACTAACTTATGCACAACGTTTTGCGAAAAAATGTTTGTTTTTTTCGTATCAGTTACTCTATAAGAGAAGAACGTTCCGCACAGTTTCCCAGGAGGTTTTTTACTCCCTTCGTATAAGACGATAAGACTTGCTATTAATAGACACGATTAATCGCGCATACCTATGCAGCCGGAGCGATTCAAACGCACGCGAGTGTGCGCAGTAAACGTTGCAAGATGGGCGGATTCCGCCAGAGATCATGCATATTCATCAGCTTTGGAATCGTCAAAACATTCGTCGCAATTCAAACGCAGTATGAAATTCACCCTTATTTTGAATTTCAAATACAACTGCGAAACCAAGAAAAAGAAGTTTCGAGTTTGTTTTTCCCTGTTCAATAAAAAATGTCGTAAATAATTTTATTTTCTAGTGGTAAATCGATTGATAAAGAATTGACGGCACTGTCTGAGGTACAATATTGTCAAATATTAAGGATACAAAAAATTGAGTTTTTGAAGGCCAATAAAAGTTTGAACCAAATTAGCTTATGGTAAAAAAATGATAGGACGATTTGTAGCTTTGATGATGGGATCCATGTGTTAGTCTCGTGTTGCCACCTGTTACTGGTAGTCGCAACACAAATGAGGGTCTATCCAGATTTACAAATGTAATTTATACTCTGGTTTCACAGACTCATTTAAAAGTTGTTTCAAATCTTGAAGTCTATCATAATAGTATTCGAAAAAAGTAAAAAAAAAAAGTAAAAAAAAAAGTAAAATGGTTGTGAACATAATAAAAATGTGAAAAAATGTTACCTAATTGATTCGTATGGTGCATATTGTAGGTAGTACCATAGTCCAGGGCCATATACCCTTCATCGACTCTGAACGAATCCACTGAGTGAACCACCAAAACGACAACATCCAAGTACAATTGACACAGCACGTTATGCGACAATGTAACAACTTATCACCATTGTATCACCGAGAAAAAGCACTTCACAGAACTCGTGTCACTATCATGATAGACTCGAAAAAACCTGCAACAGAAAGAGAGCAGAACAAAGTTAGCAAAGTTTGGTTTACATCGATCTCGAGTGTATAACCTACTCTTAAGCTAATCGACTACTCGAATATGCATTGCTAAAAGAAACACACAGTTTTGCCGAGTTCTCGGTGACGGCACGTGCAAAACAGCGGGTTCAATAACCCAGCGAACAACTAGATGCAAGGGGGGACTAGGCCAGTGCGATTTTTTTGATCCACACGAAAGTCTTTGAGATATGCCTAGAGAAGCCTTGTTTATCAAATAATTGATCGCCTCGACATCACAAACTTCCGGATTCCGATTCTTCTTTCTTATTTAGTTTGAACTGTTATATTGAATTCTTGGGTTTTGGATTGTCTCGTTTGAATATAAACCGCGAGGAATTAGATCTGGTGTGAGAAGTTTCGCGCTGAATTTGAATTAACGGTGATGATGATGTGGAATGTGTCGAGCAGTTTCATACGCTTGGCATTCGCAATTTAAATTGATTCCTCGACTTCGCACGAATGCTCTCTGAAAACGATCTCTCTGATGTGTGACGTCAACGGTGACCAACTTGTGAAACGGTCATCTGCCTCTGATTCCCGGCGTTGTCTTCAGACCGATCATAACAATTTGATACTCGAATAACGCGCAAAATTTGGTATTCTTATTTTTGAATATTTGAGTCAATTACTATTTTGATTCGTACGATAATTGATATTGTGCTTGTCAACAAGAGACAACATGGACGAGGGGTTTATTTATACTTATTCAGCCCGTCCACTTGAATTAATTGAATTGTCTTGGGTGCTAGGGTGGCTTGACACTTGGGCCACGTATTTATACAAAAGTGTGTAGTCTGAATGGTTGCATATTTATCCGAGCAGCAATCTGATTTGGTCTGGTCTCAGTTGGGTGTAATTGACACGCTATCATCTGTCCATTAGTCGCGTTGCATTCAATATTCATTTGGCCGCGGGCTAAATTCGGATTTTGTTTTGGCTGTACCGATTCGTCCGCGCTTTTTCGTCACGATCAATACAACGATAATGACGATTATTAATATTCCAATCACGCTTCAGCCGGGCGAACAATCGCTCGTTATTATATCGAGCTTTTTATTCGAGTATTAATGAAAAGTAATTAAGACTAAATATTGGTCGGCTGTTGTGTCAATTTGCTAATTATAAATAGCAAAAAAAGTCAATTCTCATATTTTCGTTTGTTTGTTTAAATGATTCAATTGGATTTTGGTGTGATTTGCAAATTTAGTACATTTTGTTGGCTGATGTCTAGAAAAGAATGAATGGTTTTGAAAAATGACAAATCTGCTGATGGGAGAAATTAGATAACAAAAATGTGGTAGTTGAAAAAAAGATTATGTTTGAGGGACACATCTGGACACGAGCCCCGTGTAAAGAGACATAACATGATTGTGTATGCAGTTTTGGTTTCAAGTTTCTGGTATATATAGTTTGACAAAACATGATACTGAGTTATATTTTCTACGACAGCACGCTTGTAAATGAAAACTCACAAGACGCTTGGATGCTTTATGCTTGCACTCTTTTGCAAAGTTACCTTTTTCGCAAATTGCATCGAATCATCAAAACAATATGTTTTATATTCACAAAAATACTAATACCAAAATTAAAATTGATAAAAAAAGTTGTATCAACTGCCAAGTGTTATTTTGGATTTTGCGTTTGCAAAATGTTGTTCTTGAGTCGAGCTGAAGTAGAATCGTGTTGTAGATAATCGCAATTGAATTACATAACTGAGAGATTGAAATTAAATAGAAACAAGTAATAAGTTGACTTAATGACTCGTAAAATCTTCTTTTTAAAAATAACTCACACATATGTGATACATATTTATATGCTCTGCGCAGCTTAGCAAGTTTCATAACGTTTTTGATTATTTCATGAAACAGCAAATATTATTTTTGATCAGCTTTTTTCAACATTATCGAATGATCTTGCAAATTAATCACTACCAATAATATAATATTGTTTGCACAACAAAATCCAGAAAAACTATCAGTTTATAATTTCATTTTTTATATATTCAAGACAAGATTATTCGTCCGAGAGATAAATGTATTTTTATAATTGGGACAAGTTTTTTTTCTTCGACTAGTGGTTTGTATTTTTCCATTTTTGTAGCGCAAAGTACACAAACTGATTTGAAATCAGAAAGATATCAATAGTAACTTGTCTATTTACGATAAAGACTCATAATAACGTGACGGTTTCGAAGCGCAATAGAACAGTTTCTTTGTTGCTGTGCATGTCCCTTCAACTTTTTCATTCCCTATAGTTATTTTTTGTATAAATCGACTTCACATTTAGAAAACCTTGAAACGTATCTATATTTTTGTTATAAAAAAAAATCAGAACATATGGTCCTCGGACTATTTTTAAATTCGAGTTTCTTTCTTCGGCCTGTGGAAGTAAACAAATCAGAAACTAATATTTTATCACTCACACTTCAGTCATGTGTTGAATTGCTGTCGCTTCTAATTTATCATTTTTATCTTTGAAAGAAAAATGTCGACTTTTTGTATTATGGTTAGAAACAAAGAAAGACGAAAAAGAAAGAAAAATAAATATGAATGGGAATGTAGAGTTTTTGCGGTGGATAATTAAACGTCATAAATTCGATCAAGTTCCCATGGCTGATAAATGGGTGTCTGCGCCCCCACTCGCGTACGTTTCTCGCGCGATATTTTCGTACATTCCGTTGAAATCGCCTACGTTTTAATGCGTACACTGGCGCGTTCACCGCCACTTTCAATTCTAATTTTATAAATCGAGGTTGTTGCATGCACATGGCGGTGTTCCATGAGAACACAGATACCGAGCCGAGAGAAATACGAGGAAGCCGAGAGAGATGCGAATGTATGATGGACGCTCAATGTCCAAATGTCAGACAGCCAAAAGAAAAAGTGCGCCGGGTTACGAAAAGCGTCACGCAAATAAGCTCATCAATGTATAATTTCGCGCCATCCCAATTTCACCAGATATTACAATTTCATTTGTCAGTCAAAGGATCTCTTATGTTATCACTATTTTTGATTATTATTTCTCTTTGAAAGTAAATGACAAAAAAAATGTTTCTTTATAAAAAGTTGGAAATGTTTTGCAGCTTTGCTAATACATAAATAGAAAGAATCAATATTGCAACTATACTCGGACGTGAACATTTATAATCCGGCGAGTTCGAAGGCTGTCAAAAAGTATTCGCTCGCTAATTTAATCGGGACGAATGATTTTTTAATCCCGGACTGATTAAGCCGTGGTATTAATATGAAATTCAAATTTAGCATTCGAACAGGTTGCATTATATATTGGGGCTTTCGATTAGACAGCTAAAAGAAATCCTCCCCTCCGAATTATCGATCTTTTTAATGTCATTGTGTGCAACAGTCTATCAAAATGATTTCAAAAAACGTCGCGTTTTTTATATTGCATAAATAATCGACGCGCTTTGTAAATATAAAAATGACGAGAGCCAATCGAAAGTCTGTCGCATTGATCCGCGAATAACAATCAACTATGTTTTAGTTTGTTTTCTTTTTCTTCTTCTTTTCTATTTTGTCATTGAATAATTCTTATACGCAATGTTCTAAAATTGTACCAAAGCCAAACGTAAATATTTGGCTTTTTGGCGACACATTTCATTTATATCGACGAAAAAATTTGCTCCACTCAGGTTATTTCGGTAGGCCAAACATTTTTGTTCATCTTCTCGAATCACCGTTGACACGTGAAACGAACTGACAACTCGCGGATTAATTTGTATAATGTATTATTTATCATACAGACTGCAAAAATGAACAAAGAGAGTTTTTTTAATGAAATTTTGTGGGTACAATGATTATGAAGGCTTGAAACAAAAAACACATGAAAGCAACATTAAATTGCTGATATATATTTACAATGATTGTCAGGTTGTTAACATACGTCGTTTTTCATTAGACAAACAAGTTCACCATGACTTTATCACTCTACTAAAGAATAGCGTGTCAATTACCGGCCTCTTGAATCAAAGAAATGATTTAATTACACTCAAGTTTATCTCCTCTAGATCCATCAAGCCATTTTTAAATACTCTCTTATCGTTATCTTCAATTTTTTCTCATCTGTCGCAACAATTTTGCATTATTTCACGCACGCATCATTTTTTTCAACTGGTCGCTCAATTACGCAGTTGCAGCCAACTTTTGTTAGAAACGCTGCTCATCTCGGCTAAATAAAACGGTATCATTTCACCGGTTTCTGTTCCAGTAAGATAATCATATCTATTGCGACGATTAGAAATGCCAGATCGTATAATAGTTAGTTCGCGATTACGCGTCTCTATATATGAAACACGAAACAAGAATATCGCTTGTACCAAACGTTTGCCTTATCTTCTTGTCTGCAAATTTATCAAACGCACTTATTATTTTCCAGCCATGCTCGTTTGCTCGTCGCGATAATGTCGTAATGATCCTCCTCGCGGCTTCTTATCTGCCTTCAAATTTTCTTCGTTTCTCACAGATAAAATACAAACCAAAAAACAAACAAAACTCAATACGACCATCTAATCGTGCTCTCGAAACATTCCCCAAAATCCCAATATCGATTTGATTGTCTTATCTGCATGCTCTCTATCCGTCTTACATTCGACGTTATATTACGTCACATTGTTTACTTCGTGCTAACGTCCGAACTAGTAAATAAGTCCAAACTCGTTTAGTTGTTCAATTTTCGCACACGCATTGTAACTGTTAAAGATCCGTTCGCTGAACGAGGATTGTTCAAAACAAGTGGATCGTTTCGCGCAGAGATAAATGCTTCGCAATCATTTTTCAAACATCCACCGTTGAAATTGCACATTATCCCAGCTGGTGTTTGTTCGATATTACAAACGTGTGTGGAAAGTTTTCTCTCCTTTTGGCTCTTCGATTTGTCTCGTATTTTGAGACTCGCATGATTAAGGCAATCAAGATAGTGCGAGTGCGAATTCAAAAAAAGCCACACTAGGATGGGATAGTGCGCCCAGAGCGTAACAAGTGGACGGAACCACCTGCAACCAGTGACGGAGCATCCTGTGAAACGCTGCGAGCACATTTTCAGACGCCATTTGGTCATTTCCAAAAGTACCTGAAAACGCAGTCACTTATTTTAAATCCAAAAAAGAGGCCATTAGAATGGTACTACCAAGTTTAGTACGACAAACAACAGGTGTTTGAGATTTTTCAAGTATCTGTTCATTGTGCGCGGCACTTTTTCTAACTAAATCAACAACTGAATTGCGTTAATTTGCACTTGACAAAACGCTTTTGCAAAATTGGATTGCGTCAATTGAGAGCTGGGAAGATGTGATGAGTGGCTGAAGAAAATGTGCAAAAAACCAATAGATAAGAGTTGTGAGATGGAAGCCTGACTAGTAGACGAAAAAAGAAACGGATCGCAATTGGCGCGAAAAGAAATGGCGCGGATGGTGATGGTTGGCGCGTACCTGTTTGTCTATTTGGGTGTTTTGACGCGGGGCACGAGGTGTGCCGGGTACTTCACTGTGGTCCCGTTGGACCGTCTAACTCGATGGCGCACACGATCACTGATGCTCGTTGCATTGCGCGACAACTGTCATCCGTTGAGTGTCGATGTGCCACTCATCTGCGACGCAATTGCAGGGCAAAAAAAGCGCGCTTCGCTGCGTTGTCGGACTCACACTAGGTGAAACAAAGAACAAGCTGTTTTTGGGCTCTTGCGCGGGCACTACTTGTCAGAGCTTAACTAAGAGCTATAATGCTCGCGAGCGTAACGAATCACACGCGGCCCGAACGACAACTGACTGACCACGGATGAGGCCAGTCGCTTGTCGAGACTTTGCGCGCCACGCGCGACGACGCGAACGCCACCTCACGCCCACCCCGCGAGCTTGCCTATTTTTAGAACCGCGCTGTGTATTGTTGTGCAGCGAGTGGGAGAAAGAGAGAGAGAGAGAGGGAGAGAGAGTGCATTCGCGCGCACCATAACTCTTCATCTTCTGCGCCACTGTTTTGCTCTCGCCTGCATAAGTTTCAATCTCAGTTTTTTTTCCAACTTACCATCCTCATTCGACTCTGCATTTTTGCAATATGCCTTTTACAACCCAACAAATCATTAGATTTTCAAAATTATCAAATTTGAACTTTTTTATATTATCTTGCACCAACAACAACAACAACAACAACAAATCAACAATGCGCATGTTTAATGAAATAAAAAATTGTCAGAAAAACTATTAATTCCTTTTTTCGCCCGATCATTTTTACCCCAGGTGACCCTACATGCGATCTAATATGTACTCTTTCAAAATTCCATTTTTAGACATTATTAAATTACGCGTTTTTACATTAGCTTTATCAAAACTGTATCACTTGTAGATAATAAGGTATGATTGAATATTTTATATTTATAATCATCTTTTAGAATATGTAATAGAATCACTGATGATGGCTGATAAGCGGTTAGATAATTTGAAATATATTTTGAATGAATTAATCAAATCAAGAGAACGTTTAGTTGTAAATAATTAAAATATTATCTACATTATTATAATATTACTCATTTTTACTTTAAAATATGCGCTACAACATTTATAGATACAATAACAATAATCAAATAATAGGTGAATAACGTTCTGACACAGCAAAAGCCAAATGCATGATTGTTACTTGAAATTAATATAGGTATTGACATTTGCTGGCACACAAGCGGACATAAATAATTGTCATAGAAATTAGCATATACATCTCATAGTCTGTTGATTCAGCCTGCCTTGGATATTCGAAGAAAAAAAAAGGTATATGTCGTTTGTGACAATTAACGCGCAATCATTTATTCTACACGAATTACAAAAATGCCTATAGAAGCATGCAAATGTTTAAACCATCAAACAAACATCATCAAACAGTTCAAATTCAAGAAAAAAGAATTGATACTAGAAAAAATTGCCGGTGCTTTCGATTAGTTGGATCGCAGAATGAAATGAACGCGATATTGATTAGTATCTGTATTAATAAATCACTCGATAAGAAGTTGTGAATAATAATAGAATGTCATCGAGCAATAGTCATAACGTGGATGATCAAATTATTTTTATACATATCGAAAGAGTTGAAGCAGTTTATATCAGAGTGACAGTTTCCTGGTTTTTGCGATGCATATATTTTGCCTAAGAAAATTGTCCCTCACAAGGCATTTGCGCTCCAGTTTGAAAATTGCTTTCTATATTTCATTATTCTTTTGCACATTTCGTGCATCAGCCTTTTCAAAATAGAAGCTTATTGATCCAAACTAAAAATAAAATGTATTTTTCGTTTATCTCTGGTTCATTATGAATGAGATTGAGAGAAAAAAAAACCTTGTTTGAATTTTTGTTCTCTTTTGCTTCATTGGCTTTCTCTTCTGGAAGTATAAAAAATTACTGATTTTCGACTTTCGCATCGCTTATACATTCAGCCTGAAGAGGAAGAAATAAAAAAAGCGATCGCAAAAAGGAAGCAAGAAGAAATGTAAACAGCAATGCGCCCGTTAATAAGAGCGAATAATGGCAAAGAATAAAAGTGTTCGAGGCAGATTCAAGCGACTCGATAAACCTTTCTGTATCGTTAATTTGATCCCGCAGTTTCGTGAGAATCGCATGCACCGAAGGTTGCAGCCGATATTCCAAACAAGGAATCTGGAACGCTCGAATATCGCCCGTGCCGTCTTTATTCGTTTGCTGATAAAGCTGCCTCTCGCAATATTCTAACTATCGTGCCAAAAAACAAACACACTCGCATACTTATTTTATTTCGCAATAAAATGAGCTTCCAAATTTCATTTGAGTATTTAAGAAAAATGGGTGTTATTTTCTTTTGTTGCAATCGCAACTGCGGCAGAACAAAAAACAGTATCAGACGAAAAGCCGCACGATATCTGCCGAACGTGGGCCGTCATGTTAGCGAGATCGCGGAAGTGCTTTTATCTGCGACCCTTTGTTTTCTGCACTTAATTCTTCGAAATCTAGAAATAATCTTCCGACGAGATACCTTTGTCTTTTTTGCAATCCCGTATGGCGACTTTGACTTACACGAAAACAAAAATAATTGTTAACATTTCATTCTACCTAATTATTAGCTAAAAAAGAAACACGGATTTCATTTCTTTTTTGCAAAAAGCGATTTTTGTTCTAAAAGTCTTATTTAATCTGATACGTTTTCGCAATAGCGACTGTGTGTTCGATTCGCAGACACAAATAATCGCAAGGTCACGCATTTCCCTTATGTGCTTAATTATCACGTGATATTCGCCATCAACCCCTGACTCGGGACAAGATTCGATCGATAAAGTGCGAGACGAATGAAACTTTGCAAATAGTTTCTGAAAAAAAAGAAACACTCGAGATATCCTTATTTGATTTGTCACAATTTAATTACATAGTTTTTTCGTAATTTTTATAGAGTTTTATTAGGTTGGTGTCTTTATGTCTAAAATATCTATGTGACGATTGGATGCCTTGCATTTTTACGTTTACTCAACGGAATTCGAATTGGAGAAGTATTGATCTTTAATTACTCCATATTCTAAGTCGAATTTGCATGGTAATTACCGTTAAAAAAAAAAACAAATTAAAATTTAATTAAATTTTCAATATCCTTTATGAGTTTGATACTAATGAACTTTTTTAAATCATTTTTTGATGTCGAGTCAACAAAATTGACATTCTAATTTTAAACGACTGAATAAAACATATCGCGAACGTTTCCGTCAAAAGTTGTAACGTCTTTTCTCGAATAATGGAATTATCATAATGGAATCAAAAGTTGTCGTTCAAGTTATTAATAATCAAAAATCATCTTTTACAGTTTCTTTGAAAATCGTCAACTATTTTCGTCAGTTTCCCCTAATCTGTGGAGAACCTCGAAACACCAATATTATGATATCGAAAAAGACTTATAGTCTTTTTTTGTACTGCTTGATGGATACTTGTTTTGTCTGTAATTTTATATTTTAGTTGTTGTTTTGTGAACAAACTGTGTGAAAAGATATTTTGTTTGCAAATTGATGAATGTGTTTCAATGTATAGTTAATGAATAAGGAAGAAAACGTAAGCGTTGCAATCAATGTGCAGAATCATGTTAAATGATGTTTATTCCGCAGCAACTGTGAAAAAGGATGCGTCAAAAATGTACTTGTAAGGTAATTTTGCATTGGGTGCAATATTGCATGAGTCGGCCAATTGTCCGAATACTTTTCGCCTTTACCTGGTATTGTTGCATAATAATTAAATTCAGCCACCGAATATCTTATTTGTTATGTCGAGAAATACTTCTTTTGAAAATGTTTAACAAAATAAATAAATCTAGTGTACATACTATGGTGTACATTGAAATCTGATTTGGCAAGCTCGAGAATCAAAGTAATCCATCATTTTTTGTTCTGAGTGTGCAAGCTTTGGTTAACGCGAAAGCGTGAGAAAAAAAGTGATTAGACCAATTTGGAATAGAATTTGGATGGGTTCGAAAATTGGCAGACAAATTGTTTGTAATAGAGTTCACAGACGATGTTCAAGTTTACAAGCTTGCCTGTCGTTTGCAGCGTTTTGCCATCGCAGCTATGCGTTGTATTTTTAGACCATAGCTCGATATGATGTAGCGGAGTTATTTTTAGCTCGACTACCTCCACCTCCGTGTGGCGTTCGTGCCTCGTTCGCGTATCCCCTCCTCTTCTTCCCACCCTTTTTTCGTTACTCTTCGAGAACACCTATAAAATATCGGCTGACTTAGACAAAAGCAATCAGCTACAGAACAAAAGACCGGCGTATTATTAAAATGGCCTTTTTTTATAACGCGCAAGAGGCGAATTATGTTTTTAACTTCTTTTCAGATCTATACTCGCGACTAACAAAATCGAGATCATGACTCCTCGCTTTAACTCGATGTCAAGTTTACTTTAAGCACGATTGATGGATTTAAAGAACCAATTAAACTCGCTGATTACCAAATGATAAGGGCAAAAGTATTTCTTACTCTACAAAACGTAATACAAATTTCGTACGTTTTATCATATAGAGCATAGATTAGGTAGTCATCGTTTATTCTACGATTAATGAATGTTTCGCCAAATAAATTGGAAAAAGATTGTGCAATTAACAAATAGTGAGAGTTAGTATTGTTAAAGACAACAGATGAATCTGTAGTGCAATAAGCGAAACGTCAGTGATCCATTCACAGTAGCTTAGACCCGAAAATACTACGACGATTATAGTATGTGTAGCAACGTGTGCAGATAAGTGTCGGCGCACCAACACTTGGCCAAAATTGCTTACACGTACATACAGCCAAAAATAGTGATGGTGTGTTCAAAAATACTTCAGCTAAAAATATGGCTAAAAATAAACGTTCGCACGTGTAAAAAGACATATTAATATTCGCTGCTCATCCTACTAGATACATCTCTAGAACAAGAGAAGAGGACACAAGTCGCGATGCGCTATATAAAGAAAGCAAAGTCTAACAGTGCCAAACGCAGAGTTAATGTTAGGCGACATCTTCGAAATAAACCGCACGTTGTTTACGTGCGATTTTAAATATCCACACCGCCGCTCGCGTATTTTTATTTCAATTATTATTAGCACATTATTTTGACTATACGATACTTATCTTTTGACGATAACGAAGCTCACGATAACGATCCAACACTTTCTTCAATCAAATCTACTAAGAAAAGAATCCAATTTTAAACGTTTTTACTATATAATAACTAGTATTCCCAGAATTTTCAACTTGTCAAGAATATCATTATTATTTTTACTATTTTTGTTCGAATTCTCATTTAGTTGTAAACAATACAAACAGGAAATTAATTTGTTTCCTTATTTATGGCGAAACGACAATTTTGCACGAATTAACGCGACGTGATATTGATAATTGCAATGTTGACTGTTTTTGCAAAGCAGCGAAAAAGTACAATTATATATTATTGAAATTCGATAAAAACCAGCAGACAGGTCAAACCTCACTTTAACTTTTATATCTCGTTTTTTTTTCGCTCACTGCAATGAAGAACTAGGTAGTTGTTCTAAAAGAATAGGTTGTTATCTAAAAAATAATGTGATTTGGTGATGTCTAATACTTTATATTATGAGAGCGAATATTTCAGCTTGCGTTTGAGTGCTATGTGGTGGATAATCTAAAGGGATCGCATTTCAGTTTTCAATGCAAACAACAATATTTTTTGTTATTCTATATATTCTTACCGATAATAAAATGTTTGAAAACTGATGAAATGCTGCGAAATAAAAATTGGATTTCTATAAAAAAACAGACTGAATTGATTTTTTGAATGGCAAATTTGAAACTGTAAGTAAGTAAATTGAATGACAATTAAATTACATTTTATTCAATCCTTTTACGAAATCTTTATAAAAAATCCATGGCTGTTTTAATGAATATCGAAATCAGGTCAGTCAGGGTCACTCGGGCACAAGGTATTTATTATCAATTTAAGGATAGACTAAAATAAATCATACATAATCCTTTCCCAATTGCGATAATTCAATTCAGTTTGATTAAAAGAAATTATTTTTTGAAGTAAAACTGTATCCAGTATTTCAAGTTGTTGTATTTTACGTATACCACTAAACGTTGTTTAATTTGTGGAAGCTCCGCGTTTAATATAAATCACTCATCACAGTGTGGCGCATCCATTCTCAAATTTGTTCTGACTAATTTTCTAACGTTTCACTTAGTCGCTGAAAACTAACATATACCAAGAAAGCTTCGATAATCGGAAAAGAGAGAACACAAAAAATGTGGGTTTCAAAATAATACAATTTCATCGTCAAATCATATTCTGAATTTTCGTTAAAAAAGGTAGAAAAGAGAAGGGGATGACTGCGCAAAAGTTATTGGCACTATCAAAGGATGAAAAAATGCCGACAGTTTCGTTATAACTTCTATTAATACGATTTCTAGGGACCAGATGTGATGGCTTTTTAAAAATAAATCTTTTGCGTGATTGAAGGATTACAAACAAAACAAAAGCACTGCTAAAAGAAGATTAAATGAGTCAACTGTTTTTTGCGAGTTAAATTTATAACTCGAACTTGCAAAGTCAACAAAATCATCAGAAGTAAAAGGAAGAGAGAGAGAGAGAGAGAGAGAGAGAGCAATGTGAATAAAAAAAGAAAGGAAACGATAATACAATCGACAATTGATATCAATTTTGATTTACAGTAGTAATCGCAGTGCTTCTTATGACATGAGCAGAAACGAGAAGTTATTTATACATTTTATATCGATACGCTACACGTACATCAAAACAAACTAGCCATCAGTCGGAATAATTGGATGTTAATTCTGAGTAGCCTTGAGCATTTATCTTATTTACTGCAAATGCAAAAAACATATTCTATTTTTACAACATACAATCTCAGTGGATTGTCAAGTCCCAGTTGAATGAATCTGTCCAAATTTTGTGCCATTTCATTTGTTGTCGTTTGCAGCATAGAAATTGCTTCGGCGAACATTGATTTTGCTGATGTCATTTTGAGCAATGCCCGTTGATGACTTAGTGTGCAGTCTAATTTTGTAGTTATTTGTGGACATTTGTTTGCGAAAAAAGGGCTAAAAGTTGTTAAGATATTATGATGTAGAAGGACGCAAGTCGGGATGATAAAATGGTAAAGTAGAGGAGAAGGAGGAGGAGAACGTTGGTTATTTATAGAGCGCTGGTTTTCGTGGGTGGGAAAGTTGGGATGAGGCGCTGGCTGAGCGCCGAGGGCGGGGGATGTTGCTGCCATAAATAGAAGCGCGCTATCTCTCTTCGGTGACCTTTGCGTGGACTCTCGAAAGCCCGCTTGCTATTAGGCTAGGTTATTGGTGCGCTCCGTCCTTCCGTCCTCTTCTCCTGTCTATTCGTCGACTTAAGTAAAGCCCGTTACGAATCTGGGTTATGTTTACTAGCTCACCGCAAAATCCACCACTTTTCTTCATTCACGAGCTCCACATATCAAAATTCACATTACAATCCTACTTCTCCTTTATTAAGTGTCCAAACATTCCATAAAACAAAATAAGCAAAATACAATTTGTTATTTTGATGCTTGACTAATTGTTGAATTATTGAGGAATGTTGAAAGAATTATTGAACAATGATTTGGACCAGAGGCAGTTCGAAATAAGCCAAGTTTCTGAATAAACGAGTAACAAAAATAGTTGCGAACAGAAATACGCATTATAATAAACAAAAATAGTTGGAGTGAACTTTCGCAAAAGCACAGTGAATCGATGTGCAAATCGTAAGTCAAGTTAGACGTTTGGCAGAACGCGCGCGACTATTCCGAGCAGTCGAGTGGACAGATTGGTTGCCAAAAAGGACACGCCGATTATTAGCGTTTCGCGCGCTTCCAAATGCTCGTTTCCTCATTCTGTACGTAACTCGTGAGCCAAACCACAAATTACATCTTTCATGTATACGTGCCTGCTTGTCAACAATCTCACCCAATCGCACTTTGATTTCCTCAATCACAAGCAGTTTATAAATAACAAATGTAGAAAAAGAGCAAACGTTGATTTTAATATCAAAATTGGATAAATGTTTGAGATCGAATTAGTCCCTTATGAAGACGCTTCGTTACATCATGAAAAGGCAGCAGATCCATATACCTCAATACTATTCAAGTCTGTGCTTTGGTACTTTGCCAAATCTATTTTGCCAAGCGGCGAAGGCGGCACCGCATTGTGCTTGCGCTAATTTCGTTGCAAATTCGTCAAACGATCCTGAGAGACACGCTCGTAGCTGTGGAATTCGCACTTTCACATGCACTCCCAATTGGAAGGCCACAAATCTTCAACTTTGTCTTCCAAAAATCTTGATCCCTTCTTTTTGCCAACTCATTCCAATCGCTTTACCAACAATCAACAATCTTAGTTGTACGCATTAATTCATTCAATTCATTGATAAGTTTAATTTTGAAAGAAAGTTTGCATGAAAAGGTGTGACATTTGATATTGGATAGCATGCAAATGGCAAAAATGTACAATTCTCAAGCATTTGTTGAGAAATGCACAGGAAGTTGCGGAGAATGAAAATAAATGAGGCCGCCAAAAATAGCGCATGCTAAGTTCTATTTTGTGTATAGTGCGTTTATGATGCCTTTGCGAGGTTAATGTGGACACGCGGAAAGATCCAAACGAAAGCACCGAGAGCATCCAAACGTGTCCCAAGTGTGCATCCGATTAATACGACAAGCTGTCAGAATAACAATTCTTTTCAATTCTCTTTCTAAAACTTTTCTACTTTAACAACCAATTAACCAATTGATTATTATTAACAATTCTGCAATGTCAATTGCTTGAATTAAAAAACAATTCATTTCATTTGAAAATTCAACTGCTTGTGACAAGTTTGAAACTTGGAAATTTTAAGTTGAGCAATAATTTAGTTAAGATAGCAAGTAATGGATACGAAATGTTTTAATATAAAAAAAAGTAATTCTAAATGTAGTGCTCGATCGATTTTCCAGGGATCCAGACGCTTCACCCGGAGCAGGCGACAAACGTTAATACAGAGTGGAATCTTAGAAAACCAAATTTCAGAAAATGAACGACCTTTCTGACCTGATCCGACCTGAGATCCTACGACTCACTTCTTTCATTTTTTTCACTTTAAACAAATAACTGGTTAAGTAATCATAATTATTTCACGATCTTCTGTTAGCAAAAATTCACCTACACTGAATTTTTTCACTGAAAAGAACAAAAAAAAATTATGTTTTGCTTCTAAATTGATAAAAAACAATGTACGAGATAGATTTCCAGGAAAGAGATGAGTCGATGATATTAGAGCTGAAAATCAGAATACCGGTTCTGACAATTAGATCGCCAGTCGAGAACACGATCAAAGAGATCATTTTTTATCACAACCAGATTCCTCCCGCGAGAAAAATCTGATTTCTTTTCCTCGATCAAAAAATTTTCCACTCATAAAATCAACAAGCCACATAGACTTGAGAAGTCTTGTATTCGTACCCCTCCTTCTCCCCCTCCGCCAAAAAATAATGTTCAATAAAATGAATCCAATAGATAAACTGAAATTCAATCTGTAATCAAAATGGAAGAACGAAAATTGTTATACATTCTCATCCATCACAGTTGTTGTGACAACATCGAATTGAGGAATTGATATACTGCTTCTAAGACGTCTTCAATGTGATCAAAAAAAGTTACAATTTTACTTATCAGACTTATTTTTAATGTTTCCAATATTTCAATAGCTGTTTGTTTATGTTAATGAAAGAAAAAACAATCTTATTATGTATGCAGTGTGGAGCTATGAGAGTCATAAAAGGAGGGGTTTCAGTCAGAATTTTCTTGTCGCCATAACGTTACAAGGTGGTTGACAAGTACACTTGACCATGAACAAATGAGTTCGTAATTCAACACATGTCAATAGAAACTTCATTAATGTCGATCGAGTTGAATAATCACGAGCATAAATTTCAACTGAAAAAACAAGACAGATTGTTTTTCATTTTTAAATTCAATTTAATCACTTTGACTTTTATGGAATAAATGAAACATCAAAATGTTTATCATGGAAATTGCAGAAAGGGAACGCTACATAGACGTTTAGTGCAAAAATGCATAATTAAACGAAATAAAAAAGTAAATGTTGATTTAAAAAATAGCTCATTCGATCGTGATTAACTTGACGAGTTAGGTGAACATTGAAGACAAAGCCTCGTTTGATTAAAAAAAAACAGTCTAACGTTATTAATTAATTAACGTTATTAATAGCGTGTGGTACACGGTAGTAATATTGTATGCCGATAAATCGAAGACAAGGAAGTGCAATATAGGAAGTCACTATAATTATATTCTGATGCATCATCCACTATAAATAAATAATTAAACTTTCTCATGCGAATAATTGTGACTTATTTCCAGCTCACTCAAATCAATATTTCAGTTTCATAAATCAAAATCAAGATGTTGCAAAATCAAAGAAACATTTTATTTTGTTTGTGTATCTGTCTTACAAACGAACTTAATGTTAAATTGTTTTTGAAATGTGTTTAGAAATAACGCATGTTTTGATTTGTACTGCTAGAAGAGAGAACAAAAAAACTGGTTTGAAAATAAAAAGCGTGATCTTTTTTTGGTGGCGAGTGAAATAATATGAATTTCACACGTACAAATTGGTAGGATGCACGTGTTGAACATACGTAACTGCACCGTGCAAAGAACGCGCGAGAGACAAAGAGACGCAGAAACGGAGCGGAGAGCGCGCATGGATAAGCTCTGTTTTATAAATAGAATCGGTCAATGCTGCTATGGGAATACTGTACGCAGTGGGTTACACGAGATGAGTCGCAGGCCCGCGACACACGCACGCCAACAATCACTCGCATATCAATAAATATTGATGCATTTATTCGCTTTTCATCCACTTTTTTAAAATCTTCAAGTTCTAATCTTAAAATTCCAATTTTTACAATAAACAACATTCAAATTGACACAAATACATTTTTGAATTCTTGTTTCAATAAGAATTAAGAATAAAGTTTGTTATTTTTTTAGCTGTGACTTATTCATATTGATTGGGGAAATTGTTGTTTTCTTATGGAAAACCCCTTGTAGAAACTTGCGCGAACAATTAAACTCGTGCTTGAAAAGTCAATCACAAGCACATCCGTTATGATTGAACTGCGAATTTTGATCAAAGTTGAATTTCCTCCACGTGCGCCGCGCTCGGCGTATATCTACTCTGTACTGTATATCTACTATTAACCCGAAGGTCAGCTTATCGATCCTCGCCTAACCCTCTCTGAGGAATTGTTATAATTAATTTTATTACGATGGTGATTTGAGTATTTGTTTTGTTTCCCAACTTAAGCTTCACCTCAACAGGTATATTTATGAATACAAATTGCAAACGAAAAACAAAATAATACCTCAACTTGAAAATCATAATTCATATCCGCTCGCAATCAACGAGCATAATATCATGCATTCATATATTTTCTGGATTATTACAACGAATTATGTCGTATAAAGAAAATGAGTTTCTGGAACTTGCAATTTCATCTACAATCTAATTTATTAACTCGTTAATCGTTCGTTAGTGTATTAAAAAAACGTTTCAACGTAGAAATTTTTTTATTTGCAATTTTGTTTGCCATCATTATTCCAATGTAACATGTTTCATTTCGTTTCGATTGGATGGATTTGATTGAGCTATAAGAAATAAAACGATGTCTGCCTTAGAAGATTTATTTTCAATTTTTTTAGTGTGGGAACGAAAAGAAACTTTTTGCAACGAAACAATCGCAGAGTGCAGATGAGAGCAAAGTGCGAGTGGCATGCAGTTGATGGCATCATGTGCGCCGCCGATGATCATACACAATTTATAAATAGAGTTATCATGTGGAACCCTTGGCGATAAGGCACATTTTTGCAATTATTGTCGCCAATTTTATCTTGTAATGTCACAGATTTGCAATAGTCCACAGACTTTTTTTTATCTTAAAACAGACTAACACAATTACTCACCCATGTTTATATCAGATCGATGAAAATGTATACTTTTGAAAAAAAGTTATTGTAAATATAAGTATTCGTGAAAGAAACGATTAGATAAATTAAATTTAGTACAGTCATAACTTTATCGGGCTAAAATTATGCTCGGCTCAATATTGTTCGGATGACAAAATGGTTTATATCAGTAGGCGTAATTTCGCGACTAAATTAGCTAATAATTGTGTAACAGGAATCTGCATAACCGTTTAATGGAACAATGAAAAACCGAATTTGAGTGGATTCCAAATAGTGAATACGTAAGTATCGTGAAATTATACTCGGAATCGCTTGGAATTACATGTTTGAAGCAACGGTGTCGTTTTAATTTGAAAACTCCAACTTGGTTTGATGAGGACGATTGTGTAATAGCAGATTTTGAAATATCCAAATGTACCAAACGATAAAAAAAGTTGAATTCTTGAGAAAAACTCACTATTTGAAGTGAAAAAGACGTGGAAAGAAATTGTTTACGATCATTTTACGTGTAAACGGTTTGGATAAAATGTTATTTATAAAAAGGATCAGGAAATTGTTTCGACTTAAGAAGATTATACTCTTTTGATGAAAAAAGATGCGGAATGAAGAAAAATGTATAGTATTTATAAATGTTCACGCGACACGTCAAGTGCATATCGACGCACCGTATTACAATGTACACGCAACTCTATAGAACAAGCGCAACATAATAACCGCGAATTTTTGCGCGTGCATAATGTCGAGCATAACTGCGAGTGATTTATTTATAGCTCGCTTGCTTTATTGTAAAACATGTTGCGCAAGGTAAACGTTCTTAGATAAGCAGATGTTGTCCACTTGTTTTGGTACATAAAAAATATCCAACTTAGAAGAAACAAGTCAAAACAAAAAAAGACTAAATATTAAAATTGAACTTGATGAGTTGGTTTTTGCAATTATTCAAACTGTCAAAACAAGAGTTTGGAATTGAAAAGTGAGAAACTTCAGGTCAAATCTGTCAGGTCTTGGTCAAAATCCGTCAAGATGGTTGTTGTTGTATTTCGAAATTTACGAAAGGTGAAAAAGTATTTGGGATTAGCAGCAACCACAGTGGGCAGTTTAGGTGGGTTAGTGTACTTTTTGGATAACGCGGTATATGCCTCTGAAAATCAGGCAAAGCCGCCCAGCTACCCTTGGGCTTTCCGCAAAGTTTTCACGTCGCTGGATCACGCTGCGTTGAGGCGAGGATGGAATGTTTACAGAACAGTTTGTTCCACTTGCCACAGCTTAGAATATCTTACGTTCGGCGATCTCGTTGATGTTTGCATGTCCGTAGAAGAGGCAAAGGCATTGGCAGCCGAATATGAAGTGAACAAAATGATTTATATTATATGTTGACATTGAAATGTTACATTTAAATCAAATGTAGGCTCGATTTGTAGGTAGACGATGATCCGGATGAAGAAGGCAACATCAATAAAAGACCAGCGAAACTGTTTGATAAAATTCCGCCACCTTTTGCTAATGAACAAGCAGCCAGAGCTGCAAACAACGGTGCATATCCAGTTGACTTATCTTTAATATCAAATGCAAGGCCCCACGAACAAGATTACTTATTCTCTCTGCTCACTGGTTACGTCGATCCACCTGCTGGTGTTACACTTATGGATGGCCAATCTTTTAATCCGTACTTTCCTGGGGGAGCCATTGGCATGGGCGAGGTATCCTCGCTATACAAAAACAAACGACATTTATTTACAACACCGTTCCAAATCGTCTCATTTTCAACACACATTTTTAGATGATTCAAGATGGACTTCTGGAATATGAGGATGGAACTGAAGCCTCAGCTTCCCAGATGACAAAAGACGTAGTCGAATTTTTAACTTGGGTCTGCAACAGAGAATGGGACACTCGACGCATCTACTTGATCAAGTTACTTGGTATTTTTGGAATTTACATGCCGGTTTTTTGGCTCATTTACAAACAAAGATGGGCCACCGTGAAAAAGCAAAAAATTTTTCTAAATCTGAAAAAGAAATGTTAAACAACGACCAACACCTGTCTCTCTCAAGTTGGATTATTGATGGAACTTTGGACACCGATGAGGTTTCAACAAGTGTCATCTTGAGCGAACAACAGCCATTAGGCATCTCAACTTTTTCACTTTCGAGACGGATTAGCTTTTCACCACTTTCTTTGTGAAAAATAATGGTGTGTTTAGCGACCAAGGTTTTTTCCCTCCATTAAAGATGTTTTTAGCCATTTGTTCAAGATTTTATTCTGAAAAAGATTCTTTGCTTTCAATTACAATTTGGAAAAAAAACTCACTGAATTAATGTTTCTAATTTTTGATTACTGGTCTACATTAATTGCAGTTTAGTGGATGGCAAAAATTATTTTATCAATACGAATCAATGATATAACCACGTCTGCGCAAAATACATCAAAAAGACGATTCTTCTGAAGAAATGATACGATTTTATCGGGCAAATAAAAAGAGAATGCAAAGTTGGAGGGAGAAACAAATTTTTGGTATTTTGCAGGATCGATGCATATTTCAGAGGCAAGTGGCGCGAAAATAGACGGCCGATATCGATTGGAGAACACCGCGAGTCAAAGCGAAGTGTTTTCTTGTTCGATTGCGGTTTCGTAATACGTCCTTGACGTTATTCCTGAAGAGGACTAAAAATAGAGCAGTGGTAGCAAACATTATAACGACGTTTCTTATGAGTCGTTAACTCCAACATGACCGGTGGTTGGTCGCTGTTTTTTTTTCAATTATCCAACAGGGGCGACCCAGACTTTTGTTTTGTTTCTACCAAACTAATTTGCTGGTTTCATATCATTAACAAATTCAAACATTTTATTCAAACTTTTAACACAATTGTTTCAAATTTCATAAATAATTGTTCTTCATCATCTGTAAAGTGCAACCGGAAATGAATAGAAATTCAAATAAGATTTTTTGCACTTTAAGAAATATAAAAATAGAAGGAGGAAATAAATCAACATTTCTTAGCAAAAATTCAATTTAGACATTTTTATACTTTTATTACTCTTTTAAAATATAGAAAATATGTTTAGAAACTTTACTTTCCTGGCTTGGAAAAGATGTACTTTTTATCTCAAGGTTTTCTATAGAATTATTTTTCTGTATTTCTATTTTCTGTGTACGTCATAAATGGTTTATTAATAAGGAAAAGGCCCATGGCACTTAGAAATGTAAGATGTGCGACTAGACGAGTCACTTCATGTCCAGCTCTTAAATGAAAAGGACCTTCCTTCTGATATAAAAAAAATTTAGAGTCAAAGTCTGAATATATTTTTTCATTTGAAATAATTAAAGTGTTGTTTATTCACTTCCATAATCCCACAGGTTATGGGCCCAGAATGTGTCGCGAGTTTCCGCTGATTTTGAATGTGTGAAATGTGTCGCGATTCGTAGTTCGCGCACAAAAGACAAAAGTGAAAATGTCCCATTCAAAGGACGACTGCGAGCGATCGCGCAAGAACATTCACCTTTCAAAGGAAAGGGTACCTGATATGGAAAACTCGAATGCGCGCGTTGTTTAAAAAACGTAAAGTGCTTTTGTGATTGATCAGCCTCTCCGTGGAGCATGACAGAAAATGGGAAAGGCTGAGGACACTGCTATGGACTTGCAACTTGAGTACCTGTCAAATGACTTTATACATTTCACTAAACCGAATACAACAACGCGTGGAAGTGTTTCAAAAATTTGATGAACTTTTCGAACGCAAAAGTCAGGCACACCTACTTGCTATTTTATCAAAAACATTAGAACTAAAAATGAAAGACAATATATCGTTATCCGAACATTTCAACATGTTTGATAATTTGATCGAAGACATTCCTACGCTGTGCCGAGATTCGGAAGTGTTAAGATAAAATAAAAGCGGTGATTACTTTGCGTTCTCTCCCTGCCGATGATAAACATGTGTCAACCGCAATTGAAACGTGCTGTCCAAATGAAATTACACTGTCGTTTGTAAAAGTTCGTTTGCTTGATTTTGAAATGAAAGAAAACAGTGAACAAAAGGACACGAAGTAGTAAAGTTTTGTATATTGAGAACAATGGCAACAAAAACCCCATGTCTCACATTCTCACAAAAGGAACAAAATTTTCATAAAACAAAGAAAAATCAAAATTTCAAAAACAAAGACAAGAAGGACAAAAAATGTTTTCATTGCGGCAGAACGAAATCATATACAAAAGACTGTTTTTTACTACAAACAGTCATTGAAGAAAAATGAAAGTTCTGAGCCACGAATGGCCCAAGCGACTCGTCGTTGTGACCCGGCAAAGCGAAACCGAGATGGAATCGTACGTCTACATGGTACAACGCGATGACCAGCAGGAAAGAACGGCGGATCAAAGAAGGTGAGGTTCCTGGTCGACTCCGGGCGTCAGACCATCTGGTGAATGCGAGGACTGTTCACCACCTGCAACCACTGGAGCGCCGATTAAGCATGACCGTTGCTAAAAATGGCGCGTTTATTTCCGCAACAAAGAAGGGTGATATTCGAATCGTCACAAACATGGGAGTCGAAGGCGTGCTGAAGGACGTGCTTTTCTGTCCTGACGTACCAAACAACTTACTCTCCGTCAGACGGTGTCCGAGTAGGGATGACCGTCACTTTCTCACCGAATGGCGTATACAAGTAAAGCAAAGGATGCAAAATTCACATGCAAGTAAGCCCTCAATGGACTACTTGGTATAGAATTCGACATATAAAAAGTGAAAGTAAATGCCAAATAAATGCAACCACAAGTTTCAATGTCAATTATCAATTGTGGCACATGCGATTAGGGCATATGGAGTAAACAAAAGTTTACTACAATGAAAGGCAAAACAAATGACCAATGACGGTGATTTAATTAAAAACATTCACCAATTGGAAAACTTAAGTGACCCTGTATAATCATAAACAAGCGAGGTTGCCTTTCAAACATAAAAAGATAAAAGATCATGTCAAGAGACCACTGTTCATTGTCATACAGATGTCTGTGGTCCTGCCACTCCTCCAACTCACGACGACAAAAAATTTTTAATAGTTTTCATTGACGAGTACACACATTATTGTGCTGTATAATTTGATGAGAAAAAGTCCGACGCGTTTTCAGCTTTTAAAGATTTTGAAATAAGAGTCAAGCTCATTTTAATTTGAAATTAGTTAATCTTTATTGCGATAACGGACGTGCTACTTGTCAAATGAAATGAAAGAATTTTGTGTCGAAAAAGGCATAAGCTATCATCACACACGGTCCCATATACCCCACAACAAAACGGTGTAGTCGGAACGAATGATCCGCTCGGTCACAGAGAAGTCCACAACAATGCTAAGCGCAGCGCACTTAGATCAGTCCTTCTGGGTGAAGAAGTTTGTACCGCTGTGCACCTTATTAATATGTCTCCTACAACAGCGCTCAAGGTACCGAAAACCCGTACGAAAATGATGGCATGGTAAGAAACTCGAATCTGCGATTTTTAAGAGTATTTGGTTCAACTGCTTTATGTCCACAAAACCAAAGAAACAAAATTTGACGAAAAATCCTGGAAGGAATTTTCGTGGGTATGAAGCCTAACGGCTATAAAATATGGGATGTAAACCGTGAAAAGTCTGTATTGCAAGAGATGTCATTTTTGATGAAACAAACTTTTTAGTTTCAAGGCCTGTTTTCGGAACATCTGGTGCATCTGAACAGTAGGTCAAAACCAGTCGAAAAAAATCTATTAGCAATAAAATAGAAACACTCTTGGCAAAAAACTGTAATAAACCAAGTGAACTTGAATTGCGCAGTTCAAGTTCGGAAAAACAGACAAATGAGAAAACCTCAAAAGATAGCGAAGCAAACGAAATGCTAACCCTGATATGGATGAATCGCGAATTGAATCGCGAAAAAGACCAGGTGAAGAGTTGAGGAGGAGTGACAGAATCAAAACTCCCCGGCGGTGTCTTATAATGAAACGACGAAAATTTGTAATTTAACTGCAAAACAATCGCTCACAATTTACCCACAAGTTATGATGAAATTTAAAAACGCGAAGATAAAGCTTATTGGAAACAGCGATTACTGAAGAATAAAATCACTTGATAAAAATAAAACATGGGTAATTGTCCCGAAACCTCAAGGCAAAAACATTGTTGACTGCAAATGGTTTTTAAACATAAAAACGATGAAAACGGAAATCCGGCTCGATACAAAGCGAGACTAGTCGCTCGAGGTTTAGTCAAGAGTTTTTAGTTGATTAAAATGAAACATTTGCTCCGGTTGCTAGAATTCAAGTTTTAGGTTCTTAATCGCCGTTTGCAAATCAATTCAAATTGTTAGTTCATCACATGGACGTAAAAAACAGCTTTTTGAATGGAAAACTGAAGAAGAAATTTATATGAGAATTCCGGATGGCATTGAAATTGAAAATAAAATTCATTTGTGTGTAAATTTGTACAAAGCGATTTATGGTCTTTAAGCAGGCAGCCAGATGTTGGGTTTAAACTGCTTGACCAAACCCTGCGAGACAAAGGTTTCAAAAATTCGAAAGTTGATCAATGTATCTACTGCTAAATAGAGGCGCGTACATAAGAAACATATATATTGTACTTTTTGTCGACGACCTGTCGTTATGACGGCTGAAGAATTGCAACAATGAATAGTTCAAAACTATTTAATTGAAAAGTTTTCTATGGTTGAATTTACAGGAAATAAAAATTGTTTGTCGTATTAAGTAACAAGATCTGAGAACAAAATTACACTCGATCAAAGTAATTACATAAAGACAATTTTGAGTAAATTTAAAATGACTGATTGCAATACTGTAAATACACTTTAGAAAACAATTTAAAATTATCAAGCTTTTAAATGTGAAGAAAATTTCGATGCGCCGTCCGTAATTAATCGGCTGTTTAATGTACGTGATGGTGTGCACTAGACCTATTTAAGTACAGCCGTGAACATTTGAGTAGATATTTGACGAAAAACAACAGAGAGTTGTGGCAGTGCATGAAAAAGGTTTGTGCGATACCTAAAGGGTTCATCGATATGAAACTCGTTTACAGAAGGAATCAATTTACAAATAATTGAGCGGTTACGTGGATTCTGATTGGGGTGGCAAAGACCCTAGCATCGAAGAAGTACGACGGTTATGTTTTCAAACTTTTTGACAAATGTACAGTTACGTGGTCGACGCGACGACAGCAGTCGGTTGCAGCCTCATCTACTGAGGCCGAGTACATGGCTCTTTTCGAGGGCGTAAGAGAAGCGCTGTGGCTAAAATCTTTAGCGCACAGCATCGGTCTTACCTTTGCCAGCCCAATCACAATCTACGAAGATAATATTGGATGCATTAATATAGCTTCGAATCCAATTGATCATAAACGCACTAAGCATATTGATATTAAATATCATTTTTCCAGAGAACAGGTAGAAGCGAAGGTAGTAATTTTAAAATATGTTCCAACAGGTGAACAACTCGCTGATCTCCTGACAAAGCCACTCCCGGCTCCACGGTTCAAGGAACTGCTCCTGGTTTTGGTTTAGAAGTTGTAATTCGAAACTAATGAAAACAAACAAACAAAAAAAAAAAAAAAACAACCTCATTAATGAGGCTCAATTGACTACAAGATAGAATTATATAATTAGTATAAGTATGGGCCTGATTGGGTTTTTTCTGGGTTTCCCCAATCCTGAGCAGCAAATGCTGGACCCTTGTATTTTCATTGCCCAGAGAGTACACAAGGAAGGTTCTTAAATTTAAACTAATAAATTAGTTGTATATATGTATGAGTGTATATATGTATATATGTATAATATGTTTGACTAACTAGTAACATAAGTTTAGTAATTATATGATCATGGTGCTAAGTTTGGTATGATTAATTTTTGAGGGGGTGTGTAAAATATTCGACATTTCTTAGCAAAAATTAATTTAGACTTTTTATACTTTTATTACTCTTTTACAATATAGAACATATGTTTAGAAACTTTACTTTCCGGCTTGGAAAAGATGTACTTTTTATCTCAAGGTTTTCTATAGAATTATTTTTCTGTATTTTCTATTTCTGTGTAAGTCATAAAATGGTTTATTATAAGGAAAGGCCCATGGCACTTAGAAATGTAAGATGTGCGACTAGACGAGTCACTTCATGTCCAGCTCTTAAATGAAAAGGACCTTCCTTGCTGATATAAAAAATTTAGAGTCAAAGTCTGAATATAGTTTTT